>JAAONU010000019.1:12584495-13893496 GCA_012932295.1 Cyclina sinensis
ATATTTCGAAAAATTCCCATGGCATCATAAATGATGCTTATGCAGAGGCATTTCAATTTTAGGTCTGGATAGAAGCAACCTTGATGGCTTTCTATACGTTAGGATTTGGATGGGGAGGCAACATGTTACTCGGGTCTCACGCCCACTTCAGAGAGAATTGTTTACGGTAATATAATTTAATTGATCAATTTTTATTAAATGTTTCTCTGGAGATATCGTGCTACATGTAGTAGTAACTGTGTAGTAAAATGTCTTACGTAAAACAGATGTTTATTGCTATGGTTTGTTGTTCCAGTAGATATATGGTACTCTATTATAATACAGCAAATAAATTTGAATGTATCTCTTTGGACGAGAACTTCTATATACGCACCCGTATATACCGTCAGGAAAATCTGTATATATCGTGAGGAAACTTACCCTTAAAGAGCCTCACAGTAGTTCCTTTTTTCTGATTGGCTATGAAAGAATATTCACAGGCGAAACAGAATGGCCGACCTTGCTTCACTTCAAAAATTTCGATGACTATTTTAGCTCACCTGAGAACAAAGTGCTCAAGGGTGAACTATTGGGGGTCATTGATTGTCTGGCTCCCGTCGGCGTTCGTTGTGCGTCGGGCGTCGTCAAAAATTTGACTTGAGTGACTTGCCTGGGATATTCCTTGCATAAAGCTCTACCAAAGTTGTTCAAAGAATTAAATTCCATCAAGAACTCTGGTTGCTATAGCAACAGAAAGAAAAAACTTTGAGAATCTTCTCGTCTGGAACGACAAGGCCCTGAGCCTTAAGATTTGATATGTAGCATTGTCTAGTAAACCTCTACCAAGTTTGTTCAAATTATACCCTGTTGTCAAATTTGCCCCCGTCCAGGGTATCAATAGATTTTACATAGGCTTATTTAGGGAAAACTTTGAAAATCTTCTTATCTGAAACCACAAGGCCCTGAGCCTTAAGACTTGGTATGTAGCAGTGTCTAGTGGACCTCTAACAAGTTTGTTCAAATTATACCCCTGGGGTCAAATTTGGCTCTGCCCTGGGAGTCAATTGATTTTACATAGGCTTATACAGGGAAAACTTTAAAAATCTTCTTGTCTGAAACCACAAGGCCCTGAGCCTTAAGATTTGGTACGTAGCATTGTCTAGTAGACCTCTACCAAGTTTGTTCAAATTATACCTCTAGGGTCAAATATGGCCCCACCCGGGGTCAGTTGATTTTACATAGGCTTATATAGGGAAAACTTTGAAAATCTTCTTGTCTGAAACCACAAGGCCCTGAGCCTTAAGATTTGGTATGTACTAATGTTTTGTAAACCTCTACCAAATTTATTCAAATAACACCCCTTGGGGTCAAATTTGGACCTGCCCTTGGTATCAATTAATTTTACATAGGCCTATATAGGGAAAATTTTGAAAATCTTCTTGTCTGAAACCACAAGGCCCTGAGCCTTAAGATTTGGTACGTAGCATTGTCTAGTGGACCTCTACTAAATTTGTCAAAATTATGCCCCTTGGGTTCAAATTTGGCCCTGCCCCGGGGGTCAATTGATTTTACATAGGCTTATATAGGCAAAACTTAAAAAAAAACTTCTTGTCTGAAACCACAAAGCCTAGAATTTAGATATTTTAATGGAGCATCAGCTAGGTCATCTACCAGGTTTGTTCAGATTAATGTGAAAATTGACTCTACCCTGGTCACTTGAATTTATATAGATTTATATAGGGAGAATCTTAAAAATGCTTCTGATGTTTGCTCAACAGCAGACCCAAAGGCAAAATATTCAGGGGAACGATCTAGGGCCACCATGGCCCTCTTGTTGAGTTAATGTATGAGTTAAATTATTTAGCAATTCATAACAATATTTCATAAATGTAGTAAAGGTTTTATTCCCGCGTTATCTTTTTACCCTCGAAGGCTTTCATTTGCACACGTGTTACTCGTGAAATAAAGATATAAAAACTTTACCGCTAGTAAAGATTTGAATCATAAAGGCATGCTCCTATCCAATGTGAAAACTTATTATGTTCGGCAGTTTCCAAAGCTGTTGCAGAAATATGAACACAAATGAAGTGGGACAGAGGCGCCATAGGGGAGTACATATATTAATTTTCTCAACGATGGATTGGAGTCGGAATATAAGTTTTACGAATTAAATAAATTTGCAGTATTATAAATTCGTAATACAGATTTTTGGATGGGTATACGGCCTCCTATAACCGTCCAAGAATCTGTTAAATAGTTTTTATTCCATCTAAGCTACAGTTGCTGTGGGATGAAAAGTCGGGGATCTTTGGTAAGGTTGAATCCTGTTTTGAAATAAAAGTGTGAGCTTGGATTCAGTTACCATTTTTATTCTTTACTTCAGGACTTCTATTATTCTGCCACTTGCTAATATGTTTATGGCTGCATTTAGTGGTTTGGTTTGTTTCTCAGTGCTAGGCAACATGGCGTTTTCATACGGTGTAGAGTTCACTGAGGTCATCAATGCAGGTAATCATGACAATTAAATTGAATGAAGATGTGCGTAGATGCAATTTTGTCAGAATAATCGTTATACTATTATGCCTAAATCTGAAAGATTTAGTATTATATTTTACCAAATAAAATCTTGCTAACTGTATGCAGAAAAAAAAGACAATGAGCAATTCCACGAAAATGTAAAACGTTACTTTGACTTATCAATAAAAAATATATAGAGGATATTCAAGTTTTTTCTATAAATATGGGATTTATTTTCATCGAGTGGTATGAAAATAAATATTTCACGAGTGGCGATAGCCACGAGTGAAATATGACAATTTTCATACCACGAGATGAAAATAAATCCCGTATTTATAGAAAAAACTTGAATTTTCTGTTTATTATATACTTTTCTCTTTTTTGACCGTAAGATTCGAAAGAATTCCCCTTTAATTTAGTGTATTGGCTGAATTTAGAAGAAAGTAGTCCGGCAAGACACCAGTGAAAATACGGAAAATATGTTTCACTGCAGTGAAAAATAAATTTTTACAGTGAAAATACGGAAAATGAAAATACGCAATTTATTTCATTAATATTTTTCAATATTTCATTTATAAGTATATAATAAATAAATCTAGCCACTCTAGCCTGTGTAATTGTCATCAATGTTCAAACATGAGTCAAAAAATGTCTTCAGACTCATTTAAAAATAAGTCAAGTTTGTTTCACAAGTCTGAAATCTGTTTATCTTTTGTTTGTGATATTGCCAAGTTTCGATTGTAGGAATGTCAGTTGGTATTGTCGCTTACGTCACTGCTTTATCGTCACTTCCGCTTCCTCAAATCTGGACAGTTTGTTTCCTGGCAGCAATCATTCTTACTGGAATTGATGGTCAGGTTTGTGTACATAACTGATCTATTTCTGAACATTTGACAAATTACTGTTATACAGTTTTTACTTTTTAATTTAGTTGCACCTGATTAAATGTAACGAACAATTAGTGAATAAAATGATGAAGAAGCCATTATTTAAGCGGTAATGTAAGGAAAGCAATATGATTGGTGGCGATAATTTAAATACCAACATGATTTATCTTAATTCTGTTTATGTACTGTCTCCTTGATTTATGCGTAAGATTTTATGTAGGGGACATTACTTCAGAAGTTTATCATCTGATTAAAGGTGAGAAAGTTAGACAAGTGAAACTTAAATTCGATATTCCTCGAGGAATTATATGCTGCTCACTAAATATCAAAATCCCTTGGCTGAACAGGTACACAAATGTGAAAATAAGTGGGTTAAATTGCTTGTTGAACAAGTTCACTAACTTTTAATTGTATACTTCCGAAAGTGACGAAATAAGAACATGTTCCTTTTATTGTTAGGAAGCCGAAAGAACTGCATACGAAGTCATTATTTCCTTTTCAAACATTCGATAATTTTCAGCTCAAACAACAATAATAAAAATAACAGCTGGATAATGTATAGCAACCAGTTTTAAGTTTAAAACAATATATCAAAAAATTATACATTATAATTTCCCTCACTCGATGAAACTTGCAAACATAACTCTTTCATTGACAGAAGTAAAGAAGCACAAAAACACTTACACTTGTCGTTAATGAAGTTGGAAACTATATAGACTTAAAATAATCTCTTTTTAAACCATTTGATACTCTGCGAACAATCAAGATTCGAAGTTTTTCACATGCGCTGAAATAAATGTAACGGCTATAAAATTATGCTGTAAAAAAATTGAATACTGTATTTGCTCAATACCATTTATGTGAAAAATACAATTTGCTAACTTAAACATTAAAATATGTTTTATTGAGTGAGAAGTTCAGATATATATATTTGTATGTATTTTATTGTATTTTTATGCTTACTTTGAAATTGCAGTTTTGATATTGTAAGTGATATGCCTTTGCTTTAAGACAGTAATCTACAGACTTTTATGTCTATGTTCTCTTTTTTCCCTTCAGAATGTAACTGTTAAACAATAAATACATTATTTATATAATGTCTATCCTTTATTTATTAAATCACACTTGTTGGCGTCCTAAAGCTGTGGATCTTTTGAATTTCTTCATTATCTTCTATTTCATTTGTTGTAATTTAAGCATGAATGACTATGGAAGCTCATTCTTAAAATGTTGCGACACATGACATTCAGATGTCAAAATGATCTAACATATATGCCATTTCTACGTGAATTTTTGATCTCAGTTCACTGGTTTTGTACGTTTCAGAAATTTCTAATACAGTATATCAAATACATTGTTGTAAAACTGTATAACTGCTATTCTGCTATATGAAAAGTATGGAACAGAATTACCGCATTTATTCCATCTTGTATGGTGACTTTAGAACTTGCATAATACTTGATTCCATCTTGCTTTATGGCATTGGAAACCTATATTTTGCTTAATAACATCATGCTTTATGATAACTGAATGCGCTATAGTCTCATTGCAGCTGCATTTGTTCCTTTCCGACATATGCAATATACTACTAAGTATATGTTTAATTGCAGCTTTCTTTACTGACAACGCAATATGTTCGGCGTTCTATCGGACAATCTTTAATTACTTGTTAAATGTAAATGATGTAAAATGTTACGTTCCCTTCAGTTACCTTAATTTGCAGAATGTCTTTTACTGCCTATCGTCTACCTACATGTATCGAAACTTTTTATCATTAATAATTAATTATGGTCTGTGCTAAACAAATTGTCGTGTCTTAGCATTCTAATTCTTAAATGCATTCATTCAACATAAATAGAAAAGCATTTCATAGGCACAACGCACCGAACACGAGGATGACAACAATACCAATAACAGTATTCACTATAAGCACTAAGCATAATGCGATTTGCAATATTTGTGTTCATATTATGACAACAGATGGCGCTTTGTCGGTTATTTTCCGGCTTGTCCCGCTATTTTGCTATTAAACTTTGCAAAGTTTTGATGTTTATATCAATATTTTGTTTGCATACCAAACATTTGGACTAAATCATTAATGGAATATCCTTAAACGCTACAACCTTGAGAACGATTCAATATGGTATAATGTAGTTTATAACAAGTTAGTAATAAGCTATTTAAATTTAAATACCGTTAATTGGGTAATCAAGCTCTGGATGGAGTGCAAAATACGTGGTTTTCAAAAAGGGATCATTGATGTATGGTCACCGCAGTTTTTTTACGAGATGTTCCGATGAGAGACGGAAATGTGGGAAATTTCCGTCGATCTTGATAGTAGAGTTCTCGCCCCTTACAGTAAACACTGCAACATTGAATTGAAAACTACTGTATATACAAAAAATGTCAGTTGCTTAAATAATAAAAAACTGCATGTATTAACAAAGCATCAGACACCAAGCTACATAAAGCATAAACAGTGGATAATAGAAATTAGCGAAGCTCTAAGGAATCACACCAAATGTGTGATGATCATTAATTAAAACTACAGTAAAAACCATTTCGCACATTTTGGTGTAAAAAAGGAAGTCGACTCCAAATGACAAACATGCAAACAGCATTTATCCTTAAATAGTTTGAAAAGAGAACGAAGAAAGTTGGACGATACATTAAGCTACAGAACATCGCATTTTGATTATTCCAACATAGTACAAAAGACGATGAAAGAGTACAAAGCAACATTCAATGAAGCGTTATGTAAGTTCAAAGGCCAACAATCAATGAAAGAATCAAAGATAATGCAAGTTCCAATGAAATAAAGCAAGATGGAATCAAGCATAATGTAGGTACCAATGTCACCAAGCAAGATGGAATCAAGCATAATGTAAATACCAATGTCACCAAGCAAGATTGAATCAAGCATTATGTAGGTACCAATATCACCAACCAAGATGGAATAAATGCAGTAATTCTGTTCCATAGAAAAAGGTTTACATGCACACTTGCAACTGTCATTCAGCATGAGGTACTTTTGCCATAGGTGTGATACATCGATGATACTAAAAGAAGGCCATAAGTATATCAAATAAACTGTTGCAAAATAGCTTTATGCAACTTATTAGACGTTCTGAAGGACTTGAATCCGAATATTTGAAATCCATTTCAACGGCAAACAATTAAATGTGAAAAATGAGATAAATATAAACTTTCTGATCGCCTGTCTAAATAAGTAAAAGGGTATATCTATTAATGACACCAATCTTTTTTCTCGTGTTTTCACAGCTGTATTTCATGAAATGCTCATTTTGCTCAATTACGCATTTTGCCCCTTTTATCTCATACATTAAAACTGAAATTTTCAGTTAGTGGTATGATATAGGCAGAAATTAAATCCGTTTTTTTTTTTTTTTTTTTTTTTTTTTTTTGTTAAAATAATTTCTACAATGAACCAGGATTAAATTTTTTATAATATAAACCTCAGTAAGATTGAAAAGATAAAAGAAATGGTTGAAATTAGTGGTGGACTGTTAGCTACAACTATCGGTATCGACAAGTTTTTAATGTTTTACGCGAGGTCACTAACCCAGGTTCCATTCTTATGATCACACCGTACTGTTCCTTATTTACTTCAGTTGGTCCCAATGGACATGCTGATGCAGCTAATTGGAGACTTGTACCCGAAGGTCAAAAGTGGATTCAGGATTCATGCGCTTGTTGTTGTGGCTGTAATATTCTTTCTTTGCTCATTACCAACTTGCACCGGAGTAAGTATGCAGAGAATATCAAACTGGTTTGAAAAATATATGCTGAAAGTTTAGGGTCAATATTTGACATCATTTTAATTTTTATTCGCAGGCATTGTGATATTTGAAAACACAGGTCACATTTTCGGCAATGTCTACTTCTGTTAGGCACATAGATTTTTTCTTTTTGTTTTTTTTTTTTCGGCGTTTTAACCGTTTTTCATGTGTTCACTTATTTTGAACTGTGTTCATATTCTTTAGGACAACGTTACCTTTACCCGTGGCATCATTTTTTATACATTGTGGTTTACCTGAACTCTGTTTAAAAATTACTATTTTGTATGCCTTTTGATAGCATTATTCTTACTGCAAGTGTGTAGTGATGGCCATTTGCATGATCACCCTTCCCTTGTACATACGGTTTCGGTTTATCTTAAAATCTTAACAGGCTGGTGCCTATATATTTCTGTGGATGGATTGGTATAATGGGGCATGGATAGGACCTATTGTCGCTTTTATACAGCTTATGGTGGTAGCGTGGATATATGGTAGGAATTTTGTCATTATGTCAAATTGTAAATTGTATAATTGCATGGCTTTTATTGGTCTGTTTTGATCGTGTTCAGTTAGGTATAGAGAAGTGGCATTTTGGGTAAAAATGGGGGTATTATCATAAGGACATTTTATGATCATTGATCATCAGCTCTGATTTTTACTTTTTACCATAAAACTAAAGAATATTGAGCTAAATTCTTCAGACGTGCTACACCATCAACCGTAAAGATAGTTTACATACAAAAGACATTTCTAAGAAATGACAAAATTATAAGTTTGATCCATACACATTCATTCATATATTTGTTTTGCTGGGAAAGGAAGAGGGGCGCATGATTTATTTTACCACTGGTCCAAATTTTCAGAAGATCAAGAAGATAAATTGTGTTAATCTGTTTTCCGTTTTATCTTAAAGACATTTGTGTTAAACGTTGCAGTCAATGCTGGAGGACTATGTACCTCACAATTTCTGTCTAAAATACACAGTACGCTATATCACAGGTATCAACAGCACACCATCTTCTCAACATGGATAAAACGGTCAGTTGCTATGAATTAGGTTAAGCTGTTTAACAAATTACTTCTAAAGGTTACCTCGAGACTTTATTCAAAATAATGAGCAGACAAAAGTACTAACATTTTACAGGTATGGACCGGTTCAGTGATGATGTTCACATGATGATTGGTAGACCGATACCGGGAATCCTCAGATTTCTTACTGCCTTTATAGCACCGCTAATTGTTCTGGTAAGTGTCTTGTCTTTTGCGAGCATATAAGGTTTTGAGGATATTGCAGTTTGCGTGACTATCACGGAAACAGAAGAGCGTTTTGCAAAATGTATAAATCATAAGTAATAATAATTTATTACAGTTCTAGAAACAAGTTTCGATTTTCCTTCTTACCTTATCAAATAAAAGTGCACATTTGTTTGTATATTAAAGTTTTGTTTCTGCTAAAGAATTCAGTTTTTTTTAAAGAAAAAATACAAGCATCTTCGGGACTATCAAAACTTCTGGAGCAAAACATTCGCGAAAGTCGCTAGAATATAAACAGGTTATTAAAGAGTAGACTCATTAAATATACATGTGCCAAACAAGTTTATGTGTTCTGTTTTGCAAGCTGATACGCTGAAAATATTCCAAGTTTCCCAGTCGACTTACTACAAGGATTATTTGTTAGATATAAATTTATTTGCTTTCGATCAATCTGCCGTTCGATCGTTTCGCCAATTTGTCAACTTTTCATCATTTGTTAAAGCTGGTAAAAAATTATGCTTGTATTTTTTTAAGGTGATATTTCTGACGAGTTGTGTCGAGTACGTTCCGCCATCTTACGGCAATTATACCTATCCTTCTGCTGCTAGAATTATGGGATGGATTAGCGTTGCCATGGTGATGTCACCGATGATTGCCCAAGGATTATTCACAACCCATAAAGCTAAAGGATCTTCGTTTTTCAAAGTACTTTTAGTTCTTTTTTATTGATATATTTTCTTTTTTAACGTTGGCAAAAAATAAATAATAAAAAGGAAATAATAATAATAAAACGATATGAATGATCTATAAAATGTTTCTGAAAAACGACCTACAGCATTTCACGATCATACACCTTTTTCAGGAGCCAATGAACGCCTTGCTATCCAGGAATTATAGACCTGATTATAATCACATTCTCGAAACTCATTATTTTAGTTCCTTGTGAAATCTGCTACACTGTGTCTTATGTCGCGCGTGAAATTTTAGTAAGATAGTTAGTTTAGTTAAGTTAAAACCGATTTGTTTTACATCGATTGAGATAGAAAATCTTACAACTTAAACTTTATTCCGCTGCAGTCGATAACTAATTGGTCGTTAGCTAGTTCGCCAACAAGAGTCAGTGATTACATTAATTTAAGTTAAGTTTGTTAGATATTTTTAGGTGATGGTTCAGTTAATTTGAACAAATTTGAAGTATGCGAACAAAAAATGTTTTGAATTTTTTACTTTCTTCCAGAAACTATTGCAGCAACTTCAGCCAACAGGGAGTTGGGGTCCGTGCGAGGAAGAGTTTCAAAAAGAATTTGAAAGCAAAAAAGATAAATATAATAACCGATCTATGAAAGATCTGTTGTTTTACAACTTGTTTGGTCAGTATCAAACAAAAGCTTGTGTTTTGTCATTGAATATGCAGGAACTTGAGAAACTTCACAAAACGTAAGGATAATTTCTGATAAAAATTGCACGTGATACAACAATTACCCAAGTACTAGTATTTTTAAATTAAATTACATAGAGCTACTAGAGCTAGAGTTAGCAAATATTCTGTTAAAATAGTTTTATCACGAAAGAAGATCTGCATGTAAGTTTTTAATTGTTATTAACACTGATATCACCCGGCAAGTGATTAGCTTGCTAATTTCTCAGTAAAACGTTGCTCCTTGGCATGATTAAACCATAGTTGCCACTACGGAACATGAAAAGATACCCAGCTTAAAATAAAACACGTCATGGCATATCAATGTTTGGGCACCTTTGGCATGGCAAATCAGACACTAACTAACCCTCAAAATCAACCGATCTGTCACCTGTAGACTAGGACGTTTTCATACAACAGGCAATGGAGAATTGCGGTGCCAGTAACATCTAAGATTTTGACGTTACGTCACGCATGGAGTGCCATTAGTCTTGCTGAAATACAAACTACTTTCAAATGTTGGACAAAGGCATACTGAATCACCTATCGTTTGTTAAAGATATAACAAACCCACTAGAAACACAATTTTTAATTACAATAAAACTGCCTCTGGTAGATTGTTGAAAATACACCCAAAATGTTGAGATTGCTCAAATTCAAAATTTTGCTATAAGCCTGCCGGTCATATCGTTACCGGGGACCTTCATGTTATCAAACACCATAGAATCCGTAATTTCATTTCTTAAGGTCCCGAATATAGGATTCCAACGGAAATTGATTTTAATGCCTCTCGTGCAGAAAATGCTCAGTCAAGCTTATTTTGTAAATGAGGTAAAAGAGAACATGCTGAACTTTATTGCTTTCTATTTGGAAAAGACAAATCTTCAAAATAATTGACACTCGCATTTCTTTTTATGAAAGTAACATAGCTTTATTACCACCTCGGCCTCGTTTTGACTTTCGTCAATTGAGAAATGGATTTCATGACTTTCATAACAGATTTGTTTTGGCACCTACTGATAAAGCTTCAAATAGTGTATTTATAGTATGACGGATACACTATATTTTAAAATGTTCAAACCAAAGAGCTGAATAGTACTGATGCTTATACATTTACTTCTTCATCAGAGAGTGATATTGTTTCTACACACACTCTACAAATTGCAAAATTTAGAATCAGTATTGAACCGAAACAAGGTAAAGTACAGTACCTACAATGTATTGGTTGCCTAAAATGCACAAATCACCATATAAAGCAAGATTTATAGCTTATTCCAGTTCTTGCACAACTACTAAATTATCCGTGTTCTTAACATCTTGTCTTACAGCCATAATAGAACATATTATTAAGTATTGCGAAAAGGTTTTTGAAACCGCTGGCAAAAATCTTTTTTGGTCGACTGAAAACTTGACGTTTTATATAAGCTTCAATCTAAAAAAAAATCATGCGTCCTGTTTGTCCACGTATGATATTTCTACACTATACACTTCACTTCCTCATAATTTGATAAGAGACAAGCTCACCAGTCTCACTGAAAAAAATGTTTGTAAGAGAAAATAAAACTTATATCGCTTGTAATGAACATTGAACATTTTTTTACAGATGGTTCTTATGCTAATTATGTTTTATGGACTTGTCAAGACTTGATTGAGTCGCTCTCTTTCTTACTAGATATTAAATCTGGCCCTTCCGTTTATAAACAGGTGGTTGGTATCCACTGGGGTACTAACTGTGCAGCCCTTGTTACTGATCTGTTTTTATACTGCTATGAAAGAGACTTCATGTTATCTCTTTCTAGAGAAACATCAAGATGAAATTATTGCAGCCTTTAACAACACCTCGAGGTATCTGGACGATTTGCTAAATATAGACAATAGCAATTTTCCATCTCTGGTCAACAAAATTGATCCAAATGAACACCAGCTTACTAAAGCAAATTGTAACACTTCAGAAAAGAAAGCAAACTTTCTTGATCAAAATCTTTCTATTGAAAATGGTTTTGTTACTACCAAAATATACTAACAAAAAGATAATTTTTATGGCCAATACCCAGCTTTATGTCAAAAATCACTACTGCAACAAGGTGTTTATGGAGATTTGATTTAAAATTTAAAGAAAATAAAAAGCAGTATTTATTTCTCCATGTTATTTATAACAACCGTCTGTAAATTTAAAAAAAGGCGACCAACATGATATTCTACAGCGCTCTGCATGCTTGGTGATTAACTCTTCTACAATTGATCGCTTTGCTTACCTTTTTGCTTAAACGACGCTAGTAGGAGTTAAAAGTTTATGAAGGTTTCTAGGGAAATCTTGAAAAGAACTTGATCTTTTATTCCTGCCATCGTGTTCTTGCTGATTTGACTCCAAGTGCTCTGGTCTCAGTAAGGTCATTGAGTACCTACCCTTTTCACTTTACAATGCCCTTAGTTTTTTACGCCCCCGAAGGGAGGCATGTAGTAATCAAACTGTCTGTCCGTCCGGCCGTCCGTCCGTCCATCCGTCTGTCCTGTAAAACCTTGTCCTCGCTTCATCTCCAAAACCTCTGAAGGGATTTCATTGAAACTTAAAAGGAGTGTTTGTCAACAAGCCTAGTTGTGCATTTCATCAGGAGATTCCGCTCAATTTATTTTTGGCAGAGTTATGGGCACTTTTTTACTCTAACTTATATATCTAAGTATTGTCCACACTTCATCTCCAAAACCGCTTAGATGATTTCATTGAAACTTAACAGGAATTTTTGTCACCAAGGCTTGTTGTGCATATCGTTAGGAGTTTCTGCTCGGATTATTTTTGGCAGAGTTATGGACACTTAGTCATTTTTTACTATAACTTATATATTAAAATCTTCTCCACACTTCTTTTCCAAACCCGCTTGGAGGATTTCATTGAAATTACACAGGAATGTTTGTCACCAAACCTAGCTGTACATATCGTCAGGAGTTTCTGGTCTGATTATTTTTGGCAGTGTTATGGGCCCTTATTCATTTTTTACTATAACCTCTATATTAAAATCTTGTCCAAGCTACATCTCCAAAACCGTTAATCATATATAAAACATCAGTAGAGGTTGGGAATAAAACAATATTGTTCGTATTCAAGGCCAAACAGTTTTCTATTTCATTGAATAATTATGTCTTCAGACTTCATTTAAGAATCTAAAGCAGAAAAACATTACTTACCATTTACCTTCAGTTCATGATCTAGTTTTTGTCTGATCTCTTTTCCACAGGCATATTCAATCATATATTTACACCAGTTTTATTTCAAAGCTGCATTTCGGGGGCATATGTCAATTGCCAGTGACAGCTCTTGTTGTTTTATATACATGTATTGGTGTGCTTTTGCATGCAACATTGTCGAGTTGATGGGTTGGTTGGAGTTAATTCAGCAAAACTACTTGTACTTGTTTGTTCTTATGAAAATTTGTTGAGGCAAGTGTGAGGTTGGTGCACCCTAAAACCTGGTTTAAACCCCCTGCAGCAAAAGTTTTGCCACTGACCGTTCCAAGGCGGTAACCCCACGAGTTCTCATTTTCATTAATTGTTTGTGGTGTCTCTTTTTTAACTGATCACTTTAAAAATCTGTGCTCTTTGTTCCTCTATTGTTATTCAGGAACACCAGTGCAGAGAGGTTGTGTTTTCTGACTGTGGTTGTTCCTGGTATGCGTTTTTTCCACTTTTTTTGTAATAATAAATTGCGAATGAATCAGATAGGGACTTGATAAGATCAGGTAGGTGTATAAGATCTCAAGATTTTAACCTCTGAAATGGTGTAGCAATGGCATAGTGTAAGCATAGTAATACCGTTAAAAGTCAGTGAAATCAGAAGAAATCACGTCACCTCTGTAAGATGTTTATTTTGATTACAGTTCTGTATGTTAAAATAGAGGTATAAAAATCAGTGAATCAATATATCGAATGACCCGTTAATTAATCAGTAAGTAAACTAAGAAGAAAATATATGATTTCTTTATGTTAATTTTTAAGGTCATGTCAAACTTCAAAGCTCTAGGATTATGGTAAAGAAGATGAATCTGTTTGCTTGTAACAAAATGGAACGCATTGCTTCCTTTCAAAAGAATGCCTAGGCTTTTCTCTGACTGCAGGAACACTTCAGCCTTTAAGACTTCTATTTCTATCTTGGTTTTTGAACAGAGCTTACAGCTCCATCT
Organism: Cyclina sinensis; assembly: GCA_012932295.1. Classification (NCBI taxonomy): domain Eukaryota; kingdom Metazoa; phylum Mollusca; class Bivalvia; order Venerida; family Veneridae; genus Cyclina; species Cyclina sinensis. The sequence continues at coordinate 12,598,525 of JAAONU010000019.1, forward strand.
TTTGGAAACATGGTGATCTTCCTTCTCTTTATATTGCTTTTTTACAACTGGACAATATACTAAGACATGGTTCCTACAGGACTTGACAAAAAAAATTTCAAGGACTTTTCAAGGACTAAGGATCAAATTCAAGGACATTCAAGGACCTGAGTGAACCATGTAAGAGACAACAATGAGAAACTTGCATTAAAACTGTTTAATTGTGAAATCAACATCCCAAAGTACAAGTCAACATTTAAAACATATATCCCTGGAACAAATGAATCAGACCTCAGCTCATTTGAGATTTACAGCCACTAGTGAAAGTTACATACATCTATTTACTAGCTATATATATATATATATATAGGGTGAGGTACAAGGTTTAAGTTTAATCAACAATATTTACCTGTACAACGCATTTATTACCATAAAAAAATACATAAAACATGACATAAAGGAAATCCAGATAAAAAAACAACTGAAAATAGTTTAGCATTTGTTGTAACACTGCACAGCAGTAAGCAAAGAAAGAAAAAATCATTATGGTCAATTGTTGCTCGCCTGAATACAACCGACTATGCTATTTAAACTCTTGTTACCTGCCTGATTTCAGAAAGGGACTTGTCCATCATTTCACCTGACAAATAAAAATAACTGATGTACATGTAAAAAAACATTTAAAAGCAATGTAGTCAACATTTATAAATCTGAAGGAGTGTTTTACTTTAATTCCTAACATTGTCCATCATTCACTCTGCCACACATTCACAACCCCATTTATCATCTTTATATAATACTATATTAAGAAATTTGTACTGAGGATTTAACTGAAAACTAACCACCTTTGTAGCCAACATTTATCTGAACTGATTAATTAATTATTGCACTAGCAGATCTTGGGAAGAAAATGTTCCAAAGGATAAGAAAACCATCACCAGCAATGTGAAATTCAAGGAGTTTTTAAATGAAAATTCACATCTCTCTGAGACAAAAAAACAGCCACCACAGCTCTGCAAATAACATAATAAACACACATCTTTTTTAAGATGTATCTGAGAAAAACACACATCCAACATATGATCACTGATGTTTGTAAATGATAACTATGTGGTAAATAAGTCACTTGCTGCAAAACTTTAATACCTGATATATAACACACATGCAAAAGGCACATTCCAACCTATTAATAGATCAACAATTACCATACCAGGCACCATGGTTTTCAGGTAGGCTAGGATGATGCCTCTTTCTGAAAAACTGATACAGATGAATTATGGGTACTGAATATTGCCAAAGTTTCCATTACACACTGCAACAACCAGTCTAAGTACTGATGTGTGTCCACTGTGTACAGCTGCTCAGCAATCCAATCCATTTTCACCTGTGAAAGGTTCTTTCTAACCTCTTTGGGACTAAGTCTTGTCTGCTCCATGCCTACACTTAGCATTAAAAATACTCGACTGTCAATATCTTTAGCATGTAAAATATTCATCTCATTTAACTTTAAGTTGTGTATGCAACCTTTAGTGATATTGACTTTGACATCTAAAATATCTGAAGTGTTTGTTTTCTCTTGGAACACACGATGTATAGAGAAAGGTGGAGTCTTGCCAAATATCCATTCCCATAATTTTAGTTCAGCTAGGTGATGTTCGACTCCAGGGAATAGCTCCTGGTCACAGGGATTCACTGTTTGTATATGTTTCTCCTGAAATAGACAAATAAGGTTAAATTGCTATGATGTATAAACACCCAGATGAAGAGAATCGGCAATTAACAAACAGTATGCTTTTTTGAATAAAGTGGACACATAAAATCTATAAAGCATATACAATTAAGTGTGCACATCCAGTATAAAGTGCATATAAAGTCTAGGGTACATATACCAGGTCATGTGCACATGTAAACGAGTGTACATAAACCATCCAGTCTGCATATACATTCAAGTGTACATATATAATATGGTATGGTAAGCATATAAAATCTAGGAAGCTGTGACATTTGCCTCCAGGACTTCCCCCCCTCCACCCCCTCAGTCTTTAAATGTAAACTATTAAGTGTGCATACATAATCTAGTGTGTGTGTATACCATGTAGTGAGTATACAACATCTGTAGTGTGTATGCAATCTAGGTTGAGAAAATGAGGTTAATCAGTAATTAAGACCATTTTACACTTTTACTGCACAACAACTAGCATTTTTTTTGGATAAACCATTACTGATCTAAATCATCTCAAAAGCAAGTTTGGATTGGACTTTTGTTCTGTCCATATTTACTCTATGCCAACAATCAAGAAAAACTTAAATCTTATATTGCCATTCATAGCCTTTTTTAATCATAAAATTAATACAAAGTATTACAGCCATGGACAGAATAAAGAAACTGGACACAGACAGTTGTCTTCATAAAAAACAACAAAAATAACACTCCTGAAGACTATTTTGAAATTGAAGTATTTCACGCCTTAATGTCCGAGTTATGTCCTGAAGATCTTTTTTTTTATCTCAATATATATATATATACAGTAACTACATTTATGTATAATATACCTGAGAACTGTGCAGAAAGTTTTCACTGATGACTTCTACAAGAGATGTGAAGTCAATGTCTGGGAAATGGTCTGCCAGATTTGCTACAGACATTTTCAAACTTGCTGTTGCTTTACTGTCAACTCCAATCTGTGAAACAAACAGATAAGACTTAGCAGAAAAATACTGAAGTCAATTTTCAAAACAAAAAATAGAGCTTATTTTAAGTACTCGCAAATGCAAGAAAGCACTTTTAACCCTTACCCTGCTATTACATGTAATTGTAAATTATCCAGAATTAAGAGAAAAAAGTCAAATTTGAAAAAAAAAATGTCGTGATTAAAGTCATGTACTCACAAACACAAAGTACTTTTAACCCTTACACTGCTAAAATTCTTATATAGTTTTGTCCACGATTCTACTTGAACGGTTCCATTTATCATTTATAGGTGAGCAGCGAACAGTTAAGAACATGATCACACTGTACAGATATGCAAACTGAACATGGTATGCACTGGCTGTAAAGCCCAAACAAGCAGCTCCAGTGTTGTCTCGGTTTAAGCAATTCTAAGCAGTATGGTTTTTATTTAACTGAGTTTAATGCTCTCATACAATCAAATCCTATTGGGTGGCAGTTTACCTACCAATCATTCTTTGGAAGGACTAGTACTAGATTTCTATTCTCAGTAAGAAACTGCTAACTTCTCACATATATAGGAATTGTTGATAGCGTGGTTTGAACCGGACTATCCATCAATGAGAAGTTAAGTGACATGAAGTCAGTGACTTTAAGCTCTCAACCACAGAGACAGGTGCCTGATAGTATGATAAAATGAAATGTTTCACTGGGCCTTGGAGAGGTTAAAAACACCAACTGTCAGCTTAAATAGAAGTCAGTTGTTACATTCACAATAGCGTCTTAAAGAAATACTGAATCTTTGTACTGTTTCCTAAATCCTTCAAAATCAGACTAGAAAACATGCTAATATACAGTAAACTTTCAATTTTAAGTAATGGTAAATTTTATCTATTCTACTAGAGTAAAACAGTCCTACAACTTTACTTACCAAATTTGATTGCAGAACATTTTTTAATCTATCTTTGTCAACATTATACAGCAGGGTAAAATGATGATATGTCTTCTTGCCTCCTAGCTTAGATGCTGTACCTGATATCTGAAATAAAGGTCAATAAACAAGTCTTGTCAGACATACAGTGAGAGTAATATTGTATAATGTATCTTTTATTATCTCTGAAACTGCTACACAGGAAGCTATTTTGTTGAAAAATCATTTTCGCAATTGTAGAGAAGATTATGTTTCATATCTATGTATAACTATATCCTACAATAAGTAATGTACTGAATGACATATTGAAACATATTTTTTTGAATAATTTTCAGGATATTTATTTTCATCAATGCCCCAGAATCAGTATCAAGTTGTAGTATGCAAAAATACCAATCTCAAATACTCAATAAGGCCATACAAAATTATATGTATGCTTGACATGTTCTGTTCAATGTTCGAAGTATATCAATAAGAAATGCAAGAAATCAGACTTCTGTCAAAAAAAACAAGTGCTATGCCTTGCCCCTAGCAGGGCCTCAAAAATGTTACAGTTTTGTGACAAACAGACAGACCAAAAACAATATGCCCTCCCTGGGGCAAAAAAAGATGCTAGTGAAAAAAGGAGTGACTGAATCAAAATAACCAAAGATAAGAAAGTAATGCACAGATTTTATTGTATTTCATAAAAACTCAGTTGCCTTGAGAAAAAAGTAATGTTAAATTGTGAATCAACTAACGTCTAATAAAAAGAAGGAAAAATGTTAGTCTGAAGCAAAGACATATTACGTCTGTTGTTTCATTAACACCTCTTGAAGAATGCAATGTTTCTATGATAAGAGCAGTACCTTGTATTTGTCTAGATACAGTATATCATCTCTGTTATTTACAGACAGCGGGATGTTCCACTGTGACTTTAATGCATCCACAACCAATTGGAGATTCCGGCGCCTATTGTAAAGTGGGTTTTCCATCAGGAACGAGCAGTTTAAGTTGCCTTCATCATGGTAAACTGTCCCTCCTATAAAATCGTTAAATGAAGTACAATAGAAAATGAACAACATTAATCAGAGTTACATGTATGAAACATATTTGCAACATGGTAAGTTCTGAGGCCCATAAAAGCAATTTTTGTGATTAATAATTCCTGTTCAATATTAAAAAGAAAATACACTTTTAGTAAACATTTTTAGTCTTTACAAGAATTATCGAGAACATTCCAACCAGTTCGTAAATTCATCTTCTAGCTTGTATCAAAGGTTAAACCAGTAAATCCAAGCAATCACTGATCAAAAGCTTGAAGGAAATTTATATAATGGTATCATTAGCTGCTCAATAGTTCACCACTTACCACCACTTTTTCTTCTTACTAGGTCTATCCCATTTTTTTGGCAGTATGGGACATTACACTCCACCCATGGGTTCTGATGCCTTCCAAACACTACACATGGAGTGTTTCGCCATAGCAACAGCAAAGATTCCTTTTTGAAGTCAGTGTTCTCAAATAACCAATCCTCTAGGGCTAAATTTTCATAAATGTTTGTAGATGATGAAACAAGAACTCTGTGTTGCCGTTCAGCTTTATCTGACAGAAATCTCTGAGTGACTCTAGACACTCTGTGTCGGACAAACAGAAACTTCTTTGCAATCTTCACTCCTCCCATATTTCAAGAGTAACTCATATGTTAGCCTCACTCTGAAAAAAGTAAAGATTTACTATGAAGCACATGAAAATGGAAGGCGCATTTTAATCTTATTTTGTTCAGGTTTTACAATAATTAACATGCTCTGCACAGCAGTAATTCTGAAAATCAAATTCATTTACTTTTGTTGAAAATATAGATTTACTACCATATCAAATCTGTTAACAAAACACAAGGAATGTTAAACTGAAAGCAGAGGGCCAGACAGAACATACAGGTATATCAGGAATGGTCAGTGGAGTTCAACCCCTACAAGTGTGAAGTACTCAGAATACACAGGAAAAAGAAACCTCTCCTTCCTTTATACCTTACACAGCACTATACTAAACACCACAGAAAATGCAAAATACCTAGGGGTTATTATAAGTAGTAACCTCAACTGGTCATCCCACAAAAACAACATCAAAAACAAAGAAAAAAAAAACAGCTCAAAATCGAAGCAGCATACAAAATATATGGGGTGTGTCTATTCTGTTGACCAAACACCATTGACCAATTGATCATTGACAAATTGACCAAACTGTCTACTCCATTGACCATTAACTAATTGACCAGGTAAAACTAATAATTTGTATTAAAACTTTAAAAGGCTATTTTAAAACCTGTAAATGAAAAAAAAAAGGTTTGATTAAATACACAGTATTCAGTTAATGTATTTAAAATGTTCGAAACGATGTTTTTTTTTATAAAAATGTAATTATAATTATATCAAAAGCATAGTGGGAATTATAAATTATATATTAATTGTTTGAAGTTGAAATTAAAATGTTTAATTTGAACTCCAAAGAAATAATTCAAACTTAAATGTTTAATTTGAACTCCAAAGAAATAATTCAAACTTATTCAATATTTCTTTGTTTTTATGTTTGTTGTTTCAGTTTTGTCATCTATGTATTTATCAACTCAGAATCAAGACAAGTCTATAAATTAAGTTTGTCTTTAGTCATAAAGCAAAACCATTATTAGCTATTTATTCATAAACTGTTATCTGTGTGTGACAATTATTTTTGTGATACCGATTTTGTGTTCTTATAAACTTTTAATTTTGTTAATATCATTCTTTGTATTGCAAAGAATCTTATCATGCCTTTGGTTTTAGGACATACTTTAATTTTTGAAGTTGCTCCTTATTTTTCAGTAGGTCTATTATCTGTTTTGAAACAATGATTGTTAATACTGTGATATTAAATTTTTAATAAACTTAATAGGAAAATCTTTTTTTTTTCTCAGGCATAGTGTAAACTGAAGATACCTTAATGAAAATACAAAATGTATATTGACAGTGTAAAATGAAAACTCTTGAGCTAGCTAAATGTAAAACATAACATAGTTCATCTTATTTTATCAGGCATATGCTAAACTATCAATGAAATAAGAAGAATGAATTTTGTCTGTGACTTTTAACTGATCCTTAAAAAAATCAGGACAGTTCTTTTAACTTTAGAAGTTAAATATATAATGTGTTTATTTGGCATTTTGCTTAACTTAGACATGAAGATTCTTAATTAATACTATCTTCAAAATAGATCTGATTAAAAAAGTCTTATGCCACATACCTTAACATAATCAACATATCAAGCTGACGCACTCTTCCTATTCAAAATGAAAATAGATTAGATAACTATATCATTAAAATTATTGTTCTATTCTGGTATTATATTGGATGCAACTACAACTACAAATTTGTATTGCATGAATCATCAGCTAGGCAATGATATTATCATTGTTTATCATGTATTATATCTGACTGACACCTTACTTTTGATAGGATTAAGAGATAAACTAATTAAGAAGCTACGACATGATACACATGTCAGTCTGTTAAATTGATACTGAAATTGAGACTTAGCTTTTGCAGACACACTTTCACACTTCAGCTGGTAGGCTTTGTTAACTGATAAATGTGTATTAAAATCACACAGCTTAGCTCAATTGTTAGAGCACTGGATTAGTAATCCATGGGTCGATGGTTCGACCCCTGGGCAGGCAAAATTTCTCCATGACAATTGATCTCAGCCATTGTGTCTAATGTTCATTTGTCTCTCAACGCTGATTCAGAGTAGATCATGTGGGAACAGTAGTCAGTCACTTGCGAAGAAATTGGTAATTACTGGTAAGTTATCCAGCAAAACCGGTTAGGTGGACTGACCGCCGAGATATAACCTAGATGTTGAAATCGGCGTTAACCCCCCAAAAAAAAACAAACATGGCAAAAATGATGATTGTTAACACTACAAGAAATATAACTAGTTACATTTTATTTTTTAGAACAACTGCAATTAATATAAATAAATCTGAAACGCTTATGTCGTCGAAATCTAACAAAACTGTTATCAATGTAGCAAAATTCATATACTTTGCAACTAAGAAAAGAAATGCATAAAGATTTATATTTAGTATACCTAATCATTGTTATAATAATACATTCCACTATAGTTTGAAGATTGTAATTGACTCTTTTGTTAACCACATGTGGGTGTTCATTTGTGTGAGGTTTTTTTTCATGTCTTTTCTGTTTATTTAGATATAAACATTGAATTATTTTTTTATGCTGAGATAAACTGTTACTGATACTGAACTGCAATTTTAAGACAGCCACTAACAGGAGTTTTGTAAGACATTTGTAACTTTTTTACGGAATACCGTTAGGGCCATCGTGGTTAGACGTTATAATCCAGAGGGTGACAATGCTATAGTGCAATAATGCGATGGCGACAGTGCGATAATGCAATGGCGAAAATGCGATGGCGACAATGTGATAGTGCAATGGCGACAATGTGATAGTCATATCGTACTGTCACCATTGCATCATCACTTTGTCGCCATCACACTATTGCATTGTCCCCATCGCATTATCGCGTTTTAGCATTATCATACTGTCGTCATCGCATTATCGTACTGTCGCCATCGCACTATCGCATGTCGCCATTGCATTATCGTACTGTCGCCATCGCACTATCGCATTGTTGCGTTATTGCACTATAGCATTGTCGCGTTATCGCACTATCGCATTATCGACTATTGCCTTCTGGTACACATGCACACATCGTTTTTTTTGTACACAAGCGATTTTTACGAAACAAAAACAACTGCAGAAACATAAAATGGATGGCTTTATAAAGATATACTTTGAAAGAGGTAACAGTTCTAATGAAATCTGATTCTTTTAAAAGTGGGTCCAACTACAAACAAAAAAACGATTTGGCATGTGTACTGGAAGGCGATAGTCAACAATGCGATAGTATGGCGACAGTGCGATAATGCGATGACGACAGTACAATTATGCGAAAATGCGATGGCGACAATGCGATAGTGCGATGGCGACAATGCGATGGTGACAGTACGATATGACTATCGCATTGTCGCCATCACATTATCGCATAGTCGTCATCCCATTATCGCGTTATCACACTGTCAACATTGCATTATCACACTGTCGCCATTGCATTATAGCACTATCACATTGTCACCCTCTGGATTATAACGTCTAACCACGATGGCCCTAAGGGTATTCCGTACTTTATAACTGTTCATAATTTTTTTTGTTCTGTGTTAAAGCCTCTGTTAATAATTCCTTTGTAGACTTTATTTGGAATTTATTGCAGAATCTGAAATTATTTGAAAATAAAATGTCATTACTAGCACTTAAAATTTTTTAACAGCTTATCCTTAAATATGCAGTTTATTCACCCAATAAGTATTTTGTGATAATATAATTATTTCTTCTATACTAAAATATACTCAATATAGATCTTTCAACATTTCGAACACTTCATAACTCTCAGTAAAATAGGTTTCTATAGTATACTTAATTGATTCAGTTTCAATCAATACAATAATACAATACAAAGTTTATTGGCACAAACATTTTACAATGTCCATCGCCATTTACTTTGATGGCGGTTTGAAATTAACAATTTTATGAGAAAAGTATGATACAAGGTGACATATGTTAAAGGCATGTCCATTTGGATATATGAAATTTTTTTAGGATAAATTTGATAAAATGCAAATTAGAACATATACTGACATTAAAATTTCCTAATAATTATCCATTATATCATCGTACATTTGAACAAAAACTAGTTAATGCAACACTGCACGAATATAGCTAATACCTCACAATATTTGTATGAAATACTATTAATTTATTGTTTTAATTTAAGCTGTTTTATGTAGGCTTGCTCAGTGGCTATTATATACCGAATGATAAGCCCATATAGATGATATATTTATATATTATTTGTAACCAATGGCTTTATACTTAATGTTATAACTAAGTTACAATGAACGCAATCAATGCTTATACATTTTCAACAGGATAATTAAACCATTCATTAAACATATTTATTTTCTATACATTCCCTTTAAATTGTCCATGTTTTCAAATCATTGTTTTAATGTTGTTTGTGTTTATACTAATGTTATTTCACGTATTGTATTCATTGTTTTATTTGTTTAAATATGACACATTAGAAAAATATTTATTTACATACCTACTTTTTAGGTATCTGTCAGAAATTCTATAAGGTTTTATATGTTAAATTCATGTCTTGTTTTTAGCTCACCACTAAGTATTTAGAATAAATATTTTTATTATAGAAGTATTTGTGAAATCAGTAAGTCTCAGTTAGCCTGTTTATTGCTAGAATTGGTTTAACACCTTGATTCACACCTTCATTACCAATATATGACATAATGGTCAATTAGTCAATGGTCAATAGAGTAGACAGTTTGGTCAATTGGTCAATGGTCAATGGTGTTTGGTCAACAGAATAGACACACTCCAGGTCAAATACTGTTCATTAAACCATATGGTACCTATGGCAGAAACTTGTTAAACTTGTATAAGAAAAAATATGTATATGAACTTTGCCATCCTTTATGATAATCCTTAAGTAAATGTAAACGATAACCAACTTTCACAACAAATTACGTAACAAAATATAGTGGTGTTTGGCCCAGTCGACTTAAATTCAAACTTCATAATCGATCAGGCGGTTCACGTGGAAGCCAATATCTTAAGCCTCTTCTTTTCAAAATATAACAGTTAAAACTTTGAAACTACTGTTGGAAGTTTTGTACATTACAGTAATTAATATACGCTACCGTTTACTGCCCTTGAAAGTTATTATTCACCATTTGGGAGATATTAAACTGTCACTGTTCAATATTCTCACGACACACCAAAACTAGAAATAAAAATACTTCGACGTAAATATTTGTTGTTGCTGCTGATAACTAGTTGAAGAAGCTGGATCCTTGACTGAAAAAAGTATATGCACAGTTTATTTAAGGGTAAGGCATTATATGTTGACATTCATATTTCGGATTTTAATGACATTTCGTACTTTACCAAATTCGGATGTGACAAATTCAGACAAGTATCCTAGATTCTAGCTCCAACTGATTTCTCTTCAGTAAGAAATGCTTTGGTCGAAATCAAAACAGTTCGTGCAATACAGTTGCCAAGAACTTAAAACACCCAATTTTTGTACAGCTTCCCCTATATCTTAAATAACAATTCATATACAGTCGATGAACCAGTTCGGGACCGGGACTAGTTCCGGTCCATTTTGTGTAGTTTTGTGATAATTTTGGAAAGATTCTTGCAAAAGTCGGCAAGATTTTGGTATGGTCACGAAGTATGATCTTTTTCCCGTAAAATAAATATTTTCTGATGCGATTTAAAACATTCCAAGTCTCTCGACGCTTGAATATTTGCAACAAGCATTCATAAAAATATAGGGCAGTAATGGCGGTCAAAATGCATGACGATTAAATCATTTGAAACAATTGCTTGAAAATGTATGCATTATAAATAAATTTGGTTTTGATATCCATAAAAATATGTATTTTAACAATAGATATTACTGTTTCATGTTGACAATTCTAAATAAGTTAGAAATCAGGTTTCGTGCATGGTTATAGGTATGACTACTTCCGGTTCACCAATTTAAATTGTTTGGGGGTCGTATTTTTAACAGCAGACTTTCTTTTGAAAGGAAGTTTATGTTATACATGTTGCAGTGTACTTTTATTCAAGAAATAAAAAAACATCAATAGACTGTTTAAGTGTATATTTGTTTTATAGTTTTTTCTGTTATCATCATTTGTTGGTTTGAATGAGAAATTCAACTCTAAGTGGTATTAAAATAGTCCAAACATGACTAAATTGCTGCAAACAAAATTTTTGGCAGTTTAATAGTATTTTGAGACAACCCGCCATAACCAAGGTTAAAAACAGTATCATACATGTAGGTGGCGCTGGGTTCTAAACTGGTTCAAAGGTCATGGAACTGGTCTGTTTGTGTACATTAAATTCCAGTGAAATGTTCATTCTTCTTTAAATCATAATTAACTTGAACTGGTCCAAAAATAAGAAGTAACAATTTGTCTTATAAGATATACTATAACATTTTCCAGAAATTCAACTTTCAAGTCTCATGCAGATGAAATATCAAAAGCGGACTGGAACTGGTTCATTGACTGTAATAATCTGTAAGCATTAATACCTTTTTGGAAGTGATAGATTGTTTGTCATGCTGTAAAGTGGATATTAATCTAATTCTGTATGAATATACATAAATATATTACAGCTAAAAACATCGTAAGTAAGATCATGTTTCAATTTCAATGTTGAAATACTTAATTTACACATATCAATTGTATGATGTGATAATTGGTTTTGTTTTCTCAACACATTATGAGTTCAAAGGCTAAATCGACTGTCTACTATAGGAGTCTATTGTTATTGTTTCTGATTAAAATTAAAACAAATTGTAATACATGGGTAATAAATAGTTGCCAAATTTACGCCCTGATTCACCAAAGCACTGTGTATTGTCACTTGTTTGCCTTTGAGGGCTTATTCTGTGGCCTGTCAAAATATATTCATGCCTTGAACAGACGATATGTGACCGCTAAATCAGTTCGATTTTTGGCAAATTAAATACAAGTAGTGTGGCCACTGGCTGCAGACATAAAGTGACCATTTAATTAACTTGCTCTTAAGAAGCGGGAGCGGCATGAAATGACCGTTGACACAAGGTGACTGCAGGTATAAGGTGACCGTAAGGGCAGGTTAGACTGTTTAGGAAAATCCTTAAAGCTCATTGTTTCAAAAACACAAAGCCCAGACTTTTGAAATTTTTCCATGAAATGTTTTCCAGTGGACCTTAATCAAGATTGTTTAAACTTTGCCGCCTGGGGTCATTATTTGATCCATTACAGGGGTCAGATGTTCTACGTAAACTTGTGTAGACAGACTTTAGAAGTCTTCTTGTCAGAAACCATTCGGCTGAAACTTTTGAAATTAAATATTAAGCATTGTCATATACAAATGTAATTCTCTACCAAGAGTCATATGAACTCTCATGTCACCCTTTGGTCTATGTGAAAAATTTCTCTGAATTAGTACTCTTAAGGTTGATAAAAATTTAAAACACATTTGTAAAATTAAACTGACTCCCAGCTTCATATTTTCAAAAGTTAGATACAAAAGTTCTTGTTAAAGATCAGGTATATTCAACAGGCTGTGTCCTCCAGATAAATTGACAACCTCCAGATAAATTGATAAAGTCTACAAGTAAACTAACTGAGTGTACTCAATGACCTGAAAGACCATTTTAGAATCAGCCAGCATATTTTATTAGTTGTCAAAAATTTACAGTTCACTGTACTGTTTTCAGAGAAAATATGGAGTCTGGTTTGGGAGTTAGTGAGTTTAACCCCTACACATACGAAGGCTCACCAAATGTTCATGTTCTAGATGGTTATTTGGCATCATTTGCTGGACTGTGCACATTTACAGCCATAAACTTGGCTGCAATTAAAATTGGTCCGCCCAAAAATGTGACAGGTGACAACTGGAGATGGAGAAACACACTTGTATCCTGGCTTCATGCAGATATTGTTGGCATTGGTGTTTTGTACTGGTAAGAAAACAGTTTAGTCATCAGTTGCAGTTTGTCATTTAATACCAATTATAAACTATATGAAAAGTCAGCTCTACCCCCTTGTCTTTAGTTTAAATCAGTTTGAAAATGTCATTTGCTTAAGTATTTTTGTGTGTGTGATAATTATGAAAATAGCTGCATTAAAGTATCTTTGTTTGTGTTCATGCTGAAAATGCATGGTAATTAAAAACTGGCCTAGGTGCCTTGTATTATTACCTCTACGTCTCTTACTAGTATCATGGTAAGGCATGTTTCGTGTATAAACCCTGGTATGCAGCCTTGGTGTTGAAAACAATATCTCTGACCTGGTGAGATGTAGTTATACATGAATGCTAGCTAGTATACTGGCTGTGTTGCTTTTTATTACATTTCATTATTTATATTTATTATTTACTTTATGGTTAGAATTAGGATCACTGTTTATATTTCTTGGTGAAATTTATTATAATTTAAGACATCTGAGTTTTAAACAAAGATTTCCATTTTTTGGTTTAAAAGGTATGTATAAAAAATTAATAAAAAAATTGCATGCTTACATATTTGTATAGTTCATATAAACTGAACATTTTATCAGTGTTAAAGTAAGAGTTTATTCATTTATAGAATGCAAGTTCACAGTGGACTCAGAACATCTTGTATTGAAATGTTAACTGTTTTCCTTAAGGATTTCTTCTTTTTTTTTGCATGTTATTTGTCTTCCCCCCACCCCCTTATTTTTTGACCATGTCTCCTCTCCATTTACAATGTTCAACATATTTCCAAACACATTATAACAGCTGAAAATAAATTATGCTGCTTTATTCAGGACTTCTAATAAGCTTTCAGTTTTGCTTACAGTAAATTGAGTACATTTTTATTGAATGGCTAATGCATTGTTTACCGTATATGTTGTTTTCAGGCATGCTAGTCAGCATAGTACAGGCAAGTATTGTGTGACTGTAAACCTTCCCTGTTCACTCCCCCAACATGTTTGATAGACACAGGACAGTCACTTCTAGTGTCTTTACTTTTCAGTTAAAATTATAATCACAGTTTCTGTAGTGATACTAGACCTAACTCTTACCCTGCTAACTATTAAATGAAATGGACTTGTCATGCTTTGATTCTTGACAACATTTGATCAATCATATTTTATGTAGAAATGCTTGTAGAAATTTAACAAACCTGAAATCACAACAAATATATTATGTGCCGTGTGAATGAACATACCTCACTGATTGCAGAGCTATACTTCTTCAAGCTAGCAGGGTAAGAGTTAAATATTCATACAAATTAGAAGGTTATAAGATTACAGTGTGTATTTTAAATTACACCACTTGTGTCTGTAAATTTCCAATTTGAGTTGAATTTATCTACTGTCTCGCAGCTGTATGGAAAAATCTAAGAGTAAATTGTTTTATGTACTCAAGATAATTAAGATTTTACAGTCCTTTGTACAATAGCTGGATCAGATCTTTTCAGAGGAATTTGGTCATTATTTTCTACTCCCAATTTTCAAAGCAAATACTGAGATGAACTAATGGAACACAGGAAATGTAAACAATGAAAATAAGTGGTTTGAACTGTTTAAAATAAACTGAATGTTAATACACATGTACTATTATCTTGATTCTATCTGGACTTATTTCTTTCCTTTTTATCAATATTTACATTATTTGGCTAAAGGAGGAGATTTATTTTGTAATTTTCTTCAGTTTTTCACCATTTTAGTTTCTGATAGATGAATTGAATTCCAGACATGTGTTTTATTCCAGAACATAAAGTTATATTAATTGATCACTGCAGTCACTCTGAGTTTTACGAATAATAGGCCTTTGTTACAATAAAACTTCTTCATAGAATTAAGGTGAATGAAGTTCGACTGGGTATAAGCATGCTGACAACTTCTTTGTTGGCTTTCTTGCAGTCAGTTTTGGCTTTTCACAGATGTTTAAATATACCTTCAGGCACTTGTTTTAAGCTTTTTCATACAAATAAAACTCCTTGAAAAGTGCTTATCTAGTTTTGGTTACAAGAATCTGTGGATGTTAACAGTTTTATTTCCAACATGATTGGAGAGTAGTAACATTAACATGTAATTAGAAGAAACTTGTGTAATGTTGTACCTAGATTAATTGAAAAGGGCATGTTTTGAATGCACACCAATACCATAATGTATACTCTTATATCTTGCGATCGAGTCATTATATATTCAAATAAAACATTTCAATGTCGGTGGCATTTCAGATACTGAAGTGGTTAAAATATGAGATGTGCTCGGAGTTGTTCCTTCAGCTCTCAGAACTATTTCTTAAAATGTCCTGTTTCTTATAATCTATCTACAAAACTATAGTGCTATAAAACAGGATGAATGAGCAGGAAAACTTTTCAGCATTTTCTTTTGAGGTTTTGACTCAATTATTCCAAGAATTGTCTCTGAAGCTAGAACTTCACAGGTCACAAATTTTTTTCAGTTAGGATTTTGAAAGACGATAATGTGTACAGAAATAGAAGAAAGCTCACAACTCCTTCATTTACAGAAAAAAAATTGTGTGAATTTTTGGTGAATTGTTAATTGAATCTAAATCACTTTGTATGATCAGACATAGAGGTGGGTTTGAGGTTGCTAAATTAAGTAGCAAATTAAACATGATGGTTTTCTTAGAGTTGGAAAATATAATATGGAGCTCATTTTCCTTTTTACAAAGTTTTAATCTGAATAGTGTCAGTTGAATAGTTCAAATATATTTCATTCAACATATGGTAATATGTACACACTTAGAAAACTTGTACGTGTTTATTCTGATACTGTCTAACTCACATACTAGAGATTAGAACTGAGGTCCAGAATACAAGCCTTTGTAATTTTATCTATAGGCTTACCAGCGAATTCATCCTGTTGTGCAGTAACAAAACTTATTCCAGAAATTCTGTGTAAATTATTAAAATATCAGGTCATTCTAAGACTTTGTAAGAATAAGAAGGTATAAAATGTTATAATTTGTAAGAAATTTCATACACATTTTGAAAACTGAAATTATAATGACTACCATAACTTGAAAACTGTCTTATTTTTTTCACACTTGTTCATTTGGTCCATCATTGTCATCATCATCATCATTGTTAAAAGCTGTGGGTCCTAAAATATCATAAAGAAAATAGTACATGTATAATCCATTCATAATAAATGAAATACTCAAACTAAAATAGTTTTCATTTTGTATCTTAAGTATTTAGATTAGGAAAAAGCAACAATGTTCTGTGATCTGTCCACTTTATAGTTACCAACTTTTCTTCTTTGTTTCTTTTAGTTAGTCCTTTGCACTATGTAGCATCAGAAACCATATTACAAAATTCTGTAGTATCACTCGGTTGCCATAGTATTTCCCTTGACAAAATTTTCTATCAGTGACATTGTCGGCAATTTGATTTAAAGATGATAAATATAAAATGGATTGTTTCACTGGCCAGGAATGCTTATAGTTTTCCAGAAAGAGTAAATGAAATTCTTCATTTTTCGAGTTCTAATATTGTTTGGAAAATAATCCATAGTTGACTTTTTGTGAAACATGGAATAAGAAACTTAACAGTCATGAAAGAATACAACATATTATACAACCTTACATACATTAAATTAAAACATAAACATGAATTGTAATTAACACATTTTTCCAACAGATCCTCTGAATAAAATGAATATGTATGAAGTGAGAAAGAAAATAGGAAAAATAAGTTACTAATTAAGAAGATAAACTAAATGATATTCTACCCTTATATTTACTTTTTCTTTATATTTCAGCCTGCTGTTTAAACAAGAGATCTCATCTGACATGATTCTGTACTGTGACAGTTATATATATTCTCTTGTAGCATTTTCATTAGGTATGTTTAATTGTATTGTGTATCTTACTGTGGTAAATACCTGAGATTGTAAATAAAGCATGTAAGGGAATTGATCGTGGATCATTTAATTTAGTTAAGTTGAGCAACTGGATGAGATTTAGGGCAACAGAACAAAAGAGAACAGATGACTGTTTGGTTTCAGTAGAATAAGGGGACCTAGCCCTCTGTACAGCAAAACAAAATTACAAAAGAAATGGCCCCAAAGTCCATCTAAGTGGTGTGAACCTTTTGAATTAATGTTGAAAAATCAGGGAGAAATTTTCACCCACTTTTGGTTTTTAGAGAATAAAAACATCAGCAAGATTGTTTATTTTGCTTTACATTTTTTTTTGACCACCTTTCTTGAGACCATACCATCCTGCCCAAATGTAATTTCCATCAATGACAATACTTAAAACTATTATTTTTTCACAATGACATTTTAACATTTTTTTATACATGAAATGATGCTACAGTAAAGATATGTGAGAAAGGTAGTTGTTTCTGATAGAGCTTTGCAATCAGTTTCTATTACTTCCACTGAAACTTTGAACTGTAAGCTTACTCACCTTACATAATGAAAGAGTTTAAGAGTGTTATCCACAATTAGAAACCTAAAGTAAGATATCTGGTAAGTGCTATGTTACTATTCTATTGCAGGTTACTTCATTTATGACTTCTTGGACCATGTAGTAAATGGCAAGATTATTAGTAACTACGAAGTGATTCTGCATCATATTGGGGTAAGAAATGGCATTATTCTTTTCTCTGTAAAAGATATTAACAAATGCATGAGAATTAAATTCATGACCTTATTTTAAGATTGAAGACTGTATCAACCCAAACAGGGGTAAAAATGTTGACACAGACAGGTAAACCAGGCTGACTTGTAAACCACTGTTATCACTCACTCAGTAATCTTTTTGAATGCAGGCACTACAACTTGTAAAATAGACTTGTCTGTCATTACATTTGGACTAACCTGTTTTCCATTTAGAAGAGTTTATATCAAAAAGTTACTGACTGAAAAGAAAACATAGTAGATAATGATCCGACTGCATGGTTGTGCATGCTGGTCATGGTCTGAATTGGTCTCAAAGGCAAGATACATCTACTGCCGGTAGGATAAAGGTAAGAGGTTGTAGGTATGGAGTACTGCACTATCAAGAAAAGATGGTAAGATTAAAGGACAGCTAAAGCATTGAACTGGGCATTCAATAAATGAAAACAAAGAAGCAAACAGAAGTGGATTTCAGCCTGCTCAGTACAAATAAATAGAAATGATAAAGGGGCACTCTCTGTTGTGATAACTTTACAAAGACACAGTCTTTTTTTTATTTATATTTGATATTTTGCAGGTGTTGTGGTCCATTGGATATAACATACAGTACAAAGTGAATGTACCGTACACAGTGATTGCATTGATGGTGGAAATAAACAGTATTTTTCTTCATGCACGTAAACTGATGCAGTTTGACAAATGGCCATTCGATCATTGGCTATACAAGATGGTTATCTCATTAAATTTGCTCACATTTATACGGTTTCGTATTTGGGGCATCATTCTGATTGGTTGGGCTGTTTACACAGAATGGCAAAGACTTACCATTCTATATCAAGTGTTTATTGTTGTTACAATGCTTGTGATGTATCTTATAAACCCTATCCTTTTTTGGAGACTTTTTAAGAATGATGTTCTCCGAAATTGTCGTCCAGCTGAAAAGAGAGATAAATTATTGGTCCATGGAAATAATGAAAAAATATTATTAAATGGAGAATGCCATCAGACTTAAGTGATTGTCTGATTTTAATGGTATAGGTTTTGTTGCCATTTTATCTTCTTTCGAGATTTTCTTGTAAACTTTTGCTAGGCTTTATATTTTACTGTAGGTCTTTCACTGTGAAGGGAACTTCTTTTTATCAGCCATTCCTTTCTTCTCACCTATCTGCTGAACCTCAGGGTGTCACTTAAATATCTATTTTTGTGTTCTTCTGTCCTTTTCGCTTTTTACCATTCATTGATTCAGATGTTGGTAACTTCTGTTAGTTTCCGCATGAGCAATTGTGAAATTTATGTATGATATAGAAATCCCGTTGTTACTATGATAATGCAACTACCATTTATAGGTATAAAGTAATACCAGAGAATTATGGATTGTAGACTGGTATTATTTAATACTTGTCAAAATTTGGTATGAGGATTTAATGTGTTTTCACCCAATATTGTTGTGCACTTCAGCAGTGCAATAGACAATTTAGTGAATGCATTGTATGCCATACTTGAAAAATCTAAATAAAACTTTGTTCCCATGCTTTTTATCCATGTAATGGTGAAGAGGCATTATTGAAATACCAGGATGTTCTTTTCTGTTAACTCAGCAATATGACATTTTTTAATACAACAGGGGAAAAAAAGGTCTACCATGCTCTGTAATGTCTTGAATGCCAAAACTCTTATGTTTTTATATTGGCAGACTTTAAACAAATGATATGATGTCAAGGTATTTTAGTAACTTCTCTGAAAATAGCTGCTTCAATGTTTTCCAATATTTTTGAATTTTCTTAATAAAGATATTTGACTTTTTTTTTCTATATAATGTTTTGTGCTAGGCAGCTATGAGACCAGTCAGATCTGAGTCTCTACATACATAGTCAGCACTTTTCATCTAAAATACTGCTTCAAACCCAGGAAATTAAGCTTGATTGAAACAAGTTGTAAGAACTTGTTTTCCAATTGATGTGAAATTTCAGTGCTCCAGCTAGGTCTTTTTGGAAGGGCGCCGCACCCTGCCCTTATTTTCTGACGCCCTGCCCAATTTTCTAACGCCCTGCCCTAAAAACAGTAAAAAAATTGTCAAAGTTTTCGTGTACTGGGAAATTCCCATTACTGCCGCGTGAAGAAAATGAGACTGGCTATCGTCTGGGCGTTATGCAAGCATCTAACAACAAAAAGATCAATAGGAAACCAGTCACGTCAAAATAACACAAGTGTACGAAAGGTACATACCACACTTGTTTACAACACGTCTTGTTTGTATATTGCACTGACACCTGGGGGAAAAGTAGCCATGAATAAAGATGGGACAACTTTGTACATTGTACATTCAGTGAAATACAATACAGTGAAGAAAGTACTGTATTTCTAATAATAGTTTCCACAATTGTATTTCCCACATATAGACCAAGTATTCTGATTTTCTTTAAAAGCTCATTTAGTTCAGTCCTCCTGTTATTATCTTCTTTTTGTTCATGTTACATTATATTTGCTTGCTTTTTGTTCATGTTACATTATATTTGCTTGCTTTTTGTTCATGTTACATTATATTTGCTTGCTTTTAAAGCATGTTACACCAGCATTTTGTTCCCTTATGTCACATCACATTCCAACTATTTAGGCTATATTTTTAATGTACTAGTGCGGTTTGTTAGTGTACATTTGTATGTTATAATGCTTTTTGTTATTGTATGTTATCAAAAAATATGTGAAATGTACTAGGCCCCTGACATCAAAGATTTTTAAAAGATCAAAATTTGGAAATTCTCTTATTTAGTTTGTTGTTTTTGTATGGTTGACTTTGTAAGACTTTGTGATTCTTTACCTAGCTGATTTTAAGAATGGAATTATTCAAAAGTGACTTCTTTTCAGGGTGGGGAGGATGGGGGTTGCATTTGATGTAAAGATACATTTTCTTTTACCTGCATTAAGAATGTCTTTGCATCAGTATGGAAGTTGTTTCATTATTTTTATTTTTTTATTGAAATTTTAAGCTTATTATGTATGATAATGTATGTATATGCATCATTATATGATATTATTATAAAGTCATAGAATTGTATTCAATGACATGTAATTATTTAGACTACAAAGTGATCAAGTTTTATCAAAATGTAAAGAATTGTAATAGTTCTTCTTATAAGTGTTCATGTTTTATGAATGCCAAAGTCAGTACCTCAAACAGCAACATGCAGTCGGTGTGCTTTTTCTATTGTGAAAAATAACTAAACTCATATTTGATAATGACTTCTTTATTAGACTTTCCTAGCAGCTGATAAGAATGAAAGTGTTCAGATATGTGTGAAATACCACATACTAACTTTGAAAATTCAAGAATACATGTTAATGTAACATACTCCAAATTTTGCCAGTAATTTTTTTTTTTCTGTTAATTTTTGTTTTTTAAAAGTTTTAGGCACTAGTCACTGTATATTTTGTTATGTTTATTTATAGCATATTTGTTGTCCTGTTTTTTATTGGTGTTGTTTGTAATTTAAGTATAGGTCTGCCAAGAAAAATAAACCATATACTTTAATATACCACCAAATGTACTTACGGGATTAATGTGTTGTTAAATGCCTATTTGAGAAAATCACTTTCCATGTCGGAAAATAAAATATTCAAGAATGAAAATTAGGAACAAGCTGTGTCTTAAATAGGAAAACCTGTCACCTAGTAAAACAAACCTAACAGTAGAAAGAAATTCAACAACAGTTACAAACCAGTGATGTCTTGGGAGGACAGTTATAACCTCTTAAAATGCTTAAAAACATTGCAACAATATGAATATAATTCATTGCTTAGATTGGTCAGTAGATGTATGATACCCTTTATACAGAAATTTGATTGGAGAGATAAAGGTACTGTAGTACAGACATTTGAAGACTTTGTTCAGAGATATACATATTATACTCTCAATGACTGTAATAATAGTCCTCCTTATTGTATTCTATTGTTGTTTTCATTTCTTGTATTAAAAGCTTCTGTTTTTTATCAGGACCTTTCCAGTAAAACATTTATGCCACCCAGGGAAGGCAATAAGGGAATTCTGTTGGGATTGGTCTTTTTATGTAGGGGGCCTTTTCTTGATAAATAAGCTTATAAAGAGGATAGTGCCATGAAGTTCCTGGTTTAGAATATATGGTTTACTGGAATAGCCGCTCTCAGTACTGCTAGATGTTTGTAAGTGGCTTGCACATGCCTCACAAAACTGAACCATGGCAGCCTTGTCTAAAGATAACACATTCAAACAAAGATGCAGATAAACTGTAATAATATAGACCTTTCACATTGTCATTATTCTCTGCTCATTTTATGTAGGTTACCTGTGACAGTGTGTATTAATGATTACCTGTTTATAATGTATGAAATCATTTTGTATTCATATCTGCTACTTAGTCAAACTAAGTTATTCTAAGTAGTGTTTTATTGTGAAGGGGTTGTTGTATAAAGTGACAATTCATTAATACTAGTATTTCCTCATTTTTTTTCCACTTAGGTGTATTTAACAAAGCCTGATACATGTAGATTGTGTATGTAATTTTATATACACATAGTTGATTAGAGATTGAATGTTGGTTCTGGTAAATCGGATATATTATACTTCTGTATTGAATGATTTTGATCAAATTGTAGAAGTTAGTTGTTGTGAAATTATCTTGTATTATCTCCAGTTAATGTATGTACTGTATCATTACAGAAATAGTATGTTTGGGTGTAAAAAAATATTCTATTACTTAGGAAATATTTTTTGAAGTAGCTACTGATTCATCAGACATATTAAATTGATTAACATTTGCCATATAACATGACAAGGTGCTTTATGCTTGAGATATATTTTGTTATATCTAACCATATTTTGCAGTTATACACATTGATAGTTGGAACAAAGTTGTGTAAACTTCTTGGAATATTTTTTATAGTATTTTATCAAAGCATTCAAGTCAGTTCTTCATTCTTGTTTCTACCTATAGCAATTCATATGGATAAGAAAATGAATTACTATTATATACAATTTATACTATACTGACAATACCAATAAATAATAAGTTAGATGCACTTACCTGCCTACCATAAATCACAGAAGAAAGTTGACCAAAAATACTAATTGACCTTTGCTGTCATACCCCAAACATGGTCTTACTTGTGTTAGTTGTTGAATTAATAGTATTTTTTTTTTTCAAGTGCTACCGGATAAGAGTGATGATTTGATTTTTATGCCCCCACACTGGGGGGGTGCATTTAGATTTGCCCTCGTCCGTCCGTCCGTCCCAAAAGTTGTGTCGCCTGTAGCTACAAAGGCACTGGAGCTAGAGTCAAAAAACTTTACAGGAATGTTGATCAGCATGTGAAGTTGTGCACCTGGGGTTTCCTGTAAAGATTTATTTGAAACTGTTAGAGTTATGGCCACTTACTTAGTCAAAAATAGTAATTTTCAACTTGTGTCACCTGTACCTGCAAAAGCGCTGCTCCTACAGTCAAGAAACTTTACAGGAATGTTGATCAGCATGTGAAGTTGTGCTCCTTGGGTTCCGTCCATCCCTCTGTCCCAAAAAGTTGTGTCGCCTGTAGCTCCAAAAGCACTGGAACTAGAGTCAAGAAACTTTACAGGAATGTTGATCAGCATGTGAAGTTGTGCACCTGAGGTTTCCCGTAAAGATTTATTTGGAATTGTTAGAGTTATGGCCCTTTACTTAGTCAAAAATAGTAATTTTCAACTTGTGTCGCCTGTACCTGCAAAAGCTCTGCACCTACATTCAAGAAACTTTACAAGAATGTTGATCAGCATGTGAAGTTGTGCACCTGGGGTTTCCTGTATAGATTTATTCTTTATTGTGGAGGCGGTATTTTGATTCTAGGACTTGTGGTTTTTAGACAAGAAGATTTTTAAAGATTTTCTCCTATACTGCTATTTAAAACTTGTGACCCCTCGGGCAGGGCCAGTAGTGACCCCAGGGACATTTTTATGCCCCCACTCTGGGGCTGAGTGGGTGCATCTGTGTTCTATGGACACATTTCTAGTTTATGCTTGTTTTAAATCTGAACAAAAATACTGACTTATATATGAAATTGTTGTCAAACTTATGTTAATGCCCCCAACGGTGGCATGTAGTAGTCGCTTTGTCCATCCATAATTCTGTATGTCCATCTGTCCATCCCATCTTCTGTGCGCAACTCCTACAATTCTTTTTTGATTTTCACCAAACTTTTACACGATGATTATCAAGTGCCGCAGTGCATATACTCTGGCTTCTACGATTCCTTTTTTTTTTAAGTTTCATTGTTTAAATTTACATAATATTTTTGGGTGCACAACTCTTCCTACATTTCCCATGAGATTTCCACCAAACTTTCACAGAATGATCATTATCAAGTGCCACACAGCATATACTCTAGCTTTTGCAATTCGAATTTGTTTTGCATAGTTATTGCCCTTTGTTTAATTTTACTTTATATTGCATCTGTGCATACTCCTCCTACATTTCTCATGCAGTTTCTAGAACCTTTCATAGAATGATGTATATCAACTGCTGCAGAGCATATACTCAGGCTTTTGTGAATCAGTCATTTTTGGCAGAGTTATTGCCTGTTGTTTAATTTTACTAAATATTGCTTCTGTGCACAACTACAGTTTTATAATTGAACTATATTTTCGCCTATGGTGTCCAACTGGTGCATAAAAATCCAAAAGTTAAAAAGTAAGAAGCTGTTTTGAAACACTTTTTTTTGTAAAAGACATGTAAAATATAGGTACAAAACACTAGATTAATGTCTTTTGAAACACATTGTTTTTGGAATTTTATTAATTTTACCAGCCATGCAAATAAGTTATGGACATATAATTAAAAGTCTTACCCATGGATGTATGGGTACTTTGTTCAGTTCACAGACTGCAAAAAAATTCGGCACGATCAAGGTAACATTAAGTTGTGAGCTACCATGACTGTGACCATTGCCATGTTTTGGGGGGATTCATGTCTGTGACACATTTCTTGTTATTTTTACTTCATAAAATATTTGAAAGTCAAATTGTGTTTAATATTAGACCAGTACTGAAAATATTTATCTGTCTTTTTTTCTAGGTATGAACTGATTTTCAGTTATCTATAAAACCAGACTTTAAAATATGCATTGCATTTTTTGTAATGGGAATTTTGACTGAAAAACATATTAAGAACTTTTCATACAAATAATTTCAGCAAATAATACTGGTGTTTGTTACCTGAAAATAAGATAAGTTTTAAATTTAAAAATTATACATTTATTTCTCTGTTAAAACAGACTTTTTACTTTAATATGCAGAACTTCTATCTTCATGTTCCTATGTGCCAAACATATCCAGCTAATGTATCTATGTGCTAAACCTTCCTTGGTATTTCTGTGTGTCAATTAGTGCAGGCGATAATGTCCGGTCCTTGGTTTCTGACATAAAGTTTACATTTATAATTTCACACTGAAAGACTGTCCAGTTCCCAGCTCTCTTTCTTTGAGACTGTTACTTGATTTATAATGAGGATAAGGTTTTGGTTTTGTTTGGAGGATAGTGATTAAGTTATGGCTTTGCTTGGGGGATAGTGATTTAGTTTCTGGTTTTGCTTGGAGGATACAGTAGTGATTAAGTTATGGTTTTGCTTGGAGAATATTTAGTTTCTGGTTTTGCTTTGAGGATAGTGATTTAGTTTCTGTTTTTTCTTGTGGTAGAGTGATTTAGTTTCTTGTTTTGCTTGGAGGATAGTGATTTATTTTTTGGTTTTGCTTGGGGTATAGTGACTTAGTTATGGTTTTGCTTGGAGGATAGTGATTAAGTTATGGTTTTGCTTTGAGGATAGTGATAAAGTTATGGTTTTGCTCCATTTCATACCCATCAACATCATTTTACTTAGCATCATTAAGTTTATACTCATTAGTTTAGAGGTATTAAAGGGAACTTACATTCTGTTTTTGGACATTAGTTTGAATCTCGGCCTAGCTTGAAGTGTGATATTGTTCAAAGATGATGTGTTTTTTTTTTTCTAATTTGTATGTGGTATTTAGACTGTTGAATATTGTCCACATCTAAATGTATTGTCATTAATTTCAGACCTGTACAGAATTTTTCAGCCAAATTTATTTGTCTCGTAATATTTTGTTATTTTCTAAAATATATCTGCTATTTAGTTGTGAGTAAATTTTTATGTTTTGGATATTTAAAATATGTATTCTGTCACTACATATTATGTGTCAGTGTATTTCGTTAAAAACCTATTTCTTCATTTCATATTTCTTTCTTCGAATTATTGTGATGCATTTAGCAGGCATTGCTTTGTATTACTGCTGCATTCAAATTAAGAAATGAAAAATAAGAAATAATCATTTCCTGTATCTTGACTGTGAAAAAAATATAGGCAAAGTTCAGATATGTAGGAATAAGACTACATGAGTGAAGCACAAGTGCTTTATTTATTTTCTTATACAAACGAGAGCTTTATTTTATATACATTGTACCAATGATATATAGGAATATGTTTTTTGGGTTTTTTTGTCTCTAACCATGCACTATATTTTCCATAATAACATTAAAATTGTACAATCCCTGCTGATAAAATTAACATCTTTTAGCTTGGCACAGAATTTTCCTTCATGAATAATTGATCCTATTGGCTGTTTTATGAAAACAGCTTTAAAAAAGCAAACAAGAAATGATATACAAGTCATTGTAAAAAATTATTATTACTTTTCAAAGTTAATATGATACATATTGATGTAATTTTCCTAAAATTGGAAAAATGATGCAAGTATTTATTTTGATGTTTACATTAGACATCACATAAAAAAAGGATTACATTTACTGGTCTTTTGTTATTGTTTTTAAATGTTAATCTGCTATTTTTACTTCTAAAACAAAAGAAATGAGCATGCGTATGCTTCACTTGTTTAAAATACATATTACTTCTACCTGTTAAAACTGAAATCTGATCTAATACACTCAAGAAAACTTTAAAAGACTGCTTTATATATAACAAGGGAGTAATTTAAATGAGCCAACTATATTTCACCATACCAATAAATATAGCTGGTTCACCCATGTGTTCATGCATGAAATGCAGCAGGTGGTCTTTGAATTTAAGTTAACATGAACATATGATAACAGCATTCTCAAGCCATTATTTGAAACTAACAGACATTGGAACAGTTCTGACTAATTGTATGTTACTTTCTATGCAGTTTATGTAAACCAAAACGTGCTGGTTTGAAAATATGTTACTGTAACAGTTATTTTTTGTGTTTGCATTGAACATGTACAAAACCTTTTGTTAACTGAAAAATAAGTTTTAAAACTTTATGTATGAAAAATTTCCAAACTTTAATGTAATATGTAAAATCCATTGTTTCTTACCGACAGACTTTGTTTTCACTATATTGAGAAACTGAATAAAGAACTTTGTTATTGCTACATTGAGAAACTAAAAAATGGAACTTAGTTATCAGTACATGAACGAAAGTAAAAATAGAAATTTACCATCACTTCATTGAGAAACTAAAAAAGAACTTTGCTTTTAATGCACTAAAATCTGTGTTATTACTATATTTAGAAATTAAATAATCACTTAACCAGAGATGGTATGTTTTCAAGTGGTTCAGTGGCATATATATGTGTTGTTGCATTAGTTTGAGTCCCTTAGACAATATATATGGACTTCCCTTATCATAATTCTATATGGCATGTTCTTAACATGTTTTAAATGGCCTGTCTTCAACACATTTTACATAGCATGTTCTCAGCACCTTTTATATGGACCGTTTTTAACATGTTATGTATGGACTGTTCTGAATACATTTTGTAAGGACTGTCCTTAACACATTTATAGGAACTACATGTATTGAAGAATTGATGAAAAATCACACAACCATCTGTAAAACAATGTTTCAAGTTTTATGTTGGTTAAGGCAAATGAATTTTTCAGGGTCCAGCAGTGGACCATAGTGATGATTTCAGTTATTAAAGCATGTATATTTAACATTTTAACAAGTATTTATAACATTTTAGCTCACCTGAGCAAATGCTCATGGTGAGCTTTTGTGATTGCCCTGTGTCTGGTGTGCAGTGTGCGGCATCTATTTTTACCTTTAAGCAACATCTCCTCCTAGACTACTAGACAAAAGCTGATAAAACTTGGCAGGGATGTTCCTTGCATAAAACTCTACTAAAGTTGTTCAAAGAATTCCATTCCATCAAGAACTCTAGTTGCTATTGCATTAAGAATGAAATTAAATCTATAAAAATCATCTTGTCTAAAACTGCTAAGCTCAGAGGTCTGAAATTTTGTGTGAAGCATTGTCTTGTAAACCTCTACCAAGTTTGTTCAGATAATGTCCCTGGGATCACTATGATCCCTACCTGTGGAGTCAAATGTTTAACATAGGCTTATAACGGAAAATCTTTAAAAATCTTCTTGTCTGAAACCACAAGGCCAAGACTTTTAAAACTTGGCATGAAGCATTGCCTTGTGGACCGCTACCTAGGTTTTTGAAATTATGTCCATGGGGTCAAAATTGAGAAACCGTTGTCTACAGACCTTAGATATTTTGCATAGAACATCATCTAGAGGTTCTCTACCAAGTATCAAATAATGCCTCTGGGGTCATTAATGGCCCTGTCCTGGGGTCACATGATTTTACGTTAGCTTATATAGGAAAGATTTAAAAAATCTTCTTGTCTGAAACTGTTGCCCTGGAAATTAAATATTTTGTATGTTGTGTTGGCTAGTGGACCACTAGCAACTCTGTTCAAATTATGTCCCTAGGGTCAAATTTGGCCCCACCCCAGGGGTCCCATTTGTGTAAAATATTTAAGCTTTGAAAATCTTCTTGTGAGAAACTGTAGGCTGTAACCCTTAGATATTTGCATGGAGCATCATCCGGATGTCCTTTACCAAGATGTTTCAAATTATTCCCATGGGTCATTACTGGCCCTGTCATGGGTCACTTGATTTTACATAAGGTTATAAAGGAGACTTAAAAAATCTTCTCATCTGAAACCCTGTGCCCTAGAGCTTAGATATTTTGTATGTTGCATTGTCTAGTGGACCTCTATAGTGTTTGTTCAAATTCTGGCCCAGAAGTAAAATAGGCCCCACCCCAGGAGTCCTATTTCTGTTAAATATTTAATTTTTTAAAATCTTCTTCTAAGAAATCATAAGCTATAACCCTTAGATATTTTGCACAAAGCATAATCTTTGGATCCTCTGGCAAGGTTATTCAAATTATGCCCCTGAGGTCATTAATGACCCTTCTGTGGGGTCACTTGTTTACATAGGCTTATATAGGAAAGACTAAAAAATATCTTGTCTGAAACTGTATGGGTTAGAGATTAAATATTTTGTATGTTGCACTGTCTAGTGGACCTCTACCAAGTTTGTTCAAAGTATGTCCCAGGGGTCAAAATTGGCCCTGCCCAGGGGATGATATTTCTTTAGAATATATTTAATCTTTTAAATTTTTCTTTTGAGGAACTGTTAGCTATAGACCTTACATATTTTGCATGGAACATCATTTAGAGGTTCTCTACCAAGATTGTTCAAATTATCCCTTTAGGGTTATTAATGGCCTTGCCCAGGGGTCACTTGATTTTACAAAGGCTTATATGGAAAGACATAAAAAATCTTCTTGTCTGAAACTGTTTACCCTAGATTAAGATATTTTTTAATGTTGCATTGTCTAGTGGATACATACCAAGCTTGTTCTGGTGAGCGAGCCCAGGGCAATCATGGCCCTCTTGATATCAAAAAATGTACCTAGTAACCACTCTGGTATTATCTGAAATTTTATTTATGCTGTCACTAGAGTATTTTTATAATTTAGAATTTGTATAATATTGACAATAGTAAGTTGTACAGTTATTCGCATTTTAAAATATGTACATTAATGTAGTGGTAGGATTTTCTTTGCTAGATGTTGTAATTTATTTGATGAACCTATGTAGAATAAACATTTGAAATCCCACACTTGCAGTGTCTGATGTGTTTGCTGTAAAAAGGGGTTAATTTAATCAGTATGCATTATGCTTGGTTGTTCAAATAGTCAGAAGGATCTATTTAGTGGACTGTTATTCAAAATACCAGTGTATAAATGAATTGTGTCCTAGAGGAAATAGCGGTGTTTAATTACTGATCATACATGTAACTAAAGATTTTGGACATATTATACTGTGCTATAATAATTATACCCAAAGATAAAAAAAGAAAATGATATCTATAATAATTAGTACTTGACTAGTTCACATAATTACACAAAATACTACTTCCTACAAAATTTAATGACTGCGTATGACTCGTGTAAAGTGCAATATATCATAGTCATGCAGAATTCATGTGACTGTAGCACGTGAAATAAACGAGTAGTACAGTGTGGCGAATTAAATATGAGTTGCTGGTTGTAACCAAACTTGATTAGAATTAAGCTAACTAAGAAAGCAAACTTTAAAAATACCAATTTATTTTAAGATATATTCATACAAAACACTGATGTATAAGTAAAAGCAAAATTCATGTGGAAGCAAGAATCTGAGCTATACAAATTACATAAACCGCAAAACCATGTATAACAAGACAAAAGATCATTATGGGGTACCTTTTGCACTCATCTGAATGCCATAAAAACTTAATTACCATAACTACTTCAGACAGCAATACATATACAAACTAGACAGCTATGTTGGTTGAACAGCTTGTAGGTGTTACCTTCATGAGGAGCTTAACAGCAATTATTTTATATCTATGATACCTCAGTTTTAGATCAACTTCTGAACAATAGACTTAGTTCTCAGATACTCCGTCTGCATTCATTTTACTTTAAACCTATGAAATATAGTGTGATCATGACCTTTGAGACAATCCATTTTGCCAGGATCCTTATTTATGCAAAGTTGAAGAAGAACATGTCTAAAGCATAAAGTAATAGCATTGACAAGCCAATCTGCACTTCCTTCTTAACCTAAGATTGACATTCACCTTTGAGGAAAAGGCCATTGTTTTCATGCAACACACCCTCTTGCTCATGTACATTCATGTGTGAAAATTATTTAATAATCTCCCAAAGCATTAGAGTAGTTACAGCAGGAACAAGCGAAAATGAAGTCACTTTCTAAACATTGACAATTAGGTGCATTATCTGTGTGCTTTTTTTCTTTAAATATTTCCAATGACAAAGTTGTGACCCTGACAAGCCAGATAACATGCATTTTTTTGCCCTCTACTATCTCAGCATGGTTGACCTTAGCGCAACAGACCTGGTTTGTACATGCCATATTCTGTCTTGCCAGTTGAGTCGAGTTACAGTAAGAGCTCTACAAACATTTATTAAATAACCCCTGAACAAAATCGGACACATGCATTTATGTACTGAAACACAGTGAATAGACACTGTGATGACTACTATGTCCAGTTCCTGCAAGCAGGGGTTATAAAGAGCACATAGACAAATGTCACAGTGATGGATCTTGCACTATGTATGGAATGCATGGTAATATAAAAGAAATAAATGTTTTGTGAAATTATGCCAGTACTGTTTCAGTCAAAGATTTTAGTTAGGCATAAATTTATAGAATTTAAAGAATACTTCAGCAAACTCAACATGAAACAAAAGTTCTTAATAAGAAGCCTTGCTGTCATATTGTTGTTAACAAGTTTCTTTGGTTTCAAGCAGTCAATGAAGGCACAAGTCAAATGTTTGAACGCCGCCAAATGGAGTGGGGGTTGTGATTATTAGTAATGTTAGATTAAATGTTTGGTGGTTAACCAAATCTAATCTTTTTGCACTCTAATTTTGTATATGGCTGACATCTGTTAATGTTTAATGCTAAAAAAGATAATGCTACGTCAAGTCTATGGGCATTTTTTCCTCTGTACGGAAATTGGCTGCTGTTATTATCATGCTTTTTTGATTAAGGCAGTGGAATTAAACCAAAATCACTGACCTAATCAGAAGATAATATTTTTTTTTTTTTTTTTCCTACTCTATAATTCTAAAATATAAATTTTCTTATTTTTTTTGCAGTTCACATATGGAAAAATTATTTAGGAAAAAAATTAATTAATTCGAACCCATGCTTGAAACTTCGTGTTTGAATTTGGTCAATGGGGGACATTAGTGGATTATCTACCCTGAATACTCTCTAATATTACTTTGGTCCTTCCATTTGGATTCCTCTGCTTTCATCGCTATTTTCTCTTTTGGTATGGTGATAATTAAGCCTAATTATTTGCAACAATGATAGTCAGATTAAACATTTAGTTTAGCAACATGTTTTGCTAATACCATAATGTTTGTTTTTTGTTAATCCTAACTTTTTATTTAATATATAAGTGACAGTTTTCACAGCTAAAAGTCAAGACAATCACAAAGAGAAACAAGGATAAAGTCAGAGGATTCCAACTGAAAGGACCAAAGTGCAATTTGGTCTACCTTTGATGTTATCTGAGTAAGGGAGATAATTTGTTATCAGCAATGTCCCTCATTACACTGTCGCATCCTTACTAAAAATAATAACATCAGAGTCATTCGTTTTAAATCGACTATTTCTGTAAAATTTAGACTGGTCTGCAATCTCAAATCAAAAGACTTCTTGTTAGAAAGAACTGTGAAATCAGTTTACAGTCTAAAAGGAGTTACGCCTCCAGGGCGGCGTGTAATGAATATTTAAAGGGGGCCTCGGATTCACATTACCTTCTGGTAGAATTTGGCTAAATGGTTCTTGAAGAATGCTGGGGGCAATATTTGGTCAATACACAATGGACATTTGGTGAATACAATAGCTCAACATGAGCAAATTCTTAACAAAGAACAAAAAAAGCAACAAAAAAGTCCAGTTATATACATTCGGACAATAAGAAACTGCAGCATAAATTTATTGCTAAGTTTCAAATAAAGTGTAGAAGTGTTAAAGCAACAAAAATAATTATATCATTATAAAAAAACGACAAACATCAACACTAAAAGTCTAATTAAGATGACAATTTACTGTTTCAATGCTTATACTCTGTAGCAGGAAGGCAATATTCAAAACATTAAAAGACTATATATATCACAAGAGGGCCATCATGGCACTATAACTTTCACCTGAGTACTACTGTTCTTACCAAGAACAATGGTATTCTATAATCTGTCATACAGAAATAAGATTTTTTAGTCAAGACAACCTAGTTTTTTGGTTTTTTTTCATTCAGTTTCAACTTTCAAATTTAGATCCCACATGACCTACTTCCAACCTCTCTCAAGGATCATCTGGAAAAAATTCCAAACCAAGCATAGTGATATTGAGTAAACATTTAATCTCGGGTGTTCACATGGTTTCCCGTTGATACCAGCTGCTGACCTTTTCTTTTGACCAAACATTAGCAGGTTTAAAATCACTAAAAATATCACAAAGAAAGGCATTCTGACCAAATATCATTGGAACATTGGATAGAAGTGTGACTTCTAGATCGTTCACAAGGATTAACCTAGTTTAAAACCTTATAAGACCAAATTGGAATTCTGACAATGTTAAATGATGTTAGGGTACTTCTAGTGCTCAAAATGTTTTCTGCCAATCTGGGCTTGTGACCTAGTTTCTGGACTCACAGGACCAAGTTTTGTACCTTTCCAAATGATCATTAGGACCAACATTCTGAGCTAGCTTTATCAAGGCTGGACCAAAACATGGCCTAAAGATCTTGAGTTAAAATGCTGATGATGCACGACAGACAAAGGCAAATACCAAAAGCTATACCTGAGCTCAATATGCTCTGATCAGCTAAAAAGTAAAAGATCTACAGATATTTACATGTTCAATATGAGTAGGAAAAAATTGTTCCTCTACTCAATACTGTTCTATATTTTTTTCAGTTATTCTACATTGTTCATTATTTCACTGTAAAACCTTGTCTGATGATAAGCTGGTCAGGCACAAGTATTATTTTTATTTTCATTTTACAGTAAAAACATTTACAAAAAGTAAATGTTGATCTCTTAAAGCAATGTAAAAGTACTTACAAAATATTTTTTATAAAATATGTTATTAGTTTAATAAGCATCGCCACTTTTCTTGTATAAAATTTTAAAACAGTAAATTTCTTCAAAACAACAATTATTGTATTATTCAGAAAAAAATCATGATGTAAAGTTGTAAGCACGAACCAGCGTATCAGTTTCATTACACAGATTATATAGAAAAATTCATTCCATAAAATATATATAATTTTAGGTTCATGCATATGGAACACCAGTAGCTGAAAAATTTAAACTGTGGCAGATGATTCGAAAAAATACAAGCAGGTATCTTTTAAGGCCCATGACCGAAATATGGTAATTATATACAGTCTAAAAATTTTAAAAAGACATCTAAAAGGTTCTCATTGGCTTTAAATATTGAAAAACATTTGGAAATTTTACAAGTGCTTTTTTTTCTTCCTGAATTAAATCATTATATGACACAAGAGACCGTCCATATCATAAAAGACATTTGGATATTTTGCCTGAAGGAAACATGTAACATCTATTCACTATTTTCTTAAACTTAAACTTAAAAGACAGTAAGAAATTGTCCCTGTTGTAAAAATAATGCATCTATTCAATATTTTCTTAAACATATTGCCAGTCTTCAAAACTAAAAATTTTCTTTAATGTAGTAAAATAATACAAATCCAAATCCCTATCAATCAATACCAGCAAATCGGTTCTAAAATAGTTTTCCCTAGTTCAGTATGTATAACAATAAAAATGGTATACCTTTAAGACAATTATGAATTACTATGAAAAAGAAAGGAAGATTTCAAAATGTGATTTAATACCTGGCACTAATGGCAGTTATAGTGAAATATATAAGCCAATAAGATACAGATGTAATAACTGAACAAAAGTAAAATGCTTCACACAAAAAACTCAAATGGACATGTGCACGCAGTTCTTCTAATAATTCTTTCCTACAACTGCTTTTGTTTTCATAAAAAGATCAATATTTAAAACAAATTCCCATTTTTAAAACTTAAATGAATTCAGTCTGTAAAGGGTTGGAATAAATGTTTGGTGTAAATACATGATGTTGCATAACTTTATTCACAATATGATTTTACAAAAGTATTTCCCTTTCGCACAAATGAGGTGTATCACTTGGATATAACATAATTGTTTTTAAAAATATTATTATTCAACATTATTCTTAAGAGACTAAAGGTGTTCCCGCATTTGTTTTTTACCCTAAAATAACGGACCAGAGAATTACTGTGACTTTACATGATTGTTTTCAAAATGATTATTGTTTTTATTGACATAATTTTCCAATCCTGGTTTTGTCTCTGTCTTTCTTGCTTTCAGATATTGGTAATCACTTTTGATAAGTTGATAAAACAAACCAAAATTTATAATTATCACGACAAAACTGCAAGTACTCAAGCCTACCCAGTAATTTCTTGGCACCTTGTGGTAATCGGTAAATATTCCGTACGCAACCGTATACATTGGAATAAATCGGCAAAGGAGGAAAGTAAGAATATTTACAACACATATGAAATAGTAAAAGAAGCCATGAGCCGAACATTTGATCCGAAGGAGTTTTCTTGCATGCAGGAAGATCGAATTCACCTCCGAATTAAGGGCAACAACAGTGTAGGCAATACACATCTCTTTTTGGGTGTGATAGGCACAAACAGAACTCATCTGAAAAATATGAAACAAATAAAAGAGGTGTTAAGTGACTGTGCAGTGTAGAATCATGTTTGTTGTGCAGCAAAATAAGGGTGCATAAAAGTTAGCATATAATAAAATTTAAAATACATCAACTACTAAGGGTTTAAGCAGTGAAGTGTCAGAATTGACCCACCATGAATTTCTTTTATTTTTTCATTTATTTATTTTTAGCATGCATTTATGTCAGTAATCATTTAATATACAGATAAATGTTGCCGCTACACTTCTGGCATAATAAAGCAAATTTCATGTTTTCCACTCGTTTGCTTTTTTTTTCTCATTATTTCTCATAACTACAAACACCTCTAGTCATCTTGTTGAACATAATTCTATGTCTTTTTGCAATTAATATAGTAATTCTTCTTTTTAGGGAAAGGCGGCTGTTTGGCTTATGTGATCAAATGTGTTGTTTTGTCTTATTAAATTTCTTTGCCTGTTAAAAAGGCTTATACTGACTGATCTGATAATTCATGGCCTATCCTTTTGGATTTGATAGTTTATGATTGAACATATTCTCTTACGTGTATGTTTATATCAGGCAATAACATATATTTAAACTAAGCAGGGCAAGTGTCAAACAGTCTGTCTAAGCCATGATAATCATGTCTTAATGATACTGTTCCATAGCAAGTTCTCTTTGATAGTTCACAAACAACGGAGCAACAAACCAATCTTGATGTTCAAATGGACTGTCGGGATGTGTTGTAATTCAGCAGGAAACATCTTAAAAATGAACACCTTCAAAATATTTTTGTTCAGAGCAGATCATGTTCAAGCAGTTCAATATCTGGATAGTTGGGTTTTGAAATTATGTATCTACCTTCTTGTGCGGATGCTAAATAAGTTTATCACAAACAGACATGTAATTTATGCATGAAAAGTATGCAGTTACTTGTCTGTTGAACATGCAAGAACTAGATTAAACCACTAAGAAAAATATCTTCAAGTGCTATAGAATTATATCATTCAAAATACCAAAATACATATTCAAATAAAGGGTGACAGAAATAAGTATTGCACTGTCCGAAAATGTGCTAATTCTTTCAGGCAAAACACTGTACAGCAAAAAAACACTTACACGTACATTGCTGCAATAACAGAGATAAAAAAAAAGTATCAGTAAGACATAAGAAAATGGGCAACTGCTGGCAAATCTGGAAAAAATATACATTTTACTATGTAAGTTAGTCACTACTTTTTTTTCACTTGTTATGTTCGAAGTTACAGAAAAGCAGGCTTTATCCCTCTTTTCAATTTAGTTGTAATATATGTGGTAGATATGCTGAAGAAGGGTTACACTTTACAGCTCCATAGGTGATCATTGCTTTAACATTTCTTCCTTAAGAATAAGTTTCCCAGCTCGCAACACTGTAAACAAGGGCTGTCTATAAGACAGCGCACTCCACTATTTGCAGCTTATTAGTTTAAAGCTACTTGTGAAATATACCGGTAAGATTGTGATAAGAAACAGCCCCTAAGCACTCTGACCATGATCTTTGACCACAAAAGGCAATAGGAATCATCCTTGATGTTGGGCAAGTCCAGGTGTGAGTTTTCATGTAGGATGATGATTAGGAAAGCAAGTTATAATCTGGAAACTGATTTCTTACATCTATCCACTGTGACCTTGACCTTTGACAGTTTGATCCTTTGATCCCCAAATCAAAAGGGATCTTCCTTGATGAGTCTATGAGTAAGTTTACCTGCAGGTAGTAGATAATGAAAGCCCAAACAGTTTCCTTATTTCCACTCATTTTGACCTTGTCCTTTGATGGTCTGACCTCAAAATAAATAGGGATCATCCATGATTGGGTTAAATAGTATCTGTAAGTTTTAATGCAAGAAGATGGTAATGCAAGCAATTTATGGCCCAGAAACAATTGTGTCTATGAACAGACAGTTGGATGGACAGACAGAGTGACCAGCTAATTCCAATATACCTGAACAACTATGTTGCATAGGGTGCAATAATCATGGGTTATTTCCAAGATATATGCAAAACAGTAAGTTGCATACAAAATTTAATCAAGATTTCAAAATAAAAACAAGAAGCGCCGCAATGCGACGAAAACCAGGTTTTCAACTACCAAGTATTGATGTGACAGGAATTAGGAAGAAATATGGCAGTAAAGTAAAAATGGTGCTGTTATTTTGGTACCAACACAGGAAGTTGGTTTCAATAGTTCAAAATAAAAATAAATCAGATACCTGAGTAGCAATGCCAGGCTGTATTTTCATGTAAGCTACACACATGCCAAGTTGAGTATCAATAGGTCAAAGTGTGCTGAAGTTATTGAGTAGAAGCTGAAAATTCTATTGTAACCAAGTGACCTTGATCACAGACACCTGGGTAGCAATTCCAAGCTGCCTCTTGATATAAGCTACCCATATACCAAGTTTAACATCAATAGACCAAAGCAAACTAAAGTTATTGAGCAGAAACTGAATTTCTATTTTTAGCAACAGTGACCTTGACCTTGATCACAGACACCTGGGTAGCAATGCCAAGCTGCCTCTTGATATAAGCTACTCATATACCAAGTTTGGGGTCAATAGGTCAAAGCAACCTCAAGTTATTGAGCAGAAACTGAATTTCTATTTTTAGCAACAGTGACCTTGACCTTGATCACAGACACCTGGGTAGCTTCCTCTTGATATAAGCTACCCATACACCAAGTTTGGCATCAATAGGCAAAAGCAAACTCAAGTATTTGAGCGGAAGCTGAATTTCTATTTTTAGCAACAGTGACATTGCCCTTGACCACAGACACCTGGGTAGCAATCCCAAGCTGCCTCTTAATATAAGCTACCCATAAACCAAGTTTAGCATCAATAGACCAAAGCAAACTAAAGTTATTGAGCAGAAACTGAATTCTATTTTTAGCAACAGTGACCTTGACCTTGATCACAGACACCTGGGTAGCAATCCCAAGCTGCCCTTTGATATAAGCTACCCATACACCAAGTTTGGGGTCAATAAGTCAAAGCAAACTCAAGTTATTGAGCGGAAACTGAATTTCTATTTTTAGCAACAGTGACCTTGACCTTGATCACAGACACCTGGGTAGAAATCCCAAGCTGCCTCTTGATATAAGCTACTCATATACCAAGTTTGGGGTCAATAGGTCAAAGCAACCTCAAGTTATTGAGTGGAAACTGAATTTCTATTTTTAGCAACAGTGACATTGACCTTGATCACAGACACCTGGGTAGCAATTCCAAGCTGCCTCTTGATATAAGCTACCCATACACTAAGTTTGGCGTCAATAGGCCAAAGTAAACTAAAGTTATTGAGCGGAAACCAAAAGTTGACGCCCGCCCGTCCGCCCGCCGACTTCAGCATTACAATAACCAGTTTTCGTTGAAAACCTGGTTAAAAAGGATCAACATTTGCATTAGATTTTGTCTAGAGTTATACGTAGCTTGTTATTTTAATGCCCCAAAAGACCTAAGTGAAGTATTTAAATTATAATATGAGTTGCTTATAAAAATATTTCCATCATAGTAAATTTTTGCATATAAACCCATACCCAAAATGTCTAAGTATAAAAAGGGCAATTATTAGCATAAGTTCTGCCAAGAGTTATGTTCCTTAGAGTTCTGAACTTCTGATGTCCCTTAACATCCTTGTTAAGTTTCATGTCAACCCCATTAATGATTGCTGAGAAATAAGCATTACAGTATGTTGCATACAAAACTTTAACCAGGATTTCTAATTCAAAAAGGGCCACAATTTGCCTTAATGCTTGGTCAAGAGTTATCTAACTTGCTTGTTTAATGCCCCTGAAGGCACTAGTGAAGTACAAAATCAGTAAACATTGCTGGTTAGTAAGATATATGCATGATAGTTACTTGTATGCAAAACTTTAACCAAGACTTCTGCGTCAAAAATGGTCATTATTTGCCTCAGATTTGGTCAAGGGTTATTTAACTTGTTTGTTTAATGCCCCTGAAGACATAATTGAAATATTGAATCAGCAAGCATTACTAGTTAGTAAGATATATGCATGATTGTAACTTGCACGCAAAACTTTAACCAAAATTTCAAAGTCAAAAAGGGTCATAATTTGCCTTAAATTTGGTCAAGAGTTATCTAACTTGTTTTTTTAATGCCATTGAAGACATAAGTGAAGTATTAAATCAGTAAGCATTGCTGATTAATAATACATTTGCATGATAGTAACTTGCATACTTAACCTTAACCAAGGTGTGACATCGCCGATGCCAACGCTTGGGTGAGTAGAATACCTTGACTTAATTACTTATAGTCGAGCTTAAAATGTAAATGTTATTCACAAATGTGTGACAGTGCCACTGTGATGAAAACAAAGGGTTCTAAATGCAGATTAGAAATAAACTAGAACTGCCACTGTCATGGCGTGAATACCCCCGCATAGCGCTTTGTCAGAATACCAAGGGGTTATTTAGAGGTCATGGACAACCTCCCTGCCAAATCCGAGGGTAGTAAGCCAGTACATTGCTTAGTTATGTATTCTACATGTTTTTTAGTGGCAAAGATCAAAGTAACCATTACCTTTGACCTACTACCTGAAAAATGAAACTGCCATTGCATGACTTGAACCCCCGTGGGCCAAAGAATTGTTTAGTTATTGGGCGGAGAAGAAAAATCTGACAGACTGATGGACGGACAGACAAGTTGATTCCAGTATACCCCCCTAACAACTTCATTGTGCGGGGGTATAACAAATTTTCTGTTTATAACATGGTTTTTAATGGATTTAAGTCATTTTTACCCATTTATGCCGCGTAACAGGGAGGTCAAGCTTTTGAGTGTAAGCCACTGTAACAATGACCTTTGACCCAGTGACCTCAAAATCAGTAGGGGGCATGTACTAGTCATGACCAACCTCCATACCAAATATGAAGACTGAGGGTCAAAGGATTCTTAAATTATAGGGTGGACAAGCTTTTTGTAGTCAAAGCTCCTGTGACCATGACCTTTGACCCAATTATCTCAAAATAAATAGGGTTCATCTTCTGGTCATGACCAACCTCCACACCAAATAAGAAGACTGTGGGTCAAAGGATTCTGAAGTTATTGGGCGGACAAGCTTTTGTAGTCAACACCCCTGTGACCTTGACCTTTGACCCAGTGACTTCAAAATAAATAGGGGTCATCTACTGGTCATGACCAACCTCCACACCAAATATGAAGACTGTGGGTCAAAGGATTCTTACGTTATTGGGCTTACAAGCTT
Source organism: Cyclina sinensis (assembly GCA_012932295.1). Lineage (NCBI taxonomy): Eukaryota > Metazoa > Mollusca > Bivalvia > Venerida > Veneridae > Cyclina > Cyclina sinensis. The sequence continues at coordinate 12,639,322 of JAAONU010000019.1, forward strand.
TTTTTAGTCAAGGCTCCTGTAACCTTGACCTTTGACCCAGTGACCTCCAAATAACTAGGGGTCATCTACTGGTCATGACCAACCTCCACACCAAATATACCATTCACACCATCTTGTTCGTCAAACCTAAGTCATTATGTTATACATATTCTGATTGGTTGAAATTGTTACAAAATCTGTAATTCATTGGTTTAATTTTCATCCAATGTTTAAACTTGTTTATATTTTCATGTGTCTTTCACAGGCTTATTCATACCCGTGCACTGCTGTTATGAAATTTAACAGGTTAACTGGTCACATCGACGAGCCATCAAAGCCTCAATGCTTCATATCTTTTTTTCCGAGATTTTTCTCATTCAATGTAGTTAATTGCTTTGGCCACTACTTTTATATTAACTGATCTACAAAACCCACTAAATGAAAATAGAAAAAAATAGTAATCAAAATTTCAAGTTTTTATTTTTCCTTATACATGTAGGTACAAAACACCTTGTCGGTTTAATATTTTGAACTGGAAAATATATTAAGAAAATTAAGAATGCTAGTGTTTTAGCAGAATTATGAATATGTGTATAAAATGATGGGAGTATTGAGTATCACGCATGTTTTTCAGTTTTTATTTGACACAAGCATTTTTTTCGACCTTCCAGTGGACATTACAAAATATCCTGTTAACCAAAAGATAAATAAGATGTAGCCTTAGAGCAAAAATATTCAAACATTTCCAATTTAAAATAACTCTTCCTGTAAATTCAATAAGTTTTAAGAACAAAATCTATACTTGTAACAACTGAATTTGGCATTAAATAAAAGTAGAAACGTTCTGTGTTTGTTGTTTGTTCTTGACTTGATTAAATAAAACCCTCTGTAATATAACCTCAAAATTACACAAATAAATTCTGAACTAAATTCTAGTATTTCCTCTAGGTTTTCAAAAGTGTAATTAACATTTTGTTTTTGTAATTTCTCTGTTAAGAGTCAAGAATCTAAAAAATAACATTACAAGACAATACTTTTTATTACCTGTTTATTAACAATCTATTCCTCTACCTTTGTACTAATTCTTATAGTGTAATAATACAGTGAACATGCATAAAATGAGCGATAATTAACTTAACTCATAATTTTAATGATACTGTAAAAAGTGTAAAAATTAATATCAGATGGCACCGAAAATTAACTATTGTTCCATCTCAATGTTCCAAGCTGAGATCACACATCTCTGTCACTGACAACATTACAAACATTTGGAAAAACAAAATGTAAAAACTTGTTGTTAATCACTGTCAGAGCTGAGTGGGCTCCCCTTTCTTACAACCAACCTACTGACCTTATGGAGCAATTATCTCTGCATGTCACTTTTTGTGATATTGTTAACATGTTATATCAAGTTTTTGCTGAGCATTTCTAGCTGTAAGGAATTGTAACAGGTATGCGTTAGATTTGCCCATTTTTAATACTTAACTAAATATCGACCTTTAGTTACAGAGCATGAAGCTGTGTATTTGTCAATTTTTTGTAAGAATAAGAAATCAAACAAAACAATGAATGGAGTTTTATGGCCCGTCGACAACTATGGTCATTTTGGGCGCACAAACAAAACAAACGAAAACAAAAAAACTAAAAATCAAATGAAAGTATGGCACAAACAGTAAGTACACAAAAATATTCCAGTAAAATGATGAACAAAAATATATGTAATGTAAAATAAAATAATATATTATACTTAAATGCAAAACTACATAAAAATACTCCTGAGATGTGAAACGAGACCAGCAGTCACATGTTTACTTTTAGCATAGAAACATGCAAAATACAAATAATATCTGGACAGATTGCAAAAATAAAACATGCATAATACAAACTTTTAAATACCTACAATTACATGTAATTGCAAATGTCATTGTCTGTGATAAAGAATAATTTAAGAAAGAGAAATAAACAGAAATAAACAAATACGATCTAAAAATAAATACCATAATTTGAGATGATAAATACACAAAAATTTCTGAAAAGTCAGATATTTATAGATATTTATATAAAGACTTTAATTACTAAAAACATGCAAATATAACAAGTAAATTTGTGAGCTAATGCTCACTAGTGATACCCCCGCTATCAGAAATTTGACTTTCATAATGTAATTTGCATTTGTCATATGTATAAAGAGTGTCAAATTTTTTCGAGTATTTACCTGAACTTAATACAACTTCATCCAAGGCACAGCTAGATGGATATGAAAATGGTCAGAATAATGAACAGGTATTACATCTGTGATTTCTGATTCATCAAAGTCTTTATTCACAAAAACACGATCAAGTGAACCTCCTTTCCTGTGTGTTGGTAACTTCTAAGTATTCGGTAAACATGAAGTAGATGAGCAAGGAGCATATAATCACTTTATACCATATGAGAATATAGGATAAAGCAATATGCAAAATATCAGGCTGCTGCATCTTATAGTTGCTGAGAAAACTGTGACGGAAATTGTGAATGTATGTCAACTATGTGTAAAAATCTAAGTATTCGGTAAACAGGAAGTAGATGAGCAAGGAGCATAAAATCGCTTTACACCATATGGGACTATAGGATAAAGCAATATGCAAAATATCAGGCTGCTACATCTTATAGTTGCTGAAAAAACTGTGACAGAAATTGTGAATGTATGTCAACTATGTGTAAAAATCTAAGTATTCGGTAAACAGGAAGTAGATGAGCAAGGAGCATAAAATCGCTTTACACCATATGGGACTATAGGATAAAGCAATATGCAAAATATCAGGCTGCTGCATCTTATAGTTGCTGAGAAAACTGTGATGGAAATTGTGAATGTATGTCAACTATGTGTAAAAATCTAAGTATTCGGTAAACAGGAAGTAGATGAGCAAGGAGCATAAAATCGCTTTACACCATATGGGACTATAGGGTATAGCAATATGTGAAATATCAGGCTTCTGCATCTTATAGTTGCTGAGAAAACTGCAACGGAAATTTGTTACGGACGGACGGACGGACAGACACACGGACAACGGTAAAACAGTATACTTCCCACTTCTTCGAAGCGGGGGTATAATAACATATAAACAAGAAATTTTACAGCCAAATATGGCATATCCATTTTGTTGGACGGAAGTTCTTTTGGCACAGTTAAAAATGATAAATTTTAACAAAAATCTATGTAGACTTCTGGGTATAGTCGTAAGGTTCATTTTTATCATTTTCTAAAAAGAAGGCCATGACTGCCCTATGTCACGCACCTGAGAACAATAGTCAAATATTATCTGTCATACTAAGATATATTATGTTAGATGACTTTATTTTTGATAACATGTAACCAGGTTTTGATCTTGAGAGATAGTTCTTCAAATCAGTCAGTCTGAAATGTATGGCCTAGATTTTATCGCATGTGACATAGTTTCAAACATCCAAGTGATAACAAACAACAAGAGGGCCATGATGGCCCTGGATCGCTCACCTGAGTACTTTGGCTGTAGGTTTGCTGTTATGCAGTATTTCATTTTTTAATTGAAAATATGTAAGTGCCTACAAACCAAATATGTAAAATATCAGTCAATAAATAAAGGCTCTATGACAGAAAGTAGAAATATCTATTATAAGCTATGGTGACCTTGACCTTGACCCAGTGACCTCAAACCCTACCCATGGGTAGAGGTCCATGCAAGGAACCTCTATACTGAATATCAAAGATATTGGTCTATAAATGAAGGCTCTATGAGGTACAGTAGATAAATCTACTTTTAGCCTCCGTGACCTTTAACCTAATCCAATAATTTGAAAAAGCTTGATAAAGCTTGCTTCATGCCAAATTTTAAAATTCTAGGTCTTGTGGTTTCAGACAAGAAGATTTTTAAAGATTTTCTTCTATATTGTTATTTAAAACTTGTGACGCCTTGGGCGCGGCCAATAGTGACCCCAGGGACATTTTTCTAACAAACTTGGTAGAGGTCCACTAGACAATGCTACACACCAAATATTTAAGCTCTATAACTTACGGTTTCTGACAAGAAATTTTTTTTGGATTTTCTTATATAACTCTATGTAAAACTAGTGGCCCCTGGGGCGGGGCCATTTTTAACCCAGAGGCCAGGATTTGAACAAACTTGGTAGAGGTCCACTAGACAATGCTACACACCAAATATCTAAGCTCTATAACTTACGGTTTCTGATAAGAAGATTTTTTAAAGATTTTCCTATATAACTCTATGTAAAACAAGAAACATGGCAATGCCACGAAACCAGGTTTTCAAAAATGTTGTTCTGATTCTATACTATAGTATGAATTTTGGAATGAAGATTGCTATGAATATTCAAAAGATTATAACATGACATGAAGGAAAAGATAATATTCATGAGAATACATGATAATGAGTAGGATGTAAATTTCGGCTAACAATACTGTCTGCAAGGAGTATACTTAATAATGAGACAACAATTTCTGCACGTCATCTTGATGTGGTAAACATTTGTCTGAAGTTTCATCAAAATTCTTCAAAGGGTTGAAGAGTTACAGAGCGGACAGGATTTTCAATGTTAATGTCACTGTGACCTTGACCTTGGAGCCATCAAAATTCTTCAAAGGGTTGAAGAGTTACAGAGCGGACATGATTTTCAATGTTAATGTCACTGTGACCTTGACCTTGGAGCCAGCCATGCGGAACATGCGTTCTGCACGTCATCTTGATGTGGTAAACATTTGTCTGAAGTTTCATCAAAATTCTTCAAAGGGTTGAAGAGTTACAGAGCGGACAGGATTTTCAATGTTAATGTCACTGTGACCTTGACCTTGGAGCCAGCCATGCGGAACATGCGTTCTGCACGTCATCTTGATGTGGTAAACATTTGTCTGAAGTTTCATCAAAATTCTTCAAAGGGTTGAAGAGTTACAGAGCGGACAGGATTTTCAATGTTAATGTCACTGTGACCTTGACCTTGGAGCCAGCCATGCGGAACATGCGTTCTGCACGTCATCTTGATGTGGTAAACATTTGTCTGAAGTTTCATCAAAATTCTTCAAAGGGTTGAAGAGTTACAGAGCGGACAGGATTTTCAATGTTAATGTCACTGTGACCTTGACCTTGGAGCCAGCCATGCGGAACATGCGTTCTGCACGTCATCTTGATGTGGTAAACATTTGTCTGAAGTTTCATCAAAATTCTTCAAAGGGTTGAAGAGTTACAGAGCGGACAGGATTTTCAATGTTAATGTCACTGTGACCTTGACCTTGGAGCCAGCCATGCGGAACATGCGTTCTGCACGTCATCTTGATGTGGTAAACATTTGTCTGAAGTTTCATCAAAATTCTTCAAAGGGTTGAAGAGTTACAGAGCGGACACAATTTCGTTTGACGCCCATCCGCCCATCCGCCCATCCGCCCGCCATACCCCAATCTAATAACCAGGATTTTCAAAATTGAAAACCTGGTTAACAAGTGACCCCCGGGGCGGGGCCATTTTTGACCCAGAGGCCAGGTTTTGAACAAACTTGGTAGAGGTCCACTAGACAATGCTACATACCAAATATCTTAACTGTAGGCCTTCTTGTTTCTGACAAGAAGATTTTTTAGTTTTTCCTATATAACTCTATGTAAAACAAGTGACCCCCGGGGCGGGGCCATTTTTGACCCAGAGGCCAGGATTTCAACAAACTTGGTAGAGGTCCACTAAACAATGCTACACACCAAATACAAATATCTAAGCTCTATAACATACGGTTTCTGACAAGAAGATTTTTTAAGATTTTCCTATATAACTCTATGTAAAACTATTGGCCCCTGGGGCGGGGTCATTTTTGACCCAGAGGACAGGATTTTAACAAACTTGGTAGAGGTCCACTAGACAATGCTACACACCAAATATCTAAGCTCTATAACTTACGGTTTCTGACAAGAAGATTTTTAAAGATTTTCTTATATAACTCTATGTAAAACTAGTGGCCCCTGGGGCTGGGCCATTTTTGACCCAGAGGACAGGATTTTAACAAACTTGGTAGAGGTCCACTAGACAATGCTACACACCAAATATCTAAGCTCTATAACTTACGGTTTCTGACAAGAAGATTTTTTTAGATTTTCCTATATAACTCTATGTAAAACTAGTGGCCCCTGGGGCGGGGTCATTTTTGACCCAGAGGCCAGGATTTGAACAAACTTGGTAGAGGTCCACTAGACAATGCTACACACCAAATATCTAAGCTCTATATCTTACGGTTTCTGACAAGAAGATTTTTAAAGATTTTCTTATATAACTCTATGTAAAACTAGTGGCCCCTGGGGCGGGGCCATTTTTGACCCAGAGGACAGGATTTGAACAAACTTGGTAGAGGTCCACTAGACAATGCTACACACCAAATATCTAAGCTCTATAACTTACGGTTTCTGACAAGAAGATTTTTTTAAAGATTTTCCTATATAACTCTATGTAAAACAAGTGACCCCCGGGGCGGGGCCATTTTTGACCCAGAGGCCATGATTTGAACAAACTTGGTAGAGGTCCACTAGACAATGCTACATACCAAATATCTTAACTCTAGGCCTTGTGGTTTCTGACAAGAAGATTTTCAAGTTTTCCCTATATAACTCTATGTAAAATCAACTGACCCCTGGGGTGGGGTCAGTTTTGTCCCCAGGGACATAATTTGAACAAACTTGGTGGAGGTCCACTAGATGATGCTTCATACCAAATATCAAAGCTCCAGGCCTTGTGGTTTCGGAGAAGAAGATTTTTAAAGATCCAACTTATAAAATCTATTTTTAGCTCCAGTGAACCAGAAATGCAATGGACCAGAACCATTTGAACAATCTTGGTAGAGCTTCATGCAAGGAACATCCCAGGCAAGTTTCATTAAATTTGCCCCATTGGTTTCAGAGGAGATGTCGTTTGAATGAAAAGTTGACGACGGACGGACGGACGGACGGACGGACGACGGACAAAGACCGATCAGAAAAGCTCACCCTGAGCACTTTGTGCTCAGGTGAGCTAAAAACATTCTAACCAGGACTCAGGAGGGTTGGATAAAACATTTGACCTATGAAGTGGTTTTTTGACTGATCTCAGCTGATAACCTTAGCTTAAACCAATGTGCTTCAGATTCAACTCCTTCAAAGAGATTATTAAAACAAACATTCCTCCAAAGCTTCAAAAAGATTATGATTGTGTCATATAGTGGGCTCAAAATGTTTTCCACTGATCTGAGCTGGTGACCTAGATTTTGACTCGATGTGCCAAGTTTAAATTCTTTGTGACATTTTCCTATGATCTAACCTAGTGACCATATTAGATTCTAAACAAACATGACACATTTTTCACCTCCTCAGAGAGATCATCCAAGAAAACATTCTGCAATTTTTTTTTATCATGAATGATTTAGGCAAAGTTCTGGCCTCTAATGTGTTCACTAGGTAAATACTGAAGACACAAGATGGGCAACAATCACCTGACAATGAACAATGTTCAAACACTAAGACCACACAATCTCACCTGTGCTCAGGTGAGAAGATAAAAACACAATTCAGTAACAATTTTAAATGTAAAAGAATATCAAATGACCAACCAGTTACATGTAAATTCTATATAATGCCTTTGTTAGAACAAATACTTGATACCAATCACTTGAACAAAATAAAAATAAAAATAATAAAAATAAATAAATAAAAATATATATATCTGGCCAGTTTGTACAAAAAGCATGCAAAATACAAGATGCAATCCACCGAAATCTGCTAATATTGAAGCAATGTGCAATACAAGATGAAAACAAATAAGAGTCAAGCACATAAGTTAATTTGTATACCACATCTTGAAGGGCGAAAGTGAAAAGTATTAAGACTACAGTAAAAAAAAGAAGCACATAGAACTGTTTTGCTTTCACTTCTTGGTGTAAATTCTGCAGTATTGGTACAAAAAAAATAAAATAAACACATACAAACTATATATAATTTCATAAATTGATAAAACTAGAATGCCAATGGGCAGCATGTCGAGTCCACAATGGAAAGCCAAATTGGGGAATGGAACAGTGAAATGGGAGCTGTGGGAAGATAATGATGGAAGGACAAGGCAGGCCTGTATGATGTCTCTTTTAGGGAGCATAACAAATGTATCATGGTATTTTCAAATTCTTCCATGCATGGAAAAGTAATGGCCCAGACAATGTCTATCATCAACATTTTGGACCTTTGAGCTGTCACTGTGACCTTGACCTCTGGCTAGGAATCTGGGTCTTACACACGACACATTATCTCATCAAGGTGAGCAAATGTGCCAAGGTATTTTAAAAACCCTTAGATGCAGGGAGAAGTTATGGCCCAGACAAGGTCTACCATCAAAATTTTAGACCTTTGACCTGGCACTGTGACCTTAACCTTTGAGCCAGGAACATGGGTCTTGCATGCAACACATCACCTTATCAAGGAGAACAAATGTGCCAAGGTATTTTAAAATCCTTCCATGCAGGGAGAAGTTATGACCTGGACAAGGTCTATCATCAAAATTTTGGACCTTTGACCTGGCACTGTGACCTTAACCTTTGAGCTAGGAACATGGGCCTTGCACCCAACACACCACCTTATCAAGGAGAACAAATGTGCCAAGGTATTTCAAAATTCTTCCATGCAGGAAGACGTTATGCAGCCAATAGACTAATGACTACCCACGTAACCATACCTAAATTAGAGCAGCCAATAGGCTAATGACTACCCACATAACCATACCTAAATTAGAGCAGCCAATAGACTAATGACTACCCACGTAACCATACCTAAATTAGAGCAGCCAACAGACTAATGACTACCCATGTAACCATACCTAAATTAGAGCAGCCAATAGACTTATGACTACCCACGTAACCATACCTAAATTAGAATTTACTAGCTGTATCATGAAGTAACTGAACTTGATTTTTGCAGATTTGTAAATATGTGGTTATATTTAGCTGCTTAAATTGTGGGAATGTCCCTGACAAGCATAGCTGTTATCCTGTTATTTGAGTATATAGCTGGCTTAGATTACAATCAAATATTTCACTTTGTTACATAACTTCAACAAAATACAATAAAATACATTTGTAAACAGATAACATTCTATAAAATTTTGCAGCTATCCATTCTTGGGAGCCAATGGTAAGATTCAGGCCATCAGACTTTCACATACTTTACCACAAAATATGTTACCAAGTCAATTAGAAGAAAAATTAAATAGAACAAATTCCTGAAAATTAGTATAATCCTAAAATCCTGTACATTAATCAATGTACAGGAAATAAGACAGGATGCTATTCATTCTTCAGATTATTATTATCTAGAGCACCTGTCGGTGATATAAAGTAATCATAATCAGCTCTCAGAAGTTTTATAAAGAGTCCGAAATTAATTACTACCAACACAAAGGTGGATGCACATAGGCATATATAGTAACCACCCGGAACCTTGTCAAAATCTGTGAAGATTCCAATAATGATTCTATAAATAGGAACGAATCGGAAAAAGAGATAGGTCAGCAAGTTCATTGCACAGACGCACTTGAGGTAACAGTTGCGAGATTCAAAATGAGCCCTGAGGAGCAGCCTTCGTGCATGCAGGAAGATGCTGTTAACTTCCGGACAAAGGGCAATGACGGTGTAACCTATAACCATCTCTTGGCTCATATGGTAGGCGCACATAGAGCTTATCTGTAAATAAGTATCAATAAGCAAATTACTGAATTAAGCACTGCAAGCAATACAGAAGCAGCCTGTTAGTCTTTTAGTTTTAATTTATAGGAAGTATATTGTATAAATACCAAAAACATTTCCAAGCGAATTGTTTAGGAAATAATTGTATGGATAACAAAGCTCACAGTAACATAAGAATATACAGAAAAGAATTAAATTTTTTAGAATATTATTATTATTCAATCATTCATAAACTGATCAAGTAAATTCTTACATAATTAGGATGCCTAATCTTGTGGTAAATGCTTCCAGAACATTAAAGCTGGTAATTCATGGAACTAATCAAGAAAAGACGTCATGATTTAGAAAGAATTAGTATTATTAGTCTCATTAAAATGGTTCACAAAAGCTATCTAGTTTTAAATTAGGATTTAATCTTTTTAAAAAAAGAATTACAACACTTTAATTTTTTGACTGTTAAAAGCTCTTTTTCATGTTCTGGATATGCCTGACATAGTCATATCAGCTAATTTAAACACATCCCATTCATCGAACAACAATTATATTTTTGTAATTTATTTACCGTATTGTTACTAATTAGCACACCCAGGGGCATGCTTTTTTTCCAAAGGTGGGTGCTAAATAGAACCACTAAATATGCTGTTATTGCGTTACCAAAAACAAAAAAAATTCAGATTTTATTTACCAGGACCTGTCAAGTAGTCTTTATTCCCATAAAAATGTTTTATAATAAATGATTTAAACTCATTTTAAACAGCACCCTACAATCATTGAAGTTCATGTGGTAGTTACCTGTCACCAAATTTTATGACAGGACCTTGTTTGATTATTGAATTTTCCTCTGCAGTCACAAATTAGGTCAAAGTTGTGTTTCAAGATTGCTTTCAATTTTATGGATTTTCTGGCTTTTGCTAGATATTAAATACGAAATAAAATTTTCTTCTATAAAATACACTGGGGGCGGGGTGCTAATTAGAGGGGGGGGCTAATAAGAAACATTACGGTATAATACAAAAATTCATGTACATTTGAACACTTCTGAAAATCTTTCCTTTACATGTATAAGGATTTATAATTTACATTTAACAATAGTTCTAAACATCAAAAAGGGGTGTCATGAACTAATGATAATTGTAAGTTACCAAACCATCTAAAATTCATATCCAACCAATTGTGTAACTAGGGGAAAATTATATGCTTGTTTCTTCTTTTGGATGTCTTCAATGTTCGTTTTCCCATTTTTTTCAACTGAATTTTCTGTAAACAATACCACATCAGTGTTCTTCAAAGTTGGCCATCAAAAATAACTGCTACATGTTCAGTTGTATAAGCCTAAACACTACCTGTTATTTTATAAATGTATCTTTGTTTTTGTTTGGGTTTTTTAATGTTGAAATTATCTAAAATGATATTTGTATATTTCTTCCTGTAGAATTCAGATTTTGTACACTAATTCAAGGTCAAACTTTTCTGGCTATCTTCACCATGATTCAGCTTGTATCATTAAAGTATCGAAAAGTACCCAATGTGATTGTAAAATGGTAGCTGATATACAAGCCATTTTCATAACAAGACATAAAATGATAAACAGAAAAATACAATTCTGTTCCAGAACTGTTCCTGTGATAGAGGATGTCTTCATTGTTTTGCTTGTACACTTCTGTAGGTTTAGACAGCATAAAAATAAAACAAAATCTGAGTAAAAATAATTCAATGGTTTTATTGTACAAATTTATTTACACATATAATAAAATATATTTATACAAAATCAACAACTACTGAAAATCATTGATGATTCAGCCATTTATGAAACAACACTGAGTTTATGTGCAGGTCTTATCCCTTATCCTACTAAATACCCTAAATGGACTGGTCCATCTTTCAATTTGGACAGATCCATTTATTGTTTACAGGGGTGCTTATTGAAAATATATCGATTGGATAGCGAAAAGTGCAGACCATGATCAGACTGCACGGATGTGCAGATTGAAGGTTGGTTGGTCTGAACTAGTCGCAAAGGCAAACACAATTGTCGCCAGTAGGAGAAGGGTTAAAGGAATAACAAGATGCATAAAAAGCAAGTATTAGCAGAACTTCTTATACTAAGAGGGTCCATAAACACAAGTCAGGTGGCATTGTTTATACAGATCAAAAAACACTTGGCAAGTTACACTTTTTCAGAATACTAGTATATAAAATTGTGTAAAGATGGCTGGAGCTGATGGAAAGCTAAACATGTAATCAATAAAATTAGTTTTAACTGGTTAACTTAGGCCTTTCAAACACTTAAAGAATGTTCTCTCATGAATTTTAACAAAAACCTCTGTAAGAAGGATTTTCCAACACTAAGGCATAAAAGACTTTCAAGCACTGTGTCTCATAGAGTTTACAGAAAGCATATAATGTTTGAACTGTAGAGACTACAACAATCGCACTCAAACGTGACTCTAATTAGTCATCTGAGTACAACTGGTCCTTACTGCAGATGCGATGTCATGGAAATGCAATATTAGGATATAAGAAACAAAATAATGGTATAAAAATGATTAAGTATGAAGCGAAGCATGTCTTTGACAGTTTGCATAACAACTCTGTTTCAAATTTCATCAGTGTAGCTTAAAACAAAAGGTCTGTCTATGTAAAAGTCAAATGGAAACACTTCTGAAATAGGTTTGAAAACTAGCAGGAGCATTCCAAACTTAACTTTGGTCTAAAGAGAAAGTAGGTCAGCTTGTCAATTTATAGCCCTTCACAGAGATCCTATTATTTGCATATTTCCACCACACAACATTGTGTACTAAAAATTTCAGAGTTCTGGTCTTTGTGTCTTTAAGGTTTTTTTTTTCTTTCTGTTGCCTCAGCAACAAGAGAATATAATTCTTTGTTCCAAAGAAACAGGTTAGAAGAAATACTGATACAATTTTCTTGTCTCTATGAAGTTTGAAGGCTCTGGGTTAAATGGTACTCCAGTGATAGAGCGAAAGCTGTTTTCACATTCAAGGTCACTGTGACCTTGACCTTTGACCAACTGACCCCCAAGACAATAGTATTTTTCTACTCAATAATGGTAATCATCCTCTGAAGTTTAATGACTCTTGGTTATATGGTATTCCAGTTACTGAGCGGAAACCGTTTTCACATTTTCACATTTCATCCTAAAAAGTTTGAAGGCTGTGGGTCAAATGGTACTTAGGTTAATGAATGGAAACAAAGTGTCACAGATGGACAGGGCAAAACCTATGTGTCTCTTCCAGAAAATGTTAGGTTTGTCAGCAGTGTAACACACCTTACGTTCAACTCTGCTTTTTTTATCTATTTCTAATATTGACTAGTTTGAAGTGAGGAGACACATATTGCTGTTGACTGTTGAACAGTGTAAATATTTAGGAAAGGGTTCCAAAAGCAGTCTATTTAACAAGACATTTAACAATTTCCTGTTGACCAATTTGAACAAAAGCTTGCTCTTTACTTTCTCCTTTGTAAAATTGTTATCGTTTAACAGTCCTACAACATGGAATCGAAATCAAACATAAATACATGTATTCCATTTCTGAACATAAGTAAGATCTGGCAAAATAGCATGTAAGTTTGGTATAAAATGCAGTTAAAATTATCAGTATGTATGAAAGATACAATACTATAAAGTTATTAACTACAAGTTTTACAAAAATAGACAAAAACTGAGGTTACTCTGACCACATACAAAAACTTGTGAAAATTGAAAAACATTATATGAATATAAGAAACAATACTTCATTATGCATTTTATGATTGAACAGATCCTGTCTAGTCATCACTATTCCTTCCCACATTCTCATATGCAGCAAAAACAAAGCTTGCTGAGGTCTATGATCAATATCCTACCAAGAATACATGAAAAACTGAATAGAAAATCAGCAGGTTGCTGGTTAAACAGCAAAATGCTATGAGATACTATCAAACTGATCTTCCAAACTGAATGTAGCCAATCAAGGGTCAGATACTGAATACATTGTGGATGTTCAGAAATCATGTAAATAACAAGTTAAAGCAGTTCCTTCAGTTCTAAGATGGATATAATAATAAATGAATATATATACCTTGTTGTTCTCTTATCTTAAGACTTGGCCAGTCAAAAATGATTTCTAAAATACTGGTGTATGATACGATTTTTTTTATTTATTTTCATTATAAGATAAAGAAAACAAATGTGTGTAATCAAAGAAGGTATACATGACGACTAATATGCAAAGTTTGTAGAAATTAAAGAAAAATTGAAGAACACCTATATTTTAGTATTTTCAAGTATAAACTTTCAACATTCGTAAATGTCGCATTTTTGTTGCATATGATTTGTAATAAAGCATACAAAAATAAAATGCAAAGGGTAATAATTAAAACGCCAATCATGTCAAAGAGTATTCTTACAGAACAGATGATGTCATAGATCATCCATTAAAAGCTGATATGTTACGATGTAAATGCAGAAAAAGACAAAATGTGATAAAATAAGGTCACTACACAAAATCATGTAAAACAGTTAATTAAAAGCAACAACAACTGCCAGAATGACACCAATGCAACCCCACCTACCCTACTCCCCTTTGGGCAATCAGAAATCCAAAGATCACTTAATTATCCCCCTTCAAGCAGTTACTTCCCCTTCCACTTCTCGGAAGGGGTCACCAAAAATCCTTTACCTTGATAATCGTAATGATTTTTGCCTTGGTAATTGGTCACTCTGCTCACCTGTGCCTTTTGTTTCTACTCTACATGGTTTGCTATTCAGTCATTAAGTTTTCAATTAATAAGCCTGTAAAATTAATGATAAATGGAACTACAAACTATATGATTCGCAAGATTATGTCAGAGATATAGCACAGATAGGTTTTAAGTAACAAAATTTTATGTCTAAAAAAAGTAAAACCACAAAAGACAACGGTATATTTTACATTCATGTGAATAGCACTGCAAAATGTGTAAGAATGAATTTCACAAAAGACCATGATATGTTACACAGTCATTAATAAATTATATCATACAAGTATATAAATGTCAGATCACTGATGACTATAAATATTTCTGAAGATTAAAACAAAAACAGGAATTATTCTGATAATAATCCTGAATACAGAACAATTAAAGTTGTTATACACTGAAGACTGATATTTGAAGCAGTAAATAAGAAAGAGATGATATACTGAGATTGCTGATGCATGACATAGTCAAAGCCACTGAAAGATTCTCCATTAAAAACTGAGGTTTGACCAAAAAAAGTCTTTTGCAGTACAAAGTGACTCAAAAGTATACACTAAACTACTAGCTGACAAAGTAAAAGAAACTACAAGTATGACAGTTACTTGCTAAAGACTGTGACACAGTAATTTTTCACTGAAAATATCTTTTCAATAATAACCTGGTACATTCACAACAGAATTCTGTATACATGTGACAAAATAATTTTAAGAACATGACTAAGTAGTTTCTGACTGATACCAGAAAGTATAAAGGATGTTCACGTCTGATTCTGGTCAGTATTTTACATAATATATATGTGACTCAGTAAATTCTTGACAGAAACCAGTCTGTGACAAAATTATTTCAAGGACATGGCTCAGTACTTTTTTTACAGAAACCAGCAAACCAGAGTATCACATATATGATATATGTCCCAAAGTCATGACTGTAAAAAAAACTAAAGAAATAATGCCAATTTCGTAAGTTAAAGGTAAAACTTATCACCAAATCTTTTGAGGCTGAAAATAAATCAAACAAAGACACTGTCATGGTAAGCAGTAAACTGGCACTAATTCAGGTTTTACTGGTAGAAATTGTATGAGAAAAAAAAATCAAGTTTAGCTCTTTTACATCCATTTCCAACATGCCACATTTATATTAAAAAGTTTCATGTTTTATAAAGTCTGTATCTTAAACTAAATATCATGTCTCTAGGCTGGCACTTGGATATAAATTTAGTAGCCAAATTTTCTTCGTTTTTTGTAAAAGATAAATTTCATTTTAAAATAATTTTACCAGAGACTGTGAATATAGGTATCAATTTCAAGTAATTTCTGAAAATTTAGCAGCTACTGGCTATTTTGGTTTTTGGTAATGCTAACATCTATCATATCTCTTTCAGTTAAAGGACTATAAATGGTTTTACTGGTATAAACCAATGGCAGAGTCCATGAAGAATAAAACCAAAAAAGTCAGAATGACCTTAACAATACAAAGATTACCAAAACTACACAATTTTATCACTTATGGCGTATCACAAATTTTAATTCTGACCAAACAAAAAAAAACAAACATAAAAACCATCTAATCATCGCCCATTTCTGCTTAACATCTGGCATTAGAAGATGACAAACTAAACAAAAAAGGAGCAATGAATCCACTCAATTAATCATAACTAGCAATTAACAGTCTGTTTGTAAACTGAGTAGCGAATGTGGTCAAGTGGTAACATGCTGGACTGGTAAACCAGGGGTCCCGAGTTCGATCCCCACTCCTCCCCTAACATTACGGATGAGACGTTAAACCGAGGTCCCATGAGTCAGTGCTATACACTGAGCATGCAAAAGAACCAGGGGTGTCTCTGGAATTGGATGCCTTCAGTATCTTGCATTTCCACAACATAAAATAACTAATCTCTTCAGGGGGCGTCGGTCATATGTGCAACCGGTACTGACGATAAATAAGCACAAATAGATAGATTTATCAACTGGGTCTACATAGCAATATGTGAAAGTGGTAACAGTATGTCAATGCCTGGGGCTCTGGTTATTTGAAAGAAAAACTAACTGGTTTTATTAGGAGACATTCAATAAGAGCAAACAATGTGAATGGGATTGACAAGTATCAATTGAATCTAAGTGCAAAAAAAAGCTTCTTTTTTAAAACTGGCCTTAACAGCAGTGCAGTCATGATATCAGAGTGGTCATGGAGTGGGATTCTACTGTATCGCATAAATTTTTATTTTGCAGAGTATTTTAAAGATGTCAAATTGTTCAGCTCTCCAAATACTGAGGTCAAAACTAAAATTTTGCTTCAGCACCTAACATCAATGTATAAACAGTCAAAATACATGTGACATAAAAGGAAAACTACTAAATGTTTATATTTAATTTGATTTTATATGTTTGCTTTGATTGTTATTTCCATTAACTAATGACTTCTTCGAAGATTTCCTCTCTTTTGATACATTTCTCAACAAATCATTCCTCAATAACCTCCAGAACAACACAGGATTTATTGAATTCATCACAAACATTGACACGCACAAACAATTAAGGTACACTTTTGGAACAGTGTGAGGTTCGGTTACAATTCCGTATGTTATCCTCCAAAGTGACCACCCTCGGCAGATTAGAAAAGTTGCCAAGTTCAACATACAAACAACACGATAAAACTTATTGTCAAATTCAAATTCCAGCATATGTAGAAGTTTTCTGGAATGTAGGAAGAAACTGTTTATTTCTGCCATGAGTGCAACCACATTGTACCCTATGCACATCTCTTCATGGAAGTTATACCAGAACATTGATGTAACCTGAAATGGGTAGAAAAAATCTTTAGAATAAAGATGAAAGAAAAGACAAAATAAAATGCAAAACACAGAATTCTAAGACTGGTGACAGAAAAAAGCCAAATATAAACAAAGGTCCTGCTAAAATATCTGCCATGATTCCATGATTTTTTACCAAGAATATATTTATTTCACTGCACTTCAATCCTGCTTTCACTAGCTAACTATAACCTTTGATTTCATGCAAACTGCTTTTAATTATATGGAAATTATATCTTGACCCTTGGTATGTTACATTTTAAAATGAACATAAAGTTGTCAGCTATATAAAAGGCAAGGTAGCATCAACGAATTGCAGTTTCTTTTAAGAATTGTGTCAAAATTTCAACAAGATCAGTTATCCTTTATCATCTTAACAGTTTGTTGCAAAAACTTGCGATGCCAAAGACATAACCTTGCAGTTCTATTTATAGAAACAAATTCTTGAAATGAAAAGTAGATCACGGATGATGGCAATATTGTTTTGCAATAAACATTGCATGCGTGAGGAGTTGTCTCATTGGTAGCTTTTGCTTGCAATAAGTAACTGATGGTTTCTATCTTATACCTGTAATTACGGCTAGTACGTGTTCAACATTTCTAGAACTCTTGCTTCTGTCAGTTTACCAAGAGGCCAATGGGAAATTTCAGAAATAAGCTTCATCCGTAAATTACAAGTGAATATTTGGTTCTTTCAGAGAGAGCACACTGTCAATGCAGTATCCCATTGGTTAACCACTGCTTTTCACGCTAGTTGACAGAACAGAACTGAACTAGTTAATGATAAGTCATGCATACGTCTGTGTGCAAAATCTTAGGTATATGGATCAAAGAAATTTTCTGAGTAACTAAGTATTCGATCAGAAGAATTACCGAGTGCTCAAGTATTAGAACTGGTACTTGTTGCCATACCTTGTAAAAATGCGGACAGGAACTTTCTGAACTGAATTATAAAGAAGAACCTCGATATACAGTCAATTTCCATGCACCAAGTATTGAGTTCATAGGCTGAAGCTTATAATAAGGGAGCTTTACTGTCAAAGAACCTCTTTACCCTAGACAAACCACTAGTAGACGCCTATATTATAGTTATTGGTAAACAATATAATTTGTAGTACTGTAGTGTAACAGAAGGCAATGTGAAAACTGTACTAAATCAACATTTGCATCTGAGAAAGAGTTGTAATAGATGTGTACCTCATTTGCTGACAAGCAAAAGAAACTGGGCCTAAAGTATGCCAAAGAACTTCTGAAAACGTACTAAAGTTGTTTAAGTAGAACTATTTCTAATTGCTAATACATGTCAAAATCTGGGCACACATGTCTGAACCAAAGAGAATGACTGAACACAACCAAAGGGAATGTAAAGACTATGCACTAGGATGTCTTTCTTGCAGTCTGAAAGCTGTACATCATCCACCTGAGTCAATATGACTTCTTTTATGCATTCTGAGATGAAATACTATTGCAGAAGTTCTCTATATAACTATATCTGAGTGTCTCCAACAGAAACCAAAAACGACTACATTTATATTTTAATGCATTTCACCACTGGGTACATTGGGTTACAAAAATGTTTTTGGTTCAAAGTGGAAATACTAAAATAGGTTTTGTTATAGAGACATTTTGACAAAAAGCTTCATATCAGAAATCCACCTGAATGACTGAAATGTTTGCAGGACCCTCATTAAGTTAAATACAAAATACATGTAAAACAACAGTCTTGTTTCTTATAAAAGTTAATCACACACGATTACACTGCTTGAAAACACACGGGAATTCAACAATAAAGATATTTTCAATCTGCTTTCAAATCAACTAACTCACTTCCAAAAATGCCTTTTATGTAAAGTGTTCACCTCTTGTAACTACAACCACAGGGAGTTTGCAATTCTACCAATAAACAAGAGATATTGTAAAAAGTATGCTCTCTATATAATAAAAAAACACCAGAAACGCTTTTTGCCCACCCAATACACGTCGGAACCGAATTATACGAACGGAACACAGAGTGGTAACAACCTAGCGAGCCTCCTCGATAAGGAACACTTACAAGCTACCTTTAACGACCGATGATATTCTTTAACACACAATTCCTAAAGAATTATTTAACAAATTACGCTCATTTCTTGATTTTTAAACTTGTCACCGTAGCCATTCGCTGACGTCACGCCAATCTCAGCACCGGAGTAAATATTGAATTATTTAATTTGAGATAAAAATTGTTTTATTTCATTTGTTTTTAAATAAATTTATTATAAAGGCTATATTAAACATTTGGTAAATTTTGGTTTTAATAATTAAATACTAAAATAAACAAACTGTAAAAACCCAACAGGGGACGTCACTCTCACATCTGCCATGTTGATTGTTTTATAATCATGCGGTAAAAAAGTAAGGCGGTACGGTAATTATCACAATTTTCATTTTCTCCGGTGCTGAGATTGGTGTGACGTCAGCGAATGGCTATGGCGACAAGTTTAAAATCAAGAAATGAGCGTAATTTGTTAAATAGTTCTTTAAGAATGGTTGTTACCAGAGCACTATGTGTTCCGTTCGTATAATTCAGTCCGACGTGTATTGGGTGGGCAAAAGGCATTGCATTCCTGGTGTTTTTTTATTGTATAGAGGGCATAATTTTTACAATATCTCTTGTTTATTGATAGAATTGCAAACTCCTGTGCTACAACCTTATTGTCTAGAGTAGATTTCAAACTGCAAGGGGCATTTTTGGGGATTGGGGATAACAGCAACATTGTAAAATTTAAACAGTGTAAGTCAAAGTTTCGTTTTTATTACCAAGTAACATGTCTTGATGTTAAAATAGCCATGCAAGATGAATCCTGATGACCTCAAAGTACAGACCATTATGAATGAACAACCGAATTTTTTATATACCCATGAGCTTCTTAGGAAAACAAAATCCACAAATAAAGGCTATCAGAATTCAAAGAAAACAAACAATATTATGCAAAAAGGTATAATTCCTGTATCTGAAACTTGGTTTCAAGTGGCCCTGCCCTTGAGCAACAGCAGTGGACATTGTCTTGGCACAGCCTTCAACCACCAAAATGAGGCTGACCTCAGACAGAATTTCCAATCAAGAAATATAGCTTCATGATTGATTCAAATCAAAAGAATGACTTCAAAAGTGCCTCTTTCAATAGCAAAATAAACTATGATTACCTAACGATAATATTATCAACACGTACTAGATTAATAATCAAATTTCCACCTTCAATTATAATCAACAATACTAGTAAAAGAATTTTGCAAAAATGATTCACGATGCTGAATTAAATAAAAATAACATTTGTTAGATAAATTCAATAAACATGTTTTGAACCTATAAGGAAGGTTTTTTATGCTTCTTATTTCTTTTTTGGTTTTTAGTTTGTTTTTCTAAACCATAATGTGTTGCTTTTGCATGTACCATTATCCCACATAATATAAAATAACAAAACTTTTTAACAGTTGTCTGTCATAATTATGGGCAAAGAGTACTAGTAAAAAATAAACTTATTAAAAGTGATAGACAGATGGCAGTGATCAAAAACAATAGCACCGGCAAGGTGGAGCCGGATGGGTTATTTGCAAACAGGAAATGGTTGAAAGGAAATAATCAGTAAAGGAAGTCTATCTGATTAAAGTATGTGCTTCATACCTTATCTTCATGTTCACTAAGTGAACTTAGTTTCATTTTAATCAGATGAAAACAGTATCTCCAAGTACCTCACTGCACAGATTTCCACAAGGTGCTACAAACACATGAATTCTACATCCAAGGCAAATAGCATAAGTACTGAGTCTTTATATCCAGGGCTAGGTAATTCAAGAATACAATCAAATGAAAACTGTAGATTACCGGTAGTTCAAAACGAAAAGTTCCCAGTATACAAATATTTTACATCAAAAGGCAGGTCATTATAGAAAACATGGGTATGTTGCGCACACTTACTCTCCAAGAAGATAATGTGTTTCAATTAAATGAAAAATGTAGGAGGAGTTATCCATATGGAAAGACAGACAGACAGATTGATTATGTAATGCCATACAATTTTGCATCCATTCAGACATATAACAAGTAATATTTCTTCTGTCTTGAACTTTTAACAGGTAAATAGTTAACCGTTTAACTGCTTTAGAGTAGAACTAGTTCCTGGAAACCTATGCCCTGTTCAAGAGGGCAAGTGGCCCTGGGTCACTTACCTAAAATATGTGGTTTGAGGTTTAAAAGAACACACTGCCAGGCAAGCTTTTGCTGAAACAAACAGTTTGACCAATTTCTATTAAGATCAGGATACAAATATGACCTCTAGAATAACAAGACCTGTCCGTGGACAGCACGCTCCACTTTTCTTACTGCTGGATAAGAAATTACAGGTAACAAGGTATAACAAGATGGGGACCCCTCTATTTCTAGGCTAAGAAGTTTTTTCCTATAAGCAAAATCAAGTGACCCCTAGGATGTGGCTAATTTTGACCATAGGGAGATGGGTACCTACATACTAAAAGCTAACCCTGGCACATCATGCCAGGTGAGCTAACAAAACTATACAGGTCAGAACTTGACATTTACTCCATGACTCTAAATCATTATTAGAGGGACAGGCCATCTCTATCACAGAAAGAAACAGTCGCAATTGTTACAGTTCTGATTTTGCTTTAACTATGAATCAAAGCAAATTTTATGACCCCAACCGAATAAGGCATTAAAAAAAGCAGAGAAACAGAGAACTATCAATTTTGATGACAATAGCAACACTTAATTGATTTTTAGAAAAACAAATGCTGTTAACTGATTCTAGATCAGCAAATGAAGTTTACAAATAATTAAGTAGAACAGTAATATATGACTTTGTCAAATGAATACAAATTTCCTAGACCTAAAGACACAAATCTATAACAATTATCAGCTTACTATTCTTATATTATTATTAAACTACCTCATTTCTTCAACAACAAGAATCAAAGCATTTATTGTACTGAAAGACAGTTGGCTGGATTTATATTTAACAAAATATCGGTTGCTGTGCTCAGTATCCCAGAATCTAAACGTATTTTTCCATATTTATAGTATACACCTAACAACAAGATAATGCAGGAAGGAAGTCATCGTGTTAAGATGAAAAAAATACCGTAATAGATCTACTTTCCGAAAGCACGTAGGACTGTTTACAAATTATGAAATCATCCCTGTATGCTCTAGGTGCAGTAATATACTAATGTAAAACTGGACATGCCCCTCGATGCATGATTTTGTTTTGCGGTTCTTAAGACTGTCTGCAACAGTCGCCGACAGTCTAAAAACTGAATACATCTCTATCTAGCTATAAAAGCACAAAGGATTGGAAATAGTATAATGGTTTATTGCCATAAACTGGTAATTATTGAAATGAAGGTGCAAGAAGGGGTTACAGAAGAAAATATTATACTAAACTATACTCAGCCATACCTTTGTATTAAACCCTTTTCTCTCATTTTCAATGTGATGGTCATTCCAAAACAATCCGATAACTTCTTATCTTATGCATCAGCCCGACAATTTTATTTTACTTCACATTATGTAGATATGCCTTTTGTGCACTTCATATGTCACGATTGTACAATCAAATGATTTATACGTGTAACATGAAAAAAGATCACTATTTGCATACATGCACGCTTGGATTTTAAAATAATAAGAAATATTCACTCTTGTTATTTTATACACAGTAAATGGAAAAATTCCAAATGGTGAGCAGCTAAATTTAGCTTTCCAAATACATGAAAATACATGTACATTAGTCCTTAATAATTCAATCAGCTGAAATCACCACAATTCAAACCCTTAGTCATTCATTGCTGATGATGACTACATATATTTAAACAGGTACCGACGATAAAGTAAGTGTTATACAACATAAATGAACGCAGTTTTTTTATTCCAACACTTTATTGATAATACAATATTGACAGCATTTATAAGTTAGATGGGCTACATTTTGTTGCACTGTAATACATCTATTAGATGTTATTAGTCCAAAAT
This sequence comes from Cyclina sinensis, assembly GCA_012932295.1. Lineage (NCBI taxonomy): Eukaryota > Metazoa > Mollusca > Bivalvia > Venerida > Veneridae > Cyclina > Cyclina sinensis. The sequence continues at coordinate 12,662,583 of JAAONU010000019.1, forward strand.
GATATCATTTTTGACAATCATTTTCATGGTAATGTTACTGATGTGAAATATTACTCACAGACAAATGGGAACTTTGCCTAATTCAAGAGCATTTCAGTTCATGTGTGAATTACATTTCTAAAGAAATGAGCTTTGCATCAAAACATTGGAAAGGTAAATGTAAATGTCTGTAAGATGTGAAAACTTGAAACCATGAAAGAAAACCATTCAATGGCAAATTACACTCAAGTCTCTGTATCTTGACAACGGACATCTTGAATTTATGTATCTTGATTACTTTCGTAATGTTCTTAATTTAACTGTGCTATTTCCAAACAAAATTAAGCTGTTCATCTCCATTTGTTCGTAATCTTGATGTAAACTTAAATTCTCGAAAATTAAGGAAATAGTATGTCTGTTCAATCTGACAAACAGCGCAATCAGGAGTGAAAAATATGGCATGATGAAAAAGCTACTGTAATTCACTCAGCGCTGAATGGTTTGCAAAATATAGCTGTATGATACTAATGTTTGAATATCTGAATCATTTACTGATACCTGAAAGCCAGATTTAAAAAGAATTATGAAACTGAACATTACACAATGGTGTAGAGCAGTTAAACAGCTGGGAAAGAAAATGATGATGCTTTACGAAAGATCTGAAACACTGTCTTGAAATTTTTTATGAAAACCAAATCACTAGTCACAAAAATCTGGAAGAGCAAAATCCTCAACCTAGTAGAAAATTAAAATTTTCTTATTTTGTGAAATAAAAACATATATATTGTTGTCATAACATTGCATAAAAGTACATCTACATTATAAACTGCAACAATGAAATACTTTTACAGGGCAAATTTTCTGACAAGACATCAGAGTTCATGTAATGCATCTTCGCTAGCCAAGGGTTACGATCCGCCCCACTCCTCAAGAGGAGGGGGCGGATCGTAACCCTTGGCTAGCGAAGATGCATGTAATGATGCCGAGCTATTTTTACTAAGCTAAGCAATAACTTAAAATAAAACAATATTGTTCATTGATTTATCTAACCATGTTTTAAATTCAAATCATTTAGCATCCTTCATTTATCTCTTAGAAAAATCAAGGCAAATTGGAACAGTTTCAAATTTCTGAAGTCGGTAGTATCTCTCAATAGCTCATCTTTATTCCCTAGAGCCCTTGAAAATCGAAATTTGTACCTCTGTTTGAAAGAAAGCTCTTACATTTGTAACAATAATGCATTTTATACAGGGATACACATTTTGATATACAACCCTGAGACAAACATACCATGTCTGGGCTATTTACTTTTGTGATTTAAGTAAGGCCCAAATAAACAGATTCATTTTATGTTAAAATCAATACTGAAACTAAACAGAAAAAACAACAAGCCCCCAGGCATGTCAGTAAATCTAGCAAGTTATTATGTGAGGCTTAGAAAAGGTCAGAAAGACAGTTGAAATCTCAATTAAAAATACTTAAACAACTTGCAACCATTTTACTACTTTCATCAGATTAAAATATGAGACCCTAAATGGCCACCTTAATTAAAGTATTTTCCCATTAGCCTGAAGAAACCAATTTCTTAATTTGGGATTATTTTTCTAGATTTATCCAGTTAAAACTTTTTCTTCGGTTTACATGTTTTTCCCTGCTTTTCCTAGTTTTTAACCCAATCAGTACCAAATTTAAATTAAATAGTATTGCTGCACACATCCAAACATGAAAACAAATACATTTAATATTTTTCAAAGTATTTCTGTGGAATAATAAACATATCTTTTGTAATGCATTGTGGCAGAACTATGATTGGGGCAATGTACACTCGAAGTTATTGTATATTGTACCACTGCACACATATGAAACAGACAGTTGTACATTTATTGGGCTAACAACAAAATCCAAGTTCAATTAAAAAACATATACAATGTATAACATGCATGCACCTATTTCAATACCACCCCTACAATTTATTTAAAGGCCCAGTTTCACTGACAAAGATAAATATACTAAAAGTAACATGATGTACAAATGTGTTATAGCAATGCTTCTAACAAACATTCCCATTATACAAACAATTGAATACAAACCATCTATCTACGAATCTGCAGGAAACACCAATAATCTGACTACATGAATGATACATCAATTAAATGCATATTGGCTAAAGTCACATGGACAAGTACAAGATTCTTAGTCAGACCAACTGTTAATTCATCTAGGAGACACCAATAATCTGACTACATAAACAATATATCAACTAAATGCATATTACTAGTTAAAGAGGCTGTACTCCAGATTTGACATAAAAAAATTTTTTTCATAAATTATATATTTAGATGCCGTGAGATTATAACAACATAATATTTTACTTCAAAACTGATTATAAAAGTCAAAATAGAATAAAAAAAATATGTTCGCTCCAGCCTGATTTGAACTCTGGACCCTCATGTTAACAAAATATTTCCAGCGCTTTTACTGTCACCACCATCGCCGCATGTGATATTACAGATATTTACTTTAAATCTTACACGATATAATTATACCGCCGCATTACGGTATAGCACTTTGAGAGGGAAAAAAATCAATTTATAATGTAATTATTTGACTTATTTTTTATCAGTAAGTTATTTTTTAAGCATTAGTCATAAATATTACAAGAAATTAATAATACAAGAAAATTTTCTTTTTTTGTCATCTGGAGCACAGCCCCTTTAAAGTCACCTGGGCAAGTACAAGTTCTTAGTCAGACCTACTGTAAATTCATCTACAAATCTGCAGGAAACACCAATAATCTGACTACATAAACGATATATCAACTAAATGCGTATTACTACCTAATGTCACCTGGGTAAGTATAGTTTCTAGTTCTAGGATTGTTGGACATTTTCATGTCCCTTTGAAGAATGCTTGTAACACAAAAAGTCATATGGTAAATCCTGTGACTTTGGTATATTCTTTCTTTGCAATTGAAACTGGACCTTTCATAAAACCCTTTCTTTTGAAAAGAAGACCAGATCTTTGTCAACTACCCTATAGACTAAGAATGCATTATCATTTTCATAAATCCACATTTTTGCATATAAAACTCTGCATAATGAATAAAAGAATGAATGTATATGTATTGTCGTCATAAGAGACGAAAAATAAATTTAACTTAAGGAAACATACTCCTTACACATCAATCATTTGTAAATAACTTTAACAAAAACATCTGAAAGCCTTTTTATTATGTTGAACAAGGTGTTCCAGTTAATCAAGTTTCTCCTGTGTGAAACTGGTCCCTTAATTTATCATTTCACCAAACCCTCATCCAAAATTTCTTTTTTTTTTCAGCAGATTACAGAGCCCATGAGGTTTTCAATGAAGATTTTGAGCTTTTAAATTCTTAGCTTAAATGACTTACAGCAGCTAAGAAAAACTCCCCAGAATAAACAATTTTGAATGTTAAGAGGCAGAGGAGGGCTGGTTAAACCAAGAGAATACTGTATCAACAGGGTTTCCCCTCTGCTCAAGCGGCCTAATAACAATTTGTGTACAGTTTCAAATAAAGATAGGTGACAAGATCATTAAATTTAAGACTAACAATCAGCTTACCTCAAAAGAATTTTGTTACAATTAGATTATGATAACTGATTCATATGAACAAATGTCCAATATAATTCATAAAACAAGTTCTACTACTACTACTGGTAATTGTGTAAAAGGTTTTTCACTTTGTAAAGATCTCATAAAACAATAACTGTGCTGTTACAACTGAATGTACAGGTAGAAGTCAGAGGGGTGACCCTGCATCTACAGGTAATATATAAGTTGTTAAGATGACTTACTGCTATATGATGCAAGGTTACTTCCCAGCTACTTATCAACTTGCCATGGTACATCAGATCTAAGAAATCATATACAAAGTATCCTGAAAAATAAAATTGATACTTGAAGATTATCTTTGAAAAACTGCATTTAATTTTGAGAAAATCGATAAGTATTACAAAAATTAACAAAACAACAGTCTCCAAACAGCAACAGACCATATAATTTTTTGAAAGAATCCAATTTTTTCTTGTATCTCATTATTTACTTATAGCAATGTGAGTACGTAAGAGACTGGAGAGTGTTTGAGTAATCCACAATATTATTACAAGTTAAGAGTAAAGATGGATGTAATGTTCTTACCTGTTGAGAAAGCTACCATGAGATATGTGAAGTAGTTTATATGATAAACAAGATCATCTAACATCTCTGGATACAGGTACAAACTGAAATAGAAAAAAGGAAATCTGAACTAGACAATAAATATCTAAAATCTCACTTTAAGAAATCAAGAACTGTGTTTTACAGTTCGTTAACATTAGAATGTCCCTCAAAACACTGCTGACTTGCGTTTTTTTCCCACAATATCATAATTATATAAATGCATGTATACCACAAACAGTACCAGAGAAAAACTTATTTCCACAAGTACATAAAGCATGTAGGGCAACAGCATGTAAGTCAATCTTAACACACTGTCAGGAACTGAGTGATAAGCATGCTAGACTACATAACTAGGAGTTAGCCAGGTTTGATTTCCCAGGCAAGAATTCAGGTCTAGGAGAAAAGTCTCCTTAAACAAGAAGAGTTTCAAGACAAACCAGATTCTAAGGAGGTACAGGAAGAAAGACCCCTTCCTTGACCCTGGCTGGAAATAAGTTTGTTATTTCTGCTGCCAGTCTATATTTTCTGTCTATCTATCTATACAAGTTTATTTACCATCGGTACCCTTTGGCTGTTTGTCCATGTGACTGACTCCCCCTGCAGTGTATAGTTTTTCAAGGTTTTGAGGGATAGTGCATGAGACAAAGAGCATTCCATTCCAGAGACACCCCTGGTATTTTTTGTTTCAATGTTTACAAGTGACCTCTGCATAACATCTCATCTTAAAGAAAGTAAGTAATGTCAGTGAAGAATCAGGGCATCAAACTCACTACTGTGAGTTACCAGTCAAGCGCATTACCACTGGACCACTGATCCGCCCAAAAGTTTGTATAGCTAGCGTTAATGTTTGCGTGATATAAGCGACTTTAGTCTCTAAAATATCTCGCTGATTCATTAAGATTCTTATCAACCAAGATCTAGACAGGTGATTCAATACAACAAACACAATAAGTACTAACCAAAGGATGTCCCAGGTCCCACATATTGCTGCATGTATCCAAGATATGAACAAGTTGTTCCAGCGCCATGGATCTCCTTTCACGTTTTTGGGAGGTCCGATTTTCGTGACAACCATATTGATGCATATAAATGACAAAATGCTTCCAATGAACATATAATAGCCATAATTATGGTCCACTTTATTGTGTGGATCAAAAATGAACTCCAGTTCTGTCATTTTTACCGAAAATTTATACAAATATTGCTTCCGGGGAACCCGTTTGATGTCTCATCGAAGTGTCACGTGACTGAGTCGCTTATAACATAGAAAAGATGTAAACAATAAACACACGTGTTGCCAGGTACGGTGTCAAAGGAGATTATTGTCATCAGATTAGCAGGCAAGAAGGAACACGACGGCAGACGAAGCAATTTGTAAAATGCGGACCGAATGAAAAACAGAAATATGTGTATTTCCCTTTAATGAAATAACTTTAAATTCAAAATCAAAGACACTTTTATTAGCCTTTTTTAACATTTAGTCGCCCTGGTTTTGCTTAATTTATAAAAAAAAGGTTTACGTACAATTAGTGTATGGATGAAATATTCCTTAAGCCCGTGATTGCAATCAACATATTTAGTTCTAAGCTAAAAAGCAGACAAAACATTTTTTATTTGATTTGATTTATTCTGACAAAAACAAAATCATACTATATTGTCACAAATATCACATGCATACGAAACACACAAAAATGCAACAAGAATAGAATTATAATGAAGTATGAACATTGATAATAATGCTTATAAAAACATTGATGCAAACTGTTTTATACTATTTATAACGTGGTCTCACTATTTCGCTTCCGTAGGTGAACTGATTTTAAGGGCTGAACAACTAAAAAAATTCAGATCTTTAAAAGCGGTTCAACCCTTTAAGCATAATACGACCGGCTAATGCGATTGTAATCTGTAGTTTGATTAAGAAATCCTACTATACCTTTAGGATGAAAAATGTAGCCAATTAAGGACAGCATTTTTTTTTCAATATAAAATAGAATCGATTAGTTTTCTTATACTTGGTCATGATAGGCCTGTTTAATTAGTGGCATTTTCGGAACTTAAGTACATGATAAAAATTATGCACTGATACTATCGACTTATAAATGCAATTTTCCAAGTCAATGTGTTTTTCTTGTTATATTTGTTTGTGGTGTAGAATAAAAATGGGTATCATCGATATAGAGTGTATTTAACATGTTTGTATTTTCGCTTATAAAAAATATTGGCTATGTTATTTTCTCGAAAATAATGTTTCCGATACCAAGCTAAACCACCAAATAGCTACTACTGTCTGGCTTCAGAGCTTTCCCTTTTCTGGAGGGGAGTTCTTTTTTTTGTGTGTGGAGGGGGCTGTTTTTTCTTCTTTTTTTATTAACTTATAAAGCCAGTTTATTCTTACGAGAATTATAGAATTATATCGAACCTTATTCGTCATACATTTTGTCTACAAAATGATTTCATCATCTTCCGATCTTAAACAAGTAAGTTATTTGTTGTTGCAACTGCTTAAAATTGCTGGAAAAATGTTTTTATGTGTGTATTTATACTTACTTTATTTGCCGATAAGCATCTTTCCTTTCACAGTAGATATTTAGTCGTAATATTTTCTCATAAAGTTACAAGAAACATTTTTGCATATATAAATGTTCGATTATATTGCTCTACCTGTGTTTAGATACGCTTCTGGAGACAGTGGTGTACATTTTGTATATGAAAGTTATTGTTTGGAAACTTGAGGTGCATTTGAATTTTGGTAAAACATCGACAACAACACAAAATATAGCTCTTAGCCTAAAGGTGTACACGAACTGTTGCTGTTGTAAGATGCTGGTTAACAATATTGAAGTGGCTAGATATCAAATATATAAAAAATGGTTAATAATTTGATGTTTCAGGAATTAGAAATTAAACCACAATATAAGACATGGTTGAAATATGCGAGAGATCTGTTACAGTCACTTGCTTTAAACGATGCTTGGCTAAATCAAGCGCTGGGAAATGCTAAAATGTTGGATATTTTTTTGTAAACCAAAGAGTAAATGATGGTATTTCGAATGAAATGAGTCTTTAGGAGCAAGGCCGTTTGTGTTGATATCAAGTTAAAATTTTCGTTCATATTTGAATTTTATTAAAATGGATAGAATTACAGTCAGCATGTCCCAAGTCAAGGCGGTCCCAAGTCAATCCGGCCCCAAAATTGGCCAATCCGGCCCGCAACATTTTTGGTGGATCAGTTGGACCCCCAAATTGGTTAAATCGGCCCTCAGATTGATTTTCAAAAAATATTATTTCAGTGCTTTTCTATTTCTTTGAACATAAAATAAATCTTTACTAACTGAGAATTATGCTTTACAAGTTGACAAGATAGAATCATAGTCAAAAGACATTATTTTGCTTTTGTTGGCGAATTTAATTGCATCAAGGTTTTAGTACAAACTAGAGGAAATGAGTTATTATAAACATCTAAATTTGTATGAAAGTACGAATGCACGTGCCATGGTAATATTAAAAAAATTTCAAAATAACATATACATTATGATTAAAAAACTGTAATGTAAAGTACTTGTATTATCTTTTCCGCTGAAATTAAAAGGACATGAATAAAAACAATCAGTAAACATTTTAAATTGTCAACAGCACACGTACTGATGAATTTATATGTATAATAACAGTTTCTTTTTCATGGTTGCAGGTTGGCATCGTCGCCTCAACACCTGTGCGGGTGTTGGACCCCCGTTCTATACTTTGGTGCGACATTTGCACAAAGAGACATTAGAAGTAGACTGTCAAATGCGTCTTGTAAGCGAGTTAAAGTTAAGGAGACTGCAGAAGACAACATACCGTTCCATGCAGTCCAAGATATCCAATGCCTGGGATAGGTACTGTTGATTAATATTTAGGATAAAACAGCTATTTTATACGTGAATGCAGGGTTTTTTTTCTCAGTATTTTGGGAACATGACCCATACCCTTGGGATTGGGAAATCCAGCGATGTTTTGCTAAAAATTGGGAAAAATGCATGACTTCAGTTTTGCAAGTTTTAAATGAACACTAACAATTAGTGGCTTTGATGCAAACTTTCAATCCTAACAAGTTTATTACAGTGAAAGATCTCTTGTTTTCATAGATTTTAGTTTTTTTTTTTTTTGTTTTTTTTTGTCTTTTGAAGTTTCATTTGGGATTTTTTTCTGATTTTTTGGGAAAAAAAGATACTATTTTCAATTGGGAATATGACCCAATATCGGCTATAAAATCAGCCTAAAAAAACCCTGGAATGTCGAAAAAATTAACAGCAGCATAATATTATTTATATTTTTTCAAAAGCCTAAGTAATACCATTTTAAGCCTATGTGGGTATCGTTATTTCACTAGTAATAGCGAAAAAAAATGAAAGCTCAGTTTTTAAGCTGGTATCTTTGAAAATAATGTATGACTTAATTTGTGTGTTCTCTAATTTCACACAGATACCGCTCCAAAGAGCTATCAGCCACAGCGTTGCTAGAGTGTGTCGACGATGTCCAGAGTGTGTCGACGATGTCCAGACCAATAGTAGGAAGGAGGGAAACAGAAGAAGAAGAAGATTAAAGGGACGACAAGTGTTGGGACGAGTTGAAAAACACGACACATTACGTACCATAAGTTGTGCATTACGTGAACATGTTAAAACATTGAAGATTGTGGTTGTGTGTGTGTTTTTTAAATTAATGATAATAAAACATTTTGAATACAATATCTTGCTTTTTTCGTTTATTAGCCATCGTTTTGTTTCTCTTGATAGTTATTCACATTTTTAAAAACAAAAATGTGTACGATGCAAAAAGCAAAGATAAAAAAATAAGGAAAAAAACCTGGGACCGGGTTTACTTAGGACCGGGTCGACTTGAGGCCGGGTTGACTATGGGCCGGATTGACTTAGGGCCGGGTTGACTAATTCATTTTCAACTGCGTTATTGCATTAAGGGGAGCGGATCAGTGGTCCAGTGGTATCGCGCTGGACTGGTAACCCAGGGGTCCTGAGATCGATCCCTCGCTCGTCCACTAACATAATTAATTGTCTTTCTGAGAGCGTAGTGATATCTGTTTTTCACTTTGAAAATTGCTCAGACAAGAAACATACAAACCAGTTTAAGAGTGAGTAACAGGGTTCGTTTCATGTCATATTGTTTCAGTTTTTCATTTATATTGACTTACCCTTTGTCTTTCAGTTGATATCAAAAACGAAAAGACCTATGTTGGCTTCCAACAAACTTATTCTTTATTTTGATTCAAATTTTACTCCCTTGTCACTATTGACTGGGCAAAATAATCTGCTCTGCCTTTGAGATAGTAAACTATTAATGACATTTATTACTGAAAAGAAGTCACATCAAATTTATTTTCCTTCAGTAAAATTACCTAAATGATTTTGTTGATGAAAGGTAACCCAGTCCTTCCAATTTATATAATTTGTCAGAGTTGTTACTGCTGAAAAGCAACTTTACAATATTTACATATCGGATAATATTGTACACAATGAATGAATGGAGTTTTATGGCCCGTCGACAACTGAGATTATTTTAGGCGCAAATAATATATTTATAAAGAAAACTAATAAGTAAATATTTTTTTGTTAAAAAGGTGCAATGATGTAAAGTTCATAAGTTGTCGATAGTATGTAAAATATGAGGTAGTTAAAAGTTCTAAAATGTTTATTTGCATACGCGTATACAAAATGACTGACCGCAAAAGCAGACAGTCAGCTGGCCCCGTAATTATAAATATATTGTAGAAAGAAAATTTCAAATATGTAAATAAATAAAATGATTATATCTTGTTAGAAAATGTTGATATCTTTTAAAAATTATAATATTAAGTCTGGTCGAACAGAATTAAACAGCTCATGTATGTTTTGTACATTGAAATATTTATTTCGAAAGTCCACACTTTCAATAAAAATGTGCTTAACTGTAAAACAAGGAACACACCGTGGGACTTGTTCGCCTTTCAGAAGATGAGAGTGAGTAAGTCAGAATGTCCAATACGTAGAATATCGTACACAACTGGTGGAGTTGTACATAGGATGAAATTTTATACGACGAAAGGAGGTGTACAATGCAACCTCTCTAAACCGGACTAGATCGGAATTGAAATAAATTTCTGGTTTGTAGAGGTTTCTAGTTTTCAGTTTTCAGAGGGATTTGATATTCAATAAAAATAATATTATTTTTACAGCAGTCATGGCATTAAATAGTTGATAAATAACCAGATCATATTCGTTTTTAATGAATAAAATGATATTATTCATACCTGGCTTATTTTGTTTTTAAAAACAATCAGAAGATACACGTACTAAGTATATAAGATGTAACTGGTACAATGCGCAAAGTATTTTACCACTATACTTCAAAGTCGGCAAGTTTTTGGTTAAGCACAATTTATTTTTCTGTTTCGACGGTTTTAATGAGTTAATTGAAAAGAAGGACATCGCTTGCTTTTAATACCTAAAAAGCTCAAAGAACACAGGAAATGGATGAAAATGCCACAAATATGAGAAAGTTAGATGTTGAAACTGCTCCTTTGTGTTTTTATTTTTACAGCAGTCTGTTCTGCAGTATTTTCGACTTTAAGTTTTGCATTACTCAAATCCATTTTACACTGCGCATTGCCATTTTTTTCTTTTGTATTCTAGGGCAAAACGATATGAAGAGAACTTTGTTATTTTTCTTTTTATATTACTTAATTGATATAACAATATATACAAACTTATATACTTCAGTATGGTACTATTGTGCCTTCCGAAACTAAAAAGACAGACTGATGCATACTTTGTAGTAACAAATTCAAATTGATTAATTATCTTTTTTGTGAATAGACAAAGCGTCCTCATTCATTTTTCAGTGAAAGATATCATCTAGATCTGATCAAAGAAAGATGGAATAACTAAGGAAACTTACTTGACGAAAGAGTAACTAGTAGGTATTTCAAAACTCTTTACGATTTAATCACAAGACTTTGTATTGACTATTTAGGCAGTACACATGAGATAACTGCATGGGATTGTGTTTCAGTGTAAAAGCAGTGTAGCGATTTCAATCTTTTCTTTAAGTGTCAGTTCATCTACACTTTTTATTCAGTTTTGGGACAGTTTTTGTCCAGGCAGTATCTTTATTATAACAGAAGAAGATAGATTTTATGACAGAACCATAAAAATTGAATCGAAACATTTTACGTATTGTATTTAATGAAAGCATTACTTAAAATTTAAGATGCTAAAATTTAATACAGTTATTTTGATACTGATGTTTTGCGTTCCAAATGGCTGTGAAGTTGAGTTTAAGAGTCAGGATATTGATGGACAGATGTTGACTGATCTTGGAAAACGGCTGAATAAAACATTGCTTACTATTATTGGGACTGCGATCACCAATTACCATCAATGCGGTGCTTGGAGCCAATGGACGTCATGTTCTGCAACTACTCGAGACGTGTTTGGAATCAAAACACGAAACAGATCATGTGGACTCAACAGCAGCAGGAGGACAGAAACTGATATAGCTTTTTGTGCAGGTAGTTGCCCAAAAGATTATAACATGACGACAAATGGATTTTGCTTGAAATTGTATGAAACAAGGAAATCACGCGACGACGCCGAAACTTCCTGCAAGAATGATGGAGGCTTTCTTCTTAATGTTGACTCTGATGAAAAATATGAAGATGTGAAAGCTATCATAAGTTCAGCCGATGTGACCGTTTATAATATTCACCTGAATGGAAAGCGCCAGAATTCTACATCTCCATGGGAGTATACATACGGTTCTACAAGTGGCTACTTCAAATGGAGTGATGGTAAACCAACAAGCGTCGCGACTCATGATTGTTTGTATATGACCGGAATGAGGACACCAAGTTTCCGTTGGTACAATCATCTGTGTGAAAATGCGATTGAATTCGTCTGTGAAGTTGTTGTATAAAACTGCGAAAAGAATTTTTTATTTATCGAACTTACGTACTAGTATAGAAATAATTTTATCGTAATTGTTATATATACTTTGTATTTTGTTCGAAGATGGATAAGAGAATCATGGTTGATTTCAAAAAAATATATCAAGATTTGTAATCCATTATATATTGCAGACATACGTAGTGTGTAAAAATGGGTTTTTATTTTTAAACTATCCAAAGAGGCATATCCTAATATCGAGATCGTTCCACTTTCTTCATCATTATAAAAATGTTCTAGTAAAAAATTACCGAATGAGTTATTACTCGATGTCAAGTCTCGAAGTATAGCAGATAAGCTGAATGCATAAATAAGTACTAGTACTACTAAAGACAAGTTTTGGATTGACAGCGATATTTTTTACAAATAAGAATGTCTTATGTAAACCCGGGAAAGTAAATATCAGCTGAGGCGGCAGTGTTAACATAACTATCACCCTCCGATATGATATTTGTTTTGAACAAAATCCAATAAAGAAAATACCACCTACCAACAGTAAGAAAAAAACGGACTAGACTCCCATCTAGTTACAGAGCACATTGTATGAAGTAACTAGTGTTTTAATATTCTAGGTTTTATGTTGCCCTCCATATTTCAGGCCGCGTGTCATAGCCCTGCTTACGGTGTCGCCCCGGTGTTTTTTCCCTTCTTTATTCTATACATCGTCAGAAACCCACGTTCGATCCATTCCGTTTCACTCTCTTTATCTACCGTGGGACAACTGTCTGGTAAAAATTTCTTACTCATGAATAATTCATTACCTACTTTTATTGGTTTCCGAAAGATCTCAGCCAATGAAACTACTCGTTACAATTTGCCTTTCGAACCCATGTTTAAATCTTGGGAAATACGTCTATTTTAAGTAACTTGTCATTATTCATACTCTTCACACTGAAGTATATCTATTTGTATTGCGGAATCTCATTCGACGAGGAGTTACTTCCCTTTGCTAATAAATATTTATGAAAAAAAATAATCTGCAGCCAATTATCCCACGGTACATAATGTAGTTGTGCGAATCACCGACGATGTATTCTATAGTAAATCCACAATAACTAAACATAAACTTTGAACTTCAGAACAAATTCCCAATAATCAGTGGTCTATCCCTGTCTTCTTTAACACTTTCTCAGTTAATGGAGACCATAATAAGTACAACAAGGCCAGTGAACTTTTTTGCTGTGACTGAATTTCTACACACACTGTCAATTTTTCCAATACAAAATTCTCACATTGCACCGGTTACATCACTTCTGTCATTCATCCACCCAGACATATAGTCCTACAGATGAAAGAAAACATAACTGTTAAAGTAACCACAAATGACACTAAAACAATACAGTGACAATAAATTCAGTTAAACTATGACCAGTCTAGAAAGACAAGGCATCAATATAGAGACTTTAATATTTCTAAGAACTTCTTCTCAGGCTACAACGACCCGGAAGTACTACAACGACCCGGAAGTACTAAAACGACCCGGAAGTACTTTCACGCCGGGCCGACACCTAACAGCCTGATACAATTCGTAGCGAAAGATCGATAACTCTAATTTGGTTTCGCTTTTCTCAACAGACTTCCTATAAAAAGTGGCGTGATATATGTAAATTACCTACAAATATATTTATTTAAATATGCAACACATATATAGTACACAAATACATCTGAGCCCTTCAGAACATGAATCGGTGTTAATATTCAGATTTTTTTAAGCCTTTTGATTACAATTTGGCATGAAAATGTCAATTTAGTTTTGAGTAAATGTGCAAATCTTTATATCGCTTGAGATGAACTTAAACAAATATGAAAATACATTACCTTTTCATTTGAGTTGCGGAGTTTTACCTTTAAGCATTGAAACGGGACGATATTTGTCCAGAGCCTGTAGATCTGTGAATATGTAGACCATCTTCAAGTTAAAGTACTGAGGATCATGAGGATTGAAAAGGTTTCGTTTAAAATTTTTGTGTATTATAGGTCCAATCGTCCAGATGCTTTTGTTTCTTTGTATTTATAATTGTGTATGTATTTTATTCATTGTTACGAATATCACATGTCACAATTGTTTACCTATCTCCCAGCCTACCTTCCTATTTATCTACCTTTTTACTTAGTCACTTACTTACTTACTTCATGGTTTACTTAGTTGTATCAAGAAGGTTTCAATCAGTTAATCCAAATAATGTTTTGACGGATGCCGCACAAGTTTGATAACGGTTCTGTAGTACACTTTTTTGTATCACACTTCCCTAACACAAGGGAACATGAGAGACATATGTACATATCTGAAAATTTGTGTGCAAGCAATACACATTTTTCAGATTTCAGTCTGATTCTGTCTTGGTGCCGTTTATTGTTGAAACGCATTTTTGACTACTGGCCACAACAAAAACTCAACCGCCAACACATCATCTTAATCATAACCATCATTGTGATCGTGGTGAACTTAATTGTATTACCCCATATCATACAGGCACAATGCACTTATTACGACCAGAGAGAAGCCTAGTTGCCCAATAGATTATAACATGACGACAAATGGATTCGGCATGAAACTGTACAAAACACAGAGGTCAAATGACGAAGCCGAAACAGCATGTAAGAATGATGGATACTTTCTTCTAAATTTTGTTGGCTCGGATGTGAAATCCGAAGATGTAAAAATTATTATAAGTTTGACCGACGTGCTTGTGGAAAGCAATACTGAATTCCAGAAATACTGAACATTTATAAAAATAACATTGGATAAACGTAAACTCATACATCGACATGAAGACTGCTTTACCAAGGATGCTTATAGAGTAGTTTTAAAAAGACTGCAATGAAATTAAGAAAATAGGCTAATGTCTACTGTATTTGATTTACATATTTAAATTTTGTTTAAATAAATGTATCATTTGGAGTGTTTTGTACTTTTCCTGTGTATTCACATTTGTTACGAAATTTCCAAAAAATCCATTTTGTTTAAAAAATTATCGTTTTTATTATTCTGGAGTCAGGATTATCAACAACTATTAGTGCTATAGATTTTAGTTCGGATCTTGGACTATCAAATTCGCGTTAATAATACATTTTTAAAAATATATTCGTAGAATATTCAGCGTATTTTGTTACCTGCTGTATTTTGACTCAGTCGAAACAAAGATGTTGCATAAACTGTGAAAACTGCATCGCCATCCAAACTGCTAAATACATCAGTTTGTCCTCCGAGAATAATGTATTATGAAGATATTAAAAAATGATTATACAGAAAAAAGCTTGCATTAATACTTGGCCATATTTTAGACCAGATAATTGGGTTCAGGGTCATTCAGCAACTCATGCCAATTGTAATCATTTAATTTTGTAGTGTACGCATTTTTTATTCAACCGGACTTACATAACATATAAGGCTAAAATATACATGTCCGACTTAAGCATATCTACATGACCTTGTCAATATAATAAAGACATGATTATTGCCAACCCTGTGATAAAAATATTGAACTAAGAACTTTAAACACTTATATATCGTTTTCTACATTATCAGCTGGTGAATCATCAACCTAGATGTATGCATCACATATATGAATATCATTCTTCAATTGAAAAACTTATGACCAACTCTTAGCCATATAAAAGCGTAAGTATTTCAATACCTACTAGCGAAATACTGAACCAAGACCTGTAAACATTGAAATGTCGTCTTCTACATTATCAGCTGGTGAATCACCCCCCTAGATATATGCATCAAATATATAAATATTATTCTGCAATTGAAAAACGTATGGCCAAGTCTTCGCCACATAAAAGCGTAAGTATTTCAATAAGGTTTTAAAACTATCTCTGCAATACAATACTTTACCACCACTACAACACTTTGCAGTACGATATAACTTGTGCGAAGTAAAGCCGCTTTTATTTACATTGCTTTTAGAACATGTCCAAGTTTCATACTACAGTCTTACAGATAGGCCCCAAATTTTCCTCACTAGTGAGGAAGCCTGTACCGTTACTTCTAGAATTACCATGAGTTCATCAAGTGGTCAGTGAGGATAGAAGCACAGCATGAGAGCAATTAATTTCCAGTAACAATCTGATAAGCCAAAAAATTCACCACACAAGATTTGTCTGTTTATAAAAGTATTAATCAGTTTGATAAAATGGTCAACAAGTGCAGATGCAATTTCAGACCATTTTTTTTCATACATTTCAGAAGCAATTATTAATATGGATAAATTTAAACAGTGGCATGTTGATCTACATTTGAAAAGGCAAGAAAATTAATTTTCTTTTAATTGGAATTCTTAAATACTTTTCAAGGCGGTTCAGGAACATTTCTTGGTGAAGACTGTGCAACAGTACTATTGGTGTTCAAATGTTTATGCAAACATAATTCAAAGAACTTGTGTAAAAATATACTAGAAATTATTGAACAAGAACTTGTATGCAGACATAGCACTTCTCAAACAACATCTCTGGAACTTAATGAATTAATTGCCAAAACACAGATATTAGGATCATCTACCTTATTCAAAACTTTAATTATTAATGAAAATGATATTCCTACATTAGTCGTGGAATTTTTCAATGAGTCAGAGTGGAAACGCATATGCTGGTTCGAGAACGACTTTTCAAAGTCAGTACAGTTCAAAGATTTATCTGTAAAGCAACAGTGTTTTACGGTTAATACCCACTGTGTACTGTATCTAAGTCCCTGTAAATAATACACCATTACCATTACACGTGTATTTTTGGATGCGAAGGTGTGAAACTGAGACCTTTTTGTCCAAAATTATAAATGTAATACCATTTCATATGCTATATCATTTGAGCACAACTTGCGTTTAAAAGGGTGATGCCCTCAAATGAACTGAAGTTGTTGTAATAAGGGCATCCAAATGCCAAATTAATATCCTTGATTAAGGCTGCACCACTCATACTGTGGAAATTTGATTCACTTTATTCTATTTTCCATTTATTTTTATTTTTTGCAATATTTTTTTTGTTTTATCCATTTGCCAGGCCTTATGGTATATGAAGTGGCCCAAGTTAATTTTTGGTGATTGCATGCATGCGTGTAGCCCTGAATATTTTATAATTAACTGAAATTGAAAAATTAATTGTGCCCCGTCAAGTTAAAAGAGGGCTTATTTTTAAGTTATCGTAAAAGTTCCAAATCATACTTGAAAGCCCAGCTATAAATAAAATATGTATTTTTTTTAACATACCAAACTACATCATATGCCGCAAATTAAATCTCTATCAGTTTATGAATCTATAAAATCTTGACCAATTTTAATCTAGTGCATTTTCAAAATTTAAGGGCATTGAATATATTGGTTTTTTTTTTCCAATTTTTAAAATTTGTAACAGTAATTCTGTAAATAAACAGTATAGACCCTGATCTGGGTCTATGCTGTTTGCAAACATATTTTTTATTGGACACTATATTATGGGCATTAATGGATTGTAACAACCATTTCATGGGTTTCTAAAGAACTGTTTTGTGAGTATATAATTAAATGTGCATATTTTATTAATAAAATAGTAACTTGTTTCACAGAATCAGTTTTAAAAGCTTCATATATGTTCAACACAAGAGTTTGATTATTCCATCTGTACTGACCACAGCTGACCGGCCATAAATTGGTTTTGATCTGATAAGGGAGGTTTCAATAACAACCCATGAAGAATTAATAGGTTGCAGGATGTTTAAGATTAGATATCCCGCAGAGCAGTCATTAGGTGAACAGTTATCTTTTTTTGCTGAAAATCTCTAGCAAGGGGTCTATCTTTAAGACTGACTAAGTCAACACCTCTTCTGTCTTACAACTAGAAAATTCGTTAACATTCCACGATAGCAGTGTACTTTACACTCTCCGCCATCCTACTTCTGTCCGAGCTGTTTATTTACATACATGATGTCATATGCTTATCTTCTGGGCTAAAATGTATTACAAGAACATTGTTATTGTTTCTGTTTTCAATTACTTCACTGATATAAAAGTTTGTTAAAGCACAAAATATATAATTCAGTCGGACATGTAATGTTGCGTATTTTGAAATTTGAAGGACTAACTGCGTATTATGCAAAACACGTAAAACAATGACAAACCGATCATATCTTTCTGTGCACAGATATTTCTTCCTCATCCATTTTTTCATGATCGGTATCGTAAACAGATAGAAAGATTAAAAGGTGTTCCTTGTCGAAACAATGTGTTTCAAAATACTTTACGACTTGAACACAAGTACTTGCATTGTCGTCTATACTGTTCATCCAGATAACAAGCCTCATGTTGTAAGTAACAGCACAACAATAATTTCCTTATTATCGTAGTGATGTCGATAACAAATTAACAAAAATGTGAATATTGGGTTTAACCATGTTCGGAAAGAAGGCAAAACGGTTTTGGAATGAAGACAAACTTGAACTGGTGAACTTGTGAACTTGATCTTATCAGCCCATATCATAAGGGCACCATGTACTGATAATGAAAAAAAGATTCAGCTATTTTAAACATTCCAGATCTAACAGTTATCAAGATACATGTAATGTTTTCAGGTAATTTTACATTCTTGGTCTTTGACCAATGCCACTAAAGTGTACCAAATTTTGTATTGAGCAACGTTTTCACTAGCTGCGATATTCTTCTTAGCTTTTTTCTCGTTGTAGTGATTTTGAGTGAAAATAGGTCAGGTCAGTGTGACCTGAGCTTTTGTTTATATGATATAATAACACAAATATCACGCAATGAAACACACGGTCTCGAGACGTATGGATGGACCAGCTTAAAGCTGTCTGGCAATTCAAATGACTTTTAAGAATATAAGATTGTTATTCCGTTATCGGTTTTAACTAGATTGTTTCACTTTTTCATTTATTTAGAATTAACATTTGCCTTTGAGTTGATATTGGAAAGAAAGGACCTATGTTAGTTCCATCTATTGCTTCCAAGTTCGTTTTACAAAAACTAATTTGAAATTTTGATTCAAAATTAACTGTCTACGAATGAAGGGACATTTTGTGCTAGTAAGTAAATTATCAACTATATGTACAACTGAAATTATAAATATGTATAATTTGTCTTCCTAAAATTACCTTAATGGATTTGTATGTGAAAGGAACCTCGGTCCTTCTTTACAATACAAATTGTCATAGTTAGTGTTCCTGCTGAAAGGGAAGAACAACCAATAGATAATAATGTTCAGATACAGGATGAAATCGTTGAAATGTTTCTAGATCTACAATGAATCCCCACTTAACCGGAAGTAGAAAGACATTGTTGCATGAAATAACTGATGAATAACCATTCTTTCTATCCTGTTCTTTTCTATGCGTTCTACTGTATTCGGCCCTCAGTTTTACCTAATTTAAATCTATTTTGTTCAGTGTAGTGCCAAAACATTGTTACATATGCATTTTTTAAATACTGCTTTAAAAGATACTAAGAGATCTTTGTTTTGTTTTTCAGGTTTTTATTAGTTCTTTGGTATAAGAGAACACATATATACAAAACTAAATATTTCAGTAAGATAAAGTCGTAAATGTATTACTGCGTATTTAGAAACTATAAAGACAAAGTGGTGGGTATTTTATAATGACGAAGACAAACTGATCATGTCTTTTTGGAAATAGATAGACAAATTTTCCCCATTCCTTTTCCGATGAACTGTATCATCTACATTGATCTTCGAAAGATTGACAAACTAAAGGCACTTCCTTGTCGAAATAGTATTTCAAAAATCACAAGACTTTGTTTTGATTTTTAAGATATGTATATCAAAGATTGTGTTTCAGTACAAAAGCGATTTCAATCTTTTCGTAAAACATCAGTTTATTTATACTTATTTGTTAACTTTTGGGGCTGCATTTGTCCAGGCAATTTCTATACAAACCTAAAACATTTATGTTTTGTATTTGATTAAAGCATTACTTAAAATTTGAGATGCTGAGATTTAATACAATTATTTTGATAGTGTTGGTCTGCGATCCAACTGGATGTGAAGTGGAGTTTAAGAGTCAGGATATTGATAGGCAGATGTTGACTGATCTTGGAAAACAGCTAAATAAAACATTGCTTACTATTATTGGAACTGCGATGACCAATTACCATCAGTGCAGTACTTGGAGCAAATGGACATCATGTTCTGCATCTACTCGAGACGTGTTTGGAATCAAAACACGAAAGAGACCATGTGGACTCGAAAGCAGCAGGAGGACAGAAACAGATATTGCTTTTTGTGCAGGTAGATGCCCAAACGATTATAACATGACGACAAATGGATTTGCTTAAAATTGTACAATACAAAGAAATCACATGACGACGCCGAAACTACGTGTAAGAGTGATGGCGGCTTTCTTCTTAATGTTGACTCTGATGAAAAATATAAAGATTTAAAAGCTATCATTAGTTCGGCCGATGTCACCGTTTATAATATTCACCTGAATGGAAGGCGCAAGAATTCTACATCTTCATGGGAGTATACATACGGTTCTACAAGCGGCTACTTCAAATGGTTTGATGGTAATCCACGAAGCATCGCGTCTTATCAGTGTTTGCATATGACCGGAATGAGACCGCCACCAGAACAGCGTTTCCTTTGGACCAATCATCAATGTGAAAATGTTAATGAATTTGTATGTGAAGTTGTTGTATAAATCATATTGTAGCGAAAAGAATTTTTATGTATCGAACAGAGGGTAATACTGGAACAATTTCGTTTTATTAATTTAAATAGGTTAGATTTTCTCTGAACAAACTTCATCTGCGATTGTGATAAGTTCATTGTATCAGCTTTGTAAAAGGAAGAACAAATTTGTTTCCAGGTGGATATCATACTTGTACCTTCATATTCACATTTCGATAACTGTGATAATGTTTTTGCCAGTTTATTTTAGAAACAATTAAAACCCGTTGGTAGATAAACTCCACTTGTCATACCATAACATCCTTTTTCACGCACATGTACAATGCATTTACTACTATGTAGTTCAATTTTTTGTTTGATGCTGCTGTCATATAGGTCATGTGGGACAAATGCTTTTGTTCATTTGTATCTATATATCTTTATACAATTGAATGTTTCATTATTACGCCTGTATAGCATAAGTCAAAGCAATAAATCACTCACTCACACATGTGTCTGCCAAAAATGGGTTTGCAAGAATAAACATTTTTCTCAGGCTTTGTTCTGGTGCCGTTCATTTTTTAAATGTATTTTTTTTTATTTCAACATTACCTTTATTATAACAACTCCACTGCCAACACATCATCATAACCGTAACCATCGTCAACACCGTCGTGGTGAACTTGATCAAACTAACCCACATCACACAGACACCATGTACTGATAACATAAAAAAATCGGCTTTTTTAAAGATTCCAAACCTAACAGTTATGGAGATACATGTAAATCTGTCGACTAACTAAGCCATCTTGACATTTGAACAATGACTCTAAAATATACCAAGTTTTGTACTGAGCTACATTTTCACTAGGTTTGGTGTTCCTTTAAGCTTTTTTGCTTGATGTAGTGATTTTGAGCAAAAATAGCCCAAGTCACTGTGACTTACCTTTTCTTAATATGATACAAGAAATACAAGTATCATGCACCAGTCACAATCACGCTAATTTTCAAGACCGTAAACCTACTAGTTGCTAAACAAATTAGTGCTTGACGGGCGGAGGGTGTCTAGTGGTTTACTGAGAAAGATTACAAAAATAGGGTTGCAACATAAGGTTTTTTTTTCGTTTCCCTTTTTCTCTACACTGAAGTGTCTTCTTACTGGCGTAAGGTACATAGCGGCTCATTTTCTTAAATTATTCAGTGGAGAATCATTTGTATTCAAATAAGATGGGTCAACTGTAAAAAAGTAAGAAGAATCGAAAGGAAATAACCACACCCTGCGACAAATTTACTCCTAATAATATCTCACATCAAGATCTGTGTTCTGGTTTTGGAGGCCGCAGTTAAAGCCCGTTTATCTGCCTCGTCAGGCTTGCAGTGGTTCGGGGCGCGTTCTCTTACAGCCTTACAATATATATAGCATATAATACAAAAATATGCATAAACGTATATGTTATTATAAAAAATCCATCATTTTTGCTCATTTAAACATAAACAAAACTGTTTTTATCAGTCTGAATTACGCTAGTAATCAGTACAAAATATCTGTCATAACAGTTAACAAATCCACTTTTTTACACAAATACAAAATGCAAAATATATTTTAAAACAAAGCTTTTCTTTAACAGTGTCGAGGTAATCAAAATAACTATGTTAAAGCAATATTGAATTCTTGACACATCCAATTTTTATACAATATACAATACAAAAAAGGTAGTACTCATAATACGACATGGAAATTGCCTTAGCCGAAATGAAACGAAACGCCAAATTAATATGAACGAGTATAGTTGGTTGCACAGAAGTCAAAACTCTGCAATAAAATTATGATTATGGGCAGTTGAACTACTGTATTTGATTTGTGTATCAAGATACTGTTTTAATAATTGTATCATCTGGATGTATTGAGTGGTTTTTCCGTCTCTTTACTTTTGTTACGAAATGCCCAATTAGTCCATTTTATTTCCAAAGTCACTGTTTTAATTATTATGCAGCAAGGATTATCAACAGCACGCAGTGCTATAGAAATATATCTTTGTCCAACTCTCGGGCATCTCTGTATCTTGAAATTGTGCTTCTGATATTTTCTGAGCATTTATTAACTGGCTAGATTTTCAAGAGGTCTTAAAAGAGATGTAGAGTTTTACGACTGATTTTGCAAACTGCACTGTCCATTTGATAGGCAAAATAAACAAATCTGTCTTTCCGTAAACATTGTATTAATGGGATATTTCAGTTGTAGGTTTGGTTTTTGTAGTTAACACTCACACATCTAGACTTGATCTTGAGATCCCTCTTAACTGCTGTAAGTAGATCTCTAAGAAGCTGGGCTTCTACAGAGATTTATTTAATTTAACAAATAAAGAAATGTAAACAAATGTTAAATAAAAAACAGACAGAGATTACAACCTTTTTTCCGATTTTCTTTCAAGTTTGCAACCGTCTGTCTGTTCTGAAACTGGCTCATTCTTTACTGGACTATATTTCTCATGTATTCTATTGCTGCTTGAGTCACCACAAATTTTTAAAAAGATATTTTGTGCTAGACCGTACTTGGGTTTATTGTAGGTGTACTTCTTGTGATTCCGGTCGTTATCTCAAACACATTTTGTTTAAAGGGAAACGGAAGTCAAAAATTCCACCGATACCATAATACAGTTTGTGCATTTAATGTTAATTTTTGAAAATTTTACGAATTTTGAAAGAATATTTACTTAGAAACGGTTAATCAAATGTAGCGTTTTTTCAGTCATCGGTTGACCGAAAGAACGCGCCATCTTGTCACGTGACCATTAAGGTTGTGACGTGCTTCCTTTTATCTAAATTAATAACGACTACAATAGGTAAGATTAGTGGTGGAATGCCTGTTTATCGCATGAAAGTATGCTTAATGAATTGATGGCTTATTTTTTTATTTTTCCAAAACAAATCATTCTTACGCTTTGTTTCCGCCGAAATTGTTTTTACAATTCAATGATTTACTATGCGAATTATTAAATTCTGTGTAATTATCAATCAATCATTTTATTGCATTTAAAGGTCATGGGACACGACTATAGCAACTTTGTCAGAACAGAACGGAACATACTCTTTAAATTCACAGATTACAAAATATACATTTTGCAATAACATGTGAGCGAGTTATTAAGTAATTTACATATTCGAACGATATCAACAGTTTAGATTTTGTACTGGTGGGGATGGTGGTCATTTGATATTATGATTAGAGTTTTACAAGCATATCGTTGAACTGGATAGAAAGATCAATATATATAAAAAAAGGAGTGTATGTAAAATTATTTTCGTAAACAAGAGTACAGTCTGTATATTGGATCACATGACATTTAGTACCTTAACTATCGAATCAATGCATTGATAAGCTCTCTCGGTGAGAGGTTTTGACAGCAGTAACTCACGGGAAACACGAATTTCTGTATGGGTTATAGCCACTTGTGTGAACTCAAGAGAATGGAAATATAGATTGTTTATGGCACGGCATATTTTCGAGAAAAAAAATAAAATAAAAATAACAATAGACCAGCACATGGAGAGCTTTAGGTCTATTAAGAATAATCATAATGTACGGATTAAAATGGTTTAATTAGGAAATTATGGAAATATTGCTTTTGATAAGAAAAAACGTGTTTTGATGAAAAATGGCTGTTTCCGTTTCAACAGGTAGTTTCCGCCGCAATTTTTGGCTGTGACATAGACTAATCCCTACTGAACGAGGCTGTAGCGCAGAATTACACTGCACATAACGCATCCGTTTTTGAATGCCTAAAATAACACTAAACCACAAGTGCAAGAAACACAATAAAGGCACACTTATAAAAATAACAGGCTATAAATTGTAAATTAAAGAAACAATAATGTGATAACCTCTCGATTTTTATTAGTAAAGTAAAACTTTGTGCCAGAAGAACTATTGTAATTTTACCTTAGCAGGGAATGTGATTAATAAATATTCCAATTTCTTTCATGTTGTGGTTCTAAATAAAACTATTTCCTCCACGTTTTAACTTGTTGTGTAACACTTCCTCACTTGATGAGTACGTCATAAACAAATTCTTTGTCATTTAAGTGTAGTAAAATTGAAGTAAATTTAGGTGAACTTATGTGTTAACATTGATTTCACTGGAATGGAAATTCACACTACAGAGTATTTTCACGTTGTAATATTGTATGAAAATTGATAATATGGCATGTCCATTACGAAGAAATTTGAGTCTGCTTATAAAATGATAGCCAATTAAATGTCAAAGATCCATAACTCACGCCTTACACTGTGGGACTTATGCAAATTAACCTATCCAAATGGGAACCTTATATGTTCTGTCAAAACAAAGCCATTAACTTTTTTATGACCCAATCAAAGCTAAAGTTGAGAAAATTAGCAAAACTTTTATGGCAAGTGATCTTGGAAATTTATTGAATTACTTTTGATCAGTCACACTTGTGAAAACACTATGTAATAGTTGCTTCCAATTAGTATGTCTCAATGATTTTTACTTAAGTACAAATGTAGCTTCCATGCAGTTAAATATTTTAATTAGATAATCAAATGTAATAGATCTAATAATGATGAAATGTTTACATGTAAAAAACTATCTTAAGTTCAACAAACGTCCCGCTCAAAGTTATTCATATAAATTGAAAGCGCAAGTGTTCTACACATCTAAGGGGGTATACTTACGGTTCCACAAGCTGCTACTTCAAGAGGTAAAATGATTATCCACTAAACACCGCCTCTTATTTCTGTTTGTATGTGATCGGAATGACGACGACGACCTTGAACACTGTTTTCTTCGTACAATAGTCGATGTAAAGCTGGAGTTGATTTTGTTCTTTGAAATTGTTGTATAAAGCATACTGTTGTGGAAATTAATATGTATCACACATAAAATATCGACGTATTGATATCATAATCGTTGGTATTGTTATACTGACGTTGGTTGTATTTTGCTTTAAACTGGATAAGAGAATCATAGTTAATTTAAGAAAACTTGTCCATAATTTCAGACAAACTTGGTGTATAAAAATGTGTAAAATGGTTTAAAGAGGCATACGTTAAAATGTCAATCTTTCCATTTCCCTCCAAATCATATAAGTGTTTGTTTTTATATATTTTATATATTTGAATGTTTCGTTGTTATGTTTAGCAAATATCGCAGTAATAAATTTTTAACTTACTTACTTAAGTCGTTCATTCAGTTTGAAATTGGTTGTTTTAGTACACTTTTTACGGCACACATTCTCCTAACACAAAAGGAGAATGTAGACACATGTCTCTCAAAAATGTATCCTTAAGAAAAAACACCTTTTTTCTCAGGCTTTTAATCTGATTCCTTTGATTGTTGTTTTTTGACTACATCATCATCACTACAAACAATAACACAAATTCCATCGCCAATACAATATCATAATTATAACCATTATCAACGACGTCGTGGTGAACTTGATCTTATCCCCATATCATACGGGCACCATATACTGATAATGAACAAAAATTCGACTATTTTAAAGATTCTAGATCTAACTGTAACCATGATACATGTAAAGTTTTAACTAATTATACATTCTTGATCTTTGACCACTGGCACTGAAATGTACCATGTTTTGACTGAGCAGCGTTTTCACTAGGTGCGATATTCCTCTTAGCTTTTTTCTTGTTGTAGTGATTTTGAGTGAAAATAGGTCAGGTCACTGTGACCTTAGCTTTTGTTTATTTAATACAATAACACACAAGCATCATGTAATGAAATACAAGGTCTCGAGACGTAAGGATGGACCAGTTTAAAACTGCCTGGCAATTCACCTGACTTTTTAGAATATAAGATTGTTATTTCGTTATCGGTTTTTAACTCTTTAAAAAATGTTTCACTTTTTCATTTATATAGAATTAACATTTGCCTTTGAGTTGACACTGGAAAGAAAAGACCTATGTTAGTTCCATCTATTGCTTCCAAGTTCGTTTTGAATATACTAATTTTAATTTTTTATTCAGATTTAACTGTCTACGAATAAAAGGACATTTTGTGCTTGTAACTAAAGTATCAATGATATGTACTACTGAAATTATAATATATGTATTTTTAATTTATTTTAGATATATTTTCTTCCTAAAATTACCTTAATGGATTTGTAGATAAAAGGAACATCTGTCCTTCTTTTCGACACAAATTGTCATAGTTAGTGTTACTGCTGAAGAAGAACAGATAGGTAATAATGTTCAGATACAGAATGAAATCGTTGAAACGTTTCTAGATCTACAATGTAACGCCAAACCGGAAGCAGAAAAAATTGTTGCATGAAATAATTGATAAATATTCTTATCTATCCTGTTCTTTTCTATGCGTTCTATATTCTATATTATGTATTCGGCACTCAGTTTTACCAAATTCAATTCCATTTTGTTCAGCGTAGTGCCAAAACATTGTTACATTTGTATATTTTTATACTGCTTTAAAAGATACTAAGATAGCTTTGTTTTTGTTTTGTTTTTTCATTTTTTGTATTAGTTCTTTGGTATAACAGTATACATGTATACAAAACTAAATATTTCACTAAGATAAAGTCGTACATGTATTACTTCTAATTTAGAAACTATAAAGACAAATTGATGCGTATTTTGTAATTACGAAGACAAACTGATCATGTCTTTTTGCAAATAGACAAATCTTCCCCATTTCTCTTTCGATGAACGGTATCATCTACATCTGATCTTCGAAAGATTGACAAACTAAAGACACTTCCTTGTAGAAATAGTATTTCAAAAATCACAAAGCTTTGTTTTGATTTTTGAGATATGTATATAAAAAATAACAAGCATGCGATTGTGTTTCAGTACAAAAGCGATTTCAATCTTTTCGAAAAGCATAGTTTATTTACACTTATTTTTTCACTTTTGGGGCTGCATTTGTCCAGGCAATTTCTATCCTAACCTGAAACATTTTATGTTTTGTATTCAATTAAAGTATTACTTCAAGATTTGAGATGCTGAGATTTAATACAATTATTTTGATAGTGTTGTTCTGCGTTCCAACTGAATGTGCAGTGGTGTTTAAGAGTCAGGATATTGATGGACAGATGTTGACTGATCTTGGAAAACAGCTGAATAAAACATTGCTTACTATTATTGGGACTGCGATGACCAATTATCATCAATGCAATGCTTGGAGTCAGTGGACGTCATGTTCTGCAACTACTCGAGACGTGTTTGGAATCAAAACACGAAAGAGACCATGTGGACTCGACAGCACCAGGAGGACAGAAACAGATATTGCTTTTTGTGCAGGTAGTTGCCCAAATGATTATAACATGACGACAAATGGATTTTGCTTGAAATTGTACAATACAAAGAAATCAGATGACGTCGCTGAAACTACCTGTAAGAATGATGGAGGCTTTCTTCTTAATGTTGACTCTGATGAAAAATATGAAGATGTAAAAACTTTCATTAGTTCAGCCGATGTCACCGTTTATAATATTCATCTGAATGGTAGGCGCAAGAATTCTACATCTTCATGGGAGTATACATACGGTTCTACAAGCGGCTACTTCAAATGGTTTGATGGTCATCCACGAAGCATCGCGTCTTATCAATGTTTGTATATGACCGGAATGAGGCCGCCACCTGAACAGCGTTTCCTTTGGGTTAATCATCAATGTGGAAATTTGCTTGAATTTGTCTGTGAAGTTGTTGTATAAATCATATTGTAGCGAAAATATTTTTTATGTGTCGAACAGAAAATAATACTGGAATAATTTTGTTTTATTAAATTTAATAGGTTAGATTTTCTCTGAACAAACTACAGATATTAAACAGATATTTACGCCTGTTTTTGCAAACTGCGTTGTCCATTATTCGAAAGGACGAAATTTACCAATCTGTCTTCCGTAAACAATGTATTATCGAGATATTTAAGTAGTAAAATTTTGTATTTAACAAAAACAAGGAGTCTCTAGACTTGATTTCGGTATCTTATTTAGGTTGTGCTTTTCTGTCTTTGAGAAGTACAAAATTATGATGTATATAGAGCTTTTGTTATTGTTTTAATACCACTGATAGGTTAATTTACCTACTAAAGCTAGCCTCTATTATCATCGATTAAAGTTATACATAGCCAACGGCTATGAAAAAACCGCAAATCTTTGAACAGCTGGACTTTTGGCGAGATGAAGGTGACCTTCCTGAACTGTTAACTGCGAACATAACTAATGGTTAAAAATGTTCAACAAATTCACCATTCTCAGGGCAGCACTAACCTTATGACACGCTTATTTAAGTATTTCTCTATGAAGCTGGGATTCTACAGATTTTTTTTCAACTTGATAGATAAATAAATGTAAACGAACAGACAGAGGATACAACCTTCCTTGTTGTAATTTCTTTTCTAGTTTGCAGAGCTTTGGTTTTACTGTACGTGTACTTCCAGTGATTTTGATGGTTATCTTTGACATTTTTTTAATTGATACTGTTTGTAAATGTGTTTGTTCTAGGCTTTCTGTCTGTTCATTGGTTTTTAGTGACAACATCTTCCACTTTCAATGCATCATCGTAGTATCGAATGGATATTTTACTGTAATTTGCACTTTGACCGGACTTTCTTTTAAAGTTACAATGTCATCTTTTACGTATTTTTTATGTAATATTTGCATGATTTGCATTATATTTAAAGGAATGGCAACTAGTAACTGATTTACCGATTACTCGATCCAACGCTTGAGTATTAGTTACCAAAATTTGTACTCGAGTACTCCGTATTTTTTTAAAAAAAGAATCACTTTATTTCTTTTATATCTCTGATATATTTCCCTGGCTGAAGAACGTTCAAAGCTATTAAATGTTATTCAAACCTTTTTGCAAACGTTTGTGTTAAATTGACTAAATTGGTAGCAAGGAAATCAACAGTTTGACATGTGTTTGTAATAAAAAAACAATTATGTCGCAAATATCCATTGGCCTCTTGCGACAGTTTATTTGCTTAACTTTAAAAGTCGATACCAGTGCGATCAAGACAACGTAAGATTTTAAAAATAAGTTGATTAATACTGCTTTCTGGTAGTAGGAGGTCACAACAAAAGCATCATAGAGTAAATATTTTTATGTTAATCTGAAAATTGTCATTTTTCTTACGAGACTTTTCTTAGGAGGGCAATATGTAAAAGACTATGTATGGCGTGTCATTTTAATTCATATACTATCTATTATAAATTTACATATTACACAAAAAATAAACGGGGTTATCCGGTTAGGTGCCTAAAAAGTGTAGAAGAAGAAAAGAAATTGAATGTTATTTTAGAAAATATGAATACGCCTGATTTACTGAAATATTGGATTGAAAGTATGGAGCCGACATTGGTTTTGCAAAACACGAGGTTACGGGAAATCGAATTAAACTTCTTGAATATTTATAAACAAATACAAATTGAGGCCCGAAGTAGACACGTAAATCTCATTGTATCTGGTATAACATAAAGCATCAAATTGAAATGTAATGTAATTGTCCAAACCCTTGACATGGAGTCCGAAACTTTTTGAGTGTTTAGTGTTTTGCCTTGGTAGATCTACAAAACCACGAGCCCCGAATCTTCCGCCCGAAACAAGTGTGTTGCTAGTAATTACCAAAATGTTTTCCCTGCAGTCCTCATAGTTAATAAACGTTTGGAAATACATGTTCCCAGATTGACACCAAAGCCTGCCAGTTCCAAGGTTCTAGAAATACAAATATTTCAGATAGAGTATCTAAATCCATTAAGAAAAACAAAGAAGTCATACGAGAGGCATTACGGGGCTCCTAAAGTGACATGATACACTCTTATTTTTTGTTGTAACCTTTTAATCCCAGTGCTGAAATGTCATACTTGTCCCATTAAGGAAAAGGTCGAGTGCACCAAATGCCTTACATTAGGTCAGGCAGGAAATGGTATTACGTGCTAGCTCTTCTGGAATAGTAAATTTAAGGGCTACTA
Source organism: Cyclina sinensis (assembly GCA_012932295.1). NCBI lineage: Eukaryota > Metazoa > Mollusca > Bivalvia > Venerida > Veneridae > Cyclina > Cyclina sinensis. The sequence goes on from JAAONU010000019.1 coordinate 12,693,323, forward strand.
AATGTTACAACAACAATAATAAATGTATACCATGTCACTTCAGGGGCTCCGTAAAGCATTTAATAATCCACAGAATGTCAGATCAAACTCTTCACAAAACTTTATGAATATGCAAACACAATACAGCAAACCCACATATGACAAAGAAGACAGTGGTGCTTGCCCCTTTCATGGCTTGAAAAAATCACGATGTTTATACAACCTCAATGGAAATATCCCTCGACAAAGCTCGTTCTGGACTTCAACAAAAAATCAAACGAAACAAAGCGCTGATGGTAATACAGTTAAAAGAACCAAAAACTCAAGCAATGTTAGTTGACTGTACATATGGCAGTGGTAGAAAGGGAAGTTTTCCTACTAGCAGCATTCCTGTCCAACTAGCTTCCCACAGAGACACCCGTTTTGGTAGTTCGCAAGCAAAAGATCAAAACAAAAAAAACCCTTGTAATAAAAGCAGACGGAAGGACTCTCTATTAACATAGTATAGTAATCATGTCCCTTGTCTTGTTAGCGAACAATCACAACATAAGCAACAGAATAATTCTGTTTCGGTGCAAGACAGACTTTACCCGTCAGTGGTCCGTAATTCAGGAAATATTATTTTAATCCCAGTGCTGAAATGACATACTAGTCCCATTAAGGAAAAAGTCAATGGCACCAAATGCCTTACATTAGATCAGGCAGAGGATATATCTGCATGATTAAAAAATAGGCGAACTGAATATTTGAGGGTTGTACATAAGATATAAAGAATTTGTTGATTTGATAAGTAGATACGAAATTCTGTATACAAAGAAAGTAAATAAGATGTATATGACATGATTTCTATGCCCGACTACACATTCTTTTCAAAACCATTTCAGAAAAGTACGTCAGAAATCAGTTTATATAGGATTTTTTGTTCGGAATGATCTTCTTGATTTTATAGAAATATTAGAAATTAATGTGATCATACTTTCTTGTTGAAACTAAGTCTGCCTTCAAGTTGCATTTTTGTTCAAACTAACATTTATATTCCACCACTCCAATCTAACTTTTATCACGAGGCTGACTTTTGAAACTTTGAAACAGAGGTCTCAAATGTTGCGAATAGAAATGTTGCATGCTATTTGGTGACCTTAACGCCCATAGGGCTCAGTTTTGAACATTTAGTTCTTTTTGACCTGATGTGTCGGTTTGAATTACTCCCCTTTACCTTACAATTTGTTATCCTATGACAAAGTGTTACCTGGTTTAAAAATTAATTTTCCCGCCAGCCGCATGCAGAAATGGTCAGGTATTCAGAGGGTTTTTAATTGGTTGAAAGAGGATGTTCTAACAACTTTTCCTTAATATTTAAGGCGCTGCTGAAGAATTTTAGTATATAACTGGTTACATTTAACTTTCAGGTCCTTACTTTTTAACTGGATTAAGCTCATTTACATTTTGGCTTTGTAGAATAAGCAGTTACTTTACTTTTGATTTTTTTCTCAAAAGAACATGCAGACATTCAAGATGGCAGCACTGACCGTCTGAAATTAACTTGAACATTCACAATGCATTTCCAATTTTTTGAATGGTTATACTTGTTTGCAGTAACCAGGGTATGCATGATTATGTGATTATATTATTTGTATTAAATGCATATTCATTATATACTGTATTCTGTATTGTTTTGTTCTATCGATAAAACCGATTTTTAAGAAAAAAGGGTCACCCCTGAAACTTGAAATCTTTCGTACTAAAATAAGTTTAAGTTAATAAGGTAAAATATTCACCGCAATTTCAAACAACAGAATTCACGAATTTCTAGAAGAAAATGAAATACTGAAAGAATATATATATATTTTGGGATATGAAAAAACGTCAAGAAATAGCAAAAATATTTTATTAAAGTTTCTGACTTTCAGTATAAATATTTGGGTATAATTTTTACCTCGTCAGGAAGTTTTTTCGGTGCTTGAAAGCATTTGTACAATCAAGTTAACAAAGCCATGCATATTCCTTATACAAGAATTTATAAAAATTGATCTTACTGTATAATTGTGATAAATTTATATGGGATAAGATTTTCAAGCACTGCTATTTTAGTTTACAGATCTAGCTTTGATGGTCTTTAGACAATTTTTAAGTACTATTTTTTCATTATTAATATGATGATGATGATGATTATTATTATTATCATTATCATCACACCGTTAATTTTGACAGGCTACCATGCAGACATTGAAATTACTGCAGTCCTCCATTACGCAAGTATGGGAATCTGTAATGGAGAGCATATAAACTAAGAAAATTGAAAAGAAAATTTTATTGTACCACACATTATCTACAAAACATAAAGTGACAACGATTAAACAAAATTAAATTTGAAAATAGTTGTGTTAAATGTAAATATAGAAATAAGACAAAATTCAAGTAAATCAACAGTATTTTTAAGATTAAACGATAATAGTAGAGCAGACATTAAGATAATTGCTATTGCTGTTTACATGTTTTATGGTGTGTCTATCTTGTCTTACGGACACACCTGAAGGATATGACTGATGAAAATAATACAGTCAAATATAAATTTACATTTTGACCCTGGCAATTCATCAAAGAATAAGCACACACTGCAATTCAATAGAAAATTCAAAATCTCAGTTGTCTTTAAGCCGGAAGTAGTTATCTTCGAAATCTAACAACCAGTAAGTGAGTGCAAGCATATGGTTAATTTAACTTAAAAGGACACAGAGGACTGTTTGCGAGCTATTTGCAATATCATGCATGATATCGCTGTCTGAAATGACACTGATTTTTGTTCATAAGCAAAATGAATATTTGCTACCTGGATGCACAATGAACACATAATTCATGACAAGACCTTAAGCTTAAATCTAAATAAGTGGAAAGGGAATTAACTCAGACAATTCAGCGTTGAATTTTAGTTTTATACGATGTAAATGAAGTATATAAAAGCTTATTCACACTCAAAACATAAGACCCCGTGCAAAGCAATTATTGATTTACCGTAGATCATACGCAGTTTTGAGCAAAGGGTTACTCGAATTACGTTTGAAAACCTCTTGTCATCCAGGCTTTATTTTTTTAAATGCATGTCATGCAAGGAAAAATAATAATTCTACATATTTATCTACTCTTTTTCACATAACTGAAGCAATTACCTTCATGATATTGCAAATTATTTATTGGGTTAAATTTAAGGCATGGCACAAAAATGGTGTACATGTACCGATAAAAATATTTAAAACATCTGCCATGCAAAAATGAATGATTTATTAATGGGATAATTTAAAGACATAGTGTACCGATAAAGTAAAAATAACTTTGCAGAATCTTTATCTATTATTTGCATTTGGTCTTCTGAAAGCGTAATAAAATAAGTTGTTTCTACTTAAAATAAAATCATATTATTATACATTATGTATTCAAAGTTTACCTTTTAAAGTTATCACTATTTCTTTGTGTTTATATATCGTCTGTTCCGGTTCCATATATGACCAACAGTCCCAGAAGATTTGAGTTGTTTTAGGTTGTGGAGGGTAGTACAATTAAGATAAGAGAGTATCCCATTCAAGAGACACCCTGGTTCTATTACATACTCAGTGTATAGCACTGATACATGGGACTTCGTTTATTTTCTTATCCGAAAGACAATTAGATGTGTTAGTAGAGGCGCGGAAGATTGAACTCGTGACCACCCCTTCCCTCCCATTACAATTGCAATTACTAATTTACCACTTGTTTGTGACGGTGTTAGAGCGTTTGTGCGCACATGTTTGCATATGATATCACTATTTTTATATCTAAATGCTACAAGTTCAATATTTGATTTACATTCTTAATTTGTACATATTTTTGTTTATTCGTTTGTATTTTTTCAATAGTTCAGATTTTTGAAAAAAAACAAAACAAGCAGGGTTCGATGACAGCAGAAACGGGTCGAAAATGGCAGTTGAACATCGTTCGTTAACGTTTTAGTCTTTTGTGGCCTCTTAAATGTTAGAAGACATTTTATTAGTTGAAAAGAACCACCCAAAATCACTGTTTCTAGTCTGGTGTAGAGTTTGGCATTTCGCTGAAATACGGTGTTTGTATTTACAAATGTATGCTAATGTGTCCATAAATGCCTACTTTGCATCCATATAAAACAAAGTTGTGATGTACAAGTAATTCTCAAAAGGCCTTGGAAGCGGAGACAATGGTATATAGTTAGTTTTTTGGTTGGTTGGTTGGTTGGTTATTTAGTTAGATCCGAACAAAGATTCACTTCGCATTATGTTATCTGATAAAAATAATAACATGTAACCAGACAGGGTTATATTTAATCCACACTCTAATTTTCAAGCTCTGCTAGTGACCTTGAACTTTTGTCTACAGTGTTACTTGCAATCTGTTATTTATTTTGATGAAAACAACATCAAAGTATTACATTACTTCTTTCTGATTTCTGCGAAAGAATTTACTCAAGAAAAGTAGAAAATCCAACTTAAAAATAGGAACGTTTTAGTGCCATTGTCCTCTAGGTGCTATTTGACTGAAGCACACTTGTTCTGAACCATACAATATACCAAATTGAGCTAATCATTTTTTTTTTGTAAAATCTTTGAGCAGGGGGTGTTTGTTGCTTCTTCAAAAATGGCCACCGCTGAAAGAGTGGACAGCACATTTACAATTCACAAAGATTCATCCAGACTTAATCCTATTAAATGTGACACTTGTGCGCATGCTTCTCTTTACATTAGAATTCCTGGTATATATTTTATTAAAAAGAACATTGAGTAGTTCTTAAAACGTGCAGTTCAGATTTCACGATAATATATTATTAATTTTTTTTTTAATAAATGATTTGAATTTCATCAATCACAAAGTGCTTATTTACAAAAAAAGATATTTTGCAGATGAAATATATATTAACTATACCAAACATAAACAATCTCATTTCAATTCGTTATCATGTTAAGCATGCGTGAAATACAAATATTATATGCTATGACAGTGCAAAGTATTGCTTTCAGGTGGGCATAGTTTGTTCACTGTGTGTTTATATGTGTTGTATATATGCCTCATGGACCATGTTGTCCAATGGTTATGTGAAATAAAATTTCTAAAACTTCTATTACACCGTTAATTTCAAAAAAATTTTCGAAATATGTCAATGATCGAAATATTAATTCCTATACTGTGCAGGACATTTGTTCAAGATTTTTTTTAAAAAGGTGTACGGTATAGTTTTGGGGAAAATATCAACTAATTAATTCTTCAAATTCCACTTTTCGTACATTCTTAAAAGCATAATAACATTTAAAATATCTTAGAAACAAATTATGTGTATGTTTAATAAAATGTAATCTTAAAAATAGAAGAAGAAACACACACACACACACACACGTAACGTAAAATGGTGTGCTATTGATTTTAATGATATTTAGAGGTTTATCGTTGGTTCTAAAATAATTACCGAAGTTGTGCTTCAGGACCAGAAAAGAGCAGAATGTTATTCACGTAAACTTGACAGTTTCTTGTTTTAAATTGTGAAACAGTTGTAATCATGACAATGACCTCAGTTTTTTGGCCATTATCAATTATCATTATCGAGATTGAGAGATTTGCTGGTGACATTTTATCTGGGCCAGACACGTTTAGAGAATGTAAACATTTCTACACGCCCTACAGCTAGTATGTGGAGTGTAGCAATTATATGATGATTTAGCACAGCCGCTTAACTTTTCTGCCAACTGGTTTTTTTTTTTTTTTTTGCTTTTTTTGAACAGGTTTTCACTCTGTCATTATGCAAAAGTAATTCGGCTATTCAATATCCTGAAAAACGGAGCTAAAAACCTTTGTAGACAGTTCTGTTACTATCTAAAGTAACATAGGTTTATAAAATAGATATAAAGCGTTAAAGAAAGGTGTTAAACACAAAAAGGAGTTTCATTTTGGCCTTCTTAAAGTAGTGCACCTTCTAATTGCTAGCTGAGCAAGAAGCAAAGGAGTAAATGATCATGTTTTCCTACATTCAACTTATTTTGCAAAGCTGTCAGTGCCTTTCGGTGAAATAGAATTCATATCCGTAAATATTTTCAATTTATGTAAAGACAATTTACACGTGTTAAAGATTGTTTACTCTGAGCACGCCATCTTCAACGATGTTGGATTGATAAAAAAAAAATATTTCGCACTTTATATTGGATCTCTTCTGTTTGTCTTTTGTATTCTTTCATTTTCTTTTTCACACCTACAGAGCAAAGCAGAGAATGTAAAATTCGGAAATAGGGTCACCTAACAATTGTGCAAAAAAATGCCAAGTCGCAAGGCGGTCAAAACGCGTAATGGCATAAAACGACTCGTCATGCCTCGCAAAACTCAATTATTTCAGGTATAATTTCATATTTATAAAAGACAACGCTTATAAAAATATTAATAAGAACGGTATTTTCCCGTAGTTAGTAATCTTTTTGCGTTATTGTTATTGGTACTTGTACCTAGGCTGGAAATAAATTGAACGGTTAGTCATACTTTATCAAAAAACAAAAGGGATGAAAAAAGATACGTGACGTGTGTGCATGTCTTCCCTAATGCGTGTTTTTCTGTCACATGTTTTGTATGAAGTATTACTCCAAAACGACTTGAAATACTTAGTTACTCGAACATTGAAAGCGAATGGCTTACTGTAAAAAATTAAGAACAAAAATAAGTTTTCAACCTTGCATTGTTTTCAGAATACATTAACATACACTGACAATAATGGAGAAACATAACGAGAAACTAGCTGTATCTTGCAGTATCGTCCCACAACGAAAAATCTTAACTGATCAAGGGACGTCGGTAATGTAAGCAACTGGCTCGGACAATAAATAAGTTCAATTAAAGAAAGCGTGTTAAAAGTATATTACACTTGTGTGAGTTAACAACTAAATAAGATGTGCAGGATGCTTAATGCTACGCCAGCCCTTTTGAGCATATAATATAGGCCGTAGGATACCGAGGCCACTATGTTTTACGATGATGATGTCCTGTTTTATTAATACAAAGCTGACAGCCATTTTTGCCGAGAATGTACGAAGAAACTTAAAACTGAACTGAAATTTGTTCATACTTTGCGTAGACAAGAAATATCGGGTTTTAAATCCATGTGTAGAATAATTGGTCTTGCGGACCAGTTTACCGATAACTAATTCATCATAGTCCGCTTAAAATTTGTATATCTTAAGACAATCTCTATTTTTGAAACATCATTCACTACCGCAGCAGTTCCAAATATAGCTTTGTCCGTAATAAAAGAAAACACACTATTTTACTCATAAATCTAAAATTGCCTGTCATGGGCGCCCTTTTTTGGAACACAATTTATTTCGCAGTTTACGAGTTTTAAACAATGAAAGGATATTTGTTTGTTTCAGTGAAATATCGATTTTAATTCACGAGTGAAGACAAAAAAAAAAAAAAAAAATATATTTTCACGAGTTGTTTGGCCTCGAGTGAAAATGTCAGTTATTTGGTCTTCACGAGTGAAATAAAATCAATATTTCACTGAAACAAACACATTTTCTTTTTATTTTATGTTTTCTTGACAAACTATAACTGTGGAGGGCCCCAAATAATAGCCGCATTATATCCTGTCTTAAAGCAATAGAAAATAGTTCTGACATTTATTTCAGATACAAGCATCTCAAACATATTATCTATCTATATCATCTAAAGAAACTGAAAAAAAAACAAATAACTTTATTCAAATTTACGCAAATTAAAAAAAAAATACAAAACAAATACAAACAATTTAAAAAGTAGTTCGGCAAAAACAGTGAAAATAAAAATGGTATTCCACAGTTTTAAATTAGTAGATTATCAATTTTATTTCAGTGAGAAAACTCTATAATTCACTGGAAAACATAAAATAAAAATGTTTATTTGCAATAATCACCTCGTTTACGGCTATAAATATGGTCAAGAATTTGGTTAGACAGCTACGCGGGGAAAACCCCGTTTAAATTACCATTTTAAGAAAGAAGAATACGTGTGTGGTTGTAATTTACGAGAACAAAGAACTCATGAACTGGATAGACTAAGCTCTCGTTTAAGTGCATTTCTTTAATTGATAGACATTTTTCGGGTTGCTGATAAATGTTCCCTAACCAGAAATTTTACAAAAACTGAAAGCTAGATATAAGCTTGTTTCACGTAATGGCGTGATAGTATGTCAGAAGGGCAACAGATGTGGTATAATTCATGCTGCCTGTTGTTCGAGTTTTGGATCACTCCATCCACACACAAAAATAACAATAGACCGCTATCAGTTTCGTATACATTTTTAAAAAAATACACAACAAAATAATTTTTGACACCAAAAAGTATTTTCAGCGCGCTTAATCTGAACGGAACGTAGTCTAATCTACTCCGTTGTCTTTTTCCCTAACTTGATCCTTTTAAGGTCTACCGTGAATTGACCATGCAATATCAAGCAGGCGTTTTGAGAGGAGACAAAGACGTTTGCAGAATGATCGTCTCAATAGATTTGCCCTAGTCCTATTAGAAAATTTACATACATCTAAACGTGTTGACCAGTTGTGCTTTAACAGTCTTAAGTTGTATATCACATCGTTAACAGATGTAACATTATTATCTCAAAGGAAAATATATTATATAATTTAATGAATCTAAGAATTAAGGTTCACGCATATAGAAGTCAAATAGTATGTTCCACTTTTTTCAAACAGCACGATTCAATGACGCTTTCTGTAGCAGTGATGAAAAATACATAAAAATGAATCAAATATATACATTGTCTTATGAAAAATAAATACAACTATGTGAAAAAAACACTTCTACACAATAAAAGTTAACAAATTTTCTTAACATGTATAAAAGATTTCAAAAGCTAGACAGAAACTTTATATCCAGTTTTTTTCAGCACACCTTCCACTTTGGTAAAGGGCCGATTTTTTAAAGACAGAAAGTAAAAGCAAAGCGTAGTTTTGTGTAAATGCAAAAATAATACACATGTACCAGATTGAAGCAAGATTTCAAATGTGCATATTCTGTGAGATTTTGATTACATTTTTAGCAAAGCAAAAATTTATTAAGAATTTGTACCCATGTGAATCATGACTGAATAATAAAATCACGCTCAATTAGATTTCTGAAATGTCGGGTAAGAGGGTTCAGCTTTCTTCTTCATTCTTTCCCTAAATTTGTTTTCACCTATTTCTGTTGACACGCTATAATTAAGTTGAGATGAACTTTTTTATATTGTTAACGATATGCAACACCCCTGTTTGTTGTTAGATAAGTTTCAAATCCTAGCCCAACATGAACCTTCACAGTATTCCAACGGACAGTGTCCGTTTGCGCACGTTTCTGCGCACCATTTGTCGGCTGCATCTGGTACGGAGTATGTGTCCCGCCAAAATTGTTTTGCCCTGCAGTCATTTATAATCGGAAGTATTGGAACTGTTTCTCTACACCCGTCGTCACAATATTCTTTAGGACAGTACCCGTTAGCACAGTTTCTTTGGCACCAGGCATCGGCCATTGCGTTACTGAACCTGAATTCCCTCGTACCTTTGCATTCTTTGTCGACAGTAGGTACTGTAACGGGTCCGCCAATGAATTCTGGAAGTATCGGTTGGAACGAAGCAGGTATGGCTCCGCCGCCAATGTGGTTCACAGTGGCCGGATATGGCGGATGAGTGGGAACTGGTTTAATATTTTCTTGAGGTTTGTTTGGTGAACTACTTGCTGCAATGCTAATATCTGAGCAGCCATAAAACTGTTCCTGAGGCCCACATCCGCGGCAACAGTTGGACCCGTCGCAACGTACATTACTTGCTGCAAAGTATAGACAATGATGTTGATATATTGAAACATGCAAACAACAATTTGAATTTGCAGCTTTATGAGTCATTGAACATATATTTTGAGATGCGATCACTTTTATGTTTTTCATTACTATTTGCATTATTTGAACAAATGAAAGCATTGTTCTATGTATAAGTATTTTTTCTGTCCAATTATTCGGCTCGGTTTGAACCACGTGATCTTTTTATGGAATTCCGTATATGACAGACAAATTTATGTATGTATGTATGTACAAAAGTCCTGTACTTTTTTGTATTCAATTTGGATGAAATTGTTCATATGTATTTGTTTTTTTTTATGATTTACAAAAAGAAGCATATTGACACGATTGCTATACATTTCCCTATTTCTTTCATGCTGCAACTTTTTAGGATGTGAGTAAATATTATAAAAAAAGAGGATGAAAAGTATTCTTCTAGACAAAACGAGATAAATTTGGACTCGTACACAGCTGGACAAATATCTTATTGGACTCAACTATTGGCTCGTCCAAAATAACTTTTCTAGTTGTGTACGAATCAAAATATGTCTCTCTGTGTTGTACATAATGGTTAAACAAGTTAACAGTTGTTGTATTGTCAAAAATATTCAAAAAATAACAGGACATATATTATGATTGGTTTTAACATGTAAATCATGTGTTAAAAGATGTTAATAAAATTCATCTTATCCTTTTAAAATATATACCTGTGTTCCACTTCCATTGAAAGACGCACTGCGAACATGTTAATTCCTTGGGAAGTTTTAACTGAATCGAAACAATGCCAAGTCCAACTGGGACAACAAATTTGGTTGAACCATCTAACTGCCGCAGTACATATTTGTCCAAACACTGCTGAGTTGCTCGTTTCTTCACATCATTGTTTGGGCAGAGTTTAAACTGGAACCATCCGCCATGGTTTACGGTGATTTCAATTTGGACTGTGATGACGTCACCTTGATTGTAGGCGCGCGCAATGGTTCCTGTGGCGTACTTTCCGCCAGCCTCGTTCGGGCGATCGCCATCGTATCTGTCACCGCATATACCACACTTCCCATTATTTCGATAAAACTGAACCTTTAGATAATTATAATGATAATAAAATTAACTGACAAAAAGTTGAGAACTTAACAGGCGTACAATATTATGGGTATATATTTTATAAATACATTCTCTATAATATGAATAATCATTTTTTATGTAAGGAAGAACATATGTTCAAAACATTATCTTAAGTTATATAGACAGTAAGAAATAATTCATTTGTAACAAAATTGCTAACCTTCCAAATTTGAACAACTGTCTATATATTGACTAAAAGTCATGCATTCGGTTTACTGCTTGTACTAAGAATTTTTTGACAGACATTTTGACAACTCACAATGGTGAATTCAGTATGATTTTAAAGATACTGGAATACTCTAAATGTTAAGGCATGTCTCTTTTTTACTGGTCGTGATAGGAACCTTCTAATTATAACAACTTGCTACTGGACACTAAATCTGTTATTGATCTTGGTTGATTTAAGAAAAGAATGCTAAATATGAGTGCTTAAATCGGGCATTTAAATAAAAACCAGGTCCGTTCTTTTCCATGGCAACATTCATTTTTTTTCTCCAAGAAATGTGCCATATTTTTTGCATTTGCAATAAGAAATCACATAGTTGAAGGAATGTATTTTTAAACATATTTTGAGAATTTTATTTAACTGAAACGGATGAAAATAGATAAAAAATGCTTACGCCAAATCCTCCGCATGATAACTGGTGATCATCCGTGTTGACCGGAGTATTGAAGCCATATCTCCACATAGTAGACCTACCAGGCGGGTTTATAAGTCGCCCGTGTCCGTACACCGTCGATACGGCAATGCACGTAAGTATACATAGCACGAAAATGTATTCCATTTTACACGCTGAAATATTCAAAGACTTGGACTCCAGTACCATGGCATTCACATAAAACAGCCAGGTTGCATCTTCAAAGAAATGATATATATTTCATGGTTCAAACGTTACCTAACTTTAAAGCATGTTGTATTTAATTTTCTGTTTGTTTATTTCAATTTTTTATCTTTTCAACTTTCATGACTACATGTCACAAACTATTTTATTAAATTTAATTGATTTTTTGGATAGTGTCAATAATTTTTTTTATCATTGACGGTATGTGAATGGTTAGGACTTTCGGAAGTTATAAAAAATACCCACATTTCTAGAAAATCTAATTCCATCAATTCATGTAAGATGACGTCTCACTGATTTTAGAAAAAAAGAAAAAGAAAAAATCTATTTTTGTAGAGTACAGTACATACGAAATCGTGTTAAAAAATCTGATTACAAAAAATAATTCTTTACCAAACAGAAACTGAAATATAATGTTTATTTCAATACAAGAATTTTTTTCAACTAACCTTGTTTAAAAAAGTAAAATATGAGAAGTCTCTCTTTTTTTCTTCTTCACAGATTAAAATATGTATCACAGAAATTATGAGTATCCAGTTTGATAGAATAAAGGAAGCACTTAACAAGTTTATACTTTTCAATTGATGACGTCATTAAAACTTTCATTGGCTGAAATAGATCCACCTCCTGTCACTTAGAAAAATAAGATATGGAGTGAAATGTTCGTACCCACGGATGAACTAAAGGTTTGCACCTTGCACACAACACACATCTCTATGACATAGAAAATATTTATCTCATCTTGATACTCAAAATGTAGTATTGATACTAATACCATCATGGGTTGAAATTTCATTATAATGATACCAAAACCAATTAAGGTAAACGGTAGATTACCTTTTCTTCGTAAATGTGAAGAGTCGTTGACGCCACCTAAAAATAAAATCATCATACGATTTCTTTAGCCTCCTTGGTAACGATTTACAACGTATTCTGTTGTAGTCAACCTTTTGTTTATAAACCTGTTCCGTGAAAATTATGTAAGTTATATGCAGTTTGTAGCAGTCTCTTGCGGAAAAATTTCTTCAGTAAAGTATTTTATTAAAACGGGTATACACCTTTCAATATTTCTGTCCGATTCCATTATGTCTCCACGTTGTTACTGCTTCTTAGTTACTGGCACACGATAGTGTCCAAACATTTCCGAATCCGTCAAAAGTGAAAAACCTCAATTTCTTTGTTTGTTGTATACATCACTTTATCATCTGCGTCATTAATTGTACTATGTCAACAAGGATATGAAATTATAAATATGATTAACTGCGCTTGTATTAGGCAACGAAGGATTGTGAGGGTTATAGTATTTAATCTAAACAATAAAAGAACGCAATTCCTTTCACCGACCGAAGCGTTCTTTTTAACGCCTTGTGTTTTTACTGGGCGTCGGTTTAATCTAAACCAATTTTACAGAGGCCATGTACATGAAAACTGTAATAACAGAATAATTTCCCTACTATTAATCTTTCGAACTGAATTCAAAACCTTACCATTTATTTCGTTTCGTACATGGGAACTGGTTTAGTAAGCATTTGCTGAAAAAATGAAGCTTTAGATTAACCTTTTTATTCATTCTTAAAGAATATTAATGGTATATTTGCAAATTTTCTCACAAGACTTTAGAACTGAGTTAAACTTTAAAACCCAAATTAGTATATTTTCGAATTTTCTCAAAACAGCTTACTGAACTGAAGTTAGTATTGCTTCAAGAAAGAATGAAAGGAAGAAAGAAAAAATGTCAAATACAAATTAATTTTGATGTAAAATAAAACCGCTATAATATGGAAATAAATAAAAACATTGAAAACGTTTATAATTTCAGTGACTTTTTTGTAAAATGTATCCATTTATTATCACAGAAATTTTGAAGTTCAGTTAAATTGCTAACCTAGACGCTATACGCTCAAGGACTCCTGGCAACGCAGTTGAATTCAATACGTACATTTTTTTATCCTATACAACTTCATATTATGTAAGATGTTAATGCAACTTGATTTGCATGTTTGGACAGACACAAATGATAAAAATCTTTTACTTCAAAACCACTTTAGAGTAAGCTTTCAATTTAAATGGCGTATTTACAATTATTCTAATTCTACCCATGACACATATTTGATAAGTGTCAGGTTTGTTTTATTCTTAGAGCAGAAAAGAATCTAAATAGATTTTTGAAAGCAGTTTGTTTATCAAAACAATTCTTTTCATGATTAGTTAAATTACAATTGTATTTATTGTAATTTACCACTTAACACCTTTTACGATTTATTTCAACATTTTTAGTTTGAAATTTGCAAGTTAAGAAATTGTCATTCAAAAAGACTTGGCTACACCGATACAATACTATTCTGAACTTACTATGTTCATATAACACTTTTAACATATTATATTTAATTATACATGATTCTTTAAAAGTGCGTTTCTTTGAGTGACAGAGCTTCTCAGTCTCCTTGCTTAAATATGTAAATTATGAAATGTTCTGGGTTTTTTTAATAAAATAATTTTGTTTTAAGAAGTTCTGGATAAGTGAGTCGCAGGAAGTTTCAACCGATACTTGTTTACGTTGGTTGTCAGTATCACAATACAAAAGTCCTTGTAATCTCAACTCAGTTTCATTTAGGAGGTATAAAATTAAGATATTCTAAGAGTGTTATTAACAAAACATTTCAAACATATACTGAGTGTTTTGTGGGAAAACTTTTCAAACATGATTTCATTCAAATACATAGTTAGCTTAGCAACAAATAGTGTAAGTGGTCTGAAGGATAAGCATTAAGTTATACCAAAGCAAATCATTCGTTTGTCCGTCAATTATCCTGTCTATCTCGTAAGTATCTTTTTTAATATTGACGATTTTTATCTGAACTTTGGTATGCTGCTTTATACTTACAATGCATTATTGTCTGTCAAGTAAAATAACAAAGTCAGCAGATTTTTTTTGTAATTTTTTATTTCAGAGTTATATCCCTTCCGAACATATTAATACTGGCTATAATACTGGCTATAAAAACTGTAAACTTATAACTACAGACGTTGTTTTGTTTGTTATCACGACTTAGCGACAGAAAAGGTAACCATGGACACATCTGTTACTTAACAGATGGTTCAAATATATTTAAAAAACAAAAACTTTACTTACATTTACAATCTGTTAAATTGTGAGAAAAAGTTAAATAAGAAATAGAATATTTACAGCCAAAACAACCAAATCACCATTAACAATTACGAAAAAATATAACAGCCAGAATTTTCTGTACCAGTTTGCCTGTTTCCTGGTTAATTATGAAACATTGCGTCGTTTGCACAAAAGAAACAAACTACCCATGTGTGTAAGTTTAAAAAAAAATAAATACCGAATACACAGTATATAAAGTGTGAACAAAAACTGGTAAATAAACCTAATCCCACGAGGAGTTTGCTGTCTTAACAGGTCGTTTTTTCATTTTCCATGTGTTCAACCATTTGGCTGCGGCCAACCTCCATTTTCCTACACCAAATCCATAAAAGACTTTATCATGAGCATCTGGATTCATTTCTGCATTGCCTTTCTCATTTCTGTTCGTATCTGGTACATTTGGAATCAAAGCAGGGATGCTACTGTTGCTGTTCGGCATTAGTTTTCCTTTACCGAAGAATTTTTGTAGATTTGAATCACTCTGAATTTTTCGCATGTCGCCTGAATTACTTCTGTCCCCTTTATTACCAGTTTTATCCCCCTTGTCATTGGAATTGATGAGTTTTGCATCACCCGAGTCCGTTGTATTTAAGAACGGAAATTTTTTAGCTAATCTGTCCATTTCAAGTACTGGCTCCGGTTCTGTCAGGGATACTCTTCTCTGTTGTTTCAACAGATCTTTTACTGGAGTTTTGGAGCCTTTTCTTTTCTCGGTCCCGGTAGGATCGGTTCGTGATTTACCCCACGCTGGCTTGTTGATAATAAACTTCCCTACAGGAGAGCGAGGTTGTTTATCTGTCCCTGTACCATGTAGCACGATATCTTGATCGTGCATATTATATGCATCACTTCTTCCCATTGCTTGGTTGCCTGTTCCACTTTTCACGGGAACTTCCCCCAAAACACCGGGATTCACTCCTTGCTGATCAGGCTTATCAAACATTCCGTTCTGCTTATATCCTACACCACCTAATGGAGAGGCTGCATTTGTACGGAATGAAACCAGTTTCTTTGAATTACTTTGTTGGTTAAAACCTTGCTGTCCATTACCGACAGTATTTCCATTTGTTGACATTTTTGAATGATAATTAGATCCACTCTGACCATTTATTGGATAACTTGTATGACTATCTAGCTGACTGTGTCCTTCCCGGAAGTTTCCTTGCGCAAAAGATCTTGAAGACAAATTTCGGTTATTTTTCGTTCCCCTGTCTTGACCAGGTTGTAAATTACCTGTCTCATATAAGAACTGTTCGTTGTTTGTTAAACCGTTTGATCTGTTGTAGACAGACAAACCATCCATTAAGTTTAAAGGAGCGCTGTATTCTGAAGTTGTTATTGCATCGAAGCGTGCATTTGGGTTTTTATCTGCCGATACATATCGTGCACTTTGATAGGCAGCATTTGTGTTTGAACCAATCTGCCCTTTTTGAGGGACATTACTGTTTGTTGTACTTATATGTCCATTTTTATTCCAGTTTTGTCCAGTTCCATTTAAGTTTTCTTTCGGATTGGAATGTTTGTTTTCTGAGCTAAACTGATCATGTCTATATCTTGTACTGACAGGAGCATTAGACTGATTCATATTTTGATTACTTTCAGGAAACTGAACGTTATGGTTCACGACTCTACCGTGTCCATTAATATTCTGCACCTTTTTCATTGATGAAGACTGTCCATTCTTATTTAGGACTTGAAACTGAGCATTTCTTTCTGGACCATTATTCTTTGAAACACCACTGTCATTATTGAAAGAAGCATTGGTTGTCGCAACAAAATGCCCATCATCATTTGATCCATGATTCAATCTATTTGATACTTGATAAATTCTATTTGAATCATTTTCCATATTGCTATAAAACCCTTTATTTGTTGCTGTTGCCTCTCCGCTTTTGTTAACTGAGTTGTAAGACAAGCCTTTGTTATCACCATATCTATGACTATAATTAACATTTGAATTAACCAAACTTCCTTCAATTCCTCTGAATGAATCACTGTTTTGATGTACGGGATTTGAACCATTTACTGAAGAAGTTTGATCATTTTGTTTTGTAACGTTGTGGTTTATGCTATCGTCATCATCGTCAGTACCCCAGTCACCAAAATCAGACGTGTTTTTAGTGTGTGCTTTTTGGTTTATCATTGTGTCACTTAATTTTGGTCCTTCAGTTGAAGAAAAAATACTGTTGCTTTTGTGCTGATTGCTGGTTTGTTTATTTAGAGCATTCACTTCCATGCTTCTATTGTATCTTGCCTGCTCTCGTTGTGTGCCGTGTATAGTTTTATTTTCACGATTTTCTGTTCCAACATCATCCTCGCTTCCCCAGTCATCAAATCCATCAGACTGGTTAAGTTTATCTTTTGGCCCTATGCCGGAACTGGAGCTGACTTTCGTTTCCTTTGGTGTTGGTTTGTTAGACGTTTTAGTAGTTCCAAATAAACTCCTGAAGAAGCCTGGTTTTGCTTCCTTGCTTTTTGATTTGGACATTGACTTTTTAACTTCATTTACATTTTTTTCATTTCCATTATCCCAGTCACTTGTTAAATCTGGTGATCCACGTCCTGAATCAACAGACGATTTATTTAACTGTTTCATCGTTTCGGGTCTATTTATAACTTTTTTGTTCTTTATTGGTGTTCTTTGCTCTTCCCTCTCTGTTTCATCTGATGAAGATTCATATTCGTCACTTTCATAATCTTCATCGTCACTGTCGTTATTACCAAAGCCACCAGATTCTTCAACTTGCATCAGTTTTTTACCATAGTTTTTATTTCTCTTATCATCATCTGATTTTGACTGTCCGTTTCTATTAACGGACCGGCTATCAACGTTAGCAATATTTTTATTAGCATCTCTTCTTTCCTTTTTCTGGCCATTTGTAGTTGGTTTATGTTCAACCCTTTGAAGTTTTTCTTTTTTGTCGGTTGGACTGTTTACTCTTATATGTGTAACATTTGTGTTCGGATTTTTTTCAGCAACAAGGTCTAGTTCCTCATCATATTCTGTTTCACTATCACTATAGTTATTGTCACTATCCACGATACGTTTCATTGAGATTGAATTTCGCTGTTTAACATTACCTTTATATTTATGGTGTATCGATTCCTTTACATTTTCACTTTTCCTATTTTTTGACAAATCGGATTTCTTTTCATTATTAACTTTATCACCTATTTTGTTTTTCGTTTTAGAGTCTCTTTTCCCAGCGTTTCCTTTTTC
This sequence comes from Cyclina sinensis, assembly GCA_012932295.1. NCBI lineage: Eukaryota > Metazoa > Mollusca > Bivalvia > Venerida > Veneridae > Cyclina > Cyclina sinensis. The sequence goes on from JAAONU010000019.1 coordinate 12,711,496, forward strand.
GTTGATAGTAGACAAAACAGCTTTACTGCCACTTCGTTTCTTCCCTGAATTTCTATTAATTTTATTTGGAACCATTTTATCCTTTGTCGATGGAGTTTCTGCCATGTCTTCTTCTATATCTAAATCACTATTATCAGACTGTTCTTCAAGATCATAAAGATTAGACTCACTGACTGAAATTTCATTTTCGTTATTGCTTAATTTACTATTCGTTTCTTCGTCTTTCTTCTTTTTAATATTAGCTTTCCTCTTTTTGTCTTCTTCATCTTTCAATCTTGCCTGCTCAGCTTTCTCAGCTTTTTGTTTGGCTTTCAATTCGGCCTTTTCCTCTTTGCGCTTTAGTATTTCTGCATCTTTTTCAGCTTTCCGTTTTGCTTTTTCTTCGTCCTTTTCGGCCGTTTTCTTTGCCTTTTCTTCCCGTCTTTTTTCTCTCAACTCTTTGGCGGCAGCTATAGCAGCCAGCTTTTTTTCTTTCTTTGCAGCCCTTTCTTCTTCACCTAAATCCTCGTCATTTTCACTTGACTCATATTCCTCCTCTAGATCAGTTTCAACCTGATTTCAGTCATGTCATGTATGTTAGTGTTTAAATCTTACCAATATAATACTATATTAATATCAAAAGAATACCTAAATGCATTTTTAATGAAAATATATTGAAATATAAATGTCATTTAGTAAGGAAAGAAATGCTGAACGGTTTTTAAGACGTATTTAGTCAAAATCAAGAGAATGAACGTGACAGCTGAAAATCAAACATACATCCTTAAAAATGTAATTTAACAAAAAAACCTAAAGTTCTGTACTTATTTTTTTCTATGAAAAAAATAACAACAATCGTCTGTTTTATGACTCTCATGAATCACCTCCAATGGTAATATAACTTTAGATGTCCAGTTACCTCAGAAGTCTCATACTCTGGTTCTTCCTCAGATTCAGGTTCCTCTTCACTTTCCTCCTCCTCCTCCTCAGTGTCTGCTATTTCATCCTTATATGCTTCTGCCAGTTTACGTTTCTTTCTGACCACTATGGCGGCCTCTGTCGGGTTTCCGTCACTGTCATAATCATAGCCGTCTTCGTCTTCACTGTAGTCTACAAATCGAACCAAGGAAAAAGTTGTACTACTTGTATTGACAAACAAGTACATGGATAAGCATTTCTGAATATGCTACAGACCGTTGCTAGGTAGACAACTGGGACAGCGGAAAGTGAGTAACAATTTGCTTGTGCCAGCCGTGCAGTTGAAAATATCTATTTATTTATTTATTCATTTATTTATTATTTATTTATTTATTTATTCATTTATTTATTTATCAACTAAAATGTTCTTGACCCTGTATAACTGGAACGGTTTGTGTTTAATGGCAAACATTTTGGAACAGATTAATATTTCAACATTGCCTAATGTAAAATCAGTGCCTGTTTTGACTGTTTAACTGCAATTCATAATTGTAACAAGTCTGTCAACATACTGCACAAGCTATCAATAGCAAAATCAAAGTAACTGATAACAGCTATATGCTATCTGTAGAATCTAATTTCAATACGTTTTCGTTTGATATTGGTAAGTTGTAAAGGAAGTAAATGACATTTACTAGAAATCTGAATCGTAAGTCAATTAAACGACCTTATGTTTTGGATAACAATAAGACAATATCACATAAAATAACATACAATAACATAACATAATATCATATAACATAACATTATTGTCTGTAATTAAAATCGACAGAGTTAAACATTTGAACATGAATAAATATCCTGATCTTCTACTTGGTGTACGGCTTATCAGTTTAAATGTTTTATTTCTATTTCTCTCAGGTCTCTCTTTCTATTTGAGTTTATCTATTGTCCGTAACGGTTTCCGTTATGTCTAAAAACCCAAAGAAAAATATTGTTATTTTAGGCTTGAGGGAAGCAAAATACAAAAAGCAATCTATTCCAGAGACGATCTTGTTTTTTTTAACATGTTAAGTGTATTGCAACGATCCTTTAGACCTCATCCGAGAGACAATGAAATGTTTGTAGAGGATCGGGTGATCGAAATAACGACCCATCTCACAAATAGTCGGTAGAATGTTGATAGTAGTTTTAAAAGCGTCTACAAAGGCGTACCTTCTTCCGTTTCATCATAGTCATCATCGTTATCATCATACATTTCACTCTCATCATCTTCCCCTTGTTCGTTGCTGAAAAGAAACAATAATTTTACTGTAGTTTTTACAGTAAAAAAAGAAACACAACCGATTCTGGAATATAGACTCAGTTTGATAAAAAAAGATGTAAAAAGACTTGTCGCTGATAAAAAAAAATGTTGCAAAAATCAGTCTAGAACATTCTTAATTTAAACTCCATGGCCTATCGATATCATTATATTACATGTATATATATATATATTTTTTTTGTATTTGTGATATTATCATTTTATAATGTCCCAAATAAATAATGAAATAAATAAATCAATCAATAAGAAAATAAATAGGAAAGAAAGAAAGAAAAAGAAAGTAAGTAAATAAGAAAGACAGAAAGAAAAATGAAAGAAAAAAAGAAATGTATTTATATTTATTTCATTTCATATATGTGAATATATTACTCAGTATGAGCAGTGGTCGAGGGGTTACAGTCCCGGAGTTTGCTGGTTCGAATCCCATCAGGGGTGAGAGTCTCTGGTGACTTTCCACATTCCTCAACTTTGGCGAGAGTACTGATTTCAACCAAGGAAGAAGTCATCGAGAGGGATTAACATAATTTCAAGAACTTGCTTCCCAATCAATGTAAAATAAGTAAGTTTAAATTAAAAGGTAGGCTCTAGCTTTTCGTCCAGCTATGTTCAAACCAAAACGTATCTACCCCTACTTTTTTGTCAGCAAGCTGTCTTTACTACTTTAAAATTCTCTTTACTTCTTTACAATAAAATTGTAAAAAATAACATTAAGTAACACTAACACCTGTTTGTTAAATGCTTTATTTTCATTTGTAAAAAGCTGAAGATTTTATATAACGCACTCATGTTTCGGAGGCAAGGCTGACATTTAGTAGGTGATGCACTTTACTTCTGTATTTTACTTCTTTGTTATCAGTGCGTCTTGACAAAAATGTTATCTGAGGTATGATACATGCTTCAACTGACAGAATCCATGGGTAGTGAAATTAATTGGTCCTCAATGGGGACATAAACCTTGCCAACTGGCTTATTACAACGTAATCAAAGACCGAAAAACATTTCACGTGAGAACATTTCCCCTATTCATTTCTAATTTATAACAAAATTGTTTTAGGTACAGAGTATTAAAACATCTCTGTATCGAGATGAGTCAGGTTACCTACGAGTGCCCAGTTTATTTATTCAAGCAGAGGGCATGTGCCATCCAAATTAAACTGAACTTAATCCAGTCATTAACATTAATGATAAAAATGTAGGGATGGTTGTAAAGTGCACCGTAGCGTCATAATAACACAGCAAATTACTCATAATAAGCTTTGTTTATAAGTGAAAAGAATAAATGATTAATGACAAGTAAAACAATTGCTGATTTATTTAAGACAAAATATGACTTATCTTACAGAGTAGGTTAACGTTTTCAATAAAAATAAAGTCACATGTTCACATATCTATTTTGAAGATCTATGATACCGCGCAGCGCAGTATAAACAGGTGATTTTTATTGGGGGTGCACGCTAGGGTGCACTTTTCAACCATCCCTACATTCATTTTTAATTAACTTACATATATAACTAAAACTTCTCTGAGAACACCTTTTTAGAGGTTTGAATATATACTTTTTTAATGTGCCTGATATGTTTAATTTATCCAAACACCTTAACAATGGTATTTTAGTTCTTGGGTATGGTTATATATATTGTATGATTTATCTTTTGTTCATGCCGACAGCCTGAATGAGGATTAACGCTCAGCTAGTGAGGACACCGATCCTTGAAAATTTAAAGTATCGTTTTTGACCTTAATCACAATACCTAAGTGGTAAAAACCTGGTTTCAGCGAGAGATTATCGCCCATTGAACTTCTGTGCACCCGAAGTTAATTCTCTTAAGCCTTTAAACCATTATCTAATTTACCGTTGACAGATTTTCATACATTTATTATACATCAAGCGTCAGAAGGCTATATTTCAGTAGTTTATAATCGGTCAGATGTTGTGTTATCTATTATATTAATACAATTTCGTAATTATATTTCCTTGTTTTCTCGAGTTGTTGGAATGCAAGAATACCCCAAATAACACCGTTGTATTTATTTTTGATGATAAACTAATTTCTAAGATGACGCCGAGGTGTAAGGTTTGTCGGATCATCGGAAGTTGTCATTTGGCCACCTCGTGTTAACCATCACGTGACCATAGCAACAGTCAAAAGCCAAAATGTTTTTTATCTATGTTTTGGGGATGTTTCCGCTTATAAACCAACGATTTATTTCTAAATCTAATCGACCAATTTCTAAAGTTCAAGAATAACATCATATCACAAGTCTTTCTAGCAGTATCTTAGCATTTCCACAAAAAAAGGAGAACTCTAAGAACTAGATCAGAAACTGTGTACGTGTGAACCACCATTGCAGCATTGGTGTTTACTTACAATATATTCACAGACACGTTATTCTTTGTCTCGTTCTTTCCTTTACAGCAACAGAGAAGACAACTCAACAACATGAAGATGAAGGACAAAAGCATAAAAGCCAGTATGATCCCGACATAGATAGTACATGGCATTTCCTCCCACTCCCATTCCAACCTTCCTGGGATGGTCTCGTAACAGAAATAGCGTGTTTTGTTCTCTTGAAAAAAAAAATATGAATAAATACAGGTAGATGCGCCAAACTCAAGATGATTCCCATGTAAATGAAAATATTAAGTATGTTAATAGTTGTGTTAATTTTGCCCTCCACGAAACAAAATATTCACTCAGTTTATAACCAATCATATCAATATATTGAGATTTTCAGGGCTTACACCAAACATAGTATATTATTAAAATGTGTTGCTTAGCAATAACATTTAAAGAAGTAAACGTTAAAAGATTTGAACTGGTGCTTTTTTTCTAATACGTTTTGCAAACGACCTCAAAACATATTCTGCCATTTCTTCCGACAGAGTAGATTTACGAAGTTCAGTTTATTTAATAAATAAGAAACTTACAGAATTTAATGCTATTTAGAAACATGAAAGACTTGCCTTTTCATATTGCCATGCATAAGTACTTACCTACTGTTACGGGCCATCCTGGAAAAAACAGAACATTATAGAATGTGAATACATGAAACAAAAATAATTCAGTATCTTTATCAAAAGTGAGTAACAAGGGTTTATTCTTTGGACTTCGAAAATATTAATGTTTTTTTTTATTTTTTGACAGAGTTAAAACTTCAATTCTAGTCTATAAACAGCCAAATGAATAGAATACAACTGCCATGTTCATTGTTTAGGACAGAGATCCTTATTCCTTCAAATATCCTAAAGACTTAAAATTTCCTAATTTCAGCGACCAGTTATTTCATGAAAAGAAAAAACTCAACAACAACAAAATTATCGAATCACTATGTGTTCACTCTATGCAAAATCTCTAAAACCGTTTTTTATAATCCGTCCACCTGTGACATATTATGAAATCTCAAAAAGCTGCGCTTATGGGTAGATTATTTTTTGTTAACCTATTTCACTCTTCGCCCACGAGTACCACATTAAAAAATGAGTGTTCACAAAGGCGTGTTTATTTACTACCTTTAAAAAATAAAATATAATACATAAAACAACATTTTTACTTCGGACCAGTATTTTTATAGCAAAGGTGAAAGACACAACAGTCCTTCAGGTTTATACTAACAACTTATATAACATTACCTTTCTCTAACAGAATTTAAAAATCGCACTTAGATATTCATCGTCGTCATAACTATGATATTATGGACCTCCATTTTACGATACTGCAGAAACCCTTTGCCTATAGGTCATGAGATAGAATCTACGAATGAGACTAAAGTATGCTCATTGGCACAACACCTTACACCCACGATCCGTAGACCATCCATCTTTACAAGGAAATATTATTACAAATATAGCTGAATATTTCCTCAAAAACAGACTTCAGCTTGGCTTTTTTTCTCTTTAGGAATATGCATGATTAACTGAACCAGTTTAAGATAGTTAAAACAGTTTAAGGAATTCAAAAAAAGTGAGCCGTGTCAAAGCAAAACTCTATTTGAATACGGCTATAGTTGCTGATGGGAGACGTGTTATATATTTGATATGTAACTCTAATTTATGCATGTATTAATTGCAGTTCAAAAACTTAAACACGTGGTATTACCCAATGTTTTGGCGTTATCAGACGTGAATGGACTGAGGCCAACGTCATTGTATGTACGCAGATGCAGAATGTACCATGTGTCAAAGTCAAGTCCGCTTATCGTGTATGTAAGACTGGAAGTTGTTAGGTTAATGGTCGTGTAATAGTCATTCACCAAACCGATGTATTTCAGTTGATAACCTGCAACACAATATATATTGTCATTTTCTCTTTTTAAACTGAAATAAAACTATAAAAGTTTTTGCAAGAAACAAATTTACAAGCATTTGTTACACTCAGCGAAAAGGTTAACACAACAAACACAAGTAAAATTAAACAAATACGTTGTAGATCTCAATATTCACAGAATGACATAAGTACTGAATCATATATAGAATGTCAGATTTTCATCCAGGAAAACAAAATTTCGAAGTCAAATAACAGTGAAAAAAAAAATGGCAAACGAAAACATTGACAAATGAATGCATTTTTTAAAACCTAAATGAGACAATTCACAAACACTATAGAAATTTAACCACGTAATATAATTTTAAACTGTTGTATGATTATGAGGCGAATATCATTGTTTATGGACCTGTCAAATGTGATATTAACCGAGGCTGAATGCATCATACAATGACGGTTATATTACATAACCTACAAATAAATGAAATGAAACTGAAATACATTTTACCCTGTACAAAGTAAGCATATTAACTTCAAGGCAAAAGCAACACCATATTTATTTTATACCTAGTATATTATTTCTATTAAAAAATATAATTTAAGGTAACCCGGTGCTCAATAAAGAAAGGATGTGCACCGCGTGATGTTGCAATGTTGTGTTTTTCAACAATATCACTTTCTGAGGTGTATATCACTTTCTTTTGACACGTGACCAGTAATGGAACAATTGCAATACTATTGATTCTATGTCATAAAATACCTCCTGGAACTCCATTCCAGTAAACAGTTGACAAGGCGTTCCAACTGCACGATATTTCCGAGGTAGAAATTCCTTCGCAGGAGAAATTGAAGTTTGATGCATCAGGAACTAGAACAAAAATCGACATTACAATGACATTAAAACTTTTGATAATGCTATGACAACACTTTGATCACAAATGTTTGCTGTTGGCGAGTTCGAATCCAAATCGGACCGTCCGCGGCGTTGTAGCCGTTTTCAGGCTTTTTTAATTGTTACCAGTAATAAATATTTCTTTGCAACCAACCTTAACAAAATAAGTAGATTTAGAAAAATGGGAGATAACTTACTGTCTGAGCTTGTCTGACAGGAAACCACATAGTCTGTCCCATTGGCGCCATTGGTGAAGTATGAGTGCACAGTTATATTGTATACAGCATATTTACCAAGGCCGTAAAAGGTGTACGCCTCATACGAAATATGATTCAGGTCTATTGACTGAAAAATATTTACTTTATTTTTATTTAAATAGTGAAAATAGTTTTCTTCATTTTTCAAAAACGAAATGTGAATGATTCTGCAGATTATTTTCAAACTTATCAGGATAGTGATACGTCGCCGGGGTCTTGGCAACTGTGATGTCATGATGAAACTAGTAATATGTTGTACTTTAACTTTTGATTTTCTCACTCTTGATTTAATATGATGTTGGAGTTCCTTTCTTCTTCAAATCTAAACGATAAATAAAACTAAAGTTACGAAGTTGGGAACGATAACTTACTGGTAACCCGAATTCTATTTTTAGCCCGTCGACTCTCTTGGCATCCAGATGGTATCCAGTCACGCTGACGTCAGTTGCCTGATCCCAGTTGACTTGTATTACTGTAGAATTCACAGCCGTGCAGGACAGGTTATCTGGGTAATTTGTTGCTAAAATTGAAGAAAACAATCTGATCAAAGTCCAGAATATACTCCAATTTAGGAAAGTAACAGTTTACCTTTAAAAAATCTAAAGCGTGTAAAAGGTAAAAAATACAAATTTTATTATAAACAATGAAATTTAGAACGGATTCTTCAAAATAGTAAGAAATATCGCAAAACGCATATTGTGAAGAAGAAATTAGAATAATCGTATGAGAGATTTGAAATTTACATACATAAGATATAATTTTAGAAACACTTTTCGAGACAAGGTTTTCGGGAAACAAATCCTGAATTTTCATACATTCATAGAGATTGTGAGAGAGAAGTACAAATTCAAAAACTGCGGGATTTAAGACAGAATTTCTAAAACTGTCTCCCAAATTTATCGTTTTTAATTCCTTTAACTTTGTAGTACAGGAACTGTATTTTTGGTAAAATATGTCTTTTCATAATTTATCGTAATTTTCAGTAAAAAGCTTAAACAATCCGAGACGACAATAACTTTTGAAAATTATACAGATCATAAAATTCACTATGAACAACAATTATTACCATCTTTTCACTTTAATATACTCATTGTTTAATAAGTTTACTGCAATTGCTTTGAGTTTTGTAAAAATATTTGATGACTGGCTAAGTCATATATTGAAATTACAACTTTTCAGGAAGTTAAGTTTCTATTTTAATATGCAGTTTATAACTGAAATAACACTAATATGTTCAGAACTTTTAACCATTCTGCATCCTCGTCATTTTGACAGCTAATATAAACTCGAGTATAAGTGTTCAGTTTTCAACATTTGCTACAATATATTTACCGGAAAATGGCTTTGATTATCAATGTTAAAACAATAAATCCACTTTTTTTTGTTTACGTAACAGAATAAATACCATGCTTATATTATGACTATAGGTAAATCGTATCACTGTGGTCTGCGCTTCAGTCCTGTTCACCCACAAACGATCGTTATCTAGATAATGAAATAGTTTTGACGAACTGGAAATTTTGTCTTTTTCTTTACTTTGCATGGCTAGGCGGTTGATGCCGTTCGTTGCGGGTTCGAATCCCACTTGGAACTTGAATATTTACGAACTGAACTGTCAGATATGAAATTAATTCTAAGAAACATCAAAAAATTAGTGACGAGTTGCAGAACTGGACTACACAAACTTTCTGTTTCAGTAATAAGATCTTAATTAATTATGAACGTCTGAAACATAGTTTTTTTTCAGCTGTGAACAAAAATAATTTTTAAAGATGTTTAATGTATACAAAATTGTCAGAGGAATTCGAATCTTTCTTTCCATTTTCTGACTCTGGTTGGGGTAAGGACTTTACTTTAAAATATCATTCATTCATTCTTTCTTTCATTCATTCATTCATTCATTCATTTGGTTATTTTTTCTTTTATTACTCTGTATGTATTTATAACAATGATAATTAGAACGATTATTATTATTATTATCATCATCATTATTATATTTATAGTTATTTATTATTTATGTTTTCTGTTGAATAAAAAAGATATAACAAGATATAGAAAAATGCATACCTTCCGAATATTTGAAAGGAATGAAAAGAAATAAACAGATCAGAATAAATTCCATTGTTGTTGCTGATAATATCATTTTTGTAATTATAATAATAAATAATTTTCTGTTTCAGAGTTTATGTCAAAATAAAAAAAAATATGCCGCATATTTGTAGCAACAGTTCGTGAATGTATAATTATACAAAGCGTTATGTCAGATGCGTACTGTACTTTTACGAAGTAGACTAATCTCTTTAATATATTGAAAAGCTTAGACAGATTAAAAGTTGACCCTACATTTTATATTTTTACGCCATGGTATAAGTCTATATCCCCGTCCTCCTTTATCCTCCCTCCCCCAACACTGGTACATCGGATCTTTTTGTTATATGTCGAAAAATAAAATTAAAAAAAAAACAACAACAAAAACGCGTCTTTATTTTTTTCGTAAAAAATTGAAACGTTTACCTGGAACAAAGTGCAAGTAACACTCATTACTGCCTTATTAACTGTACTTTAAGAACATTTTAATAAGCTTAGCGCAGAGGCACAGGGTTATATGAACTTCAGCTATTGACTGAGTTCAACATAGTGCAAATAAGTAATCCAAAACTTCACTGAAAATCAAATTCGAAGGCTAGAAAACGCATGATCAACGTAAAAATGCTCTTTTGTAACAACAAAGTTCAGATTACTTATAAGAAAAGTATCAATTTCTATCACAGATCAGAAATATGTGTAAATAATCAAGATTATGCCTAAAGTTGCCTGTATTTAAAGTAATTTATATAATTTGCAGTAGATAATCCTGACATTTGTGTAAAACTTACGTAAAAGACTTTTGAGCTTTAGCCTCTTATGTAAGATCAATCTGCACGATCTTTTCGTGTTACTTCAACACATATTTAGAGCTATTAAGTGGTTAGTGGTGGGGAAGATAAATTGTGCCATATTTTATCTATTGAGTTTGTGCTTAATCATTCACCTGGAAGGATACTTTTTTTAAATTATTATTTACTAGTATTTAATCATTAAATATCAAACATTTTCAGAAGGGATACATGAAGAACAGGAACATCAGAAATGAAAGAGATAATTCTATGTAAGACAGTCTGGAGGACCAGAAACAACTACACATCAATATTGGCTTATTCACAGCCTTAACTCAGAAATGAAAGAAAATTAAAACCGGGAAAAAACAAACACTAGTGTATATTAAATAAAAATGGTTTGAAAATCGGATATATTATCAAATCAGGCCTTTGTGAAGCTTATACATTCACAGCACACAAAATCACTGGTAACACATTAGGAGCTATGTTGAACTATATCTGTGAGCATTTATAACCACTTAAAAGTTCAGTTCACCTTTCAAGGATTTGCACTTTCGCGGGTGCATTATGTCACAAAGTACATACAATCGTAATACAATTAAGATTATGTATGATTAGTAGGTAAATCCGTAAAAATGCCCGAGCCAACATTTATTGTGACCAAACTTGGCAGTGAGTACTTAGTGATAATATTTATAGAAATGCATATTACTTCATAATTTTTTCACTGAGTACTTAGCGAACATTTTATTATGAATGTATACATGTAGTGTTAAAAAATAGTGTACATGTCTAAAAAATAACAATATTGTGTCTTCATATATGTAAACAAACTGTATGGAAAGCGGCAAATTGTAAATATATATTTTTACAAAATTATGATACACATTTAAATTTCAAACCCACGAGTGATACAAAATGATGACCGAAGCGATGACGTATTTGTTGATTTTAATCGTAGCAGGATTTACCCAAATTAAAGGTAAGTAAAAGTGAATGATAGGGTTAAGGCCTTGACAACTAAAACTTTGTTAAATGTAATTATTTGATCTTTATGTAATAATGTAAATACACATGCAAATAATATTTCAATTTTTAACATGAAAATACAACATAAAAAAGGTGAGATTTTGATCTAAAGAATAACTACAGTTTAACGTTTTACTTGTGTGTTATCGAAAGGCATGGGACTGTTGTTATTGAAAGATCCATTTGAACAGATCACGCTTCAGAGTAACAATCGGATCCCTCCATTCTTCATTTCTCAAGCTTAGGCGAACAAAGTTCGGTTGGAGCTCCGCAACAATGCGTGAGGAGAAAGGGCATTGCGTATTTGTATTTCTTGGCAAGAGTAGTTCAAATATACTGTAAAGATAAAAAATGAAGAAGATTTTAAGCGAATAAACCGTTATTCGAATAAATGCAAGCTAGAAAAACTTAAACCGCTATATTCACCATGTTTTCTTCAGCCCAGATGGACCCAACGAACATTGTATGTACGGCGATAAACTCCACTGCATTACAACTAACCTGGGACCAGGCGACGGATCCTTCAATTTTAGGATACTATTTATACATTGAGAGAGTGGACGGTCTGAGGATTGAACCAAATATACCGGTATTTTACCAAAAAAAAAAAAAAAAGAAAAGAAAGAAAGAAAGAGAAAGAAAAGGCCTTTTTCTTTAAATAAAAATTTCAAGAAACGTAAAGGTTAAATGTACAGGTTTAATGTTAAAAAAATTCTGTTTCCATGAATTCTACAATTTATTGAAAAGAACCTACTCTAGAACTTGCTGCAAAGATCCATATGCAACACCATACTCGTAAGATTCATCCTGAGGTGAACTGTGGATTCGAACAGGAAGATTGTAGGTATTTCTTCATTTACTAATTGTACTCATTTTAAGTGGAAAAACTTAGATAGAAGAATTACGAGAAAATGCAATTAGTTTCTCAACAAGCAATTTCTTTTCTAGACAGAAAAGACTGTATTATGAATTCTTACAAAATATATAAATTACTTTTCACATTGAAAATTAGTGTTAATTGTAATTGGTATTTTGTTTCAGTCCGTCAGTCTCAGTGATAAAACATTTGACAACTATGATTTCGCTGGTCTAGGAGAGTATGGTACATATAACATCACAATTCATTCATACACCAGCAGCGATAACCTGACCAACTATGTTACAACTTGCACCACAGCAGAAGACGGTAACTGTTCACTATGTCTTTTAGTGTACATGTTCATATTTGATTCATTTTTCATGTATCTGTAAGGACTCTGCTAACTACGTTAAATACTCTACGGACTCGTTGCAATTGTAAGTTTGTGTTCCTCGGACAAATTAGTACTGAAAGTGTACGCGATAGGTTTGATAGTCATGTGATCGAGTCCAAAGACACGAGATACGTTCTTTGGAAAGGGTATTTCTACATTAAAGCTTCAATCCATCCAGCTGGAAAATTGGTATGAGAGAATATAGCTTTTAGGATTGATTGATTTTACCATGACTAAAGGACAATGAATATTTGACCGGAAATCAAACTTCAAAGAAGGGTCAAATGCCTTGACAAATTTTCTGCCTGGAATTGTAACAGACAATGGCAAAAACATGAAAGAGCTCAAGTTGATTGTTTAATTATTATCATACTTACAATGTATGAATGTGTACGTATTTGTGTAAGTATGTGTTTTGCTTTTTTAGTACCTAATGGGTCTCCGTCATCATTTGACTGCACTGGAATCTCCACTTCTGCACTGAGGTGCTCCTGGGACACCCTTGCTCAAGTCTACTGGAACGGTGTACCTCTTGGTATGCTTGTATACTGTTGTTTTCTTTTTACGTTGTGTGATATGGTTGGTGTCCGGTTGCTGAGGAAGTGAACCCAACGTCTAAAAAAGATTAATTAAGCTCTAAAGTAGATTAATAAAGCTCTTAAATAGATTATTCAGAGAAACCACAATTACCAGCAATAAACAACACCATTTCTGCTAACTTCAAAAGACTGATGATTTTATATTGTTTGTTAATACGTAAGTAGCAGAGGTATTATACTTATGTATTTGAAGCAAAGCTAAAACTTTTATGTTTAAACTAAGTGCACTTAACTGTTCCGCATTTCCACCAGTGTACAGAGTTTTTTAAAATGTTTTCATCTGTCTCAAAATGATTGTCATTCAAAAGCAGGAAGAAGGAAGCGTTATAAAAAATTAAACGGATATAACAGATCAAGTAAACCACAAAATATCAAGGAAAAATGTCAACCATTGTTTGCTTTTTAATCTTTAAACAATTCTGAAATGTTGAAACCTATTAACAAAGAAATGGATGAATACAGTATAACGAAAGCTAAGTGCAAAACCACCCTGCAGAAGTATTCTTCAAGGGAAATAACTTGGTGTTTAAACCAGCTATTGTCATACAGGTTACCGCTTTATCTAGAGATGTTTGATCTTTTTTTCTAATATGAAACCACGGACCTTTAACATAGTACAGAAACAACAGTACAAGTTGGAATGTTGCCAAGACGGTCGTGACTTAGAGAATTATCAGACCACAATTAAATACTTTGTTTCTGAACATACGTGAATTACAGTAATCAAAGAATTAATTTACCTTGTTATATTTAGGTTTTTGCCGAAATCAATCATTTTCTTAGTTTTACTACTTATGTATTTTTGTTTTGAATTCAAAACTATAACTTTTGTACAGTCATTTTTTTTCTTTTTAAATGACACAGGGTATGCGATAGAATGGCTAAGTCTAAATGTATCGGCATTATATCAGACGACAGTTGATCCTAACGTGACAACAACAGAGATAAGAAGCCTAAGTTACGGGACTACTTACGTAGTGAGAATAAATCCCTACACCAGTGTGGGCCAGGGCACACTATATACAACAGCTACAGCTGCAACTCAAGGTGAGTCTTTTTGAATGCCATTACAAGGCTTTTATCTCAGATCGAGAATAGAATAAGAGAGATAGTGTTTTAGCTAAACGAAAATTATTCTGTATTTTTGTTTTTGTTAGTTGCTTAGTACTTCGTAAGCATTAATTTAAACAACGTCTAAAAGGTATGATGTTTGGCTGAATGACCTGTAGACTTTTATTATAATATCTTCAATCTAACACTTACGAAATTATATCATTCCTTTGGGGCGTCTGCATTTTCAGTTAAGTATAGTTAACTGAAGAAAAGATAACAGCATTTTGTATTATGACAGAGACAATTTTACTCACAAGAATATCGGGTATTTGCCTGAAAACAAAGTTTCAATGACGCAAATCAGACGCTTCGTTAAATTGTTTATACTTGTACTGCATTTTACTGTCACGATATCAATAGAAACATTTACTGATATTTGTAAACTATCGTTAGTTTGAAATATTCTTCATACTTCCATATCTATAATTGCAGTCCTCTCCGTGGAAGTTGTAGGTAAGACACTCGTTTCTTTTCTTTGAAAATCAAATACTCGTACAACCGTATCCTTCTTTTTTTTTATCTTTTTCACTTTATAACGCGGTCAGTGAACAGGCATATTCTTCTTATTTATTTTAAGAAAAATATACTAAATCAATCGGGCTAACACAAATCTTGTTGTATTTTGGCTTGTTATGCTTAGAATAATAGTCAATCAATTGAATTGTTAACTTTTCATAATAGTTTTTATATGTAAGCAATTTGAAAAATCAGCTGCAATCCCAAATAAAATTTTAAAAACAATATTAATAGCATTACATTCCATTCTGACACAGAGAACGTGACACGGTACTATTGTAACGAGGCCGTTCCGGGGGTGATTGTGTTTGCGTGGGAGGAGATGCCGTGCACTATTTACTCCGGAACCATTGCTGGCCTGATGACAACATGCTTGCTTTTCATAGCTATAATCTCATGTCTATCTTGTTGCGGCAAGACGTCAGCAAACAACCTAAGTCTTAGTTTCTTGTGAGTTTTATCTTATTTGAACGAAGCCTGCTAGTAACACTAACGCACATCTTAACTGATGTTCGAAGTACTATCCCGTGATTAAGATCTAATTAGTAAAAACTTTTTAGACATATTTTTGTAGTTTCTTCTAATTCGATTATAAATCATTTAGCACTATACACTTTGACAATAGCATGCTCCTATTCACCATACAGGCATACGTGCGAAAGATTTCAAGGAAAAAGGTCAAATGAAACAGTTGCTAAATGCTCCTACAATAAGCAGTTCAGTTGTTTCACAATTACCAACTGCAAAGATAAGCTTTTACCATATGCGTTTTCTATATTTCCTTTCTAAATTTTAGCGAGGCCTCCAATGGCAGGCGGAGAAAGCGTCGAGATGAATACGGTGATGACGATGATGATGATGTGGCTACAGATATTGATGATGAAGATGAAAAGAACACATTTAACGAAGATCAACTTGAGGATTTGGATGAGGATGGCTTCGAAAATGAGGGTTATAGGTCCGTCGCAACTTTTACTATATACACGTTTCCTGAAGGTTTATTCTCACTAAAGGGACTCGTCATAAAATATTTCTCAAGAACAAAAATATTGGTGGTTATTTAAAGATTTAAAAAGTTTAAAAGATATATAGAAGTCTAAAAATGTTTTAACAATGGAAACGATTCAACACACGAAAAATTGTATTGGCTCTTTGATAGGCCTATGCAAGAATTTTTTGGGTCTAATTCAGACTCATTCCCGTACAAAAACAGTCATCTTAATTCCCTGATGGTAGTAGTATTCTTGGTCACCCCCAGTATTCCCATATAATACTAATGGTAAAAAAGACACTTACAAATGAGTAGATTACATGACGTTTGTAATGATTGAAATCACTTTACTGACTGCTATAGGTCTGATGAAGATCCTGATAGTCCAGATGGTAGAGAATCAAAATATCCCGATGACATTAAATCTCCAATAGATAATACTGTAAAACCTACAAGTAGAAAACTTGGTAAAATGGATAAGAAAGGTATGGTAATAGAGAAAGATTCTGTATATGCAATTATTCATAATTCTACATAGTGTAAAGAAATGTCTTAATTATCTCAACATTTTTATACTTATATAACACTGAAGTTTATTTTGCAAGTAAAAAAAAAACAAATAAAACGCCAGATATTTGATACTGCAATTCTAAGAAGCAATGTTCATTTTATTTAGTACAGAGTCGAGGATTAGAGAATTCCTTATAATATAAATTAAATTTCAGACGCAAATTTAGACAAAGAAGGATCGACATTTGATGGCCGTGTTACGGCTAGAGATATTGAACTAGAAACAATAGATGAGGACCGAGATATCTCAGAAGAGGACACGCTAGACAGTGACTATGATTCACAATATGACTCTGAGAGTACAGATGATGGTGATGATGATATATCAAACGTTAGTAAGAAGGGTGGTCTCAAAGCAGTAGAAGTAAAGACTGCTGCTACAAATAAAAGCACAAAGAAAGATGCGTTATCGACTGTGCTGAAAGGTAGAAAAAATATCACGACAAATAAAAAAGCATCAAGTAAAGGTGACCTTGCAGATAAAAATAAGTCAGGTGGAAAAAGTCCTGCAACAACAATCGCCTTGATACACGCAACTGAAGCTGATAATAACGTTGCCAGTATGACGAAAAACTCGTCAGAATTTGAATACAGAGGTTCAGTTCATAACAATGATCAAATTCAAGACTCTGAATTTGATAACTGCGGATCAACGATAAAGAATCACAGTCCTTCAGTTATAATATCTTCTTCTAAAAATGGGCATAATACAAGAGCATCTTTTGAAGATGACTGGGGTGAAACTGGAGATAAAGATGACCATTCAGATATACGTAAACAGAGAATTCTAAAAGAGAACTTTAAGCTTGACCCTTTGAACAGAAACTCTGGACACAAGAACGAGACATCGCATAGAATTGTCCGGAAAGATAGTAAAGATAAAACAAAAGCAAAAACAACATCAAAAGATTCGATAACCGAAAATATTAAAGATGATCAATTTGAACAAAGAAAAGAATTAAAAGACTACGACGCTTCACATGACATCGAAATAAACACTTGGGAAGCTCCCTGTTTCCAGAGTGAAAGAAAAATTGCTGCTTCATCAAGCAGAGAAGACTATAAGACATTGTCAGCGAAAGCCGATGGGCACATTACATCACCTTATCAGTCTAATGACTGGGATGACAATGATGGTTGGGGGGGTGTTTTTACTCCTCAGAATCCAAACCGTTTGGTAGGTGGGGATGAAGAGCAAACAGAAGGTGGGGTCTCTCAAGAAGATACTGATCTGTCTTTATTTCAAAGACCATATTACACAAACATAAATGCCGAAGACATTGTTCACATCAGCCAAAGTAACTATTTAAGTGCACACATTGTATCAAAAACTCCATTATTTAAGATGACTTATCCAATAGAAACTAACGGAAAAACATTTAATCATGCTGACAAGCAACCCGTATCCATAAGAGTCAAGAATGGTCAGGGATCAGGAGCAGTCGTCATCGGAACCGTCAACGAATACGTAAAGCGAGAAAATAGAAATGCTTTCCTGGAATATAACAAAGGAAAAAGTCAAAATTTAAATGCAAAACAAAGATTTGGAAATTCAAAACAAAATACCTCTGGTCAAAATGAATCAACGGCTTCGGTATTGCAGACTGCAGTATGCAACAAGAAAATATCATTTCGAGACCAACAAAAAACAACTTTTGAACAATCAAAAGCAACATCAGTAGATGCTGGTAACACCGAACAGAAAAGCAAGTTCTTTATTGAGGATGAAACAGACAATCTTAACTTATCACCAGAACAAATACAGCGACCAAAAAGTGAACAAACGGGAAAAAAGATAGCAACTAGTGCATGGTTACCGAAGGTAAGCAATAAAAACGACAGGAGCGGAAGGAGAACACCAGTAAAAGCTATACCTAAAGTGCAGAGCTGGACGTCAGTAGAAATTGAACCTATCCTTGGAACTGATAGACTAGGGAAGAAATTTCCGTTTCTAAATTTCGATACACGTAGTTCGGACAGACAAACAAAATCAGACTGTTCTGTAACAGAAATCAGATTAAAGAAAATAATGAGTGATGGTGATATTTCAAGAGCAGCTAATGTTGAAGAAAAATATCAAAAAATAAGTGCCGAAAATGTGCTATCAAAATTTCAGCAGGCAAAGCCTAGCACCAATGCAAAGGTATTTTATGGATTTGGAATTGGACGATTTCGTTCAACAGCTGCAGCTTGGCTTGCAAAGGTTCGCTTCAAAAAGAATCCGGTGCAAACAGCCCAGTCTGACTGGCAGTAGCAGTCTTAAATGCGGTGTCCCTCTACTGTAAAGCCACTTTTTGAATAATTATAGTAACGATCTTGACATAACCATTGGATCATTCAAATTTCATTGTAAGATCTGTAGGGAAAGAAGCAACAACGCGGTGAATCTCAACTCCATAAAAACTGCCTTTTCAGGAGAACGAATAACATATTGTGACTTAATGTTGGCATAGTATCAAGACTTTTACACAAGCCTACTTGCCTAAAAGGCCCTGGGCAGTATCTGAACCATTTGTTTAAAAAAGGATGACAAAACCGAATGTGCTTTTTCTTATAAAAAATGCATTTACTGGATTTTCAAAATATTATAATAAACTTGTATCACAGTTTGAAGACATACAACATACAACAAGCGCAAAAACTTGACCTTATGAATATATAACGATATGCCTACTGCATTTTCATATATGTAATTTTGTAAGATATGCCACTGAAGAGGAACATGGAATGACTATTAAAATGAGTAACTTTGGATTGAAAATTTCTAAACTGCAACATTGATGACGGAAGTTGTCAAATTGATATGAATGATCGCTGAACATTAGCAAATTTTGCATATCTTAACATATCACATGAGAAACTGACAAGAGAGCCATGATAACCCCATATCGCTCATTTGAGTACCAATGTCATTACTGAAATCAAAATGGCAATAAATAGTCCAAAATACACATGCAAGATTTTTCAGTCAGTTTGAGCGGATGATCTTGAGCGCTACAACTTATAGGGTTTATATTTCACGGCTTGTTCACTTTTCTAGTTTGATTTGATTTATGAATTTAAGGAAATAAAAAGCAATATTGATTTCTCCACGTTATTTGTAAAACTTTCTGTAAATTCAAAAAGAAAGGCTATCAACATGATATTCTGTAGCGCTCTGCCTGCTCGGTAATTAAGCCTTCTACAGCTGATCGCTCTGCCTACCTCTTTGTTTGCACGACGGTGGTAGGGGTTTGTGAGTATATGAAGGTTCCTGGGGAATTCTTGATTACCTAACTTTTTCACTCTGCAATGCCATTAGCTTTTTATGTTTTATATGTTCGTGTGCTTTAGCATGCAACATTGTAGAGTTGATGGTGGGTTGGATTTAATTCTCCAAGACAACCTGTTCTTGTTTATTCTTGTGATAATATTTTGCCACTGACCGTTCCAAGGCGGTAACCCCTCGGGTTCTCATTTTCGTTAATTGGTTGTGGTGTTCACTTTTTTTAAATGAATTTATACTGTCTTTTCCTCTACTTTTTGATTGTGTATGTAGGCGGTGTTTTTGAATGTGGGTTTGACTTTTGACTGCTTTTTCCCACTTTTTTGTTTTGGCCCCGACCTGACCCAAATTCCAATTTATCTGAATCGTCTAAAAGTTAAAAAACGCATATAAGGAAAAACCAAAGTCATAAAGCACAGCATCGCTACAGTCTAAAGGTAGAAAATGATAGCATAAATTTATTGATAGATCGATTAAACAAGAGGGCCATGAGTATGACTGCTTTTAACAAAGTTGCTACGGACCTTGTTAATTGACCCTAGATGACCCATATTCGAACTTGACCTAGAAATTATTGAAACTATCTTTCTGACAAATTTCCAGGTTATTTGGACTGAAAATGTTACCTCTTGAGTGTTAACAAGGTTTTTTCCACATTTTGGGCTCTATGACCTAGTTTTTTGAACCTAGAGTCACATATTCGAACTTGGGCTAGAAATTATCGCAACAACATCTCTGACAAATTTCCAGGATATTTGGACTGAAAATGTAACCCCTAGAGTGTTAACAAGGTTTTTCCATATTTGGGCTCTGTGACCTAGTTTTTGAACTTATACGACCCATATTCGAACTTGAGCTAGAAATTATCAAAACAACCTCTTAAACAAATTTCCAGGTTATTTGGACTGAAAAAGTAGTCTCTATAGTGTTAACAAGGTTTTTCGACTTTTGGGCTCTGTGACCTAGTTTTTGACCCCAGATGACCCATATTAAAACATGAAATACAAATCATCAAAACAACCTTTCTGACAAATTTCCAGAGTGTTTACAAATTTTTTTGATATATGGGCTATGTGACCTAGTTTTTGACTCCAGATGACCCATATTCGAATATGAGCTAGATATCATAGAAGCAACCTTTCTGACAAATTGCCAGGTTATTTAGAATTAAAATCATACCTCTAGAGTGTTTTAAAGGTTTTAACATATTTGGGCTCTGTGACCAAGGGTTTTATTCCAGATGACCCATATCTATATTTGAGCTAGAAATCAACAAAACAACCTTTCTGACAAATTTCAAGGATATTTGGACTGAAAATGTAACCTCTAGAGCATTACCACGGTTTTTCTACTTTTGGGCTCTGTGACCTAGTTTTTGACCCCAGATAACCCATATTCAAACCTGAGCTAAAAATCATTGAAACATTCTTTTTGACAAATTTCCAGGTTATTTGGACTTAAAATGTTACCTCTAGAGTGTTAACAAGGTTTTTCCGTATTTGAGTCTGTGAATTAGTTTTTGACCTCAGATAACCCATAATCGAATTTGAGCTAGAAATCATAGAAGCAACCTTTCTGACAAACTTCCGGAATATTTGGACGGAAAAGTAGCCTCTAGAGTGTAAACAAGTTTTTCTATTTTTGGGCTCTGTGACCTAGTTTTTGATCCCAGATGACCTATATTCCAACTTGAGCTAGATATCATTTAAACAACCTCTCTGACAGATTTCCAGGTTATTTGGACTGAAAATGTAACCTTATAGACTGTTAAAAAGGTTTTTCTATTTTTGGACTCTGTCCCCGAGTTTTAAAACCCAGATGACCAATATTTGAACTTGTGCTAGAAATCATAGAAGCAACAATTCTGACAAATTTCCAGATTATTTATGTTACCTTTAGAGTGTTAACAAAGTTTTTCAATATTTGGGCTCTGTGACCTAGTTTTGAACCTAGATGACCCATATTCGAATTTGAGCTAGACACCCTTGATACAACCCCTCTTACAAATTTCCAGGATATTTGAACTGAAAAAGTAACATTTAGAGTGTTAACAAGGTTTTTCTATATTTGGGCTATGTGACCTAGTTTTTCAGCCCGGATAACCCATGTTCGAACTCGTCCAAGAAATTAATGAGTCAAACATCCTGACGAAGTTTCATGACAATTGAGGCAAAAATGTGACCTCTAGAGTGTTAACAAACTAGTTCTGAACGGACGGACGACAAACATAAGCTCACTCTGTCACTACGTGAGAGGTGAGCTAAAAAGAGACACCACAAACAATTAAAGAAAATGAAAACCTTAGAGGTTACCACCTTGGAAAAGTCAGTGGCGAAACATTAACGACAAATATTTCATAACACTGGGCCTTCTGTGTGTTAAAAAAGTTTCTATTTTTTTGCTGAGGTGACCTAGTTTGGAGATTACAAAACATTTAGGTCAAGTCTCATTTAGATCAGGCAAAAAGTATAATTTATGGAGTGTTCATAAGACTTTCATCTTAAATAAGCTGGTAAACTAGTATTTAAATTCAAATGGACCACTTTCAAAATCGTTAGAGAAATCATCAAAGCAAATGTTCTGACAAATTTTCAGGCCTGGCCAAAACTGAGACCTATAAAATTTTTACAAGGTTTTCCATTGATTTGAGCTGGTGACAGATTTTTAACCAGTCTGACCAAGTTTCTTCTTTTCCTTAAAGATTATAAAAACAAACTTTCTACAATAGTTGCATGAAGATTGGGTCTAAAATGTTGTCTCAATATGCTTTCCTTTGACTTGCGCTGTGACCTAGTTTCTTTTTAATGAAACTAAATGCCATAATAATGGCCCTTATTGTTGAACCAAATGCAACGTGACCAAGTTTCAACTTCGAGAGATCATCGAAACAAACATTCTGAATACGTTTCATGATAATTAAGTCAATAATGTGGTTTGTAGAATGCTCAAAACCCTAGGTTTTTAACCCACAAGAATCAGTTTTTTCGAACACGTCCAAGAAATCATTAGTCCAAACATTCTGACAAAGTTTGAAGATTTTTCAAAAATGTGACCATCTGAATGTTTATAAGGCCACTGATATGAAATGCTGACCCAGTGACCCATTTTCTATGACATAACCTAGTTTCTAATTCGTCAGAGAAGTCATTAGAATGAAAATTTGTACCTATCTTTTTACTTGTCCAAAACAGTGATCGGTAGAATTGTAACGAGGTTTTAATTGACTTTAAGTTGGTGACCTTAATTTTCTAACAATTGTGCCCAAGGTTTGTTTTTTTTGGAGAAACCATTATGTGAAACATATGACTTGGGGTTTTTTTGGACACAGGTTTAGCCTCTTTTGATTTCACAGCGTTTATCCTAAGTTTGGTTGTACGGATGGTGACCGAGATTTCGAACAAACATAACTGTAGAAATTAAGGACGAACATACTGAGGAAGTTCCTTGAAGACTGGGTAAACTACTGGCCTTCGATATGTTCACAAGGGTTCCCGTTGATATGCTTTTGTGTCCTAGCTCTTAATCCACATGATAAGGGGCCATAACTTCTGAACCCATGATGGGATGAGATAGGTTCAGGACACGGGATGACCAATGTTCGAACTCGACCTAGAGATCATCAAGACAAACATTCTGACAAGTTTTCATGCCATTTGGATAAAACTTTGTACTCTAAATGTGTTAAGTCAATATGTATTTAACCGGTGACCTACTTTTTGACTCCTGATGACATATATTCACCTTTAGATATCACGAAGGCAATTATTATGCCAATTTTTCATTACATTTGGAAAGGAAATGTAGCCTCTATAGAGTTAACATGGTTTTTCTTTGTTTTGACCCGATAACCTAGTTTCTGACCCCAGACCCAAATTCAAAATCGACGTAGATATCATCAAGACAAATACTCTGACAAGTTTTCATCTCATTTGGAAAGAAAATGTAATTTCTTTGGTGTTAACAAACTGTTCTATGTTTTAATCGCGTGGACTACTTTTTTATTCCAGATGACCCATAATCAAACTCGACCTAAAGATCATCAAAAAAAAAACCCAAACATTTCGACAAGTAATTTCATGCAAAAAGTACTGCCTCTTGAGTGTTAACCAAGTAAATCTGTTTTGACCCCATGGCCTAGCTTTTGACTTAAAATAACCCTAATCTTAACATGACTTAGATATCAGTTTACATGTCATTTGAACAAAAATGTGGCCTCTAGGGCCTAAAATAAAATACTGTTTGTTTCCTCTCCTGCGACCCATGACAGTTTGGGTACGGTAGGTAGGTAAGTTAAATACGCTTTTTTTAATCTGAAATATTTTTTGATTATATAAGTTACATATCTGAATTATACGGATTTCAAAGAAACAGAAATTGTGAGTGCTTAGCATCTGTTCAAAGTTTAGAACCAAAGTTTCAAAGTTTTATTCAAAATATACACCCCAATTTGTATAATATTATTTAAAATGCAAAAATATAAATCAAATATAAAGATGTGATTCTCATTGACATAATATGCTTCCATGTGCAATACATTTTTTTCTGTTTTGCAATAAATTTTTTTTGGTAGCTATGATTTTTGTGGGTAGGTAGCGGGAGGGGAAACAAACAATATTTTATTTTAGGTCTAGAGTATTTACAAGGTTTTCCTTTGATTTAGATTTGTATCTAGTTTTCAGTCCAACATTACCCATATTCGAACTTGTCTAAGATCATTTTAATACAATCATTCTGATCAAGTTTAATGATCATAAGGTAAACAAGAGGGCCATGATGGCCCTGGATCGCTCACCTGAGTACTTTGGCTGTAGGTTTGCTGTTAAGCAGTATTTCATTTTTTAATTGAAAATATGTAAGTGCCTACAAACCAAATATGTAAAATTTCAGTCAATAAATAAAGGCTCTATGACAGAAAGTAGAAATATCTATTATATGCTATGGTGACCTTGACCTTGACCCAGTGACCTCAAACCCTACCCATGGGTAGAGGTCCATGCAAGGAACCTCTATACTGAATATCAAAGATATTGGTCTATAAATGAAGGCTTTATGAGGTACAGTAGATAAATCTACTTTTAGCCTCCGTGACCTTTAACCTAATCCAATAATTTGAAAAAGCTTGATAAAGCTTGCTTCACGCCAATTTTAAAATTCTAGGTCTTGTGGTTTCAGACAAGAAGATTTTTAAAGATTTTCTTCTATATTGTTATTTAAAACTTGTGACCCCTCGGGCGGGGCCAATAGTGACCCCAGGGACATTTTTCTAACAAACTTGGTAGAGGTCCACTAGACAATGCTACACACCAAATATCTAAGCTCTATAATTTACGGTTTCTGACAAGAAGATTTTTTTAAATTTTCTTATATAACTATATGTAAAACTAGTGGCCCCTGGGGCGGGGCCATTTTTGACTCAGAGGCCAGGATGTGAACAAGCTTGGTAGAGGTCCACTAGACAATGCTACACACCAAATATCTAAGCTCTATAACTTACGGTTTCTGATAGGAAGATTTTTTAAGATTTTCCTATATAACTCTGTGTAAAACAAGTGACCCGCGGGGCGGGGCCATTTTTGACCCAGAGGCCAGGATTTGAACAAACTTGGTAGAGGTCCACTAGACAATGCTACATACCAAATATCTTAACTGTAGGCCTTCTTGTTTCTGACAAGAAGATTTTTTAGTCTTTCCTATATAACTCTATGTAAAACAAGTGACCCCCGGGGCGGGGCCATTTTTGACCCAGAGGCCAGGATTTGAACAAGCTTGGTAGAGATCCACTAGACAATGCTACACACCAAATATCTAAGCTCTATAACTTACGGTTTCTGACAAGAAGATTTTTTAAAGATTTTCCTATATAACTCTATGTAAAACAAATGACCCCCGGGGCGTGGCCATTTTTGACCCAGAGGCCATGATTTGAACAAACTTGGTAGAGGTCCACTAGACAATGCTACATACCAAATATCTTAACTCTAGGCCTTGTGGTTTCTGACAAGAAGATTTTCAAGTTTTCCCTATATAACTCTTTCTAAAATCAACTGACCCCTGGGGTGGGGTCATTTTTGTCCCCAGGGACATAATTTAAACAAACTTGGTAGAGGTCCACTAGATGATGCTTCATACCAAATATCAAAGCTCCAGGCCTTGTGGTTTCGGAGAAGAAGATTTTTAAAGATCCAACTTTTAAAATCTAATTTTAGCTCTAGTGAACCAGAAATGCAATGGACCAGAACCATTTGAACAATCTTGGTAGAGCTTCATGCAAGGAACATCCCAGGCAAGTTTCATTAAATTTGCCCCATTGGTTTCAGAGGAGATGTCGTTTGAATGAAAAGTTGACGACGGACGGCCGGACGGACTGACGGACGACGGACAAAGACCGATCAGAAAAGCTCAGCCTGAGCACTTGGTGCTCAGGTGAGCTAAAAATGTGTCCTCTAGAGTGTTAAGGAACCAGTTGTGGACAACAGATAATGGACATTCAAGGAACCTAAAATCTCACCCCGAGCTATGCTCAAAAGAGCTTACCTCGAGCTCTCTCTGCTAAGTTATGCACGAACAGACAGGATAGACACAGACTACTAATGTGTAATGACAGAACATTTAGTTACTCATTTCTAGTTCATTTGAATTCCATAATTTGAAAACAGGTCCATGATATCCCTGATCTAAAAATAAAGTGGAACTAGAATGCCCATGGGAAAGTCGAGTCCGCCAATGGAAAGCCGCTTATGGGGATGGGACAGTGAAATGGAAACTGTGGTAAGTTATTACAACTAGTGGACTGACCAGGGAAAAATAAAGCATACAATGAACAAGTGTCAATTGGTAAACCGCAGACGTCACACCTTTAAGGTGAAGGTCAGAAATGGCTCGTTTTAAAGTACTAACGCTGCTGATGGAAGGACTATATATGCCTTTTTCTGCTTCCTAAATTTTCACAGAAACTTAGAACAGGCAAGCCAAAGTTATGAGTCTTCGATACTGCATACCAAATGTCCTCTATCAATGTGTCAGGTTTTAACAAAATCACTTCATAATGATCTAGACAAGCAAAAACTAGAGATATATTCACATACCAAGTTCGAAGTTAATACCTTTTTTAGTTATGGAGTTCTTCCCCACACTAGACAGAATGACAGAATGATGGAAGGACAAGGCAGGCGTATATGATCTATCTTTCAAGGAGCATAACAAATGTATCAAGGTATTTTCAAATTCTTCCATGCATGGAGAAGAAATGGCCCAGACAAGGTCTATGATCAACATTTTGGACCTTTGAGCTGTCACATGACCTTTACCTCTGAGCTAGGAATCTGGGTCTTACACGCCACACACCACCTCATCAAGGTGAACAATTGTACCAAGGTATTTTAAAATCCTTCCATGCAGGGAGAAGTTATGGCCCAGATAAGGTCTATCATCAAAATTTTGGACCTTTGACCTGGCACTGTGACCTTGACCTATGAGTTGGTCTTGCACGCGACACACAGTCCAATCAAGGTGAACAAATGTGCCAAGGTATTTCAAAATCTTTCCATGCACAGAGAAGTTACAGCCCTGACAAAACGGACACACACACGCACAAACCTACACACGCACGTACACACACCGAACTGCGGTGCCAAATGTAACGACTATGTTGAGCTATACGCAAGCGGCCTCGACAAAAAAGCGTATCAGGAACTAGAGATGTGTCCATATAACACGGATGCCCCCACATTCTGCTGTATTGTCACAAAACATCCTGTTCAATTAAAGGTGCGTATAAAAATCTAAGTCTAAACCTGCTTTTTTGTTAGCTTTATCAGGGAGCTTTTTCTTTCACGTAAACATTATAAGAAGCTGCTACTGAGCAATAAAATTCTAGTAGTGAAGATGACTGACTTTTCAGATCTCAAAGAACTTTGTGTTTCTCTACTGACCTGTAAATTTAGGTGTTGTTAAACCATGAAAACCATTGATATAACAGTGAATTATATTGTTAAAGAAAACAAATACAATTATGTGATATAAACATTTATTGGGTACACAAAAATACAAATGTAAACAATCATTTATAATGACGAATAATTATTTGCCTGTGTGAATTCATGAAAAGTAAACGTACTTCAATATACATGTATGTACTTTTATTCTTACATAAAAATATCTTTATATACAGAAAATCATCATTAATGTATATATATGATTAACTATAACTAAAATGAAACCGTTCCAATAAAAACAAGAGCGTCAGTGGAGACAGCTGGCTTGACTATTTAAGTACTGGATAATTAAGAAAATAAATATTATTAAAAAATCAATTTAATTCAAGACCTATAAATATACAGACAAGAATATATACCATGGAAGATGAAATAACAAATAATATTTATTATTTTACCATTGAAAATATCGCAAAAATAAAGGAGTTATAGTAAAATATTACAATTTTTAAGGAAAATTCTAAGTTTAAAGGGGAGATAATTCTGGAAATATTGGTTCAAGAGTTATGAACCTTATCACAAATGATGTGGGTGATGATAAGAAACATACATGTATATTTTAAATTTGAAGCAAACCTCTCTAGAAACAAAGAAGTTACAGTAAAATATTACAATTTTTAAGGAAAATTCTATGTTTAAATGGGGAGATTATTCTCTGGAACTATGGATGCTAGAGTTATGAACTTTGACTAACCACAAACGATATGAGTGGTGATAAGGAACATATATTTAAAGTTTGAAGTAAATCCCTACAGACAGAAGAAGTTTTAGTAGAAAAAAATTTACTGTACAAAAACTTCAATCACAAATCTGGATATGGACGCCACCATGAGTAGGACAGCTTTCCCTATACTTTGTCAAGTCAAGCTAAAATGTTATAGATATATTAATAATGATAGGCTGGACCAAATGTACATTTGTACATACATATAGAAAGTACGTTTTACCTGTGGTTTACACATGCTGTGTAAGCTGTGGAACTTTTTCTTCTTTAAAACTAACCATTTTATTCCTTATTCAGTGTACAAAAAGGTTCAAACAAACATATCTGAACATCTGGCAATTAACAGGTTTCTCCAAACATGTCAATTAAAAAGACAAGGATGATAAAACAATACATCATGTTATAAAATAATAGAAATAAAAATTATAATATGTATTATTTTCATTTATTAACTGAAGCTATCACTAAATATGATTAATACCCCCGCAAGACTGTTTCGGAACTGAGGAAGTTACTAGTAACAGAATACTTTGTAAAACCATTAAAATAGAGCTATGGTTGTGGGCAATTAAAGATAGTTGTGGTTCTTGTACATTGCAATTCCTGTCATTGTGCTTGACGATTGTATGAAGTTGCACTGAATTCCAACCATTAGTGTTCAAGTTATGCTCCGGACAAGGAAAACCAACAAAGAGCAATATTCTGCAAATAGTGAAGATGGAGTTATGATTCTTGAACATGGCACTTCCTCTCATTGTGCTTTACCATTGTATGAAGTTGCATCGAATTCCAACAAGTAGTTTTCAAGTTATGCTTAGGACAAGGAAAACCAACAACGGACAATAACTCTGAAAATAGTGACGATGGAGTTATGGCTTTTGTAGAATGCACTTTCTGTCCATAAGCTTGACAATTGTATGAAGTTGCATTGAATTCCAACCATTAGTTTTCAAGTTATGCTATGGACAATGAAAACCAACAAAGGGCAATAACTCTGCAAAAAGTACAGATGGAGTTATGACTAATGAACACTGCACTTCCTCTTATTGTGCTTGACCATTGTATGAAGCTGCATTGAATTCAAAACATTAGTTTTTAAGTTATACTACGGACAAGAAAATTGCAACAGACCGACCGACAAACTACCGGGTGACTCCTATATACCAACCCCCACCCCACCCCCAAACTTCGTTTCGGGGGTATAAAAACTTTCATTTTCCTATTAAAATTTAGACATTCGCAACTGATTAAAAAGATAAAATTGTAATAAAACCATGAACATGTTTTCATATCCTACTGTCATCTTTAATCTAAACATATGTTAGGAAAGATGACATATTTACATGTACATTTAGAAAACATAAAAATCATGGTAACAATGTTAATCCTACATGAAAGAAAATTTTCTTATTTCAGGGATTCATATTTCAGATATACATCATTCAATATTTATTAAAATCTTGTTTAAAGCAGAGAGTGTAAGTTATTGTTTGACAATAAGTCAATATATATAAGTATGTCAACATATATAATAAAGTATTTTACATCATAGATTCTACATCAGAATTGAGCCTTATTAACATTTGTGGATTAATTTAGTGGTGTGAGACCTAGAGATCATACATGTAAAAAAACAAAGTGGCAGTGAAATTTTGTCAAAAAAAAACTAGTTTTATAGACATTATCAAAGGTGGAGGCTTAACAGAACAATACAGTTTCCATACATGAAAGTAGTAAAAGTTATATGTGACCAGTGAAAGAAGTGATTTTTTGTAATATTGGAGAGTAAATGGACTTATTGACAGACCACATTACCACATATCAGAGGGAGGGTAAGCCTGCACATCACCAGGAAAATGACCCGAGGTGATATTTATGTGGCACAACCAGGTAGTGAAAATTAAAAAGATTGTAAAGTTAAAATATCAAAAAGCTTGTAGATTTAATTGTTGAATCTCAATGAATACATTGTGACTGAATTGTGTAAGCACGCATCACCTATAAAAAGTGATAATGTGTTCAGGCCGAAAGTCGTCAGACTCTTAAGGTTAGAAAGCTCTAGTTCACGAAATATCTTTGAACGCAGAAAACAATGGTGAAATACATGTAAACCTCGTAGGTCATGCTGAATTATATGTAGAATCTGTAATGTGTTCTCAGCCACAGGCTGTTCTTAGGACAACTTTGCCATCAAGAAAACACTCCTTATCAAGCCAGGTTTAAAAAGTGAAGTGAAAAAAAAATGGTACTGCGAAAAGATAGAAACAGGAAGACTACTATGTAAAGTGAAACGAAATAAAGTAACAAGTATATATGCAAATATACACTTGTGAAACTTAAGTTAAAATAAGCAAACACACCAGTGATAAGTAAGATTATATTGCTGAGCAATACAAGTCCCCTATCAGAAAGGGCATTAAGGTATTCTTATGATAAATTACATCGTAAAACTGGTGAATTTTGTTTATACCCATGCATCTGTTATTTACTTCCTAAGTTATCTACTAGACAAATTGATGTACAGACCTTTTATGATACACTTTTTAAATTGATTTATCAAATGTATGGGTCAATATTTTCTATGCGGAGATTTCAATAGCCAAATAGGTGATGATTTTTATGACTATACCGGGGGTGTTGATGATATCCCTGATCGTAATGTCTTTACTGCTTTACTGATCTCTTGATATATATTGTAATTTTTGTGTACGAAACAGTCGAAACTCTGTTAAAGATGACTACACTTATATCATGCTACAAGGCTGTTCAGTTGTTGTTTTTTGCACTAAAAGCCATACTGATATTAATATGTATACAGATTTTTAAGTTTTTAGAAAATCAGAACTATTTTCAATGCACTGACCCACACTTTTTATGCCCCGGAAGGGAGGAATATAGTAATCACACTGTCTGTCCGTCCGTCCGTCTGTCCGGTAAAATCTTGTCCTCAATTCTTCTCCAAAACCGCTTGCGGGATTTCAATGAAACTTGACTGGAGTGTTTGTCACCAAGCCTAGTTGTGCATATCGTCAGGAGATTTCACTCGATTTATTTTTAAAAGAGTTATGGACACTTAGTCCTTTTCACTCTAACTTCCATATTAAATTCTTGTCCACACTTCATCTCCAAAACCGCTTGGAGGATTTCATTGAAACTTCACAGAAATGTTTGTCACCAAGCGTAGTTATTCATATCGTCAGGAGTTTCTGCTCGGATTATTTTTGGCAAAGTTATGGGCACTTAGTTATTTTTACTATAACTTCTTTATTAAAATATTCTCCACACTTCATCTCCAAAACCGCTTGGAGGATTTCACTGAAACTTCACAGGAATGTTTTCACCAAGCATTGTTGTGCATAATGTCAGGAGTTTCTGCTCTGATTATTTTTGGCAGAGTTATGGGCACTTAGTCATTTTTTATTCTAAATTCTTTATTTAAATCTTGTTCACGATTCCCCTCCAAAACCACTGGAGGATTTCATTGAAACTATACAGGAATGTTTGTCACGAAACCTAGCTGTGCATATCGTCAGGAGTTTCTAGTCAGATGATTTTTGGCGGTGTTATGGGCCCTTAGTCATTTTTACTATAACTGCTATATTATAATCTTGTCCAAGCTACATCTCCAAAACCGCTTGAGGGATTTTATTATACATAAAACATCAGTAGGGATTAGGAATGAAACAATATTGTTCGTATTCAAGGCCAAACTCACAACTTTCTATTTCACTGAATAATTATGTCTTCAACCTTCATATATGGATCGGGAGCAGAAAAACATTACTTTACCATTTACCTTCAGTTCATGCTCTATGTTTTGTCTGATCTCTTTTCCACAGACATGTTCAATTATATATTTACACCAGTTTCATTTCAAAGTTACATTTCGGGGGCATATGTCAATTTCCAGTGACAGCTCTTGTTTTTGTTCAATTTTATCTGATCAACAATAAATGTTTTAGTAAAATTATCTCTGTTTTTTTTCTAGTATTTAACCAATAATTTATCGACCGTTCCTTACATTTAAGAGATAAAGGATATTTTCCAAGCTCTCCAAGTACAGCAACAATGGAAATTAGAGGGTCACTCCAAGTACATATGTGCACAATTTTATACGTAGTCTATCAACATATTTATAATTATATATTAAGCCACACTTCTGAACTGTACATTATAATAAGTGTTAGTAATGACTCTAATAAGCTAAGTTTTGTTTCAACATTAAGATTCACTTTATGAAGTACAGAAACTAGACTATTATATGCTTACAGTGCTTGTTCATATAAGGCTTCAACAGCATTCTTCATACAACCAGTATAATGGAATTTAATGCCAATATCTAAAAAAAGAATCAACAATATTAATAGTTTGGCTGTTAAGTGTCCAAACGTCATTATGTCTCGACTTAAGTTTTTCAAAAATACATATTTTTGTTTTAATTACATTAATCTTAAACCCCCATTTACATGAAAACTCGTGAGCATTGTTTAACAAAGCTTGTAAACTGTTAGGATCAGTTAAAAAAACAATGTCGTCAGCAAATAAAAGCTTGTATATTGACAATTCAATATCTTTCCTTGTCAGGTTTTCAAAGTTTACTGACTCACTTATGTCATTGAAGAGAACGAATAACAAGGGGGAAAGTGATTCACCTTGCTTATCACCAAGTGTTACACGAAAAGAATCAGATACAGACATATTTCTATGATAATTTATAAAGATGATTTCACTTAAATTACATTTTGCTTTAATCATTTTCAGCAGTCTACAGCTTAAACCTGGGTTATATACATAAAACCTTATGATTTACAGTGTAAAATGCTTTTTCATAGTCTACAAAAGCATAATACAGTTTTAACTTACTATACAAAATGATACTAAGTAAAATAAAAATGCAATAAGAAGTACTTCGACTATCTTGAAAACCAAATTGCATATTATTATAAATATTTTTATTTTCAAACCAAACATTTTTCCTGTTACAGTGGAACTTCCAAAAACCGAACACCCATGGAACCGGCCAAAAAGTTCGGATTTTGGAAGTTTCCGGAATTCAGAAGTCGGAATGATCTGGACAAGTACAGGTGCCAAACACTAGTGGTTCTTTACGATAGTGAATGCAGTCAGTATTGTTTAGCGTAGTAACATGGAAAACATAATGCAAAATTAAAGTTAATGAAACATTCTACACATGTATATTTTATTAGAAAAAAAAAGTCATATTCAAATACATAAATATGCATACTATATTATGTGCAAACATATAACAGAACAAAGTTACATTTTGTACACCTTTAAAACATATGAGTTTTTATATGTATGAACGTATACTGAAAGTAACAATGTCAGTTACATCATAATGTGAACAGCATTTTAACTAAATTACTGTCATTTTTTCCTGTTTAGTTATTAAAAAAGAAATCAATCGTTGATTGTTTCTGCAAACACTTTGCTTTTACGGTTTTCTGTTCTGTTAGCGTTCGGAGTTCCTGCACTGTTCTGAGATTATCACTGTCCTTTTCTATTGCGAATATTTTCAAATTTAATCAACATTCAAGGACAGTTCAGTTCTACAACTTTAAGACGGTGTCTCGGACATTTTGACTATGCCAGGGCCTTAATTTAAAATGTAAATGGTTAAGTTTCTTTGCCCAACTGTATGGATAATATACAGTTCAGACATCACAACGTGGCTGATGAAACTGCAGATGCATCTGCTGAGCTAAAATGGCTTGGTCTTTTCATTTCCGCTGTCATAAATGAAATAGGTCTGGGTTTAACCATTTCCCTTGTGAATATTTATGATAAACTATATATGCCCATTATGAATATATAATTAAGTATTCTTGTATAAGCACTAGAAATTAAGAATGTTCATATAATACTGAATAGTAAAGAATTTTTTTCTATCAAATAATAAGAAAATACACTAGATGCTGATCTGCCAGTTCCCATGAAAGCTGCCAGTCTGAGTCTACTCTGTTTGCAGAGGCGTTAAAATGAGTACATATGGAGTAAAGGGGTAAGATGTGCATGGTTGTTACAAACAGGTGTCATCTGCTGATATTGAAACGTGTTAAGTCGTTCCTGAAGTCAGCAAAAAACTGGGATGGTGGAAGACAAAAAAATGAAAGCCAAAGCTTCTGTATCTTCTA
This sequence comes from Cyclina sinensis, assembly GCA_012932295.1. Classification (NCBI taxonomy): domain Eukaryota; kingdom Metazoa; phylum Mollusca; class Bivalvia; order Venerida; family Veneridae; genus Cyclina; species Cyclina sinensis. The sequence continues at coordinate 12,746,216 of JAAONU010000019.1, forward strand.
ACAGGCCAGCCACTGCAAACATACGACGTGTAAATTTCAGTGATTCAGATACAGATAGTAAACTTTAAAATTTATCAAGTATGGCAAAGGAGTATGTACAAATTTGTTCATACAAAATTTATCATGTTCTATAGGCCTATTTCTTTCATCATGTATACCTCACTTTGTTGACTTTATCTAATGGATCCTTCCATATCGATTACAAGAATTTATAAACAAATGATTGAAACACAAATTATCATTTTATGTTGCTTTATTTCTAGAAAAGCTTGTGCATGAAATAGCTTATTTATATAACTTCCTTACCGTGAGGTTTGTACTGATCAAATGCAAGTTGAAAGCACTGGGTCTATTCTGATTACACCATGACAGTGCTAGAAAATGTGATCATAAATAGTGATTTTCTGGTGCTAATATTACCAAAGTTCAGCACATTACAGAATTAAAATACAAATGTTATTGCCAATGAACAAGACACAGGTCTATGTGGACAGTAATATAGATATTACCTATGCTAGTCATTGCAAACAAATGAGATTTGACATAGCTTAAATCTAGTCTTTGGAAAATGGGTTTATCTTTTTAAGATCGTCTGTAGTCAAACATTGACTTCTTGAAATCTAGTCAACTGTACGTTTATGTAAGTTTTGTGAGTGCATTGTTTGTTGTTGTTGTTTCTGTTGTTGTTATTCACTTTGAATGACCTGCTATGAAGCTCCCCGATGAATATTAACTTTGATGTGTGTAAAATGCAGCTTTACATCTTTGCCTCTTGCTTAGTGTATCCTGCAAAACACTTACAGGACTATCTTAGCTATATGATTTTATACAGACCTGTATCATTTGCTTATAGGAATTACATTGCACTTTTACATGCAGCCAGCCCGGCATTGGATTGTTAATCCTGAAGATCCTGGTTCGATCCCCATCAGTGCCGGTAAAATTTCTCCGTGATAATTGATCTCAGACAATGCAATTATAGGCCATTTGTCCCTCACCTCTGAAGCAAGTCAGGAAGTAGTCAGTCACATGCTGAGAAAATGGTTAGTACGATACCCAGTAACGCTTCTTAGGTGGTTTGACCGCAGTGATATGACCATAACTGTTATAACTGGCATTAAACCGCAATAAATCAAACCAAACCAAACCAAACTTTAATATGCGCATATTATTATTATTAGGGCTGTCATGATATACCAGTATATTGCAATACGTAGTAGAACTATATTGTGTGGCAATACGAAATCAACGTTCCTGTTTTTATTTGCTGGCAAAAGTAAAGATCTGAAAGTCATTGCACACAGAACATGATATAAATAACTGTATTTTTACAGTGTTCTTTTTTACTGTAACATATTTGAAATGTGAGCTGTTGAATTAAAGGTTTCAAGTAGTACAGAATACAGGGGATTCAAGTCATGTGACCTCTGAGCGTAATAAATGGCAATATCTGTAACAAATACAATAGTTGTTGTGAAGTATCAAATTTGACTATAAAAGAAACGAAAAATAAACACAAGTGTTGCTAAACCATAGAACTAATATTTTCTGTCCAAACTATGGTTGTAATAATTATTGAGTATACTATCGTCACCAAAATAAAAGCAGTATCCCAGTGTTAACACTGCAGCTAGCTTGTCATGGACGACTATTTTCCGTGAAAATGCAAGAGTCATGTTTAGTTTCGCTGTTAAGGGGATAAAGTATGGAATGTTTTAACCAATGAAATGAAAGAAAAGAAATGTTAAGACATTAGAAATATGTAAAGCAGCTTTGAGAATGTTGAAAGTTGATCTTTTCTCTACTGGAATGCATTGGTATTATAATGTTAACATTCCACTTTTTTCGCCTGTTCAATGAAAAATAAACACACTGTTTGAGAATTTTCTGATGGCCATGACAGCATGAGTTATGATTTGTTTTTGGATAGCGCCTCTTCTGGCTAAGGATTCGATATAACTGGCTTAATTAACTGGATTGTTTGTCACTGAAAATGCTGTTACTAATTTAGATAGCTTTTTATAACCATACTGTGCAGTTTGAAAGAGCCAGTTAAAATGTGATATATACAATTACAATTCTTGTATCAGTTGTCAATGTTGTTGACAGCGTTGTACAGAGTTAAATACTGATCAGAGGTTGGGATTTTTAGAATTATTTCATTTTATGTAACGAATTATCATTTTAAAGTTCTTGAGTTTGAGTTGACTATTTTCAGTCTGCCATGACGTCAAAAACAGTTTTAAGACCAAGACTGCATATTAACGTAGTCATAGACTGAGTGATAGTGTGAAGTGTCCGAGTGTCAGGTTAGTAAGTTGCCTTGTAAGGGGGCAAACGGAAGGGTCCAAAATCCCCATCTTAGAAGATTCCTCTAGGGGCAAAGATAATAGACTGGCCAATTTAATAGCATCTGCTATAGTGAAAGACAAGACTGTCCTTAAGAACATTATTGACATTTTGCAAAACCCAGAAGATGTTGTCACTACACAGTCACACAATCTGAATGGTACGGAGCTCAATACGGGTATCAGTACTCGTTCCGATAACACAGATGTTGAAGATTCATCTTCTACAATATCCATCTCCATCGACTCAATTGAGTCTCCTAGCTGTCCAGATGTAACTCTGGAACAGCCAGTGGATTTAAGGATCTTCCCATTAATTCATCCTATTCTTAATCCAAAATTAAGAACAAAAATTCTGAATAGGGAATATGTGGACCTGTCAGAAGTTTTCTTTGCCAATTCAAATGTCTAAGAAACTACCACAATTCAGAAATTACATAATTCAACTATAAAGTCGCTATACAAAGCAGCTAAGACTAAAGTCACAAGTATTTTGATCAGGATTAAGTAAGTAAGTAAGTAACGTCTTTATTTAGCGAGGCTTTCACATTCGGTTTCCCAATCTTCCATGTGGGCCTCAACATATGCACATACATAATTATATACAATCAACAAATAAATAAGATATATACACAAACATGGTATTAAGATAAATCAGTCACAATTAAGAAACGAATAACTATTATGGAACTAGATTCTAATCTTCAAAAAATCAGTATGAAAAGTACATCATTATACATCATTTAATAAAGTAAGATATAGTATGGCATATACAGGTAGGCAATATAATATTGGAGGAAGTAATACAATTTTACAATTCATCAATACTTGAGTTAGTTGAGGGTGAGTACTGCCACTTGATAAAGGCTGATTGAAATTTCCCTACAGTATCTGAATTTCGAATATGTATTGGTATGTCATTCCATATTTTTGGACAAGAATAAGTAAATGATCTTCTGAAGAATTCTGTTTTTGGTAATTAGCTGGGCATTTTGTACAGATCTAAGGTTTAGATTGTGTCTGCCATTTACTGTTTGGAATTTATTTTTTATATACATTGGAAAGGTTGGTTCATTTATAGATTTATGCATTGACTTGAGAATTGACTTTTTGTAATTTATTCTTTTGTCAAAGGACATCCAATTTAGTTCTTTAAATAATTCATTTGAAGGTGTATCAAAACTTTTATCAAGGATTATTCTAGCAGCTCTTTTTGAAATTTTATAACATCATAAAGTAATTTGTCGCTGCAGTTTCCCCAGATAGTAGAGCAGTAGTCCAAGTGTGGCAGTATGTATGCATTAAAGAATAATTTCCTTGAATGAACATTAAGCTACTGCTGAATTCTAAGAGCCTTTCAAATCTATGCTGATGTATATCCATCAAAATACTTGCACAAGGCCAACCAAATGTTTAGGTACATGACCTTCATTCAGAAATTAGCCATTCGAAATGCTCCTTGGCCTATGATACCAAATTCAGGCAACATGTTTGTGTCCAACTTTCATCTTTTTAGATAATTATTATTAAAACAGTTATATATATGTCTTATAGTTTCTAGTCGTTCTGATATGCTTAACTGGCTTAAATTTATATACCTTTTGTAAAAAATAAAATCGTCTGGCATATCCAGACATTTTCAATCCACCTTTTTGTTTGACTGATTTCTTTCCATTTTCTTGTATGACAGAAATAAAACTTCAAAGGCGTTAAGGCAGATATAAAGGTTGTGACCATTGGCTAACAAAGCCTGCTGTTGTGACTGCAACTGAACACTAGTTGTTTATATTGTAAGACAAAGCTTTCTTGTCGCAATTACACTATCTACGATTTAGTAACAAAGAACATTGTATGTTTTTTTTCGGAATGAAACTGATGGCAATTTATCCTTAAATGTATTTAAATCATGTCTGACTGACTACATGGAAAGTCTTGATCTAACAAATGTTGAAACTGTTATCATATATAGCGATAGATGTGGGTATTCGAACCACTATGTCGCACTGTCAAATGCTCTGCTGAAGTTTTCAATGGACAAACATGTGACAATTAAACAGAAGTACCTCGAGCGCGGGCACATTTACATGGAGTGTGATAATTCACACAGTGTAATAGAACATCAAATAAGGAATAAACACATCTAACTTCCACAACAATTTGTGGAAAATATTTTGGTTGCCTGTCAAGATAACCTGTATGTGGGGAAATAGGTAGACTTTACATTTTGTAAAGAATATAGTACACCAGATAAGTATGTTTCTATTAGTACTGGTGTTGGGCAGCTGAGGTATGACCCAGACAGAACCATTTATTACAAAACTGGGTCTGAAAACTGTTCATATGAATGTCTACCAACACCAAGACACAAAAGCTGTACTGTTGCAAGTCCTGTGCAGCTACATCATATGGTTCTTCTACTTAAAACGTCCAAAAGCTAGTTATTCCTAAGGACTATCATTGTTTCTATGATTCACTTCCATATCATAACTTGTGACTGTCGTTTCATGAAGTTGAGAAGTGTTATTATGGAATTGTATGACATGTAAATGATTGAACATGCCTCTCTGTAGTGTATTAATAGAAAATAGCAAACCACGCATTCGTATCATATAACATGCATTAGTTCTGAGAGCGCGCCAGGCAGCTGATGCTAGCCGCTCATAAAGTTGAGTAGCAATAAATATTGTAGTTAAACTTTATTGTGTCCAGTCATGATCATTGGTCCCCAGACCCCACAAAGTTTGGCGACGAGGATTGGATCGACATAAAACATTTACAGCGGTGTGGATTAAATTCCGTTGTTTTTAAGTAAATTCCGATTTGGATTAAATTCCGCATTTTGAGTAGTCATAGACCTGACCGGATTAAATTCGCTTGACAATATTGCTGAATTAAATTCCGTATAAAATAGTAATGGCTAAAGCACTGACTGTGCCGGGTGTTGAGCCACTGAACATTACGGGAGATAGAGTTATAATCTACCCAGCAGATGGGAGAGAAAGTTGCGATCATTTCGGTATTTCGTGACAGGATCAGGAATAACAGATAAGACTCGAAAACGTGCGCTACTCTTACACCTAGTGGGACCTGATGTGCAACATATTCTCGAGACTTTAGAAAATACGGGGGGAAAATGATTTTTGAACAAGCAGTCTCTTGCCTTGATGAATATTTTAAACCAAAGAAAAAACATTAACTTTGAAAGACATAAATCGATTTCGGCGACCCAAAATAAAACAGGAAACAATGCAAGATTTTGCAACGAGATTAAAGCAACTTGCAATTTCGTGCGAATGTTCTGATACTAAGGACAGAATTCGCGACCAGATTGTTGAGAAGTGCTCATCTGCTACTCTTAGAAGGAAATTTCTATGCAAAAGAAATTTGACGTTAGAAAAAGTGCTTGAACTCTCCAGTACATACGAAAGAGCCAACGAAAGTGCCACGAAAATGGTCTTGTTTACGGGAGCTTTTGACTATTCTTCGTGGGTATCACCCATTGTTGCCAAAAGATCCAAGGACATTGTTAAAAACAGATACAGGATGTGAAACAATTGAAATTGATGGTGGTTTTTATTACCATTTTTGACTTGCAACATCTTTGTTAAAAGCTGTAGAATATGCATGATATGAATATTCTGTTACTGTACAAGAACTTTCTATACAATTTAATATTGATGGGCTTCCACTGTTCAAATGTACAAATGCTCAGCTATGGCCTATCCTGTGTAGAGTTGTTTATCCATCTGATACAATGCCTTTCATTGTCGGTCTCTTCTCTGGAAACAAGAAACCAGGGAATGTACATTCTTATCTTAGGTTTTTAAGAGATGAACTTAGGATATTTTACAAAATGGTATTAAAATTCCAAATTCTGACCAAACTTTGTTGGTTCATGTCTCTTGTTTTGTTTGTGGTACACCTGCTAGGCACTTTGTAAAACAGACAAAAGACCATTCTGGCTATTACGGATGTGACAAATGTTGTCAGAAAGGGCGATGGGTTAACAAAATGACATTCCCAGAAGTTGGTGCTGCACTACGAACAGATGTGCAGTTTGATTAACTAACTAATATAGAGCATCATGTAGGCCAGTCACCATTTATTGGTCTTCCAATTGGCATGGTTAGTCAATTCCCACTTGCCTACATGCACCTTGTATGTCTTGGTGTAACCAGGAGGCTTCTTTGGCTATGGATGAAAGGACCTGTTATCTGTAGGCAAGGCACTGGATTTGTTTATCAAGTTTCATCTGCAATAGTTGGATTGTCAAAGTTTATGCCCCGTGAATTTCTTAGAAAAGGTAGACAATTGGCAGATTTGGACAGATGGATGGGTTCTGCACATCCCCTTGTTTAGGTGAGCATTTCAGCCAAGTTTGAAGAAAATCCTTCAATTGGTATAGGATTTATAGAGCGGACACGATAATGGAGACGGACGGACCAACCGACGGACGGACGGACGGACGGACGGACGCGACAAAGCGAATCCATTATAGCCCCCCCCCCCACACACACATTTTGTAGTGGGGGTATAACTATTGCCGTATACAGTTGTTAACTTAGTTTAAAGCGCTTGAATAAGTATCTCTTAGATTCATTTTGCGCATAAGGAAATGCTACTTAAATGTTTCAAATTTGCAGTCTGATTTTGATTTTTGTGAAGTGTCACAATTCCTGTGAAAATATATATTTCTAGGAAATGAAATTATGAAAGATTCTTATTTACCTTTATAAATGTATAGTATTTTTTATGCAAAAATTTCATTCAGATCTTTCAGCGCATTTCATCAAATGCAATCCGCCTTAAATCAAGCAGTAAATGAGACAGTTTCGGTTCTGGACTTAAATTGTATTGTAATTTTTAAGGAAAGTCAATGATATTGTAAAGTGGTTATGAAAATGGCTTAAAAATTTATATTATGCAAATGATTCTATTAATAATGTTTTAGATGTTTTTCTACATCTGATATTCCATATGTTGATTAGTTTTGGTCTGCAGGTTGAAAGAACAACCCAGACAAGATTAGTAACACTAATTATGTACAGTATGGTGCTAATTGAAAATAGTATCTTTATATAAGTATCTGATTAATCTAAGAATCATTAAGATTGGCATATTTATCTACTTTGATCTGAGTTATGATTGGTTGAAAGATAGAAGATGTGTGAATGAATGTGTAAAAACTGGCAGGAAAGAATGATAGAAAAAGGGAAAGAGTTGAGGTTAGAAAGAATTCATGTTTAGGCTTTCTTGGGATCAAGATTACTTGAGCAACTTTACCTTCAGGCTGTGAACAAAAACGTATTAAATATAAATTAAACGGAAAAGAGATTCATCTTAAACTTAACTTGGACTTGTGTTTTATATGAAAGGAGCTGATTCCCAGAACAAGAAATATTGAAATAATAAGTTTTAAGGAAGAAAGACGCCGGGTATAATATATATTGTTTTTTTTTTAACTAATCATTAAAAGTTTGCTTTAAAAAAAGCGATATAGTGCCAGATTTATAATGTTGTGCATTGATTCTGAAAGTATAAAATTTGTATTTTGGGTACTGTCAAACAATTTTTTTCACCCAATCACTTCAAGCAAGAAAAATAACAGCACGACTTTATCATGTTGTTGCCTTTGATGGTGAAGAATCGGTGGCCATTGTCCCAGATCTGTGGATGAAGGGCAATGAATGTTGGTGGCCACCATACAAAGGCATGATGCGGATCCACAAAGCTGTGGAAAAGGAAGAGGTTCCAGAGAACAGCTGGACAAGTCATACTTGTCGAACTCTATATACTGGTAAACAATCATTGTCAATTAATAAAAACATTAATGTAAAACAACTTGAAAAACTTTTTATTATATATTTTATGTAACAAACTTACAGTTTACTGTAAAGATTCATTGTTGCATACTTCAGACCTGAATAACTTGTGTTGTATATATTTTACATGCTTCTAACGAATTTATAAGAGATAAAATCTGAGTGATTTTTTTTTTAGCATTTCAAAATAAATATATTTATATTTGGTAGGGTGACAATTGCCAATTTAGGGCTATATTTTATGGGGTAACCCACCCATAAAAGCTTACAAAACTTGTTATATACCAAAATGTTCAGCATAGTCTAAAGTTTATCAGACTGCCAGCATAAATTGGAATAACTTACAGCATTCTTCAAAATCCAAGATGGCTGCCAAGATGGCCGCCAAAATGCAAAAAATGGGTTCTTACATTTATGTCAGTAAGAGGATGTCAAATTTTGCGATTAATGGTGTTGTTTTAGTTTTTATGATAAGAATCACAATAAGTTTATCAGATAGTAAATTTTTATTTGGAGAATACTCAAATATATTAAAAGAATGGTCTAATATACACAAAAATGGACAAAATTTTGGGGTAGAGGTGATATTTTCACTAAAGAATAAGAAATTCTATGTAATATTTCATTTTTAGGTGTTTTTTATATATCAACAATAAAACAGAAGTAGAATTATCTCACATTATGGTGTGCATTTATTGCAAATTTTGATACTATATACAATTTAAAGTGGGTGGGGTAAATCTAAACGCAATTTACATGTACACATATTGTTCATATTATACCATTTGCTTTTGAGATTTTGAAGTATTTTCTTCTTTTGTACAAAACATTGTTTCAATTGCCATAAGGCCTATAATGTCCATGCCATAAACTACATTTATCACATTCAATATGCAATGGGGGACAGTAGTGGATTATCTACCCTGAATATTCTCTAATATTAGTTTGGTCCTTCCATTTGGATTCCTCTGCTTTCATCGCTATTTTCTCTTTTGGTATGGTAATAATGAAGCTTAATTATTTGCAACAATGGTAGTCAGATTAAACATATTTTTAGCAACATGTTTTGCTAACACCATAAAGGTTGTTTTTTGTTAAACTTCATTTTTAATTTAATTTATAAATGACATTTTTCACAACTAAAAGTCAAGACTATCACAAACAGAAACAAGGATAAAGTCAGAGGATTCCAACTGAAAGAACCAAAGTGCTATTTGGTCTACCTTTGATGTTATCTGAGTAAGGGAGATAATTTTTTATCAGTACTGTCCCTCATTAAAATCAAAAGTGTTTGGGGTAAATCTTAATGCACTTTACATGTGCACATAGTGTTCAAGCATACTTATTGGATGCCATTTGGTACAGACATATTTTATTTCTTGCACAGCATTATTTGCTCTTAGTCTAATATTTCATATACGTAAACATAAACCACGTTTACCATAATATACAAATCTGATTTCATATATTCTTACTTAGCATGGGAAGGAGTTCATAGAAATAATAGCAATTATCGACAAGTAAAAATGTGTTATTGCACTTCCCTTTGTGTAAAGAATGAATTGTTTGAAATTGCTAGCTTTCATTTATATAGTAAATAAATTCACAATTAATTAAAAAAATAAATTAATATATACTTCCACCAGGTTAAATTCAATTTTTACTATCAATCTTCTTTACTATCATCTGTGTCAAATCTCATCATCAGTTTCATCATCATCTTTGGATATGAGACTCTGACAGACTGCTTTATTATCTTGTAATGAGCCGCAGTAGTCACAAGCTGTTGTGCAGGGCTGTTAATATGTAATACAGTCTTCGCTACAAGAGTTTTCACAAGTGCACACCATGTCACTAAAGAGTTCAGGGGGTGAACATGGCTGAGACATCAGTTGAGGTGAATAAAATCTCTTGCCATCTCTGATATACCTGCAGCCTAGTGGGTTTGGTTCTGTCTGTGGATTTTATGCATTTCACCAAAGAAATAGCTGATATGCACACCTAAGCAGGTGTAGCAGTATGCTGTCATTTGTTGGTGGCAGTCTCCGGGGTTTGATTCAAGACTTGCTAGAGATTGCCATCAACAATTGACAGCATACTGCTACACCTGCTTAGGTGTGCATATCAGCTATTTCTTTGGTGAAATGCATTAAATCCAAGGACAAAACCAAACCCACTAGGCTGCGGGTACTAGTACATAAGAGATATTGGCAAGGGATTTTATTCACCTCAATTGATGTCTCAGCCATGTACACCTCCTGAACTCTTGAGTGACATATGGTGTGCACTTGTGAAAACTCTTGTAGCGAAGACTGTATATGTCAAACCAGGGCCTTAATTGAGAGGGAACGGACACTCAAAAATTTCGAAAATATGGTGTTGCGCGCATGCGCATTCGGTTCTTTATAAATACATGAATGGCGGATAGTATATGTTGTTGCTTAAAGTAAAGTATAAACTAATACCGAAAAAACAACTTTAAGTAAGAAATTGCTGTACGAATTATAGCTGAACTAGTCAAATAAAATTTTCCCATGTTGTTTTGATCGTTTGGTTTGTTATTTTTCAATGCAGCTTTTGCTTCAAAAACAAAAATATCAATACTTAAATGGAATCGTTTTCCAAAATAGTGGAAAGTATGTATAAATTCTTGTTTTCTGGTTAACTTTAGGGGGTAATCGGATGAAAACGGAGTTACAAAATATGATGGCATTTGATGGAAGTTGATAAATTGACATAGAACTGAGTACATAGAACTTTACAATGTATTTATTCCTATATCTGTGTTTGTTTATGAAATAGAGCACCGTAAATATAGCAGTTTGGTTGAAAATACAGTCATTTAGTGATCATCAACGTACTGAATTTCGGTGGTATCAGTGCTTACAGACTTGATAAAAACACTAAATATGAACTGCATCGCACTCTACTTGGCTGATATTTGGATCTGGATATAAGGTTTCCAGCCTTCTCTTAACATTAACTTCATAATGGACAGCTTATTATTGTGCTTTCATCAATTTGAGACAGATTTTTTACAAAAAGAGAGAAAAAATTTATGAGTTGTTGTAATTTACTCGACCGCTTGCAAATAAAACTTCTGTTTTTTTGTTGAAGAAGTAATTAATTTTGTTTAAAAGGTGAATGTTTCTTCTTTCTTACAAATTAAAAATTTTGAAAATCAACTTATAATTGTCAAAAAGACCGATATTTGTGTAAAGTAGGTGCGAGCATTGCATGCCATCTTTACGCTAACAAACAGTAGAAACATGTAATTATAAAAAGGAGAGCAAAACATATTGAGTTGTTGCCTTTTACTCGCCAGCTTGCAAGGAAATGGAGTGAAAAAAAAGATATTTAAAAAGTCAATGTTTCTTCTTTCTTACAAATTTCAGATTATGAAAATCAACCCATTATTGACAAAAAGGCCGATGTTTTTGTAAACAAGGTGCATTCCAACTTCCCACTAACTAGCAATAGATTATCAATTATCGATCGATTTTCTATTTAGTATTAAGGAAATAGATTTTAAGTTTGAGTGCTCTACCGTCAAATATAGCACAGTGTTGAGTTCAGATGCGTATTAATTTAATCACAAAGGCCATAGGCCATAGGCCTGAGTGATTAAATAATAACCTATCTGAACGAAATACCGTGCTATAACGACGGTAGAGCACTCAAAATCTATCTCCATTCTAACAAATATGTATAGTAATAATGACACAATTATGTGCACTACTTATCATGTCATTTTTTACAGTAACTGTCCCTGACAGGCTATTCTGTTTACCTCTCTATTCTTTCCCCACGTGAAAATGAAAACAACAAGGTCATTTTAGCTTTTTAGTCAATTATTTACGTTTAAACAAATATGTATAATTTATCATAGATGAACATCAAAAGAAGATATTATGGACCATAACAATATTTCACTATAAAAATATTTTAAAACAGTTATAGCTTTATAATGACAAATAGGAACTGCCGAAAGTAGTATGCAGTGACATCAGCAGGCGCACGCTTTTATTCAGAATTCTGTACTGTATATGCTTTATCACGCTAAATTCCTTCTTTGTTTTTTGTTGGCGAATTGCGGATAGTGTTGGAATATAGGATATACAGGTGAACGCGCGACAGCATATTCTGGTTATTCTTTCGATAGATATGGAGTGTCCATTCCCCATATTAACAGCCCTGCACACAGCTTGTGACTGCCATAGCTCACTACAAGATAATGAAGCAGCCTAACAGAATCTCTTCACAATGTTGGCAAGCATATCCATAGATGATGATGTAATTGCTGATGAGATTTGACACAGATGAAGATTGATAGTAAAAATTGAATTTTACCTGGTGGAAGTATATAATTGTGAATTTATTTGTTATATAAATGAAAGCTAGCAATTTCAAACAATTCATTCTTGACACAAAAGGAAGTGCAATAACACATTTTTACTTGTCGATAATTGCTATTTTTTCTATGAATTCTTCCCGTGCTAAGTAAGAATATATGAAATCAAATTTGTATATTATGGTTAATGTGGTTTATGCTTATGTATATGAAATATTAGACATTATAGCAAATGATGTTGTGCAAGAAAAAAAATATGTCTGTACCAAATGCCATCCAATATGTAAACTTGAACACTCTGTGCACATGTGAAGTGCATTAAGAGTTAACCCAAACACTTCTGATTTTAATTGCATATTGAATGTGATAAATGTAGTTTATGGCATAGACATTATAGGCTTTACAGCAATTGAAACAATGTTTTGTACAAAAGAAGAAAATACTTAAAAACCTCAAAAGCAAATGGTATAATATGAACAATATGTGTACGTGTAAATTGCGTTTAGATTTACCCCACCCACTTTAAATTGTATATAGTATCAAAATTTGCAATAAATGCACACCATAATGTGAGATAATTCTACTTCTGTTTTATTGTTGATATATAAAACACCTAAAATATAAAATATTATTTAGAATTTTTTATTCCTAAGTGAAAATATCACCTCTACCCCAAAATATCTGTCCATTTTTTGTGTATATTCAACCATTTTTTTAATATATTTGAGTATTGTCTAAATAAAACTTTACTATCTGATAAACTTATTATGAGTCTTATCATAAATGCTAAAAGAACACCATAAATTGCAAAATTTGACATCTTCTTACTGACATAAATGAAAGAGCACATTTTTTTACATGTCGGCGGCCATCTTGGCAGCCATCTTGGATTTTGAAGAACGCTGTGAGTTATGCCAATTTATGCTGGCAGTCTAATAAACTTCAGACTATGCCGAACATTTTGGTATATGACAAGTTTTGTAAGCTTTTATGGGTAGGTACCCTAATTCTGAGGGCCAGATTGTCACCCTACCAATTGTATCATTTCAAGGTTCCTTCCATTAGCCTCAAAAAAGGTTGAGGAAAGCTGAGGAGACATCAGATCTTCAGTCGACAGATGAGGAAGTCCCTTTAAAAAGGAAAAAAAAATGTAAGGAAATGTATCTACTAAAAAATCATGTAAATTGTTTGCATGATTATGTGTATTTATAAAACATAGAGACCTTGTTGGATATAAAGATATGGTCACTGGTTGTTTCTGACTTCCTGTAAATGTATATTTTTTGATTGACAATTAAGACTGAGTGGTGTTCACAAAATTGGTCATCAGTCTCAGTATTTGTTTCTGAGCACTGCCAGTCAGCGACAAACTTGTATGTAGTTTAAAGTAGTAATGGATTTCCATATTAAAGTGTTTTGTTACATTTGATAACTAGCGGGTACTGACTTCTTGATTATAGTACACCACGGAGACTGGCTGAAGCTGAAGATAGCAGCTCTGAAGAGGAGCCCGTTCGCTCTGAGCCAGAAACACAGGTTGTAAGGCAGCCACTGCCAACACCACCGCGAGCACTTCCAATTCAACCTTTTCGGACACCACCACCTTCAAGGCCATCGCTACCACTGCAGACACCACCAATGTCATTGTCAATTCAACTGCTGCGGACACCACCACCTTCAGTGCTGTTAAGTACGTCCTATGACATTTCACCAGCATCTTCCAGTCATCATGGTCAAGATTCTAACTTTAGCAGAAGCCAGGAAGGTAATACAATGGTCAAATATTAAACCATATTCAGTCAGTGAGATAGCAATGTATGCACAATTTTTTGAATATTTGATTCAGGTTCGGAATATGGGACTCTCAATTATGGAAGCTTTCAAGCTTTTTTTCCACAAGCAGTCTTTGGTAAATAATTGACAAAGCTCAAAGTAAACACAAAAAAAATCAAACAAGTTTTGGTATTAAAATTGTTGATGTATTAATTCTGTGCATATACTGATGTTGACATTTTTTCATATACACATTTATTTATATAAAGCACTTTGTTTTACAGCCCGGGACACAAGGATTTTCACCTTGCTGGAGGCAATGCAAGAAATACTGAAAGCAAACAATAGACTTCTACGGTTGCTATTGGCACGACAACAGGGTGGGGCAGAGGTGATTGCTCCAAATGAGCTGCCAGAGGGAATAGTGTTCCCCCTGAAGACAGTTGATGAAATGGATGCGTTTAACCTAAAACTGATAGATCAGTCAACTGCTTCATCTGTTGTGAGCATGTTTTAAATTGATATTAGTAAATGTCAGTACACTAAAAAGAGTATATCTTGCATATGATATGTGACTTTGAATATGTATCTATAGACTTAACAGTCACACCATCTTTATTTGGTTCACAATAATGTTGTCAAATAACATTGATTTGGAATGCACTGATTTTACTTGGAGTGCAATAGCCAAAGTGGTTAGATAGGATTATCTAAACCTCTGATCAGTTTCTTCAGAATGCTTTGGCTTAGGCTTCTCAAACTTGACAGGCAGGTTGATGAGGAAAAGACAGATACATGTTGCTTGTGGGGGTCACTGTGTTGAAGGTCAAGGTTACAAAAAAAATTGTATTAAATATCTTTAGGACCATTTGGTCTATAGCTCCTCAAACTTGTTCCTTGGATCATAATGTCAAAATCACAGTGACGGCATAAATGTTTCACTAAAATGTTTCTTGTGCATTTTAATTCTGACATGTAAATATAGCTATTAAACTTCTGTTCTAGGTGAAATACCTGTCCAGGACACTGTCAACAGAACGATGAAGACTGTCTTGGACACAGATTTAGCAAAGCTCTACAACTTCAAGGGTCTGAAGGGAAAAGAAAACTCGACGACCTAAATCTGAAGGGTATTATTTTCCGTAAGTAACTTTAATTGTTGGAAGTGGTTAAGTTATTTCATTTAAAACAGTAGAGGTAAGTTTTATTTGTTTTTCCAATGTGACATTTTCCCAGTGGAATAAAAGCAATGTTTATTGTCAGTGTTCAACTTCGGGTCAAATACCTGTAACAAGCTTTTTGTAGTAGCAAGCAGTTTAGTCTATGATGGAAAGTTAACAAATGTCTGTTAAATAACATTTCCTTTGTTAATACTTTTCATGGTGTTGTCAGCTATTATTTCCAAAGAAAAATATTTATGGCACAAAATAATTGTTTTCATTGAAACATCACTTTTTTACAACATCAGCACAAAAGTAGATAGTTTTATTTACAATATATGGCTGTGCCACTTGTGACAGTAGCATTAACATTGTGAAAAAACTAAGAATATATAGGTTTGTAGTGAAAAATACTGAGGTTTTCTATAGTTGACAATTTTAATTGTGAACATTATCTTTATCTATCAAAAGGTTGTCTACGCATGAATCCTGTGACCCGAGGGGCAAATATGAAGGATATAGAGGCAGCCATAACCATGTGGCTTGGTGGAGCACGTGACAGAGATGGTGGGAGAAAAGCACGGATGAAGACAACTGTCTCTTCTGCTCCAGGAACACCTTCTGCTCCTAGCACTCCTGGCACACCTGGCACTCCAAACTAACTATATTGTACAACAATGTTTCAAAATTTAAATATCATCTGCCTGACATTATATTTGTCTAAAACTTTGAATAACAGTGCGAAATGTCTTCTAAAATACTTGAAAATATTTACCTTGGTGTGCACCAAATTACATGGAAAGTGATTTAATGTTAAGTTTACATTATGATCTCATTTGTGTGTTAATGCCTAGTCATTGTACTTAGCGTATTTTTTTAGTTATTGTATTTTGCATTTTTTTTAATTTTTATATATTGCTTTTTTTAGTCTTTCGAATTGTTGTGACATGCCATATAAGTATTAATTTACCGCTGGTCATTAAATTCCACAGTCTTGTCATATTATTGTCTTATTGCATATTTTCATTGTTCTTTCACAATGTCCTGTTCAGTATTTATTATGAATATACATTTACTTCCTAGTACTGGTG
Organism: Cyclina sinensis; assembly: GCA_012932295.1. Classification (NCBI taxonomy): domain Eukaryota; kingdom Metazoa; phylum Mollusca; class Bivalvia; order Venerida; family Veneridae; genus Cyclina; species Cyclina sinensis. The sequence continues at coordinate 12,762,761 of JAAONU010000019.1, forward strand.
TGTCTTGTTTGTATGAATTGTTTTACATTGCACTGTTCATATATAGATTACTACTTAGTTTTATCACAAAACTGTAACATTTGTCAAGAAACCTTTAAAACAAAACTGATTCAGATGATTCTTTTAAAACTTACAGACAACAAAATATAATGTTCTACATTGTATTTCTTAATAGACTTTAATCTATTAGAGTTATACAGAGAAAAGTTAAGTATCAGTACCTGCATTTGTTTTACATTGGCATAATTTTTTAATGTGTATCCTCATAACATACCGATTATTTGGTGAATACTTCCATTACAGCAACAGTAACTAATACCATTACTTGCATAATTTTTATATTTTGTCTAGTGCAGCCATTTTTTATCGGAAAAAATAAGCATTCGGTAATCATGAGTAATTTGGAGTGAATTTTAAAATAAGCACAAAATGTTTTATGTTTACAGTACTATACAAATTCACAGGAAAAATAATAAATTTGGACAATCTTGCCATATTTCATAAATAACTTGGGTATTTTTCAGTTGATTTTGTAATTATTTTGATAATTTTTTTATATAATTTTTCACGCAAATGTTTCATATCGAAGAACAAGACAAATTCTGATACATTGATTCACCTGTATACAGGGATGAGAATCTCCAGCTTTTTAGCTAATTTCAGATATTTTTTTGCACGTAAGAGTATAAATTGTGGCAGATTCAGTCTGATCTATTAAGATCAGGTGTTTTGCAAGGGGGCTGTAGGGGTTTTTTAAGGTTTTTTTTTTTGGTGGACGTCATTCTCATCCCTGTTTATAAGAAGAGAACCTTTTTATGAACAAATGGTATCAGTGAGTTATGAACACTTGCGGGGGATATGAATTCAGTGGATTTGCTTAATTATTCTTATGACTTTTTTAAAATCAGTTCACTGTTTTCTTTTTAAGTTATTAAATGTTTTCAACTCTTATCTTTGTTGTTTTTGTGAAAGTTGTATTATTTTTAAAGATGTGATGACTTCTAGAAAATGAGAACAAATGCCTTGACCAGTTCACTGTTCATGCTTGGTTCCGGGAATACTATTGACAACTGCAGCCTACACAGGACACATACACACTGCCGAAAAACAGAAATTGTCAAAACAAGAGACACATCTAAGACCAGTATGTTGAAACAAGCCAAATGTATAGGCAGTGTATTGCCAAGATTTGAGAACAAAGAACTTGTATTCTACCCAGATGTGCAAAAAGGGGCCCATATATAGCCCAGGTGTATAAAATCAGGAACCCACATACTGCCCAGATGTCTGAACAAGGGACCCATATGGGGCCCATATACTGCCAAGATGTCTAAACAAGGGACCCATATAGGACCTATATCCTGCCCATATGTCTAAACAAGGGACCCATATAGGGTCCATATACTGCCCATATGTCTAAATAAGGGACCCATAAAGGGCCCATATACTTCCCATATAGCAAGCCAATATGGGCCCCTCATGGTGCCCGGTTGCACATCCCATGTGGGCCCCACATGGGCTCCCCATATAGGACCCATATGGAAACCCTTATGGGGCCCATCTGGGTCCCACATATTTTGTTTGCTGGGGAGCTACCCTTGATCCAGATAATCAAGTGGAACCTGACGTTAGTGGTGATGGAGCTACCATTGATCCAGATAATCAAGGGAAACCTGGCGTTAGTGTTTAGGGAGTGGCCCTTGATCCAGATAATCAAGGGGAACCTGACATCAGTGATGATTTAGATAATCAAGGGGAGCTTGACATTTGTGGTGATAATCAATGGGAACAGGACATTAGTGGTGATGGAGTGGCCCATGATCCAGATAATCAAGGGGAACCTGACATTAACGGTGATGGAGCTGCCCTCATTCCAGATAAACAAGGGGAACCTAACAATAGTGATGATGGAGTGGCCCTTGATCCAGATAATCAAAGGAAACCTGATCCCAATGACAATGGGGCAGCAGTGGATCAAGTTGGCAAATGCACAACGGTTGCATTTTCAGGAAATTTTCCAAATCATGTGAGTATGGTATTGATTTGATATTCAAATATATGGACCCTCTAAAAAGTTTCAGCCATATCTTATATGGCTGACTAGTCAGGCGTTGGTACTCAGGTTTTTTCTGATTTTAAGGGAAAAGGCCTGGCCTTTCAGTAGGGGAAATAAACGTGGGGAAAACCTTTATATTAACAAAAAAGCTTAATAACTTTAAAATAAACAACAAAAACTTGGAACTACAGTCAAGAGAGTCATAAACAATGAAACAGTTCAGAGAGCCATCAGAGTGGGTGGGGTTCTCGCTTTCCGTTGAATCAGTGTTGGTCATCGCTTTCTGTAGGAGTTTGTGGCGATGACGTGGAGGTAGGCTAAAGAATGGCGCTACTGGACTTTTTGAAAATTGATTCTATATGTTTGTACAAAAACAGAATCAGATTTTTAAAACCTTTTTTACGTAGCATTTGCTATTATGCGACATCGCAATTACGGTATAAAAGATAGTTTTAAGTGCGGAACGATCCGGACAGGGCCGGTGTAACGTTGTAAAGTGACCCCCATTGAATAATGACCCCCCGGTCATTATTTTATATAAAATAATGACCCCTTTCTATACAATTCTGACTCCCCTTATAAAATAATGACCTCCCGATTTTATCTGTAAAATATTGACCCCCCCCCCCCCCACTTAGCCTGTTACTAACATATCTATATCAATTCAAGTCACTGTCGTGTTTCTATGGCTTTTATATTTGTTGTTGTTGTTGTTTTCTTCTGGAGCCGCTGCATGTTACTGCTGCAGAAGCTGCTGTGTCTACATCTATTGAAATGAAATATAAAATTGCTTCCATTTGAATTTCATTTAAATTATCATTATTGTAATAAGTCGCTTTAACGTAGCTGTATATGATTCAACTTCAAAGACAACATTGTTCTACTTCATCTGACGTTAGATAGCCTTTGTTCATACCATGGAGGCATTGCTTAAAACGAATGTGTTAAAAATGCAAGGCTTTGAGGAGCTATTTAAGCAGTCACTGTTCGTGCCATGACTTACATCAAAGTCCATGATGTCACTGAGCGGTGTTTTTTATGTTTTATGCAGACTGCATCATTTCTAAAAATAGTTCCTTTGATTTACCTAAGAAAAGCCGCTCGTTCAACATCAAAGAAAACGACAGCGAAACCGGAAGCAGTTCTACGTAAACGCGTGTATATATAAAGGTCTGTGGTAAGCAGTCAGTCCAACCTTGCAGCATGGACGAGAAAGATTACACAGATGTTCTAGAGTTTGTAAAAAATGGGAAGTATCCCGTTTCTGTAAAAGACAAGAACAAAAAGAGGAATTTTCGTAGAAAGTGCAAACCTTTTATTTTTGATGACGGGTTGTATTATAAGAAAACCAGCTCATCAAAACGTCTGCAAGTTGTTAAGAAAGGGAAGACAGATGACATCATTCAGAGCATGCATGCATCAGATCACGGAGGACATTTGGGAGTTTCAAAAACGTAAGTTTGATATAATGATTTCATTATCATGACCAAAAAAGGAACTTGTGATTCCTGTGAGCCTGTGTTAGATATGACATTTAAGATTATTTAAATTAGTACGAAAGCCGAATAACAAAAGCGTAAAAACGTGACTGAACTCGTAATAACGAGATAAATATCTCGTAAAAACGACTAAGTATCTCGTTATAACGAGACAACTATCTTGTTATTAGACTTGTACGGATTATGACGGACACGGACACTGACAGCGAACAACCGACAGGCAGGGGATACTCTCAAAGTTATTTCATGCTTTAAAACAGTCATGTATGTATAAATAAGGCGTATCAGATGAGTCGTTTTACAAACTAACATTAAGCTCTAGATCTTTGTATCAGTTATGATTAATTTTCGATTATAATAACTGTAAATATATTGTGAGAACAGTCCGAACGCAATATTTTGGTTTTCGCTGACAAAACCATTATACTGAAAAAGGTAAAGAATATATAACGGTACTTTATTTAAAGTTGATAATATAGGTGAACAGGTCTTTGGATCATTCCATTATTAGATAAAACTGAAATAAAGTGTTTTGTCTATATATTGTCCGCTTTTCATGCCAATAGTAAATGATACTGGTTTATTTTGATATGCAGTGTGCAATATTAAAGTATAGTCCGTTTAAAAAAGCTGATTATGAGATACAAGTTTATTGTCAATAAATAGGGGTGTAATGATCGGATGACTCCAGGTAAATGTTATTGTTTTGATAAGTATTTTATTTACTTGATGCATTAGCATATTCACTGACCTACGGTCAGCATTAATTTAATTGTCCTCTAAAATGCTCTGTACTTAATGAAATTACAGATATTAATTTCTCATATAGAGTCGCTGGCCCAGTGGTATCGTTCAGTTCTATGACGATAGCGGTTGTGGGTTCGAACCTCAAGTGAGGAAGTTTTTTTTATTTCATTTTTGGAAAGAATTACACAGTTTGTATTTAGTAATGTTATGTAAAAATCTAAATCACGAGAACCTCACTTATCTCGATTTTGCATGTATAATTCAAATAAGGTCCGAGTACACATAATAAGTAGACAGTATCCTCCAAGTAAACTATAAGAATGCCAGGAAAGTATTTGAATTCCGCCGAAAAGGAAAAGGTTGTATCTGTGCACTTATGAGGATCGAACCCATGAACATAACATGTATAGTGTTCCGCAGTCCTTCCATTATACCACTACGCCACAGTCATTGAAAGTTGCTTATGTAAACTCAAAACTAATTCTAATAATTCTATCTTCATTTAGAACATTTAGAACAACATGTATTGGATTTCAACTCAACCATGAAATTTATGGTAAAGCATCAAGTTAATAAAATTGCCCAATACCTAAAAATGGACTCGCTGTTTATAACCGTTCTCATTTGAATTTTAACGGACTGTACTTGCATAAAAAGAACATAAAGAAAAATAATTTTGTGTATTGACCAATCAAGGCAATATTATATAGTTTGGTGGCTGTTTTATTGTTCCTACTTAGTTCCTCTATTTTTCACCATCCAATTAGCGTCAAATTTAATAGAAAAACCCATGTAAATGAAGCTAAAAAAAATTCAAACAATATAATTACTAATTTATGTATTTATGTTAATGTAGTTGCACAAACTAAATTCAAATATATTTATTTCCAAAATATCAATTGTTTATTTAGATATCATAATCATTTCTTGCAAATTCAAATAGACCTTAAATGACACAGAATGAAATATATTTTGTAACTAAATCCTTATATATTAAGAAGGAATTTACCTTTCTGAGTTGATCCAAATTTTGATCCTGATCCTAAAATTGATCCATATTTTGAGCCAACTGCTTTTGTAGTCTATGCTATTACTACAAATTTTATTTAGAGAAAGCAAAAAGATATGTATAAAATAGTGTATTTTACCATTTTTATTGCATATAAAATGTGCTTTACTCAATTTCTTTAATTTTGAATTAAGGAAACAATGGAAACTAAATCGGGATCAGTTGATTCTGATTCTGAAATTTTCTAAGTAAACACGGGGTCAGATATAGGTAAACCAGATCTTTGGCAACACTTACAGTTTATAAAATGGAGGTGACCCGAAAAAATCTTGCTAAAACTAAAACAAAATCTTTCCATCAAGTGCTTACATATTGCGATACTGTATCGATATAGGCTTCAAGTATCGTGATAGTATTGTGATGCATTTCCCCGGGCGATACCCAACTCTAGTGTAAATGGTTTTTTGAAATAGTAAAATTGACTCTACTTAGCTCCTGGTATTCAAGAAGTATCTTTCATATGTACCAGGTTCGAAAAGAAAATCATGCGGCAACTCGGCATGGCCTCGTTAACAGTTCCCCACGTGCTGAATTTGTCAATCCGTAACTGTGACATGAGAAAGGTAGACAGATACTTTGAATCTGCACGCTTTTACTTACCGCTACGAACTTTAAACCATGGACTGAGGATATCTAAATATCCAAAGCCGTGCGCATACATATAGGAAGGTTCAAAGATCATACACTTGTCCTGAACTGTTTTTCTTGTCTCAGGTGCATCCATGGCCAGCTTTATTTTTAGTAATGATACTACAGTGAAACTTGTAATAGGTGACTTTCCGTGAGACCTTATCAAAAAGGTCACGTATGACTGGGAGTCTTTTAATTCAGGTCCACTAACGTCAAGTGTTTCAATTTATTATTTGTTCTTGTAAATCCTGATGCCTGTCTTTTTCTTGGATTATGGTATTTAAATTGATATAAGATATTCCCTATTTAGAATATGTATACATATTTGCATTATTATTTTTCTAATTCCTTTTTACTTGTTTTGCTAGCCATTTTGTCTGCCGTGATATCATATTACTGCACATCGGTTGATTTTTCAAATCCCGCGTTTATTCATCGGGTAATGGATAGGTTTATTTGAGATTATATTTCCATCATATTTTATTATTGTTTGGTAATACTAATAGGAGCAGGGATTTTGAAATTTCGAAATTTTAATTAGGTTGGTAGCTCTAATTCGATTTTCTCACAAGAAAAGTTGTTCGTACGGATTACATAAAATGCACTCGTGCATCCACAGATCGCCCAATTTTGGACATATTAGAAGTTATGGTTAAATTGACTTAACTCAGATAATAAAAGAGAAAAATAAACATTTTTGCCATAGCACACAGTAAAGTAAACACGCTGGTAAGAAATCCAAGATCCGAAGCGCTAAAACATGTTAATGACTGAAAAATGCATGAAAATCGTTTAATTAAGCCATATTATCATCACGGGGTGCAAACATTACGGTCGTTTGTGGCGTCAGACAGGGAGTCTTTTAATTCAGTCAGTGACTTTATATAGATTTTTTTTACGTCAGGCGGTCGTAAACAGGGTCGTATACGGCAGGAAGTGGTCTAAATCAGTGAGTCGCTAAGGCAAGGTTTACTGTATTTTGGTAACTTATCTGGACTAATAGTTATGTTTGCTTTGTTTCAGATGGGAAAAGATTTCGACTAGGTTTTACTGGAAAGGATGTTTCGAAGATGTACACACGTTTATACAGAACTGCGACAACTGTCAAAGAAAGGTGAACCTGAAGAAAGCAAAGAAGCCACTGCGACCTATCAAAGTTCCCAACGAGGCTTTCAAGCAAGTGGGCATGGACATTATAGGTCCTCTAGAAACCTCTTATCAGGGTAAGTTTTGTCTGTCGGTTTGTTGGGCTGCTTTGGTAGACCCTGGTGACTTTGACTCGTAGACAATATATGTCGGGGCATTGTGGTGCCGCATAGCGGTGTTGCTGCATAAAGATGGTCAAAAATGTTTATGCGGCGATTTTCAACGCATAAAGAGGGCATGTTTAGGCGGCAGAAAGGCCCCCTTTCGCCGCATAAAGAAACCCATTAAAACATAAACGATAATTACTAGTTACTTCTATGAAGTTTCAACCAGACCAGGATCTAGTTTTATGTACTCACTCTCTCTTCCTCTGAAAAAGTCTTAAGTTCCGAAGGTTATTCCATCTTAAGTGGGGGCATGTTGTTTTATTCACTATACATTATATAGGGAAAAAAATTGTGAACGCAACTTCTCCTACACCGCTTGGTGGATTTTGTTCAAACTTTCACAGATGATCAACCTTAATGTGTAGATGATTGTAAAGACAGGAATTTTGGCTGTGATTGGTTTTAGCAAAATTATGGCCTTTTGATGTTTTATTCACTATACATTATATATGGAAAAAAAATTGTGAACGCAACTCCTCCTACACCGCTTGGGGGATTTGTTCAAACTTTCACAGATGATCAACCTTAATATGTTGATGATCGTAAAGACAGGAGTTTTTGGTGGGTTTAGTCTTAGCAGAATTATGGCCCTTTGTTGTTTTATTCACTATACATTATATAAGGAAATATTTGTGAAGTAATAATTTTGGTATTAATATACTTATTAATTTCATATTTGAACACAACAAAGCTTTGAACTGGACCTTCAAAAAATTAATATGAAGATAACCTTGGCCTCTGAATGACCTTGACCTTCAAATTTAAAGCCTCATAAGGCCTTTGTGTTTGGAGTGGCTGCCACTATTTTTGTGACTAAAGTATACTAAAGAAATTATATATTTTTCAAGTTAAATTATATAAGAAATAACTGTTTTCTTAAAGCTTTTTAACAGATTTGTATATCCAATAAGCATTATAAGGAAAACAAAATATTTTATTACCTCCCTTAATTCTTTTTACTATATGTTTACATGTAGGATAATTAAAAGTGAGTGTTTCTTTACGTTTTATTGTTGACATTCCCTATTTAGACAAATGTTAAACCCATTTTTAACATAAAAATAAAAGCCTTATGGGACTTTAAAGTTTGAAATTTCCCAAAAGTGACTAAAACTTTGCTATTTATTTATTAGTTTTCTTCATACTTGAGCACAACAACCTTTTTAAGACAAACTTGACATGCGCTTAAGGTCAAATGATATAACATGTTACTAAGCATCATGTAGGGGGGGCACCAGTGTCCTATGGACACATATCTAGTTGTTGTATGCGTGGCATGTCGCCGCATAAAGGTGGTCACCCTCTATATGCGTTGAAAATCACCGCATAAACGAGTCCGACCACCTTTATGCGGCAACACCGCTATGCGGCACCACAGGGCATAATAATGTTATGACCCCCGTAATAATACTATGACTGGGGGTCATAATACTATGACCGGGGGTCATAATACTATGACCGGGGGGTCATAATACTGTGACCGGGGGTCATAATATTACGACTCCTCCACACATAGGAAAATGAGTCTCACACAAAACCGCTATATGAGGGTTATTTTCTGTGTGAGGCAGAGTCATAATATTGTGCCCCCGGTCATAAACTGTGACTGGGGGTCATAATTTTACAACTCCCCTACACATAGAAAACGCCCTTCACATAGTACCAACGGTTGCACTGCTCATTTTTAGTCACTATTATGCATAAAAGTAATGATGCGACTCATATTTCTATAAGGATCAGTTTGCTAAGTTACAATATACTTATATTGATAAAATCACCATGTCCAGTCTTCACGTGGTTTGACGGTGAAGTTAATGCTAAATGATGGTGGAAAACAACCTACTGGGTATTTCACCTCTGTACCACTGTACTCATTTGAAACGTTGTAATACATTGTAGTCAGTTTTACTTGAGATTTTTAGTTACTGGAGCGGTAGAGACGTATCGGTAATGCACCTGTTGAGTGGTGGTAAACTGAAATAGATTTTACGCAGTTTACGATTAGTTACAAGCAAAGCGACCGCCCATGTGAAACAGGGCCATGTGCGAAAGCAACTGCATTTCTTTTTAAGCACTGTAAATATATGTCGTATTTTTACGGGAAAACCATAGTTTATTAAATTAAATTTTGATAGTTCTGTATTTTTACGGGAAAACCATAGTTTATTAAATTAAATTTTGATAGTTCTGTAACTTAAACGCCGTTGACGGTTGCCAGCTGATATGTCAATGTACCAGCTGTTTATGACCTGTCAGTCAAATATGATCAGGCTTATTAGTCCCCTACCGGTGTAACCGGAGAGGACTATAGGAATGTCCTCCGTCAGTCTGTCCGTCCGTCCGTCTGTCCGAAAATCTGGATCCCGCGATATCTCCAAAATACTTAGAATTTCTTCATGAAACTTAGAATAGTGATAAAGGGCAATATGGAGATTATGCACGTCTTTTTATTTATTTATTTTTTTCGTTTTTGCGTCCGTCTGTCTGTCTGCTTTAAAAAACATTCAACACATCTTGAACCTAACTGGATCCCACTATATCTCCAAAAGTACATTGAATTTTTTTATGGAACTCCCCTACCGGTGTAACCGAGATAGGATTGCCCTCCGTCCGTCTGTCCCGTCTGTCCGTCCGTCCAAGTTTTGTTTCCGGGCTATTTCTTGAAGACTATTGGCCAGATTTCAATTAATTTTTTTTAAGAGTTATAGCATTTGACTAGCAATTTGCAATTTTCAAGCGAAATGAATGGGGGAATTTTTTCTTAAAGTAGTTTGTATAGAACATATCAACTGTAAACTTGAGAAAGATATTATTAAGAAACAGAGTAGTGCTTTTTTTTATTTTCCTTCCATTTTTGTCGAGCCCACCTTTGGTGAACTCGACCCTTAGTCGCCAGTTTTTGATGTTCGCTATATGTGCGTGCATGTGTCCGTCCTGATTTTTACGGACCATAACTCCAATTTGAATGAAAATGGAGGAATTTCTGTAAAAACTTCACACAAGTGATCACCTCCATGAGTTCTAGTTCTGCGCGCATGAACTGGGTTTATGGGTCAAAGGTAAAGGTCTTCTTAGAGATCACTGATAAATACTTGTGCAGGGCATATCTGGTAACTGCATGAAGAGATTTTTTTTACTATAACTTCACACAAATGTTAACTACCATGAGATCTAGTGTCGCACGCATCAACCAGGTCTCCAGTTAAAGGTAAAGATAACAGAGGTCATTAGAAGTGCTTTTCTAGAGGATATCCTATATGCATGAGGGAATTTTTATGCAACAACATCTTAAAACTGCGATGCTGGCCCGTAGACATGCAGAATGAAATTCTAGTTTCTATGCAAATTCAAACTTGAAAAGAAACATCTATCGGCTGGGGATATACTAGTATTGTCTTTGACAATGCATCATTGATTAAAATAAGTATTGTAAAATGCTTTACATTTATACATTTCAGGAAACAAGTTCATTGTCGTTATAACAGAATATTTGACAAAATGGGTAGAGGCAGAAGGGATTCCAGACAAGTCATCTGAAACTGTACTATCAGTATTCACGAAGTTTGTCACGACACATGGTTGCCCCAGCCTATTAATAACGGATCAGGGGAGAGAATTCTGCAACGACTTGAATGAAAAGTTTTGCAAGCAGTTTGGGATAGAACATAGAATTGCATCAGCATATCACCCACAAACAGGAGGACATACTGAAAGATTTAACAGGACTTTGTGCGATATGCTTGTGCACAGTGTAGATTTGTCGCAGAAAAATTGGGACATTAAGTTACCATACGTACTGTTTGCCTATAGAACGTCTAAACATGAGTCGACGAAACAAACACCATTCTATCTTGTGTTTGGATGGCACGCACGCTTACCAATAGAACTAGACTTAGCAATGCAATCGGATGATAACCAAGACTCTGAATTGTCACTAAAGGAAAAAATAGACTCGTTCATTAAACTGTCATGCAACAGAAAAGAAGCATCGTCCAATATTAAAACGGCACAATCGAAGCAGAAGGAATATTACGATTCTTCACTACCTTAAGACGATACAGCAGGTTTTGAAGTCGGCGACCAAGTCCTTCTTCATAACACCAGAAAATTGACGAGAAAAGGAGGGAAATTGGGTCTTAAATGGAAAGGACCATTCAAAATAACAAAAGTAACTGGAAAAGGCACTTATTTCCTAGAAGGAATGAAAACAAGTGTAAGTGGGAACAGACTGAATCGCTATAGGCAGAGTAATGATGATGCTGCTACAGATAACACAGAAAAGCGACCAACTGAAGGTCCAAAAGATGACCACAGTCTAATAAACAAAGAAACAGGAACCCAATCAAACGAGAAAGCGTTTGAAAGACCTGCAAAAAGAAACGATAAATCTGACGACTGCAATATCCCTCCAAAAAAGAGATGAGTATCGCGAGAAGATGTTGCAACACAACCTACCAATTCTACAGAATCTACTAATCAAGAACCCCAACCATTTCAATTCAGACCATCTAATCAAGAATGGCAGGAACAAATCTCGAGTGTATTTAAGTCGGCAGTCAAAAACACGTATGCATCCGGTCCAGACAAATATATACGACGAGACGCCAAACCTACTAAAACTGTAAACATGCGTGGGGATGGCAATTGTTTGTTTAGAACATTCAGTTATTTAGTTTTTGGCGTACAAACACACCATAGCTTGATAAGGCAAGCGATTGTTGACTTCATGAAAGAAAACGAAACTCTAATGAAAGGCATTACACGTGATTCGGTTTCCAGATATCTAGACACGTCAATGATGGCCTCCGAAAACACTTGGGGAACAGAAGTGGAGATATTTGCTTTTTCAACTCTCACCAGAAGCGTTGTGTATGTTTATTCACAGTATGGCAGTAAGGAACAGTGGCGTTGGTTAGAATACAAACCGTTAGGCCTCATTGGTGGTAATTTAAGGGGTCGAGCAGTGTACATTCAGAATACCAGCGACCATTTTGTCCCGGTGCTAGAGGTAGATGGCGAAGAGTTCTCAAGAAAGCCATACAAACGAATTCGGAACCACATTCCAGAAAGATACCACGCCCTTATAAGTGATGACCTATTAGATGCTGCTTTAGTGAATTGTTACGCAGACGAAGCCTTGCTATTAAAACTTGACAAAAGTGTAAAGACTGTATATGTGAAGGCTTTTACTAACACGCCTTACAATGTAGAAGGGCTGCGTGGGTTATCTGACGAGGTGGATGCAAATATTTTCAATATAGTATGTGACTGGAGCGATCTCGAAAACAAACTTAATTGATAAGTGACACGTGCAAGAATAAATCAACAAATCAGTGGAGAACGATACAATTTATGCTAAATTTGGTTTAAAATATTGCATCTGATGAGCATAACAATGCGTGCTAAATATACCTTGTGTGATTTACTAACTAAAATAATAGCTTAAGATATAAACAGATGTGACATGTAGTTTTACCAAAGCACAGGTCAACACCCTGGGACGTTTTGTTGGATTCGCCTCTATATTCCATACAGTTTTAAATAAAAAGTCCTTTCGTTTATGAAATTGTCCTTATTATATACCGAACAACACTCCCGAACCACGGATATATAGGATCTCACATGAGTTGTCATATGATATAAGATTTTATTAAACGAGCTCAAGAAAATGTTATATAGCGAGCCTCGGGCGAGCTTTATAACATTTTCTTGAACGAGTTTAATAAAATATTATATTTTTTGACAACGAATGAGAGATTCGTTTTATCACATGACTTAAAACATAAAAATAAAACATATAAAATAAACCCTTTTTAACGCTATGAATACGCACGCTTTTCACGCCTTTTTTCTATATGGAATGTATTGGCGGAAATGAGTCACGTCAAAGTTATATTACACGTGTTAAATATAAAGAAATTCGTAATGATTATATTACATGAAAAACAAGCGATGTCATGTGATAAAATCAGATCTAGCAAATTCAACGATAATGCTACCAATACCGGTATCTATATTCACACAAAAGTAAAAACACTCTAGAGGCCACATTTTTATACGAATCTTTATAAAATTTGGTCAGAATGCTAGTTAATTCGAGTGAGTTTAAAACTGAGTCATGTTAGGTCAAAATTAGAAGTATGTCCGTCCGTCTGTCCGTTTGTCCGTCTGTCTGTCTGTCTTCGGTAATGTCAAACACCCCCGGGGACGTAGACATGGTTGCGCGTCAAAATCGCAAGAAGGTTTAAAGAGTAGTTTAAAAAGATTTAAAAGAATGTTTAAAAGGGTTAACTAGAAATACATTCTGCATGCCCACGGGCAGAATGTCGAGCCCGCTTTGTAGGTTTAAATTTTCACAGAAAGATTCATAATGGACATTTGTGAAGATGAAAGAATGATAATGACCTTGACCTTTGATATTGTGACCCCAAAAACCATAGGGGTCATTTACTCAATATGGGTGATCATCCTATCAGGTTTGGCAGCTGAAGGTTGAACAATAATTAAGTTATTGAGCGGAAACCGTTTTCAGTTTTAAGGACTATGTAACCTTGAACTTGTTATTTGACATTTGACCTCTAAGTGTGACCTTGACCTTTGCCACAGAGACCTAAATTTTTCGCGCGACACACCGCCTTGCCATGGAGAACATTTATGCCAAATTATATTAAAATCCCTCCATCCATATAGAAGTTATGCTCCGGACACGGATTTTGCGCCGACTCCAAGTGTGACCTTGACCTTTGACGAGCGGATCTGGGTGTTGTGCGCGACACGTCTTCTCATTAAGGTTAAAATATATCTCAAGTTAATGTTGAATTCCTTCAACAAATGAGTGAGATATAGGCCGGACAAATCCGGATTATTTGACCTCTAAGTGTGACCTTGACCTTTGACGCAGAGACCTAAATTTTTCGCGCGACACACCGCCTTGCGATGGAGCAGACACGGATTTTGCGCCGACCCTTAAGTGTGACCTTGACCTTTGACGAGCGGATCTGGGTGTTGTGCGCGACACGTCTTCTCATTAAGGTAAACATATATCTCAAGTTATTTTGAATTCCTTCAAAAAATGAGCGAGATATAGGCCGGACAAATCCGGACGGACAGACAGACGTACGCACATACACCGAACCAAACTGCCAAAAGTGGCGACAAAGTCGAGCTCACCGCAAGCGGGCTCGACAAAAATCAGGGGGCTGTACAACTAAGGCAAGACATGTTCAATGCTAGATATAGCTGCACTGAACTGCTCAGGGGTAGGGAGGAGGGCAACAGTAAGTGGTAGGTTGTTCCAATGGTACACAGTCCTGGGGAAGAAAGAAAATTTATGATAATAAGAGGTTGCTGTAATTAACCTGTAACTCAGATCTTTTGCATGAATTGCTTATCCTTTTTGTGCTAAATGATTTCTAAAACCACTTTTCGAATGGTCATGAAAAGAAAAAAGGGATAATATTTTTAAGTTATTCATCATTGCTAGTTCCATTAGTTTAACTGTGTGGGACGTTTAATCACTATACAACTTTGATGACTACGAAAATGATTCAAACCACTAACAAACACTTGTCACTTACAGTGCACTTACAGTGATTCTGCTTGTATAATTAATAATTATTTGATTTCAATCGCAGAGAGGTTTATATAGTTGACTCCTAATCCAGTTGCCCAGATTCGATTCCCAGGCGAGGAAGCTATCGAAGTATGTTACATCAGATCAGGATTAGACGAGTTCTGGTAAGAAGTCCAACGATACTAGATTGAAATCCAGCCACCCTCGCCCCCTGAAAACTAGCTAGTTCTGTGATTATAAATATTTTTTATGATTGATATTCAAACAGGCCGTAAATTACAACAAGTAGTTGCGTATTTTGTTGATGGAACGTTCCTATGCAGTCCATCGCCTATGTTTTAAATGATAAACTGAGCAGCGCACAGTTTGTATGCCTGTCACCCATACACGACCCTGGTAGGCGTCGAACTCACAACGGTGAGGGGCAAGTGATTCTCGGTCGGAGACTTTAACCATTTTTTCTTTCCACACAAATAGGCATCGGTAGTGGTAATCCCTGAAGCTTGGATCAATTCCATCTAACTGCGGTCAAAAAAAAAACGTGCAGTATGGACGCATGCACGGACGGGTGCCATCACTCCTCCGATGTCTATGGATGAAGATAATTATGTTGTGTAAGTGTACCTTAGATAGGTTAGGTCAAGGTTTGGATTGGGGGGTCCTTATTCTATAGGGGGTCACATTTCTACGTGAGGGGTCATTTTTCTACGTGTGAGGAGTCATAATATAATGACCGCGGAGTCAATATTTTATATAAAATAATGACCCGGGGGTCATTATTTTATATAAAATAATGACCGGGGGGTCATTATTCTATGGGGGTCACTTTACAACGTTACACCGGCAGATATAAGATGCAGTAAACAATTTTACTTTCTTAGTCTTACTTATACGAAAATCTAACATTGGGATTAACTTTGCTATATATTTACTAAATATAAATACTATAGTCCATGGTAAATTCTAGAGATAACTTGCAATTACGACCATATTATGGTATTATGATGTTGGAAAATGTTTTGCATTTTTAGGTACTACTGCTTTCGTATGTGTTTTATATTTCATGGCTGCCTTACACACAGATTCCTTATTGCCTGAATGTAAATTTTGCATTGTCAGAATTTTGTTATGTGCTAAACTTTAATTTTTTCTACCATGTGCTAACTGTCATTTTAGAATCTAGTCAAGTGTGCATAATAATTGTTTATTGTATAAATTTAAATCTGGTTCATGTTTTTATATTTATTAGTGTTTTCTTGTCAGATTTAAATTTGATAGTACATATGTTACCTTCATACACAACTCACAAATATTTGAATTTTAATAGCTGTAAGTATATAGTACACTACCTCAAAGGTCATGGTCATACAAGGTAATACAGGTCAGATGTCAAAAATATTAAGTGCAAATTTGCTTTACTGGGTTTATTAATTGTTTAGGCTCTGACTTATGAATTGAAATAACACAATCTAATGATAAAAAAATGATAAAAAATGATTTAAACTGTTATAATAAGAACAATACGCATTTCTATGCATTGTTATATTGTCTTTGGTTGAAAACAGTTGTATTTTAGCTGTAACTGAATGAAATAATACAACAGATTTACTGGCTGTGTGTATATATTTTTACTTACTATTTACTTGTAGCCTTGCTATGTTTTCACCACTCATAGGGCAATTTCAAGCACATCAACTGATGTCTCGGAATGAATATTTGTTTATTTGCACCGAGAAAGTGTGAGACATAACGACGATTTGTTTAATGTAATGTTGTTCACTTTAGCCTTGAGGGCAATAAAATATGATTTATGCATACTGAAATCAGCTAGGATTTGAACCAAGATTTCACCTTTGTTTCCAGGGATACTGGGTGACAGATTATGGTTTGTTACCCAACAAGTCCTGCAGACAGGACCCATTGAGGAAAAATGTATGCAGGTCCAATAAAGGCATATACATATCTGTCGAATATAGGCGTATTGATATCGGTCCAATGTCGGCCCAATGTTGGAAACGACATAGAACCGATATAGCATTGACTTTGCAAAACCGAAGTTGCCCCGATATTGAAATCAGACATTGGGCCGATATTAAAAACCATATCGGTCCAATATCGGCCCAATTTAAAATGCCTGCTGGGTTGATTTTACTTAGAGTTATATAGGAAAGTCTTAAAAAATCTTCTTGTCAGAAACCACAAGGCATAGGGCTTAGATATTTGGTATGCAGTATTGCCTAGTAGACCTCTGCCAGTATTGTTCAAGTTATGGCCTCTGGGTCAAAAATTATCACGCCCTGTGGGTCATATGTTTTACATAGAGTTAAATATACAGGAAAAAAATATCTTCTAGGAAGAAACCAAAAGGCTTACAGCTTAGTTATTTGGTGTGCAGCATTGTCTTATAGATCTCTACGAAGATTGTTTAAATCATGCCCCCAAGGGTCACTTGTTTTACACAGAGATATATAGGGGGGATCTTCTTGGTAGAAAATACAAGGCATAGTATGCCTATATTTTTAAATTGGAGCATTGTATGGAGGACCTTTACCAAGTTAATTCAAATCCTGGTCCCTGTGTCAAAATGGCCCCACCTCTGGGGTCACAGGTTTTATTGGAAAAAGATTTAAAAATCTTCATTTCAGAAACCATAAGGTGTTGAGCTTAGATATTTAGAATGAAGCACAATTATGTCCCCTGGGTCAAAATAAAACCTGCCAGAGGATCACTGGATTTTACAAAGACTAATATATATAAGGGAAACTCTAAAAAATCTGTTTCCATAAACCAAAAGATATAGAGCTTTGATATTTGTTAGGTAGTATTGTCTAGAGAACCTCTACCAAGTTGGTTCAAATCATACCAGGGCTAAACCGTATAGTCAAACAAATTAAAAAAAAACAACACTTAAACACACACATAGTGGGATAGGTTGTAGTAACAGTTTTTATTGTACATTTATAAAATCAATTTTGTATAAATATTGTTTGTTATGGTATGATGAAGTTATAGGTCATAAAACTTGAAAATGGAATGGAAAGAATATCAAACTTCATGAGATTTGAACTAGCAATTAATTTATTTATTCTGAAACTTATCTTAATATATTATTATTTCTAAAAGTTAATATATTGTTATTTCTAAAAGTTTCAGTGTGAAATTTTTCTTTTCTTTTCTAGGTAAATCTACAAACTTGAATTTTAAAAAGACAACTTTTTTATACACTGTTTAACTGTGTTTGACAATAATTTTGTGTTTATTGTGAACAACTGAAAAGTTATTGAAAGTTTTATTGTGAAGGGTGATTTTTTGAAGAGAAGATACTGTTCTTTTTCATTAAGAAGTGGACATTGTGAAATGCCACGTAGTAAGTCGTGGAGGCGGGCAGAGGCTAGGAAGATGGCACTGAGGAGGAGAGAGGAGGTGAAGGAGGGTGGTGACTCAGTCCCTGTTGTAGGTCCGGTCACTTTGCCGGCGGACATGGCCCCATCAGCACCCTTGGCATGCCCAACCACTGAGTTGGCAGACAGGGTAGCTGAGGCAACTGATGTAGGTCCGAGCATCGTATTGCCAATCAGAGCCCGAACAACCCCTGATGTAGGTCCGGTCAATGTGCCGGCTTTCAGGGAAGTTATAAGTCTAGTCAGTGTGCCAGCACTTTTAAGTCCGGTACACGTGCCGGCACAATTGAGTCCGGTCAATGTTCCTGCAAAAGTTCTTGATTACATTGCTCACAAAAAAAATACAAAAGAATACAAATTTGCCAAAAAATCCAATGACAAATATAGTTATGAATACGAAATTGCCAAATATTCCAATGCCAGAGATATGCCTTTTTGCTGCTTGTCATTAGTACATGGTTCTTATCATCAAGCTGACAGCAGATTTCCCATTCAAACTAGAAGAAGTCAATGCACTATAAATGCCTCATGTGCTTTGATATATTCCAAGTATTCAGACTTGTTCACATCAGAAAATGTTAATGAAATCCTCGATGTTGGATATCAGCTGTACAAGAATGTGGTCGACAATTTGAAACAGCTTGGTAAATTTAAGCATCGACTTCTAAGTCTTGATGAAATGCCTGATCAATTAAATGTTTTATCCAGAATTGTACAAATCAGAAAAGAAAAAACAATATCAGGTATCGCTGATCAGCAGTTTGGAGATACAGAGTTACCAACATTACATGAAGCTTTATATACAGCATTCCAGGTAGCAAGTCACGAATTAGTCATGACTGGACCTATTCTGTAGTATTTGTGAAAGATGGTGAATTTTGACTGTTTGATTAACATTCACATGGTGAAACTGGTCTTTCAAGTCCAGATGGACACTCTGTTTTGATTTCATTTATTAAGCTTGAACACTTAGTCACATTTTTGTATGCATTTTATGAAAGTGCAAATACTGACATAGCAAGTCAATATGAAATTCTGCCAGTATGCTTTAATGCTGTTGATTGCAATTCTTCAGACTTGTTAGAAAGTAACTTTGTAGATCACCAGAAAAAAAACTGATGAAAAATGTACTGCTCAATTAGCTTGCCCATGTGAATGAAAAACTGTTCATCACAAGGATAAAAAACACAAAAGTCTTGAAAAAGAGTCTTGTGAAAACAGAAATTCAGTAGATTGTTCAAATAATGATCATCATTCAATTCTCACTGACAAATACATGGAAGATCAAATGCAGAGGAATACATATAAACAACAGATTTTGAAAAAATCTGTGGATAGAAAAGAATATCAGAAACTGTACAAACAGAAACAAAGACAAACTGAAGAGTTTCGCAAAAAGGACAGAGAGTTATCATTGCAATCAAAGCGTACTGCAAAACAGTCCAAGGCTTTTCGACTTTTCGAGAAAAGGACAGAATTCAAACATTTAAATCAATGCAAACTGCTAGACAGTGCAAGGCTTTTCGAGAAAAGGACATAATTCAAACATTGAAATCAATGCAAACTGCTAGACAGTCCGAGGCTTTTCGAGAAAAGGACAGAATTCAAACATTTAAATCAATGCAAACTGCTAGACAGTCCGAGGCTTCGCGAGAAAAGGACAGAATTCAAACATCTAAATCAATGCAAACTGCTAGACAGTCCGAGGCTTCTCGAGAACAGGACAGAATTCAAACATTGAAATCAAAGCGTACTGCTAGACGGTCCGACACATTTAAAGAAAAAGAAAGAAAGTATCAGAAAGCTTCAAAGAGAAGAGCAAGATAGGTAGAGTAATACAAAAGTTTAGAAGCTGAAAGGAAGCAAACCAAGCGAACATCTCTGGAATTCAAGCAAAAAGAAATAGATATACAAAGACAATCTAAAAGGAAAGCAAGATCAGATCCATATAATTTAGAGAAAGAAAGAATTACTAAACAACAATGGAGATTTGATGAAAGAAATAAGACAAATGAAAAAAATATTGACTGTAGCCGTAATGCATCCAAGCGTAAAAATCTGCAAAGCAAAGAAAATACGGATGTGATATTAATGACTGTTTAGACTTTTTCATAAAAAATATTTCAGTTGTTGTCATCAGACATGGTTCAGGCAGAGTGTAGTAGAGGTTAAGTCTTCATTATATGAGAAAAATGAAAAGTATTTTACCGGGATATTATCAGTTGATAACAAGCAATGGATCTGTATCACTTGTAAAACTAGTATTACGAGTGGTAAAGTACCTAAAATGTCTGTTTTAAATGGAGTGAAATGGCCAAAAAAGCCGAAAGAATTAGACCTGTTTCCATTTGAAGAGAGTTTAATTGCTTTACACATACCATTCATGCAAATGAGGGAACTTCCTAGAGGTCGCCAACCTTCTGTGAAAGAAAATGTTAACAATGTTCCTGTTGATATTCAGCTTGTTGAAAATGTTCGTCCACTTCGAGTTCTTGTTACTTTGCACTGGTTAATGAAAACCAGTGATCTGTATAAAATGCAAATGTTCAAATTGATCAAAATTGGCTAAGAAGTGTAACAGAGGATAGTAACGAAATACTACATGAATTCTTTGAAGCTCAAGTAAAGGACTTCAAATTCTGGTGTTGACGATTTTGATGGTGTTGTTGCTGAAATGGTTGAAGAGTTCCAATGTGATCACAATTGTAACCTAATTTTACATTATATGTAAATATGAGTAGTAGCTCAAATGCTATAGATATCTCAGCCAAGGCGTGCATATGGAAAATTTTGAATTGAAAAATAAGAAGCCACATATTGAAAAAATTTTTTTTTATATATTATCATATAGATAGTACAGTGGAAGCCAGTAGAATATGTTATATAAACTGTCATTATGGTAATGTATATTTGGTTTAGAAATCATAATACAACATATAGAATATGACTGATCATTATTTCACATTGACATCTGATATTTGAATTCAGGACATGTCACAATTAAGGGGAAGTGACTTCTATTTTCACTTTAAGATAAAAATAGCCATTTTCTCAAGACAGGAAGAAATGGTTTTAAACTGTATCATTATAGAAATTAAATCAAATGGAGAAAATGAACAATATAATCATATAAAAACATTCACTTTGGTTTTTGACTGTCTGTTTGCATCATTTTACAATATACTTATTTAATTCAAATGTATACAGTGGAACTTCCGAAAACCGGACCTTCTAAAAACCGGAAACTTCTGAAAACTGAACGATTTTCTCAGTCCCAAAATTTCTCCTTCTGTTTTCTATGTAAATCATACTTCTGAAATCCGGAACTTCCGAATTCTGAATTCCGAACGAGTTTTCCGTAAAATTTAGTTTAAATCAATGCAATTTTACTTCCAAATACCGGAAAAGTAAAAAAAGTGCAAAAGACAGACCTAAGATCGCAAATCTTGCAGCAAAGATTTCACGTGTCTATCTATTGTTTACCAATTAGCGGTGATCGTTTATTTTGACATGCGTTAGAATAACAAGTTGTCAACTTGAAATTGACATGCAGCCGAATATATCGATAATTAGATAGCGGTAAATAATAAAAGCGATGGTTAGTGGATTCATAACAGGTGTTTGCCTCAAGCAACTTTAAGGATTAAATTGCAATTGTGGTATCTTAAAAAGCATAATTAATTAGCCAACATCGGCCAATGTATTGGTTATTCTAATTGGCGATTTTTTTTACAAACTGTTTTAAAGGTATGCAAAATGTAGCTTTGTTCTGACATATGGAAACGTGTATGCACATAATATAGTATACATGTATTTGAAAACATATGACATTTTTTTCCTAATAAAATATACATGTAAAGAATGTTTTCATTAATTTTAATTCTGCATTATGTTTCCCATGTTACAAACGCTGTTACGCTAAACAATACTGACTGCATTCACTATCATAAAGAACCACTGGTGTTTGGCATCTGTACTTGTCCAGATCATTCGTACTTCTGAATTCCGGAAACTTCCAAAATCCGAACTTTTTGGCCGGTCCCATGGGTGTTCGGTTTTCAGAAGTTCCACTGTACAAGTTACTTTTAATTTTTCAGACCAGAGACAGTAACACCAGATTCATCCAGAGTTAAAGGAATGTTCAAGTATGATATGGGCTGGCAAAAAAGGGGGGGCAGGCAGAGCTTATGATAGTAAGTCTGGGGTTGGAACCATGATTGGCAATAACACTGGCAAAATTTGTGCCTTTGGTGTTCGGTCGAAAGACTGTCGTAAGTGCTCCTATCACATAAAAAGAGGAAACAGAACACAAATGTTGTAAAACTGGGAAGGGTCATCCAAAGCAATGGAAGCAAATGTCGCTGTTGCGGCTGTGAAAGAAGTTGAAAGTAAAAACATCGATGTAAGTGTTATTATTATGGATGATGATGTTACAACAATGGCAAATATTAAACAAAATGTATCTCATTCAGTCACAAAATGGAGTGATCTAAACCATACAAAAACATCTTGGTAACTCTTTATATCAGTTCCAGAAGAACTATAAATGTCTCACTCCAAAGGTTATTCAGTTCCTTCAAAAATATTTCTCATATGCCGTTAAACAAAATAAAGAAGATCCTGCTGGTTTGAAGACAACTTTAGAAAATATTGTTCCTCATGTCTTTGGTAAACATGAAGCATGTGACAAAAAATGGTGTGGCTATCATAAAGATCCAGTCAAGTACTGCCACAAATCACTTCCAAATGGTAAGGATCTCAAAGGAGAAAATCTGGAAATTGATATCACTTCTGTAGTCAACATTTTCATTAATAATGCAGACAAAATTGCACCTGGTGGTTCTACTAAGGAAGTTGAGTCATTCAATAACATGTTGGCGACAAAAGCTCCAAAAAGGATTCATTATTCTGCTTCACAGAGTTTGAATAACAGATTAAACTGTGCAGTGGTTATGTTATGGAGGTAAACAGTATACTTGAAATGTCACCTGGTATAGTATATGAAAACTTGTCAAATAAAAAAAGAAGCTGCTCGTAAAAGAAGGCTCGAAGTTGAGAACACCAGAGAGTTTAAAAAAAGAAAACTGGAGAATAAATTTTAAAAAAAAAGCTCATACAAAATTAACCAAAGAACTTCAGGAAGGAGTTACATACAAATCTGGAGTAGATCTTGTCAATATATCAGACTCAACAGAAATTCCATATCCATCAGAAGAGCCAGTTAAAAATACTTTAGAAGATGTAACAAACTACAAAAAAAAATTATTGTGATATAGAAACAACATCATTGTCAAAAACATGTGACATTATTCAACTTGCTGCTGTTTGTGAACATGTCAGTTTCAATACATATATAATGTCATCTAAACCTATTTCAGATGGAGCTTCACAAGTGACTGGTTTGTCTTGCCATGGCAATGTTCTGTTTTATAATGGAAGTCCAGTGCATACTGTAGCTTTGAAAGAATCTCTGTCTTTGTTTCTTGCTTGGTTACAGGATAGACAGCCATGTATTTTGATAGGTCACAACTTAATAAAATTTGATTTGCCTATTATGACATTTCAAAACTTTTGTTTAATTTCCAAAATAGTATTGCGACAGTAATAGACACTTTACCTTTGTTTCAGGAACTTCATCCTGAACTTGATAAACATAATCAAGAATTTTTGATACATCATTTTGTTAAGGAAGGTTATGAAGCCCATAATGCTCTTGAAGATGTTAAGGGTTTGCAGACTCTAATAACAGCTACTAATATCACTGATGAACTACTATGCAAGCACAGTCTTACTGTAAATTCTGCTATAGATTTTTACTTGTTTGATAAAAAAACAGATGGGTATATAGATTCCATGACTTGCTTAATAAAAGGCAAAATCTTGAAAGCAGCTATCTGTAAAAAGGTAGCTAGAAGTGGTTTAGGACTTTGCCATTTGAAACTGGCAGTATCTAGGGGAGGGCTAGATGGGCTATACAGTGTCTTATCTGAAAAAGTCAATGGCAAACCAAGAGTTACTGCTGTAAAAAGAATAGCTAACCAGTTGTTTGAGTTTTTAAATGCACAATGAAAATTACAAAGAAATACAGAGAATAAATGATAGTAATTAGTAAATGTGTGTCTGTTTTATCATTTACTCAAGCTTATTTTTTATGACTTATGTTGTATTGTGCATATTTCCTGAAATGGTTACCATGGAAACCATTGATTTTTGAAAGATGTAATATTTTGACCTTATTATCTTATCAATAATTTTGATAGTAACACTTAGATGATGGTGTTTAGAAAGAATTATCAAAATCTATTTAGTAGAATTTAAGTTATGTTTTGTGCTTTTTCCTGAAATGGAAACATTGATTTTTTTGAAAAATGTAACATGATGACATAGTTATTTCATCACTTAAATTTTACAATAACAGTTACATGATGTATAGAAAGAATTATCAAAATCTATTTAGTAGAATTTCAGTTATATTAATTTATTTGCATGATTTATTGCCATTTTATCAACTTCTCTTGAATTGAAAAAAAAAACAGATTTTTGAAAAAATTGCTCGTATTATAGTGTATTTGACATGGTGATTTGGGCCTATATTTATGCTTATTGATTAAACTGTGTTTACTTTTTAATCATTAATGCTGTTTTTTGCATTTTTTCCTGAACCATGGAAACCTTGGTCTTTTAAAAAAATAACCATGGTGACCTTATTATTTTATTACTTAACATATATTTTTCATGGCAAAAATGTTGCACTTATTGGTCTAGTAATTTGTTTAACAGCTACAGGTTACACTAACAATAAACCACAATAACACTTACTATAGTAGCTAGGTGCCTCCGTGGCCGAGTGGTTAAGGTCACTGACTTCAAAACACCTTACCCCACATCAATGTGTGTTCGAGCCTCACTCGGGGCATAGAATTCTTCAGTGTGGAAGCCATTCAGCTTTGTATCAGTGCGACGTTAAACCCAACAAAATGAATAAATAAATAATACTAAAAGTAGCTAGACAATCATCACCAGGACAGAATTAATAATGATTGCTTAAGTACAGGTTACTAATTAAGCTGTTAAATAGGCTTGTCTAGTACATATTTCATGGAGTTAAAATAATTCTATGATACTCATAATTATCCTAGCTGTTGGCTAAGCTGAAAGCCAGGCATGACATGTGCTCTACAGTATTTACTACTGTAAAAAGTAAGGGCAGTTGATAAGAAATGAAAGTGTTATACCTCATCTCACTTCAATTTTTAAGAATTTCAGGGAACATTAAAAAAAATTAATATTACAATAGATCAGTACTCTTCGAGAACATTTTTATTTAGTGTTGAATCTTAATTTCAGATGATGAAAAAGAGTTAACAGAGTTTGCCATGTTGGCAAATTCTAGAGTTCTGAAAAGAAAACAGAGGCAGACTGAAAGTGAAGATATAGTTGAAGAACTAATTACATTTCAAAGCAGTGAGCATGTTCCACAAAAAGAAAGTCCAAGAAAACAAAGCTTATTGAAATTAGCAAAGAGCAGGAAAAGGAGTTCAGCCCTAAAAAGAAGAAGAGCAAGAAAGACTCTGTTCAAACAGCTAATCAGACAAAAGATCAGAAAGACTCCGTTCAAACAGCTAGCCAGACAAAAAAAATCGGTAAGTTTCAGTTCAAACAGCTAACCAGACAAAAAATCTGAAAAAAAAATTGGAAAAACTGTTGAGAAAAGAATACTTAGTCAATTCATACATTCTACTCAATCAGAGCCGGTACTCGGTTCAAAGGAAACAACCACTCTGGTACAGACTCCAACATCTACTGAAATAATCCAGTCAACTGCCACTCAGGTACACACCCCACTATCTACTCACACTACCAAGCCAGATACTCCACAGGTACAAACCCCACCATCTACTCATGAAATGCAGTCAAAAACTCCACAGGTACAAGCCCCATCATCAACTCACGATACCCAGTCAAATACTGAACGGTTACAAGACCCACCATCTATTCACAATATGCGGCCAACTTTTCCATGGTTACAAGCCCCACAATCTACTCATGTTGCCCAGACAGATACTCTACAGGTCCACGCCCCACTATCTACTCAAACTACCCAGTCAGATACTAGTACTCCACAGGTACAAACCCCACCATCAAGTCATGAAACGCAGTCAAAAACTTCACAGGTACAAGCCCCACCATCTACTCACGATACCCAGTCAAATACTCGACGGTTACAAGCCCCACCATCTACTTTCGATACGCAGTCATCTTGTCCAAGGTTACAAGGCCCACAATCCACTCATGATACCCAGTCAATTACTCTATGGTTACAAATCCCACCATCTACTCGTGATACCAAGTCAACTTCTCCATGGTTACAATCCCAACAATCTAGTCATTATACCCAGTCAAATTCTCTATGGATAAAAGCCACACCATCTCCTCATGATACCCAGTCAAATTCTCTATGGATAAAAGCCACACCATCTCCTCACGGTACCCAGTCAACTTCTTCATGGTTACAAGCCCCACCATCTAATCGCGCTACCCAGTCAACTTATCCATGGTTACAAGCCCAACCATCTACTCAGCGAATTATTACATTAATCAAACCTTGGGAAAAATGAATCAATTTGCGTCGATATATAGCAACAAGTGCCTAAAATATCGACCAATGAAATCGCGTTTAACAAAACTGATACTCTTGAACGGAGAAGGTAGAAACCTATCAGAAACAAATTGGCTGCGCCCATGGCGAAAACCTGTTTCGCGTGTCTTGCCAATATAAAAGGCAAAAATTATCACCAACTCAATTCTTCGACAAGCAAAGACCGCTATAGTGATATTTTACTTGCCCACATTTTCAATTTTGAACTTCTCACAAACAGAATGTCGTCTACGGCTGCCGCCACCTTGTCTGTAATACCGAATGTCGTATAGAACGAGCGTTTTGATTGGTATTAATTGCCTCATGAAATCGTGAGGGGACCAATGAAATAGCTGTCTTTGACACATCTCTTATCGACTAGATAGCGTTCAAAAATCCCACGGCTTATAAATGTTAATAGATCGGCCGTGGGTATCCGACGATGGTAAATATAAACTAAAGTAAAGCATACTATGTTCTACAATTTCAGCTCCACCTGCCGAAATCATTGATTTTTTCCGGGCTTTAAAAAGCCACACGTACAACAGTACATCTCAGCATTTACAGAATACTATGATGAAAGCAGAAGCTTAGAGTAAGACAATAAGAAAATTTTACTCTCGGAGTGTTATTTTCAAACACTTTTGACTTCTTTCTGTGCAACCAAGAACATTTTGTTAATGGTACATAATCGTTTGTCAGTTTTTACAATACATTAGCACTTCTGCTCACCTGAGGGTAAGGTATCGGTATAATGTAACTTAGTGACTGTATGATATCCCTTGAAATCTTTTTTACTAAAAACAATTGCAGCAGTAACATAAATTTCCATAGCAAAGATGGTGCTTGTAGATATTCAAATAGAGTGGATCTAACCAGAACTCTGGGTGCCATGACAACAGAAAGGAAAAATTTTCTTGTTCAAAACGGCAATGCATAGAGCTAAGATATTTAATGTGTTCCATATTTATTCATTTTGCCACTGGGGTTAAATTGATCAGTGTAAAGTTTTGTCCAAAGCTCACGGCCTGAAGCTGTAAGATGCATGATGCTTTAATTTTGTCAAGAGGAAGTTAGAACTACCAAATTTATTTAAATCATGTTCCTACAATTCAAATTATGACCCAACCGTGGCGGACAATTTTTTATTGGAAACACTAAAAATACCATTAGAAGAGAACTTAAAACCTGAAACAATATGCGATTTTGAAATTTCTAACTGTTGAGAGTTTTTAGTGACTGAATGGTGTCTTCAGCAATTAAGAACATAGTTATCTTCGTTGTCTCTTTTCAGTGTGATATTACAGTCCTTAAAGCATATTCATGTACAATTATCAAATTATTATTATGCAGGTATCACAGTCATGGCCATATGATGATGTGTCAAACATAGATCTATTTGGGCAGTCTAACAGTCAGTTACAGGAGACACAGGTTTACTGGCAATCACCCGGGTCTGAGCATCTGCAATCACAAGTGAACAAGACACCAAAACCATTATCAGGGACAAAGTCTGCCAACTTGCAGTCAAAGCAGTCAAAGTGGGGCTTACAGTCTCCAGGACCTCAAACAGTTCTGCAGTACCCAAGGACACAACATTTAACTTTGCTTCCATCAGCATCAGTGCCACCTGTGCATCTGCCACAGGAACAGGAAAATGTGTCTGCAGTTGGAGCTACAGAATTGAGCAGATCTCCTGGCAAAACAGCACATGTACTTGTTGAAGATGAACCAGATGACACTGGGGTACAGAGGAACAGGAAAATGTGTCTGCAGTTGGAGCTACAGAATTGAGCAGATCTCCTGGCAAAACAGCACATGTACTTGTTGAAGATGAACCAGATGACACTGGGGTACAGTTCACTTTTTTATATTTCAATGAATTATCATGACATGTCAACCAATTATATATTTGGAATCAATGTGTTATGAAAGCTTTTATTAATGCACCACAAATGAAAAGCATATATAAGTGACACTCTTTCAATCTGTCAATATGTTCATCACACTTTTGTGAGGAACATAATTCAACAACCACTTACTGATATAAATGAAACTTCAAATACTGATAGGTGGCATTGAGAGGTAGTGCAGTGTACATGAACCATAACTCTACATTGCCCAGTATTTTTTAACTAAATATATATCTCTTGATGTATTTTTCTTGTGTTGGAAATTATAACTGCAAGTTTTGTTCAAAGTTCACTAAAAGAGTAGACATTTCAGTGTTGAAGAGTTATAACTCTACTTTTATCTATTTCTAGAATTATCTCCCTTTAAGGTATTTTCGTGCCTGCAATATAGCTTTTATAGTACTAATGAATGAACAAACATACATAATAATGTGAAGGCAACAACTTCATATGAAGTCTGCAACAGCTGCATCCCTAATATGATCATGCCAGATACATTTTGACTACACTAGTCATCGTATGGCATCATTTAAACAATTGTCAAAACAATTTGTGATTTCCTCCCCACCGTCAAGATTTAATGGAAAAAAAGTAAACAAATCCTGTATTCCTACTTTAATCATTATACAATATCTATACTAATTTACATTTTTGCTGCTTAGTATGTACTTTCACCATCATCTCCCTCTCAACTTACACATTTTTCTGAAAAATACACATGCTTCAGGGAACTAAGCAGTTCCACCTATCGTTTTATTGTCAAGAGCTAAATTGTAAAAGAAACTCTAACTTAAAAAGGCTTAGAGCTAACCACATGGACATTGTAAAATATCAATAATAATGGCATGAAAAAATTATTCTTACTCTTTGGTAAAAGCAAGAGCTTGCTCTTTTGATTTAACATCTGTTTCATCAGATTTAAATGTGTATTCTAAAAATTATTTTCAGAGGATAGCATTGCTGAGGCAGTAGTCAAATGTGAAGGTTGATGCTAAGCACCTTAGGTCTACCAAAAAGGCTGCAATGAACTTGGCCGGAAATAAGGCTGCTTCCAAACTTACTTCAAAACTGGTGAGACAGTTGTTTACTGTCCAGGAACTGGCCTACTCAAGAGGACAAGGACTCAGGGCAAAAGAAGGAGACCAGAAGTTTCGCCCAGCATTAGATGAAATACGTTTAAGAGTATTTAAAGGTAAACTTGCTTTCTATTTTTCTGACCTTTGCATACAAACGTGTAGCAAACAGCATACTTTTACCTACAATTAACAAAGCTATTTTCAATATCAAATATTCTTCCTCAAAGACAAGGTGGTCATGATTTGTCATGTCTCATTCTCAAAATAAATCTCAATTAGACTTAAAATCCAGGTATTGTTATATTTAAATGTCTAAAGAATGAATCAAGTTATAATGTTGCACTGTACAGCTAACTTTTCTTTTACCAGTTATGTGCTGAATGTTGTGGTGGTGTGGGGGAGAAGCAATCAAGAACCCAGACCACTTAATAGCTTACATGTATTCTTTAGGTTTATATGGTGGCAGTGTTTTACTGACGACTGTTTGTGTTTCAGGATATGTCTCAAGCTGGAGTAAAAAGAATGGGAAAGGAGAAGTCAAGGACAAGGATATTAACGATGCTATAACTGAGCAGATCAGTTATGCTAGGAAAAAAATGAAAACAACTGGGTGAACAATAAAACATTTACACTGAAATAAAATGAAAGAATTTGCCATGGATTAAAACAATACAATAGCAGTGCAATTAAAAAAATAACTGGTGTTTCTGTTTTTTGTTTACTCTTTAACATACTGTACATGCAACCTAATGTTATAAAAGCTATGGTAAAGCTCACCAAGATAACTTAAAAGCTTTGTAATTGTGACCACCTTTTGTTTGTCTGTACATTTTGGATTCCAATTATTCTAATGCAGCTAAATTATAATATTGTATCCATCCATAATTCAGCTTCATTAATGTACCAAAACAAATATGGTGAATAACTTAATTTCCTTAGGCTGATTTTGTGCTAGTTTTTCCTTAGGCAGAATTTTCTCCTGCTAGTGATTTTCTTAGTAGGTATTTTTTCCTGGTTAAAATATTTTAGGCGGAATTTTTTCCTGCTAAAAATTTTTCCTAAGGCGGAATTTCCTCATGCTAGTGCTTTCCTTAAGCTAAGTTTTTTCCTGGTTAACATTTATTAGGCAGAATTTTTTCCTGCTAAAAATTATTCCTAAGGCGGAATTTCCTCATGCTAGTGCTTTCCTTAAGCTAAGTTTTTTCCTGGTTAACATTTATTAGGCAGAATTTTTTCCTGCTTGAATTTTCTAAGGTAGATTTTTTTCCCTCTACCCTAACTGTTTTCCTCCTTAAAAATGCGTATTTCGCAGCGTATTCCTGCTTATAGGAGGAATCTGTGAAATGCCTTAGACTGAGTACGCCTAGTAGCTAGGCAGAATTTCTTCATTTTTCAGGGCGGAAGTTTTCGTACGGGTCATGAACGCTAATCTAAGTAAAGCAAGAAAACAAAGTACCAGTCAAAAATAAAACATCCATTTTGATGTTATATGATTAAGAATTTGTAGAACATTTATAAAATAATCTCCTCTCACGTTTCTACAAAAATATTTAGTATTAAGAGAAATTAACATACATCAAGTTTTTTCTGTCGAAGTATCTCCATTAACATTCTTTCACAACAACAAGGAAATTCCTCCAAAGTCTGTTTTATTATTGCTGTCAAAGAATCGGAGTAAATACCTGTAAATTCGAGTTTCTTTAGTCCAAACATGCGCATACGTCTATACACGGTTGTCTCTGAAACGCCAAGTAATTTAGCAATGTCTTTAATCTGAAATCCATCATTTATAAGAGTCTCCAGATATTCTTTGGGTATCTGATAAAATGGCGCCCCGCCCAACGTTGTTTTTTTTTAAAGGTGGGTGTCATTGATCCGTACGAAATGCAAACGGTCCTTAACTTCATAATGTCGTTTCTGTTGGTTAGTCCTATGCAGTGCATACCGTATAAAGACATTTTACACACTAAATCCGGTGGTTTTTTTCCCCTTTCAAACGCTCCAATAAAGGCTCCTAATCCTATTTTTTCTAAAATATCCTCCATTCTCACACATTCCAATTGAACTAAGGCTTTTGAATATCTTTACGAAGTTTTGATATTTAACATAATCAAAAGTTGTTTCAAAAATAATAAATGGTAACTAGACATATTCAAACGATATTTTGACAATTTGACACGACATGTTAACAATTTCACTTGCAGTTTTACATTACGACATGATGATTTGAGGAGGACATATTCTCTATTGACGTGAGAACTTTGTTTTAACAAAATATCATGGAAAACAGAGATATTCAAATAGTAGTTAAACAAGTCAACATTGTCAACACAAGTCGTTTAACATATTAATACGAAGTCTTGAGAAGTTCAATTGTATTTTTAACATAATAAGACGTCATTTTAACAATATCACATGGCACAAAAACATATTCAAATTGCATTTAAACAAGTCAACATTGTTGTTTAACATATTGATACGAAGCATTGTGAAGTTCATATGTTCTTATAACATAACAAGACGTTATTTTAACAATATTACATGGCACAAAAACATATTCAAATTGTAGTTAGACAAGTCAACATTGTCGTTTAACATATTAATACGTAGCATTGAGAAGTTCATTTGTTCTTTTAACATAATAAAACGATACGTTAACAACATCACAAGGCACATAGACATATTCAAATGGTAGTTAAACAAGTCAACATTGCCATTTAACATATTAATACGAAGTCTTGAGAAGTTCACATGTTCTTTTAACATAATTAGACGTTGTTTTAACAACATCACATGGCACATAGACATACTCAAATGGTAGTTAGACAAGTCAACATTGTCGTTTAACATATTAATACGAAGTCTTGAGAAGTTCACATGTTCTTTTAACATAATAAGACAATATGTTAACAATATCACATGGAATGGTGGCATATTCAAATGATACTTGATCAATTTAACATTGCGGTGTAACATAATATAGCAATGTCTTGAAAAGTTAACACAATTTTAAACATAATAAGATATACATTTGACAATATCAAATGTCATTTAGGCATATTCAAGTGATATTTGGACATTTTAACACTGCGCTTTAACATAATTATATTATATCTTGACAAGTTAACATGTCTTCTTGACTTTTTAGAATATTGTTCTAACAAGATAACATTGATAATAGACTTATTAAATTGATATTTAGACAAGTTAAAATGTTCTTTAAAATTGTCATACCAAGGTTTGAGCATATCATATTTACATTTTACATAGTAAGACGTTGTTTAACAATATTACTCAGTACACAGACATGTTCAAATTGTAGTTAGAAAATTTAACAGCTCGGTTTAACAGAATATTACAGAGTCTCGACAAGTTCACACGCAATATTGACATTATAAAACGATGTTTTAACAATAAAGCATTGTCGATAGACATGTTCAAATGATAGTTTGGCAAGTCAACATTATGTCTTGACATGTAAACACGCTGAAAGTTACCACGAAATGCGTGAACAAAAGACAGCTGTGGCATTCCATACAAATCATCCATTTTTAGGTGCTACTCCTGATGCCTCGATTTCATGCAATTGTACAAGTATTAGTAGAAATAGTGTCCATATTGTGCAAATAATGGTTTACTATCTGATTGTGACATTGAATGTTTGCAAAATTGACAGTTGAAACCTGGACACCGGCATAAATACCACAATTAACAATTACAAAAAAGAATAATGTGACTTTTTGGTTTGGTCTGACAAAGACATTTCTGTCCAGCGAATTCTACCGAATCAGTCTTTAGAAAATGAAATCTTGAGTAAATCCAAAAACTTTTTTTTTTGTAAGTTTGTCTTACTTCTCTTCAGATGTGTGAATGTGAAAAGGAGACCCAAATCGCCCAGACTGGTAATTGCCCAGTCATGAAAACTGGAATGAAAACCTTGTATAATAGAGGACACTTTCTTGTATGTATCAGTCTGCAGAAGTTCAGAGGATTGTATTTAAATTCTCTTCACAATTTTTTATGCCCTTGAATTTATTTTTTTAAATTACCATCTTTTATGTTTTAAACAGGTTCAACTGTAAATAAAGGACAAACACAACGAACATTTATCAGATAATGCTTATTGTTTCTGTTCTGTATCAAGTGAATGTCACTTGGTTATAACATATCTCTGTCACTTACAAAATGGAAATGATATTATTTGAGGTCATTATATGCTTATTTTTTCAGTTCATTATCTGTTCATGTCAGTAGAATTTTATAATGTACATAATGTAAATAACTAGAGTATTTATGTCATTAGTTTGTTTGAAATTACCAGCTTGTCTTACTATAAATAAAAAGTGACCAAAATTAGTTAACAGATTATAGACGATTCCATAAAGTGTAATTAGACCGCCACCATTTCGTTTGTCATGTGACCTGTCAGCCATTACACCACTGCAGAATTCCTGACCTCTAACTCTACAAATAATCGCTAAAAATCGCTCTAAAATGGATGCCAAAACACAAACTGGTGAGTTAAATATGTGGAACAAGGTTACTGAATTTAACTGTAATGATATACAGAAGAATAAATTCTGTAAATTGTTATGTTAACAGTGAGTAACTGTGTATGTCATTATTACTCTTTGTTTACATAAAGATATTGGATTTTAAGTAAAAAATTTGTGAAGATTTTACTATTTGTGTAAAACAAATTTGTACTTTTGTGATAATCTGGAAGTTAAATAAGAATTTCTTTGAAGAATAAATACATTTATGAATACCGTAGTGTATGTCACTTACTCTTGGTGTAGGAACAGGCATAGGTCTAATTTTTCAAACAGTACATATTTAGTGCTACTTGACCATAGTGTAAATTTCACAATGTGTATAATTTACCTATGCAATAAGTTATGTGAATAGGAACTAAAACAAAGAACTTTTTCCCATCATTTTTTTCCATCACTGAGATTATCTGCTTACAAAACAAAGTAAATCATCTTGATAATTCTTTATACCTTTCATCGATTCATCTTGTGAGTTCATTTTTCTGTGGATAGTGTGCGTAGTTACGTCGAAAATAGAGGGACAGTCGAATTTATACGCTACAGTCGTTGTAAACACATGGGAAAAATCAGTAGAATTGTGCAATTTGTGTTGGATGAAACCACATTAGTATTTGATGAAGTAATAGAACACAAAATGTCTTCGAATATTCTGTTACTAGCAGATTCTCACATGAACCATTTCAAACATTATTTGTAAAGACGAAATTTTAGACTTATCAAGCGTTGAGGCTAAATGAAAATCAACAAGTCAGTATTTTTGGATAGAGCGGAGGAAGACTTACTAATAGGTTTATGATGAACTTTACACTAAAGTGAGGACTTTGCGGCCTAACTACCTTATCTTATTGTTGGGTGGAAACTATCTGGATAGTGTTGGCAATATAACAGCTGAGGAAGTGGTTCAGCATCTATTGGCGACTGCCACACTTTTCCAAGGCAGATACAACCTTCAGCACATATATCTCATTCAACTACTGCAAAGAAATGTGGACATTACAATTTATAATAAGAGAGTAAAACGGGTAAATGAAATCGTTCAAGAAAACTCTAGAAGTCTACAGCGGGTATCATATTGGAAACTTAGACATTTTACTACGCTACGTCCACATCTGTTGAAGCCAGATAGTGTTCATCTAAACGATAACGGGATGAGTTACACCTATCATAATGTTAGAGGAGTTATCATTCGCTGTACATAATGTCCAATATGCTTTAATATTAGTGCATCCCTTGTAAGAAACGGGATATGTAAAATAGTGTTTACATGTAGCAAAGCAAAGAAGAGAGCTCTTTATACGATTCGCTCTGAAAAACACAAATGTAGTAACTAAAGAATATCCTGCTTAACAGCTTATGATAATCTTTTCCAGATTTTACAGAGTTTGGCCTTTTTGATGGAGTTACGGGTGCAAAACTTAGTCAAGACACCCAGACTCCCTTTGTCATGCTTTAGATGTTTATGTTAACCACTAAAAGGAGCAGTCCTTTCTTTTCCTTTGGTGCATGTAATATTAGTAGTGCCAAAAAATGAAAAAAAAAATCATTATTCCGGATCAAGACAGCACTACAAACTGAGAAACGGAATGAACTTAATGATTATGTCGTGAATAAATTTAATCTTGATTATGGCATGATTTTAAATTTTCAAGTGCCTGAATAGCCTATATGTAGTAGCTCTTTGTACAAGAAGCTTTCGGTAAACTAAAGTCAAGATCAAATGAAATACATTGTGCATTT
Source organism: Cyclina sinensis (assembly GCA_012932295.1). Lineage (NCBI taxonomy): Eukaryota > Metazoa > Mollusca > Bivalvia > Venerida > Veneridae > Cyclina > Cyclina sinensis. Next base: position 12,798,966 of record JAAONU010000019.1, read on the forward strand.
CTAGTTAATCATTTGATATGTTATTAGCTGTCTGATTTATTATTGAATATTCATATGATTTTCCCACAAAGTATCTTTGTCTATATATATTTCTATTACTTTTATCTTCAGAGCTTCCACCTGAAAACTGTAAATGGGAGAAAAACAACATGAAACGGTGGCCTAAGTTAACCTATGAGGACAATGTTGACTATCTGATCTTATCAAAAGCTTATGATGGCAAAAATATGAAGGCTTTTCGAGCAATGTATGAGTACAATTATGTACAAAATGGGTGGATGGGGGACATCTTCTCTGTGGAAGTCAATGATATTGACAGTGTCACTAAGTCAGCCTGGTGTAGGACGTACAGATTACTCTACATGGGTGGGAATTTCTTATGACTGCACAGTTACTACAGCATATTGTAACTGTCCAGCTGGAACAGGTAGAAGCTGTAGCCATGTTTCAGCATTACTTTGTGCCATTACGCTAGCTTGGTCAAATGGAGTGGGTGGTACAACACGCACAGATGTAACTCAGGTAAAGGCGCAAGAAAATCCCTGGTTCATGAAAAACTGGTAAATATTATATCTGACAGACCAAATGCTGAAACCTTAGTCTCTTGTGAGAGAAATAGCAGCAAGTTAAAGACTGATCAAAACCCATGTACATCCCAGTATTTGGACCATGAAGAGTTGGTAGAAAGTGTTCAACAGTCAGTGCTTAAACCACTATGGGATTGTAAAGGTACTATGCTGTATAAGATTTTACATGCCCAAAAGCAAAACCCAGTTGAACAAAATGACAATAAGTATGGGCACCATTACATTGATGCAGAAAATCCCTTCAGTGACTGTTTATCTTGTACAGTTTGTGACAGATTATATCAAAAGTATGTGAAACTTCAGCATCAGCATCAATGTGTTAGAGGAAAGAACTCGGAATCAAGATACAAACTTGTGGCTAGAGGCACGGAAATTACAGATCACAGCAAGCAAGGCAAACTCTGTACCAAAGACAGATAGAGCTGATCCCAATAAATTTGCCAACAATCAGCCATACCCACGATTTAAAGGATGTGCTGCTACAAGACATGGGCAAAAGAATGAACCTAAAGCCCGGCAGTGGTTCAAACAAGCAACAGGCCAGACTGTCACAAAGTCCGGCATATTGATCAGCCATGAAGAACCATACTTTGCAGCTAGTTCTGATGGATATGTAAATGAAAACACAAAATTGGAAATTAAATGCCCAACACGTCCACTTAAGAAATTGGTGTCATCCGGAAAGTATGATGTTGTGTTAAAAGAAGGCCAACCATTTCTTAATCCAAAGGGAACAAATGGTTATTACTGCCAAGTGCAGATGACTATATTTTGTACAAAGACTCGAATGTGTAATTTTGTTTTATGGATTTCTTCAATAATTGGATTGAAATTTTCTTTTCTTGCTTTAAGCCAAGCACGTCTTATGTCCATAACTTTAGGAATGTAGTGCATTTTATATATTTACATACACGGACAGTCTTAATTTGTGATTTTGTCCCACATGAATTTTGCATTTCGATTCTTGCCAATCGTACAGTTTCTTTTGACTGTTTTTACATCCAAAAGCAACACAATGCTTTCCTGAACTGTTTGTGTAAGGCATTTAATCAATTTATGGACCTCAATATGAATATTTCCTCTTTTTTGCATAAAATATTGTTTTCAAGATTTTGCAGTGGGGTAATGCCGGATATGGAGAGTATTCAGAGGCATAAGTGTGTTATACTAAATTTACAGAATTGTCTATAGTCACACATTAACACTGCTGTACAAACATGATTTTTATTTTAATATCAATTAAATCCAACAACTGATTCATTGGTATTAGTGAAAGCACAGCAAACTGCTGCAATAAGTGGTTGCTCATCATTTTTTAAAAAGTCTCTCAGAAGCTTGTCCTGAAGAATTGTGTATTTGTTATGCACTAAGCCTTTTACTCTTTCTACCTGAATCCTAACACCAGCATTTTTGCGAGTCATTTCAATATCCATTGGTGAAAGTTGTGATCGCCCCTAGGTGAAGCAAGGAATGTTAATTTGGGCACAGTTATTGCCTACACTGTCTGCAATGTCAAAACCGCCGTCAGCTAGAACCAAATCACCAGGAAGTAGTTTTTCCAAAATCCCACAATGCTCCGTAATATACTTGTCACTGACCCTTTCACCCCAAAATTCTGATAAAAATGATATGGATCCTTGTGGGGTAATGCCTATTAGAAACTTAATAGTATTGTTGTGCTTATATGAAGACCAAGTCTGTGTGCGAGCTAAAGGATTCTTTGGTCTTTGAATGAATACTTCAAAGCAATCATATGTCTTAAATCTATATGCCAAACACTTAACAGGCATATTTAGCATCAATCTCATGAGTGTCATCATTACTCTTTCAAATGCACCAAGTTCAGACAGTCTTTGCTTTGGTAAATAATCAGCAACAATATCAAAAATAGTTATAAATGTCAAATAGTTTGGTAAACCTGTAAGTACTTAACTTTTTCATCATTTCCCTCAAAAGACTTTTGATTTAACATCAAATCCTTCATTTTAATTTCTAGAGAAATGTTCTCCTTAAACAGCCGCTGAATATCACTGTCAATCTGACTGCTTGTAACTGGATTGACTTGAACTTGGGGTTCCTCTAACTTCTCAGTGTGGCCGAAGTGCATAAATGAGCAGATTTTTCTCTTTAAACAATCGGAGTCACTGTGTATTCAGGTTCAGTGTCTTTATGCTCATGCAGGTCCAATAGAGCTCTTGCCGTACTGTAGGTTATATTGCTGTAACAGCTTTGTTAGACTCAGGCAGGTCCAAAAATATTGTTCCACAGGATTTTTATAATTTTTGGCAAGAATCTTGTAAATCAAATTATCAGTAAAGGCAAGAGGTCATCTGTCTTGCAGATAACAGGTCTGTTTTGGTAACTGAAACAGCCACAGTCAAATTTCATATAGTATCTTCTAACAAATCCCATGGTGTTTTTGTTTGTATTTTTAACAAGACGGCCATAATGGCCCAAAATCGCTCACCTGAGTCTCATTGCTCAAGTTACAAGTACAGTTACTGAGCAGAAACAGCTTTCACTCTAGAGGTCCCTGTGGACCCTAAAAATAATAGGGTTCTTCTAATACAATTACCCTATAAAGTTTGAAGGCTCTGGGTGTAATGGTACTACAGTTACTCTGCAGAAACTCTTGTCACTCTACAGGTCCATGTGACCTTGACCTTTGACATACTAACCCCAAAAACAACACAGTTTTTCTGTTTATTAAAAGCAATCATCCTATGAAGTTTAAAAACTCTGGGTGAAATGGTACTCTTGTTATTGAGGGTAAAAGGTTTTCACTCTCGAGGTCCCTCTGTACTCAATAAAGGCAATCACCCTGTGAGGTTTGAAGGCCCTGGTTCATCTGGTACTCAAGTTATTGAACATACATGAAGTGTGACAGAGAGACAGACGAACAGACACCCATGGACAGGGCAAAAACAATATGTCTCCATCAGAAGGGCTGAGTTGGGGGGGAGGGACATTACAACTAACAATTGAAGGTCTAGCCCTTGGTGTTTTAGAGCAGCAGATTTTTAAGTTTTCCCTATGTAAGTCTTTGTGTAAAATCAAATGACCCCGGTTGGGGCCAGTTTTGACCCCAGGGTCATGATTTGAATAAACTTGGTAGAGGTCCTCTAGACAATGCTACATACAAAATATCTAAGCTGTACGCCTTTTGGTTTCTGACAAGGAGTTTTTCTTTTTTACTTTTTCCTATATACATGTAGATGGTTTTTTTTATTTAATAAAACTGGGTGTCAACACATTTTTGTGGTTTTGAAAGCTTGAGCAGCAGATGGGTCAAATTATTATCACATTTCACTGTGATGGTATCTCTATCATTCAAGTAATAAATCACTTAATTCTTTAAATACCTGAGTTCAAATTCATCCAAATTGAATCGGTTATCCTCTGTATCCAACTGCATTTGAGCTTTTGAAAAGACAGGAAATTTATTGAAGGTGCCATCATATAAAAATGCATAACCAAAAAACGTTCTCTCTTCACATGACTCTTATATAAACAGTTTCTAAAAAATTTTTAATCAGTTAGTTCATCATGGGAAATAAAAAATTTGACGTGTTTATCTCTACAAATGGGAAATGCATTTTATCGCAGGATTATGTACATAAAAATATAGAGTGCTGGTTAAGTCCTATTGAAAACAGACAGAAGAAGGAAACGACTGAGACTAAAAAACATCAGAATTAATAAATGTGATATTTTTAAAACGTTAAATACATTCAAAGAGGAAATTTAAATATAGTTTATAACTCTATAAAAAGTACCTATCTCTTCATACTGATACAAATATATTTATTATTTTTGCATTTAAGTAGGTTCAAGCAGATTTTTTAAGTTTTCCCTATGTAAGTCTTTGTGTCAATTAAAATGACACCCCGGTTGGGCCATGTTTAACCTCAGGGGCATGATTTGAATAAACTTGGTAGAGGTCTTATAGACAATGCTACATACAAAATATCTAAGCTGTACGCCTTTTGGTTTCTGACAAGGAGTTTTTCTTTTTTACTCTTTCCTATATACATTTAGATGGTCTTTTATTTAATAAAACTGGGTGTCAACATATTTTTGTGGTTTCGAAAGCTTGAGCAGCAGATGGGTCGAATTATTATCACAATTCACTGTGATAAATCTCTATCATTCAAGTAATAAATCACTTAATTCTTTAAATATCTGAGTTCTTTAAACTCATCCCAATTGAATCAGTTATCCTCTGTATCCAACTGCTTTTGAGCATTTGAAAAGACAGGAAATTTATTGAAGGTGCCAATCATATAACAAGAAACATGGCAATGCCACGAAACCAGGTTTTCAAAAATGTTGTTCTGATTCTATACTATAGTATGAATTTTGGAATGAAGATTGCTATGAATATTCAAAAGATTATAACATGACATGAAGGAAAAGATAATATTCATGAGAATACATGATAATGAGTAGGATGTAAATTTCGGCTAACAATACTGTCTGCAAGGAGTATACTTAATAATGAGACAACAATTTCTGCACGTCATCTTGATGTGGTAAACATTTGTCTGAAGTTTCATCAAAATTCTTCAAAGGGTTGAAGAGTTACAGAGCGGACAGGATTTTCAATGTTAATGTCACTGTGACCTTGACCTTGGAGCCATCAAAATTCTTCAAAGGGTTGAAGAGTTACAGAGCGGACAGGATTTTCAATGTTAATGTCACTGTGACCTTGACCTTGGAGCCAGCCATGCGGAACATGCGTTCTGCACGTCATCTTGATGTGGTAAACATTTGTCTGAAGTTTCATCAAAATTCTTCAAAGGGTTGAAGAGTTACAGAGCGGACAGGATTTTCAATGTTAATGTCACTGTGACCTTGACCTTGGAGCCAGCCATGCGGAACATGCGTTCTGCACGTCATCTTGATGTGGTAAACATTTGTCTGAAGTTTCATCAAAATTCTTCAAAGGGTTGAAGAGTTACAGAGCGGACAGGATTTTCAATGTTAATGTCACTGTGACCTTGACCTTGGAGCCAGCCATGCGGAACATGCGTTCTGCACGTCATCTTGATGTGGTAAACATTTGTCTGAAGTTTCATCAAAATTCTTCAAAGGGTTGAAGAGTTACAGAGAGGACACAATTTCGTTTGACGCCCGCCCATCCGCCCATCCGCCCGCCATACCCCAATCTAATAACCAGGATTTTCAAAATTGAAAACCTGGTTAAAAATGCAACATCACCAGAAACGTTCACTCTTCACATGACTCTTATATAAACAGTTTCTAATTTTTTTTACTCAATTAGTTCATCATGGGAAATAAAAAATTGACGTGTTTATCTCTACAAATGGGAAATGCATTTTATCGCAGGATTATGTACATAAAAATATAGAGTGCTGGTTAAGTCCTATTGAAAACAGACAGACAAAACCAAAACCGACAGTGAAATCAAATTTCAATATGGATATGACAGTTTATGGACAGTTTATGGACCTATGAAGAAGGAAACGACTGAGACTAAAAAACATCAGAATTAATAAATGTGATATTTTTAAAACGTTACAGACATTCAAAGAGGAAATATATAGTTTATAACTCTATAAACAGTACCTATCTTTTCATACCGATACAAACATATTTATTTTTTTTGCATTTAAGTAGGTACTTTTTGGTATTCTACTTACTTTCTGCTAATTCTAACTTAAGTTTGAAATATAATCCAGAAAAATTTAAGAATTATCTGCAAAATGGGACTTATACGCCCGAAGGTCTCTGAAACAGTTTCTTTGAATCTATTGAATGTATAATTACTTTTCCAGGTATATCTTCTATCAGTTGATTATTGTATGTTCCTGCTTGATCATTAGTTAAAAAAATATTGACCGTGTCATGTGGACATGAATCAGTTGGAGTATTTTGTAGCTCTTGCAAATTCACAATATCTTCATCAGTGAAGTCACCTGTCCTTACACAAGAAAGTGTGGCTGCAAATTCTGGGTCACCTTTCTGTCTAACACCAAATATACACTCCAACAGACAATGTTTACATTTAATTATCAAGTGTGACCTTGACCTTGGAAGTAGGGGTATGGATGTCACGCATGACACATCGTCTTGTAATAACAAACTATTTCAAATTCTGTTGATGAATGGCTTAGTTATGTACCAGACACGAAAGTGTGACAGACGGACAGATGGACGGACAGAAAAATGGAGCCCATTTCTATATCACCCCTTTTTCTTAGAAAAGGTGGGGGACAATAATCACATGGAGACATGTGTTCTCTATAGTTTAACAAATAATACTTAATTACAAGTAAGAAAAGGGCAAAAAAAGTGGAAAATCAGTACGGTTAATGAATTTCTTTAGTTTTTAATATGTATTAACTATTTGGTAATGAAAACCTTTGAAAAGAATCACAGTGAATGTGTGTAAACAAATGTCGGCCATATAGGAAAGAAAGATTCACAAGTTGGGTAATCATAGGCAAAAGTTTCACATCGTCACATTTCATAATCATATATGGTATGTGCTTTTACTGAATAACATACACAGAAATGACACTTATTATCAACTGTAAAATTTAGTGCATATGGGCATTTTTCTCTTCTTTTGGTCAGATAAGCATAACTTATGCTAAGCTTTAGTCACTAGTAATTTAGTGACACATTTATTTGTAGACATTGTCGTCCATAACAAGTTTCAGACAATGTTTAAGCATTTCCCATCAAGCCATTTTAAATCTTTATAACTTAAACATTATCTGTTGAGAGGCAGAGGATCCCAGTAAGTCATAGTAGATTTGTTAGCTGCTAGAGTTCAGTCTAATTCATTCTTTCACAATTTTCATTGAAAGTAAAAACCAAGAATTCGCAGTGAATTTGAGTGAAAGAAATGATTAAATGCTTATTAATCTCAAGCATTAAATTAATGCTCATTCTGACATCAGAATAATATTTTCTGTGCAGTTTTCAACTTATAATTTGGTGTAAAGTATCCACAGTATAAACAAGAAAAGATAACTCCATTATTAGCCATTGCCAGCCTAAATATTTGTTTGTTGTTGTTGTTGTTGTTTTTTTGTGACAGCATAATGTTACTTCAAAACTTACAACATTTAAAGTTATTACAGGTTGAGCTGTTCTTGTATTTCATTCTAGTGTAACTCTATATCAAATATTTGCATTTGCAGTTCTTGCCAGATGATGATGAAATCAATACTAGCAGATACGATGTAGATGACACAAACTTATTTCAACAAGAATTAGACTCGCTAGTGAAGCTGAAAAAGTGAAGGTGACCATTCCTGAATTTTGCAGGGTTTCTGTGTACCCATATTGCAAGAAAGAAGGTACATGAATTATTCTAAGCTTTTTTAACCTGTAACAGTTGTTCGGTTAGTGTATGGCACATCCGTGCTTTAAACATGCAGCATAATTGTCACCCTTTGTGTTTTTTGCGCCATTTGCAATCTTTCTAATACGTATATTCTTTGAGCAATTACTTTGCATGCGAAGATTCCCTTTTAAGGCCCAAAGGGGTAAGTAAATTGTGTATTATGATAAATAGAATATCAATTGATTGTTTTCTATGAGAAAATAGTATTATTGAGTGTCTAATTGTGCTTCTTGTGAATATCAAAGAATTTGTACGTTATTTTCCCGAAAGATCAAATTGAGAGATTGTTAAGGGCGTATTCTATATGAACGATATCTATTCTACTTTCAGTTTAGACGTAGAATTATTGTTGCTGGTGTGTAATGAACAATAAATTCTTCAGTAAAATATTTGGGCTTCAACACTTTGTTAGTCTCCATTACATTCAAAACTCTTCGCCATTCTAGTTTTGACGTCAATAGAGAATCTTGATGAGTGTTTCCAAGTTAAAGGTTACAGAACTTGGACCTTGAAAATTTAACTTATTAAGCCGGGGTTTTAGTGACAGCAGGGGCCAGTACTTAAAACAGTGTGTTAATAAGAAAACAAAACAGAGTGAAATAAAATGGTATTATATGCCAGGAACTGATTCCCTTGGAGCTGTTCATTGGGTTAAAAGAAATCTAAGCAAAGTGACTGCAGAACAAGGTCAGCTTTGTTTGTATATTTGGTTTGGAACATGTGATCTGACCACCAAGAGAGGGAAATTTATATTTCTGAAAAATTTAGAACATGCACTGAATGGATTGAAAAATAGTTACAAAGAAATAGAAGATTTCTGTGCATTCAAAGGCATCAAGGTTAATAATTTCTTAGCGGTGCCCTATTACTCTATTCGGTTTTGGAACGAAAAGAAGAGTCGCAAGCAGAAAGGGAAAAGGATTCGTTACTCATAAAGATTCAGTCTATTATGTGATGGTGTTCATCCTGGAACTGCGTTGTCTAAATCCTGGTTTTCTTTGTTGTTTAAAAACATCAAAAGATTTTTTGCTTAGACATATTCATGCATGTATGGTAAGCCAGAACTGCCTCCCTTAACTCTTTCCCACTTAGATTCAACTTTGTACGCCTTTACCTATTACCGCATAGATAAGCCAAAATACACTGATATCGATTCCCGCATAGACACGCCTTTCTATGCCTCTACTTTTAATCAAAGATTTATAAGTGAAAATATTCGTAAAACTTGCTAAATCCTCAATAAATACTAACAACAATCATTCTTTTCCATATTAACCTAAAAGAAGAGGGCCAAGATGGCCCTTTAATGCACACCTGAGAATCATTGAACAGAAACATCAAAAAACGGGATGTAAGTAAGTAGGTCAAGGCCAAGATCATCCACGGTCAAAGATGCAAAATGATCTTATGTTTCATTGTTGTAGCTGAACAGATCTTCTAAGACTAGGCCCTGTGACCTATTTTTTTACCCTGGATGACCCATATACAATCCATTCCTAGATTTATCCAGACAAATATTCTGACCAAATATTAGGAAAATTGGAAGAAAAATACAGCTTCTATCACATAGACAAGCTTTTTCTAAGATTTGTCCCCGTGACATAGTTTTTGATCCCAGATGATCCATATCAACCTCATCAAGACAAAACATTCTTACCAAGTTTCATAAAGATCCAATGAAAAATACAGCCTCTATCGCATACACAAGGTTTTTCTAAGATTTGAACCTGTGACCTAGTTTGTGACCCCAGATGACCCATATTCAATCCCAACCTAGATCTCATCAAGCCAAATATTCTGACAAAATATTAGGAAAATCCAATGGAAAATACAGCCTCTATCGCATACACAAGGTTTTTCTAAGATCTGACCCCGTGACCTAGTTTTTGACCCCAGACGACCCATATATAATCCCAACCTAAATACTATAGAGACAAACATTCTGACAAAATATTAGGAAAGTCCGATGAAAAATACAGCATCTATCGCATACACAAGGTTTTTCTAAGATTTGACCCTGTGACTTAGTTTTTGACCCCAATTGACCCATATAAAATCCCAACCTAGATTTCATCAAGACAAACATTCTGACTAAATATTAGAAAAGTTGGATAAAAAATACAGCTTCTATCGCATACACAAGGTTTTTGTAAGATTTGACCCCGTGACATAGTTTTTGACCCCAGATGACCCATATAAAATCCAAGCCTAGATTTCATCAAGACAAACATTCTGACCAAGTTTCATAAAAATCCAATAAAAAAATACAGCCTCTATCGCATACACATGGCAAAAGTGAACAGACAGACGACAGACGACGGACAGACAGACAGACGACAGACATCCAGCGATCACAATAACTCACCCTGAGCATTCAGGTGAATTAAAAAAATAGGTGTTACTACCAGTACAGTGGAACTGCCGAAACCCGGACCTTCTAAAAACTGTAAACTTCTGAAAACTGAACGATTTTCTCAGTCCCGAAATTTCTCCTGTTTTCTATGTAAATCATACTTCTGAAATCCAGAAATTCCGAATTCTGAATTCAGGACGATTTTTCCATAAAATTTAATTTAAATCAATGCAATTTTACTTCCAAATACCGTAAAATAAACAAGAGGGCCATCATGGCCCTGGATCGCTCACCTGTGTACTTCGGCTGTAGGTTTGCTGTTAAGCAGTATTTCATTTTTTAACTGAAAATACGCAAGTGCCTACAAACCAAATATGTAAAATATCAGTCAATAGATAAAGGCTCTATGACAGAAAGTAGAAGTATCTATTATGAGGTATGGTGACCTTGACCTTGACCCAGTGACCTCATACCCTACCCATGGGTAGAGGTCCATGCAAAGAACCTCTATACTGAATATCAAAGATATTGGTCTATAAATGAAGGTTTTTAGTCTCCGTGACCTTTAACCTAATCTAATAATTTGAAAAAGCTTGATAAAGCTTGCTTCGTGCCAAATTTTAAAACTCTAGGCCTTGTGGTTTCAGACAAGATTTTTAAAGATTTTCTTCTATATTGTTATTTAAAACTTGTGACCCCTCGGGCGGGGCCAATACTGACCCCAGGGATATTTTTCTAAAAAACTTGGTAGAGGTCCACTAGACAATGCTGCATACCAAATATCTTAACTCTAGGCCTTGTGGTTTCTGACAAGAAGATTTTTCAAGTTTTTCCTATATAATTCTATGTAAAACATGTGACCCCTAGGGCAGGGCCTATTTTGACCAAGTGGCCATGATTTGAACAAACTTGACAGAGGTCCATTTGATAATGCTGCACACCAAATATCTTAACTCTAGGCCTTGTTGTTTATGACAAGAAGATTTTTGAAGTTTTTCCTATAAAACATCTGTAAAACATGTGACCCCTGGGGCTGGGCCATTTTTGACCTAGGGTCCATGACTTAAACAAACTTGGTAGAGGTCCTCTAGACAATGCTTCATACAAAATATCTTAACTCTAAGCCTTACAGTTTCTTCTGTGTAGATCTTTAAAACCTTTTCCTATATAACTCTATGTAAACAAGTGACCTCCAGGGCTGGGCCTGTTTTGACCCAGTGGCTATGATTTGAACAAACATAGTAAAGGTCCACTAGACAATGCTAAACACAAAATATCTAAGCTCTATAACTTAATGCTTAAGCTTAATTAGTTAGCCAACATCTGCCAATGTGTTGGTTATTCTAATTGGCGATTTTTTTCCAACTGTTTTAAAGGTATGCAATAAGTAGCTTTGTTCTGACTTACAGATGTTTGCACGTAATATAGTATACAAGTACATGTATTTGAAAACATATGACATTTTTTTCTAATAGAATAAACATGTGTTGAATGTTTTCATTAATTTTAATTTTGCATTATGTTAACGCTGTTACGCTAAAAAATACTGACTGCTTTCACTATCATAAAGAACCACTGGTGTTTGGCACCTGTACTTGTCCAGATCATTCGTACTTCTGAATTCCGGAAACTTCCAAAATCCGAACTTTTTGGCCGGTCCCATGGGTGTTCGGTTTTCGGAAGTTCCGATGTATTTAAAGAATTTCCGAAAATGGAAATTGAAAGTAGTGAGTGTCAGTATCGCTATTTTTAGAAAAGCATGTAATACTATGTCATGTACTGTATAAAATGGTGGTTAAATAGTCGGGGTTTTTTTATGGAAAATTACTCAAGCTTGATGTAAAAGGTCAGCTCATGGAATAACAACCAATAAAAAACAAGATCGGATATATCACATGTGAAGATCATAGGTCACGAAAGGGGTGAATGACTGCGGTGATTATTCGAGGCAGCTGTTAAATCAACTTTTTGATTACAAAAGATAAGGCACCATAAAGTATGGACCCATCAGCGTGTGATCAAAATAAGTAAATGGAGAAGATTTTGAAATTCACCCCATAAAAGCCAACAATATAGCATGAATAAGCTGAATGAATGAATGAATGGAGTTTTATGGCCCGTCCACAACTGAGGTCACTTTGGGCACGATAAAAACAGAATAAATAATCACTAGTTAGAAGTTAATAGAGTTTATTTAAAAGATTCAATGTTGTAAAGTTAGGAAAAAAACTCAAATTTTATATAAATAAAATAATTATATTTTGTTAAAAATATTTACGTCTTTTAAAAATTTAATGAATAAGCTGAAGCCCTAAATTTGCAATTTATAAGATACTGCGTTGCAACGAGAAAAAAAGAACATGCTTATAAGATTCGTAAATCTTTTCACTTTCACATCACTTTATTACTCAAAGTTAATACTTGCAAACGGATTTCAAATTTATTATTCTTTTGCTCTGACAAATGGCACATATTTTTGATAGCGATTCGGGAGAAGAGCCAGATTTTGAGGGCTTTAGTGAGTCTGATATTGAAGTACCACTACTGCATGAGGAATCTGACTGATAGTGAGGTGTCAGACGATGAGCCAGCAAGTGACGATGGATGGACCTGGGACTTCACAAATATTAGGGTGTGTGCATTACACAATTTTCTGACAGCTAAAATATGTTTACTTGTCCTTGTCTGTCTGGAAAATACTGTAATAATAATAAAAGTGGAAGTGAAAGGAACTTACACTAAAGAAAACTGTTAGGTTGATCAATGACAAAAATATAAAATCTTTCAATGTTATTATCTGCAGTTATGAAAATGATAATAAGTAATGATTATAAAAAAATATAAATAAAAAAAAATGTTTTATTAGAAACATCTATCAGTAGTTGCAGAAATAAATTCTGTAAAAGTCAGAGTAATTAGCAGAAATATCAGAAAAAATAATCTGACATGTTTCAATAGTTACAGAAAAAATTCTGTACAAGTGAGAGTAAATAACAAAAAGATCTGAAAATGATCATTTTGCATGTTTCACTTATTATACATTTCTTTATAAAAAAAGTAAATCTTATAATTTCATGTTCCATTTAAGGTTGACGACTTCACTGAAGAATCTAGACCAAATATTCCAGATGACTTCGACGTGAAATCAGCTTCGCCACAAGATTTCTTCTGGCTGTTAGAGCTGATAGTTCGGTATACAAACAAGTATGCTGACAGGAAGCGACGACAGGATGGAACAGATACATTTTGGCAGGCAACAACTGTGGCAGAGATGATGGCATTCTTTGGAATAAACATTCTAATGGGTATTCAGCAACAACCACGTCTTGAAATGTACTGGAGTTCCGATCCCTTCTATGCCAATGCTGGTGTGCAAAGGACAATGAAATCTAACCGATTCCAGAAACTGGTTCAGTATTTTCATGTTTCAGATCGGGAAGCAGAGCCAGAAAGAGGAACTGACGGATATGACGTTTCATATAAAGTTTGTGGAATTACTACTTGACACATCTAGACAGACTTTTACTCATACTCGTGAAGTATCTGTGGATGAAGGAATGATAAAATATGCTGGACGTTTTTCTATCAAGCAGTACATGCCTGCTAAAAAGAGAAGTGAAAGTGTGGATGTTATGTGATGCCAATACTGGATATTTATCAAAGTTTGAAGTGTATAAGGCCCGACAGAACAACAGGACTGAACATGGACTTGGACATAATGTAGTGATGAACATGACTTCTTATCCAGGGAATACTTTTCAATGGTTTTTTTTTATTTTGATAATTATTTCACTGGAATACCTTTATAACGGACTCTGCTTGAAAATGGACTGTACGCCTGTGGAACTGTTAGACCTAATCATGTTGGATTTCCAAAGGACTTACGGAAGCCAAGGGATGTAACTAATCACGGTGATCTGAGGATTCTACAGAGTGGTGATTTGAATCTGACTGCTTCAGTATAGAAGGATACTAGACTGTCCATCACTTGTCTATCTGCAGCGAGCCTACTGACATCAGGCAGACTCGTAAATATGTAAACAGACAATGGGTGCTAGTTCCGCAGCATCATAGTGCTCAAGTCTAAAACCGTTTTCTGGGTGGTGTTGACCTTCACGACCAGTTCCATGCAAAATACCCAGTCGGAAGGGATGGTAAAAAGTGATGGCGGTACATTTTCTGGTTTATGTTGAATTGCACTATTGTAAATGCAAACATCATTTATCAGGAAGTATCAAGGAGGCTTACCAAACGCAAAAGATTCGAACACCTGGAATTTCGGATGGAGTTGGTAAATGATCTGCTTGGAGGATAAGCCAAAAGGAAATGGTCAGTTCCAGATGCAGGAAACATGGATAGTGTCCTTGTGCAAGAGAACATTGGAGTTCATATATCATGTCGTATGCCTTGAAAGAAGACCACTTGCAAATTCCAAAGGAAACAGTTCAGTCAAAGAAAAGAAACAGTGTATGAATGTATGTTCACTTGTGCAAAATGGAAAACTCAAAGTGAAAAGTGGAAAAGTCAAAGTGAAAAGTAGAAAATTCAAAGTGAAAATTCAAAGTGGAAAAATTCAAAGTGATTTTTTTAATAATCTTGTGCATCAGTGAAAAGTAAATAAGACAGAATAAAAAATTCAGTAAGGAAGTAAGCTTTCAGTTGGAGGAAATTCTCTTAGGAATCATTCATGGCATCTTCTCATCAATCCAAAAGAACTGGTACGTCACGGTTCTCCCATCAGTTGTCTAATATGACAAAAATGGACTATCTTGCTGAATCCGCATGTTTAAAAGCTAACATTTCATGATGCTGAAACGAAAGTTAAGGCAGGGTTGGAAAAAATAAAAACATTGAAAGAATTAGAAATTTTAAGTGCAAAAACTGAAATTCTTAATATTACTGAACCATTTTCTTTATTAACCCAAGATGAATTAGAAAAATTTCCAGTAAGCGATACTAAAAGGTACACACAAAACTACGTGTCAAGTCAGTATCTGAATCATAATGATGTCAAGCCTTTTGTTCAGCCACCTGGAAATACAAATACGTCAGCAACACAACTGGATCCTTCTGTTTCACAATTTGTACCACCTGTAAGTAATGTTATGTCTGATAGAATTTCTGTTCCTGTTGAAAATATCAACTGTGATCCAAACTTGCAACAGTCTGTAATCCAGAGTCAGGTCAATACGGCAGAATCTTTGGTTGATCAAGTGACATTAAACAGACTACCTTCTCCTGAGCCAAACATATTCTATGGTGATCTTATTCAATACCCGTCTTAGAAAACTTCATTCAAGACACTTACAGACTCTAGAAATATCCCTCCACATGACAGACTTCACTACTGTGGAATCATTAATATTTGTGAGGGATTAATTTTCGTGGATTTCGTGGTTCAGGTTCATGTTTATTTTTACTGATATTGAGTAAACTATTATTACTTAGTACAGAAAATTGACTACTACATTTCGTCTGCTGTATTCTCACCGAATTCACATTTTATGATACTCGGATGGTTATACTAGTTAACTACTACAAAAATAAAAACAACAGTCATGTACGTAACAATTATTTTTCACTATTTTAAATCATTCAAACACAATATTAATATCAACGCATTTATTAACATAAACAGCACAGAACTGAATTAGAAATGAACATTGAAAGCCTGTCGTATATATCTATAAACTAACTTGGGTATTGTTACTAATTACAATGCTGCAAAAAAGGGTTAGTTGGCGCTAATAATAATTAAGGTTGCATTATCAAAGACGGAAGGCCGACGTTTTTCACTGCTTTAAAATTCATAAAGACAGTTTTTACACACATTAGATTTTAACAATGAAAAAGATGCGCAACATATTACAAAGTATAATTGACACATGACACTTGTAAATTGAGAAGACCGATCGGTAGGTTAATTACCATAGTAACAAACTTTCGGTTGTTTGGTCAAGTGGAAACACGTTAACTTGCACATTTCAACAATTTCATAGCACAAATGCCGGATATTGTTTGTGAGGTTTTCTTTCACCGAATGTTGAAATCAACGAATTTTCGGACCCGTATTTTTTTTTACCTGTCAATTGAATTCCACGAATTTACGACCCCACGAATATGCCTTCTGTCGGCAAACCACGAAATTATATGCCCTCGAATTTAAATGATTTCACAGTATCTTAAAAGATACATTGGCGGTCCAGTCAAACAAGTTATTGAGAACTACTTTCTGTGTATTACAGATAACTCTTATGAGGAAGCTAAAAAAACTCCTCGATGAAAGATACGGGGATCCTTCTGTTTTAGCTTCAGCATTCCGGGATTAAGTAGTTTCCTGGCCTAAAATTCAAAGCAGAGACACTGCTAGCTTGCTTAAATTTAGTGATTTCCTTCGGCAGTGTCTAGCAAGTATGCCAGACATCTCTCATCTTGCTGTTTTAAATGATTGCCGTGAGAACAGAAAATTTCTAACCAAACATTCAGAATGACTAGTGACGTGTTGGAACCGAATCGTCGCAAGTCATAAAGAGAAGACGAAAAAACCCCTCCTTTTGAAATATTTGTCAATTTTGTTTGCAAGGAAGCGAAAATTGCTTCCGGTCCTGTTACTTCACTTCAGTCGTTGAAGGGTTTTCAAGAGTCCAATGACCGTATTCAGGCCAAGAGTATAAGAGTGCAAAAAGGTCTGCCGAATTTGAACAAGCCTGTCGGAAGCCGATCATTTGTGTCTAGTACGAGTGGTAGTGGCTGCAGCAGTAAAAAGAACTTTCATCAAAATTCTAAGTCTCAGATGAAATTCTGTCTCCTGTGTAAGAAGGCTCGTCATTTAGATACTTGCAGATTATTTCTTGAGAAACCTATGAAAGATAGAAAGGTATTTGTCAGGAAGTACAATCTTTATTTTGGTTGTCTTTGCTCAGGACATTTATCCAGGGCATGTATGCAAGGAAAGACATGTTCAGTTTGTTTGAGGTTACACCTGACATTATTTCATGGAGATACAGCGATTCCACCTGTACCCGTATCGACAAATGAAAACCGCAAAGTTAAAAAACACACCGGTCACAAATTCTGACGTTGCTCCTATTACATCTTCTCCAAATGTTACATCTGGTGCAGCATTTCTTAGTCAATCTGGTGCTGAAACCAAATGTTCAGCTATTGTATCTGACTATGTATCGCACTCCAGTAACCCAGACAATGAAAGGTTGATATATGCCTTTTTGGACTCACAATCTGATACTACCTTTCTTCTTAGCGATACTTGCTTGTACAGCTCTTGGTCGTATGTATAAGCAATTGTTTATTATACTATCTTGTTCTATTCATGTCCTCTAAGTAGTCAATCTATTAGACATTAGACAGGTGTGTTAGTTCAGTGGTCATTTAGGAAAATAAATGACAGATTCACACAAAATCGCCTTATTGATTATTTTTAAAGTTGCTAAACATATTAACTCACACCATAAATAGTATTAAACATGTATATGTTAATTTCTTGGACAGAGGAGTATCATATGGTAGGGAAGATTCAATAATTGTTCTATGTCCATTATTTCTTTTTAGGGTGCAAGTCTAAGGGTTTTGTGGATGGCAAATGTCAACTGTGCCAGTACAAGGAAGCACCTTCACTTGCTGCCAAGAACTTATGTTCCAGTGTACTAATGGACCTTTGAAAAAGGCTGTCCTTTTTCAGCACGAGTGGGAAACAGTTGCCTTCAAATGTACAAGGCTTCAGAAAGTTGATGATGAAATCATAATGTTACTGGTGTCTTTGTTACCTGTAACATTTTCTGCTAATGTTAATGCAGACAGCAAGATAAACAAGAGCAACGCTGTAATTATATCATATGCCCGAAGGGTATTTTTTCTTAATATAATGTATCTGTGATAAATGGGCTTTGGAATTAAATGATTTGCTTTAAATTTTAAATTTTTTGTTTATACTTTGATTTTTAACAGTTTATAATTTTAATTTTAGAGGTTTATAGATCTTTATCGTATCTGATTTTTAGGTTTAATAAATTTGTATAAATGTCTGTCTTTCAGAAGTTGTTCATGCTGTGATGCATGTTTATCAAGTTATAGTGCAGAAAAAGATTGTTTAGTTGATTGTCACCTTCACCTTTTATGTGCGGTACTTACCCCGAACAGTATATGGGTCATGTAATCAATGATGGCAATTATCCTAAAAAGTTTGAAGTCTGTATGGGAAGTAGTTGCCAAGCTATACAACAGAAATGTTTTACAGTGTTTAGGTCACTGTGACCTTGACATCTGACCTACTGATCCTTGGATGTACGGGGGTCATTTTCTCAATGTATTCAATATGAAGTTTGAAGTCTGTATGACAAAGTTATGAAGTTTTACAGCGGAAATAGTTACCAGTGCTTAAGTCACTGTGACTTTGACCTTTGACCTATTGATCCAAAAATCAATAGGGGTGAATCACTCTATGTGTGCAACCACTATATGAATTTTGAAGTCTCTATGACAAATGGCTGTTGAGTTACAGTGTAAAAAATTCTAAACATTCAGGTCACTGTGACCTTGACCTTTGACATACCGACTCCAAAATGAAAAAGGGTCGTCCACTCAATGTGTGCAATCATGATATTAGGTTAAAAGACTGTAATCCAAAGAGTTACTCAAGTTATCCCCCAGAAACCAAACTGCTAACAGATGGATGGACAGACAGACTGACGGACAGACAGTTCATAAACTATATGCCTCTCTTTGGGGGCATAAAAAGATCTTTTTGGATCACTTGGCGGGAAGGTTGGACTGGTTACTGTAAGGAATGTCTAAGTACATTGAAAAAAAATAATGATATTGTGACTCTGTAAGAAATACACTTGGTGTTTACTTGGATGAATGGCTTGAAAGAAAACCTAAGTGTGTCCATTTAAAAACACCTTCAAGGATCACTTGGAGGGAGGGTTGGATCAGTTACTGTAATTAATGTCCAAGTAGATTTATTAAGGCTTGTAATATCGTCACTTTGTCTTTAGTTTGATGAACGGCTGGAAAAAATGCCATAGCAATGTGCATATAAAAATACCTTTAAAGATCACTTGGAGGAAAGGTTGGATCGGTTACTGTAAGGAATGTCCAAGTAGAATTTAAGAGCTATGTTATACTGTCACTCTGTAAAAAATACACTTGGTGTTTACTTGGACGAATGGCTTGAAAGGATACCATTAATACGTCCAAATAAAATACCTTTAATGATCACTTTGACGGAAGGTTGGATTGGTGATTGTTAGGATTGTCCAAGTAGATTTATAGAGCTTTAAGATATTCTCACTCTGCAAAAAATACACTTGGTCTTTATTTGGATGAATGACTTGAAGGGATACCATTAAAGTGTCCATTTAAAATATCTTTAAGGAGCATTTGTATGGAAGCTTGGTTTGGTTACTGTAAAGAATGTCCAAGTACATTGAAAATGTTTTGTAATATTGTCACTCTGTAAGAAATGCACTTGGTGTTGACATGGATAAATGACTTGAAAGAAACCCGTATGAGTGTCCATTTAAAAATACCTTCAAGGATCACTTGGAGGGAAGGATGGATTAGTTATAGTAAGTTTATAATGCTTTGTAATATTGGCACTTTGTAAAAAAATATATTTGGTCTTTACTTGGATGAATGGCTGGAAAAATTACCATACCAATGTTCATACAAAAATACCTTTTAGGATCACCTGGGAGGGAAGTTTGGATCAGTTACTGTAATTTATGTCCAAGTAGATTTATTAAGGTTTGTAATATCATCACTATGTCTTTAGTTTCATGAATGGCTGGAAAAAATGCCATACCAATGTGCATATAAAAATACCTTTAAGGATCACTTGGAGGGAAGGTTGGATTGGTTACTGTAAGGAATGTCCAAGTAGAATTTAAGAGCTATGTTATACTGTCACTCTGTAAAAAATACACTTGGTGTTTACTTGGATGAATGGCTTGAAAGGATACCATTAATACGTCCAAATAAAATACCTTTAATGATCACTCTGATGGAAGGTTGGATTGGTGATTGTAAGGATTGTCCAAGTAGATTTATAGAGCTTTAAGATATTCTCACTCTGCAAAAAATACACTTGGTCTTTATTTGGATGAATGGCTTGAAGGGACACCATTAAAGTGTCCATTTAAAATATCTTTAAGGATCATTTGTAGGGAAGCTTGGTTTGGTTACTGTAAGGAATGTCCAAGCACATTGAAAATGTTTTATAATATTGTCACTCTCTAAGAAATAAACTTGGTGTTTACTTGGATAAATGACTTGAAAGAAACCCGTAAGAGTGTCCAATTAAAAATACCTTCAAGGATCACTTGGAGTGAAGGTTGGATTAGTTACTGTAATTAATGTCCTAGTAGATTTATAATGCTTTGTAATATTGTCACTTTGTAAAAAATATATTTGGTCTTTACTTGGACGAATGGTAGAAAAGATACCATACCAATGTCCATACAAAAATACCTTTAAGGATCACTTACTGTAAGGAATGTCCAAGTACACTGAAAGAGTTTTGTGATATTGTCACTCTGTAAGAAATACACTTGGTGTTTACTTGGATGAAGGGCTTGAAAGAAAATCATAAGAGTGTCCATTTAAAAACACCTTCAAGGATCACTTGGAGGGAAGGTTGGATTAGTTACTGTAATTAATGTCCAAGTTGATTTATAGAGGTTTTTTTATACTGTTCTTTGTAAAAAATATATTTGGTCCTTACTTGGATGAATTGCTGGAAAAGATACCATACCAATGTCCATATATAAAAATACCTTTAAGGATCACGTCGTGGGAAGGTATCATCCATTACTGTAAGGAATGTCCAAGGAGAATTTTAGAGCTGTGTTAAACTGTCATTTGTAAAAAATACACTTGGTGTTTACTTAAATGAATGGCTTGAAAGGATTTACCATTAAAATGTCCAAATAAAAAACCCTTTAAGGATCACTTGGAGGGTAGGTTGGATCATTGACTGTAAAGAATGTCCAAGTAGATTTATAGAGCTTTGTTATACTGTCACTCTGTAAAAAATGCACTTGGTCTTTATTTGGATGAATGGTTTGAAAGATACCATAAAATGTCCACTTAAAAATATCTTTGAGGATCACTTGTAGGGAAGGTTGGATTACCTACTGTAAGGAATGTCCAAGTACAATGAAAGAGTTTTGTGATATTGTCACTCTGTAAGAAATAAAATTGGTGTTTACTTGGATAATTGGCTTGTAAGGATACTATAACAATGTCCATATAAAATACCTTTAATGATCACTTGGAGGGAAGTTGGATCAGTTACTATAAGGGAAGTCCAAGTAGAATTATAGATTGGAATGGCTTGAAAGAGTACCGTAAGAATGTTAATAAAAATATACCCTTCACCAAAAGGGAGTTCATATTACAATTCTTCAAGAAATATAGAAGTCATGTTGAAATATTAAAAATTTTAAAGAAAATTATTAGTTTGAAGTGGAGATAATTTTATAATATGAGTGCAAGAGTTACAAACCTTTCCAATATGATGTGGATGATGATAAGGAACATAAATTTTAAGTTTGAAGTAAAACCCTCTAGAATTAAAAAAGTTATAGTGAAATATTACAATTTTTAAGGAAAATTCTAAGTTTAAAGGAGAGATATTTCTGGAAATACAGGTGCTAATTTTATGATATTGTTTGATATGGGTGATTATAAGGAACATATATTTGAAGTTTTAAGAAAATCCCTGAAGAAATAAAGAAGTCATAGTAGAAAATATTTTATATAAGTATCTTATTTATAAAAATTCCTTTAAGGATCACTTGGAGGAAAGGTTGGATTAGTTACTGTAAGGGGTGTCCAAGAAGATTGCAAGTTTTGTGACATTGTCAATCTGTAAGAAAAACACTTGGTCTTTACTAGGATTAATGGCTTCAAAGAAAACAACAGGAATGTCCATATAAAAACTAGAAATGGGTTTTTGATTGAACAAAAACATATGTCTCCCCTCAGCAAGTTGCTGCAGGCAGTATTGAGTCAGACGATTGTAAAATTTGACATTTAACCTCCAAGTGTGACCTTGACCTTGAGACACCACAACCGCAAAGTGGTTTCTGCATGTCGCCTTGATGAGGTGAACATCTGACCCAAGTTTCATAAAAATCCTTCAAGGGCTTTTGAAAATACAGAGTGGACAAGATTTTGTGGCATTTGACATTTAACCTCCAAGTGTGACCTTGACCTTGAGACACCACACCCGCAAAGTGGGTTCTGCATATCGCCTTGATGAGGTGAACATCTGACCCAAGTTTCATAGAAATCCTTCAAGGGCTTTGGAAGATACAGAGCGGACACGATTTTGTGGCATTTGACATTTAACCTCCAAGTGTGACATTGACCTTGAGACACCACACCCACAAAGTGGGTTCTGCACGTCGCCTTGATGAGGTGAACATCTGACCCAAGTTTCATAAAAATCCTTCAAGGGCTTTGGAAGATACAGAGCGGACACGATTTTGTGACGGACAGACAGACGGACGGACGGACAACCGGGGGAAAAACAATATGTCTCCCCCATTTTTGGGGGGAGACATTACTCCTATAATGATCACTTAAAGGGAAGGTTGGATTGGTTACTGTAATTAATGTCCTAGTAGATTTATAGAGCCTTGTAATATTCTCACTCAGTAAAAAATCTACATGGTCTTTACATGGATGAATGGCTGGAAAAGATACCATACAAATATCCAAATAAAAAATACCTTACAGAACCATTTGTAGGGAATGTTGGATTGGTAACTAAGGAATGCCAAGGTAAATTTAAATGAGTTATTGGCTGTGTGAACTTAATTTGTGACCATTTTTCGGTATCAATTTTTCAACTTCATTATACCATTGCGACACACTAGAACAGTCGCAATCGGTATCTGCATATTTTGCTGTTACATACCATATGCAACACCCTCTTTAACAGCATTTAGTCTTTGTGACGCATTGGTTACAGTTTTTTCTCTAACGCACTACCTTTGTGCGCTATTATGCAATGATTCTATGTTACTTTATGCTGTAATAAACAATATGCAATGTCCCATTTATCAGCACTTAGTGCTTGTGATGCACTGGTTATCAACATTTTCTCTTATACATATTTGCGCATGTATCACTGTTTTTGTGCAATGTATGAACTTACCTATGTTTTATGCTGTTAAAAATCATATGCAACGTCCACTTTTTTCAGCATCATGTGCTTGTGAAGCCTTGGTAACAGCATTTTCTCTATCACACTGTATCTGTTCTTAATCTTTTCAGTGCATCATAATGATATAACTGCAGCAGTCAGGCTTCTTCAAAAATGCTATATATTTAACTATTTGTTACTGTTTGTATATTTTTGCTGTCTCGCGCTATATTTTCAGCATGCCAAAAAGAACGCCTCAGACTGCTCTCTCTGGGAAAGGCAAGGCTGAAGGGGCCTCTGCTGGTGCACCAAATCGCCTGGCAATGTTGACAGCAACCGCCATCAGTAAAGATGATGAGGTTATGGATGAAATAATGGAAATCTTGCCTGTCAAACGTCAGAAAGACGATAGTACTGATTTGTCTGTCTCTTCAGATATAAATTTAATTGGTGAAATCGTAGATACTGTTTCTGAGACACACAATGTGCTAACTCAGTCTGACTCTGACAGTTCTGAAACAGATATAGATTCTGACAAGGAAGTCAGCAGCACTGACTTAGGCACTTTTTCCTGTTCATGCACCTGTAGATAAAATCAAACTGAACATTTTTGACCAGCAGCATATTGACCTAGCATCTATTTCTCAAAAGACAGTGTTAATGAAACTTCCACAATCATGGATGAGAATTTTCCGCCGATTTGCTTTTTTCATAGCTTCCCAGGGTGTATGTGTGGAGGGGGGCGGGGTATGGTATAAATGTTTATTTCAGCACCGGTTTGTTGTTGACTGACCTCTATTTCAATCCGCCTCGGCGTTTAAAATAACCCACAGCATCCCGTCATTCATGGCACCAATCGAGCAATACGTTTTCTAACATAATACGTTTCGTGGAATCTGATTGGTTGACAGAGGGACTTCCCGGAATCTCCCAAGATTTTAACCAATGAAAGAAACGGAAAATGTAGTAAATACACGATCACATGTTCACGGTTATTGCTGCTGCTGCTGCTGAGAAACACTTTTTGAAAAAATCAAAAACGAAAATGTCGTACACTGTTCTTATAGAAAGCGATAGAAATGTGGACACTGACGTTAAGAATAACTTCAGTTTTACTAGGCTGGAACGGTCCTTAAAATGTCCTATTAAAAGTTCAGGAGAAATGAGAATGGAGGAGTTTCGGCTTGGTGACTTCTTCAAAAATTTCGATTCCGGGCAAAGCACTTTGCATGATTTGTAATAAATTAACAAACTATGCAGCAAGGGGATTTGAGTCGCTTGAACAGCATTCTCAATCGTCCTGTCATATCAAGAACCTTGGAATAAGAAAGACCAAAAATTCCATCAAAGGAATGTTTGGAACTGGATCAAGCCTGCCGCAGACTTTGAATCCAAAGATTGAGCCAGTTTGTGTCCCAATAAGCGACAGGATAGGAAATTTAGAGGCCTTGTGAATGTGGGTTGGGGGTGGCTTCGGCCTTAGTATAACCCCTGCCAATTCTTTTTTTAGGTGCCAACTTAGTTGTTTTTTTTGGGGGGGGGCAGCTTTTTTTTAGGGGAGGGGTCCAGCCTACTGACCTAGCGGTAAAGCATTTAGCTTTAGTACAGGAAGCTCTTTGTTGAAAGCCTTGATTGTGTGTCCTTCCACTGGCAGAATCCTTGAATGACGCTCTTGTAGAACTATTCCATAAACACGCAATTTCATGGGACAATTGCGTATCCATACTTATGGATTTATGCAAATTTATGCGGGGCAGCAAGTCAGGTCTTGAAACAAGATTCAGAGAACATCAAGCAAACCACTTGCTAGATGTTGACGGTGACTCGTGTCATCATATACATATTTCTGCCAAGAAGTTCTCGGCTTCGTTCGAAGGTTATCTTGAATCCTTTTTTAATGATATCTACAATGATTAAAAGTGGTCATCAGACAGCAGGGATTATTTTGAACAAGTATGTGAGCTAACCGGTGTCAAGTACACAATGCCAGAGCTAAAATCACAGGTGGCTTTCTGCATATGATGTAGCCATTTACACAGACAGGTTATTTAAAGTGTATCAAGTTTTCTACTTTGCATTCTTGCCAAAATTTGAAAAGCACTTATTTTGAAACAGTTTTGGAAGTAAGCAAGGAGTTGCATATAAGCGTTGAATCAAGCAAAAGGATAAAAAAAAACGAAGTGAATTATCATCCAAAAAACTAATTGATGATGGAAGCAACGCAAACAAAGCATCGTTGAAAAGCTTTCCTATCATGAAAAGAAAACCAAGCTTTATTTAGGCTTCTACATAGCTGTTCTTCCAATGCTTAAAAGCTATGTATGACTTTTTCAAGGGAAAGATACATTGATAAATATGTTATATTACAAACAAATTCAGTTATTTACAGACTAACGTTGCTTTATGAAACCTGGACATGTAGCAGGGAAGTCTGGAAAACAGCTCAAAATACTGGATCTTGACAATAAGGAACAATTTATGAAGGAAAAGTATATGTATGTTGGCGGTTCGATTGAAAAAATAAGAAAGGCTAGTGAAAATCATGATGAAGATGTTAAGATATTCAGGAACCAAGCTAGTATTGCATATGTCCCTTGTGCAAAACACCTTCAGAAAACAATGCCATTAACAAGCAATTTGTTAAGATCTATTTCTTGTACAGACCCAAAGCTTAGAGGCCATAGTTAAAGTAATAAAGGATTGAGATGCCTCCTGGAATATCTTGCTCATTTGTTAGATGACAAAGAACAGGGTGATGCTCTATTAGAAATAAACAAAGTTCAGGTAGACAGTAGACTTCCAGAGTACTCGGACGATTCATAATATGTGCCTTGGTGGACAGAGGTTTTTAAAACCAAGAGATACCCAGTTCTAGCCAAAATAATTCCTGTTGTAATGAGCATTTTTCATGGACCTCAACTTGAGTCTGCTTTTAATTTAATGGGAGGTGTTGTAGACATAAGTTCCACCAGGATGAATCCAGAAACAAAGTTTTTTTCAGACTGTAAAATATGCGTTTAAAGCAAGGAAAACTACTGCTCTCAAGTATTTTAAGCGTGATGATGTGAAAAAAGATCCAGTAAGAAAATCTGTGTGTGTTTCAATATGGCTGCCTCTAAATACAAACAAGGACAAGTAAGGAGAAGACAAATAAAGGAGAAGAGAAAAGAGACACTAAATGTGTCAACTGAAAATAGTGTGCCCATATCAAAGTAATGTCAAAGTCAATAATCAAAGACCGGGTACAGAATAGTCTCCTAAAACACCAGAAAAAAGCAAGGAAAAGAGCACTAGAGGCTTTGGCAGAAAAAGTCAGGAAGAAAAGAAAGTGTTAGATACATTGTGCAGAGAAGAGAAAGTGTACCATACAGCTGTATATCTGTTTTATCCATGTATTTGCAGTTTTAACTTTAATGTCAACTCGAGTGTCAATGCAGTTCTGAGTATGTTTGTATAAAGCTGAACCAACTGTATAAAAGTGAATGTAAAATACATTTCATGACAGTGATGTTTTAAAAGTCGCATCACATTCACATCAAGATATAGTGAACTTCTTGACAGCAGTTGCACATCTAGAATGATTGAATTGCTTGTAATATATTGGAGCAGCATAAACCAAATTAAAGCCAAAGACTGCTGTAACATCGGTTTGTATACTTGTATATTTTTACCCTTGATCCAAAATTTATGATGTTTCCGTAACATAATAGTTCTCCTCAGTAAGTGTTTTACCTCATGGAAATGCCTCCAAAATGCTTCTGAAAATAGATAAATTCGTTCTCGGTCCGGGGAACGGAGGAGGGGGGTTCCCCCCAACCAGGGCTCTGCCCTGGACCTGCAAGGGGCCTAGGTGGCCTGCGTGACCTTCGGCCTTTCAGATTTTTTTTCAATCTGCCATTCTCATCCCTGCACAATCCAAAACACGTCTCACACAACAAGTACTTCTACCCAGAGCTTCAAGTAACCAAATAACTAACATTTCTCGTGCTTTCCAATTATATGCGGACATTTACTGTTCGAAGTATCCACAACAAAGTCCGCAAATGTTCAGGTATATGACCCTAGTCCAGAACCTTGCACAACACCAAAGGAACTGGCAAACAGTATGATGAAAAATTTCGCCAGCTTCGAACTGTGTCACCTCTTCCATGGGTGGTCTATTCACACAGAAACATATCTGTACTGCACTATCGCTCAGCCTGTCTCTTCTGTTTTTCGTCCCTCAACTTCCAAATCCAACAGACCTAAATTCCCTCTTACATTATGCAGCACAGACGATACTGCCGGGACTTTCAGCATTCTGATGCTGCAGGATCTAATGGTTTTGCATGCACTCACTTGTCTTCCTGGACTTTTGGCTCTTTCCCTGATGAAGTCAAGTCCCACCACATAAATACCTTGGAGTTATACCCTATTGCCCTTGAAGTTTTCCTCTTTGGTCACATGTGGCACAACAAGAACATACCGTTTATCTGTGATAACATGGCAGCAGTTCACTGTTTAAACAAACGTCCAAAGACCATCACATGATGGAACTTATGTGTATTATTGTGTTGAAAGCAATAAGTTGCAATTTAACATTTAAATCATCACACATTCCTACTCATAAGAATATAATTTGTGAGAAACTTTCTCGTTTACAGGTAGACGATGCCCTTCAGTTGGCACCTCATCTAGACAAAATGCCTGTAGCCATTCCTCTACAGATGTCACCAATGACCTTGTTACAGTCAAGGAC
This sequence comes from Cyclina sinensis, assembly GCA_012932295.1. NCBI lineage: Eukaryota > Metazoa > Mollusca > Bivalvia > Venerida > Veneridae > Cyclina > Cyclina sinensis. The sequence continues at coordinate 12,827,193 of JAAONU010000019.1, forward strand.
CAACTAATATTATCATCTTAAACTCATTCAACACTAAAGACTTGTGATCATTTTTGGGCAAGATACTCGGACTTTACCAATTCCATAGCAAAGTTATCTTTGCTTGCTAGAGTAGACTTTACCAATTCCATAGCAAAGTTACCTATAATGCTTGCTACAGTGGACAGTCTCACAATTCATTGCTCCCATTACATTTTAACAAATTTGCCCCTTCATCTATAAGCAGTCATCTCTCAGCCATTTCCTACTTTCTTTTAGCAAATCTTCCTAACCCATGCAATACCTTTGTCATTCGTAAAATGGTAAAAAGAAGTCAATCTTCTTGTTCTTTTTTATGTCAGAACGAATTAATGTAAAATATCTAAGTTCTTTAAGAAAAGCATTGATAAGACAACAATTGCATGTTTCTGAGAGGAAACATGAGGCTTTCAGGAAGCAACTTCATAGTACTGATGAGGTCAAGAAAGGGTAGATGAACAAGCTAACCCTTCCTCTGTTTTCATTCCTGTTTCTTCCAACAATATTCCTGACCATATGAAAAATTAGTTTCAGCATCTCCTTAAGGAAATGCAAAAGTATCAAACATACATGTACATATTGCATTTAACCAGTGAAGAAAAAAGAAGTGTTTTCTGAAACTGAAATTCCCATTAAAAGGAGCAGATTACAGATATTTGTCATTATGGTCTGGCAGTGGGTCAAAACTTTTCTCTTTGGTAAGCAGCAAAATGGAAAAAACAAATTTCTGTGTTTCTTTTTGGCTTGCATCTCTGTCAAATGGGTGATGAGAATAAAGCAACCTGATGAGATTAAAGCAGCCTGATGAAATGACACACTAAAATGCCATCTTGTTATTGTAAGCTTTGATTTAGTTTGTTTGTTCCCTCTTGTATTTATCAACAGGGTTTTTTTTTTTTTTGCTATATAACTGTAGCCGTTTAACAGCTACTTCCCCACCTGAAAAAAATTCCCTGAGCTAAAAAATTCCCTTCGGTCTGAAAAAAATCACCTATTGTGGCTTGTTTGCCTTTAAAAACTCGCATTTTTGTTCAAATCCTCAATGTTTAGAACACACAGCATCCATTTCTGTTTCCGGAGAGTGTAAAAACTGGGGCCCGGTATAAACTGCAGGTCCAGAATCAGCCGTTAATAGAATTTTCGGCCATTTTTCTGAATTGTAACAAAACGTTTGATTTTTCTCTCAAACTCGTTACAAAATTTGCATTTTTATATAACCAATAGATATTTATGACTGAATAACAATGTCACTATCAAAGGTGTGTGATAGTTTGATCACGAGAAGTAACTCCAGGAATATGCGACCACTAGACAACCCTATTCACTTATTCAACCCCTGTACAAACTATGCTTATGCCATAATCTACAGCTGTAGCTGAACGTGGCTTTTCACTGATGAATGACATTGCCACAAATCAAAGGACATTAGGACAGGATATCCTTGACTCTCTAATGAGGATAAGCAGTTTCTCACAGTCTAGAGGAAATGCTAGTACATTAAGTGATTCCAATTGGGATGAACTGCTTGATTTGTTTAAGGAATTCAGGGCAAGGAAGATGGCTCACTGAACTGTTTCATTGTTTTTGACTCTCTGGACTGTTGTTCCAAGTTTTTATTGTTTACATTGAAGTTATTAAACTGTTTTGTTAATATAAGAGTTTTTCCGCAAAATGTGATTTTTCGCATGTTTTTCCCTACTGAAAGGCCAGGCCTTTTCCCCAAAATCAAAAAAAAAAACCTGATCAATGAAGATTGTCTCTGATGTTGTTTACTGTGTATGTTGTCTTTAATATAGATTTATTCTGTATGTTGTCTTTCCGGTTGATTTAATTTGTATTTTGTCTTGAATGTTGACTTCCTGCATGTATTGTCTATATTGATTTATTGTGTATGTTATCTTTAATTAGTATATTGTCTTTAATGTCGATTTACTGCATGTGTTGTCCATAGTGTAAATTTATTGTGTATGTTATCTTTAAGTCAATTACAATGTATGTTGTCTTAAATGTCAATTTACTGTGTGTGTTGTTTTTAGTGTTGATTAATCATGTTTATGTATGTTATCTTTAATGTAAATTTACTGTTAATGTACATGTGTTTCTATATAACTGTAATCAGATGGGTAGAATCTATGCAAAATAACACCTTAATTTAATTAAAATTATCATATATATATATATATATATAAGCATATATAAGTTGGTAACTACTGATTTTCAGGTTCTTAAAAGCCAAATATGATAATAATCAAAACAAACACTAAAGAAAATCCAAATTTGTCAAATACAGTTCTTTTTTGGAACTTAAGTTATTTTTCATTGCTAGTACAAGACTAACAGTGACTCAAATTCACCTGATTTATATCAGTAGGGCCCAGTATTTGATGAGGAACAAATGTAGTACACTACAGTGCCATGAAAAACGAACTTTCAAAGAGTCAAACTGGAAACACAGATGAATCCCTATAGAAATACACTATGTTGACAGATATTTTTCTGTTGCAAACCCCACTATCAAACATTGTAATATTCTTTCAAGAAAAAAAAATAAAAAGATAGAAGTAAAATTCAATGGTTCTACAACTCAAAAAATACTGTAAATGTTTACCAAATCATCATTAAACTTGCAATGTTATCTAACATCAAAATAACTAATCTTTGCAATAGTGGCAGCTGCAAATGAGCCAAAAATAACTTCCAAATTTTCTTTAGTAACAAATGCAACTAACTTCAAAATAACATGCAATTTTTCTATAGTATCAACTGCAAGTGAGCTCAAACCAACCTCCTCTGAATTTTCTACAGTGATACCTGCAAATGAGCTCAAAATAACTTTCAAATTTTCTGTAGTGACAGCGGCAAATGAGCTAAAAAAAATAACATCTAAATTTACTACAATGATAGCTGCAAATGAGCTCAAAATAAATTCCAAGTTTTCTTTCATAACTGCCAATGAGCTTAAGATTCAAAATAACTAACTTTTCTAGAGTGGTAGCTACAAATGAGCTCATAATAACTTTCAATTTTTTTACAGTGACAGCTGAAAATGAGCTCAAAGTAACTCAAAAAATTTTCATTAAGAACAACTATAAATCAGTTCTATTATGTAAATATGAAACTTTTTTCTATCACAGAAAGGAAATCTCTAACTTTTTGAAAGATATATTTACACTGTATATCCACCCTTGTGATGACTGTTAGTATTACTCGATTTATACTACTAGTCGATCAAACATCTTAAAATATGTCTTAGAAGATAATTCAGTATTTCTAACAAAAATTTAGGTATTCATGTTTACATTATATACCTGTACAAAAGAAAGCTGGTATATTTAAGCATTACACAACTTTTCTGATACATAAATATTGACCTATCCGACTTAACTTCATTCATTGAAAAATCTTTGAATACAATCAAACAAACAGTAACAAATACCTGAACTGTAAAAATTTACTTTCAAGATATAAAAGATATGCTGATAATCAACAAATAAGCCAGGTATTGACACTTAAAAATGACTTTTATATCATAAAACAAAAACGACAAATTTCTAAAAATGTGAACGTATTCATGCATATATCTTACCTTGATATTTTTTGTCCATCTATACTGATGTCATCAGCTTCTGTTTCATTTGCATGTCAAAATATATTTCTACTCACTCTACTTTACCACTAAAATAAGATCTTCCTAGTGTTCTTGATCTGCAATCATTTAATTACTGGTACAATTGTCTCCACTGCAATATTCCAAATATACCTTTTTTGTTTTTTTTTGTTGTTTTTTAATTCAGTTGTGTATGTTCTTGCTGCACAAGTTCAAAAACTATTCCATGTAGCTGAATATACCTATAGCCTGTTATTCTGAAAACACTATAATTTTTTGTGTATCCATTCATTCCAAGCCAGGTGCATGTCCACAGTCATCCAATATGGCAGAAGCGTTGCATTCTACTCAATCTCCTGCTGCAAACTGTACTTTTTGCATCAAATCATTTAGTTCAGAACTATTTCTGTATAGAGGTCTACAATTCAATAGTATTTTGGATCTAACAGCTGTGTGTTGATCGTCAAATATGTACTTCACTTATGCATAACATCCATGTCTTTAGTTTCTACTATGTAGAAGTCCATTCTTTTTCTTTGCAACATCTATTCAGTCACTTAAAATCTTTTATCACAGATTTCAAAACTGAATGTATAGAGTAACAACTGATGATTTAAATACCAAGTTTTCAGGTATCTGCCTCAGAAGAACTACTTAATTGACACTCGCATCATCATTTCATGAATCATGTCTTGTCTCATGATCTAATAAACTGCTGAAGTGCCCTCATAATTACTTTAATGCTTTCATGACAATAACGTGGCATGACCAGGCATGAGCAATATGCTTTCTTTGCTCTATCATAAAAGCTATAAACACCTCTTCATCTCACTCACCATCTGACAAACAACAAATATCCATCATCATGTAATTATCTTAACTCTTCATTTTCTGTCAAAAGATACCTGCAACTTGAAATACACTACAAGACTAGCACTAACTGCCTTAATTCTGCTCTCTCTGCCATTACATCTTCAAGGTCATGGAAAAAATATCCTGTATCTTCATCAACCCTGGTACACAGATGCTTCATTTTTATCTCTATGAGGAAGGATTTTCATTCTAAAGAAATTTTTCACATAACTGCCAATAGTCCAAAACCTCTCCTACACCAACTTTAGGGTCCATACTTATGAAGTCTTTTATGTTGTTTGTGCTATCTGAAAAAGATGTAATAAACACTCATTTCAAAGCCAATTACATCTAATAAAAATAATTTTGATAAACCGTGCAAGTCATTCAAATGAAAATGAAAGTCAAAGTCTCAGCCACAACTTCTCAGTCTTTTTTTGGGGGGGATGTCAACGAATACCTAAATCGGTATCCGGATATCCGTATAGACTATCCGGATACTATCCGGATACTCGTATAAAATCGACGACTTTACGATCTCAATGTTCCAATTCCTATGCCAAACATTACATTTGACGTCTGTTTTACATATTGTTCCGGTAATTCTATTACAGGTGTTAAGACAGTTTTACAAAAATAATAACTGTCATTACGTTTTAATAAAGTTAATAAAACAAAGACATGTTGTTTACTGTTTTTATTTTCTTCATGTCTCTTGAAGTATATTTTCCCGCCAATACGCTCGTGCGTTAAGTCTAAGTGTCTAACGAAAACGATTACCGCCGTGTTTTTGTTTTTTTGTTGTTTTTTTTTGCATGGTCTGTCTTTGTTTAAGAAAGAAATAAACTATGTAATTTAAAAATATCATTTAAAATCACCGTAGATCAAAACGCTGTTTTATTTGTATCCTCAAGTCTATGTCACATTATCGTTTTTGTACACCGGAACATGTATTTATGCAGCTTACGTGACTATGTGAGCGCCAACAAAATAACAAAAAAAAACAATGATTTCAAATGTGTCAGAAGTTTTAAATGGGTTTAATATTTTTGAATGGTTCAAAGTTTTTAATGCGAATACTTTAGTAAAGAATGATTGTTTGAAATATTAAAATCATAATGCTTCTTTTAGCAAATCGTTGATGGATACATCATTTGAGTAATCACATTTTTTATTACTCTTGCGTTAAAACTATCATAGAATCATTTGCGGAAGTTACCGTGAAACCCTTAATTGGCATGTTTAACACTGCTAATTGATTAACAGTGGGGCAAGTTACTCTAGTATATGTTAAATAAACACAATGGATTAAAGTAATTGCTACACAATGGGATGTCGCATCGCATCAGGTCCCAACAGTTTGCAAGACGAATAAACACATTAAATGGCGTGCGACAGATAGACGCTTTATCAATAAACAAATCAGGGATATGCCGGCGGCGGTAAATAGACGCGATTATATTTAGCGTTATGAAATTGCAAAATTAATTTTGCAAGTGTTTGAATTTTTTATCAAAGTTAAATTTTACCGCAGTTTTTTGTTGTTGTTTTTTTTCATTTTGTATACGAATATTCAGATACCAAATTTGTATCCGGATACCAACATAGTATCCGGATATCCGAGTACTCGGATACTCATTGACATCCCTACTTTTTTTACTACTAAAACCACCTGTTTAGTGCATTCAATGTCACAGCCTGAATTTTTCACATGTTGATAAAAACAATTACTTCCCTTTACAGTGCAGGTACAGTGGACCAAATAAGCAGATATTTAACAGAAACCTCTGACATCATAAGTTCCTTAATTTCATGTTTTAAGTCCCACATGATATTCTTTTACAATATTAAGACTTTTTGATTGTACATATACAAATAAACAAAGGAAAAATCATACCTTGGGTTCTTATACATGGATAGGAAGGTGGCTGCTTCAGCCATTTACCTTCATCATTCAACATGTGTGATCTGTCCGAGGCAAAAGTTGAAAGAAACTTTTCTGCTGGTACCACACGGAAAAACCTGTATAAATGTACAAATGCCTGTGTAAAACATGAGTCATGTGTGAGTCAACCTCTCAAGGGCGTATTTGTGTGAAAGAACATGAAGGTACTCTACCTGAACTGAAAATGTTTATGTGATCATATAATAAATGATTTGGTTCAGCTTATACATACAAAAAATTGTTAGATAACACAACAGTGAATGTTTTTAACCAACAAGCTTAGTTTGTTCATTTTCCACATTTAGTGAGCATCTGATTGTTTCTTAAAAATTATGTGTGCATGTCCATGCCTATTCAATCGACTGCCTTCAAACTTGCTAATAGCTTAAATGGTAACAGATCAATGTTAAATCCTTTTGATTTCTATTGGCAAAGGCAATTAAATATTTTAACACCCTAATTCCTGTTTTAAAAGTTATTTTCATCGACTGCTTCAGCAACTTGCTACAAGCAACTTGTACTAGCTATTTGGTACATGTGAAGAGTAAGTACAATCTGAACTATGATAATACTTTGCTTACTCACTTGAAAACTAGAATATAAATGTAACCAGATATTTGTGAAACACTTATGATCCCCCATCCCCAGCAGTATACATTATGGGCAGTGTACATGGAAATGAAATTTACCTTTTGAACTTAAAATCAATAGGTGTTATCTACAGGTACTATCTGAGATGAATCAACCTATCAAGTATGAAGTGTCTAAGCTAAAACTAGACCTAGATATTCTTATGATAAATCTGTATACCAAATTTTATTTCAGTATGTGCAACCTCTGCAGAGAAAATGAACAGAAACTGCAAATAATTGGAATTTTTCTAAGTCCAAGGGGCATAACTCTGTCAAAAATTGCTCAATCTTACCTAAAACAGAACTTGACCTAGATATTCTTATGACTGATATGTATACTAAATTTCATTTCGGTATGTGCAATCTCTGCAAAGAAAATGAACAGAAACTGCAAATAATTGGAATTTTTCTATGTCCAAGGGGCATAACTCTGTCAAAAATTGCTCAATTGTACCCAAAACAGAACTTGACCTAGATATTCTTATGATAAATCTGTATATTAAATTTCATTTCGGTATGTGCAATCTCTGCGAACAAAATGAACGGAAACTGCAAATAATTGGAATTTTTCTAAGACCAAGGGGCATTTCTCTGTAAAAAATTGCTCGATCAAACCCAAAACAGAACTTGACCTAGATATTCTTATGATAAATCTGTATGCCAAATTTCATTTCAGCACGTACTACCTCTGCGAAGACAAAAGTGGCGACTAAGTCGAGCTCACCGCAAGCGGGCTCGACAAAAATGAAAGGAAACTGTTGGTGGACATACAGACCAACCGACCGACGGACCTTCTGACTGACTGACAGACAGCAGCAAAGCAATATGCCCTCCCTTTTTTAAAGGGGGGCTTAATCAACAAAGGGTACTTATAGCTCTGAAAACAGTCAATTAAAAGTTATTCTTTTATGCTCCACTTCTCAATGTCACCCATCTGTCAATTTCAAGTCAATAAAACAAAGGAGGTAAGACTTAGAAACAGATTTTTTTTCATTTCCACTCTATTTTAAAATCTTCAAAAACTTTTCAAAACTTTTTTATCAGTTTGTCTATTTTTCTAGCCAACATAACCTAAGATCAGGTATGAACTTAAGATACTGAATAACTCAGTGAGCCTCAGGATCAAGTCAGAGAGAATGGATTAAAGCGAAAATTCCTCTTTGCTATGTGCTGAAGTAAAACAACTAAAGAATTCAGAAGACAGAACAATCTACTTTCATCCATTGCATAACATGTCCATACACAAACGTACAGAAGACTGAAATAATACCTTTGGAACTGAGGTTTGAGCTCCGCACAGGAATGTATGCCGTGTTCTATATAGTGTCTAAAGGTGCATGGGAAGTCAAGTCTGGTATCTAAGTCATACACCAAGTTGCCATTAGGTCTTTTCTGAATAAATACCACATGGTAGTCCTGCAACAAATTTTGTTCTTTTTATAAGCAGGCAAAATATAACTCCTCAAACTGAGGACAGATAAAGACTATTTTTTTTTCATAAAATTGTATCTTTCTATGTTAGCCTATCTTTCATTCCCAGAATAATGCAGGGACCAAACATTTTATAGAAGTCACTGTAATTTTGTTCTATTGCATTCTGCTGATCACATTTCAACTGAATTACTCTTCATAATGACTTTCAAAATGATAAAGTTTAAACTGGCGTTACAAGTAAATTTGTGAGCTAATGCTCACTAGTGATACCCCCGCTATCAGAAATTTGACTTTCATAATGTAATTTGCATTTGTCATATGTATAAAGAGTGTTAAATTTTTCAGAGTATTTACCTGAATTTAATACAACTTCATCCAAGGCACAGCTAGATGGATATGAAAATGGTCAGAATAGTGAACAGGTATTACATCTGTGATTTCTGATTCATCGAAGTCTTTATTCACAAAAACACGATCAAGTGAACCTCCTTTCCTGTGTGTTGGTAACTTCTAAGTATTCGGTAAACAGGAAGTAGATGAGCAAGGAGCATAAAATCGCTTTATACCATATGAGAATATAGGATAAAGCAATATGCAAAATATCAGGCTCCTGCATCTTATAGTTGCTGAGAAAACTGTGACGGAAATAGTGAATGTATGTCAACTATGTGTAAAAATCTAAGTATTCAGTAAACAGGAAGTAGATGAGCAAGGAGCATTAAATCGCTTTACACTATATGGGACTATAGGATAAAGCAATATGCAAAATATCAGGCTGCTGCATCTTATAGTTGCGGAGAAAACTGTGACGGAAATTGTGAATGTATGTCAACTATGTGTAAAAATCTAAGTATTCGGTAAACAGGAAGTAGATGAGCAAGAAGCATAAAATCGCTTTACACCATATGGGACTATAGGATAAAGCAATATGCAAAATATCAGGCGGCTGCATGCTCTAGTTGCTTAGAAAACTGCGACGGAAAATAAAGATGTCGTTTGGTTGATGTAATGCACCTATATAGTGTAAAAATCTAAGTATTCGGTAAACAGGAAGTAGATGAGCAAGGAGCATAAAATCGCTTTACACCATATGGGACTATAGGATAAAGCAATATGCAAAATATCAGGCTGCTGCATGCTCTAGTTGCTTAGAAAACTGCGACGGAAAATAAAGATGTCGTTTGGTTGATGTAATGCACCTATATAGTGTAAAAATCTAAGTATTCGGTAAACAGGCAGCAGATGAGCAAGGAGCATAAAATCTCTTTACACCATATGGGACTATAGGATAAAGCAATATGCAAAATATCAGGCTGCTGCATCTTATAGTTGCTGAGAAAACTGTGATGGAAATTGTGAATGTATGTCAACTATGTGTAAAAATCTAAGTATTCGGTAAACAGGAAGTAGATGAGCAAGAAGCATAAAATCGCTTTACACCATATGGGACTATAGGATAAAGCAATATGCAAAATATCAGGCGGCTGCATGCTCTAGTTGCTTAGAAAACTGCGACGGAAAATAAAGATGTCGTTTGGTTGATGTAATGCACCTATATAGTGTAAAAATCTAAGTATTCGGTAAACAGGAAGTAGATGAGCAAGGAGCATAAAATCGCTTTACACCATATGGGACTATAGGATAAAGCAATATGCAAAATATCAGGCTGCTGCATCTTATAGTTGCTGAGAAAACTGTGACGGAAATTGTGAATGTATGTCAACTATGTGTAAAAATCTAAGTATTCGGTAAACAGGAAGTAGATGAGCAAAGAGCATCAAATCGCTTTACACCATATGGGACTATAGGATAAAGCAATATGTGAAATATCAGGCTTCTGCATGTTATAGTTGCTGAGAAAACTGCAACGGAAATTTGTTACGGACGGACTGATGGACGAACGGACGGACACACGGACAAGGGTAAAACAGTATACCCCCCACTTCTTCGAAGCGGGGGTATAAAACAACATGACTGGGATAAAGTATACCGAGTTAACTTTTGATGAGAAAATAACTAAACAATTCCTTCCACTGTATAGGTTTTTTAAAATCAAGACAAAGAATGAGAACTTTAGTTCATTTCTTGACTTTCCAAAAATCTTTAAAGTCTGAATGACTATCAATGTGAAATGATGAAAAAAATAATAAAATGTATTATGTAGCAAGGAAAGTTTAACTGACAGTTTAAAAAAAGAACACTTCCATACTATTTATTCCCTTTGATAAAATAACATATTTTCAAGTGGTTTCATGACAGTGGATGCAAGCACTGGTCACAACAGGAGAAAAGATCTGTTAAATGTAATGAAGTTCCAAGAACATGAATATAAGTTTAATCAATCAAAAAAAGGCAGAGTTTACAATAAGCTTTAAATATGATTTATAAATTAACTTACCCATACCACAAGACCATCTTCTCTTGAACTGGCTGTCTGCTCCCAAAGAGGTATCTGTAAAACAGTAGTTTCTTATTCAAAATTACAAAATTTCACCAGAAAATCTTCAGCAAAGAGACACTTCCTCATGATTACATCTGCAGATTAAAATACTTACTTGTTAAAGTTTTATATCTTTTTCTAGTAAAGGTTACAAAAAAAGTAACTACCCACTGTGCATTACTTAGCACAAAAAGGCTGAAAAATATGTACATTAACTTAACCTAACTGCAAGTCTCCTTAACATTTCCAAACATTGTACTGCATTCCTACTGTTACAACAGAATCAATTCTGAAAGTTTGGTTTGTCCAAGCAAAAACTGTTTTTCAACAGTAGATGTTCATGTGCTTGAGTTTTCCCTGCACTGTTTAAATACACCCTTAGAAGTTTGTGGTCATAATTATACCAGTGTTCTTGGACATGAAGAGTACTATACTTACTGTTTGGTCTGAGTTTGATATGAATACACAGTAGCAACTTCCCAGTTCTTCAGGCTGCTTTTCTCTCACTGCACTGCATAAATGCCAAACATTCTCTTCACTGAAATTACAAGATACAGACTCTCACAGGTTTTATGGAAGCATCATTCAGGTGGAAATTTAGTTAGAAATTATTACAAAATGTTGTAAGTTGTTTGACTAGACCTAATGTACCATGCCCCTTAAGGCAGCCTGAATTGAAAAAAGAACAAATCGGAGAATGATTCCCTTATTTTGAAGCCTATGTATGCCCATAACTAATTCAATTCATTAAGAATAAGCAGAAAATTACTATCATAAGGTGTATTTGTACATTCAAAGTCTTTTAATCTTAAAGAGTCAACTTACTTCAAGAGTTGTAACAGCTTACATGTACTCTTTAAAAATCACTAAAGGGCCATAACTCTGACAAAAATCATTGAACTGGAAAATTCCGACGATATGCACAACTAGACTTTGTAGCCTCATATAACCCTATCCACCACATTTAAATCAGTGTTCTATATCAGGTGACAATTGACACGTACATATTAGTATTTAGAGTAAACAACTATCACATCAAAAGACACTAACAATTAACAAAACCAATAAACAGAACATGTGCATGCTTACATTAGAACAGCATCAAGTGTCTTACATGTAATTATTCTATATTGATATATCAAACATGATTGTATCATGATCATTTTGTTTCATGATATCCGTTCTTGCTGAACTTGAGTTCGCAGCAAGATTTCGGACAAAAAAAGTACGGTTGAATCTGTGGTATTTCACGCTTTTATTCATAGTTATAAACTGGGAAACATGAATCTTGATGCATTAGTCCTTTATCATTTTGGTCTATGTTTGAAGCACATGTAGTCTTTACAAATTATGGACAAAACGGACCAGACAAAACAGATCACATAATGAGATGAAATGGACCATATTGTTGGACAAAACAGACCATCCTAAAGATAATTTTTGTAATTTTTGTAATTTTTTTTTGACTGTTGATTTTTCACCCACTTACAATGTACTCAAACAGAAAAGTTTATAAATAAAAAATAGATACTATATTGTTTTTCTAATAGATTTACATGGGATTATATGATTTTCGCACTTTTTATATTAAATAGATAGAAGTCTGTTACACCCTATATTTAAATCAACACATTTGACTGATAATGTTTCACACCTTACTGATGGTGTTTTCACAGGAGCTTGAAATTGTATTTTTAGTCATTCAAGAGTCGAAACTGTTAATCTATCTTCTTCTGTATATAAAAACACAAGGAATGAAACGCCACCTGCTCCACCCACTAAGAATTTCGGGTTGCATCAGCTAAAATGCGAAAAGGTGCAGACATCTATCAGTCCTGTCACTCAGCAGACACAAAAACTAACCAAAATAAACCGCTAATTGTTGTCATTATGCTACACACTAGTAGAAAAGCACTGCTTTCCATGCATTTCCAACAAAATTTGCTCGTCGCCGAAGCCATTGCGTGACATCATAGAGCGGACTGTAATCTCCAAAATATTTCTTGATCAAAAGCAGTTTTGAACTGGAGAAACTTTTCTGTACTATACTTTTATGCATTCCAAAAAAAATTGTGAAGTACATTTTACAGTTATTTCATTATAAAAGCATCTATTTAGTTTGATTTTGCATTTATTCTTTCAATCTATTAAATCCAGAAATAGATTTTCCTAGGAAACCTCCACAATTTTTGGAAATTCCGTGACGTTACGCAATGGATTCGGCGACAAACTGATTTTGTTCGAAAATGCATGAAAACCAGCTGTTTTCTTCTTCTGTGTAGTGTACTGAAAAAATTAAGCGATTTGTTTTAGTTAGTTTTAGTGTCTGCTTAGTGACAGGACTGATAAATATCTGCACCAGAGCGCAAGTTAGCTGATGCGACCCGAGTTCTTACTGGGCGGAACAGGTGGCATTTCATTCCTTGTGTTTTTATATACAGAGTAGAAGTCACAAATACATTTGGAATCTTGAAGGACAAAAAACTCAATTTCAAGCTTCTGTGGTGTTTCACACTTTGGTAAGTCATTGTTGATTGCTCAGTACACCATACACATACACCTTAACATGGTAAAGAGTCAGCTCAGCCCTATAGGAACGTTGAATGTTATTGTTTTGAATCTATTAATAGTAACAAGTAACTGATAAGAGATACAGGTAACTTTTTGAAGGTTGGCAAAAACATGGCGGTTGATAAAAATGCAAAACATAGTAATTTTGTAATTACAGTTACAAAGTCATTTTTCATCAAATAATTCAATATTTTATATCATTGAAAAGATCTGTAAACTCATATTTTACATATTTAAAAAATAATTGTCAAAACTGTTTACTTTTTTATTTGTAAATGGTTAAACATAGTGCATCTGAGCTCCTAGAAAAATGCTGAAATGACAGGTATAAATTAGTTCAGTTTTCTTCTTTAAAAGCAAAAATTCAAAAACCGCTTATATTTTCAAAATATGAATTTAAAGAGCTTTCAAATGATATAAGAATCTTAAAATTCGGCTAACAAAGAAAAAAGTTATCTATAGTAAAAAAATTCTGCTGCTATCAAATGTATATAAATATTGGTTCTCTTTGCCAACCAGTAGTTCAGCTATATTTTGGTAACAGGTGCTTGTGATGTCATCAGTCAATGTGCATATACCAACTCGGCACGGGTCAACTCGGCACAGGTCAACTCGGCCTACTTTTAAAAAACATATTAAACGTTTTAACTTTATCTGTTATCAAGGCAAACTGTTTTCAATGAAAAGCAAGAGATATCTGGTATATTATTACATAATTGTACATTGTTCTTCTACAGAATTAAAGTATAATTAGAAGAAATTCGTTACGTTTATTCCTGCAGATTAATTAAAAATTAATATAATACAAATATGTTTCCTTTGATGCTTTTTGTTTGTAAAGTAATCTTCAATATGAAATAAAAACGCGTTTATTTAATATCATAAGCTTCTAATTAGTTGCAGGTGGTCTTTGATCAAATTTGAATGATTGCGTCCATCATAATTATCACCCTATTAATCAGTACCCTTGACATACACGTGGTAATTGATTGGTAATAATAGCGGGTGATAACAGCAGTCCTTTAATATCCTTTACCAATTTCACTTAAATAATTTGTAATTGACAAATCTTTAAATTAAGATTATCATGGTAAAGAAACAACCAGTTTGATCAAGTAACCAAAAATGTTATAATCGTATTTTAAGAAAACATCTTTCCACATTTGTGAATAAGGTCATATATTAATTATGTGGTTCCAACAATACAGAGTGATAAAACACAAGTATATTTATACTAAGAAAAGTGGGCCAAGTTGGAATAGGGCCGAGCTGACTCGATGGCCGAGTAAGTTTTAGGGCCAAGCTGACCCTGATTCCCTTAACATCCCAGGAGTTAAGAAACTTAAAGAAGTCAGATTTCCCACCCAGCTTGATAAAGATTCTTTTTGCAAAAGCCCCCAATCTTCAATATAAGATAACTGATAACTGAATGTGTAATTCAGTAAATTTTCGAATCTTTAATATGTTCTTCCAAGCGGGTGCCGGACGTTTCGGTAAATGACCAGTTCGGTAAATTGGATTTATATAGTAAACCCTTTGGACGCTTCAGAAAAAACAGGCAATTATATAGTAATTATATGGTAAATAATGGAGAATGTTGTCACACATATGAAAAACACATAATAATTACCTAGTTTGTTTTCTTTTTGACTCCTCATCCCGTTGGATAGTGTCTAAACTATTTACAGTGGTCTGGTAAAATTTCACATCTACCCAGAGCATGACGAGTAGGACAATGGCAGCCTTATAGGATGAGACTGTGCTAACTGTATTTACAGTGCTTTATGTGTTATTAATGTGATATGTGCTATTCCTGTAATGTGCTTAAAGTATTTTAATGAAAATTAATAATAATAAATAATAATTAGTTATTATTACTATAAAATGGTCTAGGTCCATTATGTATTCCACAGGAGTTTGAAATTCTATCAATAAACAAGAGATATTGTAAAAATTATGTCCTCTACATAATAAAAAAACACCAGGAATGCAACCCCTTTTCCCGACCCAATACACGTCGGACCGAATTATACTAATGGAACACAGAGTGGTAACAACCTAGCGAGCCTCCTCGATAAAGAACACTTAAAGCTACCTATAACGACCGATAATATTCTTTAACACACCATTCTTAAAGAATTATTTAACAAATTACGCTCATTTCTTGATTTTTAAACTTGTCGCCGTAGCCATTCGCTGACGTCACACCAATCTCAGCACCGGGGTAAATGAAAATTGTAATAATTACCGTACCGCCGTTCTTTTTTACCGCATGATTATAAAACAATCAACATGGCAGATGTGAGAGTGACGTCCCCTGTTGGGGTTTTTACAGATTATTTTAGTATTTAATTATTAGAACCGAAATTTACCAAATGTTTAATAAAGCCTTAATTATAAATTTATTTAAAAATAAATGAAATAAAACAACAATTTTTATCTCAAAATGAAATAATTTAATATTTACTCCGGTGCAGAGATTGGCGTGACGTCAGCCAATGGCTACGGCGACAAGTTTAAAAATCAAGAAATGAGCGTAATTTGTTAAATAATTCTTTAAGAATGGCGTGTTAAAGAATATCATCAGTCGTTATAGGTAGCTTTAAGTGTTCTTTATCGAGGAGGCTCACTAGGTTGTTACCACTCTGTGTTCCGTTCATATAATTCGGTCCGACGTGTATTGGGTCGGGAAAAGGCATTGCATTCCTGGTGTTTTTTTATTATGTAGAGGACATAATTTTTACAATATCTCTTGTTTATTGATAGAATTTCAAACTCCTGTGATGTATACCTAGCCCATTTACCGTGAACCTGATAATAGCAGCAAAATAAGAGCAGCGGTGAAATATGTGATATATTTCATTGTTACCATATAATTTCTATATAATTGCCTTTTTACCGGAATGTCCAAAAAGTTTACTATATAAATCCAATTTACCGAACTGGTCATTTACCGAAACGTCTGTAAATCCTTCCAAGCTACTAAGAGGTAAGAGCGCCAAAGTTATCTAGACATTTCCCTTTAGCATTGTTTAAACTATATCTGCAATTTAAAACACACTTAAATCTTCGTATCACTGCTGGAGTAAGTGACTTTAAAGGTCATGTGACACGAATTTTTGACCTCGAAATTTTAAAAGTGAGCGAAAACTATATATCTAACTATGACATTTTAAAAAAAATTTCGCAGGTAATTTTCATCTTAAAGATGTTTTTATAGCAAATCAAAATCCATATTTTACGCACTCGTTCGCGCGCACCTGTCACGAGCGAAACCGGAAGTGACGCACATTTATCTCTTGCCACTTGACACAGCTGCCTGGATTGTTAACAACATCTTAAAAATTATGATGGAAAGTGAAAATGTAGACTGAATATAGTAAAAAAACAAGATTGAACAAGTCAAGCTAACATCATGAATACACACTGAAGATTCTTTAAAATAAATTATTTGAAATTTTGATGGAATTACGAAGCCAATGAGCAATATTATATAGAGGCTAGTTTAATTAGGGTTATAGAATTAAAAGATACATCAGTGAAAATATCTAGAAATATTTTTCAAGTAACTGATCGAAAAAGATTTTGAACATGCTTATTTTTATCCGATGCAGTTTTTTGGAAGACTTGATTGAAGACTAACTCCAATCGAGAGATTTTTTTCCATAAAAACATTCTCTTTACAGTGATGTGTTGCTTATTTGTCTGTGGTATATTTTGCCTGAAGTACGTGTAAGTAATCTTTGACTAGATCTATGACTTTTTTCATTATAACTGCCTCCCTTTTTTTTTGCTAATTCATTCAACATTTAAAAAAAAAAACAATAATGATCATAGAACAAATAATATGAAGAAGCCATAAAAAATATGTCAAAATCATAACACAAACACATTGTGTTTGTTTCAATTTGTTCACATTTAGAAGTCGAATGATTTTTATTTTCATCATCAATTTGTATTGCCTATTTGCTCAATAAAGCTTACTTACTATTAATAGATCCATTACATTTAATTATCTAATTCAAATATGTATCTGCATGGAAGCTTCTTTAAAAATCATTCAGACATGTTGATTGGAACAAACTATTACATAATGTTTTCACAAGTTTGACTGATCAAAAGTAATTCAATCAATTTGTAAGATCACTTGCCATAAAATTTTGCTATTTGTCTCAACTTTATCATTAATTGGGTCATAAAAAGTTAATTGCTTTGTTTTGACAGCTATGCAGAATATACAAGAGTCCCATTTGGGCAGGTTAATTTGCATAAATCCCACAGTATAAGGCGTGATTTATGGATCTTTGACATTTCATTGGATATTAATTTATAAGCAGACACAAATTTCTACTTGATGGACATGCCATATTATTATTTTTCAAACAATATCCCAACGTGAAAATACACTGTAGTGTGAATTTCCATTCCAGTGACACAAATGTTAACACATTAGATCACCTTACTTCACTTCAATTTTACTACACTTAAATGAAAAAGATTTTTTTTATGACGTAAACATTAAGTTAGGAATGGGTTACGCAGCATGTTAAAACGTGAAGGAGATAGTTTTATATAGAACCACAACATGGAAGAAATTGGAATATTTATCAATATTTATAAAGGTAAAATTACAATCCGTTCTGCCGGCACAAAGTTTGAATTTACTTATAAAAATCGAGAAGTGATCACATTGTTTTATTTAATTTACAATTTATAGCATGCTTTTTTTATAAGTGTGCCTTTATATTGTTTCTTGCACTTGTGGTTTAGTGTTATTTTTTCATTTTAAAACGGATGTGTTATGAGCAGTGTAATTCTACACTACTGCCTGGGACAGTAGGGATAAATCTACGTCACAGCCAAAAATTGCAGCGGAAACTACCGATGTCGAAACGGAAATAGCCGATCATCAAAAACACGTTTTTTCTTATCAAAAGCAATATTTTCAAAATTTCGCAATTAAACCATTTTAATCAGTACATTATGGTTATTTTGAATAGACAAAGTTGCTATAGTCGTGTCACATGACCTTTAAACAGGTGATGTAACAATTCTGACCATTACCAATAGCAGCTAGTGTAAACGCACTCCTCGCGGGATGGGAACAAACGTTCTTTCGGTTTCACTTCATTTTCACGTTCTTTCTTCAATATTCCAGATGCACCGGCCATAAGGCTACATTTGAATACTTTCTTTTCCTACAAAATCACTGTCAGATGATGCACAATGATCTCATCATTTGTTTCAAAGACACTCGCATCTGCTAAAACTCAAATGCACGGAATTTTGCTGCCTTCGAGCGGACATCTGTGAGGGTGTTTGATTTACTGTTTAACCAAAATTTTATTCGCGCATCGATTACCAGCTCCTTCACTAAGTTTTACAATATTAAGTATGGTGGGGACCAGATTATCGCGCAACATTGCTCTGTTGTTCGCACCTGATAAATGTGGAAATGGATATTCTTATTAACATTTTATCTTTTAATGAAATTAGGATTGTACATATATAAAATGGTGTTATATTACAAGACAGGGTTGTCACAACAATACGTGTTAAATGATTAATACAAATATTCCAGCATTTCAATGTTCAAACTTTGGCGAGAGTACAGAACAAATGACAGAAAATTAATCTCACTATTTAACCGAAGAATGTGGCTGATATTTTATGCTCGTTTACCTTCTACCTAAAAGGTTGAACAACTTAAAGGGATCAGATCTATACTGAAGCGGTTCAACTTTTTAATAAAAATAAATTAGTTTTGTAGAAAATGAACATGTTCAAATCACAAACAGCCCTGCGTAGGTTTCGACAAAAAATACCGACTTTCACAATGTATAAATTCAAAAAGCTCTAACATATTGGCGCTAATTTCTTTTCAGTAACAAGTATTAAAAGTATTTTGAGTAGCAAATATTATATAAATAGAACTTCGTTCACCAGTTTTTATGAGAGCAGAAAAGCTGAAAAATTTAAGCCATGATTATAAATCAACTTTTATGTTCACTGTCATCCAATCAGTAAATCATACACCCCAATACATTTGATTAGAGAAAGAACAACCAGGACAACAACCTGATAAGCAATGAATGTAAACTAGACAATGCCGATCATACCACGAAGTGATTATATATAAAATCATGTGATATAAGTAAAAGGTCGAATTTACGTTAAAGTGTTCTGTAACAGCTGCCTGCATTTTGAAATAAACGCGTTTTGCACAAACAAAGAAACAAAAACAAACAAAAAAACTGACAATATCAAATTCTACAAAAATGCACAGTGTGAAATGTTATCAAATGCATTTTTGTCAATGCTGCAAATTGTAATTCATTATATATTATCATTTAACACTATTGCGCAGAAAATCAATTCCCAGGCCGGACGGGAAAATTAGGGGCTTAACTTGCTCGTGCCTTTGCTTTGTAGTGAGGCTGAGACTTATAGATCAGATATGTCTCAGTCCACGTTTTTGGCAAGGGTTCAAAGATTCCATTGTACAATAATCCATGGGGTCCTTTTTGTCATTTGGAACAAGTACAAACACGAAATGATAATAGTTTGAAATCAATGATGCTGCAGCACCACTGCACGACGTGACGCTCGAAAGGACGCCAATCCGGATGAAAAATATCACTTTTGACGCTCTGGATGATAATATGTTGTGTGATAATTCTTCTACATTTTATCTAAAAAATAACGTTTATCTCAAATGAGCCTGTGATAATCATTAAATTAATAAAATAGCATGAGATAAACGAGTGATGCTTTTCTACTTTGTTTCGTTTTTTATGTACGTATCTTCGATCAAAATCATTCGTGCCTATACCTAGATATTTTATCTTTATTGCACTAATAAAAAAAATCTCAAACAATGTGTACTCTTTCCCTATGTTCCTGTCCTCAATGTATTCATTTTTGTTGTTGTTCATAACTGGAATTAAACGTGCGTATTCTTTGTGTGTGTGCGTGTGCGTGTGCGTGTGTGTGTGTGTGCGTGTGCGTGCGTGCGTGTGTGTGTGCGTGCGTGCGTGTTATTGATTATTTACTGCTCATTCACAAATAATGCTATAGCATTATATTCAACGATGAAAATATCTATCTATAGATAGAGAATACTTTCTGTATTCACCCATTCTTGTGCAGACGTTCTAGTTCATTGTTATATTTTATGCACGATATCGTTCCTATATAACAAAATAATCTACATTTTATCAAAACAAATGCATTATTTCTAACGTTTTGTCAAAATGTCTAAAAAGTTAACAATCAACATAAATTATCATGTTGATTTCCCAAAGTTAGTATTAATTAATCAGTTTTACTCCACCTAGTCATAATCGGAAATCGACTGTTGGGTTATACAGTAGATGTAGATGTAAATGTACTTGGTGTTTTTGGCCGTATATGTGCACATATGTCAACATCTAGTTATACAATCAAACTAAGATAACTACACGGTATCCAGTCGTTTCCCCCACAAACCAGTTCCTCACCTGAATGTTTCCCCCACACTACAGTTTCCTCCGGGATGTTTCCTCCCCTATATATATACTATATAAAAAGTAGTTGGGAAAGATTGGAAAGGTTTATATTTTTACTTAAATACATACATAATTTTGATGTACCATTGGTTTGTTGCATTTACAATAGTTAAATTATTGATATAGAAATATAGAAATAATATTCACATTTCAACCATGATTGATTATTAAAAAAATCAAGACTATCATTAATTATTTTTTACAAATAACATTTATATAATTTTCAGTTTTAAATGTAAATCAAATAGTAAATTATTTTATTGCAATATAATGAGAATTATGTTTTTGAAATATATATACCGTCTCCCTGGACTAGTGGTTAAGGCATCCGCCTTGGGGGCGGGAGGTCGAAGGTTCGAATCCCACCAGGGGTCCGTTCCGATGCGGCCGGTTGGTGAGCCGCCAGCTAGTTAAAGAATGGTTACCGTATGCCTACCTGCCTGATGCCTGGCATTAAAGGATAGGACTCGGGAGGTAAACGTGCAACAGAATAAGGTGTCTCATAAGTCAGATATGGCTGGCCCTTTCAATAGGGGTGACACTATAATAAACAAACACTTTACCTTTACCTTTTATATAAACCACTAAATTTACCAAGCATATAATGGAGTGAAATGTGTGAATTGTTTGAGATAGTTTCACAACAAAAATTTACAAAGGCTATTAACAGGATATGGCAGGTGTAAAATACACTGCATGTGTATTTGACACATTTTAAACAGCTTAGTACCAATTATGTTTCTTTACAAATGACCAGATTTATATCAATGAAGAAATAGCAAAGCCAACTGGTTAAAAATAATTTTATATGAAATCTTTTATCATGCTTATTGCATAAATATATGCCATTATCTTAACCACAACTCATGTTGTTGCACAATTTATTCAAAGTTTTACTATGTGCACACAAACTTAACAAAATATTACATTAATAAATAACACCATCATCATCACAAATCAATTGTTTTAATATTTTCCACTTGCACAGTTTATTCAAATCACACAATCTTAACATAATAAAAGCTTACAAAAATATATATACCTCATCATCACAAATCAAATTTTATTGTTTTTCACTTGCACAGTTTACTCAAATCACACAATCTTAACATAATACCATATATATATATATAATATACAACACCTCATCAGCACCACAAATAATGTTTTATTGTTTTCCACTTGCACAGTTTACTCAAATATCACAATCTAAACATAATGATATATAACATTATTATATTTATCCACCATAAACAAATACAACCAAAAATTTAAGTAAACTGTTAAAATTTAATTTAAAACCTAATACCTGATATCCAATAGATACAAATTGTTTTAAACTACCTATCCCCAACTTTCTTTTATGTTTTAAGTAAAAGAATGATTTTGTCATGTTTTATTTGTTAAATATCAATGACACTAAATATTTCATAAAGAACAGTATCATCATTACATAGTATATCTTCACATAACTATATAATATATATATAGGGGAGGAAACATCCTGGAGGAAACATCCAGGAGGAAATGTCAGTGTGGGGGAAACAACTGGAAACTACACAATGTTTCGACGAGACCGTTTCGTCTTCTATAAGAAACAACTTTTCGCCTGGCTATAGGCTTGCAATTTTCTGTACTAGCTCCATATCAAATATCATTAGTGACAGTACACCTTTATATACATATACAATATTTAATTAAATTGATGGCAACGACAAAAGGGTCCCGACGAAAATACTTTAAATTACCTGTTTATATTCAACTTAACTTGACCACACTTTGTAATTATAATCAAGTAGGCTGTTAGATCATGTGACTGTTCAAAATGGCTGCACCCAGGAGACTCGGAAATATTGTTACAAGCAAAACTGTTTTCTTTTGCTGCGACATGCAAGAGAAATTTCGACCAGCTATTCAGTATTTCTCAGATATAGTAACCTGCGCTTGTCGACTGGTTTGTTATATTCATATTGTACCTCATGAAAGATTTCAGGGAATTTAAAAAATACAAGACATACCCACTACCAAAACGTACCCAAAGTACTCAGAAAGGCAAAACATGCCTAGTTGAAAAGTCAAGATGTATCCAGATTAAAAAGAATATGTAACAGTTCGACACAGTTACGATTCGCCACAGAAATTCACGATTCACCACAAGCCAGTTAACAATTCGCCACAAAGTAATAATGATTCGCCACAGTTTTCAAAAAGTCTATGCAGTAAGCACCTTTTCAAGAAGTCACAAGTCTAAATTTCTCCCTGATGGTATGCCTCCCAAGCTGCCCAAATTCTTCCCTGAATGGCTCTTGTCATTTTTGTTTGAGAACTTTTAATTTGTTTTTTTTTTGTCACTGACAATCAAACAAACTTTCAACCCATATTTCTTGTATGTAAGGTTTTTTTGGTTCAGTATCAAGACAATAAATAAATAATTACCAATTATATATAATTTAAGCTCTGATCTTAAGTCATGGATTAAACACACCTTGCGGGCGTTACAACTGTTACACGACACATTTAATAAACAATGCCCAGTCAACACCTATATTAATGACATGATTATTGAATTAGCTTAGGGTCTTTCAAATAGAAATATGATTCTTACATCGTGGATTAAGCTCCCTTGCAGGCAATCCTATTGCGACACTTCCAGTAATAAAGATAAAGTACAGTAAAATACAATACCAGTCAACACCTATATAAACTTCACTAATCCCTTCAAATGAAAGCAGTATCATCACACAAAAAAACAACCTGATTTGAAATTAATTTGTGCATTAATTAATATGAAAACCTTTGATAATTTATGTTATATATAAAATTCTATATAACATTCTTTTAATTAACCTGAGTTTTTTTTCTGATGTTGTTCACGCCTATCAAAAACAGAACACATACATTTAATAAACATCTTTCTTTTACAATTGTTTAATACAAAGTTTCCATAAAACTTCTCACATACAATTCTTATTGTCTTTTAGTATTTTTTTACCATGATTGATATTGATTGAATTAATTGATAGCAAAATAATGAATAGTTAAAACCGGAATATAATCTCACCACAAATGATATATTAAACATTTTCAATAGCTTCACCAAAATAATTATATTAAAGAAAAAATCAAAATCTTTCCAAATGTAACACCATAATTTTTCATGCTTCTTTAATGTTGTGTTTGTAATGAATGATTACATTGTAATTCTATCTATCTATTTGAGCTTATTTATTGTTGGTACAGGTTGCCCATAAGACCAACGCCCCTTGAAGAGATTATTTTATGTTGTTGGGGTAGTGCAAGATACAGAAAGCATCCCATTCCAGACACACCCCTCGTTCTTTTTCATGCTCAGTGTACAGCACTGATACATGGGACCTCGGTTTAACGTCTCATCCAAAAGACAATTAGTAATGTTAGAGGAGGAGCTGGGGATCGATCTCGGGACCCCTGGGTTACTAGTCAAGCATGTTACCACTGGACCACTGATCCGCTCCAAAAAATGGTTAATTAATTTGTGTCCTTGAATTTATACTACCGGGTACTTGTTACCCAAGACACTTATCACTCAGCGGCATGCTCCTTTCATTATTCATAATTATATGACAAACTGTGCACAATTATATTTGAACTTTCAATCAAGGTACTTTTTAATAGTAATAATAAGGCTTATGATTGTCACTTTAAAACTTAAATGTACAATGATTAAAAACACAATTTTGATTGATGTGTAACCGAACCAATCGTGATATTTTCAGTATTCATATTTTCCACATCAATAATGAGATAAATGTGCCAGATTTTATAATAATGCAGCTAAAACAACATGTACAAACCAAATTTTTTTTTCCAAATATTTATTTTCATCAAATTACCAAACAAATATAAATTGAAAACGTAAGTACAACAAAAATAATTTGTTTTATTACTTTGTAGTGAATCGTTATTTCTTTGTGGCGAGTCATTATTACTCTGTGGTGAATTGTTACATGAACCTGTGGCGAATCGTTAGTGGCGAATCATTATTGTGGCGAATCGTTGCATTTTCGTTAAAAAGTCGCAACAAAGTAGAAGAAAGAAAACTTTTCTGGTGAAAGTAAAGTGTTGGTCAGAAACATACTGTCTTGTTTTAAGCAGACAACATTAAATTAATGTGCTCAGTTTTATCATTATAAATGAATCTTTTGAAAGGATACTTTTTTTAATTCACTATTACAGGTCACTGTAAATCTTAAATATTGTCATCTAACTGGTTTCCACAATGAAAAACATACTAAAATAGATCAGATCTTGTCAACAGTTGTTACAAGTTTTATATTTCTGAGAAATTCCTTCTTAAAATTTTCTCATTTTTTTTACAATTTTTCAGCTTCAGGGTGCAAAGGTCCTTGATATACCTGTAATAGCAACAGAACAGGTTTGACTTTGATATATGTTTTTTTATTTGTACACCATTTCTTTCAGTAAACATAAATAATTAGAATTAAATAATAAATGATGAACTATTGTTTATTGTTTTGTCTTTGAAATATATCATGTGGTTTGAGCACAGATTTTAAAAACTAATAAAAATTGTAATTTTTTCCTATTTGCTTTAAAAAATGTCATTGTCATCATGAAAAATACATGTACTTGTTACAAAGCTTTGTAACATTTTTTAAATTGTAGGAGCATGCAAATATACTGCAGTAGTAAGTGGATCATGTTAGATTTCAAGTCTTGACATGCAGGATCCAGTCCATGAAATTGATGTGCTGTTATCATACATTGGTGTCTTTTAATATTGCGTTTTATTATTGTCTCTTTCAGTATTCAAAAGGTCTTGGGAAGACAGTTGCAGAGTTGGACATTTCACATGCAGTTGGAGTGTATGACAAGACAAAGTTCAGTATGGTACTGCCAGAGGTTGAGGAGAAGATGAAAGGGCTTTGTGGAGGAGATGTTAAACATGTTGTTTTATTTGGTATTGAGGCAAGTACTTGAGATTAATTGGACCAAGATTTAGCATAAACACCAATCTCTATGCATTGCATGAAAAATCTGGAATTGTCAAATGTCATTCAATGTTTTAGGTGTTCTTTAAAAAATACATGAAAATAAAGATAAAAGGGGCACAGTGTCAAGATAAACGAATGGCTGAAGTCAAAATTTAGCTTTGTAAAGCAAATAGTTAACATTGTCAATCTAATAAGGTAAGGTAAGCATTGTCAGGCTTACAAAAGGCCAATGTCATTCAGTTAAAGCAAATTTTGTTTCGCAGGTAATGAAAATCTTGTAAAGTTCAAAAAGAAATATTTACTCATATTTGTTGTGGTAAGGTAAGCTGTTTTGTAGAATTATATCAATATCATTTGAACATAAGTAATAAAGTTAGTGAAAGTTTGCATGGATAATACAGTACAATTATACACACTTTGCTTTGTGCAGGCCCATGTATGTGTCCAGCAGACAGTTATAGACTTACTTGAGAGAGGGATTGAGGTACATGTCATAGCAGATGCTTGTTCTTCTAGAAGCCAGATGGATAGACAGTTTGCCTATGAGGTACTAAATATATCAGTTTTAGTTTATTTATTGGTGGTACTAGATTCCCATTTGAACCCCCCCCCCCCCCACTCCCTCCTGTCCCACCTCGCTGAAAAGTTATTTTAGGTTGTAGAGGATAGTGCAAGGTACAGAAAGCACCTAATTCAAGAGACACTTTTGGCTCTCTCACATGCTCAGAGTATAGTTCTGATTCAGGGGGTGTTAGTTATGTCAGTAGAAGAGTTGGGATAGAAAATGCGACCACTTGATTACCTGTCCTATGCGTTATTAATGAATACTGATCTGCCCCTAGGTACTGAAGTGTATTGTAAATATCTGTACCTTTATATTGCATATACCTGTTCATCAAATGTCTTCATAAATTATTATAAAGACAATGTTGCTGACTGCTTAAAGTGACTGTCTCACAGAATTTAGCCTAAATTATAGTAAATATGTTTTTCTTTAACATTAAGGAGAGGTTAATATATTGTAGAAAAAACACAGTTCTGTGCTTCTATACATCACAGAAAAATGAATTTGGTTTTAAATAGATTTGAACCCATACCTTTCTGGTCAGTAAAATGAAGAGCTGCGAGCTAACCAACTGAGCCACAGAGACTTGTTACTTCCAACATGTAAAATTAACAATATAAACTAAGTCTCTACCCTGTGACTATTGGGGTAAAATTTTTACAGATTCATTCATGTAAAACTTTGTATATAGTGTAATAAAAAAATGAGACAGTAACTTAGTTTAGATAATTTTTATGTTCTTCACAATTTCAACTAGATTTTCTATATGTAGAAACATTTTCATTTTTATGCATCATCGTAAATGGAAGAACAACATCCTATATCAGAATTTTAAAGGTCAGATGCAGCATGTTTAAGACATGTTAAAAGTTGGAGACTTCATGCTACTGAATGCATCTGCTTGTGTATATCTCCCATTGCAGTGTGCTTTTAATGTGACTGAGTAAGCCTTGTAATCTTTCAGTGATTAGGAGACTCTGCTAGTGAACTGAAACTTGTATATGAGAGGCAGTTGTTTGTTTTCTAAAAGAAGTTGATTTATTTTCAGAACAAGTGCTTATTAGGAACTACAGCTATAGTTGTATGTCTCAACTAAGAACTGAAAAAGTGCATAGGGCATTTAAAAGAATAAAAGCAAATTTACGATGTTTTTATATTCTCACAAAGAAGTTTTCTGCACAACCCTCGTAGTATGGCTGGCCAAAGATTTTACTGTTTTACATTTCTTAATAATTTATTAATGCTTGCACATTTTGTTCTTGGAAAAAATATTTTCAGCTGGAGAATAAAACTATAGACTTGTGGAATTTTAAAATACATAGGGTACAGATAAATGGTTATTTACCATATTGCACTAAAAATCAAACAATTTTCTTTCAGAGGTTTCGGGCTATGGGAGCCACTGTGACAACTAGTGAGGCCATTCTTTTACAGCTTGTTGCAGACAAGGACCATCCAAAGTTCAAGGAAATTCAAGGACTTATTAGAACAAGTGCACCTACATCTGGACTAGTCAAACTTTAGCATTGTGATGTTAAAGACTTGCAAACTTTTATACCTATAAATTGTTGTATCACATTATAAAAGGAGTATTGTCTCTATATAACGAGATGTAGTATGTGGAGCTATCTTTAGTTTGTAAAACTCATGGGTTGTAAACTTATGAGTAGCAAGTCATTCAAATTTATGTCACCTTGAGAAAAGTAAAATTCAAGGTCAAAGGTCATTATATTTTTCTTGCTTGGGTCAGTGTAGTAGTCTGACTGTCTGTTGCAGTATATTATATAGAATCTTAGAAACAATCTGTAAAATTCAAGGTCAAAGGTCATTATATTTTTCTTTCTTGGATCAATGTAATAGTCTGACCATCTGTTGCAGTATATTATATACAATCTTAGAAACAATCTGTAAAATTCAAGGTCAAAGGTCATTATATTTTTCTTTCTTGGATCAATGTAATAGTCTGACCGTCTGTTGCAGTATATTATATACAATCTTAGAAACAATCTTTAAAATTCAAGGTCAAAGGTCATTATATTTTTCTTTCTTGGATCAATGTAATAGTCTGACCGTCTGTTGCAGTATATTATATACAATCTTAGAAACAGTCTGTAAAATTCAAGGTCAAAGGTCATTATATTTTTTTTTCTTGGATCAATGTAGAAGTCTGACCGTCTGTTGCAGTATATTATATACAATCTTAGAAACAATCGGTAAAATTCAAGGTCAAAGGTCATTATATTTTTCTTGCTAAGGTCAATGTAGTAGTCTGACCATCTGTTGAAGTATATTATTACAATCTATTATCTTAGAAATTATCTGTAAAATTCAAGGTCAAAGGTCATTACATTTTTCTTGCATAGGTCAATTTAGTGGTCTGACCGTCTGTTGCAGTAATATTATATAGAATCTTAGAAACAATCTACAATCCTAGAAACAATCTACACAAAGTTGTAGGTAGATTTTCTGTATTTTATCGTCTGAGATTTTGGATATAATTCTTTTTTAAATAGTCATTAATAACAATAGTTTTCTTTGAATTTTATTAAGAACTTTATGAACTGATAACAAATGTAAATGATTTCATGCAATGTAAAATTCACACATTATGATTCTAATTAACAAAAATGTGTTATACTTAGGTTACACCATAACATCATGTAAAGTCCACATGTGTCAGCATGTTTACCCAAGGATGTTGATCATTCAGTTAACACACATCATTTCTTGAAAGTATAAGTGCTAATGATTTCTCCTGTATTTATAGCATACTGAAATGAAATTTCCAATCAAAATACCCCTTAGGAATGGAATATCATTTCAGCAATGTATCATGTTAGCAGGAACTGTTTTTTTTCAGCAATGCCCATGTTGTGAAGAGTTGTGATAATAAAATGTACACAAAACTTGCAAAATGATTTCAGTTTTGATCTCTTGCATTCTTCAACAGAACATGGTCTTTTTTTGCCAGTCCTTCTTAGATAAAAAGTTTAATAATCAAGATCGTCACCATCTATATTTATGTCTTTTTTCAGTGGTTTTATTGTATTATCTGTACAACAACAACAAACTTTCGTCATGATGTAAATCTGTGCTACTGATGACAGCAGGAAGAAGAACCAGTGTACCAATACCAGTATAAATGAAAAATATCTCATAACATCTTTACAGTTACTGTCTGTTGCATTTTTCCAAGTGTCGAAGATCCATGAACTGCCTATAATAATACAAATATTGATTGAAATACTAACAACAATAATAATAGAAATTATAAAACCTTTATTAACAGTTGTCTAGTTTAAAAAAAAAAAAACTTACTACAAATTATTTTATAAGAAACAGAACAGGTAATCAGAATCTTTTTTACAAGTTTAGTTCATAGAAATGTTTCAGATCAGTTTTGTTTGTTTATTAGCTCCACTTTTCAAAGAAAAAATGTGGAGCTATTGTCATGACCTTCTCCTCGGCATCTGCCTTGGTTAACCTTTTTGTTCTTAGAAACCATCAAAGAAATTCACTTTAAATTTGGAATACTTGTTCAATATAAAAATGTGACAGCATTTCTAAAGGACAGATAACTCTAAAATTTATTTTTGCAAAGTAATGCCCCTTTATCGACTTAGAATTCTTTGGTTAGCCTTTTTGTTGAGACCTATTTCTCAAAAACTATCAGAGATATTCTCTTTAAACTTGGAACACTTGATCAGCATCAAATTGAAATGCATTTTAAGAAGGCAGGTAACTCAGTAATACATTTTTCCACTTGGGCTTCTTGTTTGACTAAGCTTTCAATTTACTGTCCAGCTCTGAGAAAAGTGGAGTGGACAGGTTTGTTTAAGGTTTGCAAACGAAGCACAATTCCTTTAAATGCCTGCAAAATAAAATATTGTTTTGCCTGAGACTTTTACACATTTTTTGTGATTTAACATTGAATTTTAAATATTCAAATGAGTTCAGGTGAAACTTTCAAAAGTTTTACTTCATACATGATATTTCATTATGGATTTACATGCATAACGGAATTTAAGTATAGACTTATCTCATACTTTCATTTGTCAGATTATTTTTATCTTACAGGAAAATGCTTTTTGTTTTCATTTTAAACGAACCTTGATGTTATAATTGACCAGTTATAAGACTGTGTACTTTATTACAACTTTTCTTGAAACTGACCAATTATTATCCACGTTGTAAACATGATGTACGTAAAAAAGGAAATGATCCTCCAGCATGTTATGCCGTAGTAATCTTCCTTGATCCCTTTTATACAAGTGAATAAGAGGAAAGGGGTCACTGAGCTAATTATTACCCAGTAAGGTACCAGCTGTTCATACGAGCAGTCTGTCCTCCATATAAGCCCTACAAAATAGAATAAGACCTATAAAATAGTGTAAGACACAACATTTAGGGAAACTTCCTATAAGATACATAAATCCATATAAAAATAAATACGAAGTACTGTATAAATAATTTGAGTGGAACAATTCCCATATAACAATAGTGAACATTCCTAAATGCTGGCGAATATATGTTCATCTAGGTGAGCGTTAATGGACACTAGTGAAGGCTTTTTATTCTGTCTATGTCATTTAATCCTGCTTTAACCTGATAATTATCTACCTTTACTTAGTTGCCACACACACGATGAAAGATTTATAAAAGGCATGTCAAGACAAGGCTGCTACTCCAGAAAAAGACACGTTAGATAAAACAACTTTCCTCGAAAGACACATCCATGTTAGCTACTGTTCTAGAAAGAGACAATGCTTTTGTAAAGGTAGCTAATATTAGACAAAGCAACCTTCCCCGAAAGACACATCCATGTTAGCTACTTTTCAAGAAAGAGACCATGCTTTTGTAAAGGTAGCTAATATAAGACAAAGCAACCTTCCCCGAAAGACACGTCTATGTTAGCTACTGTTCTAGAAAGAGACAATGCTTTTGTGAAGGTAGCTAATATTAGACAAAGCAACCTTCCCCGAAAGACACATCCATGTTAGCTACTTTTCTAGAAAGAGACCATGCTTTTGTAAAGGTAGCTAATATTAGACAAAGCAACCTTCCCCGAAAGACACGTCTATGTTAGCTACTGTTCTAGAAAGAGACAATGCTTTTGTGAAGGTAGCTTATATTAAACAAAGCAACCTTCCTCGAAAGAGACGTCTATGTTAGCTACTGTTCTAGAAAGAGACAATGCTTTTGTAAAGGTAGCTAATATTAGACAAAGCAACCTTTCCCGAAAGACACATCCATGTTAGCTACTTTTCTAGAAAGAGACTATGCTTTTGTAAAGGTAGCTAATATTAGACAAAGCAACCTTCCCCGAAAGACATGTCTATGTTAGCTACTGTTCCAGAAAGAGACAATGCTTTTGTAAAGGTAGCTAATATTAGACAAAGCAACCTTTCCGAAAGAGACGTCTACCTTAGCTTCTGTTCTAGAAAGAGACAATACTTTTGTAAAGGTAGCTAATATTAGACAAAGCAACCTTCCTCGAAAGAGACGTCTATGTTAGCTACTGTTCCAGAAAGAGACAATGCTTTTGTTAAGTTAGCTAATATTAGACAAAGCAACCTTCCTCGAAAGAGACGTCTATGTTAGCTACTGTTCCAGAAAGAGACAATGCTTTTGTTAAGTTAGCTAATATTAGACAAAGCAACCTTCCTCGAAAGAGACGTCTATGTTAACTCCTGTTCCAGAAAGAGACAATGCTTTTGTAAAGGTTGCTAATATTAGACAAAGCAAGTAACACATAGTCTAAGTGAAACTGATGTCTAAAAAGTTATGTCTGTTTTACTATTGCATTGTTCTAGTAAAAAGACACTCGGTGGTAATTTTTAAGATGCAGACATACAGAAAAAGGTCCTATGCGAGCTACTGTCTTCGAAAATATGTTGTAACTGAGTGTTACTGATTCTATTGTATCATTTAAATGTTGGTGTTGTGCAGAAATGAAATGTAAAATACCTATGGTTATACAAGCTCCAGTCAGTCCTAGCAACAGTATTATCGGAACATAATACAAACACAAGGTAGTCACTGAAACAAAGGTGAAAACAAAGTCAGTTTAAGCTTCATAACTATCTGTATTGTAAAACTAATTAGCTCTCAAATCTAAAGCAATTTAGGGAATACTATGAAACATTTATAAAACATAGCCACACGAGACAGTTTGTTGATTTCTTTCTTACTGGGAATGGTTCTTCTATTATACCAACTGAAGAATTGATGAAACATTTTTATTTTTTAGAGATCTTATAAGCGTTCTGTAGCTCAGACAGACTATTAAAACTTGAAACGACGAAAATTCTCGTGTACATACCACAAGCTTTACATTCCCCTCGACATTTGCAGCAACACAACATTATTTCATACCAATGCAGTTCGTCTATATCTCTGTGTTTACCCATTTTCCTTATCTTGAAAATAGTTAAGAACTGTACAAAAATAACTAATTTAGTAAGCTTTCCAATTAGGTAAATTAATATGGCGCAATTTCAATAAAACTAGAGTCGAAAATTGCGGTCACATTAAAAGTAAATCCGTGCGCGCTTTTCAACAGAAACTACTTTTTATGCAAGGTTAACAGATATTTTACTTTTATATTTTCGCACTCAGTTTGCTTACATGTACCTATTGTTTTAAAAAAATATTATGATAATGTTAAAACAAAAGTTAATTGCTCTAGTAGGCATGAAAAGAACAGCGATTGAATTTCATTTTCGATAATTACCTATGAAGGTACAAAAATAGAACGGACATTTTTTAAATACATTTTAAGATTCAGCTAATGTTTGAAATTGTCTTTCTTTCTTGAGTTTAAAACAAACAAGAACTGTCAGAATGGCACTGATGTCCTTATTATGTGAATCAGATATCCCCAAGATCAATCAAGATTGTTGACACAGTACGGTGAGCCCAAAGCAACTACTAGTAGATGCACAGCTCTTTATTAATAGAGCTGAACTATGATTCTCTCTCGAGTAATTAATTGACAACCACCTATGAAGTACATGTTATTGAAAAAATTAACATTAGATACAGTGAGCGCAAAATTTATATGAGTTTTCTACCGTCATGCCCAAAAATCCTGTAAAGGGATCACCTTGAAGGTCCAGGAAGCAGTTATTTTAGAGTTATTTATCGGAGAACACTTTCTAAGCATGTGCCGATGTAAGCTTGACCTATGACCCTGCCTGTTTTTAAAAAAAGAAAAGATTAAAGGTCATGAGAACAGTAGTTCTTAAGTTATTGATCGGCCGAACTCTGCGAGCCTGACCTTTGACCTAGAGGGCACAAAAACAATATGATTCATCTACTCATCCTCCCCAGACTACTAACTCAAGTCCTTTTGCCCATGTGTTCTCAAGTTGACCGGAAACGAGGTGATCTACTGACCGATCTCTGCAAAACAATTTAGTCCCTCTTTTTCAAGTGGGACATAAACATTACGTTCTACTATTGTGACTAGATTCCTGAAATTTGTAGGAAAAACGCACCTTGTTCCTATTTATGTTTAGAAACATTAAATTAAGTATTGATCCGAGAGAGCTGGATTTTTGGCTAAAAATGTTGAAACTGGAAACAATAAATTAAAGACGAAGAAACTATAATATCATTTTTATTGTCAATTTATCAAAACTGTAAAATTCAGTTGATGAACATTAACACTTTGCTTTTCTTAAGTAGTTGTTGTTGTTTCCTTGCCGCCGGTCAGTTCGTTGCCGGTACAAGCCCCGAAATGTAGACTGTGGAAACTTTCAAAGTCGTTCCTGCCCTCACTGTAAAAGATAATATTTGATTGATTGATTGATTGATTGATTGATTGATTGATTGATTGATTGATTAACTGACTGACTGACTGACTGACTGACTGACTGAAGATCTGTCTTTCTGTCAGTCTGTTACTCAAACAAATGATCTTGTTCAATAGATTTGTTATATACGTTAAGAAATCAGTGTAGAAATTTAAACTCATATTTGTTACATAATCATTGTTCAAGTGGTTATCACACTGAAAATGCTGAACACAACTTGCTCAAATATATTATGTATGTTCAACAACTTAGATATATTACGGAATCCTAGTGCCAATTTATATATCATATGTCGCTCTTGGAGGTCGACATATGACATTTAAAGCCATATGCCAATTGAACACGACGCAAGACAATGCAATACGACACATGATAACATTTTTCTGACGAAGGCGGAGGGATATAGATTTTGCGTTGTCCGTCCGGCTGTTCGTCCTTCCGTCTGAACAAAACTCAAAAACTATTCTAGTTGTGAACCTTAAACTTCATACAATGTATGTTATTAGATCTAATTGAATAGAAGTGCAGTGAATAGATACTGTAAATCTTCACTTAATACTTTTGGAGTTATTCCCCTTTGTTTTTTTTTTTCTTTTCTTTTATTGACCATTACTCAAAACATTATCTGAGATATCAACATTAAATCTCATAGGTGCTTAGATGTCATTAAGGAGTCGTGCATAATATAGGAAACGTAACTCTTCACTTGATAACTTTTGAGTTACTGCCCTTTGTTAGTTTCGTACTTAAATTTTGTTCAGAACAAAGTATTTAAGGTATCTACACATGAAACTTCAGGTGCATAGATGTAATTGAGGAGAAGAGAAATAAAGATTTGGCATTGTCCGTCCGGCTGTTTGTTCGTCCGTCTGTCTGACCGTCACACTTTTTATTTGGAGCGTATCTGAAAAAAAAGTCTAAAAAGTCAAGTCTTTTTAAGTCATAAACCTTTATGTAGTTAGATCTCACTAGTGCAGTGCATAGGAAGTGTAACTCGACACTTCATAACCTTAGAGTTATTCCCCTTTGTTATTTTTTAATACTTAATGTTTGTTTGGAACATAACTCAAAAAGTATTTGAGGTATCCAAATTAAACTTCATAGGTGAATATATGTCATTAAGGATTCATGCAGTGCATAGGAACTTATTTCTTCACTTGTTTAGACCAAAAATTGATGTTGTTTCGCTGCTTTGTTATGACATCATTTCTCTCAAACAAAGTCACTATAAGAACTATTTCTGCTTGGCACAACTCAATTATTATGGGCATTGATTCATTATTGATAAAAGTTGATAATATTTAACAGCCACATTCCAGTGATTTGTATCATTCGGCGGGGAATATCAATTCAACGAATTTGCATGTTCCTTTTAGTTTTAAAATGCTTTTTTGTGACCATTCAAAATTATCGCTTAAAGACAACTGCACAGCCGTTCATAATTATATGAAGGCAACAAAATTAACGCAAAGATATTTTTATCTTTGAATTGATTAGAGTTTTACCTTACTAGACAGACATCTCCTTTTTTCCATTAATCAACACTTTTTCTTTCATATTTTTTTCTGTATGTACTGTTTTCAGATTTGTCAGTTTTCTCATCTATTTCTGCTAGAAGCCATTACGATCAAACATGTGTGACTTTTCATCTATTCGGAAAGAATTATATTATAAGAACTTGTGACCTAACCCCTTTTTTCGAAATATATGTATTTGGTGCATAATTAATGTCTGTGTATGATGTTCTATCTTTCTGAGAATGAAATATGTTTAAACTAACGACACTTGGTTTGATTTATATCAAATTATAAACCTTAAGATTCTGACCGCTTCACGAAAGAAAGAACTAAGGATTTCTTTTCACGATGTATACCTTATAATCAGACTTAAGACAAACTTACTTCTCCATGTTTGTCAAAGATAAACCCGCCGTCAAATAAGAGAAACGAAGTACGTATTATACGTAGTGTCTCACTAAAGCTATATGAACATATGGGCCCAGAAATAGAACAATTAGACTGGCTACTAAAAAATTACTATGCGTGTGCTTCTTCTATAAACTTTTATCCCTCTGTAAGTCTTTTTAAATTCTTTTCTTCAGTGTTTCTAATTTTCTTTTTGTTAAACTACTATCATTGAAATATATTTTAGTTGCCTTTTACTGATTTCATACTGTGTTGTCAGTCGCTTGTTTTCATCTTGTACGTGTTAACAAAACTTCCTGCTCCCAAATTTAATGAAACGTTAGAGAAATGAATAATTAAAATACTAACTTGCACCACTGTGATTTTAAGAAACATTCATTGCTGTTGTAAGTTTTGCCATCCGAACCACAGAACTCTATTATGTACATAGGACAAAAACTGTTACATCCGTTGTTTTGTCTCCTTTCAGGAAAACTGCTCACTCCTGAAAGACAGAGTATTGTAAGAAAAAAAAACATAAACGCATAGAATAAGTTGAATACATCGACTTTTATATATGAGGAAAATGCAGTCTTTACACAGAACACTAAAAAAGAAAATGTTCTCATTCTTTCGAGAAATGTTTCTGTTTTGAAGGTACAAATTTCTAATTGTATTTTTTCGGCGCATCTGCCTGTGCCATCTACATGTGCCAAAGTACGGGGTAAAAAATCTGATTCAGACAAACAAAGACTATGATACGTCCGACCAAAGTAAAATATAAAACTTCATAAATAGTTTGCATTTGCATGTATCCCAGATATGTACAACTATAAGTACAAATTACCAAGTCTTACCAAGTACAACTATTGCGAGAATTATTGAAACCTTCATGTTCTCCGTTTGTATCCTAGAAATTAATGAACTATATTTCATTTATAAATGTGTATACACAGTAGTCTTACATTTTCACTTTAAGGTCAAGACTTCTTTTAGGATAATTCTGTTATCTCTACCTTGGAGCTAGGGGGCTGACATAAAATCTTTCTCTTTCCGATATTTAGTGCTAATATTTCACTGAAAAAATCGTCAACAATTAATTTAGACTTATTCCATCATCAAATCTTCTTAAAAACTGAAAAAAGAAACTAGAGTCAGATTCTTGGGGTTTAAAGTGGCAGCTCTACCTGTTATCGAGAACTGCAGGATAACACTTTTCATAAGGCTATTAGCCGGGTCCGTTGATCTTTATATTGCCTGTTTCTTCCATAAGTTATGGTAATGTTTTTTGTTGTTTACGGAAGTGCTCTTAACGACCACTAAATTATAAGAAGGAGCATTTTTTAATTATTTTAAAAGTTTTCACACTTGCACTGAATTTTTTAACAGGCATGTCTTTCAAATTCACTTCTGATTTTATTACCGCCCCTTCTCTATTGGCTGACTGATAGACAATAAAAAGTCGTGTCCAAAAATAAGCGAACCTGATAAGAAAAGAGAGGAAAAGGTCGACAAGGAGAATGTCATGAGTCAATATCAGTGTTGTCATGCTGGTATCTTGTTTGTGAAGCTAAGTTTGTGCCAGTTTCCGCACACCTACCACAATGGAAACATGTTGACAATGAATACAAAGCCTTAAATTCTTTAAGACTGGGTACTTATGATAAATGTAATAAAGTGACATAGCAAAGGGAGAAAACCATGGAAACTGAGTTATCGAAAATACCTAATGAGTTATCAAAAGTAACTACGTGATGTAATTAAGAATGACGTTCCTACAAAATATATATCATTTTGTGACGCTACCCAGCAGTCAACTGACATGACAAAATCAAAACGGAATAAAGCAAAAATAGTGAAGTCCGTATATTCCTATACTGTCTACTACTTGTTTTGTGGTTATTTTCCCTTTTCGCGATTGAAATGATTTTTTCTCAATGTAATAACATTTTCATCTACAGAATCTGCAATAACTTCCGTCTATTTTAATAAACTCTTCCACTCGAACTTGAAATTCAGGGACGGATCACGTGGATATCTGTGTTTTCTATGGAGATATGAATAAATTTGTTTGATGTATGTACACATAAAGGGGTGCACTTGCCTGATCTCAGGCCCTTTGTATTTTTCAAAACTCGACAAAGAAGTACGACTACAACTACGAATACATAGTATATTATAATAGATGTAGAGCTCATGGAAATTTTTGTAGATAAAAACGATTATCAAACTTAAAAGTGAGATTGTGAATCGAAATATAACAATACAATACAATACAATACAATACAATACAATACAAATTTTATTTATAGTCTATAAAGATATTGTTTGATAATATTTTCAAGTCGAGTAAAGAATCAGTATATTCTTGCGCATAATAAAATATATTTTACAGGCTGATGAAAAATTGTTAAATAACGACATATTGAGGCGGTCTTTCTTTGACGGAACCACCCGAAAAGTTTCGATATCATCCACTTAAGACAAACTCGCTTTTACACGACCATACACTTACGAATGTTCTAATTGGCCAGCGAATAAAACTCTAATTTACCAAAACTAAAAATGGAAACGACTTGAAATTTTACAGTATTTTGTTTTCTTATCTTCTCCATTGTTTACAACAGCAATGGCGTACGTTTCGCTACCAAGAGTCCTCATCCGGACCGGGGTGAACATTGCCGCCTTTCCGCACGTGAAACCTGTGCGCGCTTTTTTTAAACTTCAAGTGGACAATTAGAAAATTTGTAAAGTGTAATCAATTCATAAATACATATAAAGATATTTTTTTCCTAAACTTGCATTGAGGTTGGTCAAAATGGTGACATAGTTTGAATCTTAGTGTCAATAGCCAACATGCAATGGATTAACCTTTCTAGAAAGCAGTTCGACGGTTTGGGCATCTTGGAAGTGGACCCAATACCAGTAAACCCCGATTATTCTACAAAATGGTATTTTTTTCAAATTAGACAACTAGCAACGCAGATTTGCTAGAATGTAGAAAAAAAAGTTTACAAATTATCAAGATATGATCTCCAATACTTCTTCTTGTTTAAAAATACCCACTGAAAAAGAAGCTTTGTAAAGGAGTAAATTGAAGTTGTGTTAGTTATGTACCTCTTAAAAATCCGACTTCCCATTTCATGTACCCGAAATGATTGTTTCTTCGAGAAAATGTGTCTTTTAAAAGGAAATTTAGGTCAATGCATTTTCATGAAAAAAAAATCAACATTTTACTTTTTTTCACAATTTCAACATTTTCATAAGCACTGCCAAACACTAAGAATTTTCTTTGACAGAAATAAAACTTGTAGATCTACATCTTACTCTGTCACTCATGATTAACAGAAACGAACTGAAGTGAAATTTAGCTAAAAAAAACAAACAAACGAAACATTACAACCGCTTCTTGAAAGCTTACCTGTATTACAAGGTCACAAAACATGCGGTGTATACATTATTCAAATGGCATGGTAATAATACCTCGCCGTAACTGGGGCATAAAGAAACGTTTTCAACGTTAATAAACGCTAACGTTGCTGTACTGTAACGTAATAACATTGTCTTTCCTTTCTCCTTTGTTTTCATCAAAAGTACGGAAGGATATCATTCAAGGTAAATATGTTTTATTCTGCAGACGATAAACTAGCTTGAAGTGCTTTCTTCGTTACTGGCGATTAGACGTTCTGTTCTTGCTCCATCTGATGGTTTTGTTAATAAGCAGTGCTCAGGGTGTCGCGTGTTTACGACAATTGCAATATTTTGTTGGTGTCGTTTTGTGTTCTTAATTTGCTACTGGGATTATTCTACGTTTCAAGGAAGAACATACCGGTGACAGGCATGCAAAACATTTTTTTTTTGGTTTACAGGAACAATCGTACAATTTTGACCGTTAACTCAGATCAAAGAGAACGAGTCAAAACAACTCATTTTTGTGATAGATTTCTGTTCCTGTTTTCCAGAATGAACAAGTTGTTACTTGTGAGTATCGTGCTTATCGGGCTGTCGTTAGTCTTCGCGATAGTCGCCACGGCGATTCCATTTTGGTGGAGGGTGTCTGCTGATGGCTGGGATGAGAGTATTAATTTTGGACTTTTCCAAGTCTGTCGTTACACCAGAAGTGATGAAGTATGTGCCTCGTACGAACAAGGTACTAATACTATATATACGTATATATTATTACATTTGAACACTGGCTAGCAATGGCTATTTTATACTGTGCTTTTGAATTCACTTTTAAAAGTCTTTTCTAAAGTACACATAATATTTCAACGTAAATAACGATTAGCAAAGATAACTGTGGAAGCTTTTAGAATTATAAAATTTGGCGGGTCTTGTCAGATTTCAAGTAATTAGGCTAAGAACATACTTTCAGGCGCGTAGCTACCAGTACGCAGAATACGCAGCTGCGTACACATTGGTCCAGAAAATCGAGCAAAATTGGTGAAAAAATATGACTTATTTTATGCCAAAAACCTGCTAAAACGCTCCTGAGATGATCTACAGAAAAAAAAATTCCGGGGGAGCATGCCCCCGGACCCCCCTAGGATTCTGCGTACACCTTCAGAAGCCCTGGCTACGCCCCTGACTTTAGTCTGCAGATGCATGTGCAGTTTTATTAAAAATATATCGTACGACGCGACAGATATCCTGAATATATTCCACAGAACTATGTTACCAGTATATTTATATTTTCTAGTGAGTTTGTCGCTTCCGTCATTATTTACAAATGAGGCGCTTGTCTTTTTATTTATG
This sequence comes from Cyclina sinensis, assembly GCA_012932295.1. Lineage (NCBI taxonomy): Eukaryota > Metazoa > Mollusca > Bivalvia > Venerida > Veneridae > Cyclina > Cyclina sinensis. The sequence continues at coordinate 12,868,274 of JAAONU010000019.1, forward strand.
TACTAGTTTCTGACTGGTTGCGGGCTGTACAGGCTATGATGATTATGAGTATTCTGGCACTGGGCGCCAGTCTGGGTCTGTCCGTCATGTTTGCATTTATCGTGAAGGACAAGACCATTTTAGCTCTATGTGCGGCCTTCCTGTCTATGGCGGGAGGTAGGAGTTTTTATAGCATTTGCCTTTCCCCTTTTTATTAACTAAAGTCAGTATGTCTTAATGTACAATGTATAAGAAATAATGTGTTACAAAGTTTAACAATAACGGGAATAAATATTACGTGATGATTTTTATTAGTTTTTTTTTTCAAAGAAATTAGGCTAGTGGACGTCTTAAAAAGTTAAAAGCATTTGATAATTTCTTTTATAATTCTACTGTTTTCCATTTTATTTATACAGTTTCTAAGTAAAGAAAGAGATATACGTGTGTTTTTTGTTTCAGGGTTTATGGGACTTCTAGGGGTTATTATTTACGGGGCTAAGATGTCCGACTCCGATGACATATTCCATATACTCTCTGTGCCGAAGGGTGGCCTGCATGCTGGGTTTGGACTCGCCGTTGTGTCAGTGGTGCTAGCTCTCGTAGCTCCGGTTCTAGTGTTCATCTCTAGGAACTCGAACTCTTAATAACTTGAACCTTATCATTACGAAATCATCTTCATTCAGGATATCATATACACTTTGAATGTAATGCAATATTATAAAAGAATCCTTAATCTTTTTCTGAATGTCTGATCGATTTGTATAAAACTAAAATTTTAGTGTGTAGTTACATGTTATCTTGACATTTGCTTTCCCTATTCTAATAAAAGATCGAAGTGGACAGTGATATTAAATAGAAACACCTTTTCAGAAAAAAGAGATAACCTGAAATATGTGAAGCGCAAGAAAACAAAACACCCCCACTAAAAAAAAGAAAGAAAAAGAAACAAACAACAGCAACAACACGGTCAGTCAGTGATCAATGATCTACTATTTATGCATTCACAGCATTCTGCTAACAGACGGATTTGCAGATTGACGGATAACTGGATAACTAAATGTATAGCGCACTACAGTATTGTACTGGAATGACAAAAGGAAGAATATACATATAAAGCTGGGTAATTCTATTGCTCGACTAAGATTGCTACATAATCAGCAAATAAATTCTTTTCTTGTTTTTCAAGTTTAAAGTGAAATAATTTAGTTGTATACATATAAAGGTAGAAATGTGTATTTTAAATACTTTTAACAACAACTATCATCAATAGATAGTATTTCAGGTCTTTGTTAACAGGTACAGCAGAAACTTAATTCAAATTGCTAGCTCAGATACATGTATGTTCCATGCCAGTCGTATATTGAGAATATGAGTCTGACAGAACCTAAATTCGGATTTTTATGATTCAGTTAACCAGGAGATGAAACAATCAGATTAGAATCATATCCTCAAAACTGCTATGCTTTAAGCGTAGGTAGATTGCGTACAGATGACAGACGTAGAAAAATCAAGAAAGTAAACAAAAACTGTCTCTGAAAGATGACAATGAGCCCTGAAGTGGTGCTTTGACCATTGACTGGGACTAGATGAAAAACAATTGTAGTTCCATCAAAATAAGTGCTTTTTTGACAAAGGTGAAGGTCAATTAGGGGTAAAGTTTAAAAAGATATGCGTGTCCTGATAAACTGTAGATACATGTACTTCAAAAGAAGTGGGCTTTTTGACAACTAAAGGTGAAGGTCATGTAGGTGTCAAGGTGAAACTAAACATGTGTCCATATGACATGGATGCCCCCACAACATGAGCTTTAAGATGGTAAATATTAGCATTATCCTATGCATGGTATATATACATATATACAAATTATAAGGCAATGCTGTAATGTTTTATTGAATTTGGACCAACTATGAACGCGATGAGTAATGAAATGGGTTTTGATTTTAGAGAAATATACTATGTTTAGTCCCCTGCTGTGGCCTTGACCTTTGACCTAGGCACCTGGGACGTCCATGTGACACATCATCTACTTATGGTGGTCATGTGTACCAATTTTATTTTATGTGGACCAGACACGAACTCAAACTGAACTTTAACATATAATTATGACATATACATTAAGTTCAATACACTACTGTAAGGATTTTTGACAACTGGACCTTCGAGGTCAAGGTCATTTAAAAATATGTCAGTGGGAAGGACCTGTCAAAAGGGATGTTGTGTTCAAGTATCAAGTGAATCCATTACTAATACGGAAGTTTTCTGACACTAAGACCAATTCAAGGGTCAAGGTCATACAAATATCAGTTGGAAGCTCTGTCTAAAGTGGTGTTGTGTTCAATCATCAGTTAGTTTTTTTGACAGCTGGATCTTTGAGGTCAAGGTCATTCTGGGGTCAAGGTTAAGTAAATACAGTAAAATGCCTCTATTAAGACCACCATTGGGTATGAAGGGAAGTGGTCTTAATTGTTAGTTGGTCTTAATACCGGGTCGAGTCCCCAGCAAACTATTTGTTTTTTATATGCAAGTTCATAAAGGGAATAGACAAAACAAAACACATTATTCATCACTATATATGTTGTTATTACATTCAATAAATAAACATTTCAATAATGAATAAACCTTTCAATATTTCATTTTCGTTTCTCAAGCTGGAGATTTTGTCTGACAATAAAAATTTAACTGTAAATATTCTGAATTTTGTTGAAGTTAGAATAAATTTTAAAATGAGATGTTACGTTCCGTTTTCTTATTCGATCAAGATAGGTAAGCATCGATCTAAAATTATATTTTGCTTTGAACCCCTGCAAACTGAAAACTAATTATAACTACGAGGATTCCATACCATTCCCAATTATCTACTCGCGTCGCAATCAGTTTGTAATACAGATCAATTTTGAATAACACTTATATCATCCTTTTTTCTTACTTTCAGTAATCACCTAAAGAAAATTAGTTTTTCACAACACAGAAGTTCTTTTGTTTACCCATGCAGCTGTCATAGTGTCGTAATCATGGCGGTGTACTCGATGTCAATCGGAAGGTATTCTCCAAGGGGGTGTTGTGTTCAAGTTTAAAGTAAATCCATTTACTATGGACAGAATGATGGACTGACAGGTCAAAAGCAAAATGCCCTACTTTGGAGGCATAATAACCAAGTATATTTTTGCAGACTGTGGCCAGCATTCTAAAATCTATGCAAAAGAAATCACTGATTTTGTCATGAACACCTTCACAACTATTATTCTCTATGGGCCAGCTGATTTGAAAACAGATAACCTGTCACTTATTGTAACATTGTAACATATAACAAAAGGCAAATTTATTTCTAAATTTAATCAGTTCAACATGCAGTAAAATGGAATCACTTGCAGCAAAAACACAGTTTATCCTTTAAATACAACAAAAATAGATTTACAGTTTCAGATACATTCAACATACACATGTAATTTACGAGTTTCTTTATGTGGATTACTTCATTTAAAAAGACGCCTTTGCATTTAATTCATTTACCAGTCCCACAGCTGATTTATAAATAAAACCACTATAACAATTCCCGAACTTTTCATACAACAGTACAAATACACTGAATAAACTTCATTTGGAAATTTAAAACCTTATTTGACAATAAAACTGTTATAACACAGTCAATACTTAACTGTAAGAAAATGCAAAAATACTTAACATAAACTGGAATAACAATGTGATGAATACTAAGATGATGCAATTTCAACAAATGAACATGACCAAGTAAAATATACTACTTAACTCCCACTTTGACTTTAAGCACATCCGATCTATAAAATTTGAGTCCAATACAGTCAAGTGCATTACTTCCTTTAATGTTTTAAAGAGCTACACAGACAAAGACTGACTGAGATAAATGCATTTAGCAATGTCTGCATTCACACATTCAGGACATGTTCATTATCGTTAGCATAAAACATCCATCTACATCCATTGCCTAGCCTTTGGAAAAACTTTTTTTGGACATGATTTTCTACTTTCACATCCTAGAAAATATCATGTACGCAATGTATATTTAGATGCACCATTCTCTGATAACTCTATTTGTTTATCCTAATAGGATTATTCATATCTTTGTATATCAATTTCAAAGCCTTCAATATACTGCATGAATATTGTATCCTTTGAAAACAAATTACAATTACTCGCTATTAATTTATCTATCCAATTTGCACAATAATGAACAAGTTTTTGAATAATCAATGCACTTTAAGAGAATGTTTTATTCTAGTTGGGCTACTTGTGCCTCACTGGCCATATTAGCTAGTGTGCTTAGTGTCTCCTCACCACCATCATTCATCACAAGAATGTTGTCCGAGTTTTCAGTTTTCCCTATCTGCTGAATCTGCTGTACAATTCCACCTTCTACAATTTCCCCCTCCTGAATGTGCTATAAACAGAAAAAAAATTGATATAATCTTTGAAACAAAATCTCTCACTATAAAAGTAAAGTGCTTGTTTATTACAGCTTCACCCCTACTGAAACAGCTAGCCATGGCAGGTACCAGGTGTACAGGCAATGAGTAACCATTCTTTAACTAGCTGAAAGCTCACTAACCTTCCTAATCAAAACAAGTCTGACAGGACTGAAACCTTCAATTTCCTGCTCCGCACGCAGACTTCTTAACCACTAGGCCACAAGGACGGCCATTATATAATGCTACACTATATAACAAAATCATCTGCCTAGTTTTAACTGTTACTAGTATTACAAAATAACTTCATTAGACTGCTAATCCATAAATTAGTAAATGTTTTGCTTAAAGTTCAAACTTTTTTCAAATACTGTAAGTGTAAATCTTAAAGCATTTCTTATAACCTGTAGATGTGATGACTCTATGACCTGTAGTTCCTCGCCTGAGCCTGCTATGATGTACCTAGTACCGTCTGGTCCCTCAATGACTTGGGTCTCCTGAAGATAGGCTGCCTCACCACCCTCATTACCTAAACCTGTGGTTGAATATAGTAAGGTTTCTTTAAAATGATTGTTTCCCTATCTAAATCATAAGTAATTTGAAGCAGCCTTATTCACACAGATTATTGGCAAAATAGTACTGACATCTGCTTTCTTTACATACCAATAGAACCTTATCTGAACTTTATGAGCTAGTGAGTGAGTTAAAATTCGTTACTTCAACTTATCACAGGCAAATATTTCTTTTGTTTGTTTTTTTTCTTTCTAAAAGCTTTTATAACAGACTGATTTTTATGATACAAAAGTTATAAGTTAACTGGACATTGCTAGCTGCACAAAGAAATATGGATACAATGATGTTCCTCATTTTAAAAAGAGATACCGAGGCTGTCAAATCAAAACAGAAATTGCTAAACACAGAGTGCAGCTGGAGCAGATAAAGTCAGAGCACTAACACTTGCGGCCAGAGACAGTAAATATAGTAAATAAATACCTATAAGGAAGACCTGTTGTTGACTATCATTCTCCTGCTGAATGACATCTACATGTAACTCATTCTGTCCAGCTTGTATATCATTGCCTTCTACTATCTGCAGTAGATCTTCTTGGTTCTCATTCTCTGCCTTCACAATGACAGGACCACCATGAGATGCACGCCTTGTTGTCACAATCAGCTCTTTGTTGCCCTTAGAAACATGGTGACGAGACTTGATGTGACGCTTTAGCTTATCATTTCGGTGGAATGACTCTCCGCATATGTCGCACTGGAATGGTGTCTCACCTAAGAGGAAGGAATTTAATATAAGAAGTGATATCATTTGAGTGTTTCTTTACTTAAACACAAATGTATACTAAAATGAAAGATCTGATTTAATATGTCAACCAATTTTACAAAGTCAGCCTTAATGGTTCTGAAGAACATGAGAAGTTTACATGTCCAGTAGGAAAACTATTATTATATCTTCCAACATTTCCATTTTTTCCCCCTGAAAACTTGTTTTCCTTAATGGAACAGTCAGCTCCACAACCCACTCCTCTTTCCCCCAAAACCCTTCCCGGCATCCCCCATCTCCCATCAAAAACAAGAGGGCAATGATGGCCCTAGATTGCTCACCTGAGAATGACTGCTTTTAACAAAATTTTTATGGACCTGATTAATGGACCCCAGATGACTTTTCTGACAAAAGTCCAGGATATTTGGACCAAAAATGTTGCCTCTATAGTGTTTACAAAGTTTTTCCATATTTGGGCTCTGTGATCTAGTTTTTTAACCAAGATAACCCAAATTTGAACCAGAGCTAGAAGTCATCAAAACAACACCTCTGACAAATTTCAAGGATATTTGGACTGAAAATGTAACCTCTAGAGTGTTAACAAGGTTTTTCTATTTTTGGGCTCTGTGACCTAGTTTTTGAACCCAGATGACCCATATTCGAACCAGAGCTAGAAATTATCAAAACAACCCCTCTGACAAATTTCAAGGTTATTTGGACTGAAAATGTAGCCTCTAGATTGTTAACAAGGTTTTTCCATATTTGATCTCTGTGACCTAGTTTTTGATCCAAGATGACCTATATTAGAACTTGAGCTAGAAATTATCTAAACAACCTTTCTAACAAATTTCCAGGATATTTTGGAATGAAAATGTAGCCTCTAGATTGTTAACAAGGTTTTTCTATTTTTGGGCCATGTGACCTAGTTTTTCATCCGAGATAACCCATGTTGGAACTTGTGCGAGTAATCACTTAGACAAATATCCTGACTAACTTTCATGACAATTGAGGCAAAAATGTGACCACTAAAGTGTTAACAAACTAAGTGTGGATGTACGACGGACAACAGAAGACGGACATTGATCGATCCTAATAGCTCACCATGAGCCTACCGCTCAGGTGAGCTAAAAAGTCTTTAAAATCTTATTTAAATTCCTCTACATGTTTAAGGCACCATGATTCAAGTAGTTTTGGCAGTATATTGGGATTCACTACTGAATATCAACCTTCACTCCACATCTCCTTTCATTAAAACAACAGTTAAACACTATGTTTACCTGTGTGAACAGCCCTCATGTGATGTTTGAAGCCTGTTACCTCTGTGTATTCTTTATTACAGTATTCGCATTTGTATGGTTTGGGCCTTGCTCTAGGATCAATATGTACCAGCATGTGTCTAACAAGACTCCTGTAATGTGAAGACAAGCAATCTGTCAATCAATGAACAAAAGAAATAACTAACTTTCTTTCTAGCCATATATACACGTCCAAAATAAATTTATAGTAAATTTGACCATAGTAAAGATTTTGTCTGTATCAATACATCACTATACAAATCATGAGCTATGCTCTTGCTTCTTTTCATATCTTTAACTCAAGAAATTTATCTAACTCTTAAAATCCACATACAACCAAGACTGCAGTTTTTTTTAAATATAATCTGACTGTTCATGTTTACACCTTTTCTGAAGAACAAGTCCAGTACTGTAGCTATTTTATACATTTCTTTTCTTGTAACCATGAGGTAAGAATTGAAGTTTAACAAAAGTAGACCTACCTGTAATAGATGAAATCCTTGCCACATGTCTCACACTTGTGAGGCTGTTCCCCAGCATGTATTCTCATATGGTCCTTGAAATGTTTACGACTCATAAAACCTTTTCCACATACATCACAAATATAAGTCTTATGTCCCCAGTGGACCACCATATGTTGGTTACGTAGACTTGTAGATGTGAAACTTTTCTCACATACTCTACATTTGAATGGTTTTTCACCTTTATGAACCCTGTCAAAAATAAAACAATCATCTAAATTAAAAGACAGTACTTATACAGAGAGCTTTACTTTTTTTTGAAAATAATTTCATAAATCTGTGAGAAAAGTGATAAATTATTTTTACCACTGAAAATATTCACAAACCTATAATTTTCTTTCATGAAAACATTTAGGTATCTTTTTTTTCTATAAATCACTATCTTAAATCATAAACAATCATAATGGCAGTGCTCCAGCTGGAACGAAACAGCACCCCAACCCTTTTATTGTGCACCCTATCTGGCACCCTGCTCTGCCCTTTAAGATAGGACTTGCTGACAAGTGCTCAATTCCAAGCAGCAATCTACCCTTTTATAATTCTAGCTGGAGCACTGAACTTTAAAGTCCTTGGATTGGTTCTTAACTATTCTTCTGAAACCAGTCTAATACTGTTGACGACCTCATTCGATCAGCCTACCTGACATGGTCTTCTAGTCGTTTAGGATTTGGATATGCCTGTCCACATACTTCACACTGGTATGGATGATCTTTCTGATGACTCAACATGTGGGCTTTAAGGTAACTTTTATACTTTAAGACTTTTCCACACACATCACATGTTGTAGAGGACTTCTGAGAGCTGATGTTAATTCCTCTAGCTATCCTGTCTGCACGTTGTTCATGGTATTTCAAATGTTGACGTAACTTTGTTCTGTCATAGAATGTTTTGTTGCAACCCTCCCATTCACACACCTGTGCATCACCACTCTGTGTACCTGCATTCTGGAAAAAATAAAAAATAAAAAAAAATATGAATACACTGGATGAAGATTAGGGTTATAATGAAGGTCAAACTCTCAACAGACATAGACCTATGGAAGAAATCTGAGCAGAAACATTCCAAAGTTCCAAAATGTGGTGTGTTGAAAGTTTCAGCATGAATTTCAACACTTAACCAATAGTTTATATAAAAAAAAAAACTTGAATTTTAAATTATCCTCAAATTTTATATAAATCTTATAAGTTTTTGTATCAAGATTATTGTAAATAGTTCTAAGCAATTACATGTATCATTTAGTCTGGCCATATCATCAAGGTACATTTATCAATTTGAAATGCATTTAACAGTTACCAATATGCAATGCACTTAAATTTATCAATTTATAATTCATTTAACAACAAAATCAAAATTTCTAAGTAGCCTTGTGCTAAATGTAGACTAACCTTTTGATTAAGTACTATCTTGTGTTCTCTTCTACAATGAAGATTGAGCAGATCAAGTGAGAAGAATATCTTGTTACACAGATCACACTTGTATTGCTCCGTCGCCATCTCATGTTGCTGTGTGTGTTGATCCAGCAAACTCTGCGATGCTAACACGATGCCACACATATCGCATTCAAATTCCACATCCTCGTCATCACCTCCATTTTCAACCACGACAAAATCTTCGGCACTACCATCTGCAGATATTACCATCTCTCGGTGCAATGGCATGTTTGTGACACGTATATGCAACCTGCGATGCTCTGTCAGACTGTCTTTCTTCTTGAACGTTTTTTCACAAAACTCACACTTGAATGGTCGAATAATATGCGCACCATTTCTATGGAACTTCAATTCTTTCTCTGAGTCAAAGCCACGGCCACACATTCTGCAGACGTGTGGGGAATGTACAGGGTGGGTGTCAATGTGCTTTCCTATGCTTCCAAGTTTGGTAAATCTCTTTCCACAGATGTCACACTTATACAAAGCTTCTTTGTACTTGCAGTTCGACTGTAAGAAATATCAATACAAATCACATTCATGTGTAATATAGGTTTATTAAAAAATTAGAAGAAATTCAATAGGCTCTCACAGTTTCTTAATTTTATACTGAGAAAAACTGTGTTAATAATTATAATGACAGATTTTCAGACTATTAAAATGCAAATTTTCATATACAAGTACAGTCAACTCCAGATGTAACAATACTGGATGCAACAATATGCCCCATGTAACAATAAAAATTGTTAGATCCAGCAACCATTAAACTCAATTAACCAGACTCTGCTTGTTATGATATCTTATGTAATGATATGTATGTAGCAATACACATTTAAGGTCCCCATGGCAAATTTCATACCTTGAGCGCAGTATTTCAGAAGACATGTGAATTTTTTCACACATACGCTTGACTGAAATATTCCTTGTTATTCTAACTTTATATCAATAATCAATGCAAAAGACTATTACCATAGTCAAAATATGTTTTTAATTTCAATTTTGAGTGCTTGCCTAATTAATTAATGCAATAATAAATCTGAAGAAAATTTTGACCACTGCTACTTTTACTGAATCAAACTGGAGGAAATGTTTACAATATGGCTAAACAAGAGGGCCATGATGGCCCTATATCGCTCACCTGAATATGACTGCTTTTTACAAAGTTGCTATGGACCTGGTTAATTGACCCCAGATGACCCATATTCGAACTTGACCTAGAAATTATTGAAACAATCTTTCTGACAAATTTCAAGGTTGTTTGAACTGAAAATGTTACCTCAATGCGTGTTAACAAGGTTTTTCCATATTTGGGGTCTGTGACCTAGTTTTTGACCCCAGATGACCTTTATTCGAATCTGAGCTAGAAATCACTAAAACATCCTTTCTGACAAATTTCAAGAATATTTGGACTGAAAAGTAGATTCTAGAGTGTTAACAAGTTTTTTTCTATTTTTGGGCTCTGTGACCTAGTTTTTGATTTCAGATGACCCATATTCAAATTTAACCTAGAAATCATTGAAACAACCTTTCTGACAGATTCCAGGTTATTTGAACTGAAAATGTTACCTCTAGAGTGTTAACAAGGTTTTTCCATATTTTGGCTCTGTGAACTAGTTTTTGACCCCAGATGACCCAATTTTGAACTTGAGCTAAAAATCATCAAAACAACCTTTCTGTCAAATTTCTGGGATATTTTGACTGAAAATGTAACCTCTAGAGTGTTAACAAGGTTTTTCTATTTTTGGGCTCTGTGACCTAGTTTTTGAACCCAGATGACCCATATTCGAACTTGAGCTAGAAATCATAGAAATAACCTGTCTGGCAAATTTCCAGATTATTTGGACTGAAAATGTTACTTCTAGAGTGTTAACAAGGTTTTTCTATTTTTGGGCTCTGTGACCTAGTTTTTGAACCCAGATGACCCATATTCGAACTTGAGCTAGAAATCGTAGAAGCAACCTGTCTGACAAAATTCCAGATTATTTGGACTGAAAATGTTACTTCTTCTTCTACAAGAAGATTTTCAAAGTTTTCACTATATAAGCCTATGTAAAACCAATGACCCCGGGGTGGGGCCAAATTTGATCCCAGGGGTATAATTTGAATAAACTTGGTAGAGGTCCACTAGACAATGCTACATACCAAATCTTAAGGCTAAGAGCCTTGTGGTTTCTGACAAGAAGATTTTCGAAGTTTTTCCTATATAAGCCTATGTAAAACCAATAACCCCAGGGTGGGGCCAAATTTGACCCCAGAGTTATAATTTGAACAAACTTGGTAGAGGTCCACTAGACAATGCTACATACCAAATATCTAAGCTCTATGCCTTACGGTTTCTGACAAGAAGATTTTTAAAGTTTTTCCTATATAACTCTATGTAAAACAAGTTACCCCTGGGGCGGGGCCATTTTTGACCCAGAGGCCATGATTTGAACAAACTTGGTAGAGGTCCACTAGACAATGCTGCACACCAAATATCTTAGCTCTATGCCTTACGGTTTCTGACAAGAAGATTTTTAAAGTTTTTCCTATATAACTCTATGTAAAACAGGTTACCCCTGGGGCGGAGCCATTTTTGACCCCATGATCATAATTTGAACAAACTTGGTAGAGGTCCACTAGATGATGCTTTATACCAAATATCAAAGCTCCAGGCCTTGTGGTTTCTGACAAGAAGATTTTCAAAGATCCAACTTTTAAATCTGTTTTTAGCTCCTGTGGCCCAGAAATGCAATGAACCGGAACCATTTGAACAAACTTGGTAGAGCTTCATGCAAGGAATATTTTAGGCAAGTTTCATTAAATTTTGCCCAGTGGTTTCAGAGGAGATGTCGTTTGAATGAATTGTGGACGACGGACGGACGGACGGACGGACGCCGGACAATCAAGGATCCTAAAAGCTCACATGAGCATGCTCAGGTGAGCTAAAAAACAATCAAAATTACTGACTTTTTCAAATGTGCATATGTAAATAAACAGTGTTCCATCCATGTGTGTCTGATATACAGTAGACAGTACATGGTAGACAGCTGTCATCTAACAATGCTGTGGTTTTTGATTATTTCATAACTGTATGGTGCAAGTTATTTTAGAAAATATTTTTTAAATTTGTTGTGCTATATTTACAGAGTTTTTACCTTATATTATCATGATACATGATGCACGTGAAATAAAGCAGATGACAATGTTTTCATGTTTTTTTACGTTGACATACCTTTGACTTACCGGTATGCTTTCAGGGACACAGTTTATCATTACCACACTTTCTACTTTTGTTTCAATCAGATGGCTTACAACAGATGTAATGCTATCTGGATATAACGATATAAGTCACATGGTCCCTTGACTATACAAGCAGAGTTTACTGTATTTATCTTAAGACAAAACAGTTGAGTTGAAATAGAAAAAAAATATACAATTGCAGGAAAGCAATCATAATGCTGGCACTTTTCAGAACAACTTGTCTAGAATTTCTACTAAATGAGGCTATACTAAAATAATACAATAAAAATATTTGAAGATATGTTCATTATAGGCTACATGTATATCTCACCTGTACATGGACTTCCAGCTCCAGATAGTCAAAGAATCCTTGCCAACATTTGTTACAGAAACAAGCATAATCAAAGTGGATTTTCCTATGCTCCATTAAACGCTGTATATCTACAAATGTTTGCTCACACACATCACATTTCATAGGCTTCTCTTTATTGTGACAGTCTGAAAAAAAACCCAGCACCTGTAGAGACTTTTATTACTGGATTATGCAGCCACCTGGCTAACAAATTTTTAACTGAAAAATTAATTATATGTAAGTAAATACTCTATATATTATAGAACACACATATATCTTATTTTGGCAGTCTTCATCTGAAAACGACTTGTGGTGTTCTGTTCTGCTGGTGAATACACACCATATGATCTGAATGGTCTGAAAGACTAAAGAAGATGAAAGCTAATGTAAGGGATTGAGCAACTAGTTCAGTCATACAAGATATAAATAGAATAATCCGCTGTTAATTAAACATTTAAAAAATATTAACCAATAGAAATTACAAGAAGCATACCTTCTATATGTTTGTACAAATCTTCTTTATTTTTGAAAACAATTACACATGTATCACACAGATGTTTGTCCTCCTCTCCTTCAGCATGTGCGTCTGCTTCATGTCTTTCCAGAATTTTCCGAAGGGAGAAAACTCTAGGGCACTTGTTACATTCAAAGTCACAGGCACCATGCTCATCTAGTTTGTGTTGCTGAAAAATAAAATCCCAAATTTTGTTCTTGCTACATTGTATAAAGAACTCATCCTTAATTATTTGACATCAAATTAATGCATTTCCTTGTTAGAAATCCTTTGCTAAAATTTGCCAGCTATCTAATGTAAGCATTTTCTTATTAAAGAAACCACCTCAGGTAACTAGATATCAAATTCTGCATTCACTTCTCAAGAATCCTACATTCAGATTTTTGAAATCAAAGAGAACTTTTTTTCTAGCAAAGAAACCTATTGTCTGCAGTTTGATATACCATTTAAGCATTCATTTGTTGAAGAAACCTACCCTTAATTGTTTTATATCAGAGAAGACACCTCTGCAGATATCACACAGGAAGAGTATACTTGTTGAAACAGAGTCTTGACTGTTCTCTTTATTCTCCCCAGATGTTTCAGCCTTGCTGGCAGGAACTGGAAGAAAAGTGACAACATCACATTATTTTCCCAGAGAGAAAAACTTATGAGCTTGTTAAAATCTTGATATATACCTTTTTTATTGTTACATCAGTACTTAAAGGAAGAAACATACAAGTCTCTCTTCTGCTTTCCTAACACTAGGGGTGAAGCACACCTCAAATCCTTTATTCCTTTTACTATTGAGTCATTCGAAAAGAGAACGTTATGCAACTATAAAGGGATTTTATCCTGCTGATGATATACGACATAATTATTCATATTCCCAATGATAAACTAGAACTGTGTCCATAGGACACGGATGCCCCCACTATGCATAAGGCTTATAAACAAGAGCATGTATATTCTGTATGTAAGATTTAGGTGGGGAACAATTTTTTTCTGTAGGTGCAAATGAATTGAGGTGTTTTGTATATTATTAATGCTGTCATTTTATTTCAAAATTAGATATTTTATACTGAAACAAGGGCTGTCGGATGGACAGCACGCTTGACTATTCTTAGTGTTTGAAGGTATATTCAATGCCTGAAATTAAAGATTTTTCAGTCTTAAAAGGGGAATAACTAATAAAAATGCTTAACAGAGTTATGGGCCTTGATGGAATGACAGTCTACGGCCAAGTTTGAACCAAATATCTGCAGTAGAAAGGGAAGAAATAGTGAAAATGAGAAGCTTGCCCTAAAACTTTAACCCGATAGCCACGCCGCAAGTACAATAGACCTCCTTATTCTTTGAATAGTCGACATAATAATGTTGTAAATATTTATGTACTATGAGGAATCACATTAGCGAGGACGAAGAAAGAGACACACGAGTAATTACATGTTGCTGATATTAAAGTAAGCAGGTAAAATTTAAAAAATGTTACACATGAAAGTTAACTACAGATTAAAGTATAGAAACCCCAGGTGTGTCAGGTCCTGTAAAAAACATTACCCTTCCTTTACTATCATCTACACATTAAGGTTGTTCATCCCTGAAAGTTTAAGCAAAATCTGCCATCCCGTTTATGAGGAGTTGCGTTCACAAATTTATTTCACTTTACGGTATATAGTGAAAAAATCAACAAAGGGCCATAATTCCTTTAAATTTGGTCGCAGCAAAAATTCCTTCCTTTACTGTCATCTACACATTAAGGTTGTTCATTCCTGAAAGTTTAAGCAAAATCTGCCATCCGGTTTAAGAGGAGTTGCGTACACAAATTTATTTGGCTATATGGTATATAGTGAAAAAACCAACAAAGGGCCATAATTCCTTTAAATTTGGTCGAAGCAAAAATTCCTTCCTTTACTATCATCTACACATTAACCCTTTACTCCATAGATACGTGTTTTAACGCATATGCGACCAGTGCAGATCCAGATCAGCCTGCACATCCATGCAGTCTGATCAGGATCTCCACTGTTCGCTTATATATTCTGACTAAAAAGCGAACAGTGGAGATCCTGATCAGACTGCACGGATGTGCAGGCTGATCTGGATCTGCACTGGTCGCATATGAAATTTAACACTTAACCATGTGGTAAAGGGTTAAGCTTGTTCATCCCTGAAAGTTTAAGCAAAATCTGCCATCCGGTTTAAGAGGAGTTGCTTTCACAAAATTTCGGGACGTACATACAGACGTACAATCAACAAAGGGCCATAATTCCGTTAAATTTAGTCGAAGCAAAAATTCCTTCCTTTACTCAACAAAGGGCCATAATTCTGTTAAATTTAGTCGAAGCAAAAATTCCTTCCTTTACTATCATCTACACATTAAGGTTGTTCACCCCTGAAAGTTTAAGCAAAATCAGCCATCCGGTTTAAGAGGAGTTGCGTTCACAAAATTTTGGGACGTACGTACAGACCTATGGTCATATTATCGTATGGACTGACGGACAAGTGCAACGTTATATGCTCCCACTTTGTGGGGGCATAAAAAGGGACTTTTTTTCCCAATTAAGACCAGAGTTACCAACAGCTAGCCAAAATATTCTTTTTTTAATATGACTTTAGCATAATTCTAAGGTATAAATGCTTTGATTTAATCAAAGTGTTACGATATAACAGCTTGAAATCATGCTGCAACATTCTGTGTTTACTATCTACTAGTAATAAAGTAGTAATCAATATAATCATTATGCACAAGCATTCACTGTTTTGATGCAAAAATTCCTTCTCCCAACAGCATTAGCATACTACCTAAATAGTGTGAAAGCACTTTTTTTAGAAAGCCCACTTGGTAATAATGTGCAACTGTGATAAATGGTCTTCACAATGACTGGTATTTCTCTCAAGCTACTGTTTCCAACAATTAAGAATTCCTTTCAAAATCATATATAACTGAAAGTTATTGAATGAATCATCACCCAATATCAAGGTGTCAGAAAAAAAAACACAACAGGTAAGCATGAGTATTTTTCTTTATATAGACAGTTGTTGTTGTTGTAGTTTTGAGCAGATAGCCATTTATTATAAGTGAACACAATGAACACCTAGAGAAACATTACTGAGTATATATTCTTCCTCACATCATCAAATTATTTTTCATTTTAGAGAAAATGAGCCAATAAAAAACAGACAGTATATAACAGGTTACTCTTTAAGTTGTTGTAGCATCACGTTAGTGAAACCACTAGTGTTATCTGCCAATTTGTAAACTATAGAGTTGTATATTAACTGTTTGAACAATGTAATAAACATAGTAGTAACTCATTTACTGATTTAAATCCTTGTTATTTTAGAATACTTTATCTTTAACTTAAGACCAATGACTGTAAACTAAATATTGGCCTATTACCTGCTGGGAGAGGCTCTTTCTTTATATCAGTGACATACTGATGATCCACCTCTGTACATTTTCCATCTGCTGATCTCTTTAACACTATGATTTTTGGCTTTACAGCACCTGATGACTTCAGTTCATCTTTATGTGTCACACTCTCCGTCTAGAGTAAAAGAAATGTCATTAATATTGTGTTTCATTGCAATTTTTATCACCAATATAAAGCCAGGTACTGTATAAATGGATATTTCCATGTGCTGAACAAAACTGAGAATGAAATTCCTGACAGTTTGTGTGCAGAAAGTTTCCAAATTAATGACTGTCTGATAAAATGCTGTAATTTTCATACCTCTAATCTGTTTTTTGGAAACTAAGATAGGCATAAATTTTCACAGAAAAGGGTCTTTCCAAAACATCACCAATATAACCACTGATACAGTAATTCTTACATGTAATGATGATGTATGCTAACATTAACATAACAATGATATGAAATTTTTTATGGTAGTCGACATTTTGTACTTCACAAACAGTAACAAAAATTGCAGCACTGATGTATATTCTTCCATCAGAGTCAGCTAGATAGTACAGCCATTCCCACAGCGCGCCAGTATCAGGGACATCATAATACTGTTTACATACAGTTAATAAAGGAACTGTCATGGGCCTTTATAAATATAAATACACTGCATATTCAAATTTAAGACATTCAATATGCTACAATCATCTGTGGCCTGAAGAATTTTAAGCAATTAATGCATTTAAAGTAGCGTTTACATATTTTACAACTTACATCCATGAGAGCTTGCTGCTCATCATCCAATCCATCAGCATTATTATCATCTTTGTTCAAGTCATCATCAACATCATCATACATCATATCTTGGATTTCTTCTCCTTCCTCAGCCCTTTCTTCTTCTATTACTGTTAATGTCACCATTACAAAAATAAACCAGTTTATCTGTTTCATTCAGTTTTATATTATCTTTGACTGTCACAAAAGTAATAACCAAACTTTACTATTAAACTTTTCTGATTTTGAAGCCAATGTTTTTTCATATTGTTGCCATGGCAACCCGAGTTCTCCATGAAATGGAATTCTTTGAATAACATTAGGTAGAGCTTTATGCAATTAACATCCCTGTCAAGTTTCATAAATTTTGGCCCTCTGAACGAGGTAATGTTGTTTAAAGAAAGCAGCAAATGCCAGAGAGAATGTGATCATAGAAGCTCACCCCAGAATGTTTAGCTCATGTGAGCTTAAAAAACAGAAACAGACAAGCTAAACATGCTGAATAGAAACTTACCAAGACAAAAGTTGTGGAAGTCCTGGGCAACTTCTTGTCTGAGGAGACAAAAGTGATCTCCCTTGATAGAACCCACGTGATGGCACATACCGTCTGTCAAACGGATTGACATCAGAAAACATTCCTCTCCCATATCTGACAACTGGTGACACTACAATATAATCAGACTTTTATTCATATTTCATCAATCTGCAAATTCCTGGAACTTCAAACAAAATATTTCAGACAACACTGAAATGATATATTCTCAATTTCTTTGTCATTAAATCCAGAACACAATCACTTTTAGATAATATCTCAACAACTTCTATATACTGTTGTTGTAATTGTTGCCACAAACAAAAGTTCTCTATTTGAAGACAGACCTACTTCCTATCACACAACATCCCTTTTTCATGTCTCCTGACATACACACTCTTTATAAAAAGAACTTTGGTGCTGACTTTAAGACATGACCCTCCATGGTGATTAATTACATTATTCACATATCTTCACAATCACCAAACAAGAATAGAAACTCACCAGTTCGGCTATCTGTGACCTTATTTCTTCAGCTGCCTGTTTCTTCTCCTCTTCCATGTCTTTTTCTTCGTCTCCCATTGTCACATCTCCTCCACCCTGTTCTCCAGCTGAGCTGTCCTGCAGGACCTGATCTTGCAGCTGTCCAACATCACCAATATGTCCTAAGTCAACCACCCCCGCCTGCAGAAAAAAAATCATAAAATTATTGCCCTTAATAAAGTAAAACATGTACGCGTAAAATTCATGGATTTCTCTGATGTTTTCTAAGACTTTTAGTTATATAATGTTATGTCAAATTTGAAATTTCATTTGCATAGTGATTAAGGCTCACCCTTTCAGATTTCTGTGTCGTTTTTTTTTTAATAATGAACACTAATTGATCTGTGTATGTTAGGCATGACTTTAAAAACAATTACGTGTAAAATCAACTCTTGCGTTAATTTTAATACCCAAACTTAATAATGCATATCATCTTTAAAAGAGAAAAAACTCTTGAATGATATCAGTCTATGCAAATATATTATTATCTAATACATTTTTCATCTTCATTCCATTTTAATGTATGGAAAAATGATAACTGTTAAGTACCAAACAAAACTGTAAGAACAGAGCAAATCTCTTTCATAGTAAATGAAATGTCCTATTGTTACCATTACCTGCTGAGTGTCAACTGATACAAGTCCAGGTTGGGAGATATTAAGCAATGTTTGAGCAACACCTGGTTCATCGGAGTAGAATGATTGTATAAGCCGTGTCTCTGGCTGCTGAAGATTTCCGGCAGTACTCTGAATTATCTGGACCGTGATCTGTGAAGGGGTTGAAGAAACCACTGCCCTTTCTTCCAAAGGCGGTCCCTCCATGACAAACGTTTCTTACCCTGCAAACAAGCAACACTTTTCCATAAATTTACATTATTGTTGTTTATGTATTTTAGGAAAATTAATTAGGTGAATATTTAAGGTGATTAATTCTCACAGAACAGAAATCACTCTATATGGAAACTACACTCTGACAAAGGGTATCATTCTAAACTGACTACTGGTAGTAAATCTTTACAGAGATGTTATCAGAATAATTCAAATTCTGTGTACAATTGATTCTTTCAACTAAAAAACTTCACATCATGACACACTTTTTCTTCCATATTAGTTCAAAATAGCTGAAATATTCAAAGGAACACATATTTCAGGTAAAATACTGATACTGGCAAAATCTGTAATTGTTCGAAAGCACTATTACCATTAGAAAAAATTTAGAACCAAAACAGAGGAGAGAATTAAACAATGCATTTTACAGATATTGTAATACATAATTATGTCGGTCAAGTTACTAGGCTTACTAAATTTAATTCTAATGGTATAATTTTTTACCACGTACATTGTAACATGGATAGTATCACAAGATAACAGATAAATCTGAATATTTTTAAACGATAGTTTTATTTTTACATCACTTGAAAGATAAATGATTTTTCTAGCTATCCATACTTTGTTTTATTCAGTCTGATTCAATTATGAAGTAATCAAAGAATTAACATGGTGACAAAAATCTTACTGCATTGGTCTTCCATTATTTTTTTGGATTTCCTCTTCTGAGTAAGGTAAAAAAAGAAAGAAAAAAAATGTGTAGTTCAGGGGACATGGCTGAAAAACATAGGGTGGGTAGGTAGGGATTTTTTTTAAGCACCAACAGACAGTGCGAGTGTTGATTTCTCTATATACCTTTTGGCTTTTAATCATCTCCGCAGTGTGCAAACCTGCTGGTCACGCAAATGCGTGGTGAGAGGGACTGCAAATTACCATTTAAGCAATTACTGGTGAATGCTGTTTATGCTGTTTATGGATGGTTAGAAGAAGGTCTTGTCAATTTCATTGCAACAATGGCTAACTGAGGTAGCTATCATAACTGAATCAAAATTTTCTTTGATACAAGGTTTGCCTTGACACATATACAGTATGTCTTAAACTCAAGTTTTGAATACTTCTTCTATGCTAGGTTCCCAACTCTTATGATTTGTACCAGATTACACTGTTTAGGAGCGTACTTGATCTTTTTTATTTTCATGTAAGTGTTAGGGTACATGGAAAAAAAACAGGGACAGTCAGGTCATCGGAACCACACATTTTTATGCCAAATTAAGCTACATCTGTAAAAATTGGTATCTGTCACACAAAAATATTGATGTTTTGGGCATTAGAAAATGCCGAGTGTTTGCTGTTGTATAGGAATGGGTTTCGGCTTCTGTTTTGACTTTTATGAAATAAGACATATAAGGCACATTAGCTTAGTGTACAGTAATCGTTGAACGATCTTGAAGCAGTAAAATGTAGAAACAGTACGCTCAGCGTGGATTCTGCCTTTTCCGCGATACCACCGTGGATGATTTTTCACATCGCGGACCAACGTGGCGGACGTCCGCGATGAGAGGGCTAATTTCCACTGCGATCCGCGGTGTCCAGTTGTTTCCACCGTGGACAAAATACCGAATACTGTATTTAAGTTACCAATAAAATCAGTTACCTGTTTCTCGCGCCATTATAACTATAGCTCCAAAAATAAATGTTTATTTTATAAAAATTTTCAATGTGCTCTAATTTTACACGATGACTTTAAATTTATGGTGCCATATCTTTGCTATATAACATTGTTTTGAAACCTACCCTCAAAGGAACACACATTGGAACATTTTCAGGCATTAACTGGATCAATTTTCTTCAAGTTTTCACTGCATTTTATTAGAAGTAAGTGTAGAGAACAGTTGGACACCAGAAATTTACAGCATGTGCTAAAATTCAGACAGTTATGATGTGAGCCTGAGGTTACTTTTTAAGTTTATGACTATACGACTCTGGAACGAATTACCGACCAAGATTAAATGTTCCTGACATGCGCCTGCCTAGTATAGTCAGTATTGACTTTTGGCAGTATTAAGTTGAAGTTTTTTCATGAAAACTAAAAATAGCCTGATTTCGAGTATTTTTTTTTACTTCGTTTGCCAGAACTATTCCAAGTTGAGTAGAGTTCAATATAGTAAAACTATACATTTTTAGAATCCTTGTGTTGTAAGCTTTAAGAAAAGGTATAGTTTTAACTTTTGTGGATTTTTTTTCTTTACAAAATGCTTGGTTGATACTTAAATGTGACATTTGTTGTTATATTGACAAAGCAAAAAAGAATTATGTAGTAATGTACCATTATGTGTGTTACATTTCAAAAGCGCTTTGTGTACTATCTATCTATCTTCAAATAATGTCAAACACTTCGCAGTCATGCAAACTGTACGAAAATCTATGTAAACGAATTATCTCCCTTGTTCTTAGAACGCGTCACGCCATGTTTTTCTGTAACCGTCCTTGGTTGACTGGTACACAGTTATAAAGTAGAAATTCTTATAATTTTCAAAAAGACATGAGCAAATAAAATGCACCAAAATATGCAGTGACATTCATTTTTGCTTGTTACCTTCAAATACTTTTACGGACGACTTTATACTCCACCCAAATTGTGATATTTCGAGTTTCACAAATCTGTACTCTGTCGATACTGAATCCGGAAGTAACCGAGAAACCGCTCGTGTATTTCCGTTTTTTCGTGAGATTTGTCAAACCGTGAGGATCGAAAGATTTACGAGTCTCACATAGTCTATACTTGTGGAAAATGTAATACGTGAGAAGTGTAAGACTTTATGCAGAGCGATTTAAAAGTGATACTGAATTAAACAAAAAACTTAAAGTTAAATAGTTTATCTGAATGATTTCATTATCTAATTGATGAATTCAAATTATAAAATCATGAAATAGTTGGGCCTGTCTAAAAAGCGGACGCCTAAAGCGGACGATATAAACATATAAGGAAAACGCTGACGATATAGATATAGAGGAAAAAAGCGGACGATATAGATATATAGTGTAGACTGAATGATGATTAATCGGTCATTGATAAAGTTTATAAAAATAGTGTATAATTGACTTTTATACATTAATATTTAAAAAGTATAAGTTAATAGCAAATTGGTAAAAATATAAAAGTAACTTATGATTTTTCATTCATAAAAAATTAATACGGAAATAGACTGTTGTTTGTAATTGATGTAATAACACTATATCGTCAGCGTTTTCCCTCTAAATCTATATCGTCGGCTTTTTCACTATAAGTCTATATTGTCCGCATTTTCTATAGCCACTTTATTAAATATACAACTGTCGGTGCATGATTAAGTCAATTACACTAGTATAATATAACTAAAAAAACGCTGAATATTAAAATATACCTTTTTAAAAAAATATAAAACAATTATATACATGGTAGAAGGTAGATTTTAAAAAATTTATAACAGTTTTCAATTCGCTCGCTTTAAAACACTATATATGGCCAGCATTTTCCTTCTATATCTATATCGTCCGCTTTTTCACTCTATGTCTATATTGTCCGCGTTTTCTGAATACACCTTTTTTTAAATTATATAACTTTATCATATACATGGTGGAAGGCATATTTTTAATTTGTAAGTTTTCTATTCGCCCACTTTATAACTGTATATATGGTCAGCTCCTTCTATAACTATATCGTCCGCTTTTTCACTCTATGTCTATATTGTCCGAGTTTTCTGAAGCCACTTTATTAAATATACAAGGGTCAGGTGTATGATTAAATGAAATAAACAAGTGTCGGTGCGTGATTAGTCAAATACACAAGTGGCACGTGGTTACTTGAATTAGTTGATTGTTAATTATAACAAAGAATTTTTTTAGTAACTTAATGGAATCAATATATTTGAAACTAAAAATAACCGCTGAATTTAAAATACATTTTTTTTAAATTATATAACTTTATTATATACATGGTTGAAAGCATATTTTTTAATTTTTAACAGTTTTCTATTTGCCCGCTTTATAACACTATATATGGTCAGCATTTGCCTTCTATATCTATATCGTCCGCGTTTTCTGTAGCCACTTTATTAACTATACAAGTGTCGGTTCGTGATTAAGTCAAATACATAAGTGGCACGTGGATACTTGAATTAGTTGATTGATATTTATAGCAAAGAAATTTTTTTAGTTACTTTATTGGATTAAAAATATATTTAAAACTAAAAAAAACGCTGATTTTAAAATACACCTTTTTTTAAATTAAATAACTTTATCATATACATGGTAGAAGGCAGTTTTTAAAAAAAATTATAACAGTTTTCTATTCTCCCGCTTTATAACTCTATTTCGTCAGCGTTTTCTCCTCTATATCTATATCGTCCGCTTTTCACTATATGTCTATATTGTCCGCGGTTTCTATATCCACTTGATTGAATATTGTATAAAGTGCCATGTGTATGAATAAATTAAACATACAAGTGCCACGTGCAGGATTATATCAAATATACAGGTGACACGTGGATATTTGATTGTTTTTAAAAACTGGAATCAGTATATACATAAATATATATTTATACATTTCTTACTGCTCTATTGTCTGGTAGAACATACTACTAGTAACAAAATTATTCAAGAAACACTTGAATACCCGAAACTTCATTTCTTATTTTGGTTGATAAAATGGAATTCTTAATCAGGGCAGATTCCAGTGGGGTATATTGTTAATATGAACTTACCGAAAAAAATGGAGCAACTTCGAAAATGTCATCTTCGAAACAAAACTGGCGGGTTTTATATCCAGGATAGGAAAACACACTGTAAGAATGTTGGCACAAATAATCACTCATATATTTTTGATTAAACTGTACAAATAAATAAACGAAAGTCTCTTTAAATTATTATATTAATTACACTTGACAGCTTCTTTATACTTTACAAATGTCATTCATCCGCGTTTTAACATGATAGACTTTAAATTAATTACAACGTCCGTTCTTATCCTTCATCTTTTCCCGTAATTTAAAACATAAATAAATATAGAAATTCAATGTATTTAAAAAGTTTATTGCACGTCATTAATATATTTTATACTTTTTGAAAACAAATTGACTCAAAGACTAATCAAATTTGTTTTTCATCAATATACATGTATATGTTATGTATCATAAGATTCTCATTTATATATCTATACAATAATATTGTTTCTAAGTAATGTCATTGATATATATTACTTTATAAAGCCAATTAATCACCATTTTTATAAATTTAATTATGCTCAGTCATTTTACACTATATATCTATAGCGTCCGCTTTTTTCCTCTTTGTCTATATTGTCAGCGTTTTCCCTATATGTTTATATCGTCCGCTTAAGGCGTCCGCGTTTTAGACTATGCCTTATCTTGGTAGATAATGCTTAGACCTGTTTTTGTGTCCAAGATACAAGAATATTTATCTTAATATTTTATTTTACTGAACTACTTGCATGTTTTATGCGATAATATTACTGATATATTAGCATTTAAAATAAATTGTATGTACAGTTAGTGAGCCTGAAATAAAAAAAAAATGAATGAATCAAGCTAAACGAACAAAAAATGTCTTGTTTATCAGCCAAGTCTTGGACATTCAAAAAGCGTCTAAGCGAAGTCTTTGTATCGGATTTTTACTGTGTAGATTTGGAGACGCGCGTGCGCACTGCATTTTCAAGCCACTTTTGGATAGGTTTACATTTGTTACACAAAATATGTTTATATATGGATTCAGTTTAACGTTTTTTCAAACCTTACAAACATAAATTTGGCCCTTTGTTCGTCCGCAAAGACATGGTGTTCATAAATGTCATAACTGATATTTTCCTCACGAGTGGCTTCGCTCAGTTCCTTGATGAGTTGAAGCTGACCCTCGGTTTCCTTTTATTTCTTTATTAAAATAATATAAATCACTCGAAGTCGCAACGGTCGATGATCATTCCTGGACTCGAGATAAGTATCAACTTGTTAGAATACACCTTATATTGTTCTCATAGGTGGAAGTCATAATTAAGGTGCACTGCTTTAGAAGTTTGGAACTTTAAAGCTATTAGAAATTATCAGATAGAAACATTTATTTGAAAACAGTTTAACACGGATGAATTTTGTCTTCTAAGAGGTAGATATTTCAAAAGCAATTCACGATGCTAAAGTATATCGACAAAGAAAACGTTCACAAAATGTTTATCAGGCAAAGATCGCAGAAAAGGTATTATCTCTCTGATGAAACAAAAGACAGTTTTTGGTATATTTCTGGTAGTGTATATTTATCTCATGATGTAACCCGGAAAAATCAATCCGCCCCGAGCTGGGTTTGAACTCGGGTACCTTCGATTGCTAAGCAGAAACTCTGCCACATACACCCCCTCCTCAGAATTCGTACTCGAATTCCTGGGGCACTGAATGTCTGTGGAACTTTCAAAAGGTGACTTCAAATCAACACAGAAGTGCCGTATCGTAATTCATTTTGCAAATTGTCATGTTATGTTTAGTAAGGAAGTAAAAGCTCTGCTATAGATGTATCATGTATAAGGAAAATAGACATCATGAAATTCCCAAGATATTCGGGAAATTAAATCTGAAGATACCAACAGGTAAGAAAAACTAAGTAATTTTGAAGCTTTATAGATCATAATAATTAGCCAGCATTATCCGAAGAACGTCTCATTTTTACATCTCATATTTTTGGAGGCTCGAAGAATTTGTTACGGACTCTACGACTTCGAGCCATCGATAATTTACTGTATATAAGAAGGCAGCTCAGCAGTTTGGACTCAATAAAGCGAATAGCAGGACTACACCGTAAAGAATTTCATTCAGCATGCATGTGCAAATAACCAGAAAGATGGAGCGAACTGTTTCCTGTGTTTCAGTATGCATATATGCATTGTAGTGGAAGAAAGTACAGTGGACGCGGGATTTTATTCTTATTAGAGGTCCTTTCAAATTCAATTTGACATTACGTGAAAACGTTTCATATATCTAACTGTCTATACGTTTGCAATATGGTGCAACAGAGCTCCGTAGTTATGGGGTTCTCAAGAACACGGTGTATAGAATTGTCCTGTCTAATGTATTCTACATATATATATATAATGCAGTTCCGCAGTGACACAGCAAAAGGGCAGGACTTATCAGTGGACTAAACAAGTCTGATAGATTTTAAGTACTTAAAATAAATGCTTAAGTAAGATCCTAAGTTAAATCTTGTTTTCTTTGTTATTATCTTTTATAATTTTAATGTTCCTGACACGTGCCTGCCTAGTATAGTCAGTATTGACTTTTGGCAGTGACAAGTTGAAGTTGAAGTATTTGAAAACCCTGAGTATAGTTAGAAAAATCATCAGAAGTTCGCCAGGTCAATTAGGATGGTAGAAAACGGGACTCATATACAGGGGTTGCTGATATCCGCAAAGAAACACGGGCTTTACTTTAAAAGCTAAAATTTTTATTTTCTCTGTTTTTCCTCACGTTCAGTCATTAAATAATAGCCACTGTTTGAATGCATAAAATTCAACAATGAGTAACATGACAGATTTTATTGAAATAAATCATTTTTACATGTTTGTTGTGTAAGCATCCAAAATCATGTACTTACATGGAACTCTATTGTTTTTGTAGCGTGGATTTGTGCGAATACCATTAGCTCTACAGTTACAAATAAATTGACTCACACTCGTTTACAACATATTAAAGTCCTCATTCCCTTGCTTTACAACCAATTACCACTACGTATCTCAAAGAGATGTTTATTCCAGTTCATTCCATTTTCTGTTGTCAGGTGGCATTAATGGGCTTTTCGCTTGAAGGAGATTTTTTCGTTCCATGATGCTTCTTTCCTGTAATTAGAGACCCTTTTCAGTAATTAGTCATAAAAATATCCTGAGGGTGTCGGAAACGAAATCGAAAGTGCGAAATATAAGATTAATTAAAATTGAGAAGGTAATGAAATGTAACCCAGTTATTTTGGATTAGTTCTGGTCAAAACTTGACATAAGTTATATCCAAGCAACATGTCATATTAAATACGACAATTATAATTGATAACATAATATTTATTAGGCGATATTAAGAACAGATAATGATCTGATAATTCAATAGACAGACCGGAATAGTACACGGACGTTACCAGTACGCGGACACCCCGGTATTCGGCGCGTTTAAAAACGTGTAAAACATCACATACGGTATTGATGTTACATACCTACATTTGTAACTAACTTATCCTTTTTCCGGTATTATACATGTATACTCGTATGTTTACACTTCCTGTTTATTGACTTATAAGCAGACGAACTCCAAATAAGATCGAAAACAAATCAATATTTGCAGTTTCACTGACTGTTTCAAACTTGTTATTTTTAAACAAAAATAAAGTTGTTTTTTTTTCGTATCATATGAAAATAAAATAAATACATATTTAAAAACATGTTCAGGTGAGTTCGCCTTAATTGACCTCTTTTCCATCGATATAAACAGGTGTCCGCGTACTGGTTAAAAATAACAATAATTTTGAGTCGTAAATGTACCTGCCGCGATGCCTCACTGCGCATGTGAAGTGTTTTGTTTACAATCGCGAGTTCCTGTAAATTTGAAGGCAAGGATTCATCTTTAAAACTGCAAAGTCTGGATGATTTGAAACACAACTTGATTTATACGGACAAGTTACATATAAGAAAAAGTGTCCGTATACTGTTCCGGTCTGTCTATATGTTGCTTGATTTGACTAAATTTAATTAGTTTAAGGATATGCACATGCTTGACTGATAATATGCAATAAAATTGTGACTAGGTAATTGTGTGTTTGTGGCAGACAGCTGTATAAATGTCAGTCCTATTACTAAGTCCGCATTTGCTGTCAAACGATCAAAAATAAGAAACAAATCTTAATCAGAATGAAATAATAAGATTTGTAATATTGTATATCTACCGAAAGAAGCTCATTCACAGTTCAGGTTTAAGTTATAACTATCAACAGTAAATACTGACTGTACTAGTACATGCGCTGAAAGTGAGGAATGTGGAATGTCACTGGAGACTTTCACCTCTGGTGGGACTCGAACTAGCAACCTCCAGATCAGGAGTCTGGTGCTCTAACCCCACGACCACTACTTCTCCTCAAGCTCCACAATTTGTCATTGACTAAGAATTTGATTTTAATACCTCTCAATCTATCCATTCCCATCTACAGACACATTGTCATCCAATCCAACATTACGTGATTGTAAAAAAATGGGCAGTTTCTCCATCATAGGCTATAACATTACGAGCGGTATAAAACCTTTATTTAGAATTTCTGATTTTGATTCACAGTCACTTTTCATGCATGTGGTCACATTATATCAGTATTTGAATATTAAACCAAAAACCACAGGCATTCATTTCATGGATAAATGCCCTGAACCACTGTATAACCAAAACAAGGTACAAAAGTTCAGAAAGAATCTTCTACTTCTACTTGATACTCCCAAGCAATCAATACTGACTATAACTGAGATACTGACTATAATCTTTGGGTCAGTTTACTTCACTTCAAACATGATTAAAATTGTCCCTCAAGACATCATTGTAAAAGTGATGTCATAATATTGAAAATGAAAGTATATCAGCTGATTTGAGTTTATCTACAAGATCCCTTATAAAAATATATGAAGTCCACTAAAGACTTAGGTTTATTTTTACAATAAATGTGACACTTGATTGAGATGTTTAGATTGAGGTTGTTCTACAATCTAATATCTAATTTCTATCTATTGTATGGAGGTTAACAAAAAATTCTGTAAGCAAGCTCTCATTTAAGAGAAATCAGAGGTGCGGTGGAAAAAAAGTTTTTACTTTGAATGGAGTTTTTGATTGCTATATTTAGACAATAAGAGTTACATTGCATCTGTCAGTGTAAATTACAGAAAATCTGTTTGAAGTGAAGTGACCCTCGGGTTCATTTTGTGAACTTCCATACTTTATATTAGTTATTATAGTGGTTCGGAGCATTTATTAATGAAACAAATGCCTGTGCTGAGATTGGTGAAGACGCCATTTTGTGGACCATTACATGTGGTACAGCAAACACCTGCTTCGGGGATACCGTATTCTATGTTTTACCGGAATTCCCCATGTAGGCGTTCACAAAAAATGAGTTTTTCGATGCAGTGTGACCAACGCGAGCCAAATGTTTTTGTTAGAAAACAAAGACTCACCAACAGTATTGAGGGAGAGTAGAAAATAACTTTTTTAAATTCTACCATTCAGCTGTGAATGAGCTGCTTTAACATTCTTTCAAAAACTCATTTGCAGAGAATATTTTAAGTTACTTAATTAGTTACAAGTGAACAAATGAGTCTAGCAGATTATTCTTTTTCATATTCGTTAGTTTAAAATGGTCTAGCTCCAGGCTATATGGGAGAACATTTTAACATTTAACATGATCTGATAGGGAATGTACTGAAAAAGTATTTTCATACTTGACACAATAATTAAAATTATCACTAAAAGATACCATTTCCTGTTGGGTAATATGAAGGAAGCTAGTAGTCAGAAAGGTGCTTTTGTGATTCCAGAAGTTGAAAATTTAAGGCTCCTTGAATCACAGTGATTGATAAACATTGTGCTTTTAAAGTGAATTTAAAATGCCTCCTTCTAGACTATTCAGTATAATTTAAATGCCCGCTTACAGATCAAGTAATTGCTTTTTAATGCAGTTTTAGATTTTTCAAGCTAAAATGATGATAATGAATAATTTTAAGTTATTTTTTTTCAAAATCTTTCATAATAAAGTGATAGATATTTTAAAAGCAGAAAAAGGATTGAATCATAAGATGGTTTATAAATTACTTTTACAAATTTTTTTATGAAAAAAGGAAAGAAATAAAAATGTTCCTTCCTTCTTTTCTTCAAAAAATGTTATCCAGTCTGGACTTTTATTCATTAGTGTTGAAAATGGCATTACTGCATTAATTTTTTAAATTCCAAATGATATACAATGTAAATGCATGCCATTATTTTTGATGAATAAAAGTTCAGTCTCCTATTCACAGCTGCAAATAGGCATGTGCAGAAACAGTCTAGGCCCCTTTCCATGATTTTAGTGATAACTATATAACAGTGTTATATTTATAAATAAGAAGTACGACACTCAGCCTGAAATTTTCACAGAGCAATTAACAGTTTATTTCCAGTGAAAATACCTGTAATAATTATCAACTCAGTTTATCATCATTTGTCAGTGAAAATAGGTTCAAAATTATGTTATAAATGTAAATATATAAATTCCAATTAAAATGTCCTATCAGCCAAATTTTTGTTCATCTGTGTTGAAAATATTATTAGAGTTTATTTAAGTTTTGAAAATACCATTATACCAGCATCATCGTATGTTGTAATGAAAACAGTTTAGTTGTGCTCCCAGAAAACCTCCAGGATTCACAGTTTACAATCAGCATGCTAAGTAACAAAGTTAAGCCCAAAGATCAAAAGAAACTGATTATTTAAAGGTCCTTTGGAAAGAATTGGTATAACCAATTGTCTGATGAATTGGTATGATCCCAGTTTAATACATGGTTTTTTCCTTGGTTATTTTGTAATTGATAAATAAAACTTACACATACCAAAAGAGACAAGATGTAAAAATCTCACTGAATTATTCAAACTATTGTTGATTTAAACCTAGTCAGGCAGTAGGAATTCATATGGTCAATTTATAGTGAAAAAGCAATAAATGACATTGTAGGATTTCCTGTACGGATTTCCTTTTTAAGGAAGTTTTAACTGTTACAGATTTTGCAGGTATTAGAACTTTGAAATATATGTGAAGGCTGGATTATTTCAACCAGTATAGATCTCAGCTCATGAATGCTGAGGTCTCTGATATATTCTTCAATGGTTTGAGTTAGAGCAGCTCCCTGCATCCCTCACTTTTTATGCTGGTAATGGTTGAAACCTAGGAAACAGTTTTTGAAAATTCCAATGTGATACTGTTTTCAGGTTAGATTTGTTTGTATTCAGTCTTCTGATCAGAGATGGACAGAGGATTATCATTCATCTTTAATACAACAGCTTTTCCACGATACCATTTTTACCAGCAGCGGCTTCAAGGACTGATTCCAAGATGGCAGAAAATCCTAGGTAAACTATTCTTATTTTTCATTTTTTCCCCTTCATTTTGTAAGAGAAGGATATAAAATATAAGTAAAGTTTTCCTTTAAATAAGACTATTCCAACAAATTGATTCAAATTTCTTTACAATGTTTTTATTTGGGAACAGGATGAAGCTAGTCAGTTTAAGAGATCCCGTAAACTTCATTAAACCAGCCTTTAACAGGGTTTCCATTTGACCCCTGTAGAGGGGTTTTGACCCCTAAAATTTCATAAAGACGCCATTTTGACCATCAGGCATTTTGACTTTTCAAAGGGTCTTTTTGTCTTAAAATAAGTTATATTTTAGCTTAAATTCAGGTATTTTTGACTGCAATTTTGTAAATTTAGTTGAATTGCATGAAAAATGACCCTTCAGTTTTTGGAACTAGTGGAATCTCTGCTTTGAATTGTTCCAGTGGCCTTACTCAGAATAACAACACTATATCAAGAACAATGAAAAAAAATCAAGTGAAGGGAGTATCATTTTAGTTTTACATGGTAGCCAGTGTGCAAAGTAATTTATATAATTATGTAAACCATGTATAAATTAGTAGAACACAAGTCAGTCAGAAAACATTTTAAATAATCTAATCTTATGCCTGTTGAATTTAAAATGAATTTACAATACTTGTACAGAACTTTTGTCTTTAAGTGTAGTACCAAATTGGTTTCCACTATATTCCTAATATCATGAGTTTTCTTCAACTTCTATAGATGCTGGAGGTCTTGCAGACTGTAAATCAAAGGGCAGAGTGAAAATGAAGCAAATCTTCGCAGATTCACAGCAAAT
The DNA here is from genome assembly GCA_012932295.1 of Cyclina sinensis. NCBI lineage: Eukaryota > Metazoa > Mollusca > Bivalvia > Venerida > Veneridae > Cyclina > Cyclina sinensis. The sequence continues at coordinate 12,900,315 of JAAONU010000019.1, forward strand.
AACAGACAAGATTGCGGTCAATTTGTTTGCAGATCCATCTTTGTTAAAGAAGGAGCTTTATGATTTGCCTGAGCAGAGCCCACAAGCTGGAAAAGTGTTTATAAAGAAATTAAAATGGTCCTCTTACCTCAAGGACGTGACAAAGACTACTGAATCTCAACCAGTATATACAGTAGTTGTTACAAAGTCTTTCAATGAGGTAGGTTGTTTCTTGAGAGATTTTGGCTTTATGAAAAAAAAATGTGCTATCTGTCAGTGGTTAAATTTTCAGGCATTTGTTTGTATCTCATTTAAACATAATTATGACGATCAGTTAGAGAAATCAGAAGCGTTAAAAGAGCCGATCCATTAACATTTTGTTTACATGTAATAATCATCCGTGGGTATCCGACGATGGACTTCCAGAATCCATCTAGGTTTGATCACTGGTATGATTTTGAGGATGCATTTGAGTGTAGTAAATTTTTTCACAGTCTTGTGTAAATAAGAATAAGTGTAGACTGCACTTTAATGATAGGGGAAGAAACAGTTCTCAGCAGACCTAACAGATCTGTTGAAGTGTTATGTAATATCTTTTTGTGTCACAAGCATTAAATTTACATTTTGTAATCATTACTAAAATTAATTAAAGGTTCTGTAAGTTGCAATAGCTTTTCTTTCAATTTTTTGATATATTTAAAAGCAAAATATTGTTATTATCCCCCGCCAAAGGCAGAGGGGATATTAGAAATGGTCTCTGTCTGAGCATCTGTCCCAATTTTGTCCAGAGCATAACTCCAAGAGTACATGAGTGATTTTCTTCAAACTTCATACACTGAAAGAGCACATTGGGACTTTGGGAGGAAGTGCAGTGTGTAAGAACAATAACTCTGCCTTGCCTACTTTTAGAGTTATTTCCCTTTATCAGATTTATTTAAAAACTTTGTCCGAAGCATAACTCCAAAATTACTTGAGCGATTTTCTTCAAACTTCATACACTGACAGAGCTCATTGGGAGGAAGTGCAGTGTATTAGAACAATAACTCCATCTTGCCTACTTTTAGAGAGAAAAATTTCCAGATTATAACTCCAAAAGTACTTGAGGGATTTTCTTCAAACTTAGTACACTGACATAGCACATTGGTAGCAAGTGCATTGTGCAAGAACAATAACTCTTCCTTGCCTATTATTTTAGGGATTTTCTTCAAACTGCATAATTTATGCGCATTGCTACATTTAGGTTTTGAAACTACAACTTTCAGGTAACTTCTTTCCGGCGGGGGGATTAACCATGTGTAACATGGCTCTTGTTAAACAGTGTTTCAGTGAAAAACACTTTCTTTTTAAATAGAACCTTGATTTTTGACAGTAATCAGTTGAAAATATTATTCACCCTTTATATACTTCTATATAACAAGTGCAAGAACACAGCCTCACTACACATATTCAGTCGTGCGATGTGTAAGGAAAAAACAAATATAAACATATTTTGATCGCTTCCATTTAGTCCAGGTACAAACAGATCATTGAACAACCTGTTGAGACTGTGCACACTGTCTTTTCACTTCTGCCTTGTATTTAACTAAGCCTTCGGAACTCACTTGTTTTGTTTGTTACAAACTTACAAGTTTAGATGTCCAGGTGATCATAGTCGTTGCTTTTTGAGGATGTATTTGCCAGTTTAAAGTGAAACCTTTTATGAAAATTTGTATAAATTTTGGGAATACTTGTAATAACTACAGTTATATAATTATGTAAATTCTATTTTTTTAATATATTTTATGTCCCTGAAAGGAGGCAAGTAGTTTTGAACTGTCCGTTCCTCAGTCCGTCCAAAAACTTTAACATTGACCATAACTTCCTTATTAGTAAGTGGATTTTCTTCAAACATGGACACAACACCCCTTTGGACAAGACCTTCCCCACTGACCAATATTTATTTGACCTTGACCCCTGAATGACCTTCACCTTGAAGATTCAATTGTCCAAAAATTGTAACATTGACCAAAACTTCCTTATTAGTATGTGGATTTACTTCATACTTGGACATAATACTCCTTTGGACAAGACCTTCCCCACTGACCTATATTTATATGACCTTGACCCCTGAATGACCTTTACCTTGAATATCCAGTTGTCCAAAAACTGTAACATTGACCGAAACTTCCTTATTAGTAAATGGATTTACTTCATACATGGACACAACACCCCTTCGGACAAGACCTTTCCCACTGACTTATATTTATATGACCTTGACCCCCGAATGACCTTCTCCTTGAAGATCCAACTGTCCAAAAACTTTACCATCTAGCATAACTTTCATATTTAATAGTAAGTGGATATACTTCATATTTAAACACAACACCGGATATTGTAACTGTTCTTCTTCAGGTTCGCAAAGACCTAGAAAATCTACCTGAATCCATTCTCAGAGATGTCATTATCTACATTAATCCTTCAAAAAAGTGTCATCTGTACACTGACCTGGCTGACAAGGCTTCCACTGGTAGCAGTCTCGGCAAGCATGATTTAGTATTGAGGAAATTAATCCATTCTCTGTTAGAAGAAAAAGTGATCATCACACTTGAGATGATAACAGAATATAATTGGGAGTTAATACCAAGACAGGAAGAAGAAGTAGACAGTTCACTGCTGGATGCAATACATAACGCACTAACTAAGAGTCTACGTGATCCATTGGTTGTTGGTGATCTTGCACCAAGTGACAAAGGTTTGTCAGTCCATTGAACTGTTGTACAAAATGAAGAAAAACAAAGCTGTTAATTTAGCATAGTTGGCCACAGCCTATGTTTATATCTTTTAAAAGGACTTCACACTGTTTACATAATACAGTCAGACCTTTGTGAAAGGCTGCCTTTAACAAAAATGTTGTTGAATGTTGTTAAAGGCAAACACCAGTGAAATACCTTTGTAGTTTTCTAAAAGCTCAAACCAGTTTCCTTAAATTTTATTGTCTTTGAAAAAGTTTTTCTTCCAGATTTATTTTATTTTATTTATTTATTTTTATTTTTTTATTTTTCTTTTTTTTTTTTTCTTTTACAGCCACAGAGGTGATCCCTGGTGACATTGACTTTCGTCAAGTTGCTGAAGTAGTGGGAAAAAACTGGGAAAGTCTAGGAATTCTGCTTGGCCTTACATCTGCAGAAATAGATCATATTAAAATTGATCATCAAAAGACATTTTTATGCTCATATTACATGCTGCTTCAATGGAAAAAGAAAAATGGAGACAAAGCATCTTTGAAAGACCTTTGTCAGTGTATGGAACAGTTAAATATAGACACTTCAGTTGTGAAATGTTAGTATTTCTTAGATGTGCTGAAAAATTCACATAACTTTTTGCATGTATTCTGTTATTTTCAGGGTGTTTTTTATGCCCCCACTCTGGGGGGGGGGGGGGCGGCATTTAGATTTGCCCTTGTCCATCAGTCCATCCGTCTGTCCCAAAAAGTTGTGTCGCCTGTAGCTCCAAAAGATGTGGAGCTAGAGTCAAGAAACTTTACAGGAATGTTCATCAGCATGTAAAGTTGTGCACCTGGGGTTTCCCATATATATTTATTTGGAACTGTTACAGTTATGGCCCCTTACTTAGTCAAATGTAGTAATTTTCAACTTGTGTCGCCTGCACCTGCAAAAGCGCTGCACCTACAGTCAAGAAACTTTACAGGAATGTTGATCAGCATGTAAGGTTGTGCACCTGGGGTTTCTCTTATAGATTTGTTCGGAAAAGTTAGAGTTATTGCTCCTTACATACTAAAAATTTGCAATTTTCAACTTGTGTGGCCTGTAACTGCAAAAGCCTTTGAGCTAGAGTCCCCCAGTTCTGAGCAGGGTTGACATACTGTGTCTGACTGAAGCAAATGTCTATGAGAATCAAGTACAGTACCATCAGCGTGTTGGGTGGAGCTTGACATGTTTGCATATGTCACGGGAAGACAACTGCCATGGTTTGTTGTTCTACACACGAGATAAGTTGCAGGTGACAACTTCCAGTGTTTCACATCAACCTCATATGGAACAAGTGTCAGTTACCATCTCATCAGAGCTCTGTCCAAGGTCATTCTGTCTTCTCTATAGATCTCCATCCTCGAACATAACAGACTTTATTAATGATCTAACACATATTGCAGACAAAACTTCTCCAGATGTACTGCTTGGAGATTTCAACTTAGCTTTTAATTCTACAAATTATACAAGACTGTCACAGAAATTGAATAACTATTCCCAGTGTGTGCAGCTTCCAACTCACAGAGGTGGTTCTACACTTGACCTTGTCTACATACAGAATAATATTCTACAACCCAGATTATCCTGCCTGTCAACCTACTTCTCAGACCACAGCATTGTTGCCCTACAGTTTGATACCTAAAAATTTTTCCTACTTCTTTGTGAGTTTAACGCTGTTCCAATGGTCAAATTGCAGACTCAGTTTGATTGAGCATGTTCATGGACAGTAATGGAAAATGCAAGTTACTGTCCACACCCGTTAGCACCAGCTTAAGCAGAATTCAACATTTAAGTATGGAAATGGTGAAATTTTGTTCCAACAATTGCTTAAAATTGTTTGCTATTTAGATGACAATGGTCATTTTATAAACAGCCTGACTTACAAAACATATAACTTAGGAACTTAGTACAAATTAGACATGAAAACACCTGTTTACCATCTGCAAACTCCAAGAATGTCCAACTATGCATACGGAATTGTGAAGGATAATATTCATCCATTGGTCACAGTGTTGGAGAGAGTATTTTGAGTCTTAACACCACAACAGGTTTCTAATAGTTGTCATTTTGTTAAACCAATCTTATTAATGATTCAGCATGTTTGACTATCTTGTGGCCATATTGCTAGCTATATGAGTAGCTAGGTTGAGTGGGGGAATCTGTGTCCTATTGACACATTTCTAGTTCATATTGAAGCACTTGAGTTTGTTCTCTAAAAGTCTGATTACAGAAGAGATATGAAAATGTCCATTGCAAAATATTTTTCCTTGATTATTTTTTTCAGAGTGTTTTTAGGGTTGATATCAAAGGGCTCTCTCTTAATTTTTATTTTATCCTGGTGCATGCAATAGCACACATATGACTTTCACCTTCATATTTCATTTTACAAGATGTAGTCATGTAGTAAGAGTGACAGTTGTTTTTGTCTCATCACATTTTTTAGAAGCAAAACTCGCCTTGCAATGGCATGCTTTTTTTTTTCTAAGAGTGTACTTTGTTTGTTTTTTTAATTTACCTGAAACAAACACAACTAGGTTATCACAATGGTGTAAGTTTGATCATACATTTTTATGTTAATCTAAATGATATAAATGCTTTTGCATTTCAGCATTTTCTGAAGGAAGGCTGACAAATGTTCAGGAGGATGTAATATTTCACAAGAAGTTGACAGATTTTGTAGCAAAGAAATCAAAATGCATTGCTTGTGACATATTATCTAAGCGCTATGGAATCAGTGCTTCACTTGTGAATGAATTCCTTAATGTTGGATTCTTTGATTATGAAAAGAAAGTGGTAGATGAATTGAAGAAAATCAGTTTACCAAAGTGGCCGCATGGCAGACAAGATAAAGTTGTGGAAGCCTGCCGACTGTTCTCCCACAGATGTACAATGACTTTGACTAAGACAATACATGAAGCAGAGGACTATGTGAAAAACAAACTCAAAGTATTAACTGTTTTGAAGAGACTACAATTTGAGATATTCGGGCAGCTGTCACAGGCGAAAGTTCCCATACACGTAACAATCCCAGAGTTACCTACCCTGCCATTGCAACTGCAGTATGAGTTGTTAAAGTAAGTTATTTCTGTTTCTTAATTGGATATCTTTTTATCTTTCCATTTTAATTTTTTTCAGAAAGTTAATTTAATCAGGTTCCTCTTATATACCGGTAATGTTTGAGTGGATTTAGAATTTTAGATAAGTTTGTTGCAGTGAGCGGTAAGTGCTCAGATATTTTAAAATTCTTAACAAATTAAGCTCATCTGTCCAAGACAGAAGGCTGAGATATAGATGTTCTAAAAAAAACCTATCATTTAAGGCTTTCATTGGCATTAAGAAGCATTCAAAAGTAAGCCAGTAAGTAGCTTTCTATTGAATTTTATGCCAGTTCTTAATTTTGATACAAGTAATCAACTGTTTGTCTTAGAAAACACGTATCAGCTTTTGCTAAAGTTGAGCTGCAGTAAGAAAAAATAAGAATGTTACAAGTCTTAATGTGAGATTAAATATCACACTGATTTGAGCAGAAATCATAATCATCTGCATTTAAGACAAAATATCACTCATGTAAGACATGGACTCATAAAGATAAATGAAATATGTAAATTCAAGATAAATGAAATATGTAAATTCAAGAAAAAGTTTGATCTTTGAAAATTTTTTATATATATATTCTTCATTGAGCCTCAGTCAAAGATGAAAAATGGAACACTATCATGGATGAAATTCTATCGCACTCTGTAAAAAATGTGCAGAAAAAAAATTCCGTAGTTTTCAAAACAGGTTTATTTTTTTATTAGCTCCACTATTTGAAGAAAAAAGGTGGAGCTGTTGCCCTCTCGATGGCATCAGCACTGGTTAACCTTTTTAGCTCACCTGAGCACAAAGTGCTCAGGATGAGCTTTTCTGATCAGTCTTTGTCCGATAGTCCGTCCATCGTCAACTTTTCATTCAAGCGACATCTCCTCTGAAACCAATGAGCCAAATTTAATGAAACTTGCCAGGGATGTTCCTTGCATGAAGCTGTACCAAGATTGTTCAAATGGTTCTGGTCCATTGCATTTCTGGTTCACTGGAGCTAAAAATAGATTTTATAAGTTGGATCTTTAAAAATCTTCTCCGAAACCTCAAGGCTTGGAGCTTAGATATTTGGTATGAAGCACCATCTAGTGGACCTCTACCAACCACAAGGCCTAGAGTTAAGATATTTGGTATACAGCATTGTCTATTAGACCTCTACCAAGTTTGTTCAAATCATAGCACCTGGGTCAAAAAAGGCCCTGCCCCAGGGGTCACATATTTTACATAGAGTTATATAGGAAAATCTTTAAAAAAATCTTCTTGTCAGAAACCACAAGTCCTAGAGTCTAGTGGACCTCTACCAAGTTTGTTCAAATCATGACCCTGGGGTCAAAACTGGCGCCACCCAGGGGGGGGGGGGGTCACAAGGACATATATAGGCAAAAAATGTTCGTTGTTATGTCTCCCACTAAACTCGCCCTTCTGATGGAAACATATTGTTTTTGCCCTGTCGATGGGTGTCTGTCTGTCTGTCACACTTAGTTTCCTTTCAATGACTTGAGTACCAGTTGACCCAAAGCCTTGAAACTTCACAGGGTTATTGCCCTTATTGAGTAGAAAAAAAAACTTTTGTTTTTTTTTTGGTCAGTTGGTCAAAGGTCAGAGGGACCTCTAGAGTGAAAACTGTTTCCACTCAATAACAGGAGTACATTTTACCCAAAGCCTTCAAACTTCATACAATGATTACTAAATAGAAGAACGATATTGTTTTTGGGGCTAGTATGTCAAAGGTCAGGGTCACAGGGACCTGTAGAGTGAAAAGTATTTCTGCAGAGTAGCTGTAGTACCATTACACCCAGAGCCTTCAAACTTTATAGGATAATTGTATTAGAAGAACCCTATTGCTTTTGGGGTCCATAGGTCAAAGGTTAAGTTCACAGGGACCTCTAGATGGAAAACTGTTTCTGCTTAATAACTGGAGTACCATTACACCCAGAACCTTCATAGGGTAATTATATTAGAAGAACCCTGTTGTTTTTGGGGTCTGTAGGTCAAAGGCCAAGTTCACTGGGACCTGTAGAGTAAAACTATTTCTGCTAAAAAATTTGAGTACCATTACACCCAGTCTTCAAACTTATTTCAAACTTTTTCAGACTGGCAAACAACGAACACCAATAACAACCTGTAATGATACTTGTAACATGAGCAATGAGACTCAGGTGAGCAATTTAGGGCTATCATGGCCCTCTTGTTTTGTTAAGTCCATTTCTCAGAAGCTATCAAAGCTATTCACTTCAAATTTAGAATACATGTTCACCATCAAAATGTGACACCCTTTCTAAAGGGCAAATAACTCTCAAATTTATTTCTGCAAAGTTATGCCCCTTTTTTGACTTAGAATTTCTTGGTTAACCATTTTTTGTTAACATCCATTTCTCAAAAAGTTTCAAAGATGTTCCCTTCAAACTTGGAATAGTTGATCACCAGCAAGACCCCTACAAAAATTGTTGGTACCCATGTCCCTTGGGTCAAAATTAGCCCCACCCCAGAGGTCACTTGATTTCACTTAGACTTATATAGGAAAAATCTTCTGAGCCTAGAACTAAACTATTTACTTACATGGGTTGGGTAATTACTCATCCCCACCCCTGTTACCCCCCCCCCACCTGTCCCACCCCACACCCCCAGAAATCTCTTCTTTTTTTTTTTTTTTTTTTAAACGTAGGTCCCCCCCCTCCCAGTTAGTCTCCTCCCCCATCAGAATACCCCCCCCCCCCCCTCCCCCCTAGGTACTTGCCCTCCCCCATTCAATGTTTTTTTATTTCACTTGGGCCTCTTGTTTCACTTAGCTTAAATTTATTATCCAGCACTGAGAAAAGTTGAGTGTGCTGTCTGCGGACAGGTCTTGTTTTTCATTTCTATGTATTGGAAAAAAAGTGATTTCATATCATTGGTATGCTTATCATGTTTGTTTTAGGCTTAAGGAGGTGACAGGATGTGGCATATGTTATGGAGACCTTCTTTTACATGTGAAGAGAAAGCTTTTTCCAGCTGAAGTGGCAGAAATTAAAGAACTTCTACATTATTACAAATTTGTCGCTGGATTTAAGACACAAATAATGGAAGGAAAACAAAAGACTGAACAGGCTCTAGGCTTGCTTTTAGAGCAAGGTCAGGAATTAAGGGCCAGGGTAGAAGGAGATGACAGTTATCATTTTGGAAGCCTTGGTTGCTTTGTGCGGATAAAACCTAAGGTAGACGTTTCAGGTGTGAGCCAAACAAAAGCAGGCTCCATGGTGAGTACGGCTTATGAAATTACAGAAGAAAAAGATCATTGCTTGACTTGTGCACACTGTTTGAAAGGCTGTGAAGCAAGAGTGGAAGTGAGGGGTGGAAACATAAATGGTTATACTCATTTTGGGTTGAAGAAGTGTTTTTTATATCAGCCTGAAGCTTTGGATGTGGCATCGGTCCAAGTTTTTGATGACAAGCTTGATAATTGTGACTCTAAATTGAAGAGGTCAGACCGGGTTCCAGTAGAAAATTGGAGGACAATGGATGTTGATCCCATACGCAGAGATGTTCATAAAGAAGGGTGTAGCACACTTTTCACAAGAGGAATTGTCATGTCAACAGATTACATGACAGAAAAAATGATGGAATACAATAGACTGAAGTTTCAGCAGACAAAGTCTCTAAATGAACAATTCATTCCATCTGTAAACATTTTGATTGAATCGTTAGCAGGTGAAGGTGACCTACTACAGCCTGTTTTAGGGGGAGAACCCTTAGAGCCATTTGAAGGTGAGGCAGTGATTAGTTTTTATCCCACTTAATCTCTGAAATGTTTGTGTTTCTACCAGTCTGGACAATAACACTTTCATTTCAAAGAATTTTCATTTGAAATTGTATTGACTAAATGGCAAGCTATGCAAATTTTATAGTCAGACTTACAAATTTATAGGTTGATTTTAATATACTTTGTTTATTTTATGCTGTTTATTTTTCATTGACTATTCAACAATGATGTTACAATAAGTCAGGGAAATGAGAAGCAGTGTTCCAGCAAGTAAAAGTAGCAAGGTGCTGCAACCTTCCCTTGCCCCTTCCATTGCCCCTTTCACCCTGCCTTTTTCTGAGCCACCCTACTATGCATTTTAAGACAAGACTTTTCATTTACTTATTTCTTGTGGCTTTCATTTGTAAATGGTCAATGGTCTGAATCATATGCACCAAGAGGTTGAAAAGAATGAAGACATCTCTTAATATGCATTTAGAATTAGAAAACCTAAGTAATTATGCCTTTAAGCAGTTTATGTGCTTCCAATTGCCCTATTCTAGTAGCACTAGGCTCTTTTTAGTCTTAGCTAGAATACTGAGAAGTTTTACTTAAGTAGCCAGAATTTTGCATGTTGCACAGTTGGCAGTTATCAGAAACACAACTTTTTACATCCAGTAACTGTTGTCTCCCTTCTTCCTAATCTGGATACATCTTTTTTTTTGGAGGAGACAAATTACTTTAACAGGAACTTATAATTAATGATTAAATTATTATTACCCTAAGTAAGATCTGTGGATGTGATTTTGAGTCCATTGATATACATTAAAATTCCACTATATAGACCATTTCAGTTACTTCAAAATCACTCAGGAATTAGCATTTTTAAAGAACGAAATCCTAAAATTTAGCACAAAAAAGGTCTGCTATTGAAACTGATGCATAATTAAGACCTCTCTTAATAGTCTGATTAGTGTAACATTACTTTGGAGCAGATCAGTGGTCCAGTGGTAACGTGCTAGGCTGGTAAACCAGGGGTCCCAATATCAATCCCCCGCTCCTCCACTATCATTACTAATTGTCTTTCGATTGAGACATTAAACTGAGGTCCCATGTATCAGTGCTATACACTGAGCATGCAAAAAAACCAGGGGTGTCTCTGGAATGGGATGCTTTCTGTATCTTGCACTATCCCCCACAACATAAAATAACTAATCTCTGCATGGGGTCTCGGTCAGATGGGCAACCGGTACAGATAAATAAACTCAAATAGATAGATAGACATTACTGTTATTAAAATAATTCAGTAATAGATGTGGTTACCATGAGCACAGACCCCTTATCCCTTTGTAGGAAATAATGTTCTTGACCCTAGCGAGATATATGCAGTTTGTTTTTTTAAGCACTGTCCTGAAAGATGCCAAGATTTTTACTTGATTAATATTTCAGTCCCCCATTTTTCAAAAGAAGGAGATAGTGGGTCAGTAATTCTTGCTGATGATCCAGAAGACACAGAAAATGTCAATGTAGTTGCTTTGCTGATAGGAGCTGTGGGAAGAGGCAGTGAGTTTCTGCACAGTTATGCTAGTCTGATGACCAGAACTATCGAGGAAATACAAGTTCAGTACAACTGTATTGTCACTCCAAGTAAGTACATGTACATGTAGCTTTAATGTAGATGGTAATGCCTTGATTAACATAAACAGCTTAAAATTGCAGAAGATAGCTGCTGCACTTTCTTTTAACCAGAAAGCTATTCTGTTACAATTTCATTTCAGTTAAGTTTCAGAATTTGTTAATTTTAAATTTGAAATCTGTTTTTTTCTTCAACATGGTAACAACATGATAGATAGAAGTTTTTGAGATAAAAGTAGCAGCTCTTGTCACGGGATGAATGTTAATAAATACTATCTGCTTCTTTATTTAATAGAGGCATTCATGATTAGTACCTCCAAACAGAGGTATTCATGATAGTACCTCTGAACAGAAGCATTTACGATCAATCTTTTGAACAAAGGCATTCACGGACAGAACCTCTGAACAGAGGCGTTCATGATCAGCATCTCTGAACAAAGGCATTCATGATGAGTACCTCTGAACAGAGGCATTCATGATTAATACCCTTGAACAGAAGCATTCATTTCAGCACCTCTGAACAAAAGCATTCATGATCAGCACCTCTGAACAAAGGCATTCATGATGAGTACCTCTGAACAGAGGCATTCATGATTAATACCCTTGAACAGAGGCATTCATTTCAGCACCTCTGAACACAAGCATTCATGATCAGCACCTCTGAACAAAGGCATTCATGATGAGTACCTCTGAACAGAGGCATTCATGATTAATACCCTTGAACAGAAGCATTCATTTCAGCACCTCTGAACACAAGCATTCATGATCAGCACCTCTGAACAAAGGCATTCATGATGAGTACCTCTGAACAGAGTCATTCTAGATCAGCACCTCTGCCTATGGGTACACCATAATCTTTTGTTTTTTTCAGAGCAGTTAGTTTTCTCTTTATAGCATTTTCTAAAATCATTACGTATAATACCCTTAAATCCTGTACCTTAAAAATGCCGATTTATTTCCCTTGCAGCAAGACTGCCACCAGGAGGAGAGGGTTCACAGGAAGCTGTGGGTGGTGGTGCAATGCTTCAGGGACACTTATTATATGAAAGATGAAATAGAATTTCTATATAAATCCAGATCATGTTTTATAAATGCTATAGTCCATTTACTTTGATTAATTGGATTACTGGTTAAACACCTTTTCATCTGATTTTACTGAAAGAGTTTTTATGGACTGATAATTAAAATAAATCATTGAATTTGCTTCAAAGTCATCTAAACCCTAAAAGTTAAAAGGTTGTTAATTTAAAACAATATTAAAGTTTTGAGCAAGCGGAACAGGTTGTTAATTTTAAAACAATATGAAAGGTTTAAATTTTTAGCTCACCTGAACACAAAGTGCTCAAAGATGAGCTGATAGGATAGGTGACTGTCCCTCATTTGTCATTGTCTGTTGTCAACATTTTCCATCAAAGGACATCTGCTCCTATACCACTGGGCTAATTTTAACCAATCTTCACAGGAATGTTCCTCAGTTGGTCCTTTTACAGATTCCTCAGTTGGTCCTTTTTCAAATTCCTCAGTTAGTCCTTTTTCAAATTCCTTAAAAGTAAATGGTTACATTCAGAACTGTGGTTGCCATGGAAACCTTAGGTAAAAATTTGAACATCTACTCCTCAGCTCAAATTTTCAGACAATAATCCTCGAATATCATTTGTTCAGTTTCCTTGTCCGGAGTTTAACTTGAAAACTAATAGTTTGAATTCAATGCAACTTCATACAATGGTCAAGCACAATGAGAGAAAGTGCAGTGTACAAGAGCTATAACTCTATCTTCACTATTTGCAGAGTTATTGCCCTTTGTTGGTTTTTCCTTGTCCGGAGAATAACTTGAAAACTACCGGTTGGAATTCAGTGCTACTTCATACAATGGTCAAGCACGATGACAGGAATTGCATTGTACAAGAGCTGTAACTCCATCTTTAGTATTTGCACAGTTATTGCCCTTTGTTGGATTTCCTTGTCCGGAACATAACTTGAAAACTTATGGTTGGAATTCAATGCAACATCATATAATGGTCAAGCACAATGACAGGAAATGCAGTTTACAAGAACCACAACTATCTTTAATTGCCCACAACCATAACTCTATTTCAATTCTTTTACAAAGTATTCTGTTACTAATAACTTCCTCAGTTCCAAAGCAGTCTTGCTGGGATATTAATCACATTTAGTGATAGATCTAGTATGATTAAACATGCTAATGTTTTGTGATTTGAGTTTTCACCTGATGTTAGATCTTTATTTCGATCACATGATTTCTGTATAGGGTATATGCAAAATACATGAAGAGTATTGTTTTTTATCTGTTTTTTCTATCAAACGTGTTAATGTTTGTTGATTTGAGCTTTCACTTGATGTTAAATCTTTCTTTTAATCATGTGATTTCCACTCTTGTTATGAGTCATGATAGCATGAAGCTTATTTTAACGATTGAACTAAGCAGCTTTCCAATCCTCTAGCCTCTGTTGGCTAAACTAAGAAGGTCACTGTATTTTACAAATAAACTGTGAACATTTTATTTTATTAATATTTAAAGAGAAAAAAAATCATGTTTGAATTTATACTTTATTCATTTTTAGGACATCACACCTTTCATTACAGTTGCAAACATTCTTTATTCATCCTTTTAACTAAATTTTAAAACATCAGAGAAATGCCAAGTGTATTGACTGGCCATCTTAGTATTTTTCAACCTAACATCATTGGGTGTTCTTGTATCAGCTTATTTGTATGGAAAAATTAATTGAATTTTGAGTCCAGAATGCCTAGAAAAGAAAGACGTCAGATGAAATCGTTCATTTGAATCTTAGTGTGTCCTATAAAAGGGCAGAAGCAAAATCTGCTTGTATGTAAGTCCATTTAATGGACCTGTCTTATTATGCAAGTGTCTTATAAACCAGTTATATGTACAGTACTTTTCGAAATTTTTGTATTTAAAGCATATTGAAAAAAATGTAAAGTTTGCTATAGTTGAAACTATGAAGAGTGCTATTGGTACATGTTAGTTGCATTTTATTATGTTTGGCATATATGATTTTGTAAACATTTTACTTTTTTTACTACTTTTTTTAAATATGCATTTTCTAGTGAAGGACTAAATGTTTGCACTTGTACATGTTCCGAGTATTATTACTATTGTTAAAGTATACAAATATTTACAAATTTATTTTATGTTGATTTACTAAACAAACTGGTTGGTTTGAGCAAGTATGATTTGTGTTTGATGTATGTGGTGTATATTTTACAATTTTTTAGAACTTGATCTTGTTATCTGGATGAAATGATTTTTCATGGATGCTTTTTTTTTTGTATGCCAAGTCAGTTTTATTTTGATGAATGAATTTGTATAATACGGTACATGTCAAAATGTTAAAATCGAATCACTGTATATAACATGCATTCTCAGAGTGAAAATTGACAGGAAATAAATGTTTTTCAACAATGTAGTATGCAGAACATCTGTATTTTCATGAAAATACAACTGTAAATAAAATCAATTATATAATTTTGTTTGAAAGATAAAAAGTAAATTGTCATTTTCAAAATTCAAACCTCCTTTATCATTTCTTGGCTCAGTTATGGTCTCCGGGTTCAGATTGACTTCATTCAAATTTAAGAATAACTGCACAAATGTTTACTAGATTGATGCAGTGTGTTGCAAGTTGTCTGTTCCTCTGTCTGTCTGTATGGCCAAATTATATAGAAAATTGACCACCTTTATTATAGTGTCAGCTCTCTCATTAGTTCATTACACGATTTTGAAATAGCTTGGCATAAATGTCCACCAGATTGAGGCAGAGTGTTCATCTGTATGTCCATTGCATCACCAAATAATGTAGAATACTGCATACCTGTATGTTTTTTCACACAATCTAAAAATAACATGTCCAAAATGTTTGTTTATCCATTGCTCCAAATAATACAGTTTAATGCTTATAGTGTCCTATTTAACTCAATGGTATATGTCAGAATTTTGGAACAAATTGTTATAAATATTTTTCACAAGCAGCTAAGGTCATGGTGAAGGTCAAGTCTGATGCATAAAATTTGTCAAATAGATGTTATACACATTCAGTATGTATGTGGTTTGGAGCTGTTTGTAGAATTACTTCATTTAATTCACAAACTTCAAAAGGCATTCACAGAGTTGGCACAGGTTTTGTCACTTAGTAACTTAAACTACACTTCTTCAAACAAAACACTTTCTGCAGACAATCCACTTAGGGGGCATTTGTCACTTACAGTGACATTTTTTGTTTTAATTTGAGAAGAGCTTGACCATATTAAGTTAAAACAGATTTCTTCTTAAGCAATGACCAACCTTTGTGTGAATTCCATCATCATTACTTCAGGCAGTAATGAAACAAAAAACGAGCAAATCTTTCTGTGTTTATTCTTCTGTCTGACTGTATTATCAGTTTTATAGTTTAAAAAAGTGTAAACACTTGTTTTTGTTCAACAAACCACTATGAAAAAAAAAAAAAACTCCAAAGTTTTTTACCATTGCATATGATTTCTTTCACAACTTGTTTGAAAATCTTTTGGAATTTTGTTTTCATCAAATACATCATTCAATTCAATGAATCAAATATGTCTTAGACTGTTTAAAGAAAATGCCAATATTTTATACATTTTCAACTTCTGCACCACCTGCAGTCTAATACCATACTGGAACATTATCTCCACAATCATATGCTCACTTCATCTCTAAGGAGCAGTGGTTGCAAGGTAAAGAGCCAGACTTCAAGATCATAATGTTGCAAAGCTAAGTCTAACAGAAGTGTTCGTGGTAAGGTGACATTTAAAATGCAGTGTGGTGTTAAATGACTATTGTATAAAAAATTAGATACATTTAAAAATGAGTAAGAAAAAGGATCTATGTTTTTTTATGGGTCAAATTTGTTTCCTCTTAATGCACTAGAAGTCTGAATCAGAAAACAAACATTTAAAAACTACACCCATGGATACAAAAGAATTCCATAGAAACATTGAAAACCATGTAAGAACCCCAAAAAGGCATTCACTTCAGATCTAAAGATTTTGTTTTGTGTTCACAGAAAAATCCAACAGCATGAGAAATCAAGCCTTACGGGCAGTTATATGAGAACAATAAACCTGAAAATACCATGAAGTATCAAAATACCATGAAGTATCACTGATGATGACATTAGACTGTGCCGCTTTACACTGTAGTTTTGAATCACTGTGATCTTATTTTTACAGCTCAAATACCTAAAATTTACACAAAATATCCACAATACATTATGATAAATAACTTCATTGTATTCAAGATGGTTTCTTTTGACTTTTGCTAAATGGATTTACCTACAAATTTGGAACAACCCTTATATGTCTATCTTTGTTCAAAAAGCTTATGGGAGCTGACATCGTATGTTACTGTATTTGAATAAAACTTATCTTTACTATTACAAGAGAGGACATCAAAGCTACAACATCCAAATACAATAGATGATATACATAATTATATAATAAACCCTCCAAAAGTATAGACTTAATAAAATTCTACCGTTTAGGATTACTTTTCATTTGGGATGACCCATATAAAAATTGATGTATATAAAGTTAGAAAATAACTGACATTTAATGGAAGTTCAAATTTCTACATTTTAGCATTTTAACGTTAGTCAAAATACAGCCTCTAATAAAAAGTTTGAACAGAAACTCGGAACTAAAAACTAACAGTAATGTATATAAACAACAGGAAATAAATAATTATATACATTGTATAATGAATAAGAAAGTATAAACTAAATACTTCTGAACATAAACTGGTGCATAGCAGTCTTTGCAATAAACTTCAAGGCAAATGATAGGCTAAATTTATAAGCTGCTGGTGTATCAATTTACCCTGTAGATTTTTTTTATCAAATTTTTATCATCTGCTTACACTACTGAAAACTATACAAGCAAGGATAACTAAAATCTTATATAAAATAATTCACTAATTATTACAACTTACAGTTTTAATCAATATAACTATGTCGGCTTCAAAAAATGTCAAAACCTGGAACTGCCTGTTACCATTTAAGACATTTTGAGCACCTTAAAAGACATATCAAATTCTGCCCAACAACAAAAAACTTCCTGTCACATTTCTTTGTGCAATAGTTAACAGCTATTAAAGGATTCTGATCACTAACAAAAGATCACTCTCATCCTGATGGTAGATCTTTTTCAGTTATGCCATGTATTTCCAGTTCATGAAGGACATTATCTAGATATTTTGGGTCTGGGTACCCATGCCCCGAATAGTTGGAGCCCAGTTCTGTCTTATGGTGAATCTCATTCCAAGTCACAGTGTTATCTTCACCCGTAGTTGTTGAACGACCAATTGTAAATGTTAGTCTCTTCTTCCAAGCAATTATCAACAACTGAAGCACCTGAAAAATATCAAAGAAATTGAAAGCTTTCTTTAATCTTAAAACCTACCCTTTGAAAACCATAATCTTTATCTGTCTTGTATATTTACATATTTATACTGAATATGTGAATTTTTTTTTCTGATAATCTTTTGTTCAGATTAGCATCTACTTTCAACACTGTTTCAAATACATCAAGCTTGCAAGGTTACTTGCCCCTTAACAGGCCAATTTCTTCATCTCCATCTTGTGTGTGAAACCATAGGCACTTGGTTTCAACTCAATTGCTATTATATTGATGATTTGCCATATTACTGATTACACCCGTTCACTGAGAAATGTAAAGGTAGATCAGCTGCCATTTTCGTATGCAACGGAACTGATGTCCTAGCATGAACATTTTTAAATTCCAAATCTGGTACTCACGCATCCCGCTGACAATACAATACAAAGATACGGGAATGGTAAAATGTTCGTATTAAGACTTCACTTCCGTTGCGCAGAAAAATGGCAGCTATGATCTACCTTTACATTTTTCAGTAAACCGGGGTAATCAGTAATATGGCATATTATCAATATAATGGAAATTGAGTTGAAACCAAGTGCTTACGTGTGAAACTATTAACACTTACCTAAGCCAATTCTGGAGCATAAAATCTCAAACTTGAAATAGTTGCAATTTACTCTGCTGATTTTACGATTTCTTTATAAAGGTAAACAAAGGAGTTTTTCATACTTTTGCTTCAAAGGTTTCTAGTTAAATTATTTCGTAAAAATACTTCAGGAATAGCATTTCTTTTACAGGAAAAAGTGACAACACTGAGAAATAAAACAGCATTCTCAGAAAGAATGTATTTTTTCCTCTGTACGATATACCTAGTAACCTACTAGACCTAAAATGTAAATTGACATTTACTAATTCACTTGGAAATGCAGCAAAGTGAGCTGAGTAAATTGAATTAAATTGAGAATATTAAATTAAAATTATTTATTATTAAATTGAGTAAATTACTGATAAAATGCTAAAGATATTTCTGACATGTGGACAGAGTCTGTAGCAGGGTTCAAATCCAAAACTATAAATGAAATTCTTCTCCAAGTTCATGCTATTTACATACCATTCTTCCTTTATCACAGTCTGGTAGGTAGCCAATTCTAGGGAACCCTCTGGCAGTGAATCTCTTTCCAGGGTGGGGATGCTCTGGCCCCTGCAATCAACACTTAAGACTTTTACACTGACATTTCCAGAAATATTTAACAAATTTACAACACTTGCATTTTGCAAGTTAAAATCGCATCAAATATCAAGGTCGTAATGTCAAGCAAAAATTACTTTCAGACTTTCTAGCAGTGATCATTATGTTTTATAATATATATATTTTTTTTCTGGACAACATAAAACTAGAAATAAATGTGCAATTTATGTTTTGAAACAACTGCAAACATGTTCTTACTGTACATACATAGGGATAAAAAGGTTTTTCGAATCTGCTTTAAATCTGCTGCCAGTGGATTTATTTACCTGTATGCCACTGCTGATATTGTACATAATCTGTATGGTATGATGAGCTTCATAACCAGGCAGATTGTGGTCTATTATCTTATACTCCATTTCCCCAGGAGGACAATTTCCCATCTTCTCTCCATATATTGTCTTACATGTTGGACACTGTAAGTGACCATCCTGAAAATAATTAACACTAACAGTTTACCATACATGCTAACGCTTAAAGATATACTATACCCATCTTTTCATAAAATACTTTTATTGCAGAAATTAATTGAAATCTAGGAAATTCTTACTGAATATGTCTAATTTGGCTACTAGAATACACATGCTATGTATGGGAAGCTGCATTCCCTATTACAGGTCATGTTAAGTTGGTGCTTTCTTAAAAAAAACTGCCAGTTTTTAATGACACTATATATTTATACTGTGTTTACCTAAAGTGTGCAGAGTTTTAAACGTAACATATCTACTCTGTTTGTACTCAAACATGTTTATTTTATATTTACATAGAAAAGATGTAGTAGTTATTTGTATCTGAAACTTGAGCATATAATTTTCTTTAACCTTCAAAATCCAGGTTTTGAAATTGCTGTTAAAAGTCTATGTGTTATTTGTCACTGTTTTATACTGGTTTGGTGTCTGATATTTAAGCAAATCCAAATTGATAGAAATTAGTGTATATTCTTGGTGATTTCCATGTTGTGTCAACACCTGCTTAAGAAACTATTGCCTTCCTCACTTCATGTTATAAAGTGGGCCTCTTTATAGGGTGAATCACTGGGATATTATAGCTGTTTATTAGTTTGTTTCCTAAGTCCTTACAACAGATGTGAGAGGAAATAAGATTTTAAAGCTATTACTTGAACAGCTTTCACCTAGAGCAAAAATGATCTTATTTGATATTCTGTATCATAATAGCTTCACAATGTACAACAGATGATGAATTTAAAAGATAAGCTTCAAACCTTTGATCCGCTGTCATACATGGCTGTAAGGCAAGGTTTATGGAACATGTGACCACACTTTCCAAGCTTATATACCACATGGTCCTCTGGTGACCCTGTACCATGTCCAGATGCTTCTATCAACTTCTCACAACATATACAGCAGTCCTGAAAACCAATTGAATTGGGTTACATATCTAGATGGTGAACCACATTTTAGAATATTCTTTCATCAAAACTGTGGTATTCTATATAATTAGGCTTAGTATTAGTTTCAGACTTCAGTATTTTAGAGTTTTAAAAAAGATTGCTCTGACCTTAACTCTTTAGCAATGGGACCAAAATATCGGTAAGTCACGCTGCTAAAAACACACACTGCGTTAAAACTGCTTTTTGTACAAACTGTTTCAGTCAGGTATCATACATTGGAATCTACTTAAAATCTGTAAAACTTTGCTTTTCACAAATCATTGAAATGTCAGATGCCTTTTAACAGATCTTCAGACAAAAAATAGAAAGTAAAAGTGTCTTACCTCGTCTGCTGGAGGTGAAGGCAAACTTTCCACATAATTCTGTAAAATATCTTCTGCTTGCGATGCTGAAAAAACAACAGAAGACAATCATAAATCTTTTGTAATCTCCTTTCTAACATGTAAACATGAGATAAATATTTTAAATGCCTTAAAAGCTTACTGTTATATCAAAGCCTGCCTTCAGATTTTTATGTTTCAAATATAATTCATATGACTTTTATTAATAGTCTGCAAACTGCTTTACCATAACAATCATAAAATTTCCCCTTAAATAAAGTTCCAGAAAACCCCATGGATATAATATGATGTTACATTTGAGGTTCTGTCAGTTTCTGTTGATCCATGCCTCGGGACTGTTTGAGATGGTTTTGGTCAGGAATGTTTAACATACAAACATTTTCATCAATTATGGACTTAACGACTTTGAGGACTATACAAAATGGCAGACTTAAAAAGTACTTTTAGGTCTATGATGAAATACTGTATTCTCTACTAAGCTATTTTTAAATGACCTGGCACAATTTGCGCTTTCCCCTTGTGACAGATTTTGCAACTGTAACTCTAACCTAACTTACTTGCTTTGTTGCCTCTTTTGCTAGGCTTTGGTGCAAAGTTTGGAATTCTGTCATATCTAGGTAAATGGAAAACTGAGGTAGATACTAAATTTGACTGCTGACTGGTACTTGAACTAGTGCCTGCAAAAGAAAATGAATGAAGCAAGAGCTGTATTTTCTAACAAATGGCCACTCAGCTGATAGCAACTGGACACTCAAACTATCATTTGAGTTGTCTATGCTTTGTAGCCATTGCAGTTTTGTTTTTTCATCTACTACAGAAAATTTTATCATAACTTCTATCTATTTAAGCTTATTTATTGTCGGTACCAGTTGCCCATATGACCAACGCCCCCTTAAGAGATTAGTTATTTTATGTTATGGGGGTAGTGCAAGAAAAAGAAAGCATCCCATTCCAGAGACACCCCTGGTTCTTTTGCATGCTCAGTGTATAGCACTGATACATGGGACCTTGGTTTAACCTCCCATCGGAAAGACTATCAGTAATGTTAGTGGAGGAGCAGGGGATCGAACTCAGGGCCCCTGGTTTACCAGTCCAGCACGTTACCACTGGACCACATCTGCTCCTTATCAGAACTTCATTTATGTGTTCATACGTATACAAATACATTGTTATGGTCTAGTGCACATCAACCTGTAATTGTATAAATACAACCTCTGACAACTGCATCAGGGAATCAATTCTTTGGCGCAGTGGTTAGTGATGGCGTGTCACGCGGGAGATCGGAGTTCGAATCCTGTTCTGGGTTGTGTATTCTATGATGCATTGCATCATTCTGTTATGTACTTTCATGTTTGTAAGAACATTTAACACTTTATTACTACATGTAATAACATTATTAATGGCTCTTTATGACTTAGTATTTTAAAGTACTGAAAACACCATTCATTTGTTCAGTATTTACAAGACACTTCTGAGATAATTTACATGGGCAAGGGCATTAAAAAGAGTTTACGGTAATTCTTTCCCCACTAAAACAGTACCTTGTGCAGTAGGTCTAACTCTTCCACTTCTTCCACTAGAAAACAGCTGGGGTGTGTTCAGGCTCCTGGAAGAACAAAGTCGAGTATTTATCACTGATAGCACACAGTCTTAACATGATAATATTACTAGATACCTAATGCCTTTATTATGCTGTAGCACAAAATTTCAACACTAAAGAATTCTGTTGTACTGGACTTCAATTTCTGTCATCTTGACTTTCTTCGAGATGCAGTAGAGGATCAGAGTTTTACATATTTGATTCCTACTTTTCAAATTTTCCATGTTCCATACAAAGTAGAGAAGTCAAAGTTTTGTCATGCTTACTTCCGATGTAACGTCTATTTGTTTAATACAAAATAATATAAAATAGAAAAAAAAACAATTTCTACTTTCTGACTTGTAATATACTGTGAGGAGTGACAATTTACCTAGCAGATGGTGGTAACAGAATTCCCTAGAATAACATAACACTCTTACATACACTGACATGTCAATTTCCTTAACTGTCAGTGAAAACAACCTGTGCTTTTTACCATTAGTTCAACAAAAACTAGCCTTTCAAGTTATAGAAGTTATGTAGATGTTACAGCCGCTAATGACAGAATTACTTAAGACTTGATGTATCTTATATCTTGAATATATAGTAAAAACTAAATATTCATTGATAAACCAACAACAGGTGGATACAAACCTAAACCAGCGAAACATTTTCATCATATGCTATCATTATTTACAACACTCCAGACACATGACTTTCATTATAGTTTCATAAAAAAAAACAATTATCCACTTAATCACACTTTTGGTATACTTTCCCTTTCTTGCAGTTGTCAGGTGATAAATCCTTAAGATTAACAATAGTATCTCTTTTCCTGGTAAAATGTATCTTCACTTTCAATATTCAACACTGAAAAATGCTTTTTTTCTAAACATGTAGTTTCCATAGTATAAGTAAAACACGAATTCTTATTATACTAAAAATCCTGTTAACCAGAATGACTCATCACGAAAATTAAGAAATTTTCTGCTCCTTATTTGGAAAATGCTGCGATGTTGTGAACAAAACCTATAGCCTGACTAGTTACATCTCGGAAAAACATGTCATGAATTTCTTGTATCGAGGATTATTACTGGAGATATGTAGGACCAAAAAAGAGCCAAATAAAATCAATAGCAACCTTGGAATCAATCAATCAAATACCAATCAAGCAGGAAACAAGGCTTGTTTTGTAATTACAGACGGTTACATCATGCAAAAGTTAAAATGTCTATACATGTTTGTATTGAACAAATCAACTGGCAGTCTAGTTACATAATTTAAAATCTTCACCACCAGTAGACAACAATTTTTGCTAATACTGGGTATAGATATTTTTAGAGCTAGGGTAAATATTTGGCATGTAAAATAAGTGTTAATTTCTGTTCCCTTAAAATGTTGTCCATCTCACTGATATTTTTTTTTCTTTTTTTCCATGTTAAAAAGTGTCAAGTATTAATCTGTTAGAAGATTTTGAATGTAAAAGAAAATACATCTTATACTGTAAACCAAGAAATGTTTTACATATTTTAAGTCAGCAGCTTAGGCAGATGATGTCTTTTCACAAAATTAAATAGCTGTGAAATAGTATTCTTGAAATACGAAATTTCTACAGCAGAAAATGATGCACACAACCAGAGAAAAATTTTATTTAATAAATAAGATGTATACCATTTTATACCATTTAATAAATTAGGTGTGCAATTATACCATTTAATACCATTTAATAAATAAGGTGTGCAATTATACCATTTTATTTTGTTTTACTTGCAATCAGTTACCTATTTGTTAAACTTTCTGATTTTTTTATTATTATTATGAAATAAACTGCTTTAAATATACAAGTACAGAAGAATACTAATTTAACACAAATTGCTATGTGGAAATTACAGGGTTTCCACTAGCCAAATTGTTTTCCCCACCACAAGTTTTTTTTTCAGCATGTAGGGGAAATCATCTGATTTTTCATCTGATACTTTTAAAGAAACCATTTATAGTCCACCTGAAGCATTACGAACAAGAAATCGGTAGAACCGATGGATGCTCCCCGAATAAATGCCAATTCCAAAAGGGCTATTGTTTAAAGTATGAAAAATAACAAAGAGCAAGAACTCCTAAATTATGCAAAATAGAGTTACGGTTCTTGCACGCTGCACTTCTCCTCATAGAGATCTATGAATTCCAAAAAGGCTATTGTTTAATATGTATTTTTTTTTTTAAAGTATGAAAAATAACAAAGGTCAAGAACTCCTAAATTATGCAAAATAGAGTTACGGTTCTTGCACGCTGCACTTCTCCTCATAGAGATCTATCTACCGATAAAGTTTCATGTTAATATCTCTTATACTTTGTGATATATGAACCAGACAAAAAATAAGTATGAGAAATTTCAAAAGGCAATAACTCAAAAATTAATAAAGCAAGAGTTATGGTTCTTGTGCACTGCACTGCTCCTTAATGAGATCTAACTACCTATGAAGTTTGGTCTTGATATCTCTCATAGTTTTTGTGTTATGCTCCGGACAAAATTATGACAGACGGACGGACAAAGTGGCAATTATATGCTTGCCCTTCGGGGAGCATAATCATGCATAAAAAACAGAGGTTAATAATTTTTCTGAATTTTATTTTCTTTATTCTACTTAAATTTTACCAACAACTGATTATACATTAGCAAAATCAGCTGCTGAAATACCAATACAAACTGTCAGACAATATCATACTCAGACATTTGACTTTGCAACATCATATGGTAAGGCCATACCAAATTGTTTTTTCGTTTAGCGTCCACCCTAAGTTCAAAAACCTATCTAGCTATCCTGAAAACACAAACAAAGCCCCAAAAAATAAACAAGTCATACTGACAAGTATCTACACCAGGATATAATTATCAAGTTTCATATTCCACTTTGTAGAAACTTTTAATGCATTTCTTAAAGTATTTTCAATCAAACCACCTATAAATTCAACTGAAAATATATTTCTGCATAGGTAAATTTACAACTGAGTCTATATTTGGAGTCAACTTGTCAATATCAACTCATTTTCAACAATCTATAAAACTGATGCACATTCATCTTATTAGACAGGTCCTTCCATCCTATGCCACTAAAATCCAAATGAGGTATCACTGTAAAAAATTACAAAGTAAACACTACTTAAACATTTAATACTGAACACCAAAATATCATTTTAATGGTATTTGTTTTTCTCTATCTGTTTTGTATGAGTGTCTGTTGGCTTCACTGCGAAGATGAAACAATTCTTTTATATAATTCAAATGAATTTGTCTCCCTTATGAAAGAAGAATTCTCAACAAAAATGTTACAAAAGGAATATCTGCTTTGTGAACTACTCACAAACTGTCATAAATAAGGTCTTTCGACTCTACCTAATTGAATTACATTAAACTTCATCAACAAATTCTAGCTGCAGCTTGCGTATACACTACGCTTGAGAAAATCGACTGACAGCGAAAACATATAACAAATACTTCAACGCATACAATTTACATAAAACAATCATTTACTTGCTATTATCTTGAAAATCATTAAAACACATTTAAGTCTTATTATAACTGACCAGAAACTAACCTCTTCTGACGTCGCCAACAAATTTATGCACGCATGGAACTTTTTTACACGACTTAATAAATACAAAATTTGGGTAAAGATGCAAAGGAGGTAACAACACTAATCACGTATAGATTCTCGAACATACCGGAGAGCATTTAATACTTTGTACAGTAAGGTCGTAAGGCAAAACAATGTTGTTGTTTTTTCCTTCCTCAGAAGCTCAAACCTATCCGTCCGCGGACGCTAAATGAAAGAACGATTTGGTATGGCCTAAACAACTGTACATGAGACCTCAAATAGCCACAGATATTCCTTGTGTTCTTCCATTTACCATATGCTTCTGCAAAATCAAATGACTTTTAGGGGCTACTATTAATGTGGAGATTCATCAATTTTGTGTCAAGTCTGCTGGTTTCATGTAGTTTTTG
The DNA here is from genome assembly GCA_012932295.1 of Cyclina sinensis. Lineage (NCBI taxonomy): Eukaryota > Metazoa > Mollusca > Bivalvia > Venerida > Veneridae > Cyclina > Cyclina sinensis. The sequence goes on from JAAONU010000019.1 coordinate 12,926,445, forward strand.
CTGGCCTTCAGTTGTAATTTTTGATCATACATGTAGCACTGACTAGGGAGATCAAAATGACACACATTTTACGAAAATCAGACAAGTATCCACATAGTAAAATGCAAAACATTGATTGTTGTTGTATGAAATACTTAAGATTCTTGATTGCATGTGCCATGAATGATCAGTAGGAAAACCATGTAATACATTCTTTATTACTCAATGCTCAAATGGGGGTAACAGAATCATTTAAATTCTTTTCAACACAGATCTGAAATATTTTACAAACCTTAAGCTTTCACGTGGTAGGTTATGTAACCTTGTAATTTTGATTTGCTTAGCTTGATGTTGAAAATAAGACTTTAGTTTCAACTGATTAAAATGATTGGGTACATACTGAAAATTTGTCAGCAGAAGAAAAGATAACTAAAGTCTTAGCCTGTTAATCTTCATTGTCTTACTGTGGTTGCACTAAATGTTTGCTATTAACATCCTCATGCTCACCATAGGAAAATCAGTGTTTGTCGGTGTGTGTGATCAAGAAGCAGGTCAGACTGACCTTGGGCAGATAGGCAAATCATTTTTCGTAACTTAATTCTGGATGACTCATCAGTCGTTTAATTTTGAAATTTAGGACTGCAAAGAAAGTATGCTTTATTTGAATTTTTTCTGCCAATGTTAATTTTTTTTTTGCCCTTTGCGGAAATGGTGAAAGACCCTAAACTATTTGCCCTCTATTCCTCAATTATATACCCGTTTTGACACAGAAAGGGTTCATACAGCAAACTGTTACAAACCTGCTAACACAATGGTCAATTTCTAGAAGCTCAGCTGTGAATAACTTAAGAATCTAGATCTAGCCTTAATATGCTTTTCAGGGTTACAATGAATTTGTGTATGAGATGTTCTAATTGTTTAATTAGGAAATAGATTTTAAGTTTGAGTGTTCTACCGTCAAATATAGCACGGTGTCGAGTTCAGATGCGTATTAATTTAATCACGAAGGCCATAGGCCTGAGTGATTAAATAATCACGCATCTGAACGAGATACCGTGCTATATTCAACGGTAGAACACAAAAACTTTAAAATCTATTTCCATTCTAACACATATGTATAGTTATAAGGGACACAATTATGTGCACTACTTATCATGCCATATTGAACGGTTATTGACCCTGGCAGGCTATTCCGTTTACCCCACTATTCATTCCCCACGTGAAAATGAGAACAACAAGGTTATTTTAGCTTATCAGTCAATAATTTACGTTTAAATATATATTTTTAATTTTATCATAGATGAACATCAAAGAAGATAATTTAGTCCAAAACAATATTTCACCATAAAAATATTTAAAAACAATTTTCGGTTTACAATGAAAAATAAGAACAGCCGAAAGTAGTTTGCATTGACGTCAGCGGGCGCACGCTTTTTTGCAGCGTTATCTAATATATATGATATATCACGCTCAATTCCTTCTTTGTTTATTGTCAGCGCATTGCGGATAGTGTTAGAATAAACATTTAACCTCATGATACTGTGTTTTTTATTCACAAATTTTCAACAGATAATTTTCAAAAATAATGTCACAAGTCTTTAAAAAAAATTACCATGTTTTCAAAAATGTTTGATGAATTATTTTCAAAGAAAATTTAAAGATCAGTTCTTGTAATTGAACTGCACTGACAGGTTTGTATTTTTGCTGTAACTACTTTAGCTTTGCATTATTAGCTACTAGTTCTCTGAAATGGGTCATCACGAAAAACACAAAATGCAGAATAGGCCGAAGTTTTTTCATTTACTGTTTACAAAATGAGAAGTTTACCAGTTATTTTTCTTTTAATTATAGTTTGAACAAACAGAGGAATGGATGGACAGACAGACAGATTCATATTTCTTTCAAGAGTTTCTTCCATCCAATCCACCAAACATATTTCACAACAAAACTAAATAACCCGTGATCTGAACATCTAATGAATAATTCATTATGACTGAACCATCGAACTTGAGCTCCTTGCAAACAGAATTCATTATACTATCAATCTCTGGGATCTCTTATAAGCAATATGTAATTATGTATGTTCTGTTTATACCAGGAGATAATCTCTATTACAACAAATTTTCAGTGAATTTAGTCTAGCAGCAGATGAAATCAGCTTCTAGTTCAATAGATTGTAGTCCCTGTATCTCTCAGACAGAAGAATAATTTTAAGCTCATAAAATGGGTAGTCAGGTCCTTTTATTGATTTTAGAAGTCCTGGTTACTTGTGCAACATCAGATAAATCTTTACTTCTTTGAAAATTGATCAATTTCAACCCTCAAAGAAATCAATAATTTTTGTTTACTTCCGAGATATACAAAGCGTAAGGATCATTGCCATATAACAAACACTGATCTACACATAGAAAAGTGTGTGGACAACATATGATGATGCATTACACACTCCAGTAAACTGATAGGTTGTTTTGAATTTACTTTGGATGGCATTCGTTTGTGCGCAGCACGGAAGTCTGATGGAGTTTTATATTCTCACAAAACTTGAAGTTTTGTTTGGAATGTGAGAATATCACAAAAAAAATTACTGCAATGACCATGTTTCAAATTGTCTGTTTATAAAAATGACCAATTTTTCTAGCATTTTTCTTAATTCTGAAATCTATAATGTAAGAACAGATTCTGAGTCATCACATTTAAACAGAAAGTTTTCAGCGACATTAAAATTCACAGGCTGATTACTATCTGAATATATTTTAGAAAAGTCAATACACACAGACACAGCTTGTATTCTTTCCTTGAAAATTACAAGAAAGGTAATATAAGCTCAAACGAACATCAACAAGGCTTGGAACTCTAGAACATTAACTGTCACTGCCCTTGACATCTCTGTCAATGTTTCATCAAATACGCATCTTAAAGTTCTTCATCTTATTACTTACCCCAGAAGTCAACAAGTTTGTACAAACTTGCCTCATTTAAACAGACTTCATAATAATTGACAATTCAAGGTTTTCAAACTTACCTGTGGAGGAACTGGTTGGGCATAGATGAACTATTAACACCAGCAGACTGTGGGCTGAAAAGAGAACCAGACAATGGATTTCCTCCAAACACCGGTACAGGCCCAAGATTGCTGGTTCCTTGATTACTAAACACAACTGGTTGGTAACTAGCTATATTTGTGAAAGTCAAGTGAGGGGAACCAGTCTGTGATGTTGCTGTTGTTTGAGTTTGCAGTGCAGAGAATGTCGTTGTCATGGTACCTGGAACAGACTGGTTTACTGGCGACTGGTTCTGTGTATCAAAAGCTGACTGTGACAAGATATACCGTCTACGTGTTAGTGGTCCTTGATGAGAATAGTTTTGTAGTGTGGCAGGAGGGAGATTCTGGGGTCCCATACTGTTTCCTGACAGTGAACTAGAGTTTACAGAATATGGATAGTTTCTTTGTTGAGAAACACTGGCAGCACTGTTCAAGACAGCAGGCCCAGGAGCACTGTACGATGTAGCTAATCCTGTAGCTCCAACTCCTGCTGATGGCGTAGCAGATCTAGATCTTTTACCAGAACCACTTTTCCCTCCTGTCCCTACAGTTTGTCTCTTAACACCAGCATTTGATTGGAAAGACATATCTTTTGGATAAGCCACAGATGTAAATACTCGCTGAATATTTCGCACACGTCCTGTTTCAATTCTTGTTTGTGTCATTGACTTCAGGTTAATATGATATGGTAAAAAGAATTTTGATTTTGAAAGATCAATAAATGTTTGTCCTTTAACGAAGCATTCATCTAAAAAATTTATGATTTCAATGTCGAAGTCACACCAAGATCCAAGTGCATCTCCTTCCCACTGCCATGTGATCCCTTTGGCTAAAGGACTAGATGAGGGCTGCACAGTTCGGCGAACTTGACGCTGTGTGCCTTAAAAATGAAAAATAAACACACTCGTCATTTAAAGAATATAAAGCAAATTACAACATCATAATTTACTTGTGGATATTTGTAAGTATATACTGCTAAGATAACATGGAAAGGTGATCCTGTGAAGATATTTGTTGTGATAGTCGTGATAGTGACTTGTCATACCTGAGAACTAACTAGCTATTGTTTGGATAAAAGCTAGAGTTTTTATTTTTCAGCAACTGTGTATTTCTTAAACTGTCATCCTTTGTGCTTTATCAACAACAGAGTGGACAGATCAGTGGAGGTAATGCAAAGGACTTGTAATCTAGAGTGTGCAAGTTCTATTCCCCCGGCCACCCCACCATAACTTCCCCTCCACTAACAATATTACCTGCAGTAAATGTAGTGCTATACACCAAATATGTTAAAGAACCATGGGTGTCTCTTGAATAGGTTTTTTACTGTATTTTGCACCATCCCCCACAATCTAAAATAACTAATTTCTGTTGGAGGTGTTGGTCTTATAGGAAATCAATAAAAGGATAAATGAACTCAGATTTAAAAATACAGTTGGAAATCATCAGTTCTAATGTCTGTCAAACATTACAATTCCCAACCCAACTCTGTGGTCTTATCAAATCCTTTGCAATTCTAGGATAGCACTTTCAAAAATATGGTTACTGAAAACTGCAGCAACAGCATGAGCAGTGATTCAGATTAGTGGTCGCCCAGTCGCCCAACGCAACCAAAAATTCAGTTGGGCAAATGAAATTTATCAGCTGGTAGCCCAGCCAGTGAGTGTTTTCCGAGCCAAACACATTTTGCTTATCATAGAAATGATTTATTGCGGATGCACAGATAATGGGTTTAAATGCCAGACATCCCATTCTGAACCGAAATATTGTTTCTGTTGATTTGCTCCCTTTACTAATTCAACATGTGTGGTGATTCTCTGGTTGCACTGATGTCATAGCGGTGCCCATGAATGAATAAACAAATATCAGAATTTTTAAAAAGTCTATCAAATAATATAATGGGACCATTTATAAAAGCTGGGCGACCAAGTTTGATGCTGGGCCACCAAATTTTTTCGTCTGGTAGCCCAGCTGGCTACCAAGTCTCAAATGTTAATCTGAATGACTGATGAGTACAGTTCACTCCTAAATATTCTTTAATTATATACAAGATCAACATTTTCATAACTTAAGGGTACATGGAAATGCCTAACCTTTGTAGTTCCCCGCCCCCACCTTTTTGCCTTCCTGGGCCTCCTTGTGCCAAATCTGTAACTTACAATATGTGTAAGAGACAAGAACCCGTTGTTATTGGAATATTTTCATCACTTAATATGAACTGTATCATCAATACAAGGACCTAAATAAGTTTATTTGCATGTTTTTATAAAACACATCATTTCAACATGTACACTGTAGAACATGTTCTGATCTTAGTCAAACATGCTGAAAGTAAGCCGTCCTTTCCTCTTATTTCATGCCCTTTTCTTGTTCCAACTTGCTCTTTTTCAATCTACACATAATACTAAATATTCACCATTCTAAATGTCCCTTAACATATTCTACCAATAACATATTCAACAGACCAGAAAATAAATTTACACACTGTATCAGGCACAAAGAAGCAGGGCCACAGCGGCTCAAGTTGCTGCCCCAATAGTTTAGGTGTCCAAAATGGAGCACCAAAAATGTGTAAATAATACAGCTATCTGGGATTATGGCTGCATGTGTGATTATGAAGGCTTTTTACAAACATGTAGTGCTGACAACTAATAAGAAGTACATAAACTATTTTTTGCTTCCAATAATTCAATGAAATAAGAGCGGTCAAAATGAATACTGATACATGTACTTTGCATGCATCAGAAACTCCCACGAATAATAGAATGTTCACCCAGGATGGTGAGCACATATCACATCAGACCAATTCCATTCATGACAACGGAAATGACATGGTGAACTGAGTTCCATGGAAGTTTATTTTGAGTAATCAAATCTTTGAGTGATGGGCATTTGCAGAAATGTGAACATTTGTACAGGAGAACACACTTTGAAATTTTTTTGGTCAGGGACAGCATCTGAATTGACTGTTTTCACCAACAGATCAAAATTCTGTGACAAAAGTTTAGCCCATTCCTATCTATTGTTGCAGGTTCTAGCCATCCTGGTCATTTCCCCTTAAAAATTTTGAACAGGACAGGCAATTCCCCTGCTGGAATTTATTTTCTTAATGACAAACTTGCACTAGAAGTAGATGGAATAAGTTCACTTAAGTTTGTTACTGATAATTTTCAATTATTATCAACTTAAGAAATATAACTTATTTATTTTACAAAGAATATAAATGTGTTTTTCACAGAAGGGGAAATATCTGCCTGTGATAATTTCGGGAGGGGATGTTTATCTGTATGTTTGTATAGGATTAACTCCAATTTCAACATCTAGGTCATATCTCGGTGATCAGTTCACCTAACTGGCTTTCCTGGATAACTAACCAGTAATTACCAATTTCTCCGCAAGTGACTGGCTACTTTCCTACATGATCTACTCTGAATCAGTGGTGAGAGACAAATGAACATTAGACACAATATCAGAGATCAACTGTCACGAAGAAATTTTGCACTGCCCAGGGACTGAACCAGCAACCCATGGATTACTAATCTACTGCTCTACCTACTGAGCTAAGAGGGCAGGCAGTCACAGTTGTCTGAATGAATGGGAGGGGAATCGTCTGGAAAGGGAATTGAAGATTCTCATTGCAAAGGTGCCAACTAACAATTATGAAAAAACTGAAAAACTTGATTCACTTAATCTCCCTTTAATCTGAATAGATATAGTGTATGATAGCCCAACTGTTATAAATTGTACGCTTGGCAAGACATTGTATAACATATTTGTATGGGTCAATATAATCCTCTTCCATGTTATAGCAAGATTTTGACCTGAAAAAAGTTCATTGTGTCTCAGAATATGCTCAAAATGTCAATTATTTTGACTCATCACTTTGGTCCTTGAAACTTTCAATGTTAACAGCAATATAATTATCCAAAATTTATGAAATTTGAACAAACCATCCCCTTATTAACTAGTCTTACTATTTTCGCCTCCGAAGGTGAACTGATTTTACAGGCTGACATTTTATAGTTGTTCACCTTCTACAGGTTGAACAACTAAAAAATATCAGATCTATAAATGAGGTTCAACACTTTAAGCATAATAAATAAGGCTACACTGTAACACATTTCAGAACTTCATCAATGAGCTTGACTCTCTTAGTTATTTGATACAACTTTATTTTAGGCAGATCTTCGCTTAAAGGAGAGCTATGTTTGGCAATGACTACAGTCCAGAGTGTCTTCAGGTCTTACAGTAATGACTTAAAAATCCAATTATTCTACTGCATAAATTATCTCATGTTGAGGCATGATTTCTCCTTTGGAAGGAAAAAAGCAGCAGGTACAGATATTGTGTGATGAAGACTAGAAAACTGTTGTGATAATTAATGATGTGCATAAGTGGAGTCTGCAGCCCTAAAAACGGATTTCGACTTGACAAACTCGCTACGGATATTGCGCAACAAAAACAAAATCACCTGTTCCCTGTCGCGTTTGACATAAATTTTGAACATCAACCTGATACAAATACAACGTGGGGTCAACACTCCCAAGTTGCAAAGAGACAGGGGAACTCTTATTGTTTTCTAAGTAAGCCGATATCTGCGGCGAATACGGTCTCCAACTGCCGTATTCGTTTTGCCATTCCCAAACAACAACCCCTGCAGCCATTTGTACTTTCGATTTGTCAGTCTCGTCTCGGAGCTTCGTTAAAAATATCAAATGAATACTTTTCGATTATATTTATCTCAGAAGTCAAAAAATGATTATCAAAAGGAATTTGAATACCATTATATTGTGTTATACCTTTTTTAAAAATAAAAAAAATAAATACTCGCCTACCCACAATGCAATAGCATTCTTGTTGTGAAGGGAAACTTTTTGGCCAAGTTGAGAATGTCAATGAAACATTTTTGATAACTTCTGCAGATTTTCGTAGTAATAGATTAAAAAGGACCAAAGGCAGCATAAAGACCAAAATTATTTTTAAAATGGTACATTCCTCCTTATGATATGTTTCTGAAATCCAACAAAATAGCCCAGTTGATTAACTGCTTTGGACGGAAAACAATGGAAATTTAGTGGGTGGGGTATATGAAAATGTAACGATTCGCCACAGGTTCATATAACGATTCACCACAGAGTAATAACGACTCGCCACAAAGAAATAACGATTCACCACAAAGTAATAAAACAGAATATTTTTGTTGTACTTGTGTGTTTTATTTATATTTGTTTGGTAATTTGATGAAAAAAAAATTTGGAAAAAGAAATTTTGGTTTGTATTTGCTTCATCATTTAATGTGATTTTTAAATTTATTTGAAATAAGTTTTAATATTTGCTAGTAGTGGAATTGGCAGTTGAAAATTTAATCACCTTTTAAAAGTATTGTCAACTTTGCTCCATGGAGAAATATTTTTGGTTTTTAATATATTTTGATGAAGCTACTGAAAATGTTTCATATATCATTTGTAATGAGGTTATATTCCGGTTTTGACTATTTATTATTTTGCTATCAATTAATTCAATCAAAATCAAACATGGTTAATTACTAAAAGACAATAAGAACTCCATGTGAGAAGTTTTATGGAAACTTTGTATTAAACAATCATAAAAGAAAATTTTTATTGAGTGTATGTGTTCTGTTTTTAATAGGCTTGACAACATCACTAAAAAAGACACAACTTAAAAGAACGTTATATAGAATTTTATATATAATATTAATTATAAGGTTTTCTTATCAATTAATGCACATATTAATTTGATTTGTGTGTGTGTATGATTTTTTTTTATTATGATGGTGATACTGCTTTCATTTGAAGGGATTAGTGACGTAAATCAAACAGTTAACCTTGTCATTTATAAAGGTGTTGATTGGTATTGTATTTTACTGTACTTTTATCTTTATTACTCGTGAAATGTCACGATCATATTTTTATTTGAAAGACCCTAAGCTGATTACATAATCATGTCATTAATATAGGCGTTGATTGGACAGTGTTTATTAAATGTGTCATATCAGTAGTAACGCCCGCAAGGTTTGTTTATTTAATCCATGACTTAAGATCAAAGCTAATAATTATAATTATATAACTGGTAATCATTTATTTTTTGTTTTGATAATGAACAAAAGAAACACTACGTACAAGAAATATGGATTTAAAGTTTATAAAATTAATGTTAAATATATATGATGGTATGGAAATTGGGGGGGGGGGGGGGGGGGGGGATGGAGCGGGAATATACGTCTCTGATTACACACATCTACAAATTCATCAATTTGTAATTATTTTTCAATTTTGAAAACTGTTGAATCGTAATAATACTTTGTGGCATGTCATTAATTCTTTAAAATGTGTATTCCTTACACTTTTGATTACTTTGTGGCGAATCGTTAACTGAATTGTGGTGAATTGTGAATTTCTGTGGCGAATCGTTATTGTGGTGAATCGTTACTGTGGCAAATCGTTACATATTCGGGTATATACAGTCATTCTTTGGCTTCATTGATGATGGAAGTTATATAGATTAATTTGCTTTGCCATTTTAGTTAATATTTATACGTGCGTCTTGCTTATAACTTAAACATTGATATAAAGGATACAAATAAGAAGATATTTTCAAAATGTTCCTCAATTTTCGATCCTCATCTATAGTCCAACTAATCAGACTTGTCGAAGAGACATCAAGAAAATTTTTGATAGGCAATGTCTTTTTTCCAAGTCCAGCCACAAGTTGCATTTTTATGCACTGAAAATGCCCAATTAGAAGTCGTTGGGAGCGATAACTAACATACTTTTAACTTTGGGAGAAATGACCAACATAACCTTTTTTATACATGTCCCTGAATTGTCATTTTTAAATGAACAGCTTAAAATATCGAAATTGACTCAAATGTCTTTTTGTCGGGTATATTCAATTGACTCTAAATTAAATACAATGAAAGCAGTGAACTCCCTATATTCTTTATTAAAATAAGCAATTAATAATACACAAATATTTACAAATCAAAATTGTACATTAGAAAACACATTTCCATTTCGCATAAGTGAACTCCATCATTACCATTAAGACACAGTTATTTTCCTACCAGTTCTGACCGCATGATTATCTTTATGATGAAGTCTTGCGACATTTCACTGCAGATAGAGTTCTGCAGTGCAACTGTGAAATAAATCACAAATACACTTTAAGGTGACAGGTTTAACAAGTTTTTTTTGTTTACTAGAATAGTAATTAAAAATACATTCTTTCGATGTTTGTGGAAATAAAAAATTGATGTATATTTTAACAGAAAAAAAATGACCAAAACCTGCTGTGTTGACGCTAAATTTTCTATGCACAAAAATGACAATAATAAAAAAAATGTCTGTAAAATGAGTCAAACCATTGATGCCAAATTAATTAGGCTACCTGAACTAGGAATGAAGTCATCCTCCCAGTGAGGGATTTGACATTAATGGGAGATAGATAGGTAAAAGTTCATGTTCAAAATTTATGTCCAACATCATGAAATAGTCAGACTGCAACGATGTTGCCATGTAGATATAATTCTTTAACAGTCCATTCACTTTTTATCAAGGCAGTTATACAATGTCCAAATATGCTACAGTTTAAGATAAAATTCTTTTGTTTCTTTACAGATTTCAGAACTCTAACCACCTCTTCTAATCAAACAGTTATTAGTCACTGATTAATCAGTAACCATGTCAATGCAAGAAGCCATCCACAAGCGTAATTTGGAGAGCTCTATCCTGTTCATGCAACAGGAACATGCTGCCACCTTAAAAGCTCTCCATGAAGAAATAAGAAACCTACAGAAAAAATGCTCAGGTATAGAATCTGTAATTGTTTTATTTAAACTTGAGAGTTCATAACTCTTAAACTTTAGCCTCTCTAAAACTTGTTATTCTTAGTAATTCAGATAGTAACATTGTATGACTAAAGGCTTTTATGATGCTGTTGTGTGCCTTTAAAGAAATTAAGTGGTGCTCAATTTCAAAGGCCTTTTAAACTTGCTTATATTTTAGGAAGCTAGTGTAGCTAGTTTAAGTATATCAACCGATCTAGTACTGAGTTAGTAAAAATTAAGAAAGACTCTTCTGAACTATGAGTTAATTTAATACATATATACTTCTTTTATAATTTTATTGTTATTATTTTTTTATTATTACTTTTTTTAGTAGACTACAGTTTATAATAAAAAATACAAAAGGTAAAACCCTTTTCCACTCAAATTTCTAAGTGATCACTTGTCAAAAGGCAAGTATGAATTATTAAGCAAAATGCATAGCTATTTTATATTTGTCTTTTAGCAAAAACTTAACATTATTAAGCCTGTAATGTTCATAATATGTTAGTTTTTGTATTGGATATTTGTCAAGGTTCTTATCAGTTTCATCAAGTTCTTGTTTATTTACATATAAATATAACAGTACATTGTATTTGATTAAATGATTAATACCTTTTGTTTGCAGATTTGACTTTTGAACTAAATATGGCAGGACTGGACGTAAATGATGGTGGTAAGTGGATTAAGACTTCAAAATTAATTATGGTTCAATGTACATCTGTTTTTTGGTTGTTGTTTTTTTTTTTATAAATTCAGCTTCTGACAGCTGCATCAGTGTATTGCTTCTTTGGCTCAGCAGTGTTGAGGGTTATTTTTTTCATGCATGCTTGAAATTGATACCTTATTGGACTAAGATTTTTTGTGATGCATTACATTTTTCTGTTTTAAACATTGCTTTCAGTGTGAAGTCATATCTATCCATTTAGCAATTGAAACTTGTAGAGGTGTTTTCAAAAGCCTTTCATAATTTTAGAATTGCTACAGCTGATTATCATTTTAAACAGATTATTTGCTGTAATTTAGCTCCGAACTAGAGGTACATCAGTCATAGTGTAAAATTATATGCACATCATTTGAACCAGGGCGTTGGAAATTTTCAAATCTCGATCAGTCCGAAAGACAAATGAAATTTTGGTGTTTTTTTTATGAAAAGTTATACTTAAATTTGATTTCTTTTTTGAAAATATCTGGAATGATTTTTATGCCCCCTCTTCAAAGAAGTGGGGGTATATTGCTTTGCATTTGTCTGTCTGTCGGTCGGTCCGTAGACCAAATGGTTTCCGACCAATAACTAAAGAATGCTTAGGCCTAGGAACTGCAAACTTGGTAGGATGATTGTCCATCACCAGTAGATGATCCCTATTGATTTTGGGGTCAAGGGGTCAAAGGTCAAGGTCACATTGACCTGTAGGTAGAAACGGTTTCCGACCAATAACTAAACAACGCTTAGGCCTAGGAACTTCAAACTTGGTAGGATGATTGTCCATCACCAGTAGATGACCCCTATTAATTTTGGGGTCAAGGGGTCAAAGGTCAAGGTCACATTGACCTTGTAGGTAGAAACGGTTTCTGACCAATAACTAGAGAACGCTTAGACTTAGTTTCACCAAACTTGGTATGCTGGTTGGTCATCACCAGTAGATGACCCCTATTGATTTTGAGGTCATTAGGTCAAAGGTCAAGATCACAGGGACCTTCATCCTAAAAAAGGTTTCCGATCAATAACTACATGTAAAGAACGCTTTGACCGTGGTTCACCAAACTTGGTATGCTGGTTGGTCATCACCAGTTGATGACCCCTATTGATTTAGAGGTTATTAGGTCAAAGGTCAAGCTCACAGGGACCTTCATCCTGAAAATGGTTTCCGATCAATAACTAGAGAACGCTTTGACCTAGGTTCACCAAACTTGGTATGCTGGTTGGTCATCACCAGTAGATGACCCCTATTGACTTTGAGGTCATTAGGTCAAAGGTCAAGATCACAGAGACTTTCATCCTTAAAACGGTTTCCGATCAATAACTAGAGAACACTTTGACCTAGGTTCACCAAAATTGGTATGCTGGTTGGTCATCACCAGTAGATGACCCTCTATTGATTTTGAGGTCATTAGGTCAAAGGTCAAGATCACAGAGACTTTGACTCTAAAAACGGTTTCCGATCAATAACTAGAGAATGCTTTGACCTAGGTTCACCAAATTTGGTGTGCTGGTTGGTCATGACCAGTAAATGACCCCTATTGATTTTGAGGTCAAAGGTCAAGGCCACAGGGACCTTGATTCTAAAAATGGTTTCTGATCAATAACTAGAGAACGCTTTGGCCCAACCACAAGCAATTAGGTGCTGCCGGGGGGGCATTTATGTTTTACAAACATTTCTTGTTTCAGGAATTTTGGACTTAAAAATCGATCCAGGAAGCTGAAATTCAGTCTAAACCCACAAATATTTGTTTTTCAGAGCCCTGATTAAAACTACTTTAGTTGTAGTTTAAAGGGTTTATCTACAGAAATAATATGGTTATTCTGATACTTTCGAAACTTTATTATTTATTAAAAATTCTAGGTCCAATATTTGTAATGCCTTTCTCAAGACTTGCTTTTTTTTCAGTTCCAACTGAAGTAGTAGAACATATTAAACATCTTGAAAAAATGATTGATGCCCAGAGAGAAACACAACATGAGTTAGAGGTGGAGTTGGAGAAAAAAGATAAGCTGATAAAAGAGAATGAATACACATATAAAAGACAGAAAATGAAACACATAGAAGAACTTCGAGCCAAAAATAAGGAGATGGATGAATTACGTGCCCAACTTGATGCTGCTGCAAATAGTAATGCTTATTATCAAAATGAACTGCTGAAATTAAAGAGACAGAAATTTGTTTCAAATCAGGGTGGACCTAACCACCATGAAGGCTCTCTTCATGCCCCAGTCCCACCCAAAGAAAGTAAAACAAATCCAAAAAGAGCATTCCACATTCGTAGGACACTAGGAGAAAAAGAGGAGTTAAATGAACTTGCTCATGTCCGACCCGGAAGTGGCGGGGCTGTAAGGGCAGGGTCAGGGGGAACAAGTCGATCAGACTCCCCGGCAGAGTTAGCAAAGCCATTCTTGCGAGCGGAGGAGGCAGAGATACATATCAAGACCAGCAATCCTTTGCCACCCATTAGAACATCTTCAGGCCGAGTCCTTTTTGGAGAACCTGTTGACGTTGTACATGTTAGTGTTCATAACGTCCCAAAACCACTTACAAAAAGTAAAAAGCCAATCACTAGCACACAAGAAGTAGAAACTCTTGCTATTGGCCAGGTCTCACACACAGATCCTGCTTGGAAGCATCGCAGAAAAGAATCTCACAGTTCAGATTATAGGTAGCCTTTTGACCATTGTCTCTGTGTAAGAAAGTGTTTATGTATCAGAGAACAAAATTTATAAAGAAAAAAATAGTTTTTAATTATTTATGTTTTCGTTAAAATCTTTATTTTTTAAAGAAAGTTGCTTTTAATATGTTAAAATTTTTAGTTATTGGTAACCTTTTTTTTAAGTTTATGTATATTTTTAAATATCAGATCAATTCCAAATATTTTGTTGCTGGTTTACTGTTTGTAAGGGTAGATAAGTCTGTGTATGTTTTTAAATATCAGAACAATTCCAAACATTTTATTGTTTGTTTACTGTTTGTTAGGGTAGTTAAGTTGTATAGAGTTTTACTGTTTTAATTTACCGAGACTCTGGATAATTAAATGAAGGCTATATTTGAAAAAAATGTGATGCAGTTTATTTTTGTCCTCTTCCTAGTTTGCTGTGATATAGCTTGCTATGAAAACTTACTTGTGTACATATATTCATTGAGTCTATTCTAAAATTGAATAAGATTCAAAATTGCAAATCCATGTTTGCAATTTTCAGTCCATATCACTACTTCACCTGTAACTTAAGGTACATGTACAATGAAGTTGTGCCATGTATATGGATAACCATTAAAAATTGCAGATTACACACTTACACCATTTGAAAACATTTCAAAAACTTTTTACCTCCTTGTTTGTTTTCCGTCCAACCATTCATTTGAATCAAGAGTTTTATCGCATGAAGTCATTTACATTCAAGGAAAGTGAATTGAGATTCCAGTCTCATGTTTTGATGAGACAAGTTCTGTTATGGGTTTGCATAAGTACAAATGTATTACATGTACATCAATTATTTTAGATTGTTATGTGTATTAAAAGTGAGTTGATGTACAGTACTTGGTTACTTAAAAATCCAAACAAATGTAGTGTGTCTATGTTATTACTTTTGTATACACCTGTGTTAAAAAAAAAGTTTTGTCATATTTTTAATCTAAATCAGTTTTGTATAAAGGGAGTGAGAATAACCTTGAAATAGCTACCACTGATAGGTCTCAAATACCTTTGATGAATTTTCTCACCACATTCAAAGTTTTTACCTGTTTGCAGTATGTATTTCCTTGGAAAAATAGTTTTCAGATTGAACTTGTCCACATTTATTTGCTGTATAAAGCTTAGTCTCTGTACAGTGTATACTGTTTTACCAATAATGGTGTGGTTAGATTTTGGTAATAGTTAACAGTTTTGAGAGTAAATGCTTTTGAGCAGATATCATGTTTTAAAATTATATGATGCAGATAAACAGCATGTTTGAAATGCTTACAAATTACAGTTTTAAAGCAACTGACTCACAGAATTTAGCTTAAAAAATGTTTTTCTATAAAATTAAAGAGAAGTTAATAACTTAATATACTATGGAAAAAAAACCTAATTTCATGCTTTTATGCATCTTGAAAACTGAAGAAAAAAAAGAATTTGATTTCAGCAGGATTCGAACCCATGCCCTTTTGGTCAGGAAAATTAAGGGCGGCGAACAAGACCACTGAGCTACATTTGTACAAAGACTTTTAGTGCCAGCTGTCAGAATTATTAATATACATAAAGTATCTACCCCCTGAATAACAGGTTAAATTTTTCATCGTTAAAAGTGTGTATAACTTTATATTGCAATCTGTTTCTGTAACAGAAAATGAGACAGTAACTTAGTTTAGAATTAGATATGTTCTTCAAAATTACAACTAGAATTTCTATATGTTTAAACAGTTTCTTTTTTATGCAGCGTCAACCCATCTGTGAGTCATTTGCTTTACCATAAGTAACAGATTCAATTTCAGTAAAATGAAATTACAATATATTATCATGAAAACATTCCACGATACCTTTAATATTTTTGTAGAAACAAAATCTTCATTATTATGAAAGAAAAGATACAATTTCACACACAAAAGGTGGTACCTTTCTGATTTAAATAAAAATGGCTCAACTGTTTGTTAAAATTCAGTGTACCCATGATAGAGCATTATAAATTTGCTTTGTAAAGATGCACTTATTTACATGTTATTGATTGTTCTCACGTTTTTCTCTTGCTGAAAATATTTGCTTGGCAAAGTCTGAAACTAAATCTTTGAAATGGCAGCTTTGATGGAAACAATACTCCCATGAAGCACTGGTTAAGGTCATGGTAGTAAAGTCACTGACTTATAAATCAACGCAATTGCAGTCTGCTCGAGAGAATTTAAATTTTTGATTTGACAGTTATTATCAGAGAAAATGTTTGCTGTCTCACTGGCAGGGAAATCTTTTCCAGATCTCAAAATTGAAATTCAGCAGAAATACATAAAGCAGATCAAAAACAAAATTCAAGTTTTAAATAGAATGAGAGCAATATAATTGTACCGTGATATACCTTATTCAACATGTAACTTACTGATTTGTTGCACTTGAAACTCACTTGTTAATATGCTGTGTTAATTGCTGTGCAGCTAGTTTTCAATCATGATCTCAACATATTAATTGCTAGATCTTACACTTGGTAGAGATTTGTTGTTTTTCAACAGTAGAGAAATTATGTCTAGTCGTGTAGAATTCTAGAGTTGGCACATTTTTCCATTAAATGAATCATTACCGAAAGAAATGCAGCACAGTTAACAGATGCTTTGAAGATCATGTCATCAGTGTAGTGTTAAAGTGCAACTACACAAGGTGACTATTTGCCTATAGAGTATGTAATGTTTGTTGTATCCCATTCACCAATATGTTTAAAAAATCAGACTGTGATATGCCAAGCAGTCAGGTGTTTTATAGATTTATGTATAGATCAATATTTTAAGAATTGCTTTCTATTGATACTGCATTGTTAATATTTATGTAAAATAAACTGGAATTATTATTTCTTGTGACCAGGTTCCAGATCTCTGGTACCATTTACTAAATAATTGTGAAATGCCTTTGGATTGTTTCTCTTTCTTATATTCATTTGTGCACTTTGTTTTCCAAAAGTTCTAATTGTTTTGTTTTTCAGTTGTTTTTTCTATGCTTTAATGTCAGTGTTTGTTGAACAGATGTTACTTAAATTTTATCATAAATGGGATATGGCATCCATAGACCTCTTAAAGCATTACTGAAGGTGTTGTGAATCATACAACCGTTAGATCCTGTTTTCATAGAAGTTCAAATATTTAGACATATATGATAGATTTGAAGGTAATTCTTGTCTATGACAAATTCACACTAAAAATCACATTTGCTAATAAATCTGAAACTTATAAAATCAAGAAATGTGAACAAAAAACGTGATAGTAGGCATATGTGATATCTAATATTTTCTATGGAGGACTTGTTCCAGTAACAAAATATGTGGAAATATGAAAATGTATGGTATCTGTCTCACCAAACTGTTTTAGTATATGTGTCATCTGTACAGAATATATGTCTACACTAAACATGTTGAGGTAATGCCTTTAAACAGTCTTTTGTTGCTGTAGAAAAAGGTTTACCTTAAAACTCTTCCTATATTTGTAACACGTTTTGATAGAAATCTTCAATTATTTGCAGGCTCAAACAGCTGTACATATTTTATTAACTTGACAGCATTTTCAGGCAGAGTACATGTGCAGATTTATCATGTTTTCGTATGAAAATGTAATTCTGTGAACCTCTAAATATTATACATGTACCTTATACATGATGCTTTATTAGTAGAGTTACTGCTGCACTCTGTAATATACTTCAGTTTGATAAAAAGGTAAAATTAAAAAAGCTGGTTGGCAGGTGTGGAAGTGCCTGTATTATAATTCATTGTCATATTTGTCATGTTGTTTCTCATCCTTTGATGTTTTTTGTTGTTTTACTCACATAATGTGATAAATATTAAAAAAGAGAACAAATAATTCTCATTTTCTTGTTATTACTTTTCCCAAACTTTATTTTTGTGTTTAAAATGGCAATTCTGAATTGTCTTGATCCAAATTATTATCTCTGTTTTTCAAATGAATGTTGCATTAATGGGGTTGAAAAGAATGGAATGTCTCTGATATATCATTCAGTATTGTTTGAATGCATTATGAAATCAGCTGAAATGGCTGTCGGTGCAAGTAGAGTAAATCTTAGAAATCTTTGATGAATTTTCTCATGAAAGTTTTGTTGCCTGTGTGCAACACGTATTGCCTTTAAAAGGTATAAAGCTTTCTGTCTGTATATAGTTACACATAGAATGGTCATCAAAGTTTTGTTGCCTCTGAAACACGTATTACCTTAAAAAGGTATAAAGCTTTCTGTCTGTATATAGTTACACATAGAATGGTCATCAAAGTTTTGTTGCCTCTGAAACACTTATTACCTTAAAAAGGTATAAAGCTTTCTGTCTGTATATTGTTACACATAGAATGGTCTATTTCTCAAGACTTTGGTTTAAGTTAACAAGAGAATAAATTCTTTTAAGCAAAACTCATGTTTATAATGTGCAAAATGATCATCATTGTTTCAAATGATTTTGGATTACAGAATATGATTGAGAGAATTACAATAGAACAAAACAACAATATACATTGAACCTTGGTCTAACAAAGACAAATCTACCTATGGTGATCATGCTAACCAATTTGTTTTGACATCTAATCATGCATGCAGAAGGTATGGACAAGACAAGAAGTACCGGTATATACTTTTTCGAACACACACACACACATGGACAGGGTGCGTACCACTATATCCCCACATTTTATTGCAAGGACATAAAACATAGGTAAAATTCAGACCTAATATTTTGACTATATTATCATTCTCAAAGTAGATGTTCTATTGTTTCCACTTGTATAGAACAAACATTATATAAACTAGACTGTAACAACAGTGATTTATTTGTAGAAACTGTAAAGATACTTAAACTGAAAGTTTCTAAATCTACTATCAATTGCAGATTTATTGATATTGTTCTAGCTTTTTTTTTCCAAAGAAAGAACTGTGTCTCGTGTTTTTCTTGCTGCATTCCTTGTGAGATTTCATTTGATAGTCATTTAAATACTATTTTTTGTTGCTTCTAAGTATTTTTCCAAGAAAGTTTGTGTTTTTAGATGGAAGCGGGCATTTTATATTTTAGTAATACACATAAACATTTTTGTTATTATTTTTTGAGAAGGATGTGTACTGCATTTTGTTACACTTTAGTTAACAATAACAAATCTTATTTTTTTACAATTTTTAAAGTTTTACTGTTCACAATACAGATAATTTTTTTCTTATCTCAGATAAAGAATCTTGAAGTGTTTTTATTTTTCATTTGCAACTGCAACCTCTTTAAGGCTTAACCCTTAACCTGCTGGAACCGAAAGTGATTAGCCTTTGCCACCAGTATAGAGCCAGGCCAGCCTGCACATCCGTGCAGTCTGACCAGGCTCTATACTGTTGGTAGCTCCATTTTTGTATTTTGATGTTGAAATCCCTTAAACTTTGAATGGACTGTTCCAAATTCAAAGCTAGGCAAATCCATTACAAAATTTCAGCATGCTCAGGGTTAACACACATCTATAACAACCACTGTTAAGAACTGATGATGTCTTGTCCACAACATTCTACTAACATGCACTGATTGCTTAGAAATGGATTTCATTTTTGGCTTATTTCCTCCTCAGTTGAGCAAAATGACAACAGGAATTAGGCACCACAAGATTTTATATGTTTATGCAATGGAACTAGGCAAGAGAAATAATCTTTTACTTCTCCTTTATTTCAATGGTACATCTCTGCCTGTTTATGCCCCTATGTTCTTTCCATCTGACTAATAAAATGAAAAAAACAAAACAAAAAAAAACAAAGTGCATTATAATGCAGATCATAAATCTTATAACAAGAAACACCATTTTTGTGTCTGATAAAAATTATGAAAGTTTGTAAGGTAAGGGATTGAACAAATTTCACTTCACTTTATCTTGTAGTTCATCTCACTATTTCGCCTCCGAAGTTTAACTGATTTTACGGGCTGACATTTTATGCTAATATCAACCTTTGAGGTTGAACAAATGAAATATATCAAATCTATAAAAGTGGTTCAACTCTTTAAGCATAAAGTATTAGGTTATTTATCTTGATAGTGTCAGGTACATTACAGAGAAATGTCAAGTGTTGTAACCTATCTCAATACCTATCTGTCTTGCCAAATTTTTTCTGAATCTTGTTCAAAGTTGCATGTACTTTTTATGGTATGAACAGTTGCTTTTCGTTTTAGTCCTAAAATCATAATGTGAGTTGTTTCCCTTGCACTGTTCTTTTCTTTTCAATGTGTTTTGATTTAAAACACCTTTTTTCAAGATTTTACAGTGTCAAGTTTTACATTTCATTGCAGGTTTAATTTTATGTTTAAAGCTAACAAAACGCATAATATTTGAAGAATATTCATTCACATTAAAAATGATTAAAGTAATTATCACTGTTTTGTAAAATCTTCCTTAAATTTCTAAAAGCATCTCTGATCCTTGGCTTGTCCAATTGCAAGGTCCATTCATTTTCCACCAGGTATCTTACTGCAGTCTTTGTCACTTCCTTTTTCCCTTTAACTGGCTGTCTCCTGCCAAAATGTTTATTGTCAATAAAACATCTTTGTGCAATGTTAATTTAAAATTCATTCTTACAGCGCTGACAAGCAGAAATGCATTGAAGACTTCTGACATCTCAGTAATAATAGTTTCAGTTCCTTAAACAGTAATTCTGTTTAAACAGCAGCAGTGTTTGGCATAATGTTTATGTTAGATAATTAAATGGATTTATAAGAAATAAAAAAGAGCAAGAAATCATGCCACTAACAGTTCAGGCATTTGTACTTCGTTTACTGTATGGCCTACATTCAAATCTCATTGAGTGTGAAATGCTGGCAAAACAATTGCAATATTTATAATAGCGTTCAAAGATCAAAGTTTTAACTTGTTTTGATAATATATTTCTGTCAGAGATGTTGGTAATATATATCAAAGTTTGTTTCTTCAAGCAAAAATGTGATTTTCTTCCAGTCAAACACAAAAACAAATTTTGAAACTCATTACATTAGCCTTTTGTTGTTCTGTCAGTGTCTGAATACTCATAGAAAAGTTCTACTCACATAATTTGAATTGTTGAAATCCTCATCTTAACATTTAAACCTGCAACTTCTAGGGTCTTATCACTGCCAAAAAACATTGTTTATTGGTTTAATACTCAAAATCTGAAATATTAGAAGTGGCACTTTATCACATTTATAACATTTTATCACATTTTTTGCCATTTTAAAAGTGAAAGCTGCTAAAGCTGCACACCCAACTTTGTACATGTAGTTACAATCACATGACCACCTCCTACCCATACATTTGCATTGAAAATTAGTACCACTGGTTGTACAAACCGAATATTTTTTAATATTGATTTCAGTATTCGTAACTATCCCTCCTTTTTAATAACCTTTTATTTGTTTATAATATATATAATAATGTATATATTTAATGCTTTGCTTGAAACACCTTCAGTTGATTCTTGATAAGCACAGATCTCAAAATATCTTGGTTATAAAGAATGTAGGGATTAAAGTGTTTCAATAAAAACGTTTGGGGTTTTATCAGGACAAAGGTTTGCCTTCAATTAATTTCAGGCGGCATTTCCTACACAAAAGATTTAGATCCAGTCTGAAACTATTAATACATGTACCTTAAAAAGTTTTTTAATGTATCTGATAGAATAGAACTCTTTATGCAAGTTTACTTGATGTAAGATAGGATGTATGTGTTACATAATAAACTTGTCAGAAGAGGTTATTCTACATAGTCATTTTGTAGGTCTAGGACAAATCTGAATAGATATCCAATATGCAAGTTTACTTGATGTAAGGTAGGATGTATGTGTTACATAACAAACTTGTCAGAAGAGGTTATTGTACATAGTCATTTTGTAGGTCTAGGACAAATCTGAGTAGATTGATATCCAAATTACATCTAGTAACATAGTACTGAATATTTTGAACATATGGTCATGGAGTCAAGAAATTAGTTTCTGTCAACTCCTGTTTTGTCAGTATAATTGCATTTGAGGCTGCAATATATATTTGTAGTATTATTTTTATACCTTTTAGGTTATTTATCTACTGTTTTCACATCTTAATTATTTGCTCACATGAATTGGTTTCTTTTTGATGAACAGTTTACTCAAATAAAATAAAAAATATTTGATATCCGTGTTGCTCTTGATTTGGATATAAGAATTGTCAAATGTTATGTCCCTTTTTTCACATGGAAAATAATTAAACTTTTGTATAAATACTAATATCTTGAACATTCGCAATCACAATGTTATTCATCTTTACTGCAGTTACTGAATAGCACCATAACACTCTTGAATTTAATTTTATTTAGTCATTGCTCTTAACATACAAGCATTGGCACCGCATACAATGCTCTTGTTAGAGTCTCAAATGAACAAAGTGTCTCCCATCATGTCTGTATGTCACAACTCAGAAAGTACTTGAGGAACTGAGTTTATACTTGAATACAATGGTCAAACTTGAGTTACAAGAAAGTCTGAACAATGACTCTACCTTGGTTAATTTTTGGATTATCTCCATTACTTTTATGTTGAAATTATGCTTTTTTAGAACATATCTAAAAAGCAAAGGAAATTGAAATTAAAAGGAATTGATATGATTCTTATCACATGGGTAGGATGTGCAGTGACAAAGCACAATCTTCACACATTTTAACTTTCGCTCCTGACAGTACTCTCAGTGCTTTGATACTGTTTGCTGTCTTAATCCATTAGTTATCTACCTGAA
Source organism: Cyclina sinensis (assembly GCA_012932295.1). Taxonomy (NCBI): domain Eukaryota; kingdom Metazoa; phylum Mollusca; class Bivalvia; order Venerida; family Veneridae; genus Cyclina; species Cyclina sinensis. The sequence goes on from JAAONU010000019.1 coordinate 12,949,440, forward strand.
GTTTGTCAGTGATTTGTGTAGACAGTTTTATCATCATCTTAAAATGGCAGAAGCAGGAACAGATGATTAACTTTAAATTCTTGCATGACCTTGCAGTTACAAAGAATACAAAAGAAGTTTTGAATTCAAAGCACATGAGCATTAATTAATAACACCAATTTCAGTTCTGGCAATAGAGACCTTGCTTGTCCCCCATATTTTTAACAAAGCATTTCGGTATCCAAAGGGAATGGCTATTTTAGTGCAACTGGTAAAGTATCAACATGGAAATCCTGAGTCTGAGCTTAGAATACCAGTTGTAGTTCCTTTATTTTTCCCCATATATTTAACACAACTATAGTTATTGGAAAGAATAAAAAAGCGAAACAAACATGGAGTTAAAGAATAAAAAAACAGATGATGTTCCTGTAAGTTTATAAATTAAATACTTCATTTTAATACAATTTGGAAACAAGTGCCTGCAACATGTTCATCCTGCTTGAAGTCTGTTTCTGGGTTCAAACCAGTACTTCCACCAAAAGTGTTACAACCAGACTCATTTTTTTCAATCTGGTTAGATTTCAACAAGTGTGTCAGGTTCTCATCCCCATGACCACTGCCCCTAACAAAAATGTCTTTTAGATCAAAGAATATTGAAGTTTGTCAAATGAAGAAATAATGTTTCACTGACTTTTTACTGAAACAAAAAGCTGTTTAGCCAAGGTCACTATGTAACATCAGTACTGACTGACATCCTCTGCTTTATCACTGAAATAAAAGAAAAGGTTAAACTGGTCTGACCAGGTTTAAATTCCATCACTTCTGGCATATAATTACAATAGTTTCTGCATGGTGATTGTATTTAATATTCTAGTTTAGTTTAAACATATTTGCTTGAAATCTATTTGGTTTATTTGATCTTACCCCTCTATAATGGTAAGATACATATCAGAGGGGCAGTTCAAGACTTTCCGTTGCTGATTGTCTCAAATGTTTAATGATCTTAAGCATGACTAAAACACATGACCATCAATCAGTAAGAGGTTTAGTGATTTGGGCCATTTCAGCTACAGAGGTAGGTTAACAAAATCTTGCAATTACACTGACATTCTTGCAACATGTAGTAATCAACACCAACTACTGCTTCCTGGGTTCAAATACGTACTGCCAACATAAATGTGAATATGTAAAGTCACTAGAGATTCTCACCTGTTGTCAGACTTGTACCAGGTACCCCAGAAGTTGAATAAGGAATCCAGTATGTGCTCTAACTAACCATCAATCATTTTTCCTTAAAAAGAAACACATTTTCAGACATATTTAACCATATGGGCATTGTTTGAGTAATCTTTGTAGAATTTAACAATACAAAATAATGCTACATACCAAATATCAAAGTTCCAGGGTTTATGGTATCAGTGCAAGATTTTCAAAGATTTCACTTTTTTCACAAATAGCACTCTGAGGGACCAGTTTTGTCGCTAGGGGCATATTTGAACTCTTGGTTGATATTTACAAATGCAATGCTTAAAACAATATATCTTAGCTCTAGTACATATAGTTTCAGACAAGAAGATTTTCAAGGATTTTCCTTATAACTCTATTTAAAACAAGTGACCCTGCAGCAGTGTTACTTTTGACCATGGAAAAATAATTTGAACAATCTTTGTACAGGTCCACTAAACAATGCTACATAACAAATAGCTAAGTTCTTGGGCTTCCAGTTTTTGAGAAGCTGATTTTCCAAAACTTCATATTTTACCCAGGACTGTAATTTAAACATTTTCGTAGAAGTCCACTTGAAAATTTAGAACTCTGGGCCTTGTGGTTTTAGAGAAGATTTCAAAGTTGTTGTTTTTTTAAACTATGTGTTTGTAAAAACAAGAGACCCCTGAGGTGGGGCTAACAGTGACCCAAGAAACATAATTTAAACAAACTTGTTCAAGATTCATGAGACAAAACATTCCAAATATCTCAGTTCTAGAGCTCACATATTTAGAGGAGAACATTTTCTAAAATTTTATATTTCATACAAATAGCAAGCCAGTTTTGACAACAGGGACATGATTTGGACAATCTTGGTAGAAGTCAACTTAACAACTGGTTTGTGCAAGATTAGAACTCTTAGCCCTGTGGATTCAGAAAAGATGATTTTAAAAGATTGCCTTATACAATACAATATAAACCAAGTGTCCCCTGGGATGGGGGCCATTTTATAATAGTCTAGGTAAAACTGGTTGTTTTAAACAAGAAGGTTTTCATTATTTTTGCTTAAGCAACAAGAATTATGCATGAAATATAATTATTAATTTGAACAATTTTGCTAGGGCTTTATGCATTGAACATCTCTGCAAAGTTTGATCAACTTTGAGCAAGTTGTTCAGGAGAAGAAGTTGTTTTAAGTCATGGATGACGGACAACAGGCAATTGCAGCAGCTCACAATGAACACTTGCTGCTCTGGTGAGCTTAAAATACATTAACCCTGTAGTTTCTTAATAGAAATATTGTAAATATTCCACCAATAAAAGCCATGCAGGACCACTAGGCAATCTGTCCTCTTTTCACCAGGATGTTAAATAAGCCTAGGGAGGGAATCGAACCCTCTTACATGGTTTTTTTTTCTATTTTCTTTTTTAAATGAAATCATATAAAATTTGGTGTTATAATTAACAAATTTAAGTACTTTTATTCTTTTTTATTAATAGAGGAAACATTAAAGTTTATTATTTAATGTTTGTTATTTTAGTTTAGTTTATTGCATTTTATTTAATTCTTTTATATTTAAGTGTTGGTTTTATTTAATATGCTTTTATTTTATAGTTTTATCTTAGTTTAGCTCTTATTCTATTCTATTTCAGTTAGCTTTTATTTTATTGTTTTATCTTAGTTTAGCTTTTATTCTATTCTATTTCAGTTAGCTTTTATTTTATTGTTTATCTTAGTTTAGTTTTATTGTTCATCTTAGTTTAGCTCTTATTCTATTCTATTTCAGTTAGCTTTTATTTTATTGTTTTATCTTAATTTAGCTATTATTCTATTCTATTTTAGTTTAGTTAGCTTGGTAAAGTAGTTTAGTTAAGTTCTTAGTTTTTAATGACACAAAATCAAAATGTGGACAGATGGACTCATGGACGGACAGGTGCAACACTCAATACCCTTTTGTCATTCTTTGAATGGTAAAGGTACAAAAAGACTCCTTCAGCTTAAGCCAAATAATTAAGTCCTTAATGTTAAGCTATCACAGTCGTTAAACACATACCAAAACTAGAACTATCGCTGAATGTGATTCATACCCCTACCAATGTCCTTGACAGAAGACGACATGGAAAGGTGGTTAAGGGAATAACTTTAGTGGCACAAATACATATACATAAAAAGAAATTATCTCTGATGAAAAAAAAACAACAAATTGTACAGGTAATAGTATAAATATATATTGTCAAATCATGTTCGAAACAGTTACAAATAACCTTTCATTTTCCCAACAAACAAAAGCAGTGAAGTTGAGAAAATAGCATAATTATGTCAAAATGTAATTAAGAGTGGAAAAACTTTGCATACTGAGCTTACTTGTTCTAGTTTTAGAAATATTCAAGTACATGTTAAAATTTCAGAACATTTTCTAAGTCAATTTTTGACCTTCAAGTGTGGCCTTGACCTTAATCTGGCACAAGGGTAAGATGGGTTCTGCACATTGCCCAGTTGGGGTGAACATTTGAGTCAAGTTTGAAGAAAATCCTTCCATTAGTATAGAACTTATAGAGCAGACACGACATATTGTCTAGTATTGATTGCAAGTAAATTAAAGGATTAAAAAGGGGCATAACTTTGTCAAAATGCAATACAGAGTTATGAAATTGCATATCTTACTTGTGATACCTCATATATCTTTTAAGTTTTAATCAAATACCTGAGCTAGTTTCAGAAATATTCAAGTACATGTTAAAATTAAAGAACATTTTCTAAGTCAATTTTGACCTTCAAGTGAGACCTTGACCTTAAGCCAGCTCAAAGGTAACATGGGTTCTGCACATAACTTTGTTGAGTTGAACATTTGAGTAAAGTTTGAAGAAATTTCTTCCATTAGTATAGGATTTATAGAGCGGACACGGCATATTGTCTAATATTTGATTGTATGTAAATTTGAAGACTTAAAAGGGGGCATAACTTTGTCAAAATGCAATACAGAGTTATGAAACTTGACCTGCATATCCTAATTGTGACACTTCATATATATTTTAAGTTTCAAGCAAATAAGTTTTCTAGTTTCAGAAATATTCAAATACATGTTAAAATTTAAGAATATTTTCTAAGTCAATTTTTGACCTTCAAGTGTGACCTTGACCTTAAGCCGGCAAAAGGGTAACATGGGTTCTGCACATCCCCTTGTTGAGGTGAACATTTGAGCCAAGATTAAAGAAAATCTTTCAATTAGTGTAGGACTTACAGAGCGGACATGACATAATGTCTAATATTTGATTGTTTGATAGTTGACCTTCAATTGTGACCTTGACCTTGGGCTGACACATGGGCAACATGGGTTCTGCACATCCCCTTGTTGAGGTGAACATTTCAGCCAAGTTTGAAGAAAATCCTTCAATTGGTATAGGATTTATAGAGTGGACACGATAATGGAGACGTACGGACCGACCGACTGACGGACGCGACAAAGCGAACCCATTATAGCCCCCCCCCACCCATTTTGTGGTGGGGGTATAACAAGACTTAAACATAAGCAAAAAAAAAAAACTTCTGGAAGCCTAGACAATCGTTAATTAATACCAGTAATGCTAAAACATCCCATCAGACTTATATTGCAAGTTCTTAAACTAAAATGAATAAATGATTGAATTACATGACAGACCAGGCAGAAGAGTGCAGGGGACAGATAATTATGTTTTTAGATTAAGAGAAGAGAACTTGGGTCAGAATTTGCTGAACAGGCAAATTACAGATGTTTGAGGTCAAGTGAAGCAGTCAATTTATGAATACAAGAAAGAATGAATGAATGAATGGAGTTTTATGGCCTGTCGACAACTACAGTCATTTTGGGCGCAAATAATATCATATGAATACACGAAGAGGAACAGGGCTGCATAGTGTAATGCTTGATATGAAATGTGTTGTGTGGGTGAATGCAGACCTTGTAAGGAATATGGGGTTCAGATTTATGGACTGCAGTCAAATAACATGTACAATATGTTTTGTGGATAGGCTTTGGAAACATAACAGGAGAGAGGGAAGGCAAAGTTAGTTTGAATGTCCATTTTGCAAGTGAAATGTGGTTTATGGATCAGGGTAAGAAGATAATTGTTTGTCAAATTTGTTATATGATTTTGAAACATTATAGGCTTATACTGATGATAGGGCTTATACTGTATGTGATGTGTGCCTTGTGAATCAGAAAAGGAGTAAGAGAACATGCTGGTAATGTTTAGGAGGTGGGAGAAGGTGTAATTTTGAATCTGCTTTGTAGGTTCAGAAAGGAGGGGCAGGAGAGGAAAGCTGTAATGTTAAATGTAATATAATGTTATGTGGATCAGGGAAAGAGCAGTTGGGAAAGTTTGAATTTAATGTGTACTGGAAAAGGCGAAGTGGGTGAGGATACTAGCCATGAATGGTTAGGAGAGATGTAAATCTGAATATGACACGTGCTTTGTGGATGTGGGAAGGAGGGGCTGAAGACTGGCATAATGGATCAGGGAGTGACTTAGGTGGATAGGGTTTGTAGTGCATTTTGAATGTAATATAAACTGTGTGAATTTGACAAGGAAGATTGGAGTGGATACTGGTATTTTTAGTGGTTGGGGTGGGGGATTCTTTGAATGTGGTATGTGCAATGTTAACCAGGGCAGGAGGGGTGTGGGGAGAATACTGGTTGTTTTAAAAGGGTGCTGGGAGGAGGCATAGAAAAATATGAAAGTGACATGTTTTGTGGATCTGGGCAGTAGGGGTTTGTGAGAAATATGACTTGTGGATCAGGGAAAGACCAGGTGTGGGATCACTACTTGTTTGGGGGTAAATTTGAATGTGATGAATGCTTTGTGAAACTGGAAAGAAGGGATTGGGGAGAGTACAAGTTATATAAAGAGTTATTGGCCGATATCTAGAATGAAATATGGATGGGGATGGTGGTCTCTGAATGTGATGTATACTTTGTAAATTTAGGAGGATAATGGTAATAATATAATGTGAAAAATGTTTTCTGGATCAGCGAAAGGGGGTGGGGCTGAGTGGAATTTTGGGGGAATGAATTTGCTTTTTGAATTTGGAAAGGAGGGCAGGGGAGGATACCTGCAGTTTTTGGGGTGATGGGGTTTACTTAGAATGTAATGTGTGCTTTTTTTATTATCAGGGGAGGAGGGATTGAGGAAGGTTGGCAAATTTCAAATGCAATGTGTACTGGGAGGGTTGGAAGTATATACTTGTAATGATAAGGATTGAGTGTAGGGTGGGGAAGTGGTTACTTTGAATGTGGTATGTGCAGTGTAAATCAGGTAAGGAGGGGTGGTAAAGGGTACAGGCTGTGTTTACGGAGGTGCTGGGAAGAGGCATAAATATGGCAGTGACACTGTGTTTTGTGGAATGTGGAAGTAGGGGTATGATAGTTGTAATATTTTGTGAGAAATATGTTCTATGGTAAAGGGAAAGACCAGGGGTGGGTAGGGTTAGTGGGTAAATTTGAATCTAATATTTGTTTTGTGACTTTTGGAAGGAGGGTTTGGACAAGATAGTGGTAATGTTTAGGGTGTATATGGGGTGGGGGTTATTTGAATGTGATATTGCAATGTGAATCAGGGAAGGAGGGGTTGGGGGAGAATGTAGGTTATGTTTAGGGAGGTGTTGGGGAAATAGCATAAATAAGAAAGTGACAGAGTTTGATAGTTGTATTGTTTTGTGACAAATGATTTGTGGATCAGGGAAAGACCAGGGGTGGGATCACTACCTGGTTGTGGGTAGATCTGAATGTAATGTATGCTTCGTGAAAAAAGTGGTGGGGGAATACAAGTAATCTAAAGAGTGGTTTGTTGATATTGCAGTTTAAATATAGATATGTTTTGTTGATTTGAAAGGTGGGGCAGAGGAGGTTAGTGGTATTGTTTACAGTGAAATATCTTTTATGGATCAAGGAAAAACATGAGGGATGGGGGACTCTGAATGTGTTGTAAGTTTTGTGGATTTAGGATGATAATGGTAATATTACATGTGAACTATGTTTTGTGGGTCAGGGAAATACCTAGGATTGGGTTGGATATTTGGGGGAATGAATTAGCTTTGTGTGTCAGTGAGGAGCGCAAGGAAGGATAAAGGTAGTTGTTAGAGTGCCAGGGGTAACTTTTAATGTGTGCTTTATATATCAGGGGAAGAGGAATTGGGGAGGAGATACAGGGAGGTGCAAAAGGGTTTAATCTGAATGTGCAATGTGCTTTGTTGATTGGGGAATGAAGGATGGGAGAGGATACTCATAAGGTAAAATATTCTCAGTGAATAAGGGAGAGACTGTGGAAGAGGGGCGTAGCTTTTAGGGGGTGGGGGGAGGGAAGGGGGAAAGGGGGTAAATTTGAATGTAATGTGAGCTTTGTTAGTCATGGAAGAAGTGGTTGAGGTGTGAGGAAGGGGTAAATTTATTTGAATGTGATTTGTTAATTGGAGAATGAGGTGTAGGAGAGAATACTCATATGGTTTACTATCAAATAAGTTCAGACAATAAGGGAAAGGGGTGGGATCCCGGATGGGCTTTTGGGTTGAATATGTATGCACTTTATAAACAGGGGAAGGAGGGTTAAGAGAGGATAATGGTAATGTTTAGAGTGTATGGGGTCACTTTGAATGTAATGTTTGCCTTGTGAATCATGGAAAGAGGGTTTGGGAGGATACTGATAATGCTTTAAGAGAGCAGGCAATATTTACTGGGAAGGGGGATAGGGGTGGGGGAGGTTAGTGGTAATGTTTATGGAGAAATATGTTTTATGGATTAAGAAAAGACAAGATGGATGGGGGACTCTGAATGTGATGTAAGTTTTGTGGATTTAGAGGGATAATGGTAATATTACATGTGAAATGTATTTTATGGGTCAGGCAAATACTGGGGGTGGGGTAAGGTTTGGGACAAATGAATTTGCTGTGTGTATCAGGGAAGGAAGGCAGGGGAGGTTAAGGGTAGTTTTTAGAGTGCTGGGGGTTACTTTTAATGTAATGTGTGCTTTATATATCAGGGGAAGATGAATTGGATAGGTTATAGGTTATGTTTAGGGAGGTGCAAAAGGGTTTAATTTGAAGTTGGAATGTCCTTTGTTGATTTGGAAAGGAAGGGTGGGAGAGGATACTCATAAATAAATATGTTCAGTTGATAAGGGAAAGACCAGGGTGTTGGGGGTACTGAGCTTTAGGGAGTGATGTGTGCTTTTGAATTTTGGAAGGAGGGTTGGGAGAGGATAATGGTAATGTTTAGAATGTGTGGGGTGGCTTTAAATATAATGTGAGCTTTGTTAATCAGGGAAGCAAGGATGGAGGTGTGGGAAATGGATTAATCTGAATGTGAAATGTGATTTTTTGTTTAGGGAATAAGGTGTAGGAGAGAATACTCATGTGGTTTACTATCAAATAAGTTCAGACGATAAGGGAAAGGGGTGGGATGGGTTTTTAGGTTAAATTTGAATGCGATATGTTCTTAATAAATTAAAGTAGAAAGGTTAAGAGAGGATAAAGGTATTGTTAAGAGTGTGTGGGGTCACTCTGAATGTAATGTTAATGCCTTGTGAATCAGGGAAAGAGGGGTTCACAGTAGGGCTGATACTGATAATGCTTAGGAAAGCAGGCATAAATCAGAATGTGCTTTGTAGTTTAAGGAGGAAGGGTTGTGAAATATGTTCAGTGGATAAGGGAATGACCAGGGTGTTGGGGGTAATAGCTTTAGGGGGTGATGTGTGCTTTTGAATTCGGGAAGGAGGGTTGGGTGGGGATAATGGTAATGTTTTTAGAATGTGTGGAGTAGCTTTGAATATAATGTGAGCTTTGTTAATCAGGGAAGCAAGGATGGAGGTGTGGGAAAAGGATTAATCTGAATGTGAAATGTGATTTTTTGATTGGGGAATAAGGTGTAGGAGAGAATACTCATGTGGTTTACTATCAAATAAGTTCAGACGATAAGAGAAAGGGGTGGGATGGGTTTTTGGGTTAAATTTGAATGTGATATGTTCTTAATAAATTAAAGTAGAAGGGTTAAGAGAGGATAATGGTATTGTTAAGAGTGTGTGGGGTCACTCTGAATGTAATGTTAATGCCTTGTGAATCAGGGAAAGAGGGGTTGACAGTAGGGCTGATACTGATAATGCTTAGGAGAGCAGGCATAAATCTGAATGTGCTTTGTAGTTTGAGGAAGAAGGGTTGTGAGAGAATAGTTGTAATGTTTCGTGTGAGTTATGTTTTGTGGATCAGAGAAAGAACATTTTGTAACTTTGAATGAAATGTGTGCTTTGTTCACCAGGAAGGAGGAGTTGGTAGCAATGAGTAGTTTATGACCTGTAAATTTGAATGTGACATGTGCTTTGTGGATTGAGGAAGAAGAATGATGGGACTTTAGTCATAATGTTTTGTAAGAAATATGTTCTATGAATCAGGGAAAGACTTGGGTGGGTAGTGTTTGTGTGGTGGTGGAGAAGGCAAATTTTAAATGCAATGTGTACTGTGTGAACTGGGGAAAGAGGGTTAGAAGAGGATACTTATAATGATAAGGATGAGTGTGGGGTGGGGGAGGGTATACTTTAATTGTGATTTGGTCAATGTTAATCATGAAAGGTGGGGTGGTTAAGGATATAGGCTGTGTTAAGGGAGGTCCTGGGAAGAGGCATAAATAGGACAGTGACATGTGTTTTGTGGAATATGGAAGAAGGGGTTATGATCGATAGTTGTAATATTTTGTGAGAAATATGTTCTTTGGTAAAGGGAAATAACAGGGTTGGGTAGGGTAAGTGGGTAAATTTGAATGTTATATAAGTTTTTTTGAATATGAGAAGGAGGGTTTAGAGACAATACTGGTAGTGTTTTTGTTATGTGCGGGGGAAGGGGGAACTTTGAATGCAATATTGCAGTGTGAATCAGGGAAGGAGAGGTTTGGGGAGAATTTAGGTTGTGTTTAGGGAGGTACTTGGAAGAGACATAAATATGAAAATGACATGTGTTTTGTGGAAAGGGAAAGCAGATACTAGTACTGGATAGTCATAATGTTTTTAGATAAATTTATATTTTGTGGAGCAGTGAAAGACCAGGAGTAGGCTTAATTTTGGGGGTAAATTTGAATGTCATGTATGCTTTGTGACCTTGAAAAAGAGGTATTGGAGAGGATACAAGTAATGTAAAGAATGGTCAGGGGAGTGGTTAATTTAAATATGGATGTGTTGGAAGGAGGCAGCAGACTGAATGTGTTGTGTCAATAAGGGAAATTGAGGCTGGGGAGGATAGGGTGGTGGGGACATTTTTAAATGTGATGTGTGCTTTGAAAATCAGGGAAGGAGGGTTAAGAGAGGATAATGTTTATGGAGAAATATGTTTTATGGATTAAGAAAAGACAAGATGGATGGGAGACTCTGAATGTGATGTAAGTTTTATGGATTTAGAGGGATAGTAGTTATATTACATGTGAAATATATTTTATGAGTCAGGGAAATACTGGGGATGGGGTAAGGTTTTTGACAAATGAATTTGCTTTGTGTATAAGGGAAGGAAGGCAGGGGAGGTTAGTTTTTAGAGTGCTGGGGGTTACTTTTAATGAAATGTGTGCTTTATATAACATAGGAAGATGAATTGTGGAGGATATAGGTTATGCTAGGGAGGTGCAAATGGGTTTAATTTGAAGTTCCAATGTCCTTTGTTGATTTGGAAATGAAGGGTGGGAGAGGATACTCATAAATAAATATGTTCAGTGGATAAAGGAAAGACCAGGGTGCTGGGGGTAATAGCTTTGGGGAGTAAATCTGAATGTGCTGTATGCTTTTGAATTTTGGAAGGAGGGTTGGGAGAGGATAATGGTAATGTTTAGATTGTGTGGGGTAGCTTTGAATATAATATGAGCTTTGTTAATCAGGGAAGCAAGGATGGAGGTGTGGGAAAACGATAAATTTGAATGTGCAAATGTGATTTGTTGATTGGGGAATGAGGTGTAAGAGAGAATACTCATATGGTTTGCTATCAAAAAAAGTTCAGACGATAAGGGAAAGGGGTGGGATGGGTTTTTAGGTTAAATTTGAATGTGATATTTGCTTAATAAATTAAAGAAGAAGGGTTAAGAGAGAATATAATGGTATTGTTTAGAGTGTGTGGGGTCACTCTGAATGTAATGTTAATGCCTTGTGAATCAGGGAAAAAGGGGTTACGAGTAGGGTTGATACTGATAATGCTTTAGGAGAGCAGGCATAAATATGAATGTGCTTTGTAGTTTGAGGAAGAAGGGTTGTGAGAGAATAGTTGTTATGTTTCTTGTGACATGTCCTTTGTGGATTGAGGAAGAAGAATGACGGGACTTTAGTCATAATGTTTTGTAAGAAATATGTTCTATGAATCAGGGAAAGACTTGGGTGGGTAGTGTTTGTGCGGTGGTGGAGAAGGCAAATTTTAAATGCAATGTGTACTGTGTGAACTGGGGAAGGAGGGTTGGAAGAGGATACTTGTAATGATAAGGATGAGTGTGGGGTGGGGGAGGGTACATGTATACTTTAAATGTGATATGGTCAATGTTAATCATGAAAGGTGGGGTCGTTAAGGATATAGGCTGTGTTAAGGGAGGTCCTGGGAACAGGCATAAATAGGACAGTGACATGTGTTTTGTGGAATATGGAAGAAGGGGTTATGATTGATAGTTGTAATAATTTGTGAGAAATATGTTCATTGGTAAAGGGAAATAACAGGGTTGGGTAGGGTAAGTGGGTAAATTTGAATGTTATATCAGTTTTTTTGAATTTGAGAAGGAGGGTTTAGAGACAATACTGGTATGTTTTTGGTATGTGTTGGGGAAGGGGGAACTTTGAATGCAATATTGCAGTGTGAATCAGGGAAGGAGAGGTTTGGGGAGAATTTAGGTTGTGTTTAGGGAGGTACTTGGAAGAGACATAAATATGAAAATGACATGACTGTGTTGGGATGGGAAAGCAATTACTAGTACTGGATAGTCATAATGTTTTTAGATAAATTTATATTTTGTGGAGCTGTGAAAGACCAGGAGTAGGCTTAATTTTGGGGGGAAATTTGAATGTCATGTATGCTTTGTGACCTTGAAAAAGAGGGGTTGGAGAGGATACAAGTAATGTAAAGAATGGTCAGGGGAGTGGTTAATTTAAATATGGATGTGTTGGAAGGAGGCAGCAGACTGAATGTGTTGTGTCAATAAGGGAAGTTGAGGCTGGAAGGATAGGGTGGTGGGGACATTTTTAAATGTGATGTGTGCTTTAAAAATCAGGGAAGAAGGGTTAAGAGAGGATAATGGTAATGTTTAGAGTGTGTGGGATCACTTTGAATGTAATGTTTCCCTTGTGAATCAGGGAAAGAGGGGTTGCGAGAAAACTGATAATGCTTTAGGAGAGCAGCCATTATTTACTGGGAAGTGGGGTGAAGGTGGGGTGTGAAGGTTAGTGGTCATGTTTATTGAGAAATATGTTTTATGGATTAAGAAAAGACAAGATGGATGGGGGACTCTGAATGTGATGTAAGTTTTGTGGATTTGGAAGGATAATAGTAATATTACATGTGAAATATATCTTATGAGTCAGGGAAATACTGGGGATGGGGTAAGGTTTTTGACAAATGAATTTGCTTTGTGTATCAGGGAAGGAAGTCAGGGGAGGTTAGTTTTTAGAGTGCTGGGGGTTATTTTTAACGAAATTTGTGTTTTATATAACAGGGGAAGATGAATTGTTGAGGATATAGGTTATGCTAGGGAGGTGCAAATGGGTTTAATTTGAAGTTCCAATGTCCTTTGATGATTTGGAAATGAAGGGTGGGAGAGGATACTCATAAATAAATATGTTCAGTGGATAAGGGAAAGACCAGGGTGTTGGGGGTAATAGCTTTGGGGAGTAAATCTGAATGTGATGTATGCTTTTGAATTAGGGAAGGAGGGTTGGGAGAGGATAATGGTTATGTTTAGAATGTGTGAGGTAGCTTTGAATATAATATGAGCTTTGTTAATCAGGGAAGCAAGGATGGAGGTGTGGAAAAAGGATTAATCTGAATGTGAAATGTGATTTGTTGATTGGGGAATGAGGTGTAGGAGAGAATATTCATGTGGTTTACTATCAAATAAGGTCAGACTATAAGAGAAAGGGTTGGGATGGGTTTTTGGGTTAAATTTAAATGTGATGCGTGCTTAATAAATTGGGGAAGAAGGGTTAAGAGAGGATAATGGTATTGTTTAGAGTGTGTGGGGTCATTCTGAATGTAATGTTAATGCCTTGTGAATCAGCGAAAATGGGGCTGCGAGTAGGGCTGATACTGATAATGCTTAGGAGAGCAGGCATAAATCTGAATGTGCTTTGTAGTTTGAGGAAGAAGGGTTGTGAGAGAATAGTTGTAATGTTTCGTGTGATTTATGTTTTGTGGATCAGAGAAAGAACATTTTGTAACTTTGAATGAAATGTGTGCTTTGTTCACCAGGAAGGAGGAGTTGGTAGCAATGAGTGGTTTATGACCTGTAAATTTGAATGTGACATGTGCTTTGTGGATGGAGGAAGAAGAATGATTGGACTTTAGTCATAATGTTTTGTAAGAAATATGTTCTATGAATCAGGGAAAGACTTGGGTGGGTAGTGTTTGTGTGGTGGTGGAGAGGGCAAATTTTTAATGCAATGTGTACTGTGTGAACTGGGGAAGGAGGGTTAGAAGAAGATACTTATAATGATAAGGATGAGTGTGGGGTTGGGGAGGGTATACTTTAATTGTGATTTGGTCAATGTTAATCATGAAAGGTGGGGTGGCAAAGGATATAGGCTGTGTTAAGGGAGGTCCTGGGAAGAGGCATAAATAGGACAGTGACATGTGTTTTGTGGAATATGGAAGAAGGGGTTATGATCGATAGTTGTAATAATTTGTGAGAAATATGTTCATTGGTAAAGGGAAATAACAGGGTTGGGTAGGGTATGTGGGTAAATTTGAATGTAATATCATTTTTTTTTAATTTGAGAAGGAGGGTTTAGAGACAATACTGGTAGTGTGTTTGGTATGTGTGGGGGAAGGGGGAATTTTGAATGCAATATTGCAGTGTGAATCAGGGAAGGAGAGGTTTGGGGAGAATTTAGGTTGTGTTTAGGGAGGTGCTTGGAAGAGACATAAATATGAAAATGACATGTGTTTTGTGGAATGGGAAAGCAGATACTAGTACTGGATAATCATAATGTTTTTAGATAAATTTATATTTTGTGGAGCTGTGAAAGACCAGGAGTAGGCTTAATTTTGGGAGTAAATTTGAATGTCATGTATGCTTTGTGACCTTGAAAAAGAGGGGTTGGAGAGGATACAAGTAATGTAAAGAATGGTCTGAATGTGAAATGTGATATGTTGATTGGGGAATGAGGTGTAGGAGAGAATACTCATGTGGTTTACTATCAAATAAGTTCAGACTATAAGAGAAAGGGGTGGGATGGGTTTTTGGGTTAAATTTGAATGTGATGCATGCTTAATAAATTGGGGAAGAAGGGTTAAGAGAGGATAATGGTATTGTTTAGAGTGTGTGGGGTCACTCTGAATGTAATGTTAATGCCTTGTGAATCAGGGAAAGAGGGGTTGCAAGTAGGGTTGATACTGATAATGCTTTAGGAGAGCAGGCATAAATATGAATGTGCTTTGTAGTTTGAGGAAGAAGGGGTGGGAGAGAATAGTTGTTATGTTTCTTGTGAATTATGTTTTGTGGATCAGAGAAAGAACATTTCGTAAATTTGAATGGAATGTGCGCTTTGTTCACCAGGAAGGAGGAGTTGGTAGCAATGAGTGGTTTATGACCTGTAAATTTGAATGTGACATGAGCTTTGTGGATTGAGGAAGAAGAATGATGGGACTTTAGTCTTAATGTTTTGTAAGAAATATGTTCTATGAATCAGGGAAAGACTTGGGTGGGTAGTGTTTGTGTGGTGGTGGAGAGGGCAAATTTTAAATGCAATGTGTACTGTGTGAACTGGGGAAGGAGGGTTAGAAGAAGATACTTATAATGATAAGGATGAGTGTGGGGTGGGGGAGGGTATACTTTAAATGTGATTCGGTCAATGTTAATCACGAAAGGTGGGGTGGTTAAGGATATAGGCTGTGTTAAGGGAGGTCCTGGGAAGAGGCATAAATAGGACATTGACATGTGTTTTGTGGAATGTGGAAGGAGGGGTTATGATCAATAGTTGTAACATTTTGTGAGAAATATGTTCTTTGGTAAAGGGAAATAACAGGGTTGGGTAGGGTAAGTGGGTAAATTTGAATGTAATATCAGTTTTTTTGAATTTGAGGAGGGTTTAGAGACAATACTGGTAGTGTTTATTGTATGTGTGGAGGAAGGGGGAACTTTGAATACAATATTGCAGTGTGAATCAGGGAAGGAGAGGTTTGGGGAGAATTTAGGTTGTGTTTAGGGAGGTGCTTGGAAAAGACATAAATATGAAAATGACATGTGTTTTGTGGAATGGGAAAGCAGATACTAGTTCTGGATAGTCATACTGTTTTTAGATAAATTTATATTTTGTGGAGCTGTGAAAGACCAGGAGTAGGCTTTATTTTGGGGGTAAATTTTAATGTCATTTGTGCTTTGTGACCTTGAAAAAGAGGGGTTGGAGAGGATACAAGTAATGCAAAGAATGGTCAAGGGAGTGGTTAATTTAAATATGGATGTGTTGGAAGGAGGCAGCAGACTGAATGTGTTGTGTCAATAAGGGAAGTTGAGGCTGGGGAGGATAGGGTGGTGGGGACATTTTTAAATGTGATGTGTGCTTTAAAAATCAGAGAAGGAGAGTTAAGAGAGGATAATGGTAATGTTTAGAGTGTGTGGGATCACTTTGAATGTAATGTTTGCCTTGTGAATCAGGGATGGAGGGGTTGCGAGGATACTGATAATGCTTTAGGAGAGGAGCCATTATTTACTGGGAAGTGAAGGGGGGGGGAAAGGTTAGTGGTCATGTTTATGGAGAAATATGTTTTATGGATTAAGAAAAGACAAGATGGATGGGAGACTCTGAATGTGATGTAAGTTTTGTGGATTTGGAAGGGTAATAGTAATATTACATGTGAAATATATTTTATGAGTCAGGGAAATACTGGGGATGGGGTAAGGTTTTTGGCAAATGAATTTGCTTTGTGTATCAGGGAAGAAAGGCTGGGGAGGTTAGTTTTTAGAGTGCTGGGGATTACTTTTAATGAAATGTGTGTTTTATATATCAGGGGAAGATGAATTGTGGAGGATATAGGTTATGCTAGGGAGGTGCAAAAGGGTTTAATTTGAAGTTCCAATGTCCTTTGTTGATTTGGAAATAAAGGGTGGGAGAGGATACTCGTAAATAAATATGTTCAGGGATAAGGGAAAGACCAGGGTGTTGGGGGTAATAGCTTTGGGGAGTAAATCTGAATGTGATGTATGCTTTTGAATTTGGGAAGGAGGGTTGGGAGAGGATAATGGTTATGTCTAGAATGTTTGAGGTAGCTTTGAATATAATATGACCTTTGTTAATCAGGGGAGCAAGGATGGAGGTGTGGGAAATAGATTAATCTGAATGTGAAATGTGATTTGTTGATTGGGGAATGAGGTGTAGGAGAGAATACTCATGTGGTTTACTATCAAATAAGTTCAGACTATAAGAGAAAGGGGTGGGATGGGTTTTTGGGTTAAATTTGAATGTGATGTGAGCTTAATAAATTGGGGAAGAAGGGTTAAGAAAGGATAATGGTATTGTTTAGAGTGTGTGGGGTCATTCGGAATGTAATGTTAATGCCTTGTGAATTAGGGAAAGAGGGGTTGCAAGTAGGATTGATACTGATAATGCTTTAGGAGAGCAGGCATAAATATGAATGTGCTTTGTTACAGTTTGAGGAAGAAGGGGTGGGAGAGAATAGTTGTAACGTTTAGTGTGAATTATGTTTTGTGGATCAGAGAAAGAACATTTCATGAATTTGAATGAAATGTGCGCTTTGTTCACCAGGAGGAAGGAACTGATAGCAATGAGTGGTTTACGACCTGTAAATGTGAATGTGACATGTGCTTTGTGGATTGAGGAAGAAGAATGATGGGACTTTAGTCTTAATGTTTTGTAAGAAATATGTTCTATGAATCAGGGAAAGACTTGGGTGGGTAGTGTTTGTGTGGTGGTGGAGAGGGCAAATTTTAAATGCAATGTGTACTGTGTGAACTGGGGAAGGAGGGTTGGAAGAGGATACTTGTAATGATAAGGATGAATGTGGGGTGGGGGAGGGTACATGTATACTTTAAATGTGATATGGTCAATGTTAATCATGAAAGGTGGGGTCGTTAAGGATATAGGCTGTGTTAAGGGAGGTCCTGGGAACAGGCATAAATAGGACAGTGACATGTGTTTTGTGGAATATGGAAGAAGGGGTTATGATTGATAGTTGTAATAATTTGTGAGAAATATGTTCATTGGTAAAGGGAAATAACAGGGTTGGGTAGGGTAAGTGGGTAAATTTGAATGTTATATCAGTTTTTATGAATTTGAGAAGGAGGGTTTAGAGACAATACTGGTATGTTTTTGGTATGTGTTGGGGAAGGGGGAACTTTGAATGCAATATTGCAGTGTGAATCAGGGAAGGAGAGGTTTGGGGAGAATTTAGGTTGTGTTTAGGGAGGTACTTGGAAGAGACATAAATATGAAAATGACATGACTGTGTTGGGATGGGAAAGCAATTACTAGTACTGGATAGTCATAATGTTTTTAGATAAATTTATATTTTGTGGAGCTGTGAAAGACCAGGAGTAGGCTTAATTTTGGGGGTAAATTTGAATGTCATGTATGCTTTGTGACCTTGAAAAAGAGGGGTTGGAGAGGATACAAGTAATGTAAAGAATGGTCAGGGGAGTGGTTAATTTAAATATGGATGTGTTGGAAGGAGGCAGCAGACTGAATGTGTTGTGTCAATAAGGGAAGTTGAGGCTGGAAGGATAGGGTGGTGGGGACATTTTTAAATGTGATGTGTGCTTTAAAAATCAGGGAAGAAGGGTTAAGAGAGGATAATGGTAATGTTTAGAGTGTGTGGGATCACTTTGAATGTAATGTTTCCCTTGTGAATCAGGGAAAGAGGGGTTGCGAGAAAACTGATAATGCTTTAGGAGAGCAGCCATTATTTACTGGGAAGTGGGGTGAAGGTGGGGTGTGAAGGTTAGTGGTCATGTTTATTGAGAAATATGTTTTATGGATTAAGAAAAGACAAGATGGATGGGGGACTCTGAATGTGATGTAAGTTTTGTGGATTTGGAAGGATAATAGTAATATTACATGTGAAATATATCTAATGAGTCAGGGAAATACTGGGGATGGGGTAAGGTTTTTGACAAATGAATTTGCATTGTGTATCAGGGAAGGAAGTCAGGGGAGGTTAGTTTTTAGAGTGCTGGGGGTTATTTTTAACGAAATTTGTGTTTTATATAACAGGGGAAGATGAATTGTTGAGGATATAGGTTATGCTAGGGAGGTGCAAATGGGTTTAATTTGAAGTTCCAATGTCCTTTGATGATTTGGAAATGAAGGGTGGGAGAGGATACTCATAAATAAATATGTTCAGTGGATAAGGGAAAGACCAGGGTGTTGGGGGTAATAGCTTTGGGGAGTAAATCTGAATGTGATGTATGCTTTTGAATTTGGGAAGGAGGGTTGGGAGAGGATAACGGTAATGTTTTTAGAATGTGTGAGGTAGCTTTGAATATAATATGAGCTTTGTTAATCAGGGAAGCAAGGATGGAGGTGTGGAAAAAGGATTAATCTGAATGTGAAATGTGATTTGTTGATTGGGGAATGAGGTGTAGGAGAGAATATTCATGTGGTTTACTATCAAATAAGGTCAGACTATAAGAGAAAGGGTTGGGATGGGTTTTTGGGTTAAATTTAAATGTGATGCGTGCTTAATAAATTGGGGAAGAAGGGTTAAGAGAGGATAATGGTATTGTTTAGAGTGTGTGGGGTCATTCTGAATGTAATGTTAATGCCTTGTGAATCAGCGAAAATGGGGCTGCGAGTAGGGCTGATACTGATAATGCTTAGGAGAGCAGGCATAAATCTGAATGTGCTTTGTAGTTTGAGGAAGAAGGGTTGTGAGAGAATAGTTGTAATGTTTCGTGTGATTTATGTTTTGTGGATCAGAGAAAGAACATTTTGTAACTTTGAATGAAATGTGTGCTTTGTTCACCAGGAAGGAGGAGTTGGTAGCAATGAGTGGTTTATGACCTGTAAATTTGAATGTGACATGTGCTTTGTGGATGGAGGAAGAAGAATGATTGGACTTTAGTCATAATGTTTTGTAAGAAATATGTTCTATGAATCAGGGAAAGACTTGGGTGGGTAGTGTTTGTGTGGTGGTGGAGAGGGCAAATTTTAAATGCAATGTGTACTGTGTGAACTGGGGAAGGAGGGTTAGAAGAAGATACTTATAATGATAAGGATGAGTGTGGGGTTGGGGAGGGTATACTTTAATTGTGATTTGGTCAATGTTAATCATGAAAGGTGGGGTGGCAAAGGATATAGGCTGTGTTAAGGGAGGTCCTGGGAAGAGGCATAAATAGGACAGTGACATGTGTTTTGTGGAATATGGAAGAAGGGGTTATGATCGATAGTTGTAATAATTTGTGAGAAATATGTTCATTGGTAAAGGGAAATAACAGGGTTGGGTAGGGTATGTGGGTAAATTTGAATGTAATATCATTTTTTTTTAATTTGAGAAGGAGGGTTTAGAGACAATACTGGTAGTGTGTTTGGTATGTGTGGGGGAAGGGGGAATTTTGAATGCAATATTGCAGTGTGAATCAGGGAAGGAGAGGTTTGGGGAGAATTTAGGTTGTGTTTAGGGAGGTGCTTGGAAGAGACATAAATATGAAAATGACATGTGTTTTGTGGAATGGGAAAGCAGATACTAGTACTGGATAATCATAATGTTTTTAGATAAATTTATATTTTGTGGAGCTGTGAAAGACCAGGAGTAGGCTTAATTTTGGGAGTAAATTTGAATGTCATGTATGCTTTGTGACCTTGAAAAAGAGGGGTTGGAGAGGATACAAGTAATGTAAAGAATGGTCTGAATGTGAAATGTGATATGTTGATTGGGGAATGAGGTGTAGGAGAGAATACTCATGTGGTTTACTATCAAATAAGTTCAGACTATAAGAGAAAGGGGTGGGATGGGTTTTTGGGTTAAATTTGAATGTGATGCATGCTTAATAAATTGGGGAAGAAGGGTTAAGAGAGGATAATGGTATTGTTTAGAGTGTGTGGGGTCACTCTGAATGTAATGTTAATGCCTTGTGAATCAGGGAAAGAGGGGTTGCAAGTAGGGTTGATACTGATAATGCTTTAGGAGAGCAGGCATAAATATGAATGTGCTTTGTAGTTTGAGGAAGAAGGGGTGGGAGAGAATAGTTGTTATGTTTCTTGTGAATTATGTTTTGTGGATCAGAGAAAGAACATTTCGTAAATTTGAATGGAATGTGCGCTTTGTTCACCAGGAAGGAGGAGTTGGTAGCAATGAGTGGTTTATCACCTGTAAATTTGAATGTGACATGAGCTTTGTGGATTGAGGAAGAAGAATGATGGGACTTTAGTCTTAATGTTTTGTAAGAAATATGTTCTATGAATCAGGGAAAGACTTGGGTGGGTAGTGTTTGTGTGGTGGTGGAGAGGGCAAATTTTAAATGCAATGTGTACTGTGTGAACTGGGGAAGGAGGGTTAGAAGAAGATACTTATAATGATAAGGATGAGTGTGGGGTGGGGGAGGGTATACTTTAAATGTGATTCGGTCAATGTTAATCACGAAAGGTGGGGTGGTTAAGGATATAGGCTGTGTTAAGGGAGGTCCTGGGAAGAGGCATAAATAGGACATTGACATGTGTTTTGTGGAATGTGGAAGGAGGGGTTATGATCAATAGTTGTAACATTTTGTGAGAAATATGTTCTTTGGTAAAGGGAAATAACAGGGTTGGGTAGGGTAAGTGTGGGTAAATTTGAATGTAATATCAGTTTTTTTGAATTTGAGGAGGGTTTAGAGACAATACTGGTAGTGTTTATTGTATGTGTGGAGGAAGGGGGAACTTTGAATACAATATTGCAGTGTGAATCAGGGAAGGAGAGGTTTGGGGAGAATTTAGGTTGTGTTTAGGGAGGTGCTTGGAAAAGACATAAATATGAAAATGACATGTGTTTTGTGGAATGGGAAAGCAGATACTAGTTCTGGATAGTCATACTGTTTTTAGATAAATTTATATTTTGTGGAGCTGTGAAAGACCAGGAGTAGGCTTTATTTTGGGGGTAAATTTTAATGTCATTTGTGCTTTGTGACCTTGAAAAAGAGGGGTTGGAGAGGATACAAGTAATGCAAAGAATGGTCAAGGGAGTGGTTAATTTAAATATGGATGTGTTGGAAGGAGGCAGCAGACTGAATGTGTTGTGTCAATAAGGGAAGTTGAGGCTGGGGAGGATAGGGTGGTGGGGACATTTTTAAATGTGATGTGTGCTTTAAAAATCAGAGAAGGAGAGTTAAGAGAGGATAATGGTAATGTTTAGAGTGTGTGGGATCACTTTGAATGTAATGTTTGCCTTGTGAATCAGGGATGGAGGGGTTGCGAGGATACTGATAATGCTTTAGGAGAGGAGCCATTATTTACTGGGAAGTGAAGGGGGGGGGGGGAAAGGTTAGTGGTCATGTTTATGGAGAAATATGTTTTATGGATTAAGAAAAGACAAGATGGATGGGAGACTCTGAATGTGATGTAAGTTTTGTGGATTTGGAAGGGTAATAGTAATATTACATGTGAAATATATTTTATGAGTCAGGGAAATACTGGGGATGGGGTAAGGTTTTTGGCAAATGAATTTGCTTTGTGTATCAGGGAAGAAAGGCTGGGGAGGTTAGTTTTTAGAGTGCTGGGGATTACTTTTAATGAAATGTGTGTTTTATATATCAGGGGAAGATGAATTGTGGAGGATATAGGTTATGCTAGGGAGGTGCAAAAGGGTTTAATTTGAAGTTCCAATGTCCTTTGTTGATTTGGAAATAAAGGGTGGGAGAGGATACTCGTAAATAAATATGTTCAGGGATAAGGGAAAGACCAGGGTGTTGGGGGTAATAGCTTTGGGGAGTAAATCTGAATGTGATGTATGCTTTTGAATTTGGGAAGGAGGGTTGGGAGAGGATAATGGTTATGTCTAGAATGTTTGAGGTAGCTTTGAATATAATATGACCTTTGTTAATCAGGGGAGCAAGGATGGAGGTGTGGGAAATGGATTAATCTGAATGTGAAATGTGATTTGTTGATTGGGGAATGAGGTGTAGGAGAGAATACTCATGTGGTTTACTATCAAATAAGTTCAGACTATAAGAGAAAGGGGTGGGATGGGTTTTTGGGTTAAATTTGAATGTGATGTGAGCTTAATAAATTGGGGAAGAAGGGTTAAGAAAGGATAATGGTATTGTTTAGAGTGTGTGGGGTCATTCGGAATGTAATGTTAATGCCTTGTGAATTAGGGAAAGAGGGGTTGCAAGTAGGATTGATACTGATAATGCTTTAGGAGAGCAGGCATAAATATGAATGTGCTTTGTTACAGTTTGAGGAAGAAGGGGTGGGAGAGAATAGTTGTAACGTTTAGTGTGAATTATGTTTTGTGGATCAGAGAAAGAACATTTCATGAATTTGAATGAAATGTGCGCTTTGTTCACCAGGAGGAAGGAACTGATAGCAATGAGTGGTTTACGACCTGTAAATGTGAATGTGACATGTGCTTTGTGGATTGAGGAAGAAGAATGATGGGACTTTAGTCTTAATGTTTTGTAAGAAATATGTTCTATGAATCAGGGAAAGACTTGGGTGGGTAGTGTTTGTGTGGTGGTGGAGAGGGCAAATTTTAAATGCAATGTGTACTGTGTGAACTGGGGAAGGAGGGTTGGAAGAGGATACTTGTAATGAAAAGGATGAATGTGGGGTGGGGGAGGGTACATGTATACTTTAAATGTGATATGGTCAATGTTAATCATGAAAGGTGGGGTCGTTAAGGATATAGGCTGTGTTAAGGGAGGTCCTGGGAACAGGCATAAATAGGACAGTGACATGTGTTTTGTGGAATATGGAAGAAGGGGTTATGATTGATAGTTGTAATAATTTGTGAGAAATATGTTCATTGGTAAAGGGAAATAACAGGGTTGGGTAGGGTAAGTGGGTAAATTTGAATGTTATATCAGTTTTTTTGAATTTGAGAAGGAGGGTTTAGAGACAATACTGGTATGTTTTTGGTATGTGTTGGGGAAGGGGGAACTTTGAATGCAATATTGCAGTGTGAATCAGGGAAGGAGAGGTTTGGGGAGAATTTAGGTTGTGTTTAGGGAGGTACTTGGAAGAGACATAAATATGAAAATGACATGACTGTGTTGGGATGGGAAAGCAATTACTAGTACTGGATAGTCATAATGTTTTTAGATAAATTTATATTTTGTGGAGCTGTGAAAGACCAGGAGTAGGCTTAATTTTGGTGGTAAATTTGAATGTCATGTATGCTTTGTGACCTTGAAAAAGAGGGGTTGGAGAGGATACAAGTAATGTAAAGAATGGTCAGGGGAGTGGTTAATTTAAATATGGATGTGTTGGAAGGAGGCAGCAGACTGAATGTGTTGTGTCAATTAGGGAAGTTGAGGCTGGAAGGATAGGGTGGTGGGGACATTTTTAAATGTGATGTGTGCTTTAAAAATCAGGGAAGAAGGGTTATGAGAGGATAATGGTAATGTTAAGAGTGTGTGGGATCACTTTGAATGTAATGTTTGCCTTGTGAATCAGGGAAAGAGAGGTTGTGAGAAAACTGATAATGCTTTAGGAGAGCAGCCATTATTTACTGGGAAGTGGGGTGAAGCGGGGGTGTGAAGGTTAGTGGTCATGTTTATTGAGAAATATGTTTTATGGATTAAGAAAAGACAAGATGGATGGGGGACTCTGAATGTGATGTAAGTTTTGTAGATTTGGAAGGATAATAGTAATATTACATGTGAAATATATTTTATGAGTCAGGGAAATACTGGGGATGGGGTAAGGTTTTTGACAAATGAATTTGCTTTGTGTATCAGGGAAGGAAGTCAGGGGAGGTTAGTTTTTAGAGTGCTGGGGGTTATTTTTAACGAAATTTGTGTTTTATATACTGTGAAATCATTTAAATTCGCTGGGATGAAATTTCGCGCAAACGGCAAAAACAGTACGTTCGCGCGGTCCTAAATTCGCGCATTTTCAATTTCAGATTCAATTTTTTTATCAGCATAAAAAGCAGACGACAGCTGCATGACGCTGGATGTATACGTGTCAATTACCGCGGTCCGCTTTCGAATATACAAACTGACAGGTCCAACTGTTGATTGACGTTAATTGACACAGGTTAAGTGTGCACAGATTAAAAGATCGATACCGACAGGTCTTTTGTAACCGGTCCCTAATCAATTACGCTAAAAAAAAAAAACATTGCCGCTTGCAAAAATTACTTTTACTCGTTCGTGTCCTATTTATGTGTTGTTACTTCCATTTGCTTTCATTCTTAAATTCTCAAAGAATAAAATAAGTTTCAATAGCAAAAAAAAGTTTGTTTCTCATTGAAAATTTAACGAATTATCGAAATAGTGGAGACAACGATGCAATAATTATTAGTAAACGCTTCAGACAAGCGTTCAACAATTTAAGGAAATACAAATGAAACATACTTAAAAAGAAAACATAATAAGTTTCATTTTAATTTTGCTAGTTATTTAGAATTTGCCAAAACATCCGATGATTCAAGTTATATTGGCTAAAAACAACAACTAATGGTCAAAAGTGAGTGGAAAAATATATGCAGGTATTTCGGACAGGATCAAGATTCGGATAACGTAAGTGTTTTATCAGTTTAATAAAAGCGCGGTCTTAAATTCGCGCATTGTTCCTAGCGCGAAATACGCAAAAATTCGTCCTACGCGAACAAAAATGATTTCACAGTAACAGGGGAAGATGAATTGTTGAGGATATAGGTTATGCTAGGGAGGTGCAAAAGGGTTTAATTTGAAGTTCCAATGTCCTTTGTTGATTTGGAAATGAAGGGTGGGAGAGGATACTCATAAATAAATATGTTCAGTGGATAAGGGAAAGACCAGGGTGTTGGGGGTAATAGCTTTGGGGAGTAAATCTGAATGTGCTGTATGCTTTTGAATTTTGGAAGGAGGGTTGGGAGAGGATAATGGTTATGTCTAGAATGTTTGAGGTAGCTTTGAATATAATATGACCTTTGTTAATCAGGGAAGCAAGGATGGAGGTGTGGGAAAAGGATTAATCTGAACACAATGCTGAATGTGAAATGTGATTTGTTGATTGGGGAATGAGGTGTAGGAGAGAATACTCATGTGGTTTACTATCAAATAAGGTCAGACTATAAGAGAAAGGGTTGGGATGGGTTTTTGGGTTAAATTTAAATGTGATGCGTGCTTAATAAATTGGGGAAGAAGGGTTAAGAGAGGATAATGGTATTGTTTAGAGTGTGTGGGGTCATTCTGAATGTAATGTTAATGCCTTGTGAATCAGGGAAAGAGGGGTTGCGAGTAGGGCTGATACTGATAATGCTTAGGAGAGCAGGCATAAATCTGAATGTGCTTTGTAGTTTGAGGAAGAAGGGTTGTGAGAGAATAGTTGTAATGTTTCGTGTGATTTATGTTTTGTGGATCAGAGAAAGAACATTTTGTAACTTTGAATGAAATGTGTGCTTTGTTCACTAGGAAGGAGGAGTTGGTAGCAATGAGTGGTTTACGACCTGTAAATTTGAATGTGACATGTGCTTTGTGGATTGAGGAAGAAGAATGATGGGACTTTAGTCTTAATGTTTTGTAAGAAATATGTTCTATGAATCAGGGAAAGACTTGGGTGGGTAGTGTTTGTGTGGTGGTGGAGAGGGCAAATTTTAAATGCAATGTGTACTGTGTGAACTGGGGAAGGAGGGTTGGAAGAGGATACTTGTAATGATAAGGATGAGTGTGGGGTGGGGGAAGGTATACTCTAAATGTGATATGGTCAATGTAAATCAAGAAAGGTGGGGTGGTAAAGGATATAGGCTGTGTTAAGGGAGGTCCCCGGAAGAGGCATAAATAGGACGGTGACATGTGTTTATATGGAATGTGGAAGGAGGGGTTATGATAGCTGTAATATTTTGTGAGAAATATGTTCTTTGGTAAAGGGAAATAACAGGGTTGGCTAGGGTAAGTGGGTAAATTTGAATGTAATATCAGTTTTTTTTTCTTAATTTGGGAAGGAGGGTTTAGAGACAATACTGGTAGTGTTTATTGTATGTGTGGTGGAAGGGGGAACTTTGAATGTGATATTGCAGTGTGAATCATGGAAGGAGAGGTTTGGGGAAAATTTAGGTTGTGTTTAGGGAGGTGCTTGGAAGAGACATAAATTTGAAAATGAAATGTGTTTTGTGGAATGGGAAAGCAGATACTAGTACTGGATAGTCATATGTTTTTAGATAAATTTATATTTTGTGGAGCAGTGGAAGACCAGGAGTAGGCTTAATTTTGGGGGTAAATTTGAATGTCATGTATGCTTTGTGACCTTGAAAAAGAGGGGTTGGAGAGGATACAAGTAATGTAAAGAATGGTCAGGGGAGTGGTTAATTTAAATATGGATGTGTTGGAAGGAGGCAGCAGACTGAATGTGTTGTGTCAATAAGGGAAGTTGAGACTGGAAGGATAGGGTGGTGGGGACATTTTTAAATGTGATGTGTGCTTTAAAAATCAGGGAAGGAGGGTTAAGAGAGGATAAATGTTAAAGTTTGGGGAAGAGTAAATTTAAGTGTGGGATGTGTTTTGTTTATGGAAAATGAGGGGTAAGAGAGGGTAGTTGTGATGTTCAGTGTGAAATGTGATTTGTACAACAGGGAAAGTATATAGGTGGAATGGGGTAGGGGATGGGCAAATTTGAATATGATGTTAGCTTTGTAAATTGAGGAAGGAGAGGTTCAGAAGGATCGAGGTTACATTTAGTTTAAAACATGATTTATGGATCAGGGAAATAACAGGTGGTGGGAAGGTGGGGTGTAAATTTGAATGTGTTTTGTGAATCAGGGAAGGACGGTGAGGATGATTTAAGTCATATATTGGTAGGTTCATGGAGGAGTAAATCTGATATTAACATATGCTTGCACACATGTCTTTAAGGCACATAAGGCAATAAAATGTTGGGAAAGGCAATGAAAAGTATGGGAAAGGCAATGTGAAGTTCTGAAAAGGCATGTGAAAGAACAGGACTGATTATATATATTGTTGTTGCCTGATGGTGCACTTGAAGTATAGGTCTGATGTGTAAAGCAACTGGAAGCATTACAGTTACTTAAGTAATTGGGAGCACTGAATCAGTTATCGAGACAATGCACAATGCTGTGCTGCTACACAGACATCTTTTGACTAGTCTTAAAGTTTTGCAAAGGATTCAAGACCTATCCAGATTTAATGTTGCTCACTGGCGATTACGTTCTCCACATACTTTTGTGAAGATTTTGTTTGGGAAACCATAACCCTGACCTATAAAATATACTGACTTAAAACAACTACTTAAGCAATAAATATATTGAAATGAGGTACAAAATTCATCCATACTGTCTTTCTTAAAATCAAAATGAGGAATAAAGAAAAGAAGTATTCTAACCTTTCTGAACAAATTTAGACAGGCTACACATAAAACAAGTGTTTACATACTTTCACAAATTCATGAGAAGGAATTATCATAGTCATTGATGATCACAAAAGAAGTTTTTAGACATTTCCTAATTTGAAATATGCAGTGCATACCAGTTTAATTTATCATAGCTCATATTTTCACATGTTTATAAAAAGATCATAGTAACAGAAACCATAAGCCTGATAAAATGATATAAGAAATCTTTTTTTTTTTTGAGCTTACAGACATGAAATTTATATTCACTGCATATTTTTCTATAATTTAAATGTCCTCTGAACAACACAAAAGCAGAATATGATTGCTAGAGACTTGATACCAGTAAGGAGCCATAACTCTCACCTTTATATTATACAGATTTTAGACTGAAATTAAGGCTGTATATTTTACTTGCTCTTGAAATTCATCCATATATTCTATATTAATTTTAAATAATGATAAAAAGAAGCACTTTGACCTTTACAACTTATTTCAAACAGGCTACATATAAGAATCAAACCTGCTGCAGTTTGTACTTTTACATAAACTTGTTTGAGTAATTTTTACCAGAACCCTGCAAATCATTCTGACATCAGAATTCATGTTATTGTAATGGATTTATCTTGACCTATTGTAAAATGATGACAACAGAATGATGATGGAAGTGTTATATCTCAGAATGATGATGGAAGTGTTATATCTCATACTTTATTGTTAGACTGGCAGATTATGCTGATCAGATTTATTGCAGGGGGAACTGAAAGTGATGCAAGCTTTGTGATTTAGGACGTTAATGGTAAAAATATATGTGAAATATGTATATATAAATATACAGGGACAGGGACAGATGTGGCGTTGGGTGGGGTTAGGGGACTGGAATGAATTTGGTTTGTTAATTAGGGAGGATGGGCTGGGGAAGAAACTGGTAATGTTTAGGGTGGTGGGGTTACTTTGAATGTGAATTAAGCTTTGTTAATAAGGGAAGGAGGGATGGAAGAAGGTAAGAGTAATGTTTTGGGAGGTGTGGTGAAGGGTTTAATTTGAATGTGAAATGTGATTTGTTGATTGGAGAATGAGGTGAAGAAGAGGATATTCTTACATTTTAGTGTCAAATATGTTCAATGGATACGGGAAAGATGGGTGAATTTCAGCGTTAAATTTGAATGTGATTTGTGCTTCATAAATTGTGGAAGGAGAAGATAGTCATTATGTATTGTGTTAAGCATGTGCTGTCAGGCGCGTAGCTACCAGTACGCAAAAAACGCAGCTGCGTACATATTGGTCCAGAAAATCTTTTTGAATAGTTGTTAGTAGATGTTCCATCAGAAAAAGTAAAACAAAAATCGAGTAAAATTGGTGAAAAAATATTATTCATTTTATGCCAAAAACCCGCCAAAACGCTCCTGAGTCGATCTACAGATCTGCCCCCGGACTCCCCTACGATTCTGCGTACACCTTCAAAAACCCTTGCTACGCCCCTGGCTGTGGTTGCTCTAAATGTAATGTTTACTTTGTGAATCAGGGAAGGAGGGGCTGAGAGGATACTGATAATGTTTCGGGAAAGCAATGCAAAATGTTTTTGTGGTTTGAGACAGGAGTGGTTGGAGAGGACAGTCATTATGTCTTGTGAGAAATCAGTTTTATGGATCAGAAAAAGACTGGTTTGGATAAATCTGAATTAAATGTGTGCTTTGGCAACCAGGAAGGAGGAGTCAGTGATGATACTAGCAATGAGAGGTTTGGGAGGTGTAAATTTTAATCTGACTTGCGCACCATGGATTTGAGGGTAGTCATAATGTTTTGTGAGCAATATGTTTTATGGATTAGGGAAAGACTTGGGGAAGTGAGGGGGTGTGGGGAGGGAGCAATGGAAATTTGAATGAAATATGTGCTGTGTGAATTGGGAAAGGGGTTGAAAGATGATACAAGTAATGATAAGGGTGCGTGTGTGGGTGGGGTGTTTTCTTTGAATGTGATGTGTGCAGTGTGAGGGAAGGAGGGGTGGGGGGAGACTTTGGGTTGTGTTAAGGGAAATGCTGGGAAGAGGCATAAAAATGAAAGTAGGCAGCGTTTTGTAGACTGGGGAAGGAGGTATTGGACAGTCATATTGTTTTGAAAGAAATATGTTTTCTTGATCAGGGAAAAATCAGGGGTCGGACAGTGTCTGGAGTAAATTTGAATGTCATGTGTGCTTTGTAAATAAAGGAAGGAGGGCAAGGTGGTAACTGGTGATGTTCAGAGTGGATCGTAATTCCTTGAATATGATGCGTGCTTTGTAAATCAAGGATGGAGGGCTGGAGAGGATCAATGTTTAGGGAGGTGTGGGGAGGGGTAAATTTTAATGTAAAATGTGCTTTGTTGATTGAACTAGAACTGCCACTGTCATGGTGTGAATACCCCTGCATAGCGCTTTGTCAGAATCAACAGGGGTCATTGAGAGGTCATGGACAACCTCCCTGCTAAATCTGAGGGTAGTAAGCCAGTATATTGCTTAGTTATGTATTCTACATGTTTTTTAGTGGCAAAGATTAAAGTAACCATTACCTTTGACCTACTACCTCAAAACTGAAATTGCCATTGCATGACTTGTACCCCCCTGTGGACCAAAGGATTGTTAAGTTATTGGGCGGACAAGGAAAATCTGACGGACGGATAGACAGATGGACGGCAGACAAGTTGATTCCAGTATACCCCCTTTACAACTTCGTTGTGCGGAGGTATAACAAATTTTCTTTATATTACATGTTTTTTAATGGATTTAAGTCATTTTTACTCATTTATGCCGCATAACTGGCAGGTCAAGCTTTTGAGTGAATGCCACTGTAACCATAACCTTTGACCCAGTGACCTCAAAATCAGTAGGGGGGAATGTACTAATCATGACCAACCTCCGTACTAAATATGAAGACTGAGGGTCAAAGGATTCTTCAATTATTGGGCATACAATCTTTTTTTAGTCAAAGCTCCTGTGACCATGACCTGAGCTAAGAAATTGCTCCATACCCAGTTATCTCAAAATAAATAGGGGTCATCATTTGGTCATGACCAACCTCTAAACCAAATATGAAGACTGTGGGTCAAAGGATTCTTAAGTTATTGGGCGGACAAGCTTTTTTAGTCAAGGCTCCTGTGACCTTGACCTTTGACCCAGTGACCTCAAAATAAATAGGGGTCATTTATTGGTTATGACCAACCTCCACACCAAATATATTGGGCAGACAAGCTTTTTTAGTCAAGGCCCCTGTGACCTTGACCTTTGACCCAGTGACCTCAAAATCAATAGGGGTCATCTACTGGCCATGACCAATCTCCAGACCAAATATGAAGACTGTTGGTCAAAGGATTCTTAAGTTATTGGGCGGACAAGGAAAAACCGACGGACAGCCGGACGGACGGACGAACAGGCTGATTCCAGTATACCCCCCACAACTTCATTGTGCGGGGGTATAAAAAAGGATGGGTGGGAGAGAGTAGTTGCAGTGTTTAGTGAAAATACATCCTGTATATCAGTAAAAAAACCTAAGTGGGATGAGGCGGGGGCAAAATTTGAATGTGACGCGTGCTTTGTTCATTGGGGAAGGAGGGGGTGGGGGAGGATTCAGGTAATATTTAGTCTGAAATGTTTTGTAGATCAGGGAAAGACCTGGACTTAGTAAGGTAGTGGGATAGTGGGGGTGTAAATTTGAATTTGTTTTGTGAATTAAGGAAAGCAGGGTGGGGTTGATTTAAATCATATATGAAAAGGCTTGTGGAGGGCTAAATTTTATTAAATAATGCTTGTACATGTCTCTAAGACACATACTTTTTGTGATAATTTTGTAAGGGAAACCATAACTCTGATCTTTAAAATATACCGACTTAAGTAATTAAATATATTGAAATGAGCTATGAAATTGCTCCATACTGTCTATCTTAAAATCAAACTGAAGAATTCTGACCTTTCAGAACCTTTTTTCAGACAGGCTTCAACATTACACAAGTGGCAACATGTATACTTCAAATATTCATGAAATGAATGTATTATAGTTCTACCATAACTCTGTCAATTATACTGAAATTTGAAGGTATCCTATCATTCTAAATTTATCTTCACCTGTAGTAAAATTGGATGATCACAAAAGAAGTTTAGACCAATCCTAGTTTTAAATAGATTATTTCAAATTTTCATTGAAACATAAGATTTAAGTGGGAACCATAACCCAGCCAGTAATATACTGCATTCATTTTGATAGTTCCATGGTAACAAATTATTGCTCTTATAATGACATCAGAAGTATTCTGACTATCTACTCTAGATTTAGACAGGCAGCACAAATTACTCAACTTTATTATTGCAGCTAATACTTTCACATATTCATACAGACTACTCACATAAAAGTTGAAACATTCTCAATTCATCTTGACTTATTGTAAAATTTTATGATTACAAAAGACATTTTTTTCACCTTTCTTAGTTTTAAATAGGCAGTGCATACCAGTTACATTTATTGCAGCTCATATCAATAATTATATTTATAAGAAGATCATTATAGTGGAAACCATAATGCTAAGAACCATGTTAATTTAGAAAACAGATTTTCTGCAGCTTGTACTTTTACTTATAACTTGTTTTACTAACGAAAACTGACATTAGAATGCATTGTACTGAATTTATCTTGACCTGTTGTAAAATGATGGCAACAGATGGAAGTGTTATGATCTCGTACATTACTGTTAGACAGACAGATCATGCTGATCAGATTTATTGCAGCAGATTCTTTCACATTATCATGGAAACATGTTACTAAAGTTGGGACCATAACCCTGCCAGTCACATACTGCACTCCTATTGACAGTTTCACTGTACCATTTTATTCATCTTGTTTGAAATAATGACATCAAAACTATTACAACTTTCTACCTTAGACTTAGATAGGCAGCACAAATTGTTTTATTTTATGACAGCTATTTTTTCACCTATTCATACAGACATCTTACATAAAAGTTGACACTATCACTGCCATGCAGTCAGACACTGATTAGATAATATTTCCATTGTACTGAATTATTTATCTTGTTTGAAATATTGACATCAGAAGTATTATGACTCTCTACACTAGATAAAGATAGGCAGCACAAATGATGTATTTTATGGCAGCTATTTTTTCACCTATTCATACAGACATCTTACATAAAAGTTGAAACTGGCAGCTATTTTTTCACCTATTCATACAGACATCTTACATAAAAGTTGAAACTATCACTGCCTTGCAGTCAGACACTGTTTAGATAATATTTCCATTGTACTGAATTATTTATCTTGTTCCATAGTGATATCAAAATGAAGTATTATGTACTTTTACTCTAGTTTTAGAGAGGCAACATAATTATACTGGTCAGCTCAATCAATGTGTTGTTTTTTCTGTAATTATGTAAATACATATTGTTGTTAAAACCATAACAGTTCTAGTCATACATGTTTAGATAATATTTCAATTGTACTGAATTATTTATCTTGTTCTAATGATGAAAATGTAAGACTTACAAACACAGGGTGTGTCTTTTTTACAAACTTATAACATTAAAGCAGAATGATGCTGCCAGAAGCTAGATTCCATTAAAGGAAGCATAACTCTTACCTGTGAGTTATACTGACTTAAGACAGTCACTTAGACATTATATTTTTCAACCATAAGAATTTATTCAGATTTACAATCTTGGATTTAAAAGACAATAGCACATAATTATCAGATTTGTTGTTGCTTTCACATAAACATAAAATTGTTTTAACCATATCACTGCAAGACATAATTTGTGTTATTAGACATCTTGTCCTAAAATGATGGCACCATAATGAAGTTATTTAACCCTATTTCTCTAAAACTAAGACAGGCAGCACATACCAATTTCAGACAGGCTACTGAGACAATTCCTTGTAAAATTTTAACACTTCTGCCAACCTAAACATGCAGTAAAAAATACCATAACCCTGCAAACCTCTAATTATACCAATAAAGACAGCTACTTAGAAGCAATATACAGGTTTTAGACAGGCTGCACATAGAATAAGTGCACTTCATACTGTCACATAATCATGTACAGAAATTATTAAAGTCATACCATAGAACTCAACTAAGGCAATGAATGTGTCCCATCATTCTTAAATCATCTTGACTTATTGTAAAATTTGATGATTACAAATTAAGTTCTGTTTTCACCTTTCTTAGTTTTAAATAGGCAGTGCATACCAGATACATTTATTGCAGCTCATATTAACATATTTATAAAGAGATCAGAATAGTGAACAAGATAATGCTAAGAATCATTTTGACATTAGAAATCAGATTTTCTGCAGCTTGTACTTTTAATTAACATTGTTTTACTAACTAAAACGAACATCAGAATGCATTGTACTGAATTTATCTTGACCTGTTGTGAAATGATGACAGACAACATAATTATGGATATGTTATGATCTCGTATTCTATTGTTACAGACAGAATATGCTGATCAGATTTATTGCAGCAGATTCTTTCACATTATCATGGAATCATGTTATTAAAATGGGAGACAATAACTCTGCCAGTCACATATTGCACTCCTGTTCACAGTTTCACTGTACCAAATTATTAATCTTGTCTGAAATAATGACATCAAAACTATTACAACTTTCTACCTTAGACTTAGACAGGCAGCACAAATTGTTTTATTTTATGGCAGCTATTTTTTCACCTATTCATACAGACATTTTACATAAAAGTGGATACTATCATTTCAAGTCAAACACTGTTAATATAATGTCTTCCATTGTACTGAATTATTTATTTTGTTCTAATATGATGATCTTACTATGAAGTATAATGAATTTCACTCTATTTTTAGACAAGCATCACAATCATACTGGTCAGCTAATAAATTGTACTTTTGCATATTCATGGAAATATATTCATTGTTGTGAAATTTTAACCTTGCAGAATACTGGTACGCTCATACAATGAACTTTTGCATGTCATGGAAATATCAAATAGTTGCTGAAACCATAACTCTGCCAGTCACATATATAGCCATAATTAAACTGTTATGCTCACACACAGGAAGTGTTTTTTTCATGCTTATCACACTGTATATATTAATAGTCTAAATCACAGAACAGAAACTGTTGCTGCCAGAAACATGATTTCATTTACAAACCATTCCACTTACTTGTGAATTAAAGTGACTTTAGACACTGACTTATGCAAAATATTTTTTTGAACTATTTTCCATTTTGAATTGAAATGATGATAGCACATAATTATCAAATTAGTTGCAGTTTGCACTTTTATATATAGTAAACTATAATGTTTCAACAATAACCCTACAAGACATACTATGAGCCTTATTCAACATGTTGTCCTCAAATGATGGCATCATAAATATTATAACCTTTTTCTCTAAACTTAAAACAGGCAGCACAGTTTCAGACAGGCTACCCAGACAATTCCCTTTAAAAGAAATGTATTATCTACAAACATCTACCAAACTATCAAAACAGTCAAGAAAACCATAACCCTGTCAACCTCTAATTATACCAATAAAGACGTCTACTAAGAAGAAAAACTTCTTATGCTAGATAAGTTTCAGATAGGCCACACATAGAATAAGTGCACTTCATATTGTCAAATAATAATGCTAGGAAATTAATATAGTCATACATTGAAACACTTCTCAGGCAAAGTAACCCATCATTCTTAATTCATCTTGAGCTATTGTAAAATTTGATAATTTCAAAAGAAATCTCTTTTTAGACCTATCCAAGTTTTAAATAGGAAATGCTTACCAGTTACATTTACCACAGCTCGTATTAACATATTTATAAAAAGATCACATTGTGGAAACTATAAGGCTAAGAATCATTATGATTTGCACTTCTACATAAACTTGTTTTAATTAGTTTACCATAACCCTCGAAATTGTACTGTCAGCAGAATGTATCTTACTGTACTGAATTTATCTTGACCCATTGTAAAATGACAACAGATGGATAGTTTACTGTTAGACAGAAAATGCAGATCACTTATTGCAGCAGATGCTGTCACATTTGTATTAAAGTGGGAACCATAACCCTGTCAGTCATATACTGCATTCATATTGATAGTTTCACTGTACCAAATTATTGATCTTGTCTGAAATAATGACATCAGAAGTACTATGACTTTCTCATCTAGATTTTGATAGGCAACAAAAATTATTTAACTTAATTGTGGCTAATCTTTTGACACATTCATACAGGCATTTTAGATATAAGTTGAAACCATAACAATGCCAGGCAAATGCTTTTCAGATAATGTTTCTATTGAACAGAATTATTTATATGTTTCTTAAGTAATGATATCAAAACGAAGTTTTATGATTTTTTTCTCTAGTTTCAGAGAAGCAGCATAATTATACTGGGCATCTCATACATTATGTTTTTCATAATAATGGTAATACATATTGTTGTTGAAACCATAACTCTGCCAATCATAGTCATGATGAAAGTGTTGAAGTTACAAACACAGGGTGTGACTTTTTTTGTATACTTATCACATATTATTAATATATGAATCTGAATTACAGAAAAGCAATTTGATGCTGTCAGAATCATGATTCCATCAGTGAACCATTACTCTAACCTATAAATTATACTGACTTAAGACAGTAAGACAGTACATATTTTTTTAACTATCAAAATCCATCCAGAGTTTCAATGTTTAATTAAAATGACAATAATTATTCATCATTTTAAGATTAGTTGCAGCTTACACTTTTACGTTAACTGAAAATATTTTAACCATAACCCTGAAAGATGAATTATGTGTTTAATTTAATAAGCCACAAAGGATTAGAGATATTAAGTCCCTAAGTAGGTTCAAGGTCACTACAAAGGAACACCTATTAAGCTCAGTTCACTTCTAATTTTTGTTTCATTAAATGCTTTTCATTTAGTACCATATTTTTACCCACCAGTCAATAATTTAACTTATTTTCTTTAAAGTATATTTAACTCCATGGTTTTATGCTTTAGACTTTTTATTATATTTAATGTCAGATTGATTATTTTCATATTCATTCCAAAATTGATAGT
This sequence comes from Cyclina sinensis, assembly GCA_012932295.1. NCBI lineage: Eukaryota > Metazoa > Mollusca > Bivalvia > Venerida > Veneridae > Cyclina > Cyclina sinensis. The sequence continues at coordinate 12,986,380 of JAAONU010000019.1, forward strand.
TTATTTTCATTTTCATGGCTGCATCAAGTATTTTCTTATCTAAATTTTGTTTAATAATTTTTGATATGTACTAGTAAGTTTAATTTGCTCTGTTACTTTTAATTTATATACATTACACTATTTTATATTATAATGATGTGGTAGGATTATCTTTTATCTCAGTTAAAATGTCTTTCAATTTTACTCTTTAATAATATCTCATAGTTAATTTAAAGTCTTTAATTTATTAAATTTTTTTTCTCTTCAGCTGTGATTTGTAAATTTGTGATAGTGTCTTCCTATGTCACTCAATACTATATCTTAAGGACCACAATGGAAATAAGAGTTTATTTTAACTCTTTTGTTTGTGTCATCCTTGATGTATAATGTTGTTTGACATGGCTGTTCATTAATCATACATGTTGTTACTTGTTGTATGTATGTAAAATGATGTATGCCATGTTGACACATTGTATATCGAAATAAATCAATCAATCAAATTATACATTTTTATCAAAAAGATGGCACCATAATGAAGTCTAATACCTTTTCTCTATAAATAAGATGGTAAGCAAAGAGCTGTTTCAGACAGGCTACTGAGACAATGTCTTTTAAAGGAATGTATACATTGTAATTTAAACAGTTCTGCCATTCAGTTATGCAGTAAAGAAATCCATTACCTTGCCAACCTCTAATTAAACCTTTAAAGATAACTGCTTAGAAGCAAGCGCTTTTTGATTAAAAAAAACTCCATAACTCTGTCACTCTTAGCACAGACACAAAGCTATCTGTTTAAAATACACTTTCAACTGAATTAATATTCATAACTGACAGAATATTAAGTCAACTAATTTTGCTCAGCTCTATGTTATCTGATTTTTCCTCCAGACATTGTATTACATTTACCTTAACCAAATTTAGATCATTCCCCTATGTTACAAATTTTCAAATGGCAAAAGTCTTAAGCACGTGAAGGGAGTAGTGCATGCAGTGCAAGGGGAAGGTGAAGCTTAAGACTTCATACCATTTGAAAACTTCAAATCAATTACTGTAGAACCCTTACATACCTATAATTTTGAAGATTATGTCAGAGGTCAAATCAAGAAAACATAAACTGAGAGGCCATAGAGCTTTTATAATAAGTTTCTGATGGGACTGGTTTGGTCAGAAATGCTGCCAAACATTCCTTTATATGAATGACTTAAACCTGTCAACTTAAGCTAAAACAGGAGCTGGCTAACAGTCCTTTACATTAATCAATATCACCTGCCTATCTAAAACCTTATTCAAGTTCTGGTCAGAAATGCTGCCAATTAAACCTTACTATATTGATCACATAAATCTGGTTATCTTTAACCTCACCTAAGTTATTTTTATGGAAACAGGTTGCACAACAGACTTCATAAACATCATCTTAAATTGTGCCAATATTAAATTAAGTTTCTGTCAAGAGTTGACCTAAATATAAATCATTTCACTTGTCAACCTAAAGAACCTTAAGCATAATAGAAATAAATTGACTGAAAGTTCCTAACATGAATCAGATAAATCTGCCTCTATTTAAACATACCAAGGTTTTAACCAAATTCTTATCAGATTCTTTGAGTAAGTTATTATCATAAATAAGCTTCCATTAAGACTTTAAATACATTATCTTAACCTCTGTATATGAATCATTTGGTAAACCAATGTAAAAAAACAGGATGCGAAAATGTTTAATTCTAATGAGCTGCAATACAGTCCTTATATGGTTAACTCATCAACCAAACTACTGGTAACTGACATTATACTTTACTTTGTCAGAAACAGTCTTTAACATATTTCAGTTGCAAGTATTCATAAGAACACTTTGGTCAGAAATGCTGCCAAACAGTCCTAAACATGAATCAACTTTTTTATCTGATCTTTTACCTCAGTTTTGTTGTGAAAGAGTTGCTTAACAGTACTTAATTCAGGAAGGAGGTGCAAAATAGACATTGAGTAAATAACATATAGCAAGCTGCCTATCTGTAGGTTTATTTTAGTTTTGATCCGAAATGCTGAAAAAAGTTCTTACTGTGAAAAACCTAGATTTTTTTATCTGAGTCTTTAGAAGGATAATAAAATTGAGCTGCTAAACAGACATTTATCAGAACCTTTATCTTAGTATAAGTCAGAAATGCTGTAAAATTGGTCTTAACATGAATCATTTAAACCCTTTTATCTAAATCTTCAAGTAAGTAACAGAAATGAGCTGCAGAACAGAGATTTATTAGAATAACATTAACCTGTCTTTCTTTTTTTGTTTTATCTTTGGTCAGAGACACTTTCAAACAGTTCTTTACAGATATCACTTAAACATCTCATATGAATCTTTAAGTCAGTAATAGAAATGAGCTGCAAAACAGACATTTATTAAAATAACATTTAACTTCCTCCCTTTAAGTTTTGGTCAGAGATGCTGCAAAAAAGTTTTTTAGATGATCAACTTAAATCATATATATAAATGAATCTTAAATTTAGTAACAGAAAAGAGCTGCAAAACAGATATTTATTATAAAAATAAAGCATTAAGCTGCCTACCTGTATCTTTACCTTAGTTTTGGTCAGAAATGCTGCATAACAGTTCTTAACATGGAATCATTTAACCTTTTTTATCTGAATCTTTAAGTGAGTAGGAAATGAGCTGCAAAACAGACATTAATAAGAATTTATCAGAAAGCTGATTATCTGTATGTTTATCTTGTTTTGGTAAGAAATGCTGTCAAACTTGTCTTAACAGAAATTATTTTAACATTTTTATCTGAATATAAAATATTAGGAATGAGCTGCAAAACAGACATTTATTAGATTTTTACATAAGGCTGCACATCTTTATGTTTATCTTTGTTTTATCATAGTCAAAAATGCCATCAAATGCTCCTTTACATGAATAACCTGAATCTTTAGGTATTAGAATGAGCTGCAAATCAGACATTTATAAAAAAAATAACACATAAAGGTGCTTATCTGTATGTTTATATCTGTTTTTGGTCAGAAGGGCTTCTAAATGGTGTTGTGCATAAATCATTTTAACCTTTTTATCTGAATTTTTAAGTTTGTCATAGAAATGAGCTGCATAACAGACATTTATTAAAATAACATTTAACTGCCTCCCGTATCTTTATTTAAGTTTTGGTCCGAGATGCAGCTGCAAAAAAGTTGTTTTTGAATGAATAAACCAAACCCTTTATTTCTGAATCTAAAGCAAGTAATAGAAAAGAGCTGCAATACAGACATTTACTAGAAAAACAAAGCAAGCTGCCTATCTGTATCTTTACCTTGGCTTTTTTTCGGAAATGCTCCCAAACAGTTCTTAACATGAATCATTTTAACCTTTTTATCTAAATCTTTAAGTGCGGCAGAGAAATAATAGAGCTGAAAAACAGAAATTAGAATTTAACAAAAAGCTGCCTATCTGTATCTTTATCTTAGTTTAAGTGAAAAAAAATGCTGACAAACAGTTCTTTAAGGAATCATTAAACCATCTCATATGAAAATCAGTTATAAAAAGGAGTTGCAAAACAGACATTCATAAGAATTTAACACAAAGCTGCCTATCTGTATGTTTATACTTCTTTAAGTTAAAACTGCCACTAAATGGCCATGTACATGAATCATTTTAACCTTTTTATCTGAACGTTTAAGGTGCCATTGAAATTAGCTTCAAAACAGGCATTTTTTAAAATAACATTTAACCGCCACCAATTGTATGAGTAGGAAATGAGCTGCAAAACATTTATTTGAATTTATCATAAACCTGCTGCTTATCTGTATGTTTATCTTAGTTTTGGTCAGAAATGCTGCAAAACCTGTCTTAACAGAAATCATTTTAACATTTTATCTGAATATGAAGTATTAGGAATGATCTTCAAAACAAACATTAAAATTTATCATAAAGCTGCCTATCTCTATGTTTATCTTAGTTTTGGTAAGAAATGCTGCCAAACTGGTCTTAACAAAAATCATTTTAACATTTTATCTGAATGTAAAGTATAAGGAATGAGCTGCAAAACAGACATTTATTAGACTTTACATAAGGCTGCACATATTTATGTTTATCTTTGTTTTATCATAGTCAAAAATGCCATCGAATGGTCTTTACATGAATAGCCTGAATTTTAGGTATTAGAATGAGCTGCAAAACGGACATTTATAAGAATTTAATATAAAGCTGCCTATCTGTATGTTTATATCTGTTTTTAGTCAGAAGGGCTTCTAAATGGTCCTGTGCATAAATCGTTTGAATATATTTATCTCAATTTTAAGTGTGTCATAGAAATGAGCTGCAGAACAGACATTTATTAAAATAACATTTAACTGCCTCCCGTATCTTTATTTAAGTTTTGGTCGGAGATGCAGCTGCAAAAAAGTTGTTTTTGAATGAATAAATCAAACCCTTTATTTCTGAATCTAAAGCAATAGAAAAGAGCTGCAAAACAGACATTTACTAGAAAAACAAAGCAAGCTGCCTATCTGTATCTTTACCTTAGCTTTCTTTTCGGAAATGCCATTAAACAGTTCTTAACATGAATCATTTTAACCTTTTTATCTGAATCTTTAAGTGTGGCAGAGAAATAATAGAGCTGCAAAACAGAAATTTATTAGAATTTAACAAAAACCTGCCTATCTGTATCTTTATCTTATTTTTAGTGAAAAAAATGCTGACAAACAGTTCTTTAAGGAATATCTTAACTATCTCATATGGAAGTTAGTTATAGAAAGGAGTTGCAAAACAAACATTCTAAGAATTTAACACAAAGCTGACTATCTATATGTTTATACCTCTTTAAGTCAAAATTGCCACTAAATGGCCATGTACATGAATCATTTTAACCTTTTTATCTGAATCTTTAAGTGCGGCAGAGAAATAATAGAGCTGAAAAACAGAAATTTATTAGAATTTAACAAAAAGCTGCCTATCTGTATCTGTATCTTAGTTTAAGTGAAAAAAATGCTGACAAACAGTTCTTTAAGGAATCATTAAACCATCTCATATGAAAATCAGTTATAAAAAGGAGTTGCAAAACAGACATTCATAAGAATTTAACACAAAGCTGCCTATCTGCATGTTTATACTTCTTTAAGTCAAAACTGCCACTAAATGGCCATGTACATGAATCATTTTAACCTTTTTATCTGAACGTTTAAGGTGCCATTGAAATTAGCTTCAAAACAGGCATTTTTAAAATAACATTTAACCGCCACCAATTGTATGAGTAGGAAATGAGCTGCAAAACATTTATTTGAATTTATCATAAACCTGCTGCTTATCTGTATGTTTATCTTAGTTTTGGTCAGAAATGCTGCAAAACCTGTCTTAACAGAAATCATTTTAACATTTTATCTGAATATGAAGTATTAGGAATGATCTTCAAAACAAACATTAGAATTTATCATAAAGCTGCCTATCTCTATGTTTATCTTAGTTTTGGTAAGAAATGCTGCCAAACTGGTCTTAACAAAAATCATTTTAACATTTTATCTGAATGTAAAGTATAAGGAATGAGCTGCAAAACAGACATTTATTAGACTTTACATAAGGCTGCACATATTTATGTTTATCTTTGTTTTTTCATAGTCAAAAATGCCATCGAATGGTCTTTACATGAATAGCCTGAATCTTTAGGTATTAGAATGAGCTGCAAAACGGACATTTATAAGAATTTAATATAAAGCTGCCTATCTGTATGTTTATATCTGTATTTAGTCAGAAGGGCTTCTAAAAGGTCCTGTGCATATATCGTTTTAATTTTTTTATTTCATTTTTAAGTCTGTCATAGAAATGAGCTGCAGAACAGACATTTATTAAAATAACATTTAACTGCCTCCCGTTTCCTTAATGTTTAAGTTGCCATTGAAATGAGCTGCAAAACAGACATTTATTTGTATTTATCATAAATCTGCTGCCTATCTGTATGTTTATCTTAGTTTTGGTCAGAAATGCTGCCAACCCTGCCTTAACAGAAATCATTTTAACATTTTATCAGAATATAAAGTATTAGGAATGATCTTCAAAACAAACATTAGAATTTATCATAAAGCTGCCTATCTCTTTGTTTATCTTAGTTTTGGTAAGAAATGCTGCCAAACTGGTCTTAACAAAAATTATTTTAACATTTCATCTGAATATAAAGTATAAGGAATGAGCTGCAGAACAGACATTTATTAGACTTTACATAAGGCTGCACATATTTATGTTTATCTTTGTTTTATCATAGTCAAAAATGCCATCGAATGGTCTTTACATGAATAGCCTGAATTTTAGGTATTAGAATGAGCTGCAAAACGGACTTTTGTAAGAATTTAATATAAAGCTGCCTATCTGTATGTTTATATCTGTTTTTAGTCAGAAGGGCTTCTAAATGGTCCTGTGCATAAATCGTTTGAAAATCTCAATTTTAAGTCTGTCATAGAAATGAGCTGCAGAACAGACATTTATTAAAATAACATTTAACTGCCTCCCGTATCTTTATTTAAGTTTTGGTCGGAGATGCAGCTGCAAACAAGTTGTTTTTGAATGAATAAATCAAACCCTTTATTTCTGAATCTAAAGCAAGTAATAGAAAAGAGCTGCAAAACAGACATTTACTAGAAAAACAAAGCAAGCTGCCTATCTGTATCTTTACCTTAGCTTTCTTTTCGGAAATGCCATTAAACAGTTCTTAACATGAATCATTTTAACCTTTTTATCTGAATCTTTAAGTGTGGCAGAGAAATAATAGAGCTGCAAAACAGAAATTTATTAGAATTTAACAAAAACCTGCCTATCTGTATCTTTATCTTATTTTTAGTGAAAAAAATGCTGACAAACAGTTCTTTAAGGAATCACTTAACTATCTCATATGAAAGTCAGTTATACAAAGGATTTGCAAAACAAACATTCTAAGAATTTAACACAAAGCTGACTATCAATATGTTTATACCTCTTTAAGTCAAAATTGCCACTAAATGGCCATGTACATGAATCATTTTAACCTTTTTTTCCGAATGTTTAAGTTGCCATTGAAATGAGCTTCAAAACAGACATTTATTAAAATAACATTTAACCGCCTCCAGTTGTATCTTATTTTTGTTTTGTCGGAGATGCTGCAAAAAAAGTTTTTAACATGAATAGCTTACATTCTTTATACCTGAATGTTTTAGTACGTATCAGAAAAGAGCTGCAAAACAGACATTTATCATAAGAACAAAGCAAGATGGCTATTTGTATCTTAACCTTAGTTTTGGTCAGCAATTCTGCCAAACAGTTCTTAACGTGAATCATTTTAGCCTTTTTGATCTGAAACTTTAAGTCACAGAAATGAGCTGCAAAACAGACATTTATAAGAATGTAATGCAAACTGCCTATTTGTATGTTCATTCAAGTTTAAGTCAGAAATGCTGCCAAACTGAATTTAACAAAAATCATTTTAACATTTTATCTAAATAGAAAGTATTAGAAATGAGCTGTAACACAGACATTTATTAGAATTTTACATAAAGCTGCACATTTTTATGTTTATCTTTATTTTACAGTCACAAATGCCATTAACTTGTCCCTAACATGAATCATCTGAATCTTGAAGTAAAAGAAATGAGCTGCAAAATAGACGTTTGTTAGAATTTAACATAAAGCTGCCAATCTGTATCTTAATCTTTGTTTTAGTCTGAAATGTCATCAAATGGTCTCTTACATGAATTATCTGAATCTTTAGATATTAGAATGAGCGGCAAAACATGCATTCATTAGAATTATCTTATTTTTGGTCAGAATGCTTGCCAAACTGGTATTAACAGAAATCATTTAAAACTTTTAATCTGAATGTTAAGTAATAAAATAAGATGCAAAACAGACATTTATTAATTTTTTTTTACATAAAGCTGTTTTGGTCAGGAATATTGCCAAACTGGTCTTAATAGAAATCATTTTAACATTTTATCTGAATATAAATGCGAAGGAATGAGCTGTAAAACAAACATTTATTAGACTTTTACATTAAGAAGTAAATAGCATGTAGGAAGCTGCCTACTTGTACGCTTATTTTATTTGCTGGCAAACAGTTTTTAATGTGAAAAACCTTAACCATTTTTTATCTGAGTGTAAGAAAAAAAAGAAAAATTATCTGTAAAACAGACATTTATCAGTATCTTTATCTCAGTATAAGTCAAAAATGCTGCCAAACTGGTCTTAACATAAATCATTTTAATTTTTTAACTAAACCTCCAAGTAACAGAAATGAGCTTGAAAACAGAAATTTATTAGAATAACACATAGCTATCTTTCTTTTTTCATGCTTGGTCAGAGATACTCTTAAAAAGTTCTTTACAGGAATCACTGAATCATCTCATATGAATCTTTAATCCAGTAAAAGAAATGAGCTGCAAAACAGACATTTATTAGATTTTTACATAAAGATGCCAATCTTTATGTTTATCTTTGTTTTATCATAGTCAAAAATGCCATCAAATAGTCCTTTACATGAATAACCTGAATCTTTAGGTATTAGAATGAGCTGCAAATCAGACATTTATAAAAAATTAACATAAAGGTGCCTATCTGTATGTTTATATCTGTTTTTGGTCAGAAGGGCTTCTAAATGGTGCTGGGCATAAATCATTTTAACCTTTTTATCTGAATTTTTAAGTTTGTCATAGAAATGAGCTGAATAACAGACATTTATTAAAATAACATTTAACTGCCTCCTGTATCTTTATTTTAGTTTTGGTCAGAGATGCAGCTGCAAAAAAGTTGTTTTTGAATGAATAAACCAAACCCTTTATTTCTTAATCTAAAGCAAGTAATAGAAAAGAGCTGCAATACAGACATTTACTAGAAAAACAAAGCAAGCTGCCTATCTCTATCTTTACCTTAGCTTTTTTCGGAAATGCTCCCAAACAGTTCTTAACATGAATCATTTTAACCTTTTTATCTAAATCTTTAAGTGCGGCAGAGAAATAATAGAGCTGAAAAACAGAAATTTATTAGAATTTAACAAAAAGCTGCCTATCTGTATCTTTATCTTAGTTTAAGTGAAAAAAAATGCTGACAAACAGTTCTTTCAGGAATCACTTAACCATCTCATATGAAAGTCAGTTATAAAAAGGAGTTGCAAAACAAACATTCATAAGAATTTAACACAAAGCTGGCTATCTATATGTTTAAATCTCTTTAAGTCAAAATTGCCACTAAATGGCCATGTACATGAATCATTTTAACCTTTTTATCTGAACGTTTAAGGTGCCATTGAAATTAGCTTCAAAACAGGCATTTTTTAAAATAACATTTAACTGCCACCAATTGTATGAGTAGGAAATGAGCTGCAAAACATTTATTTGAATTTATCATAAACCTGCTGCTTAACTGTATGTTTATCTTAGTTTTGGTCAGAAATGCTGCCAAACCTGTCTTAACAGAAATCATTTTAACATTTTATCTGAATATGAAGTATTAGGAATGATCTTCAAAACAAACATTAGAATTTATCATAAAGCTGCCTATCTCTTTGTTTATCTTAAAGTTTTGGTAAGAAATGCTGCCAAACTGGTCTTAACAAAAATCATTTTAACATTTTATCTGAATGTAAAGTATAAGGAATGAGCTGCAAAACAGACATTTATTAGATTTTACATAAGGCTGCACATCTTTATGTTTACCTTTGTTTTTTCATAGTCAACTAGAAATGGTTTTTGATTGAACAAAAACATAAGTCTCCCCCCAGCCAGTTGCTGCAGGCAGTATTGAATCAGACGATTGTAAAATTTGACATTTTACCTCCAAGTGTGACCTTGACCTTGAGACACCACAAATGCAAAGTGGGTTCTGCATGTCGCCTTGATGAGGTCAACATCTGACCCAAGTTTCATAAAAATCCTTCAAGGGCTTTTGAAGATGCAGAGCGGACACGATTTTGTGGCATTTGACATTTAACCTCCAAGTGTGACCTTGACCTTGAGACACCACACCCGCAAAGTGGGTTCTGCATGTCGGCTTGATGAGGTGAACATCTGACCCAAGTTTCATAAAAAGCCTTCAAGGGCTTTGGTAGATACAGAGCGGACACAATTTTGTGACGGACAGACGGACGGACAGACAGACAACCGGGGAAAAACAATATGTCTCCCCCGATAAGGTGAACATCTGACCCAAGTTTCATAAAAATCCTTCAAGGGCTTTTGAAGATACAGAGCTGACACGATTTTGTGGCATTTGACATTTAACCTCCAAGTGTGACCTTGACCTTGAGACACCACACCCGCAAAGTGGGTTCTGCACGTCACCTTGATGAGGTGAACATCTGACCCAAGTTTCATAAAAATCCTTCAAGGGCTTTTGAAGATACAGAGCGGACACGATTTTGTGGCATTTGACATTTAACCTCCAAGTGTGACCTTGACCTTGAGACACCACACCCGCAAAGTGGATTCTGCACGTCGCCTTGATGAAGTGAACATCTGACCCAAGTTTCATAAAAATCCTTCAAGGGCTTTGGAAGATACAGAGCGGACACGATTTTGTGACGGACAGACGGACGGACGGACGGACAACCAGGGGAAAAACAATATGTCTCCCCCATTTTTGGGGGGAGACATAAAAATGCCATCGAATGGTCTTTACATGAATAGCCTGAATCTTTAGGTATTAGAATGAGCTGCAAAACGGACATTTATAAGAATTTAACATAAAGCTGCCTATCTGTATGTTTATATCTGTATTTAGTCAGAAGGGCTTCTAAAAGGTCCTGTGCATAAATCGTTTTAATTTTTTTATTTCAATTTTAAGTCTGTCATAGAAATGAGCTGCAGAACAGACATTTATTAAAATAACATTTAAATGCCTCCCGTTTCCTTAATGTTTAAGTTGCCATTGAAATGAGCTGCAAAACATACATTTATTTGTATTTATCATAAATCTGCTGCCTATCTGTATGTTTATCTTAGTTTTGGTCAGAAATGCTGCCAAACCTGTCTTAACAGAAATCATTTTAACATTTTATCTGAATATAAAGTATTAGGAATGATCTTCAAAACAAACATTAGAATTTATCATAAAGCTGCCTATCTCTTTGTTTATCTTAGTTTTGGTAAGAAATGCTGCCAAACTGGTCTTAACAAAAATCATTTTAACATTTTATCTGAATATAAACTTAATAAAGTATAAGGAATGAGCTGCAAAACAGACATTTATTAGACTTTACATAAGGCTGCACATATTTATGTTTATCTTTGTTTTATCATAGTCAAAATGCCATCAAATGGTCCTTTACACGAATAGCCTGAATTTTAGGTATTAGAATGAGCTGCAAAACGGACTTTCATAAGAATTTAATATAAAGCTGCCTATCTGTATGTTTATATCTGTTTTTAGTCAGAAGGGCTTCTAAATGGTCCTGTGCATAAATCGTTTGAAAATCTCAATTTTAAGTCTGTCATAGAAATGAGCTGCAGAACAGACATTTATTAAAATAACATTTAACTGCCTCCCGTATCTTTATTTAAGTTTTGGTCGGAGATGCAGCTGCAAAAAAGTTGTTTTTGAATGAATAAATCAAACCCTTTATTTCTGAATCTAAAGCAATAGAAAAGAGCTGCAAAACAGACATTTACTAGAAAAACAAAGCAAGCTGCCTATCTGTATCTTTACCTTAGCTTTCTTTTCGGAAATGCCATTAAACAGTTCTTAACATGAATCATTTTAACCTTTTTATCTGAATCTTTAAGTGTGGCAGAGAAATAATAGAGCTGCAAAACAGAAATTTATTAGAATTTAACAAAAACCTGCCTATCTGTATCTTTATCTTATTTTTAGTGAAAAAATGCTGACAAACAGTTCTTTAAGGAATCACTTAACTATCTCATATGAAAGTCAGTTATACAAAGGATTTGCAAAACAAACATTCTAAGAATTTAACACAAAGCTGACTATCAATATGTTTATACCTCTTTAAGTCAAAATTGCCACTAAATGGCCATGTACATGAATCATTTTAACCTTTTTTTTTCCGAATGTTTAAGTTGCCATTGAAATGAGCTTCAAAACAGACATTTATTAAAATAACATTTAACCGCCTCCAGTTGTATCTTATTTTTGTTTTGTCGGAGATGCTGCAAAAAAGTTTTTAACATGAATAGCTTACATTCTTTATACCTGAATGTTTTAGTACGTATCAGAAAAGAGCTACAAAACAGACATTTATTATAAGAACAAAGCAAGATGGCTATTTGTATCTTAACCTTAGTTTTGGTCAGCAATTCTGCCAAACAGTTCTTAACGTGAATCATTTTAGCCTTTTTGATCTGAAACTTTGAGTCACAGAAATGAGCTGCAAAACAGACATTTATAAGAATGTAATGCAAACTGCCTATTTGTATGTTCATTCAAGTTTAAGTCAGAAATGCTGCCAAACTGATTTTAACAAAAATCATTTTAACATTTTATCTGAATAGAAAGTATTAGAAATGAGCTGTAACACAGACATTTATTAGAATTTTACATAAAGCTGCACATTTTTATGTTTATCTTTATTTTACAGTCACAAATGCCATTAAATTGTCCCTAACATGAATCATCTGAATCTTGAAGTAAAAGAAATGAGCTGCAAAATAGCCATTTGTTAGAATTTAACATAAAGCTGCCAATCTGTATCTTAATCTTTGTTTTAGTCTGAAATGCCATCAAATGGTCTCTTACATGAATTATCTGAATATTTAGGTATAAGAATGAGCAGCAAAACATGCATTCATTAGAATTTAACATAAAGCTTCCTATCTGTACCTTTATCTTATTTTTAGTCAGAATGTTTGCCAAACTGGTATTAACAGAAATCATTTAAAACTTTTAATCTGAATGTTAAGTAATAAAATAAGATGCAAAACAGACATTTATTAATTTTTTACATAAAGCTGTTTTGGTCAGGAATATTGCCAAACTGGTCTTAATAGAAATCATTTTAACATTTTATCTGAATATAAATGCGAAGGAATGAGCTGTAAAACAAACATTTATTAGACTTTTAGATTAAGAAGTAAATAGCATGTAGGAAGCTGCCTATTTGTATGTTTATTTTATTTGCTGGCAAACAGTTTTTAATGTGAAAAACCTTAACCACTTTTTATCTGAGTCTAAGAAAAAATTAAAAATTAGCTGTAAAACAGACATTTATCAGTATCTTTATCTCAGTATAAGTCAGAAATGCTGCCAAACTGGTCTTAACATGAATCATTTTAACTTTTTATCTAAACCTTCAAGTAAGTAACAGAAATGAGCTGGAAAACAGAAATTTATTAGAGTAACACATAGCTATCTTTCTTTTTTCATGCTTGGTCAGAGATACTCTTAAAAAGTTCTTTACAGGAATTACTGAACCATCTCATATGAATCTTTAATCCAGTAAAAGAAATGAGCTGCAAAACAGACATTCATTAAAATAACATTTAACACATAAAGCTGTCTAACTGTATCTTTATATCAGTTTTAGTCAAAACAGCCATCAAAATGGTCCTGTGCAAGAATCATTTTAACCTTTTTATCTGAATTTTTAAGTTTGTCATAAGAATTAGCTGCATAACAGACATTTTAACATTAAACTGCTCCCCTGTATCTTTATTTAAGTTTTGGTCAGATGCCGCAAAAAAGTCTTTTTGCATGAATAAATCAAACCCTTTATAACTGAATCTTAAAGTAAGAAATAGAAAAGTCAATCGCTGCAAAACAGACATTTATTAGAAGAACAAAGCAAGCTGCCTATCTATATCTTTACCTTAGTTTTATTAAGAAATGCTGCCAAATAGCTCTTAACATGAATCATTTTTTTTATCTGAATCTTCAAGTGAGTCACAGAAATGATCGAGCTGCAATGCAGACATTTCTCAGAATTTATAATAAAGCTGCCTATCTGTATATTCATGTTAATTTTGGTCAGAAATGCTACAATACTGATATTAACAGAAATCATTTTAACCTTTTATCTGAATATAAAGTATTAGGACTGAATTGTAAAAATTTTACATAAAGCTGCACATTTTTATGTTAATCTTTGTTTTATAGACAGAAGTGCCATCAAATAGTCCCTGACATGAATCACCTGAATCTTTAAATATTACAAATGAGTGGCAAAACAGACATTTACTAGAATTTAACATAAAGCTGAATATATGTATCTTTATCTTAGTTTTATTCAGAAATGCTGTGAAACAGTTCTCAACTGAAATCATTTAACCTTTTTATCTGAATCTTAATGTAACTAATATGAATAAGCTGCAAAACAAACATTTATTTGAAATTAACATAAATCTGTCAATCTGTTTGTTTAAGGTTTGGTCAGAAATGCCACGAAATTGTCCTGTGCATGAACCATTTTAACTTTTTTATCTGAATCTTTAAGTCAGAGAAATGAGCTCTGAAACAGACATTAATTAGAAAAGCTCAAAGCTTCCTATCGGTATCTTTAAAACTTTATCTGAGTTTTCATCAGAAATGCTGCCAAACTGGTCTTAACATAAATCTGGATCTTTAAGTAATAGGAATGAGCTGCAAAACAGACATTTATTAGAATTTGATGTAAAGCTGCCTATCTCTACTTTTATCTTAATTCTGGTCAGAAATGCTGCCAAACTGGTCTTTCAGAAATCATTTAAACCTATTTATCTGAGATTTAAAGTAACTTGAAGGAATGAGCTGCAAAAGACATTTATAACAATTTAACATAAAACTGTATCTTGATCAAAGTTTTAGTAGGAAATGCCAATAAATGGTCCTGTGCATGAATCATTTTTACCTTTTTATCTGAAGTCATTATGTCCTGGTGAAATTTGTTGTAAGGACCAGAAAAAGACCTGTTGGATGAATCTGAATTCAATGTGTGCTTTGGCAACCAGTAAAGAGAGGTCGGTAATGATACTAGCGATGTGAGGTTTGGGAGGTGTAAATTTGAATGTAACAAGTGCATCATGGATTTGAAGGTAGTCGTAATGTTTTGTGAGCAATAATGTTGTATGGATCAGGGAAAGGCTCGGGGGAGCGTGGGGGTTGGGGCAATGGAAATTTGAAAGAAATATGTGCTATGTGAATTTGGAAAGAGGGATTGGAAGATGATACAAGTAATGATAAGGGTGTGGGGTGGGATTGGGGGGGGGGGGGGGGGTTACTCTGATATCTGATGTGTGCAATGTGAGTCAGGGAAGGATTGGTGATGAAAGATAAAGGCTGTGTTTGAGGAGGTGCTGGGAAGAGGCATGAATATAAACATGACAAATATGTGTTTTTTGAATTTGGAAAGGAGATGTTATGAAAGCATTATTTTATTGTTAGAAATATGCTCTGTAACAAAGGGTAAGACCAGATGTGGAAGGGTTAGGTGGTAAATTTGAATGTAATGTGTGCTGTGTGAATTAAGGAATTTTAGGAGAAGATACTGGTTATGTTTAGTGTGTGTGCATGTGTGTCTGGATGGGGTACTTCAATGTGAATCAGGGAAGGAGGGGTGGGGGTAGACCTTGGGTTGTGTTAAAGGAGAGGCATAAGAGGCATAAAAATGAAAGTGAGCAGTGTTTTGTAGGCTGGGGAAGGAGAGAAGAATTCAGGTAATAATTATAGTTTGAAATGTTTTTGTTCATCACTGAAAGACCTGGACTAAGGTAGAGGGATAGTGAATGTGTAAATCTGAATTTGTTTTGTGAATTAAGGAAAGCAGGGTGGGGATGATTTAAATCAGATGTGAAAAAGCTTGGGGGGCTAAATTTGATTAAAACATATACAAATGTCTCCAAGTCTCATAAGGCAAAGAAAAAGCTGGGACAGGCAATAACAACGTTTGGAAAAGCCATGTTGAAGTTGGGAAAGGCATTGTGAAGATTTGCAAAAGTCGATATTAGAAAACAGGGCTGATAATGTTGTTATCTGAGGTTCATCTGAGGTATAGGGCAGATGTGTAAAGGAATTTGAAGCAACAGTTAAGTAATGGGAGCACTGAATCAGTTATCCAGACAATGTACAATGCTATGCTGTCACATTTTTTACCAGTCTTCAAGTTTTGGAAAGGGTTCAAGTTCTACCAAGATTTGATGTAGCTTATTGTAGATAATCTTCTCTATATATTTTTTGTGATAATTTTGTTAGGGAAATTACCATAACTCTGATATTTAAAATATACTGAATTAAGAAAAAATTCTTAACTCATAAGCTAAATGAGCTATGAAAATGCTCAATACTGTCTATCTTAAAAATAAAGTGAGGAATCAAGAAAGAAGTATTCTGGCCTTTCTGAAACCAGTTTCAGACAGGTTTCAACATTACACAAGTGCAACATGTATACTTTCACATGTTCATGAAATGAATTTATTAAAGTTCTACCATAACTCTGTCAATTATACTGAAATTTGAAGGTATCCTATCATTCTAAATTTATCTTCACCTGTTGTAAAATTTGATAACCACAAAAGAAGTTTTTATACCTATCCTAGTTTTAGATAGATTCTTTCAAATTTTCATTGTCATTAAAGTGGTAACCATAACTCTGCAAGTCATATACTGCATTCCGACTAATAGTTTCACAGTACCAAATTATTGATCTTGTTTGAAATTATGACATCAGAAGTATTATGACTTTCTGCTCTAGATTTTATAAATGGGCAGCACAAATTATTCAACTTTATTATTGCAGCTTGTACTTCCACATATTCATACAGACATCTTACATAAAAGTTGAAACTGCCAGTAAGACACTGATGAGATAATAATTTTTGTTATTCTGAATTATTTATCTTGTTCTATTAATGAAAATGTATGCTTACAGACACAGGTTTTGTTTTTGTTGCATACTTATTACATTAAAGGAAAACGATTCTGCCAGAATCTTGATTCCATTAAAGGAAGAACTATATACTCTTACCTGTGAGTCATACTGACATAAGATAGTCACTGAGGCATTTTATTTTTTAACCATGAGTTTATCCAGATTTTGAATTTTGAATTAAAATGACTACAGCACTTAATTATCAGGTGTGTTCCAGTTTGCACATTAACATAAAACTGTTTTAACCATAACCCTGCATGATATAATATGTTTTATTATACATCTTAATAAGTCCTAAAATGATGGCACCATAACGCAGTATTTTAACCATTTGCTCTAAACTTAAGGCAGCACAAACCAGTTTCAGACAGGCTACTGAGACAATTCCTTTAAAAGACAATTTCTGACATGTATAATCCGTGTATAATTAAAATACTTCTACCAACCTATTCATGCAGTAAAGAAAACCATAACCCTGCCAAGCTATTATAATACCAATAAAAATATTTTCTAAGAAGCAATTTATGCTTTTGCTACATGTAAGTTTCAGACAGGCAACACATAGAATAAGTGCACTTCATACTGTCACATAATCATGTAAAGAAATTATTGTAGTCATACCTTAGAACACCACATAGGCAATGTACCCAATCTTTCTATTTCATCTTTATCTATTGTAAAATTTGCTGATTACAAAAGAAGTTTGTTTTGGACCTTTTTAGTTATAGATAGGAAATGCATACAAGTTATATTTATTTCAGCTCATATTTTACAACTTGTAAAAATAATGACATCAGAAGTACTATGACTTTCTACTCTAGATTTTATAGATAGGCAGCACAAATTATTCAACTTTATTCCAGGTAATACTTTCACATATTCCTACAGACATCTTACATAAAAGTTGAAACTATCATTTCAAGTCAAACACTGTTAAGATAATGTTTTCTGTTGTACTGAATTATTTATTTTGTTTTAAAATGATAACATTATGAAGTATTATGAACTTTACTTTTAGACAAGCATCACAATCATAGTGGTCAGCTAAAAAAATGTACTTTAGCATATTCATAGAAATATATCATTGTTGTGAAACCTTAACCCTGTAGCATAATTATACTGGTAAGCTCATACTATTTACTTTTGCAATGTCATGGAAATATCAAATAGTGGCTAAAACCATAACTCTGCCAGTCATATATAGCCATAAGGAAACTGTTACGCTCACACACAGGAAGTGTTCTTT
This sequence comes from Cyclina sinensis, assembly GCA_012932295.1. NCBI lineage: Eukaryota > Metazoa > Mollusca > Bivalvia > Venerida > Veneridae > Cyclina > Cyclina sinensis. The sequence goes on from JAAONU010000019.1 coordinate 13,004,395, forward strand.
TTGTGTTGTTGTTTGTTTTTGCTTCCAAACTTAACGCATAGATATTAATACTCTGAATCACAAACACTGAATGATGCTGCCAGAAACACAGTTTCATTTATGAAATATTCCTCTTGTGAATTTAAGTGACTTAAGACATTGACTAAGGCAAAATATCTTTTTGAACTATTAGAGTTTATCCAGATTTTCTGTTCTAAATTTAAATGATGATAGCACATTATTATCAGATTAGTTGTAATTTGCACTTTTACATTAACCTTTACTATTTTATCTATAACCCTACAAAACATACAATGAGCCTTATTGAACATCTTGGCCTCAAATGGTGGCATCATAATTATTATAACCTAGGCAGCACAGTTTCAGACAGGCTACTGAGACAATTCCCTTTTAAAAGAAATGTATAATCTACTAACATCTACCAAACTATCCAAACAGTCAAGAAAACCATAACCCTGTCAACCTCTAATTTTACCATTGAAGATGTCTACTTAGAAGCAAAAAAGCTTTTGCTTGATAAGTTTCAGATAGGCCACACATAGAATAAGTGCACTTCATATTGTCACATAATATTTATTGTTAAGAAATTAAAAAGTCATACATTAAATCACTACTCAGGCAATGTAACCCATCATTCTTAATTCATCTTGAGCTATTTTAAAATTTGATAATTTCAAAAGAAGTTTCTTTTTAAACCTATCCTAGTTTTAAATAGGAAATGCTTACCAGTTACATTTACCACGGTTCATATGAACATATTTATAAAAAGATCAGAATTGTGGAAACTATAAGGCTAAGAATCACTATGATTGCACTTCTACATAAACTTGTTTTAATAAGTTTACCATAACCCTCAAAATTGTACTGTCAGCAGAATGTATCTTACTGTACTGAATTTATCTTGACCCATTGTAAAATGACAACAGATGGATAGTTTACTGTTAGACAGAAAATGCAGATCACTTATTGCAGCAGATGCTGTCACATTTGTATTAAAGTGGGAACCATAACCTGTCAGTCATATACTGCATTCATATTGATAGTTTCACTGTACCAAATTATTGATCTTGTTTGAAATAATGACATCAGAAGTATTATGACTTTCCACTCTGGATTTAGATAGGCAGCAAAAATTATTTAACTTACTTGTGGCTAATCTTTTGACACATTCATACAGACATTTTAGATATAAGTTGAAACTATAACAATGCCAGGCAAATGCTTTTCAGATAATGTTTCTATTGTACAGAATTATTTATATGTTTCTTAAGTAATGATATCAAAATGAAGTTTTATGATTTTTTTCTCTAGTTTCAGAGAAGCAGCATAATTATACTGGGCATCTCATACATTATGTTTTTCATAATAATGGTAATACATATTGTTGTTGAAACTGTAACTCTGCCAGTCATAGTCATGATGAAAGTATTGAAGTTACAAACACAGGGTGTGACTTTTTTTGCATACTTATCACATATTATTAATATATGAATCTGAATTACAGAAAAGCAACTTGATGCTCTGAGAATCATGATTCCATCAAGGAATCATTTCTCTAACCTATAAATTATACTGACTTAAGACAGTAAGGCAGTACATATTTTTTTAACTATCAAAATCCATCCAGAATTTAAATGTTTAATTAAAATGACAATAATTCATCATTTTAAGATTAGTTGCAGCTTACACTTTTACATTAATTGAAAATATTTTAACCATAACCCTGAAAGATGAATTATGTGTTTAATTTAATAAGCCACAAAGGATTAGAGATATTAAGTCCCTAAGTAGGTTCAAGGGCACTACAAAGGAACACCTATTAAGCTCAGTTCACTTCTAATTTTTGTTTCATTAAATGCTTTTCATTTAGTACCATATTTTTACCCACCAGTCAATAATTTAACTTATTTTCTTTAAAGTATATTTAACTCCATGGTTTTATGCTTTAGACTTTTTATTATATTTAATGTTAGATTGATTATTTCCATATTCATTCCAAAATTGATATTTTATTTTCATTTTCTAAATTTTGTTTTATAATTCTTGATATGTACTAGTAAGTTTAATTTGCTTTGTTACTTTTAATTTATATACATTATATTATTTTATATTATAATGATGTGGTAGGATTATCTTTTATCTCAGTTTAAATGTCTTTCAATTTTATTCTTTAATATTATCTCATGGTTAATTTATAGTCTTTAATTTATTATATTTTTTTTCTTCAGCTGTGACTTGTAAATTTGTGATAGTGTCTTCCTATGTCACTCAATACTATATCTCAAGGACCACAATGGAAATACGAGTTTATTTTAACTCTTTTTTGTGTCATTCTTGATGTTGTTTGACATGGCTGTTCATTATTCATACATGCTGTTACTTGTTGTATGTATGTAAAATGATGTATGCCATGTTGACACATTGTATATCGAAATAAATCAATCAATCAATCAAATTATACATTTTTATCAAAAAGATGGCATCGTAATGAAGTATTATAACCTTTTCTCTATAAATAAGATGGTAAGCAAAGAGCTGTTTCAGACAGGCTACTGAGACAATGCCTTTTAAAAGGAATGTATACATTGTAATTTAAACAGTTCTGCCATCCAGTTATGCAGTAAAGAAATCCATTACCTTCCAACCTCTAATTAAACCTTTAAAGATAACTGCTTAGAAGCAAGTGCTTTTTGATTAAAAAAACTCCATAACTCTGTCACTCTTAGCACAGACACAAAGCTATCTGTTTAAAATACACTTTCAACTGAATTAATATTCATAACAGACAGAATATCAAGTCAACTAATTTTGCTCAGCTCTATGTTACCTGATTTTTCCTCCAGACATTGCATTACATTTACCTTAACCAAATCTAGATCATTCCCCGATCTTACATTTTTTCAAATGGCAAAAGCCTTAAGCAAGTGAAGGGAGTAGTGCATGCAGTGCAAGGGGAAGGTGAAGCTGAAGACTTCATACCATTTGAAAACTTCAAATCAATTACTGTAGAACCCTTACATACCTATTTTGAAGATAATGTCAGAGGTCAAATCAAGAAAACATAAACTGAGAGGCCATAGAGCTTTTATAATAAGTTTCTGATGGGACTGGTTTGGTCAGAAATGCTGCCAAACATTCCTTCAAATGAATGACTTAAACCTGTCAACTTAAGCTTTACCTAAAACAGGAGCTGGCTAACAGTCCTTTACATTAATCAATATCCACCTGCCTATCTAAAACTTTATTCAAGTTTTGGTCAGAAATGCTGCCAAATAGACCTTACTATTGATCACATAAATCTGGTTATCTTTAACCTCACCCAAGTTTATTTTATTGAAACAGGTTGCAAAACAGACTTCATAAACATCATCTTAAATTGTGCCAATCTTAAATTAAGTTTCTGTCAAGAGTTGACCTAAATATGAATCGTTTCACTTGTTAACCTTACCCCTAAAAGGAATGAGTTGCCTAAAAGTCCTAAACACGAATCAGATAAATCTGCCTGTCTTAAAACATACCAAAGTTTTGACAACATTCCTATCAGATTCATTGAGTTAGATATTGTCATAAATAAGCTGCCATTAAGAATTTAAATATATCATCTTAACCTTTGTATATGAATCATTTGGTAAACTAATGTATGAAACAGGATGCCAAACTGTTTCATTCTAATGAGCTGCAGTAGACTTCTTTTATGGTTAACTAACTGTAACTGACATTTTACGAAACTTTGTCTTACACAGTCTTTAACATATTTCAGTTGCAATTATTAATAAGAATACTTTAGTCTGAAATCCTGCCAAACAGTCTTAAACATAAATCAGCTAATTTTTTTATTTGAATTTTACCTAAGTTTTGTAATGAAAGAGTTGCTTAGAAGTACTTAATTCAGGAAGGAGGTGCAAAACAGACATTAAGTAAATAACATATAGCGAGCTGCCTATCTGTATATTTATTTTAGTTTTGGACAGAAATGCTGCCAAATAGATCTTAATGTGAAAAACCATAACCTTTTTTTATCTGAATCTAAACAAATAATCAAAATGAGCTGCTAAACAGACATTTATCAGAATCTTTATCTTAGTCAGAAATGCTTCCAAAGTGGTTTTAACATGAATCATTTAAACATTTCTATCTAATCCTTCAAGTAAATAACAGAAATGAGCTGGAAAACAGACATTTATTAGAATAACATTATAGCTGTCTTTCTTTTTGTTTATTTTATGTTTGGACAGTCTCAAACAGTTCTTAACAGGAATCACTTAACCATCCCTAAGTCAGTAGTAGAAATGATCTGCAAAACAGATATTCATAAGAATTTAACATAAAGGTGCCTATCTATATGTTTATATCAGTTTTAGCCAAATTGCAACTAAATGGTCATGTGCATGAATCATTTTAAAATTTTTATCTGACTTTTTTAAGTTTGTCATAAAAATGATCTGCATAACAGACATTTATTAAAATAACATTTAACTGCTTCCCTGTATCTTTAAGTTTAGGTCAGAGATCCCACAAAAAAAGGTTTTTTACATGAATAACTTTAACTTTTTATATCTGAATCTTAAAGTAACAGAAAAGAGCTGCAAATTTATTAGAAAAGCAAAGCAAGATCCCTTTCTGTACATTTACCTTTTTTTTAGTCAAACATTCTGCCAACCAGTTCTTAACTGAATTATTTTTACCTTTTTATCTGAATCTTTAAGTGAGTAACAGGAATGAGCTGCAAAACATACATTTATTTGAATTTAATATAAAGCTGCCTATCTGTATGTTCATCTTAGTTTTGGTCAGAAATGCTGTCAAATTGATCATAACAAGAAATCATTTTAACATTTTATCTGAATATAAAGTATTAGGAATGAGATGCAAAACAGACATGTATAAGAGTTTTGCATTAAGCTGCCTATCTGTATGTTTATCTTAGATTTGGTCAGAAATGCTGTCAAACTGGTCTTAACAAAAATAATTTAAATATTTTATCTGAATATAATGTATAAGGAATGAGCTGCAAAACAGACATTTATTAGAATAACATTATAGCTGTCTTTCTTTTTTATTTTATGTTTAGACAGTCTCACACAGTTCTTAACAGGAATTACTTAACCATCCCTAAGTCAGTAATAGAAATGAGCTGCAAAACTGACATTCATAAGAATTTAACATAAAAGTGCCTATCTATATGTTTATATCAGTTTTAGCCAAAATTGCAACTAAATGGTCCTGTGCATGAATCATTTTAAAATTTTTATCTGATTTTTTTAAGTTTGTCATAAAAATGAGCTGCATAACAGACATTTATTAAAATAACATTTAACTGCTTCCCTGTATATTTATTTAAGTTTAGGTCAGAGATCCCACAAAAAAGGTTTTTTACATGAATAACTTTAACCTTTTATATCTGAATCTTAAAGTAACAGAAAAGAGCTGCAAATTTATTAGAAAAGCAAAGCAAGATGCCTATCTGTACATTTACCTTTTTTTTAGTCAAACATTCTGCCAACCAGTTCTTAACTGAATTATTTTTACCTTTTTATCTGAATTTTTAAGTGAATAACAGGAATGAGCTGCAAAACAGACATTTATTTGAATTTAATATAAAGCTGCCTATCTGTATGTTCATCTTAATTTTGGTCAGAAATGCTGTCAAACTGGTCTTAACAAAAATAATTTAAACATATTATCTGAATATAATGTATAAGGAATGAGATTTAAAACAGACATTTATTAGAATTTTACGAAAAGCTGCATATCTTTATGTTTAACATTGTTTTAGTGAGAAATGCCATCAAATGGTCCCTTACATGAATCACCTGTATCTTTAGATATAAGAAATGAGCAGCAAAACATAAAGCTGAATGTATGTATCTTTATCTAAGTTTTATCCAGAAATGCTGTGAAACAGTTCTTAACAGAAATCATTTAACCTTTTTATCTGAATCTTAATGTAACTAATACAAATGAGCTCTTAAACAAATATTTATTAGAATACCATAAATCTGTCTATCTGTATGTATATTTGAGGTTTAGTCAGAAAGGCCACCAAATTGTCCTGTGCATGATCATTTTAACATATTTATCTGAATCTTGAAGTAAGTCACAGAAATGAGCTTTAAAACAGATTCATCAGATCACCATAACGCTTCCTATCTGTATCTTTATATCTTAACCTTAGTTTTCATCAGAAATGCTGCCAAACTGGTCAACATAAATAATTTAAACCTTTTTATCTGGATCTTTAAGTAATAGGAATGAGCTACAAAACAGACATTAGAATTTAACATAACGCTTCCAATCTGTATCTTTTTATCTTTACCCTGGTTTTCATCAGAAATGCTGCCAAACTGGTCTTAACATAAATAATTTAAACCTTTTTATCTGAATCTTTAAGTTATAGGAATGAGCTACAAAACAGACATTTATTAGAATTTAACATAACGCTTCCAATCTGTATCTTTTTATCTTTACCCTGGTTTTCATCAGAAATGCTGCCAAACTGGTCTTAACATAAATAATTTAAACCTTTTTATCTGAATCTTTAAGTAATAGGAATGAGCTACAAAACAGACATTTATTAGAATTTAATGTAAAGCTGCCTATCTCTATCTTTATCTTAAGTAGGAAATGCAAAAAAATGGTCCTGTGCATGAATCAGTTTAATTTTTTTATTTAATCTAAATTAACTGATAGAAATTAGCTCCAAAACAGTCATTCATTAAGATTTAAAGTAAAGCTGCCTATCTGTATCTTTACCTTAGTTTTTGTCAGAAATGCTGCCATACAGTTCTTAACATGAATCATTTTAACCTTTTTATCTGAATCTTTAAGTAAGTCATAGAAATGAGCTGCAAAACAGATATTTATTAGAATTTAACATAAGGCTGCCTAATTATATGTTCATTTAAGTTTTGGTAAGAAATTCTATAAAACTGGTCATAACATAAATCATTTTAACTTTTTTGTCTGAATCTTAAAGTAACAGGAATGAGCTGCAAAACAGACATTTATTAAAATATTCATAAAGCTGCCATAATGAATCTTTATCTTAGTTTTGGTCAGAATTGCTGCCAAACTGGTCTTTAGAAAAATCATTTAAATCTTTTTTTTATCAGAATCTTAAACTAATAGGAATGAGCTGCAAAACAGACATTTATTAGAATTTAACATTAAACTGACTATCTGTATCTTTATTTTAGTTTTGGTCAGAAATGCTGCCAAACTTATCTTAACAGAAATCATTTAAACTTTTTGTCTGAATCAAAGAGTAACAGGAATTCAGATATTTATAAGAATTTTACAGAAAGCTGCATATCTTTATTACATATAACATTTGTTTGTTTTTGTCAGAAATGCAATCAAATATGTCCCTTACACAAATCAGCTGAAAAACAGAAATGTATTAGATTTTTACATAAAGCTCCATATCTTTATGTTTATGTTTGTTTGTTTTTTTTTTTTTGTCAAAAAATGCTATCAAATGGTTCTTAACTCAAATAACCTGAATTTCAAAGTATTAGAAAAAGCACTGCAGAACAGACATTAATTAGAATAACATATAGCTGTCTTTCTTGTTTTTATCTTAGCCCTGGTCAGAGAAACTGCCAAAAAGTTCTGAACAGGAATTACTTAACCTCATATGAATGGTTAAATCAGTAGTAGAAATGAGCTGCAAAACAAGACATTCATAAAAATTTAAGATAAAGCTGCCTATCTGTATGTTTATTTTAGTTTTGGTCAGAAATGCTGCCAAACAGTTCTTAACAAGAGTTACTTAAACCATTTTATCTGAATCTTAAAGTGACGAGAATGAGCTGTCTGCAAAACAGACATTTATTAGAATTTAATGTAAAGCTGTTTATGTTTATGTTTGCTTTAGTCAGAAATGCTGCCAAATGGTCCCTTAGATGTATCACTTGAATCTTTAGTATCAGCTGTACAACACACATTGATAAGAAACAAAATATACCTGTCTTTTATTTTTATTTTATATTTGGTCAGAGATACTGCAAAACAGTTCTTAACAGGAATCACTTAACCTTCTCATATGTATCTTTAATTAAAAGAAATGAGCTGCATAACAGACATTTATTAAAATAAGATATTACTACCTTTTTATCTTTAGCTACATTTTGGTCTGAGATGCTGCCAAACAATTCTTTACATAAATTACCTACAGGTGAACCTTCCTATCTGAATCTTTAAGTAAAGGATTAAAATGAGCTGCTAAACAGATATATATTAGAATAGCATAAAGCTTCCTGTTCATCTTAGGTCTTGTCAGAAACAGTGCCTAACATGAATTACTTAAACATTCTTATCTGAATCTTTAAGAAAGTAGTGACATTAAGATGCAAAACAGACATTTGTTGGAATTACATTAATAAGCCTACCCGTATTTCTTAAATTTGGCCAGAAAGGCTTCAAGACTGTCAATACTGACATGAATTATCTTAATTTGCATCACAAACATGTAACCTTCTTTTCAGATATAACTCATAGTTTATTTGAAGAATTACCTTAACCTACTTATCTGAAACTTGACAAGAAAAGCTCCCATTCAGACTTGCTCAGGTGGATCTTTTATTATACTAGACACTAAACACTTTTAAGCTTGATGTTTGATAAGATTACTACCCTATTGTTTTGAGATGAGGAAAAGGGATTTAATAGAACAAATGGTGGATGTGTCATGTGTTTAGGCTATATTCGGAGTACTACCCTAATGTTTTGAGATGAGGTAAAGGGATATACATGTAAAAGAATATGTGATGGATGTGTCATGTGTTTGGGGGCAGATTCAAATTACTACCCTAGTATTTTGAGATGAAGAAAAGGGATACAATTGAACAAGTACCGAGTCATGTAAGATGGAAACCCATTTATGATTTTTTGTAAATATACTGACTTAAAAAAACTTTTTTAATAATATATTGAAATGAGCTACAAAGTTGTCATCATGTGTGTGTCATGTGTGTGTTTTTTGTTTGTTTTTTTTTTGTTTTGTTTTTTGTTTTTTTTTGGGGGGGGGGGGGGGGGTGGGGGAGGGGTAGGGGGGTAGATTCAGATTACTACCCTAATGTTTGGAAATGAAGTATATAATGGAACAAGTGATGGGTGTGTCATGTGTTTGGCGGTAGATTCAGATTACAAACCTAATGTTCTGAGATGAGGTAAAGGGATATAATGGAACAAGTGATTTGTGTGTCATGTGTTTGGAGGTAGATTCAGATTAATACCCAAATGTTCTGAGATGAGAAAAAGGGATACAATGGAACAAGTGATGGGTGTGTCATGTGTTTTGCGGTAGATTCAGATTATTACCCTAATGTTCTGAGATAAGGTAAAGGGATATAATGGAAAATATGATGGGTATGTCATGTGTTTGGTGGTAGATTCAGATTACTACCCTAATGTTCTGAGATGAGGTAAAGGGATCTAATGGAATAAGTGATGGGTGTGTCATGTGTTTGGGGGTAGATTCAGATTACTTCCCTAATGTTCTGAGATGAGGTAAAGGGATATAATTGAACATATGATGGGTGTGTCATGTTTTTGGGGGCAGATTCAGATTACTACCCTAATGCTTTGAGATGAGGAAAAGGGATATAACTGAACAAGTGATGTGTGTGTCATGTGTTTCAGAGTAGTTCAGATTACTACTCTAATGTTTGGAAATGAGAAAAAGAGATACACCTGAACAAGTGATGATTTGGTATGATTAAGATTACTACCAATATGTTCTGTGACAAAGAGAGGGACATAATGGAATTAGTGATGGGTGTGTAATATGTCTGAAGGGCAAATTCAGATTACTAGACTAATATTTTTGAGATGAGGACAAGGTATACAATTGAACAAGTGATGTGTGTGTCATGTGTTTGGGGGCACATTCAGAATATTTCCCAAATGTTTTGACATGAGGAAAGGGATATTGAATGTAAATTGATAGTGGCTGCTGAAGTACTGCAACCTCTAAGTGTGTCTTATGCCTGCTTTAAAGCAGGGACTTCTTTTAAACTACAAAAATATTTACATCTATTTTAAACAATGAATTTAGATAATAATTTTAGAGTCATACATAAAACATGTCTTTAAACAAAAATATACATATAATAACCCATCATGATAATAAAACAAATTTACACAACCTTAGAACATAATTATACAATATTATACAATACTAGTATATAAAAATGTCACATTACCCATCAAAAATATTATAACACATCTGAACAAGAGATGTTTCACAGACAGTAATAGAATTGTTGGAAATGCGCAGAGAAGCAATACTAAGAAAAATCTAACAAAAAGCAATAACTCCATCAAAAACAAGAGGGCCATGATGGCCCTGCATCGCTCACCTGAGTATGACTGCTTTTAACAAAGTTGCTATGGACCTGGTTAATTGACCCTAGATGACCCATATTCAAGCTTGACCTAGAAATTATTGAAACAATCTCTTTGACAAATTTCAAGGTTATTTGTACTGAAAATGTTACCTCTAGAGTGTTAACAAGGTTTTTCCATATTTGGGCTCTATGACCTAGTTTTTTAACCTAGATGTCTTATATTCGAACTTGAGCTAGAAATTATCAAAACAATCTCTCTGACAAATTTCCAGGATATTTGAACTGAAAAAGTAGCCTCTAGAGTGTTAACAAGGTTTTTCGATATTTAGGCTCCGTGACCTAGTTTTTGACCCCAGATGACCCATATCCAAATATGAGCTACAAATCATCAAAACAACTTTTCTGACAAATTTCCAGGACATTTGGACTGATAATGTAGCCTCTAGAGTGTTTACAAAGTTTTTTGATATTTGGGCTCTGTGACCTAAATGTTTCAACTCCAGATGACCAATATTCAAACTTGACCTAGAAACCATAGAATTAAGCTTTCTGACAAATTTCCAGGTTATTTGGAATTAAAATGTTACCTCTAGAGTGTTAACAAGGTTTTTCCATATTTGGGCTCTGTGACCTAGTTTTGACCCAAGACGACCCATACTCCAACTTGAGCTAGAAATCATCATGAAAACCTGTCTGACAAATTTCCAGGATATTTGGACTGAAAATGTAACCTCTGGAGTGTTAAAACGTTTTTTACATATTTGGACAATGTGACCTTGTTTTTGATCCCAGATGACCCATATCCAAATCTGAGCTAGAAATCATTGGAACAATTTTTCTGACAAATTTCAAGGACATTTGGACAAAAAATGTAGCCGCTAGAGCATTAACAAGGTTTTTCTACTTTCGGGCTCAGTGACCTAGTTTTTGACCCCAGAAAACCTATATTCAAAACTGAGCTAGAAAGCATTGATAGAACCTTTCTGACAAATTTCCAGGTTATTTGGACTGAAAATGCTACCTTTAGAATGTTAACAAGGTTTTTCCATATTTGGACTCTGTGACCTAGTTTGTGACCCAAGATGACCCATATTCGAACTTGATCTAGAAATCATTAAGGCAACCTTTCTGACAAATTCCAGATTATTTGGGCTGAAAATGTAACCTCTAGAGTGTTGAGATTTTTTATTTTTGGGCTCTGTGACCTAGTTTTTGAACCCAGATGACCCATATTTGAACTTGTGCTAGAAATTTTGAAGCAACCTTTCTGACAAATTTCCAGATTATTTGGGCTGAAAATGTAACCTCTAGAGTGTTAATAAGATGTTTCTATTTTTGGGCTCTGTGACCTAGTTTTTGAACCCAGATGACCCATATTCAAACTTGAGCTAGAAATCATAGAAGCAACCTTCCTGACAAATTTCCAGATTATTTGGTCTAAAAAAATGTTACCTCTAGAGTGTTAACAAGGTTTTTCAATATTTGGGCTCTGTGACCTAGTTTTTGACTCCAGATGACCCATATTCGAACTGACCTAGAAATCGTCAAAGCAACCTTTCTGACAAATTTCCAGATTATTTGGGCTGAAAATGTGACCTCTAGAGTGTTAACAAAATTTTTCTATTTTTGGGCTCCGTGACCTAGTTTTTGAACCCAGATGACCCATATTTGAACCTGAGCTAGAAATCATCGATAGTACCTTTTTGACAAATTTCCAGGATATTTGGACTGAAAAAGTAGCCTCTAAAGTGTTAACAAGGTTTTTCTACATTTGGGCTCTGTGACCTAGTTTTCCAACCCTGATAACCCATGTTCAAACTCGTCTGAGATATTAATGAGACAAACATCCTGACCAAGTTTCATGACAATTGAGGCAAAAATGTGACCACTAGAGTGTTAACAAACTAATAGTGGACGGACGGACGGACGGACAACGGACAAAAGGTGATCAGAAAAGCTCACTGTCACTATGTGACAGGTGAGCTAACAAGCAAATAGCGAAAGCCTGATTATAAGCACTGCAGCACTTGATTATGATCATTCACGGAAGTTCAGTGAAAATTGTATGGGAAATGTAGGAGGAGTCACACACACAAGAAATATTAAGTCAAATAAAACAAAGGCCAATAACTTTGCCAAAAATAACTGAATCATAAAAGCTGAAGAATACCGTAAAAATTCCATTTATGGCCCGGGCTTTTATTAGGTATGCACTGTGGTGCTTGATAATAATAATTGTGTGAAAATTTGGTGAAAGTCAAATGAGATTTGTAAAAAGAGTTGTGCACAGAGAACAGGATGGACAGACAGAATACTGGACAGATAGTGCAACTACTATATGCCACCCTTCGGGGGTATAAAAACAAAAATACAAAATATTAAAACATAAACAACATTATAAATCTAAATTTACCAAAAATCAAACTACCTGTCAACAAAATATAACACGCAAGTGAAAAAAATAATAAAAACACTATAAGTTAAACAACAACATACCACTAAATATATAAAAATATCACAATACCAATCATCATATTATAGAACACAAGTAAAATAAAACTACACAAAGTTATAACATAAACAAGATTATATATACAACTAAATATAAATAAACACATAACATTACCTATCACTACAATATAACACACTACCAAAATACAATTAACTCAACCAACATCATAGCATGTACAGCATTACACAAAAAAATAAAACACACGTAAACAAAATTTAACACACAAGTAAAAAACAATATACAATTATAACATAAATAACTTAACATACCAAAAAATATAACATTCTCAATCACCATATCATAAAGCACAAGTAAAAAAAAAATCAATACAAAACTGATCACATAAAGAACAAAATATACAAAAATACCACATTACATGTCACAACAACGTAACACACAAGTAAAAACAATACCCAACATTAATCACAGAACAACAAAATAAACAAAAACATCACATTACACATCACAATAATATAACACACTATCAAATATAATAGACAACATAACACTAAACAACAACAAATATCACACTAGCCATTATCATATTATTATACACTAGCAAAATACACAATTTACACAACATTACAACATATACAACTAAATATATACAAAATACTAATCACCTTTTTTTTTTCCTCATTTTTTTTTTCATTTTTTTTTTCTACTACTACTACTAGTACTTACACTACCACTTCTACTTACGAGTTTACTGCAACTTATACCACTACTATTATTACCAATTCTACCACCACTAGTACCACCACTTCTGTTGCCACTTCTTCTTACATAACTACTGCAACTTATACAACCACTTCAACTTCTACCACCACTAGTACCACTACTACTTCTACTAACTAAATATACAATAAATATACAATATATATACAAGGCGGTGGGGGCTTGGACTAATCATAGGACTGGGTTCCCCACTTTATCTGCAACCTAGAAGGAGGTCGACGATTCCTTCGGGAACGACGAAGACCAACAGACTGACCTACTGGGCCATCACTTGCTGTAACCAATCCAACCTCCCCTCCCAGAGAGCCCCACTCTCTGGTATTCCCTATAGTAACCTCAGGTAGCACTGGCAAAACCAGTTCCACCTCTGCAACTAACAGACCCTCCTCGGGTATGGGACCCACCTGGACCTCCTCAGGGTGGAAAACCAACTCCTGAGGAACATCAAACCCAATACCTGCGACATCAGAGAAGGGTGTGTCCTCTGGGACTGCCTCCATGTCTTCCTGTTGACCAAGCCCCTCGTCAGCTGAAAGGGACTCATCCAAAGATAGGTCTGCTTCACTGACAGTCCTAACATCGACCTCCTCACCACTGGCCAGTGGCTCCCTGAAGACCTCACGTTCCACCTCACCTGAAAATAGAAAAAAGGATCAAACTTTATTTCAGTGAATTTTATAATATCTGGTCTAACATAACACTATACTTAAATTTACTATTTTTAAAGAAACAAGTAACTGCAAGAGTGCAACCATTATTCTCTGCCTCATTCTGTGATGCTTACAATCTGAAATTTTCTGATGTAAATTAAAACATCTTCCTGAAAAATGACTGAAACAAGAGGACCAAATGGTCCTCAGTTGCTCACCTGAAGAATGGCTAGCTAGTATCAGATGAAAGGAATTAGGAAATGCTACATGACATACATATCTTTAGGCTCTAGGTCTTTAACATTCTGGCAAGAAGTTTTTCTTAATTAACTTTATGTAAAACCAAGTGACCCCTGGGAGTGGGCTAATTTTGACTCAGGGCCAATATTTGTATCAACTTGCCAATTACAATGCCACACAGCAAATATCTATACTGTAGGCCTTACAATTTAAGACAAGTAGATTTTTAAGTCTTTCTTATATAAATCTATATGAAATGAAGAGACCACATGGGTAGGGTCAATTCTGATCCAAATGAAAAGACTGGTGAGATTTTGATAGTCCACTAGATGACACAACAACAAAAAAATAAGCTCAGGTCTTGTAGTTTCAGACAAGATTTTTAAAACTTTTTACTGCATAACTTTACAGTAACCCATGGGCCAATTTTCACCCAGAGGCCATGATTTAAATGAACTTAGTAGGGATAGGTTAGACAATGTTACAATTCAAATATCTAAACTCTAGACCTTAAAGTTACTGAAAGATCTTTTAAAAAAAAATTTCATATACAAGCCTATATAAAATATAGTGACCCCTTGTTAGTGGCCAGTTATAAATTTCAAACATTATTCTTATATTTCTTATCCTAAACTTTCTGCTCTGATGATGCCAAAACGGTGACTGCTGAACGTTTCACTGACAAACACTGTTTGCAACTTCTCGACCAACTAAACAAAAGTAGAACAATCTGTCAAAGTAATGTTCTAAAAGTGTGATGAATAGATGAAAAAGGAGGTAATATTTTTTGGTAGAGGGATTCAATATCTACAAGATAACAGTAAAATTTAAGCATTTCATTAATACTAGAAGAAATACAACATAATTTATTGATTTCAGAGAGAGTAGTGAAAATGACATTTCTTGAGTTCTCAATATTTTGAAAATATTCTGGACATGAATTATTCAGAGATTTGTAAATAACAATAGCCTTTTTGTGTTTAACTCTTTCAGGAATTTTATCCAACCAAGTAAGTTACTCTGATGGTGTGCAAAAATCTTTGAATATGAATATGTGTAATTAAATACTTGATTTCATATACTTGTAGGTCCTCTGACCTTTGTTTGAGGTCAGTTGTATTGGACCAGAGGACAGAGGACAAGGGCCAATATGACAGCCCTGAAGTCAAATAACAGGACCTATATCAAAGGACAATTTCATTTCATAACTATTAATTATCAAAAATTTGCTCACACTTCTAAAATTTGTGAATCTTCTGTTATCTGCTCATGTTCATCAGAGTAACAATTTGTGGGAATAAAAAGCAAATTATTGTCTATTCATACGAACACCGTACCGGGACATACATAGTCATTTCTTATTGCTAATCAGGAAAGTCAATAAAACAATGCCAAATGTCCCTAAAATTTGGTGCTATCATTAGGAAAAGAAACTGGCTGCCATAAAAAATTGAATTCTATATCAATTTTCCCACCCTGATCATTTAGCCATCAAACTGAGCCAATAGCCCGCGGCTGATCAGTGATATTGATACAGGCCCTGATATTCTGAAAGTCCACGTTTTATTAAGTGAGGCATCTGGTATGTTATGGGGTGGATAATCACTGGTTCTGATATAATATTCCTTATTGTCCTTTTTTGAAAGTTAATAATTGTGCTTAGTTATTCATAATTATACAATTTCCCCAGAAAGAACATCAGTAGTCTAGGTGTGGAAGAATGTAAGAATTGCAAAACATTTTTCTAGCTGATAGTTCCAAGAATATTTTTATTTGTTGAAATAGATGTAAACTAGAATTGCATTTTTATGCCTCCTACACTTTGGGAGGAGGGGGAGATTGGCTGGGGGGGAGGGTTTAGATTTGCCCCTGTCCATCCATCTGCTATCACACTGTCACACTTACAACTTGTGTTACATGTAACTCCAAACATGTAACTGCTTGAGCCATGAAACTTTCTAAGAATAATTGTCAGCATATGATCTTATGCACCTGGGTATTTTGACCCAAATTTACTGGAGATATACCCCCTGGTTTAAAGCAAAGAAATAGCACTTTAGACTTATGTCATGTGTAACTCAAAACATATAACTCCTAGAGCAATAAAACTTTCTAGAAATAGTTGTCAGTATGTGAACTTATGCACCTGGAAATTTTAAGAAAATTCATTGGAGATTGGCAGACCTATGGCCCTGGTTACACAAAAAATAGCATTTTAGATTTGTGTTGCGTGTAAATTCAAAAGTATTACTGCTAGAGTCATGAAACTTTCTAAGAATAGTTATCAGCATGTAAACTTATGTACTTGGGAATTCCGATGCAAATTTATTAGAGATCAACAGAGTTATGCCCCCTGATTAAGCAAAAATAGCATTTAATGTTAAGGACAATGTTTACATGCACCTGTAACTGTACAGGATTTTTTTGTGACAATACAGGAGAATGTGTCCTATGGACACATCTCTAGTTTAAGAAGTTTTTCTTTTGAGATTTCTAGTTGATGTTTTTGTCAATATTTACACCTGACAATTTTTCAGAGCTAGTTTTAGTTACAGATTCATCACAAAGCTTTAATCCAAGGCTGTGGGTTTCAGTGCTAGGACTTAGTGAGATATTACCATTAGCAGTCATCACCTTAGTTTTTTTTTGAGAATTTATTTTCATTATCCCAAACTAATTAAAAATTTGAGTAAATATTTTTCAAGACATTGTTAGTTTTATAACTCTGTTGAGTGTAAATACACTTCAAAGTCAGGCAATCAGTATTTGAGAAAAAAAAAGAGAAATATGTCCGAAGGACAAAGGTGCCTTTCCTTACCTTGTGCTTTTGTCAGAAAGGGCATACAGACAGACAGAGTCATGCATGAACAGACAAAAGCAAATATTATTTGCCACATGCTGTTTAAGTGGGGTCATAACCATTGAACTTAAATGTAAGATTTTATTAAATTGCCTATTTTACTATTCAAAGGGCCAAACCCAGATGCACAACAACTCATTCATGGAAGGTTTCATAATTCCATTTCAAATATTTTAGGTGCTAAGCACAACACAAACTTTAAGATGCCCATTTTTACTATTTCAAAAGCCATATCATTCTGTGGACATTGGAAGAGCTGAAAACAAAATGCCAAGGGCACAACAACTCATCATGGCAAACATTCATGGCAGATTTCTTCACATCGTTTCAAATACTTTAGCAGGTAAAAGTGACACAGTTTTTAAAATGTACAATTTTACTATTTCAAGGGCTGTAACTGTAGTGATACTGTGATGAGCTGCAAACAAAACCTTTGGTGCTCAACAACTCATCAAAGCAAACATTTACTGAAGTTTTGGTGATTTAATTTCAAATACTTTATAAGCTACACAATACAAAATTTTTCAAATGCCTATTTTTACTATATCAAGTGCTGTAACTGTAGTGATACTGTGATGAGCTGCAAACAAAACTCTGGGCGCACAACAACTCATCATGGCAAACATTCATGGAAGGTTTTGTGATTCCATTTCAAATGCTTTACAAGCTATGTGTGACAAACTTTTCAGATGGAAGGATATGCGTATGGCTGTATAAAAGTAAATCATAGTGCACCCCCAAGAGCAGGTGCACCCCTACTAAACGGTGGCTCTTTCACATTTTGGTGATCTGTTTAAATGAGAGCCCTTGACCAAAACAAGGCTGAAAAAAGTAAGCACATTTCATAAAAATATACGTTTTTAAAAGATCATGCTTGTTTTTCAAAAATCGAAGAATGTCATGCCACGTAGAACATTTTTCTCATAATTTTGGATGCAGTTTCGATAAGAAATACCCCATAATGACGTTGCTAGAACTTGTACCAAATATCAACTAGTGTGTTTTCTTTTACAAGGAGACACATCTTGAATGATTTCTTTACCGTGAAGTAGATGTTGGCCAACTTAATCGTCATTCAACATTGTTCCAACCTCCTCTTTGGCTCAACACTAAAACTTTTTAACAGAGCTCGGTTAAAAACAAAATACTCACATTTTTTCAAATGTGATTGAGCTATCGACAATGTGATGACGCCATCGGCAATGTGAAAGAGCCCTCGGAAATGTGATGGAGCCAACACCATCATTCATTTTGTGTTAATATTGTAGAATTATACCAATTAAAATTCATGTATAGATTAAATTGCATGAGTTGATACTTTCTTGAAATGTTTTGAATAATTGTTCAATCAGATTCGTTCATAAGAACTACTTTTTCATTACTCTATTATTGTATATGCATAATTTAATTACAGATAACGATCTTTAGAGATAAACTAAGAACAGAGTAGGGATAAGCACGAAAAAGAAAATTTCGTCAAATCAATGCAACAAGACTCAGAGGTTATTGTCAAAGCAATGAATATGAATAAAAGAAACATGGGGGAAAGAATTTTCAAGGCACCACATCGGCGAAAACAAATAAAAGAAAATGCATCCAAGGTTCAAGTTCTAAAAAGCAAATCAAATACTCTATATTAAAGACAATATTTTTGGCAACTAAACATTTTAAAACCTAGAAAAACATCAAAAAGAACATTGAATTGTTCACTTGAAAGCCATTCAATGAGTGATGAAGAAGTTATTTGTACTCATTAGACGAGATATTTTACAGATAGCAATGGAGCAGATATTGAAGAACCTATCTCAATTAGTGCGGAATATGAAGCAGAAGATATTAAAAACAATATACCCAATGAGTGATGAAGAAGTTATTTGTACTCATTAGACGAGATATTTTACAGATAGCAATGGAGCAGACATTGAAGAACCTATCTCAATTAGTGCGGAATATGAAGCAGAAGATATTAAAAACAATATGCCCAATGATGCTGGAATTGAAGACAAAACAATATCCAGTGTTTTCAATAAAGTTTTACCAATTTTGAAAAAGAAAAAGAAATCAAATCGTCGCTTTTTTCGTGCTTTTTAACATACAATATTAACACTTATTGAATGATGGTGTTGGCTCCATCACATTTTCAAGGGCTCTTTCACATTGCTGATGGCACCATCACATTGTCGATGGCTTGATCACATTTAAAAAAATGTGAGTATTTTGTTTTTAACCAAGCTCTGTAAAATATTTTTAGTGTTGAGCCAAAGAGGAGGCTGGAACAATGTTACATGACGATTAAATGGGCCAACATCAACCTCACAGTAAAGAAATCACTCAAGATGTTTCTCCTCGTAAAAGAAAACACACTAGTTGATATTTGGTGCAAGTTCTAGCAACGTCATTATGGGGTATTTCTTAAAACTGCATCCAAAATTATGAGAAAAATGTTATACGTGGCATGACATTCGTCGATTTTTGAAAAACAAGCATGCTCTTTAAAAACGTATATTTTTATAAAATGTGCTTACCTTTTTCAGCCTTGTTTTGGTTGAGGGCTCTACAACGGAAGTGTCAATGGCTCTCATTTAAACAGATCACCAAAATGTGAAAGAGCCACCGTTTAGTATGGGTGAGGTGGTGGGGACATAAAAATAATTTCTTTCAAATAAGATACAGACTACCATATACTCCCATTTAAATGCCCCCAGGGGCTATGCATTTTGAAGCTAGGGGGCATTTATTTTGCACAAAAAAAGCAAAAACAGTTTCTTTTTTATCCAAAAGTGGTAAATTATTTTTCCATGAAAAGTGGTCAGCACTCTGTTTAAACATAAAAGAACCAATTCCCAAGCCATTTGTCCCAAGAGCAACTCAGAGAGCTGGTAAGTCAGTATTTTTTGTTAGAAAAAATAGGGGAGTCTATTAGGGGTGAGAGCATTTAAACAGGGGTATATGGTAAGTATCCTATCAATGTATACTTCTCACTGGCAATAACCTTCTTTTAAAGTGACTGACTAACAGTAACAGATGGGTCCACAAAGCATGTAGAAGAATATGTTTATAAGTTGTAATTTTGAAGAACATAATTATCTAATCAAATATCAAATACTGTCTCTTTTATTGTTACAGAAAAACATCATAATATAAAGCTTTACACACTTATATTGATGAAAAAGTTACCCCATAAGTCATGGGGTAGATACTTTGTTTAAACTGTTAATGTTGACAATATGTACCAACAAGTTTCTGTGGCTCAATGGTGTAGCTTGTCAGCTTTAATTTTACTGACTGAAAGGGCATGGGTTTGAATTCCTGTTAAAATCAAATTGTTCTTTCTTCAATTTTAGTTTATACCAAATTTATTTTAGTTCGATTGTGTAGGAAGCTCCTAGCTTATAGACACACTCTCGAATCTGTTCCTGGAACTAACCAGTACTAAGCAATGAATGTAAAGTTTCTTGCTCAAGGAAACAACGGCTTGCCCCTGACTGGGTTTGAACCCGTGCGGCTAGCAACCCTTTGGCTACTAGTCCGACATGTTCACCAATTTTCATAATGTATATAAGCATAAAACTATGCTTTTTCCATAGTACATTAATTCTCATCAATTTAAAAGAAAAACATTTCTAACCTGAATTCTGTGAGTCAGTCACTTTAAAACATATAACAAACATCCAAAATGAGACTCATACCTGGCCCTCCTAAAGTACCAGCATATCCCAGTTCTCTAACTTAGAATAAAACACACACTATCATTGAGACCAATAACACAGTTATTTGAAAAAAAGCATGGAAAACTGTTTTTTTAAGTGCTGAAAATTGTTCAGCCTATCACTTTCTGTGTAAGCGTTCAAATATGTAAATCAGTTAATGCTGATCTTAAAAAATTGTCTGAAGTTTCTCAACCCAGAATGTTAGAAGTGTATAAGGTATAAGAAGGAGCTTTAAAATTTTAAGTGGGTTTAATGTTTGACTCTAGGAAATAATAAAAAAGTACAGAACAAGCTGGAATTTTTATGATTTGGTCAGGAAACTGCAAACCCAATTTTTTTGAGGACATCCTAGTCTCATTTTCAAACCTCAGACATACACAAAAAGATTACTATTGTTCTGTATCAAAACAATAAATACTGTGAAATCATTTAAATTCGAGGGCATAAAATTTCGTGGTTTGCCGGCAGAAGGCAATTTCGTGGGGTCGTAAATTCGTGGAATTCTATTGCCAGGTAAAACTATACGGGGCAGAAAATTCGTAGATTTCAACATTCTGCAATATCTGGCATTTGTGCTTTGAAATTGTTGACACGTGAAAGTTAACGTTTTTCCACCTGACCAAACAACCGAAGATTCGTTACTATGGTAATTAACCTATCGATCGGTCTTCTCAACAAGTGTCAAGTGTCAATTATACTTTGTGATATGTTGCGCATCTTATTCATTGTTAAAATTTAAGGTGTGTAAAAACGGTCTTTGTGATTTTTTTAAGCTGTGAAAAACGTCGGCCTTCCGTCTTTGATAATGCAACCTGAATTAGCGCCAATCAACCTTTTTGTTTGCAGCATTGTAATTAGTACAACAAAATACAGTAGTCATTTTACTATACTAAGTATTAAGTTCCAAAGTAATAATAGTTTACTCAATATCAGTAAAAATAAACATTTCTTTCAGGGACCGTATAACTGCAAATAGCATCCGCAGTATAGTGCGGTTTGACAGACACGTGACGCTACGTCACTACAATTTCTACTTTCAGTTTGGATGCACTTAGTAAACAAACACAATACGGATACACACCTGAAAAAAATCATCTATCGGTTTTGTATCCGATTCATACCTATGTTTATCGTTGATTCATTGAATGAAGTACAAAAAAAGCCGCGGTTAAGCACACAACTTGTCTACGGACGATGTACCTACTACGAACCACGTCTCACACCTTTTTTGGTGCTGCTGACTGGGCATACTTAACATTATCTTTGGCACAATTTGTTCGTCGGGACTTGATTTCGTGGGTTACCTGAACCACGAAATCCACGAAAATTAATCCCCCACGAATATTAATGATTTCACAGTACCTTGGTTTGCAATACAAAGTTCAAGAGGGCCATAATGACCTTTTATATTGCTTACCTGAGGACCATTAAACAGCAGTGCCGGTGAAAAACATTTATCTTAAGTACAGCATACATGTATACTACAACATAAAAAATTATGTTCACTTTATGGCAAATTCCTTTAGATGAAAAGTTTAAATGTGCAAGCCAAATTGTGCATAAAGTTCAGCAGCAATGAAATAGGTCAGTAGGTCAAGGTTCAAGTAAAAAGAAGGTTAAATACAATGATAAGTATGTGAAAATGAAGGGTCAGTCTGAAATTATATAATGTTTTTTTCCCATTAAGTCATATGTAACAAGTGTCTCTCTGGGCATGCTCAGCTTTGGAACAGAATCAGTAGAAATCCTACATACCAAGTATCTAGGCTCTGAGCCCTACAGTTTTACAGAAGTCTATGCAGGCAAAAATTTCCATACATGCTGCCTACAATTGAAGTTGCACTGATGAATGGCAACCCATTCACTTTCTATCATCTAGAATAAAAAAAAACAGAGGTGACAAACCTATCAACAGATCAACCAACCAACCAACTGCAAAGCCAGCTCCTAAATACCCCCTTAAACATAGTTTGTGGGGTATAAATACAGTTCCAGCTTATGCCAATTTCAAGTTACAGCCATTATTAAAATTGTTTAAAATTTCTTCCTTCCATATTTTGTCTATCACACAAGTTATGAAACTGAAATCAAATATCTGATACTAAACTGCTTGATTACAGCCCAAGCTTTGAAAAAAATTCTAATGGAAAACTTCTGAAATCATGTCACTATCAATTCTATACTTAATTAGGCTTTTTTAATATCTGTCTTTAAAATAAAGAATTTCAGATGTTTTTCTTGTAAATCAAATTCACCACAGCTTTTTAATTCAGACAAATTCTGCTCAAGCCAGAACAGATTAGACATAAAGGAAAATCCCTTATTCCCAGTAAACCAATTGACAAATCTTTTGTTTGCATGCTGACTAAAACAGAATTTTTTCACTCTTTTTTTTACTTCATTTTTTTACTTCATTTTTGTGGCCTTTCATTTTCATCAGTTCTCTGTATTTTCAGTACTTGAAAATCATCAAGTTTGAATGTTAATGACATACAATTAAGTAACAGATAATACAGTTGTGTGGATTTTGTTGTGCAATCACTACTGGAACTGAACAACGTTTGTCTATTATCCTTTAGATAATCATATAAAATTAATTCAAAGAATGAACACCACAATAGAATGGCTTAGCTAGTTTTTAAGGAAATCTGTCATTACAACAATATAAACAAATACCTGTATTTTTTTGGGGTTCACTTTCTGTAAATTTCTGCAAAATTTCACATTTATTAAAGATAATGTCACACTCATATTTACTGCATAATGTAATCAATATTAATTTTTTTTCATAAATTCATTGAATCATTTCATAAAGTCAATGGTTTGACAAAATCTTCCCATAACTTTTTCAGCATAAACCATGACTTTGTGTTTTTGAACTTTGATCATCATAGCAACATATTTTATTTTGAAGTTTCAAGCATCACCAAGCCCCTTTACCCTTCCTTCACTCAGTTATAGGAAATTAGGTAAAAATTAAATTACTGTCCTTTTTTAGTTTTCCTGTTAAAATTGCCTTTTTTAAGTTGACTTCAAATGCAATATTACATAAATAAACACATCATGACACAATTTTCAATCAAAACTTTGCTGCAAGGTTGCACTGTTCTACAGTACTGTTAACAACTGTATAATTTTCAATTTAGGCAAGTAAGTACTGTCTTCTATGAATCCATGCTCAACTCAAACTAACTTTCCATGTCCATTTCAAGGAACAGGCTCTTTTAAAAGTTAGAAAAGTACGTATCATAAAACAGCCATAAACATGAGTGTTTCAAAGAATCAGGTTGTTAAATTTAGGCAATAACATAATCAAACAAGACATCTGAATTCCAAAGCTGAAAATTGTGCGTACCACACAACAACAACACATGTACAGATTATCATTTCATATTGGGAACAACAGCTCCCTGAGTCTCATAGAATCAAACAATTAAGATATCCGAGTCCCAAAGCTAAACAGTGTGCGCATTTAAGCGCCAAAATATCGACTAAGTGAAAATATAACGAAAAACAACTTACTCCCACCAGTGAAGCTCTGGGCAGGGGAACGAAGTCTGCCCAGAGCACGGCGAAGGAAGCCCACCACACGCCTAGCCATACTCACAACAGCACAAGCCATCGAACTCATGATTTTGTATAGTAAAAGCTACAGTATAGATATCTCTAAGCTAAGCTATCTAGGAGCAATAAGTGCTGAAGATGCATTGTTTGCCTTCCTTTTTATAGTGAGTTAGAAAAGGTGCGAAAGGATTAACACTGATCTCAAGGTTCGAAGGTCAAAATCTACCTGAAGTTACTCAATGGGCGGAACAGTTATGTGGATACTGCAATGCTATTGGCGAAGCCTCGTGAACTTCGTGCTTTCGTCACGTCTATACGCGCCCGTTTCGTGCAAAAATCTGTCTGCGCAGCACGAACGTCCGTGACCTTTTAAAATATGAGTATGTTATAGCAAATCGTTTGTCGCACTGACAATACCAAACAATTTGTTTAACCCTCTCAATAATAAAGTAAGGTTGTGCTCGGACTTCATCTATTTTTCGTGATCCGATAGTAAGAAAATCTCCCCAGTTGATAAGTCTTAAACGATTGCAGCATTGTTTTTTTCAGTTTTGAAAGACTGTCATCCGCTCGAATCGGTTAATAAATGATGCATCTATTCTTTCATAAATGATGCTATTCTTCGCATCTATATTATTAAAAAAGGAATTAGCCGATTGTGGAAAACTGCAGCGATTTGAACAATTCTGCTGCATCTTAAAAAAAGACTGGAAACTTCGAAAACTTTGTGTGGTTTCACTATTCCACGGTCCTTAGTCTCACTATTTCGCCCCCGATTGTGAACCGATTTTATGGGCCGAGGTTGAACAAGTAAAACATATCAGATCTATTAAAGAAGTTCAACACTTTGAGCATAATGAATTAGGCTATATGGCCCTATGGTCTTACTATTTTGCGAGATTCCTATGCTAATGCCTCTAAAAATAAAAATTTCCTTTTTTGTTCCTAGAAAAAATAATGTCTCTCTAGAAAGAACAATTTTGCAAGTTTGAATTTACGTCGCTTTTATTTCTGCTGCATTCAAATAAAAATATTACACCTAATAATCTTAATTCTAATAAGTGATTTGCTTTTCACCAATAAGCTATTTGACCAGGGTATATTTATTGCATGCACACATTTATTTAAATCTTTCATGTTTGTTCCCCCATTTATGTTTATTTTTTCTGTTTTTCGCTTTTTGGAAGATAACTGTTGTTTTGCCAAAGAGAGCCAATTCACGATGGTGCCATTGTTTCAAGTAGTTTTGAAAAGCTTTAACTGTTATTGTATGAAAGTTGCCGAGATTTTTTATTAAAGGTTATAAGTACATTTTGCAAAGTCTGGTGTCCGGTGAAACTATTATTAAGTCAGTACATGTATTTTACATTACTTTTGTCTTAAGGACTTGCTTTTAAAACATGACATTTATTTTCGTTGAATTTTAAACCACAGATATTTCCACATTGATCTAAAAACAACAACTGTTTTCAAAAATGCGTCATCGGCGAATAAAAAGTAGGCATTTAAGGAGCGTTTTATACATTTTCGCATAAAAAAATTCTAGAAATGCTTGAGTGTGATATTCAGTATTCCTATCTAATGAAAAGGCTATTTAATAAAATATCAACATAATTGTAGTCATAGTTATTTTGTGTGTGTTATTTAACATAACAAATAATTTTTTCGACATTAATTCGTGGTAGTATGAAAGGGAGATACTCTATACATTTATCAATAAAACAAGATGTGCTCTATTATCTCCCTTGTATCTCGTTATCATCTAGTATCAATAGATCAAACACGTACTGTGCGTTCTATATTTTTGACCTTCACCCTTGAATGAACTTCACCTTAAGGATCCAATTGTCCAAAACCTTTAACATTTGGCCATAACTTTCATATTAGTAAGTGGATATACTTCTTACTTAAACACATTACCCCTTTGAACAAGGCCTTCCAATTGACCTATATTTATTTGACCTTGGCCCTCTGAATGACTGGTCCTCAGCTCTAAGGTCAAAGCACCACTTCGGGGGCATTGTCATCTTACAGTGACCGGTTTGGTTGATTTAGATGATATCTTCTTAAGAGATGAAAATGGAACATATATTTAAATATTTGACGAGAAAATGGCAGTTAGTTTCATATGACCATTCTGCAGTTTACATATTTCCCCACTGCCACAAGGGCTTATAAGCAAAAATAGTTTACTATAAGGGCTCATCAACATAATTTACTGCTTGGGTTATCTCTTGAATGCTCTGTTATTTATCAATAAACATACTAATTGGCTAAACAGTGTTGTATTACAATGTGAAGGTGTATTTCTTGTTTAATTAACCACAGACACAATTGGCATCCTAGAAAACCTACCTGGCCTCCTGGACTGGATCAATGAACTGGAGTCTTGGACTGGACTCTTGGACTGGACCCGTAGACCCAAAGAGTTCTTTTTAAGGTCATGATCTATTGAAAGTAATGTGTCCCACCTGTTTACAGCAATAACTCAAGACTTGCTATCTTATTGTACTCAAGGGACTAATCGTTGTAGGACCTGTGACATTCTGTTAATACCATTTGAACTCTGATTTCTTTGAAATTATCCTTGTATTTCAGGTTTGAGAACAGATGAAGATGTTGATTAAAGTTAACATGTTTACACTGTACTGTGCAAAAATAAAACTAGAGTGGCATTTAAAACTTTGTGGTTAATTGAATGAAGCAAGTTGTCATTTTTCTTACATGCATACATGTTACAATGGTATTGTTTTTATATGGAAGATATTTTTGTAAACAAAGGGATAATTTGTTTTAATTTGCTTCGGAAATGTCGAACGCACTTCGCAAAATGCATTTATTTTTTCGACTAATATATATCGAAACTTTTTTAGACACCATGATTTCCTTAGGCGAAAAATCATCAAATCGCTTTGACAAAAAAAATCAAGCAGGCCAAGAAAAGTCTAGGAGCAATGGACTTCTCATAAATAAAATTCTCATATTTCTGAATTAAAATTCATTGCCTTTGAAAATATTTTTGATCAAAATGAGAAAACTTTCTCCAAACATTTCATGAAATAAAGACTCTTCTACGTTTCCGTAGGATTTTTTTTCAACGCGAAAAATAGATATTAGACCTTAAATTTCAAGTTGTCGCGTACCCGTTTAGTCGACAACTTGATGGCGGAAACAGGATTCCTTATTTAATACATTTTTACGATTTTTCTGACAATGGGAAGAGGTTCTGAATATCTATTAGTTAACCAGTTAATTGCAGTGATATAAACATATATCAATGGTATATTTGACTGGGTAAATCAGACTTTGGCGTAATATTGAAATTTAAAAAAAAATCTTAAGTAAATTAATAGTATTCCGGTAATATCAAGTTGTATTCATTTTCGGAAGTTTTAAAAAATCAGTATAATACATAGCTTTATCAATTGTTTATTTTCTTTTCTTTTTGCTTTTAAGAAAGTAGCACCGCATGGATAATTTTAATTACGCTGGTATAGATATATCGATATATAGATATTTAATCTTTACTATGCTCTGTGAAAATAAAAAAACAACATCAAGTAAATATGTAATGAAAAACTTACTGTAGAATGAAAATTGTAAATTCACAAAAGGTATCTATGCTTTTTATCATAGGATATTTTCAGTTAGGGCGGATTGAGCTAATTTTGCCTGCTAGTATAAAGCCCCAAACATTAGACTAGTTTTATTATTTAGTTTGAAAAAGTTCCAGCTCCCACCATGTGAGGGAGACAAAATTGATTTTGCGTTTCCGTCTGTCAGTCCGTCAGTCTGTCACAAAATTTGTATTCACAAAATGAAATGTGCCCAAAGGACAGGGACGTCTCTCTTTTGTGTTTACAAGTAGAGCATGTAGCATAAGAAACAAAGGGCAATAATTACAGTAAAAAATTCAACGAAAATTCATTGTGTTACCATCTGCTGATCGTCTGCTCATTACGGTTATTCAATCTCTCAAAAATCAAAGTAAATTCTACAACAAATCCCTATATGTATGACTTTGTAAAGAAAAAAAAATCATTTGCAGTTTATTTTTATGTAATGAAAATTCCTTTCTGTATGACCATCTTCATAAATCTGAAGAATCATCTGTAACTGATGTATGAAGACTTGGACAAATAAGATTTACACGATACCTCATACAGTGAAAATACGAAGGCTCGTGATTCTGGTAAAGATAGGACAAACAGAAATTTCATTCAAGACCATCTACATACCTCAGTTGTTCATCTATGAAAGTTTGAAGGAAATTTCCGGAATATAAATGAGGAGTTCGACAAACAAGATTCAACATATACCCCCAAATAATGAATAATACAGAAGCCCATGCCTTAGGTAAAGTAACCTGCTTCTTTTTTTACCACCTTCTACACATCTAGGCCAATATTATGTGAAGGTTTGAAGCAAATATTCGAAAAGATGAATGAGTTTCTCTGTTACGTCATGTGACCTCTATGCATATTTTGTCTTGCCATAGCCTACTTCTTCT
Organism: Cyclina sinensis; assembly: GCA_012932295.1. Lineage (NCBI taxonomy): Eukaryota > Metazoa > Mollusca > Bivalvia > Venerida > Veneridae > Cyclina > Cyclina sinensis. Next base: position 13,033,528 of record JAAONU010000019.1, read on the forward strand.
TATTACTTCTCTCAAACTTCTGCGTTTCAAATTGTAAACTAGCATGATCAAAAATTCTTAGTTTTATTTGTTTTTCCAGTGTATGTTGTACAACATGAGTAAATTATTTACAAGAGGCCCCGTTAACAGAGTTTAAAAGTTAACAAGATGTTCACAATTCATAAGTCAACTTTTGGTAAATTACCGCAAATGCACTTTGATGGCATGACAAAACATGTTCTCTAAACAAATCATATTAAAAATAATCATTCAAGCATTCCTCCTCGGTACAGTAGACTATTAAGCGAGAGTCTTTCTTTTTGTTGGTCTGCATGGATAGATTTACATAGATCTATTTCTTGACGATATAAACAATCAATGAAACTATACAAGTAATGTTAGGAACAACAGTCAGTTAGGAGAGAGTTGCGGATTATCAATATCATTTGAGCCATATTAGGTAATTTTCTTGTAACAATAAATTCTCTAAAGCAACCAAAGGAATTTCAGGAAAACTTAGCAGAGGTGAGCAATACAGATTTATGATACATCATTTAGAAATCGACACTTGAACTTTAGATTTTTGACCTAGCTGTCAAATCCAACTTTTGACTAACTAACAAGACAAATGAATTTTAAGGCCCAGAAAGAGGTAATGATATTGAAAGAATATATATTTGCAATAGTTTAATTGGACAAAAAGTAAACTGCGCGAGAAAGGGTTACAATTTAATGCACTTATAATGGACTCAGTACTTCTATCGCAAAGAACAGTGTTATTTTCGGACAAGAATAATTATCACAGAGAATGATACAAATCTGTATTGGTAAACGCGTAATTAAAAGTTAAAGATGATAATCAAGTACAGTTTCTGCAAGTAATTGCAAGAAGTATGACAAATTAACCAACAGAAGTTAGAATACGGGGTGAAACTTAACCAAGAAGTCTTGTGTGACAGTCCCGCCAACGCCGGATATCACTTTGAAAGATATTTCTTGTATTTTTTCTTTCATCTGAAAAGCTTTTGATTTGGTTACTGGTTGGTTAGTGTGTTAACTCCTGGTTCGGAAGGCCTCATGTTCGAAGCCAAGCAGGTACAAAAGGTGTGTCATTAAGCAAAGACACAACTATTTTTCATACATTATGAATTGTATCTAAACAGAGCAATGAAACTAAGTCCGAATAACTTGTATCTCGTTTGCGCTAAATAAAAGAGTTTAAATTAATTTTAATAACATATCTTAATCAATGTTCAAAGGTCAAACAGAAGTCTTACATCAAACTTATAATTTGAAATTAAAAAGATGTAGCCTTTGCGATGAGATCATGTTAAATGAGAAATGTGAAGAAACTCAAACTAATGTTTAACAAGAACACCATTGTTTTTTATTTTTCATCTGTTCTTTCAATACAACCCTTTGCGGTTGTAGATCGTTTATTGTTTTATCATTTTCCAGTTTTTCTAATACTAACTCAAGAAGTCTTTCCACAACAGTGACGACGTTTCCGTCTTTTTCTATGCTCACTTCCATATAAGGTAAATCCATACTTTCTGCATACTTGGAAGCGTGTTCAAACGACACTTCCCGCTTGTCGGCAGTCACATGACATCGTGTGCCAACTAGAACTGTTGGGATGTCGGGAGATGCGGAATATTCTTTCAGATCATGTAACCTGAAACACAGATGTACATGTTACATGACTGCTTTATATTGTAAAATTTGAGTGCTTCAACACATAAATAAAGTGCCTTCATAGGCTTTTTGCCACAAGTGCATTGCATTTTATCAAATGATTAAATTTTTAACAAGAAATTCGCCGAAAAATATTTTTTTCTGAAAAAAATGATACAACTTCTGAAACAAATACAAACATTATTAGATTTAAGGAACAGTTATGCAAATTGTAACAGCAGAATGAATAAATGAGCATGCACAGAAAATTAGTTAAATTAATTAGCATGGTTGGGTATTTTCAAGAAAAAAAGGAAATAATAATATAAAAAACCTACCAGTAACGGACGTTATTGAAGGTGATCTCTTTGGTAACGTCAAATAGCACGAGACAACCGTGTGTTCCTCTGTAATAAGATGCTGTCAGACTGCGAAATCTTTCCTGGCCTGAAAATTTCAGAATATCTAAGATATTACACAGTAAACGTATTTTTATATTTATCGTTGATAGGTTAAACTGATACTGTCTACGGAAGATGTCGCAACCAGTAATGTTATTAATATGAAAATGCTTTGCCGATAATGCTAGAAAGCAATACTACATTTTTCATTACCTACGGAGGCACTGAATATTTTGTGATCTCGGAAAAAATGTTTTTCGTTACAGATGACAGTCGCATGTTTTATAAGTAGAATTTTTATATAACGAGATATTATATTGGTTAATCTGATTTAATTCAATATTATTTTTTATAAGAAATCCAAATCATCTTCAAAATTTAAATAGAACTGAAAGGAAGAAAAGTCAATGAACCAGCAATTGGGGCTTTGGGATCAGCAGAAGAGGTCAATATTCTTAAACTATACATCAAGTAACTCATTCTTTGCAAGCAAAGGCTAGCATCAGAGGCAGCCTAGGAAGCTGACACCCAAATATTGAAATTGCTTTTCCACTTCTGCCTAGCATCAACCCATATTAATGATGTTCTCTTTACTGTACCAAAACATCTTTCACCAACATGAGATATGCAAATGTTTTAAGCATGTTCGACCCTGTAGGTGCTAATGTTCTTAATGCTATCAAGGAAAGAATCTGGAAGGGGCAGTTAATTGACTATTGTGTAGAGCTAAAGTGATCTATAAACAGCACGCTTTTTACAACAAATTAATCTGACTTTGTTGTCAAAAATGGCAAGCTAGTAGCTTTCAAACCTTCAATACAAACTTCCAAGCTCAACACTGGGCAATGGTCATTTGCCTCCATCATTTACATGAGTGAAATTTTAGAAAAAGTTAGTAGTCGAGGCCAAGAATTTCTGAAAAACTTCCATGTCGCTCGCATGGCAGTTCATTGTTAGACTGGCTGGTGGCACTATGATGAACAATTTCGCCTGCAAAAAGTGGCCAATCAATATTCTTCCTGAGGCAAAAACAATTTAGAATAATGGCTTTTGTATGTTAATTCGAATGATCGCTGGGTGCTCCGGGACAATTTGGGTCACTTTACTGTCAGAAAATGACATCGAGAATTTCTTGTCAGCTATAGATCAATGGTACAGAGTCATGGCCACTGACTTGCAACTACATGGATTTCAATTCTCCCAACCCGTGGGTACTAACACTCATGTCTAGCCTGTGGAGGCAATCATAGGAAAACTAATTGCTGAACCACTTTCAACTAATCACGGAGATCACTTAGAACTGCGATGTACACCACTTAATGTGTAAACATTAATAAATAAATCCTTATCCAGAAGCTACTGTTAGTTAGCTCAAATCTGGTCCCTCAAATGTTTTTGCATAACAATGGACCAAGAACCTCAAAAGGTCCGTTGGTCCGTTATAAGGGTTTCTTGAAAACTAGAAACATACGGCTCATTTACCAACTATTTTCTCGCTATGAATTAAGTGCAGAAGCTGGTCATTGTAAAACACACCCTTCCGTAGCCTTTTTATTGTTTTTTTTTTTGTGTGTGTGTTTCTTTCTCAAATGACAACTCAGTGAATTTTTACATAGATAATAAATTCTAACACGGAAAATTCACTTGCCCCCAGCTAAATCTGAACTCGTACATCCGATCACTAAGCGAACAATCTACCAAGCCGCAATAAAGTAGTAATAACATTTCAATTAACAAATGAAAGACAGCCTTTAGCTTGAAGTTTCTGTAAAGAAAAGAACAGATTAAGTTTTCCAAACATCTGCAAATGTTTAACCAGTATTTCTTCTATATACTTCATTTTTGTGTATCAAAGTTAGTACTATTATTTTTCTTTGGAGAAAAACAGTCATGAAAAATATTTTCTTTGGCGGCCCAGGAAGATCAAATGTGGACTGGGGTTGTCTCAGCCTAACCCTTCTCTTGCTCTGACAGCTCTCAAAACTGCAGATATTCTTTACTATTCTTTATTATATGTCTACTGTTTTGTCTGCGGGCTTACACACATCGTCGGTGACCCCCGGTACATATTCCGCACAACTACATTATGTACCGTAGATAAATAGAGTGAAACGGAATGGATCGAACGTGGTTTTCCGACGATGGCTTACACAGTTAACGTGCTAAACGTTGTACCTTATAGCTTGTTATCGCTTAGCTAGCGTTAACACAGGGAAGGGTAATACAGATTTACCCACTTCACTTGCCACATGAGAGACTGTTGGCAAGTTCTACTGTTGTAGATTTTCTCTGGTAACAAGAAACCACTATCTTTCAAGGTATGCAGATTCCCGGGATCTCTACAAAAATGTTCGGGTCACTATGTTGCCAGATCTTTGCCACAACTTGTACACATAAAATGAAAGCACTTTTGTTATTCTTGTAATTGAATGATTACATCACACTTACAGGACACTGTATCCTTTGATTGTCATGAACCTTTATTTGCTTCTCTAACTAAAGACAACGTCCAACTTGATGATAGTATCAGAACAGACAATATTTTTGTTCACAGGGTTAAGCTAGATTCAAATCAGCACTGCCTGTTTCAGACAGATCTTTATAAGTGATTCAGTTCAGTTTAATCACATAACACGTCTTTTCCCTGTAATGTTATAATACCAAAGACCGTTTCTTTTAAAAGCGGTGCTATTATGATCACTTTTTATCTGATGTCCACTTATACATGTATAAACTGCAATTAAAGCGATTCGTGAGCAAACCAGTTTGTAATAGATATTGCTTGTACAAAATTCCGCATTTCAGAATTATTACCTTTGTTAAAAGCCATATTTGACTGCACAGTCCGAGATTTTTTCTAAATTAATTAATTTATTTATTCAATTATGTATTTATTTAGTAAAGACGCTAATAAATGGAATACGCATGAGACAAGGTAAGACACGTGGATGAGTCATACTTTACTAACATTCTTATCATTGTTTTTCTTCGTTTAAAGGTAACAAAAAGTTCAAGGCTTTATTAAAGACGCAAATATCGACTGAGATAACTCAAGATAAAATATACTTCAAGTACAAAGAAATTATAAATAAATTCAATGGTCTTGTTTTATGTTCAACGTATACAGTGTTGACCCCTGGAATATCCGGCATTTACGTTATTTTTTCTTAGACTCCTTTTATATCCTCTAATCAATTTTACGCTACAGAAGTTTGAAACATCACTCTTCAATCATTTTTTTACGGGGAAAATGCTCCATTTTGCAATAAGCTGTACGTTCCTAAACAAAGCATTTGATTATAATGTTTGCTTCAGTCGTGTTTAATTTCTTCCAAGATTAATACGTATTTATTGTTTTGGAGAAAATGAAGTTGATGTATGTATATGACCCAGAATTAAAAAAAAAAAATCTTAAAAAATGCCAGTGGCTATATATGTCATAAAAATGTTTTAATACCTTGTTTTCGCTGTTTTTACCATTAAAATGGATAAAAGAAGAAAATACAAGCACCTCAGGCAACCTTACCTGCAGTATCGTAAAGTCTCGCGAGAATTTTTTTATCCAGAATCTCTAGCACGCGGTCCACATACTCTACAGTTCTGAAGCCGCCAATTGACGGCCTTTTAACATAGCTCGCCTTGCATGCCTCGCAGCTGAACTTGTTCGCTAAACTTGTCTTTCCCGTGCCACAGTCACCAAGTAACACCAGTTTGAAATAAAACTCTGGTTTTTGTTCCTGAATTGTTTCAAGATCCCTTTGTTTGCGTTTGAAACTCCAAGTTCGCATGATTTTCGGTCTGTGCTCCGGATGAGGCAGATGGCTATTTTCTTTCTGATGTGTTAGCAGAACCATATCATCAGTGATGTCGTTACCAAGGCGTACACTTAAGATCAATTAAATTGCATGTCATTATAGGCTCATGCACAGCCATTACAAAACCCCATCCTTGAATGACTGAAAACTAGACACTTATTCAAGTTCAATGCGTCGATATAACCTTGAACAGGGTAGAAATCAAAACACCTGTATGTGATTACTTTCACCTGTCCACTTTAAACGCGCTAGTATAATGATTTGTAATCGCGCTTGACCATTAGATATCAATATTGATTGACCATGTCTTAAAGATAACTAACATGGCTAGCGCATTTGTTTGGTCAAATAGTCATCATGGTTTTTTGTGTCGCTTGCTACAAAGTATATGCGACATACAGGGATCACTTCTCCGTTCTCCATCTGTCCGTCCGGCACAAAACTTGTCCGGACTACTCCTCAAAAACTACTGGTGCAGTTTCATCCAAACTTTACAGGAATGATCAGTACCAAGTCTAGCTGTGCATGTCGTCGGCATTTTCGAGTTAAATGATTTTTGTCACAGTTATGGCCCTTTAATGATTTTTATTTTTAAAGTTTGTCCGGACTACTTCTCTTATACTACTAATGCAATATGAATGTTATTTGTTAGGATTGATTTGTACCTTAATTACTTGCAAATTTAACGGGTTTTTTGGTTGAACGATTTTTGGCTGCGTTATGGCCCTTGAATAAAAAAAGGCGTTTTGGCCAACAAACTGTCCAATCACCCCTCAATACAACTGCTTAATTAGCTATTATCAGGCGACACATGTGATCACTGGTCACTCTTGTTTATACATATACAGTAAAAGAACTAATCGTTCTCGCCTATGTGTCATTGAAATTATAAATTTACATATATTGAGCTTCAAGCTTTGTATGATGAGGCAGTTTTGAAGAACAGATATTTTAACAAGCTGACAATAATAGTCCTATTTATTTTATGCCTACCAATGAAATATAGGGAAATATCAGTGAGATAAAAGTGATAATCCACTGTTTTGAATCAGTGAAAATACCATTTTGATAATCCACTGTTTGTGCCGGAACTACTTTTCCCCACCACGTAAATACAAGAGAATCCGCTGTATTTCAGACAGTGACAGCGAGTGAAATTTATTTACCTTGTTAAATCCAGTTATAATATTGAATTCCTGAGCCTAACTAGTTGTGAACAATGATGAAATTCGCCATAAATTATTCAAAATGTCTGATTTGTTTACATAACTCACATGGACAATATCCAATATGGCCGACTTTCAATTCAATTGATTGAATATTACTCGGTATTAATCCGCTTTTATAATTAAAGTATGTATGGCTAAAATTCAATAAATATTGATAAACTGTGTAGAGAAAAATAAATGTTATTTGATGAAAGTGTATTCAGTTTGAAGTAAAGTTATCATATATACTGGAGATTGTCTGCACTTTTTTGTGCGGAGTAACGGTTTGACCAAAGTACGCATTAACTGATTTGGGGCTCACCATGGGGAATTTATTGAAGGCCCTGAGTAAAAATGTCATAAAATACTCATTTTTGACGTGTTGGCATAAAATAAAAAGAAAATTTGTTTGTTTTTTAGTGAAAGATGAGAATTTATTACATCTCGTGAACACCATATGTTTATATTTTCACTCGTGGCTGCGCCACTCGTGAAAATATCACATATGGTGTTCACTCGATGAAATAAATTCTCATCTTCCACAAAAACAAACAAATATCCTCTATATATTTCACTTGAGTCCACTGTCCTTAATGAAAATGGTTGAATATGTTCACATTTTTATTCAGAAAATCAAGCCTTTGATTTCAAGTAATTAAGTTTCCTTCTTAAGACAAAGATCATCAAAATAATCATTCTTATTGTTGATAGGCTTGTCATTTGTGTTGATGACCCAGATTTTGACTCGCTTGACCTAATTCCAATCTCTTGAGTAGTCATCTGGGAAAAAGACTGATGAATCCTAGTAAAAACTGGATTAAACAAATTTGACATCTGAGGTGTTCACAGACTTTTCAGACAGCTGTGCTGGTGACCTTGTGTTTACATGACCTAATATTAGATTCATCAAAGAAATCATCAAGACAAACATTTTGACTAAGTGTCAAGAAGATGAGGCAAATAAAAAGTGTCCTAATCTTAAACTCATCAAAGAGATATTGAAGAACATCTTGAGCAAATTTCATGAAGATTGGGCAAAAACTGGTTAAATTAAGCTTTGCTCAGAAATACAAATATCTGAATTGATCCTCAACAGCCTATCACCATAATGGTCTGAAATATGTACAGTTTTTATCATGCCTACTGGATGCAAACTATAGTGTTGTTTACAAAAACAAACAGTTTTTATCATGCCTACTGGATGCAAACTATAGTGTTGTTTACAAAAACAAACAGTTTTTATCATGCCTACTGGATGCAAACTATAGTGTTGTTTACAAAAACAAACAAATATTTCAATTCCATTTATTAAAAATCTTAAAAACAGCAATATTACAGTTATAAACATTATGCAACTACTTATGTATGTAATGTAACATACTAGTATGCATTTATCATTAACAAAACTTGTGCGAAAACAGAACAAAAATATACAATATAACACAGACATTAACAATCAGAAAGATTCAAAGACATAACTTAAATAAACATGGTATTTAAGTTTTTCTAGATCTAATGCAAATATAGAAAGTACAATGTAATAGGATGTTTAACTATAACCTTGGCATTTATGGTCAATGTTAAATTTACGAACAAGACAAGTTTGTCGAAGTTACATGTATTTAGTTCAGTTTATAACTTAATTTAAAATACATCTGAAATAAGAATAAAGTGAGTTTTTATTAAAATGCTAAACAAACCAGAAAATATTTAATTCTATTAAAACAACAACAGCAAAACATGTAGATAAGGACAGTGCAGTCAGAATTCCCTCCCTTGCACAAGCTTATTTTACTGTTAATCAATAAATTAATATGTCCTCTGAAATACAAAAAATTTAAAGACATTAAAACAAACTCAAGTACTGTAATAATAATAACCAGATCATGGGGATAAAAAATGAAATGACTTCTCAATACCACTGACATATTTATATAAAAATACACAGAGAATAATTCTTTGTTTCAAAGGAAGATCAAAATATATTTCAGTGAGTGAAAAAAAATTCTAGGAATGGTTAATATGCAACCCAGTAGGAGGTAAACCAAAATTATGAATGAAAATAGAACAATCGGGCAAAACAAATGAATTACAAGCAAAGAACAACTAATTAAAAACACTGACTTAACAAAACAAGATCTAAATAAATAATATTGCTAATCAAATCAAAACATTCTGAGCAATCTTCTTAGGGAGAGATGTAACAAAAACTTGTAGAGATATTGATACTATCTGAAATATTACACCTGAAAATAAATGGTGTGGAATTATGCCAAATACACCTACATACAGTAAATGCACATTGTTAGTTCAGCAAATTTTGCTACACAGTTTCTAGAAAAGGTAGTGTTTTATTTTCTACTCTTTATCATTAAAAGTCCTCTACCTATTGATATTTTCTATGGAAGCATATAAGCAACAGAAATCATCGGAAGTCCCTCCTGCACAAAATCATATGCATCATTATCATCAGTTTCCCTGGCTTTAGAAATTTACTTTGTAAATCATAATAGAAGCAAAAACTTTTTTTCTTTTCATGTATTTCGCAAAATCCTTAGAATTTTTTAATTCCAATAGGAACTCCTTTGTATATTTCAGAAGCTTTTAATCTATAGTAGTAAAACTGCACAGTTATGAAATAAGACAAGTGATAGAACTGTAATCACTAATTATTTTTTCTATCAGCAATGAGTAAAACCACAAGCTAGTGTTCAATATACCAGAAAAGCACCAACTTTTGTGAACACATCTGTTAAAACAGATTCTTAACCTTTCTCAAGACTAAATGTCAGGGTGGGATTAAATATATGAAAAGTTTGCATTTAAGTGAGAAATATTAACCTCAACTTTGAAGATCAGTGCACTATGTGATACGATAAAATATGCTATGTCAAAACTGTGTCACTTGCCAACAACAAAACACAGCCACTTTTTAAACATGCCTCAACACTTCTTTCTGCTAACATCTAAAGTCAATTTATTGGATGTAACTGCACTTAAATTAACAGGACACTTACTCCTTAACAAAACAAGCTAATCTTTAAACAGCTGAAACAGAACTAACTCTCATCAAAGGCCATTTCTATCTAAATCTTTAAAAAAATGACACATTTTAAACTAACATGCTGATTCACATTCATACCAGTGTTCCTAAAGGTTTTTAAATTTGATGGTGAAAAAAATGGAATTTTTAGGAATTTCAGTGCTTACCTCAGTAGGAATATAGGAGGTTAGAACTAATTTAGGGGTAAATATAGTTGTTGTTGTTTGTTTAAACATTAAATTGACCTGTAACTAGGAAGCATTAAAACACTCAATTATCCCCAATACTTAGTTCTTCAAAGGGTATTAAGGGGTTTGGAAATCTTACTCTAACAAAAGAACAATAGACTGGAAATGGGGTCACACATTTTGATTACCGGTACTTACACAACTTAAGACTGGCCTAATTTAAGTCCACTATGTAAAACTATGTGATAAAAATTCAAAAGGTTGTAATATTGCACGTCAGTTTTATTGTCTCTATAATAATGATAAAGATAACAATTATGAAAGCCTTCAGGGTGTTAAACTTTGGATAAGTCAAGGTGAATACATTTTCTTACATGTCCATACCATGATCATAATATAAGGTTATTTATAAAACAAGACATTACACCAAACTATTATATGCATCAATATGCAATTTATGAAAAATGAATGCCTTTTTTGAAGACAAGTGGAATTTACAGGTTCTGTATATTACCGGTATTATAGCTCTTTTATATTTTCTATGTTTTGTTTTCAGTTACTGCCCAAATCCACTGAATTTTGATAATACTATATCAACATCACCAATTGCCGAACTACCTGTTGGCTAATTAAGTTTTAGATATTATTTGAAAATGGCTCCTTTTTTATGATTTCTTAATTTATAAATCTGAAAGGCTGCTAAGACTTACTCCTCAGCGACAACCTAGATCGGAATCCTTTTTTCCAATAGTTACCTTGTAAGATTTCCCTAAAAGATCAGAAAAAATGTCATTCTAGTACATGTATCTTACTTAAAAGGTATCTTATATAACACTAACACAAAAAGAAACTTACAAGCCACCACAGAGTGAAACACAAAAATTATCACATCAATTATTTAACAAATTCTTGAATTTAATGGAAGATACCAGTATGGACTTACCTCACATATACAAGAGAAAAATAGAAAATGCCAAAGAAATGTTTGGTTTTTTTTTCTTTACTTACTGGCAGCAATAATTATGGCATGGCTGCAGTGCTATAATACACAAAAAGAGGGGCTTTCAAAATACTTTACAATTGTGTAATTATTTTCATAAATAACAAGATAATTATTATAACATATCACACAAATGGGACTGGGTAAAACAGTCCCTAGTTGCATTGTCATGTATTCGCTAAGAAGATCAAATAAAAATAGCACTGCAATTTTTAAGTAAAACTTTGCTGTCACATTTACCTTAAACAAAAAAGAAGATTAAAAACAAATGTATAATTCTGAACTTAAATTATCCTTAAAAAAATATTTCAAATAAATATATCTATCGCCACTCCTGAAATATTTATTTTCATACCACTCGATGAAAATAAATCCAGTATTTACAGATAAAACTCAAATATCCTCTATTTGTTGAATTCTTGCCTTAAAATAACTGTTAATTTTTCTAACTTCCTATTTCTAAAAGAAGTTTTTTTCTTCATTTATTCCATGTTCTTTTCATTGTTTTTTAAACATATACTTAGAAATATCACAATGGCACTTGACAAAATGTTCACCAAGGGTCAAGTAGGCATTAAGCTAAGCCAATCAAATTTAAACACATGACAGCTCATACATACATGGAATTCATCGTCACACCAAGTCACTGTTCTTATCTTATGTTCCTCATATGATCCCTCAGACTTCTGTGAACACTTGTACCCAAGCTGTGACAAATCATAGTGTAAACATGCTGTAACATTATGCATCACTTCATCTGGATGTCCAACAACATCTTCAGCTGGGATATGTACATAATATTTCCCGTAACACTTTTCGAATGATTCATAAGTTTTAAATTTACGATAATATTGTTTATATGCCTGCTTTGAAAACTGCAGGTCCCTTGGTATTGGCTGATTTTTGGTGGTCACCAATCTAACATTTGAAACAACTACTTCATCTTCTTCAGCTTCAAGTCTTGCCAAGCGAACAAGCTCATCTCGAACATAATTGTAACATACCAATTTTTTTCTTATGTTTTCTCGTACAGTATATTCAGCAAAAAGTGATGGAGATGATTTGAGAATTTCTATAAGATCATCAATTCCATAATATAAGGCTTCCTTCAGAACTTGCTCTGCACAGCTGACAGGTGGCAGGATGTCGTCACGAAGGTAATTAAGAATGTGATGGAAGTATGTACCATCTCTGGAACAGATATACATGTATAATAATGTTGCATTTATTATGTTTATTTCTTGATAAAGTCATGATGCAGATACAATTTAACAATACGTCTCAAAGACCTCTTAAATGATAATTTTTACAAAAATTTTGAATATGAATTCTACATTTAACACTATCCTATAACAGAAAACATAATATAACGAGTGCTCGCATTTGAATTTAGCCTTTGCAAAACAATAAAGGCTGGCTCTAGTTCATAGAATTGATACTGTAATTTCAAGTACAAAAATAAAGTTAAAATTCAGTGATACGTTTTTTTTTCACAAACTCAACCAATGTAAACAGTCACTTCTCAATACAGAAATATTTCAATTTATTTATGACATGTATTAAGCACAATAATCATGATAAATATACCTGTCAATAAAATAGTTGTTATCACTGTCTTTGTCAACTGCATGTCTTCCACTAAACATCACTGCTAACATTGAATCTGTAAACCTTTGAAGAGTAGCTAATCTTGTCGCAAATAGCTTTCCTCCTACATTCAGGTTTATGATGCTTGGAAACTGAAAACATGCCAGAGGTAAAATATCTCAAATTCTCAAGCATTCCAGAACCAATTGCTTCCTTAATCAGTGTTCGTACTCTCATTGCTTGTGTTGGTATAGTTTCACTTACGAGCCATTCAGGCACTCATTTTCTTTTGGATATTTCTAATGTTCCCTAAAAGTAGCAATATTTACCAAAAAGACCAAAAAAGATCCAAATTACCAGAATAACTGTGAAAGACTATTTAAGAAAAGAAAAAAAATTTACTTTTCTGTGGAAATATTGTTTGCTATTTTCAATATATGACTTAACTGTTACTTTGTTCATTGAAAAATGCTATAGGGTATTTTAATTTTGGAATAAAACTGAGAAGACAAAAAAGGATAAACTTTACACAATGGGTAGAAAGTTTGTGCCAGAATTGAAATATTCAGATTGTCCCTAGTGAGTACAAATAAGTGGTATAAATAAATCAGGGCCTTGAGAGGGAATAGACACTCGAAAACTGCCAAAATATGGTGTCCCGTGCATGCGCAGTCGATTCTTTATAAATACCTAAATAGAGGATAATATATGTTGTTGCTTATACGATAATATAATCAAATGTTGAAAAAATTTACAGTTAGAAATTACAGTATGAATTCTAGCCGAATAAGTAAAATAAATATTCCCATACTGTTTTTATCATATGGTTTGTTATTTTTCAATGCAGCTTTTGCTTCAAAAAAAAAATTAAAATGGAATTGTTGTTTTCCAAAATGGCAGAAAGTATGCAAAAATTCTTGTTTTCCTGTCAACTTTCGGGGAGTATCAGATGAAAATGGAGTTACGAAATAGGCTGGCATTAGATGAAAGTTGATAAGTGTACGCAGAGCTGAGTTTTACAATGTATTTTATTCCTGTATCTGTGTTTGTTCATGAAATAGAGCACCCTAAACATTGCAGTTTTATTGTAAATACAGTTATTGTGTGATCATCAACGTACCGAATTTTGGGTAGTATCAATGCAAACAGACTTGATAAAAACACTAAAAATGAATTGCATTGCGTAAAGGAGACGTTGTCGTCTTTTACTTGTTAGCTTGCAAGAAAAACTTCAGTTGTTGCAGTGAAAAAAATAGACACTAAAAGGGGAGTGCAGTGAGAATTGAGTCCCTTGCACAGTTGGAGCGGAATGGGGTCTCTGTAGGAAACTGTACAGTAGATGCCCAGCTCGTAAAGGTTCAAGAGGGGAGGAGTGTAGTGGACACCGGGTATATAAGGCACTTCCAACAGCCTTGCTGTTGGGCTAGCTCTTCAGCGACATGGTTGGAGTGTCTGGAACGTTTGTTAAGTTAAGCAACGTTCTCCATCGTTAGTACTTGGATGGGTGTCCCAAACTGAACTCATAGGCCAGGTTACTACAACTAATGAACTATCTATGTATGTAGTGCGAGAGGGCTGCAGAAAATAAAAAAAAAATTCTTCTGCATTGCTATGTTATCTACATTTTTACACATTAGGCTCTATTCTGAAACCTGTTCAGTCATCATTGTTACACATAAATAGACGAAAGGTGAGTGATCCGAATATTACACAACTATTCTAATTAGCAATTTCACCGTCGTTACATTTCTACTATTTAATCTGAAATGCTGCATATTTACCGAAATTGAAAATTCTTCTTGGCTATCCCAATCATCTTCTTGAGACATTGCTTGTTATTTTGCGAGTTTTTTTATTTATTTTATTTCAGAACCTTTTAAAGAAGTTTAAAGGGAGATAATTTCAGGACACGAAACACTAAATTCAATGACGGACTAAAATTTAATTACGGAAAGTGAGAGACGCAAAGACATCAGTGGTTCCTCAAGTATGCTACATTTTGAATAGTTGTTTCATGAGTATCGAGTCTGGGGAAAGAAGGCGATGCGTTGAAATCGAAAGTTCTGTATATAAAGCGAAAGCATTTGATAAATAGATTTAGGGGCAATATTCAGGTGCTCTCGGGATATAAGCCATTTAAGAACGTTTTACAATTTTAATTTCTGGATAATATGTTTAAATACATTCATTACGGGATTGAGAGGATTTGTTTCAGTTGATAGTTCGTAGAAAGTTCAGTAGTTATTTCAGAACTCACGACTGTAGGCAACCTGTTATGGTAAATGTTACTGGACTAGCTATTGTTCCCTAGTCATTCTTGTCGGTTTTACACTTGAAATAAATTTTACCAGAAAGTATAACAAAGAACATTCAAAATCAACGATTTTTTATTGAGTTGTAAATTTTCAACATCGCTAAGCAAGAATACATGTAGAAAAAATTATAAAAAAAACATGTAAAAAATGTATACATTTCTGAACACCGAACCCGTATATTAGTCATATATATCATCAGGTCATGGTCCATTTAAATATAAACACATAAATTTTGTATGCTTATAAATTATAATTTCGATACAGCATAATATTTTGAGTATAAACGGTTTAAAGGTATTTTCAAATCGTTTCGATGCAATTATGTGGCACTACAACGTTTTATCTAAATTTCCATTCAAAACATGTTTGACTAGCACTGCAGTTACACGTACCAAATAATGTTAAAAATGAACCTTTTCGTGGAAAAAAGAAAGGTTTTTCCATTTTATAGGACAAGACAGATTATTGAACACTTTATAAAACATCAAAGGAAAAAAAGAGGTATATTAGATTTTTCTCGGAAGAACACTTCTTCAAGGCAAAATCATAGTACATTGCTCCATACCACAACATATGGCCGCAACTTATTTTTGATTAGTTATCTTATATCTTAATTTTATTTTTAACAGTTCAAAAGATATTTGCAACTTGTTGGTTTCATTAGCCTTTGTAACGGGAAAATCCGGAGATGGCCGAGATTGCTTAATTGCTGGTGGAGTTAGGCTCTGCTCCTTCAATAAGACCAAGAAGAGAAAGGAAACTATACTACACTATTCCAACCTTCTTTTTAACAGAAACCGCACATATGATTATCACTGTGAAGAATATCGCCACACCCTGGAAATGAGAACAGGGGGATAAACTGGTAAGGATTTAGAATGTTATGAAATTTCGTGTTACAGAAAAAAGACGGCAGATGTTTGAAGTAATTGAACAACATAACAGCAAAAGGGTGATACTTAGAACCTTTTTATACTTGGACTTAAATTCGCCAGAAAAGGATAGTTTACGTTTTAACAAGATAGATTTGTATTTTTATTATTATTTACTGCGTAAATCACTGAAGTAGCACACGCCAATTTTCACTTCAGTTTTTGGACTTTATATCACGTTGTTATTTGGCTTTAACCATTTATAAAAAAATCAACATTTACAATCACTATATCATTTTTTCTACATTTCTTTATTTAGATAAATCTCAATGTCAATAAAAGTGTTGACAAGAAAGACAAGAACATGTCCCAAACCAATTCTGACACATACCTCAACGATACAAAGAATGGCTATAATAGAGATTGCCCCAGAGGCAAGCCTTGATAATACTTCGTCAAATATGTCATAACAGCCCTGAAAATTTGAAAAAAATAATCAAAATTTAAGAAGCTTATTCGAGATGCGATGTTATTTAGTACCTAAATACTCTTTATACCATAATAAATTCAATTAATATAATATCTACATCTGTACTACCAACGGACTTTTTTCTGGATAGGTGAAAAGTCATTTACAGTTAGGTAAAGATTCTGAGCAAAATTGCGGATTTAAATCCAAAGGAAATTCACTTACTGATGTATGATAACCGTTCAAATTTATGGTACAGTCAGTATTGTTGTAGTCTAAATAGTTATTCACTGTGACGTCATGGCAACACGACGAAGGTATGATGTCACTGCCATGGTCTCCAGATGACCACCATTCTGATGGCAGTGTCCGGAAGTCGTTATTGGCTATAGTTACAGGCTCCACGCCACAACAACCAAACTGTATAGGATAAAGAGAACTTAAGTAATATGAAAACTTCAAGCTTTTTATACTCATCGCTTCTCGAATCTTTTGGCAAGGATCATGAGATACATCTTAAAATGAAAACTGAAAATGACCCATTTGTCTCCTCTTACGAACACGAATGTCCGTAACAGAAAGTTGCAAAACCACCCAAATGACCACCTAAAGAGGAATTCGAACTACGGTCCTCCTGCATAGAAAACTAACGTTCTTACCACTGAGCCAAAGAATTATTATTATTATTATTATAATTATTATTATTATTATTATGATAACTAAGTCCAGGAGGGGTTACCCCGGAAGAGCCTCCATGAAAGTTCGGAATAGAAAGATGCATTGCATCTTGAGAAAGACTATTCAAAGCCGTCTTCCCGTATCGAGGACAAACACTCTAACACTGAGCCTAAGAATGGGTTCCCTGACGCAGTTTTCAGAGGTTTGTGTTTATACAAAATAGGCCGGGATGCACTGCACCATAACACTATCTTTGAACAACTTTGGTCAATAGAAGACTTAAATTTTATTTTTATTGAACGTATGATTATATGTAAAATATATCTGGGTCACAGTCTTACAAAAATGAAGATGAAATCCCAGCCAAGCGAATACACGTCTGCCACAGCCGATCCTTTATATTTCTTCAACAATCCATCGAACAGTCCTCTCAAATCACTGTCCACCTGGAATAATTAATAATGCAAAAATAGGAGTCTTACCTGCAAAATGTGTTTCTGCTATACATTTTGTTGTTCTTGGCAAACGTCTTAAGGTATACGAATGTTTTGTACATTTTGAAGTAAAAATATATTTGCGAAACTTAAAAATTTTGTAACTTTTAGTCAACAAATTTCTATTCTTAAGCAATAATTTTGTAATTTGTATCACAAACACTAATCCTAAATTGTACTAAAAAATAACATATCCCAAATCACCTTTCACTAAAACGAAATATTTTGATATCATAGACATTTTTTTACTAGTTTTTTTTTATTGTAGTGTGATGTATTTACCTTTTCGAGTAGATCTATCCAAAGAGACAAGGCATACAGCTCCAGAATGACACAAATAATAACAACGACCATGTACTGAAAATAAGATAGAAATAACAGTCATCATAAGCAGAAAACAACACAAACATAAAAGTCATCATACGCAGAAAATAACACAAAAATAACAGTCATCATAAGCAGAAAATAACACAAAAATAACAGTCATCATAAGCAGAAAACAACACAAAAATAACAGTCATCATAAGCAGAAAACAACACAAAAATAACAGTAATCATAAGCAGAAAACAACACAAACATAAAAGTCATCAAAAGCAGAAAACAACACAAAAATAACAGCCATCATAAACAGAAAACAAACAAAATACAGTCATCATAAACAGAAAACAACACAAAAATAACAGTCATCACAAACAGAAAATAACACAAAAATAACAGTCATCATAAATAGAAAACAACATAAAAATAACAGTCATCATAAATAGAAAAAAAACACAAAAATAACAGTCATCATATGCAGAAAACAACACAAAAATAACAGTCATCATAAGCAGAAAACAACATAAAAATAACAGTTATCATAAGCAGAAAACAACAGAAAAATAACAGTCATCATATGCAGAAAACAACACAAAAATAACAGTCATCATAAGCAGAAAATAACACAAAAATAACAGTCATCATATGCAGAAAATAACACAAAAATAAAAGTCATCATAAGCAGAAAATAACACAAAAATAAAAGTCATCATAAGCAGAAAATAACACAAAAATAACAGTCATCATAAGCAGAAAACAACACAAAAATAACAGTCATCATAAACAGAAAACAACACAAAAATAACAGCCATCATAAACAGAAAACAAACAAAATACAGTCATCATAAACAGAAAACAACACAAAAATAACAGTCATCACAAACAGAAAATAACACAAAATAACTGTTACTATAGCTAGAAAACAACTACCACCTTCAGCAGAAAATAACTCAAAAATTATTTGCTTCCACATCATGAAAAATGATTAAATGATAACTATCACCATAATATCGATTATTATATGATTTGTAAACTATCTGAATCGTGATTGGTCCATTACTGATCACTAGTGAGTCAATAGAAAGTGATATTCACCTCAAAAAGTGATGTTGATGTAAAAAAAATCCACATCTTTCTGTAATTTAGTGTACAGAGAAAACAAATTGAAGAAAACTACTGTATTCGTATTTATTTTTTTTTATAGCAGTACAATAGTTTTGCTCTGACCTCTCGATACGCTGAAAATTATACGGAAAAATAAATCACCATTATGCCGGAAAAGCAGAAATAAAACTACTTACAACTATGTATTACTAACTGCATGAATAACTATCTTTTAGGACCTCGTGAAAAACAGAGAGATATTGTCAAAAATACTTACACAAATCAATAATAACCTCAACGCAAAGAAAGCCCCAGTCCCACCAATTATTGAAGTGATGATCGCAAACACGCCGCAGATAATCAGGACGACGACGATAGCATTGATAAGCTCCCTAAGTGTAAACGTCCCAAGGTCAACAAGGGCCAGAAGGTCCATAATCTCATGGTGCCGGTCTATTTCTTTGTCCAACTGAGCCCCTATAACTATGGCTCCAACACCCAGACACTGAAAAATACATTAGTTATTAAACTGACAAAAAAAAAGAAACAAGTATATACGTGCAGCTTTTGAAAAGAAAATATCAGTAACCGTTTGCCAAAACTCGGCAAATAAAGAAAAGAGTATATCATAGCAACTACATTTGTTTGACTTGTTAAATACATGTACATGCAATAATTTTAATAGAAATATTTCAGGTGACGTTGCTGTACACAGGATCTGGTTCTAAAATATAAAATGCCCTCTTGGTCGTTGAATTTCGTGCCTAATCTGCCACACACATCATTCAAAATCCGATTTTTTTATTGAATATTTCATCGTCTTGACTTAAATTAAATAGTAAAAATAAATGATATTGAATCAATGCTTATGTGTGCGACAGAATGCTTTTTTTATTCCCTAAATATAAACAGCGCGTAAAAAACTGATTTCAAATTTCAAGACTTCAGTTCAATTCTTCGACATCCAATCTCTGTAGTTTCCTGATTAGAAAAATCAGTCCAAGTACAAGACATATCCTGGCAAATTCTGTATGAAAATCTAGATCTTGTCAATGGCCACAGAATAATTAATGTGACAATAGAAAAAGATCACTCACAATGAAGACAAGGTTGATGATGCCGAGAACAACAATACCCAGGTTGGCAAGAAAAGTCAACAGGGAGTTGTCTGGACCGGGCTCGAATCTTTTCCTTACGCACGGCATTGGTCAGTGTGTTTTGATCTCTTCTACTACAAATCTAGTTGCGTTAGCAACAGTTATAAATGTCGTTGAAAAGAGGGTTGTAGTAATTATTCTTCATTAGATGAATCTGAAGCTATATCTGTAGAATGAATATCAAACAGGTGAACGTGGGATTTACAATGAGTGTAACTAGAGGCAGTACACAAATTTAGATCCCCTGGTGTAATAAATGAATATGGAAGCTTTTCAATAACGCTAACCACAACGCTGTGCACATTTGTAATGGTTACAGTAAAAGATTTTGCTAAAAAAAACAAGCGTGAATGTTATAAATGGATACAAAAATAACTTTTTAATGAACTGATATGCATTCAATAAAAAAATTAATCTCTGTCTCAACAAGCCAAAATGTCACCATTTTCATGCTTGATCTAACCTAATAAATAAAAATGCATACCTTATGTAGATATTCGCATTTTGAAAGTGTTTCAATGTGATAAAATGTAGAATTACACGGTTTAATATATGGAAGTATTATATATACATAAGTCATGCATGGTAATAGCTTCGTCCAAATATCGATTACAATCGATCAGGGTTAGCATATTACATGAACTTTTGACCTAAATAGGACCTTTTTGTTTACCTTTTTAATGTAGTCGGTTACTTCAAAAACAAATATTCAGACCGAGGCCGGTCATAAAAATGAAAAACACTGAAATACCTTGAATAAACTAACGGAAGCTACTTTAGTGTAAAGGTTTAACAATGTACTTTTACACTTATAATTAGGACATGGCAACTATAACTTTAGTTATTGATTATTTCTGAGTGCCACTTACTAGGAGATTTAAAGGTTGCCTGGTCATTGCTTTACATAATTAAGATAGCTTCAATTTGATTTGCACATTTATCACAATGATGGTGACGAAAATGATGTTTTTGTTGTTGTTGTTGTTTATGATAATATGATCGTGAAAATGTAGTTATGATAAATAGAATATGCATAATGAATGATGCTTAGCTTAATATTAAAGAATATGTTTATAAAATGTTTATAAATAATACATACCTTGACACATATAAAATGTTAAAACATATATTGATATAATCGCAAAATATTCATTTATGTAATCCGCAATACTGCTTGACCTGATATTAGCAGAAAAAAGAACCCGAATATATCCCATGAGAGTATTTTCAGACTGAAACCCAATAAATGAAACATATCCCGAACTTGTGTGTGAGTTATTTTTAAACCACATACTGTATATTAATTCTGTAGTTTCTGGAGCGTGAACTGTGCTTCCGGATATATACTTAATACTCGTGTGTAAGTAGCAAAAAAATAATACACGTTAACCATGTGAGTGTATTATAATTGCTGTTTTGGAAGTCGACCACGTACACAAAATCTAAATGTATAAAATATACAATATTTGTCATAATAAGCAGTGGGCAATTTTGCCAAATTTCTATAATCTTTTTTTTTTTGTGAAAACCAGCTCTTTCCAGTGCAAGGTCAGGTGTCGTATTCATAAAGCATCTTTAAAAATAAATTTTAAAAAAAGTTTTTCTTAGTTAAGTTTGACATAAGTTGAAATTTTGCAACTGCGTTTGCAGCTTTTTTTGCTTTTGGCATAAATATGAAATTCTTTATATTGTCAAGAATAAGAAAAGAATTGTTTCTTCTTTATTGAACTGGGAAACTTAGATAAAAATTGCAATTTAAGAAAAATGCTTATGGTTTCACTAAGATTCATTATGAATACGAAATATTTGACTCAAGACAGACACAGTATGTATGCAATATGTCTTATTCTTAATTTGAAGTTTTCGTTTTCAAACAGTATCACTCAATGTGAACAAGTTACTATATTGTATACATTGCTCATGGTTTAGCCTGGCTATATGATCATTTTCTTTTTATGTTATTGCATTGACATATTTAATGTTTTTTACCTCACTAAAAGCAACATATTTTCCTCTGCTAGCAATAATATAGTAATTCCAGCCAAGAAAAGATTAATCTGTAGATAGAAAATGACTTGATAGGCATTATGCTTAACTTTACTGAGGAACAGTACTAATTGCTGGGTCTAAAACCAGTCTACTCATAGCCCAAACCCAGCCATATTACAGTACGAAGGAGTATAACAAGAAGAAGAAATCTGGTAAATTGGTGACTGCAGTTGTGAGTATTTAAATAAGAGTGTTAATACAAAGGACGGACGAAAGAAGAAAACTTAAGGTAGGACGGATGCACGGGCTGGTGTATTTGAACTGGAATTCATGTTGATCAAATATAAACTTTTAACGGCTTATCATAAGTTTCCTTCTTGCATTATTATCCCGGGCTCGCCGAAGGCGTATGGATATGGATTAGGTGTTGTCCGTCCGGCTGTTCGTCCGTCCGTCTGCCCGTCCGTTCATCCTACACGCTTTTATTGGAACAACTCTAAAACTATTTTAGTTTTAAACCGAAAATTTCATATGACCGGCCACTCGAGAAAATGGGCACTCGGACTTAATTTTTGGAAATTGACCTTTATAATAATTTTTAACGAATGATATACGAGCATTATTGTCTGTAACTACAGCTTCCTGCAAAGAACATATATGGCATTTTATCATGTTGAAGAGGAACATACGGCGCAGAATTAATAATCCTTAAAATAACGTCACTTACCCTTTGACGTTAGATTCTATTTAAGTTCTGGTTGGCAGTAAATTAATAAAGTACATTTTATATATTTGAATTTTAGCTGTTTCATTGTAGAAATCTATACCTTTTTAATGCATCCCACCTTTTTACAAAGCTATAAATTTCATCATATAAAGTTGCAATTTATTCAGGTATCATCATTTTACATAAGAAAGAACTGTCTCCAAAAACTGTTGCCATGGTAATGGTCATGAAGAAATTTGAATCAGTAAAAACACTTGTAAGAAGGCCAATATTCAGGCTATCATTTTTTTTATTCAGCTTTATTTTGAAAGTGGACGAGAAATATGTCTTTTTAGCTGATTTTCAGTCCAGTTTATTTCCATATTAAAACAAATGTCCGAGTGCACCTTTTCTCGTGTGGATCGTCAATTATGTGATTAAATCTCATTGAGAGCATAGGAACTGAAACCCTTCACTTTATATTTTCTTAGTTATTCCCTTTCTATTTTTCCCGGTTTAAATTATAAACCTAAGACTTCATATATGGTTACATCTATCTGAATAGACGTGCAGTACATAGGAACTGTAACTCTTGTCTTCAAAATTTTTGAGTCATCCCCCTTCGCTATTTTTTCTTATTTAATTTTTGTTTTGAGAATAACTCTAAAAGTATTTGATAAGAAATGTAGGTTGGGACATGCCACTTGCCACTTGCTATTTGCCGCCTTCCACTTGCTACTTGCTACTTGCCTCATGTGATTCAGCAGTCGGTTTTTTTCACAATCTCCGACAAAAAGAGCGGGAAATATACAGTATAATTTGTACTTTTGGCCATGAAGCAACCATGTCTTTACTGTGAGCACTTTCTTTATGAAATAATTAAATCACATAGCAAAAGCAAAATCGGTTTGTTTTCATACAGTGAAAAGGGATCCAATCAAAGTATAGCAAACGTCCAATACCAACTAGCAAGTGGCAGGTAACAAATAGCAAAAAAAAAAGACAAAAAAACAACAACAACTAGCAACACGCAAGTAGCAACTAGCTAATGACAAGTAGCAAGTAGCAAATGGCAGCTAGCAAATAGCAACTAGCAAGTAGTAACTAGCAAGTGGCAAATGGCAAATAGCATGTAGCAAATAGCAACTGTTAACTAGCAAGTTGCAAGTGGCAAATGGCAACTGGCAAGTAGTAAGTGGCATGTCCCAACCCGCGTTCCATAATATTCAGTTACTTTCTGTTTAACTAACTTCTTATCCGGGTAGTGGTTAAATTTCACTACTATGGAATGCGGATTGGGACATGCCACTTGCTATTTGCAACCTGCTACTTGCTACTTGCCACTTGCTTCTTGTAATTAAAAAGTCGGTTTGTTTCTCAATCACCGACAGAACGAGCAGGAAATATACAGTATAATTTGTACTTTCGACCAAGCAACCATGTCGTTACTGTAAGCATTTTCTTTATGAAATAATTAAATCACGTAACAATATCCGGTTCGTTTTCATACAGTTAAAAAGGATCCAAGCAAAACGGCCAATGGCAACTAGCAAGTGGCAAGAAGCAACTAGCAACACGCAAGTAGCAACTAGCAAGTTGCAAACAGCAACTTGCAAATAGCAACTGGCAACTAGCAATACTATTACATATTTAGTTTATTACACTCATTTATTTTACATCGATTGCGATACAAGTTTCATCACGCTCGATGACTGCTTCCTGCGTTCCATACCAGTATTCGCGCAGCATGGAGGAATGTGAAGATTGTGAGAGAATCTCGCCTCTAATGGGATTCGAACCCGCAAACTCCGGATCAGGAACAATGCGGTCTACCTTTGGACCAGGGTGCCTCCTCCATTACATGTAAGATAACATTTAAAGATAAACTACATTTTCAGTCGGTCTGATCCGAAAAAAATATGTTATGATAAATTTTTGCATAGCACTTTTTAACGAAATAATTAAATTACGTAACAATATCCGATTTGTTTTCATACAGTCAGAAGGGATCCAATCAAAGTGTAGCAAACGACCAATAGCAACTAGCAAGTGACAAGTAACAAATAGGAAGAAGCAACAAGCAAGTAGCAAATGACAACTAGCAAATGGCAAGTGACAAATAGCAACTATAAATAATAACTGGCAATAGCAAGTAGCAACTAGCAAGTGGCAAGTAGCAAGTGGCATGTCCCAACCCGCATTCCATACACTACTACTGGTCGAATTTTACGGTTAGAAAATTTATATATGCTGTGTGCGCGTTCAATTTTAATAACAAGCGCTTCGCTAACCACACCTTTATAAATGGTAATAATGACATGCGGAGAAGTCAAAATACTTCTTTGAATCCTTAAAAACTCAATACTTTTTTCAAAAATGCGTCAAGATAGACAGTGGGAGGGGTAAAAAGATCAGGGACGGTTCCAGGTTTTCAGGTTAGAGAGGTCGTAATATCGTGGCCGAATTTGGGCCCGTTTTCTATAGTGTCACAGTGTGCATACCAACATTTCAGCATTTGCCCCGAGTTTCTCCACTCCCTTTTTATACTACTCATAATCTAAATTTCATGGACACTCAAGAGAAGAAATTGTGTTAAGCTATTATGTGAGATTGTTTTATTGTAATACTTTTCAGTCATATTTTGTATGTGTACTCTTTATCTGCAGCATGTATTTAACTGATTCGTTTGATATTTTCATAAAAAATCGCTATTACATTCGAAATAGGAGAGAGAAATTATACTCAAAGAAGATGATACCAAATTCATATTGAATAATTTTGAATAATTTCATTGAGAAAAATATAACCATAAAACTTATATAACATCATCGACATCTCCACTATCATGTTTCCTTTTTATAACAGCAGTGAAGCAGCCGACTTATTTAATCCAATGCAGTTATTGGCTACACTCGCATTAAAAAGCATCCAATGGGTTATGCCCAATAACTAACCTCTTCATGGGGCGTCGGTCTTATAGGCAACTGGTACAGACGATAAATAAATTCAAATAGATAGAGCAAATCACAGTTATATCAGCAAAACTCACATCACCTGCTAGCATTATAAGCATTTTCTGAAATTTTCTGAAGTCTAGATTGTTGACATTCTAAGAATTTATTGAAATGAACCTCCTTTTTTAAAATATCAAAACTGGCGTTTGTATCAAATGGTTTTAGAACTGTGAAACATGCTTCTACGGTAAAAAAAACATAGTTGCAAAAACGCCAAAGTCTGAATTGTAAGTCTGTTTATGTACGTGCAGTTAATCTATTTCAATGTTATTTCTGTTGTTATTAAAAATAATGCAAAGTTATATGTTAATTACAATCGATTTCCCTGTTAAATTTAAAAACATCATTTACCTTATCAAAACACAAAAAATATTTGCAAGTCACAATGAAAAATCAGATTCAATACATTGTATACTGGTTCCTTCATTTTTACCTCTCCCTCATAAACATGAAGAAAAATCAAATGATTGCACTTAGAAAATGGGCCACAGATACGATCGCAGGCTGCAGAACAAGGATGTCTGAAAGTCTCCGGTTTCATACGCTCTGATGCATGTTCATTGTCAATAGGTGTCAATAGAAACTCTGTCGCAGTTCGAAAAGTCGCCACTATACTTCGCAGTGATCTCCCCTTCATTTTTAACGGAAAGCACTAGCTATCTACCTGTCTACATAATACGTCTCGGGGTCAGACTTGTCCATTGTGAAACGGCTGGACTGGTCAAAGAAAAGAAAAGAGGATAGGAAAGATAGGAAAAAGGTAGTTAAGAGATAGAAGGATAGAAAGTTTTGTGTTGCTACGTTTTCCCCTTTTTCAACTCAAGCACAGCCTCAAGAATCAGTAAAAAATATTTGTAGCAAGACGAGGCAGGAAATTAGAAAGACAATGTGGACAGCCCCTGTTTGAACGATACCAAATCAAGGGCGTCTGAAACAGATGCCGATAGTTTGATCCAAGTAGATATTGTTCTTGGAAAGATGGAGTTCTTATAGAATTCTGTGGATATAGATGGCTATTGGAATTTGCTGTTGTTGCATTCTCTTGTCAGTCTTGATGCTGGAGATAGGTACTGGCTAGCTGGGATGTCCACAAGGTCATTGGCTATACTATATATCATGGATTGGTTGTGCCTTGGTGCGCCTGGAAGCCAGAGTATCTCATCCTAGGTTATCGAGCATGGAGGTCACGCTGCTGGTATTATGGTGCCTATTGGTGACATAGCGTATTGTTCTTCTTTTTATCATCTCCAGTTTTGCAGTTTCGGCCTTCCAGACCGAGGAACAATACTAAAGGCTTTTGCTCACAAGAGTATTATATTCGCAGGTCTCGTTGGAAACTTTCAAGTTTCGCTGAAGGAAGCCGAGAGTACTGTTACCGCGTTTCACTATCTAGTCTATGTGGGTATTCCACTGAAGTTTCTCTGTGATGTGGAGTCCCAAATACTTGGTGTAAGTTTCAGTGTCCAGAATATGACCCTTGAGTGTATAATTGTACGTCAAAGGGGTTCTCTTTCGGTGAACTCTAAGGATTGTACATATCTCTGGGTAAAAAGACATACCCCATTTATTTTCCAATTCAGCTAGGCTGACAAGATCAAGATTGTTGGAGGGAATGACAGTCTCGTTCCGAATTGATTTGTCGGTACACTAAAAAGTCATCTGCAATCAGCCGGCACTTGGAGTGAACATGATCTGGCAAGTCGTTGATGAAGGCAAGAAACAGGATCGGTCCAAGGACACTTCCTTGGATACACCACTTATCACCGGTGTTGAGTCCGATATGACTCAATCAACAACTACGGATTGTGTTCTTCCTGACAGGAAGTCCCGAATCCACTGCAGGGTATTCCCTCTAATTCCGTGAATCAGTTTTGTCAACAGTCGGTTGTGTGGTACTCTGTCAAAGGCCTTTGAAAAGTCGAGAACGGCGAGGTCATATTGCTTTCTTTGTCAAGTGAACAAAAAAGTTCATCAACCAATGTCAGAAGCAGTGTCTCACAACTGCGTCTCATTCTTAAGCCATGCGGGGAATCAGTCAATATGTTGCAGTTATCAAAATTTTGCATGATGCTACTGCCAATTATATGCACTAACAGTTTGCAGCAAATACATGTTAACGACACTGGACGATAGTTGATAGCCTTATATGGTTCAACTTTCTTAAACATAGCAGTAACATTAGCTTTGGTCCAGACTTCAGGGAAACCGCCCATTGACAGGCATTTCTTATAAATAACAGAGAGGTTTGGAGCACAGTGGCCTGCTAGTTCCTTCAGCAATCTGGTTGGGATCATGTCAGGATCGGTAGCCTTGTTTGGATTAATTTTCTTCAGTAGCTGAATAATGGCTTCTGTTGAAATATTAATTTCCGGCATAGTTGGAAATGGAGTGCCGTCTGGAGTAGGGGTGTTTGAGTTAACTTCTCTTGTAAAAACAGATTTGTATTGTTCTTTAAGGATGTTGGCCTTGTCGAAAAGGTTGTTGTAGATTTTCCTTTTGTCTTTAAGGGGGGCAACACATTAGTTGTTCTGCGTACAAACTTGATGAAGTTCCAGAAACGCTTCTGTTTTGGTCTGTGAAATTCATCTTGCTTGTTTGTATCGCTAAACTCTATTAAATTCTTCACGTACTTCAAATATTCTTGTCGTTCAAATTTCTGTGAGCTGCTACGGGCTTTGACGTAACGTTGGTTTTCCTTGCTGTTGACGGATTTTTTTTTAATTTGGTATATAGTTTGTTTCTTTTTCGAAAAGCTACTTTAACGAGATTGTTAACCCATGGTTTCTTTGTTGGATTTTTGGAAATAGTCTTGATAGGAATATATTCATTGACCAGGTCATTGAGTGTCTTATCGAAGATAGTCCATGTATCATTTGCATTCAGGTTAAAGGTGATACTCAGAAAGTTGTCGAAGTACGATGTGAGGTTTTGCGTATCTCTTTGTAGTTAGCTCTCTTATAGATATGCATCTTCCAAGGGGGAGTTTGAGACACATTGGACTTAGACTGGACTCACTGAATACCGCTTCAGTGTCTGATATGCAAATCAGTGCATCGCATTTGTTTACCAGTTTGTTATTATTTTTTAAAAATAAGTCAAGTATTGTTAGTGTACTAAGTTATTTAAGTGTGGGAGCGTACTACTTGTGTCAAAAAAAGTCTTGGCAGAGATCTAGAAGTTTTTGGCTCTGCTTCTTGTTGTTGTATGGAGATTCTGTGGTTTCATTTTGTCCCAATCAATATCAGACAGGTTAAAGTCTCCAGCAAGCCATAAGTTGGCTGCTCTTGGGATACGTGATAGTGAAGTATGTAAGTGTGCAAGGTATTCAGGCTCTATGCGGTTTTGTGGCTTGTAACATTCTCCCACATATAGGTCCTTGGAGACCTTGGCCTGAACTCTGCTCCAGGACGAAAAACTTCTGCAGACTTTACACTGTCGTCCAGCCATTACTCGTTCCCAATGATTATGTCAGCCGCTATTTTTACGAAAAATTTACTTTTTACGTTTATTTTTTACATTTTTGTGGATAAAGCATAACAATTAAATGAAAGAAATCTAAAATGATAGAAAGTATGAAAATTTAAAATTCAAAGTGAAAAAAGAGGGCCATGATAGCCCTGGATCGTTCACCTGAATGCTTCATGGCTTTGGGTCTGCTGTTGAGCAAATATCAGAAGCTTTTTAAGGTTCTTCCTATATAAATCTATATCAATTAAATATGCCCCCAGGGTAGAGCCAATTTTCACCCAAGGGACGTACTTTGAAAACACTTGGTACAGGACCTCTAGTCGATGCTCCTTGCAAAATATCTAAGTTCTAGGCCTTGTGGTTGCAGACTAGAAGATTTTTAAGTCTTCCCTTTATAAGCCTATGTAAAATAAAGTGACCCCACGGGCGAGATTCAATTTTGACCCAGATATAGTCTGAACAAACTTAGTAGAGACCACTAGACAATGCTATGACCAAAATGGCTTGATTTGATCAATCTTGGAAGAGGACGTCTAGCTGATGTCCCATGCAAAACATTCGAAGTACTTGGCTTTGCGGTTTCAGACAAGAAGATTTTTTAAATAAGACTCAGTGAAATAAATTGACCCCCACCCCCGAATAGGGCCAATTTTTACCCAGAGGTATATTTTGAACAAACCTGGTAGAGGATCTCTAGCTTGTGCTCAATGCAAAATATCTAAGCCATAAGCCTTATGTTTCAGACAAGCAGATTTGTTAAAGTCTGCCCCATAAAAACCTATGTAAAATCAACTGATCTCTCTGAGCAGTGGTATTTATGACCCAATGGGAATTAGAACAACCTAAGTAGAAGACCTCTAGATAATGCTTCATGCATATATATCTTATGTGTTATATTTACTCTTTCTCACAAGAAGATTTTTAAAGATTAAATGGTCTGCAATATAAGACCGCAGGGGTGGGGCCAGAGGTATACTGTGTAAGTGGAAAGCTCGCGACGTTGAAATGTTCGTGGTTTTCACGAATTCATATAAATCGCCAAAATATCAGCCAGCGAAAATTTCATTCAGAAAGGTATATTTCTATTCATGCACCGTTTAGCTTGTACTTGTAATTTCTTTTATGAACTTATATTGTCTTATTCATTAAACTGTACATTCAAGCAGTGCATCGATTTAGTATGCCTAAAATAATAAAACTGAAATAGAAATCGATTTTAAAAAGGTTTATTTCGATTGTCATGACATTGCATTCTTGGTTATTAAAAGGGAAGTAACTGTTGCGTGGTTTACTATACAGATTCAGAAAGTATTTACTTTTAACTTGATGATGTTTTTACACCTAATAAACTAAGTCTTGTACAGCCAGGTCATGCAACAAATAAAAGTAAATCACCCAACTGAATGCAAGTTTGTCTTGTCATGTAACAAAGGAAGGTGAACAAAACAAATTTTGACTGTTTTGCTGTATGATTGTTAAAAACTCAGAAACTTCGATATTGTGTTAAATGTAATTTTTCTAAATAGCGATAATCACGTAGTTACTGCGAAATCGTCAACAAATTATGTTAAACCCGATAGTAGTAAGAAAACTGTTTAATCAGATTCAAGATTCGCGAAAATATTCCGCCCGCAAAACTTCTGAAAACTTCTGAAATTTGTGAGTTTTCGAACCTTTTGACGCGCAAATATATCCACTTATACAGTAATTTGAACAAACTTGGTAGAGGACCTCTAGCTGATGCGCTATGCAAAATGTCTAAGTTCTAGGCCTTGTGGCTTCTAACAAGAATATTTTTAAGTCTTCCCTTTGTAAGCCTATGTAAAATCAAGTGACCCCGTGACAGGCCATTAAAGACCATAGAGGTGACATTTTTAGAGGACCTCTAGGTGAATGATGCCCCATGCAAAAGATATTATCCTTTGGCCTTGTGGTTTCAAACAAGAAGATTTTTAAGGCCTTTTCCTTATAAGTCCATGTTTAATCAAGTGGCCACAAGAGTACATCTAATGTTGACTAAAGGGGCATAATTTGAACAAACTTGGTAGTGGACCTCTTTTGCTAAGGTACTATGTAAAATAACTAAGTTCTTAGAGTTGTGGTTTTAAGAAGAAGATTTTTAAAGGTTTTTCCCCTTTATAAGCCTAAGTAAAATCAGTTGATCCCCGTGTAAGGACCAATTTTAACCAAGGGGGCATAATTTGAACAACCTTGGTAGAGGACCTCAAGCTGATGCTCCATAAAAAAACATCTAAGTTTTAGGTCTTGTGGTTTTAGACAAGAATAGTTTTTAAAAATGTTTCCCCAATATAAACCTATGTAAAATCAATTGACCCCTGGGGCAGGGACCCAGGGGTATAGTTTGAACAAACTTGATAGAGGTCTACTAGACAATGCTACATACCAAAATCTTAAGACTAAGGGCCTTATGGTTTCACACAAGAAGTTTTTCTTTTCTGTTGCCATTGCAACAAGAGTTCTTGATGGAATTTAATTCAAAACAACTTTGGTAGAGCTTCGTGCAAAGAATAAACAAGGCATGTTAAGTCAAAGTTGGCTTAACGGTATAGTAGAAGAATGTTCAGGTCAAATTGTTGACGACGCACAACGCACGCCAACATACGCCGGACAATCAATGATCATAGAAGATCATCCTTGAGCACTTTATGCCTTAGTGACCTTGACCTTGACCTTTATGTGTGACCTCAAACTCCACCTACGGGTAGAGATTCTTGCACGTTACCTGCATACCAAATATCTCAGATATCGATCGATAAATGAAAATCCTAAATTGGAAAAGTACAGGCCTTTAGGCCTTGGTGACCTTGACCTTGATCCAAGTGAATGGCCGAGATTCATGCAAGGTACCCATATACCGAATATCTTAAATATCTGTCAATAAATTAAGGCTCTTTCTTGAAAATCTGAAAAGTGTATTTTTAGCTTTGGTCACCCGAGTGGGGGTGGGGACCGCGGCGGGGCTGCTCTAATTTTGCCCCTAGGGCCAAGATTTGAACAAACTTAGTAGGGGTCTACTTATTTATGTTACATATAAAACATCCCAACGATAAGCATTGTGAATACTGACGAGAAGATTTTTTTCTATGGAAGTATTTTTTTAAAAATCAAGTGACCCCTGGGGTGGAGTCAGTTTTTTACCAGAAGAGTATTATTTGAACAATCTTGGTAGAGGACTTTTAGATGATGCTCAATGCAAAATATATCTAAGCACCAGGCGTTCTGGTTACATAGAAGATTTTTGAATTTATCATTAGATAAGCCTTTATAAAATCAAGTGACCCCTTGGGCGAAGTCTTTTATGACCCCAGAACAATCTTGGTAGAGGAGCTCTTGGTGAAGCTGTACGCCAAATATCAAATCCTAAGGCATAGCAGTTTCAGACAAGAAGATCTTTTGAAGTTTTCCCTATATATGCCTCTATATAAGGAAGTGATCCCTGGGGCAGGGTCAATTTGACCCCAGGGATATAATTTAAACAAACTTGGTAGACATGCACTGGAAAATTCTTTGTATAAAATTTTAGAACTTAGGGCCCAAACTCCGCGCACCGGTTACACTACGATCTAATCCTGTAAGGGGAGATCACTGCGTGGGAGATTGCTTAGGGCCTTGTGGTTTTAGAGAAGAAGATTCCTAAAGTTTGTCCAACAATTTCTTTGTAAAACATGTGACCCCCTAGGTAATGACCAATTTTGACACTAGTGACATAGTCTTAACAACGGTGGTAAATTGTAGAAGCCCTCTAGATAATTCACCATGCAAAATATCTAAGCTCTATGTCTTATGGTTTCAGACAAGATTTTTATAGATTTTATTGGTTTCCATGGTATCCAGTGTATTGCAAGGAATGAAATTATTTGAACAACTTTGATAAAACTTCATGCAAGGAAAATTCCTGCCAAGTTTCATCAATATTGGCCCAGTGACACCAGAGCAGATGTCGTTTGGAGAAAAATGCGAACGGATTTGCGACGTACTATGTACGACGGACGATTGGCCATTCCAATAGCTCTGCTGCCCTCTGTGCCAGGTGAGCTGAAATCAAATTAAAGAATAACTTTCCATGACAAGAAGGCCATAATGGCCCTGGATCACTCACCTGAGTACTTTTGTCGTGGGACTGCTGTTAAACAAACATCAAAAGCAATATTACGCTTTCTTAATGAAAATTTTCAAAGATCTAATATTTTATACAAATAAAAAACCCATGGGTCACAGGCAATTTTGATCTAGCGGCTTGTGAGGAGATATCATTTGAAGAAAAATGATGACAACAATCTATATTTAGCTGTCGATCTCCAATAAATTTTAAAAATACCCAGGTTCGTAAGTTTACATGCTAACAACTGTTCTTAGAAAGTTTCATGGCTCTAGAAGATACACCTTTGGAGTTCCACGCAACACAAGACTAACAAGAACTGTCATTGTAAGATGAAAATGCTCCCGAAGTGATATTTTGACTTTTGAGCTGAGGACCAGTCATTCAGGGGTCCTGGTCAAATAAACTTAAGTCAACGAGAAGGTCTTGTTCAAACGGGTTTTTTTGTCCAAATATGAAGCATATCCACTTACTCATAGACCGTTCCAGAAATTAGTACCTCCCTGATTACCTCCCTTGCGTCCGCCATTAAGGGACTGCGCAAACTGAAGCAGTTATATTATGCGGAGCTTAGAAAAACAACCCATTTTTATAGCGGTAATGTGAATGTGACGTTGTATGTTAGAGAAACAGATTCATATAAACCACATGAAGCATTTACTGTCAGAAAAAATCTGTCCCGTGGTCTTCTAACTGAAAAATGTATATTTTCAAACGATCTTTTATTGCTGACATCTCAATCTATTGAACTGTTAAATAAAGGACTTGTAATATTCTCCGGTATATTAATGCTTTCTTTTTTTCCCCAAAATTTCACGAAAAACTGCTTTTAAAAAGTACATGTATATATCTTTAAATAAATCTGATTATTACTAATAATTTTGTTTTCCATATTACAATAAATATCATAGCGAGGTTAAGCAGTCCTTTAATGGCGGGCGGTCACGTGACCTTCATAATGGCGGCGGTCAATTTATCAATTATGGAACGATCTATACGGAAGTTATGGCCAATGTTCAAGTTTTTGGACAATTGGATCTTCAACGTAAAGCTTATTCAGAAGTCAATTTCAAACAAATATAAGTCCGTGCGAAGGTCATGTCCAAAGGTGTGTTGTGTCTAAGTATGAAGCAAATCCACTTACTACTAAGGAAATTATTACCAATGTTAAAGTTTTCAGAAGGAATGACAGACGGACGGACGGACAGTTCAAAGACTTTATGCCTCCCTTCGGGTGCATTAAAATTCTATTTTTGGCTTAATCAGGAGCATTACTTTCCCGATCTCCAATAAATTTGCATCAAAATACAACGGTGCGCAAGTTCACATGCAGAAAAATATTCTTATAACGTTTCATGGCTTTAGTGGTCACACGTTTGGAGTTACAAGCAACACAATTCTAAAAATACTATATTGTTTTATTAGAGGGCGTTACTCTGCCGATAATATATTTGCGTCAAAATACTAAGGTCCGTAGGTTCACATGCTAACAACTATTCTTAGACAACTATTCGACTCCTATTGGGAACTGGATTATTTAGACAGTTTTAATGGCTCTAGCAGTTATACCTTTGGAGTTTCACACGACACAAGTCTAAAAATGCTATCTTTTGCTTAATCAGGGGGCATAAGTCTGCCGATCTCAAAAAAAAATTGCGTCAAAATATCCAGGTGCGTAAGTTCACATGCTGACAATTATTCTTAGAAAGTTTTATGGCTCTAGCAGTTTGGAGTTACAAGCGACACAAACCGGTCTACGTACAGACAGCGTGACATCGGGACAACGTGACAGCCTGACATGGGCAAATCTATTTGCCCCCACCCCTCAAAGTTGTGGGGCATAAAACAAAGCTCCGGAAAACCAAAAAAATGTCAGTTTTTGCCTAATATCAGCTTCTTGAACCGAAATTTATGTCCAAAACTCCTTAATCCCTTACACAAGAGGGTCATGATAGCCCTAGATCGCTCACCTGAATACTTTCCCTTTGAATCTGCTATGTAGTAAACATATGAAGCTTTTTTGAAGTTCCCCCTACATAAATCTATATGAATTCAAGGTGAACCTCATGGTAGGCCAATTTTTACCCAATGGGCGTAATTTGAATACACTTGGTAGAAGATCTCTAGATGATGTTCTATGCAAAATGTCTAAGTTCTAGGCCTTGTGATTTCAGACAAGAAGAATTTTTAATTCTTCCCTTTATAAACCTATGTAAAATAAAAGGACCCCGAGGCCGGGCCATTAATGACCCCAGGGGCTTAATTTGAACAATCTTGGTAGAGGACCTCCAGCTGATGCTCTATGCAAAAAATTTAGCACTTGGCTTTGAGGTTTCATTTTTAAGGTTTTTCCCATGTAAGTACACGTAGCAAAATATCTAAGTTCCAGGGCATGTGGGTTTAGACCAGAAGATTCTATAACCTTTCCCCTGTATAAACCTATGTAAAATAAATTGAACCCATGGATAGGGCCAATTTTGAACAAACCTGGTAGAGAACCTCGAGCTTGTGCTGAACACAAACTATTTAAGCTCTAACCTTGTGGTTTCAGACAAGAAACTTTTTAAAGTCTTCCCTGTATAAGCCTATGTTAAATCAAGTGACACCAGGGGCAAGGCTTTTGATGACCAAATGGGCATTATTT
This sequence comes from Cyclina sinensis, assembly GCA_012932295.1. Taxonomy (NCBI): domain Eukaryota; kingdom Metazoa; phylum Mollusca; class Bivalvia; order Venerida; family Veneridae; genus Cyclina; species Cyclina sinensis. Next base: position 13,069,772 of record JAAONU010000019.1, read on the forward strand.
GAACAATGTTAAAAGATGACCTCCAGATGATGCTCCATGCATAAAATCTTAGGTCTAAAATTTACGGTTTCTCATAAGATTTTTATATAGTCGATATTTTGCACAAATAGGACCCCCGTGGTGGGGCCGATTTTGACCAAAGGGGCAAGATTTGAGCAAACTTGGTAGAGGACATGTAGCTGATGCTCTGTGCTAAATGGCTAAGTTTTAGGCCTTGTGATTTCAGGCAAGAAGTGTTTTAGATCTTCACTATATAAGCATGTGAAAAATCAAGTTACTCCGGGGCCGGGCCATAAATGATCCCAGGGGCATGAAATGATCAACTTTGGCAGAGAACCTTGAGTTGATGCTCCATGTAAAAATTTTAGTCATTGGCATTATGGCATTGCCACTAGACAATGCTACATACCAAATCTTAAGACTCAGGGGCTTGTGGTTTCACACAAGAAGCTTTTCAAAGTTTTCCTTTCTGTTGCCATGGCAACCAATGTTCTTGATAAAATTCAATTCTTTGAACATCTTTGGTAAAGCTTCATGCAAGGAATATACCTGGCATGTTTTGTCAAAGTTGGCTTAGCGGTATAGGAGGAAAGTCGTTCAAGTCAAATTGTTGACGAGGCATACCATACGACGCATGCCGAAGGACGCCGGACAATCAATGATCCCAACAGCTCACTCTTGAGCACTACAATTATAGTCGGCTCTGTAACGACCGAATTTACTTGTGGTGGCAGTGGTTTCTGTACTGATCAAAGGAAGTAACCGCTGCGTTGAGTTTGCATTGTACGAGCCGTATGGACTAGCAACACGGGCATTAAATATTTTTTCGAGTTCACTCTTTCTTTCAAATTTTGCTGTTTGCAGTTTCATTAATGAAGAAATAATTCTATCAAAGGTCTAACAGAAAGTTATATTAGACATTTACCTTCTTTTATAGGTCTGTAAGATCTTATTTTTTATTTCACGTGCCGCTCCCAGGGTTGGTATATTCAGCAGACATCTTGTGCAGACAATATAAACAAAGAAGGACTTTGCAGGCAATACTGTATACACAAAGAAGGGTACTTGATTTTGCAGACAATATAAATTCTATAGAAAAAGATGTAAAATTTATACCATGAGGTGTGAATGGGAACTTAAAAGGCTGTTGGCGTTATAACTAATGAAGTTTTAAAAAGCGGGTTGGTGTTCCTCTAACTGTTGAAAAACTCAGGTTTAATATTGTTTATGTTATACATTTAACTGATATAATTGCAAATTTATTATATGGATGCTACTATGATTATATGAAGTATGGCAAGATAATTAATTTTTGTAATATTTTTGAGAAATACATATATAAAATTATTTAATTTAGTCCTATAAATGTATATTATAGAAAATAATATATATTATTATTATCAGCAAAATAAGGAGTAGTATTCTGTTATTTCTCATGAAAGATGTCCCAAAGATACAGAAACAATTTTATTTTGACAAAATGATGTATAGACTGACAAAAAACAATAACAATACTAGTAAGACTTAAAAATAAAAATACACTGCTCAAATTAATTAAAGGAGCGCAAATATGGTATGGCGTAAACTGCCCACTATACTAGATATATTCGCTGCAAATTTCGTTTGTAGGTATCGACGGTCAATATCCTCAAGAAAGCCGTGCACTTTACAATAAATTTACAAAGCATGGGTATTTTGTTTTTCTTTTTGCATATGTACAGTTCGTTAACGATAGCACATTTGACAAAATGAATGTTTTAGTGCAACCTTTTACTATATCTGCTTTTTTGACAACGGTCCAGGGTGTGCGACGTGATTTAGCAACTACTGATGTTGCTTGGGCGGCGCAGATGATCGAAAAATAGATTTACGCAACTTGAGGTGGCCACCGTTCTAGACGTTTCTCGTAGCGTTGTTGCCAGGTTGTGGAGTCGTTATCGGGAGACTGAAGAATTCACAAGAAGACCTGGGCAAGGTCGTCACCGTGTCAGGACCGATATCTGAGAACTTTGGCCATCAGAAATCGTCAGTGTACTGCTACTGGCATTTAAATTGACTTCCGGCAAGCTACAATGGTTCGTGTGTCCACTAAAACTGTCCGAAATCGTCTTCATGAAGATGGTTTGGATGGCCGAAGACCTGCCAAAGCACCAATTCTGACCTTAGCTCACCGGAGAGCTCACTTAGAGTTTGCCCAGGAACACGTCACTTGGCAACTGCGCCACTGGCGATCTGTGCTCTTCACAGACGAGAGCCACTATCATGTTTCGACCTGTGACAGGCCTGTGAGGGTGTGGAATGTAACATTATTCCATATGACAGGTTTGGCGGTGGATCAGTTTTGGTGTGGGCAGGGATATCCATTGACGGTCGCACATACCTTTATGTGATTCCAGGAGGTAGTCTGACGGCCCTGAGATAGCGGGACGAGATCCTAGAACCAATTGTTAGGCTATATGCTGGTGCAATAGGTGAAACTTTTCGTTGAGTGCAAGATAATGCTCGAGCACGCGCTGCAAGAATCGTACGGAACTTCTTTGATGATGATGGTTTTGAGGTCATAGACTGGCCAGCGAGGTCTCCCGATCTTAACCATATAGAGCATGTCTGGGACATGCTTTCTCGTAGACATCCTTTGCGTCAGAACCCTGTGCAGAACGTCCTTGAGCTTTCTCGTGCTCTTGAAGCAGAACGGGATGCCATGCAACAGGATATGATCAGACTTGTCATCAGGAGCATGCCAAGACGATGCAGAGAGTACCTAAACGCCCGAGGGGATACACTCATTACTGACACTGACTATGACACTTTGCCAGGCCTGAATCTGTTTTTACAGACATTGTTTGTTCTCCCGTAACCACCATCTCAAAGTTAACTTGACAGTGTTCATATCCTGGACACTGTCTCAGTTCAGGTATGTGCCTGTTGGTGATGAAAATGCCAATTGTTTTTTGTAAAAAGAACGATTTTGTTATTTCTTTAAAAGATATTCATAAATCTACTCAACGCGTATGTTTTTATAGATTATATGGGCGCTCGTTTAATTAATTTGAACAGTGTAGAAGAATTAGGCTAAATTTTCCTTTAAGGTAAACTATAAATTGTTCTACATTTTATGAAATAATGATACTGGACACCTATTGTTCACACTTCTTAAATACTGAATGCCATAACTGGGTACATGCATGTTAATTGTCGTAGGTGATAAATGGATTTAAGTAATAAACAACAATTTTGACACATTTAATATTTGTATAATTCGTCTGACGGATCATATTTTGAGCAAAGTTTTGTGACCGATAATGAAGGCATACTTTTATTTTAGCGAGCCTATCTTCATCGTAGAAATTAAGAAAGTTGTATATATACAAAAAAGGAAAAGCCCATGGGGTGGACAACATTCCTGTAGAAGTATTAAAAAATGACACGGGAGTTCTGTTTTTACATGTGATTTTTAATGAAAGTTTTAATAATAGTACCATGCCTACACTGTGGGGAAAAGGTATAATATAAATGCTTTGAAATGTTTGAAAGACCTTATGCGCTTATTTACACTGTTGTTTAATTTCTGTAATATATTGTGGCTGATTTACGCCATGTCGTATTTTTTTCGCCACGAAAATGCGAAAATGTGAAAACACGAAGATACGACAAAGTCAAATTTTGTCGTATCTTTTTGTTTTCACATTTTCGCATTCTCGATGCAAAAAAGCAAAAGGACGACAAAATTTAGCAAAAATAATGCACACAAAATGTGTCGTGTTTTCGCCTCTTATTTGTGGTGTCTTTACATTTTGCATAAGTTTGACTTTGTCGTATCTTTGTGATTTCGCATTTTTGCATTTTCTTGGCGAAAAGCGAAAATACGAGATAGGGTAAATCAGCCACCATAGTATTGGTCTGTTGTAATAAACATGCATTTTAGTGGCCTATAAATACAATTCCATGTTTAAACTAAATATTAGTGATTTATTCTATAATTTTCTTATATCATAAGTGATCATAAAAAATATTATAATATCATTGTGTAAGTTCAGGTTCGTAAGACCTCAGTGCATAGATATTTTGAAAAATATCAATCCAAAACATAAATCTCATTATTTTGAAAGATTTTGACAAATAAATTTAACTGAGTTCGGTGACAGATTATACATGGCAGATAATTGTTTGGGATCCCAGCTATATAAATAGATTTTCACAAGTTGAACTTTTACTTCCATGAGGGTGGAAGCGTTGCTCTGATTGGCTGATGGATACGTCACGAGAAGGTGACCTTCTATTGATCGTCCTCAGATCCTAATAGCATAGCGATGTTAGGATATGATTTTAATCAGATTGATTCCAAAGGGTGATACTATGTGGAAAGAATGAGTTCTTATATGATAATCTGAAGTAACTTGGATCTGTCTTAAGCAGAGGGGATGCATGCGCCTGGTTGGTCTGTTTGGTTTTTGTACATAGGAAGGAAGATTTATTGCTACGATGCTATGGCATATTTTATAGAACATTATTATTCTAGCATCAAGTCTCCGATGTTCTTATTATTGAAATGTGTTATCTATGTCTCTGGTAGCATCAAGTCCCAATCTCATTTCATAACATTCTGAAGATATTACCTTTGTCAATTTATGGAAAGATGTAAGCATGAGAAACAATTTATTTAATGTATGCAGAGACGTATATACGTATATATGTAATCTACGTTTCTGATTTATGTTTATAGTAAGACATCCAATATGTCTTCTAGAAGGAGATCACCACAGACACGTCAGTATTTTCACTTACATTCTGTCAAAATTTCCTGTTTATTCAAAACATAAATAGCCAAAAACTGATGGCACACTCATGCCTAATTTCAATTGGTTCTTCAAGATATGTATTGTTTTTAACCAGTCAAACAGCTTTGTCAACTTATACCTCCGCACAAAATTAGACAAAATTGAATGGTTCCCGACCAATCTCCTTGCAATGATCTCCCCTTCTTTTGTTGGAAAGATCTCTGCAGACACGGGTTAACCTTTGCTGGATTTCAGCTATATATACATGTAATGAACTTTTTTAAAGAATTTCTTTTTTTCTTTTTTGTTTACTTACAGTTGGAACTGCATCGATTAAACATGCCTTGATGAAATGAAATTTAAAAAAAGTAACTTGAAAAAAAAGTTAAAAATTTTGTTTATTTACTTTCGGCCATCATCACGTGACATGCCTGTCGGCAGTGATTACTGTATTGAATGTATGAAAGGGAAGTAACCGCTGTGTGGTGTTTGGTTCCCGACAACGCTGATTTGGCAGTATTTAACCTAAGTGGTTTTGTTTTAGTTGTTGGTAACCTAATTTGAAAAGTCGCTACAATTTTAGTTTACTTGATATTTTGTCCAGACTTCGTTGTTTACTACAGTAAGCAGTAATGCTTCTTGTATCATATACAGGTATCTAAGCCATCAACTTTTAAAACCAGTTTACTCCACATTTCTTTTGAAAGTCCTGATTGAAAATGGAAGGAGGCGGATTTTATTTTGTTGGAAGGAAGTGTCGGGCAGTAGGGGATACGGATTAGTACTCCTAGACAAGTCTAGGAATACGGACCTTCTTTTAATTTACTTAAAGCTGTTTGTATTGCTGCAAAATGAAGCAGTTTGTAGCTTCAGATAATTCTTTCACCATCTAACTCTTTTTTTTTCATCAAAATATGTTTTGAATAGCAAAGATTAAAATTTATTTTCATTTGGCTGTAAAATTGGAATGAATCAGAATAATGCCAGTTGAGAAATATTGTTGTCATCCAGCAGGCACTATAGAAATGACAATTTGTGAAGGTATCTTTTCGGGTAACTTGTTTAGTCCTGAAATGGACTTAAAAGTATTCAGGACTACTTACTATGCCAACATAGTAAGGAGCGCGCCTGTGACTCTTAGAAAAGTATCTCTCTTGAGATCGGTGGAGATGGACTTTATTTATAAAGTTAAAGGCCGTGAAGAGAGTTCCCCCACATGGTGTGGCATGGATGTAGCATAAGCTGAGTTATTCTTTTTGTGTTCAGTCGTCCCATCTGAAAATGAACTGGAGGTTAAGTACCATGGAGTTTACGTACCACTATATAATTGTACCATTATTGGAGGTTACCTACCACTTCCATAAATAAGATTTTAGATTCAATACAGGTAAGGTGTTGCCATATAGGTGTGAAAAATATCATGTAAAGATGTTTGTTGCACAGTTAAATCATTGATAAATCAAATTAAATTATAACAGGGCCTATATTGAGAGGGAATGGACACTCCTTAATAGGGAAGAGAAGTTAATAGGAAGAGAAGGTCGCAAAACTTATGTCCACGTCCCAATATCGTCCAAGTAGAGTGGGCCTGTATTGAGAGGGAATGGACATTCCTTATCTATCGTAAGAATTTGCAAGCAGACAAAAGACATCAACTCAGAATGTTTTTTCTCTTTTTTTTTGTAAAAAATCTGTCTTGATTTGATGAAAGCACAATATTCAACCTTGCATTATGAAGTTAATAGGAAGAGAAGGTTGCAAAACTTATGTCCAAATCCCAAAATCGTCTAAGTAGAGTGCAATGCAATTCATAGTGTTTTTTATCAAGTCTGTTTGCACTGATACCAACCGAAATTTGGAACGTCGATGATCACGCAATAACTGTATTTTGGACAAATCTTCAGTGTTTACGGTGCTCTATTTCATAAACAAACACAGATATAGGAATAAAGTACATTGTAAAGCAGTTTTATGTTCACTTATCAACTTCAGTCTAATTCCAACTTATTTCATAACTCCATTGTCATCTGACACTACCCGAAAGTTGAACAGAAAACAAGAATTTGTTCATACTTTCGGCCATTTTAGAAAACAATGATTCCAATTTAATTTTGTTTTTGAAGCATAAGCTTTGTTGAAAAAAAACAAACCAGATAATCAAAACATTGTGGGAATATTTATTTTACTAATTCGGGTAGAATTCGTACTGTAATTTCTAACTGTAATTTTTCAGCATTTGATTATATTATCTAATAAGTAACAGCATATACTATCGATCCGCAATTTAGGTATTTATAAAGAATCGACTGTGCATGCGCGCAACACCATATTTACACAATTTTCGAGTGTCCATTCCCTCTCAATTAAGGCCATGATTATAATAATTACGAAGAATAGAGTAACAACAGAACACAATTATTAAACGACAATATTTTTATTTACCTGCCCAAAATCTTATTTGACAACTGATAATTATATATAAATAAAGGTTAATTTTAGGTAGGTAAAGGTAAAAACTTTGCCATTTGTATATTGCTTTCCTATATTTTGCCTTTTTTAGTATATTGAAATAGCCGTTAAAATTATTAATTCATTTTATTATGTCTGATTTCAATATTATAAACATGCTAGATTATCATTTATAAAAAAATTACATCAAAAATATATCAGCAGTACAGAGCGTCCAAAATATATATGTGGTATGTAACTTCCAAAAATGGTACGTTACCTCCTGGTACATCATTGCAGTGGTACGTAACCTCCATAAACCTCTGAAAGTAAATAGAAACATGTAGAAGCTATAAAAATGTAAAGAAATGGTCATTTGTCATGCGGATTTAAGTTCAGATGTAACAATTATAAAAAGCTCTGTATTAAAAAAAATCTACACAAGATGACAACGGTATGTTTCTCATTTCTTAAGCAGAAAATTTGATTTCAGATCATTCATATCATATCATTGGAAAAAGTCATAGGTAACTTAAGTTGGTTAAATACAAAAAAAACACCTAAAACCACGAGAACTGGGTTCACTTTAAAGTAAATAAATGCTTAATTCTATCATAAAAGAATGTCTGTATCCCTAGACAGTGCTACAAGTATTGTCTAGGGATACAGATCTGTATCCCTTGACACTGCCTTGTTGTAAACCAAGAGTGAAAAGTGCACCCGACGTGGAACTCGAACCCACGACCCCAGGACACTAGTCCATAGCTCTACCTGTTGAGCTAGCCAGACACTTGCTGTGGTTCTACCGAATGCAGACACTACACTCCTAACTTTTACCTTTTATGTCTTTCACCAAGTTTCACTGAATACTGGAATAGACTTTCTTACCCAAATATACTGAAATTACCAGAATAGACCTATTATAGCTAAATTGTGTTATACATTTTGTATAATGAATAAGACACTTGGTCATAATACAAAATATACAAAATGTAGGTTTATAGAGAGGTGTACAAAAAAAGAGCTTTGAAGACTATGTTAGTTTTTTTTGTTTATTTCAGCCACTTAAAATGAAAATGTCCAAAGTAGTGCGCATCTGCATGTGAGAACAGTGTGTCTGTGTAAATTACTTTACAGCTTCAACCATTTTCTATTAAATATTTATAGCTAATAGATAAAATTGCAATAACAGTAGAATACGAGTGTCATCCAGAAATGAATGAGAGTTGCTTAATTACATAAAAACTACAAGTGTTACTCACAAAAATCTCTTCATAGTCCCTCAATATAATCCCCCGCGGATGCTATGGTCGACTACCATCATTTTGGCAGATCCTGAACTCCCGTTGCTAGGCAACCTTTGTTGATGTTTCTAAAGACTGCGTTCACGACGACATATAGTTCATTCAAATCGTCATATCGGACTCCGAGAGGACTTAAGTCTGGCGAATATGGTGGGTGTTTAAGAACTTCCCAGTGGTACCGATTGAACACGTCCCTAACAATGCCGGACTTGTGCGGAATAGGGTTAACATGCAAAATTAATGGCGTCACCTGTAGAAGTTCAGGTTGTTTGCAGCATATCGCTGGTCATAGTACTCTTTATTAACTGTACTTCCATGTGGAACTCTGTGTGTTGTCAAAACGCTGTTAATATCGTAAGCGAAGAACATTAACATCTTTGGACAGTTCATACTGCGGTGATATTTCACAGGTCTTGGTGAGTTTGGAGTATGCCATTCGGAGCTTTGGCGTTTCAATTCAGGCTCAAATGACCGGATCCATGTTTCGGCGATAGCAACCACTCTATTCAGCATCATTTCACCCTCCTCTGAATATCTATTCAACAATTCAGTGCAAATTTGAATTTCTTTTACAGTTTTTGAGAGTGCTTGCTGCACCCAGCGTGCGGCGATCATTCCCATGTGTAAATTCTGTGTCAGAATAACATAAACGGAACTCTTACTTATGCCCTTTTCATAAGCAATTTCCACACGTGTAAATCATCTATCAGAGTTGAGAATTTGAGCAACAATTTCGGTGTTATAAGCGTCTGTAACTGTCACCGGCCTAATGGAGGAGGGCTTCTTGTAAGACTCTTGCCGTCCATTACTGAAATCCTTCACCGATCAACAAATAGTGCTAAATCCAACTGCACATGTCGGGTCAATCTCCTGGAGCGCATTAAATATTTCAGTCGCTTTCTCTGCGCCTACTCTCAATTTTAATATATGCATAAATTTCTTCTCGCGGAAGTCCGAACGCATCGTCCGCCATTACGTTGTTTGAAATGACGTCATCAAAAATGACATAAAGTCACAATGTTTATTAACGCGTGCACTTACACGCAAAGTGTTAATTTAGTTACTTGCCAAGTTTTGTGGCTTTATGTTTTTTCAATCAAAAGTTACAAATTACATGTAACTCTCATTCATTTCAGGATGACCCTCGTAATTGTCATTTGATCAGTTTAAATTGTATTGATTAATATGTATATAGGTTAAGATTAAAGTTTCAGAAATATGTGTACCCTTTTTTATTCCTTCGTGTTTGAGCAATAATAAAATAATGAAGTCGCCATTACCATTACAAACAGATTTATGTAGTTTAGAATATCTGCTCTTTGATATAATCAGATGTTCTTTCTTATAAATATTGGTGTGACGATTATTGTCCCCCAAAATTTAGCTTGAAAATGCTGTGCTGAATTAAAGTAATTAATACTTGTCAAATTTTAAAATAATGTTTCTGTTTTACAATGATATGTTTTGTAATGAACATAAATATTAATAGTATGAGGCAGTTTTAATACATACATGTAATACAGGCAACCATATTGGAATCAAAATTTAAAAAGATATACAGTAGCTTGGTTTAATAACTAAGTCATAAAAATGGTATGCTAATTGGATCAGGTGATTCGCACATGCAACCAGATCTAGTATTATATGAGTATGCCCTAAGACAGTTGTGTGAGTTGTGAGAGTACAGGTTAGTAATATGAAAGTCCATTTTAGTTGGATAAATAAAACTCCAAAGTATAAATTTACATGCTGATAAAATATTTTAGTATATGATCAGATTTCAGTTTTCTGAGTAATTGCATGCGGGAAACCGTAAGACGTAGAATATGAACATTTCTTGCAAATCTTGATGTAGAGATTCAATTAACAAGGCAAGTTAATCACAGTGGTTGATTATTTACATTCCAGACCTGTGCTGTCTAATTGTAAATAATCAACCTATTATTAAAATTTATCATGTCATTATATCGATTTATGCTGATAAACTGCCTACCTGATAAATTCAGCTTTATCAGTCACCCCTAGGTTTATCAGACACCTCATCAATAAACATTCTGACCTTGGCAGAACTACTTTCATTTGTTTATTTTGTGATATTTTATATCTTGTTCCTTTATTTCACACAGATAAGTCTTATGAACAGATTTCTATTGAATAAAAACACATTTTCTTACTGCGTTGATTCTTTAGATCATTTTGCAAGCAAGACATTAGCTAGAAAGATCAATTGACTTGTTCAATGTTTGATTTCTTGCATCGGTGAATTCAAGATGGCGAAATTATGACACCTAAGATCCAGAAAATGTGAAATAAAATTAAAAGAACGTAAGAAGTTTACCTCGCACTAGTTTGAAAATATTCAACTGATAAATTTAAATCCAACAGTTTTTTGACTAAAAACAGTCAGGATTATTTCTTATCGATTTGTCCCTTGGCTATAATTCACATATTAATGCGCGCTAGATGAACTCTGGAGGCTCTGGACATGTTTTTGCTTTAATTAGAAATTTTTTTTAAAAAGAAACGCAAATAAATTTGAAAACATGATAAATAGAATACCAAACAAGTGTCTTATATTATAAAATTTATCAAGCTCGGCATGAAAAAAATGAAGAGCTCGGCAGATGCTGTGTTATATTCACATTTCGTTATGATGCCAGCTTACTAACTTTACCGTATCTCCCAGTACTTGTGGTTGATTGTATAAATACTGGATTAAGTTGATTAATATCATATGAGAATTTGTTATTATTTAAAACATATATGATGAAAAAATGGTTTTGAGCTGAATGGGACGAAAAATAACTAACTGGGCTTTTAATATTAAAAATATTTTAGAGGAATGTGGATTATCATATTTTTGCTAATATTATGGTGTAATACATAAGTATCTGGTTGTCACTTTTTTGTGTTCATTATTCAATGATAATGCCATAGAAATTTACACAAGGACAAAGACTTTAAAGATTCTAGCAAGTATCCTAATAATAGGAACAGTAAAATTAAGAAAGTAAAGTTCTTCATATGAACGGTTAAAACTAGTATCTAAATATTTTCAAAAGATCAAGGAACAGTTTGCATATAAGACAGATCAGCAAAATAAAATGTGTTCAGTTTAAATAAGTACAGTTATCACTCATGTCCATTTTGTTTTAGAAGAGCTAATTAAGTCACATTGAATTGTCACTTGTTCAGGTTGGGAAAAAAGAAGGGGAGTTTTGACTTTGCATTTGAGTATGTTTTGATTATTTTGGTAACCATTGCAAAGTATTGTTTATATGCATCTTGGAATATACTCATTTTGAAAGGTTGTTTTAGAAACATTTGGGAAAAAAATCCTGAACAAGTTGGTCTCTGTTTTATCAGTTGTTGTTTTTAGCTCACTTGAGCATAAAGTGTTCAAGGTGAGCATTTCTGATTGTATTATGTCCATCAGTGTGCATGCTTGCAAACATCCATCCATCTCAGTTGTTTCAACATCACCTCTTAAGCAACAGAGCTTATTGGGATCTATTTGTATAAAAGATAAGAACTTTGGAATATTCAAATGTTCAGAACCTGTAAGCCTTAGACCTTGATATTTTGTGTGTAGCATTGTATAGTTCACCTCTACAGAGATTGTTCAAATTATTTCCCTGACTTTGGGGTCACTTGTTTTTCTTTGAGTTGTATGGAGTCTTAGAAAATGTTCTTGTCTGAAACTGTATGCACAAGAGCTTACATTTACACAATTCACACTTCATTCACACGGTGAGCTTTTGTGATCCCCCTCTGTCTGTCGTCCATTCTCGTGTGTCGAGCATTGTCAACAGTTTTTTTAAAAATCTCCTCTGAAGCCAAATAATGGATTTTAACCAGACTTCACAGAAATGATCCTTGGGTGGTCCCCTGTCAAAATTATTCAAATAGTTCCGGTCAGTCGCATCAGTTCGTCACAGGGCCAAAAAAGGGGTTTCGAAAATGCAAATTTCAAAAATCTTCTTGTCTGAAACTACAGGGCCCAGAGTTTTGATGTGTTATGTAACATCATTTAGAGGTCCTCTACCAAAGTTGTTCAAATTATGCCTCTGGGGTGAAAATTGGCCCTGCCCTGGGGGTCATGGGTTTTCCTTATAATTATGTATAAAGTAAAAACTTCAAAATCTTCTTCTCTGAAACCCCAAGGGCTAGAGCTGAGATATTTGGCATGAAACATTGTCTAGTGGACCTCTACCAAGATTATTCAAAGTATGGTCCTGAGGTCAAAATTGACCCCGTTCTAGGGTTCATGGGTTTTCCTGATATAGTAAAACCTTCACCTCATCTCTTCATCATTGTTGGCTCGACTTTTTTGAAAATCAAGACTTATGACAAAACCATTTTCGGATACCCACGGTTGATTATTAGTGATAAATGTTAATGGATCGACCGTGGGTATCTGACAATGGATTAAATGGACAAGTTGAATAATTTAAGTTTGACCTTGACCTTTAAATGAACTTGATTGTGCTAAAATTGGCTATATCTTTGCTATTAATGGATGTATTATCTTTATACTTGGACATGAGTACCTTTATGGACAATACCTTCAAGAACTGAACTTGACCTTGACCTTCAGGGTCAAATTATTAAATATAGCTGACATTAGCCACAATGCTTATGACAAAACCGACATGTTGAATTATTCTAGTATGACCTTGACCTTTATTTGACCTTGACCTCCTAGGTCAAATTATTGAATATCACTCATTGGATCATAAAAAGGGATTATGGAAATTTGAATGAAAATTATGGAATATTGCTACAATTGGATCATAAAAAGGGATTATGAAAATTTTAATGAATGTGCTAGCAGCATCCATGTTTTAATTTTTGTTACTCATTAAAAAATGTTTTATACAAATTTGCTGACTAAATATATCTTCAGCTTACACTCCTGAAACATCCTAAAGAGAAGATAAACACCCATCAAGGAAGGAAGCTTCTTTTTTGTATCAGTTATCATATCAAAGATAAATGATTATTCTCTTTATTGACCAACAGACTATTTCTCATCAGCATTTGTTAAAAAAGATGACTTTCTAAAATAGTTTTGTTAAGACAAGGAAGTAACTAAGATGAAATAAATTTGAAATATTCTATTTTACGATTAACTTACAGGATTTGCTTTTGTGTCTAAAGACCAAAGATGTTTTTGTCAGATTGTAATTAAATATAAAAGTATACAGTGGGAATAAAGCATTTTGTAATTGGTAAGATAGTTTGCAGACTGATTAATTAGTATAGTTTAGACTCATTTATTTTACTTCGATTGTGATACAAGTTCTTACAACTTGGATTCATCACGCTCGATGACTGCTTCCTGGGTTCCATACCAGTATTTCATATAGACTTTTTAGAGATCCTGTTTTAAAGCTGAAAAACTGAGCATTGTGTCAAAGGTTAACTTGAAGGGTCAGTTAGTCAACGTTCAGCACTTAATGTTGACTAACATACACGTTACTGCATCATTTATAAGTGCTTTCATATAATTAGGCGAACATGTACAAGCTTTTCAAAATGAACTCATGAAATAACTGTATGGTATGGTGTGTTTTGTTTTGATATGATGTGTGAGGAATTGATATGCACAGAATCATTGTTCATGAATAAAATCTATGCTTTTGTTACTTCAAACAGAAAGTAACAGCTGTTATAATGTGAAATTGTATGGCTATTGAATGTCTTTTCAAAATTTTCTGCATTGTGTGTATAAATATTATTATGGAGATAATTTTCAGTTACCTGGGAAGAATTTAATATGCATTTAAAAAAAAAACAACATTTATTGAAGAAACTGAAGGTAAAAGTTTAGCCATCATCATTTCTGTTAACGATTTGCTGATGTTCATTTCGTATGTCTTTTCAGCTGATATAGAAATGACAAAATAATTTATTTGCCAAGATACAATATAAGACTCCAGAAAGGTTAAGAATAATACTTTTGGCAATGAAGGCTTAAAATTTATTGTATAATATCACGTAAAGCTGAGTCATAACTTACAGGGGCATAGTGGCTATAGATATGAGTAAGTCCATCTTCTAGGGATATACAAAACATGCTGCTGGGGAAAATATTTATTTTCTTAATGTTAAATGGAGTATTTTGGAACATATCTTGAGCTTGAGTTTTCACTGGAAAGTGAAATTCCCACTAGCTTCCCACCCCTACAAGTTTTTTTGCAGATTTGCATTCCTCGAAATTAGCACATGCGTGAATGCTTGAGACAGGTTAAAATAGACTGGGACATGTATAAGTTCATATGAAGCATATACATTTTCCTTCTTATAGTATACAATATTGAGAAAAATTCAAGATTCAGGCACATAAAATGATAGCACTAATTTCAAAGACTGGATTTGTATGTGTGATATTTTTTTATTTCTTAGAAATATATTTATAGACCTGGGTCTACAGTGCCTAATAGTAGCTACACTGGTGGATTAAAGTTTTATATTTGTTGTTCATTGAAAGGCAACTTGTTGTATAGAACATTGAGAAAGAAAAGTTTAATTGTAAAGATATGTAAGCTACATTTATTCATTTTTAGTCCAGTTCTTTTTATAAGAATATTTTGAGTATTGTTTTAAATTGTATCTGAATATTTTGCAGTGCATATTGGATAGATGGAGATCAGTTGAAAAGCATTTGAAAGAAACACTCTGGCAGTAGAGTCGTTGCCTTGGGAGCACTATGTATCTTTAACAATGTAGCAGACAATAACAGCGGTAATGTCACTTGAGAGAGATTGTAACAATGAAAATAAATGAGAAGAGTTTGACGCAATATGCCCGCTCTGGTGCCCCACCAGACAAAGAGGGTTACATTCACAAACGGGGAGACTTCAACCGAGGATACCAGAAACGTTGGTTTGTCCTGAAAGGGAATCTGCTGTTCTATTATGAAAAAAGATCAGATAAAGATCCTATCGGTAAATGTTTGATTGTTTTTGTGTTATGCACCTTAGCAAGTTTGTAATTCAAAACATTTTCTATCCCTTTATTCAATTATTTTAAATTTACTCAGTGATTGATTCACAACAAATACAATGGGTTGTTAATTATTCAGTGGAAGCTTTAATTGTTAAAGTTCTTTTTGTATCTGTGATCAAGAATAACCCAAGTGAAACTTTAGACAAGCAGTTTATTTTTTTAGAATGTTTATTACATTTGTAAAACAAGTAATATTTTTCATATAAAATATCAAATAGAAAAGTTTAATGTAAAATCATTTGCTTGAAACTTGTTCCTACAAAATATTTGACTAAATATAAGGTTAAGCTACAGATACTGCAGCCTTGATTGTACAAAACTTTTTTTTTATTAAAAAAAGTCTGTGTTTCTGATATGTCATTTGTTCTGGCATTTTTCAGGTATGATAATTTTAGAAGGGTGTACAGTAGAATTATCTGACTATGAAGATGGGTTCACATTTATGATACAGTTTCCAGGCTCTCACTCACGCACCTATATCCTGTCAGCAGATACACAAGAGGAAATGGAGGCTTGGATGAAGGTAATTGATGTGATACATATACCATATTATTGTTTCCTAGAAGTGTCCCTCAACTCTTTGGGTTTCTCAACAATAATGGCACACTGACACCAGAGTAACAAACTAAGAGCACTTCATTTCTACTATGTATGTAACAATTTTTTACAGAAATGGTATTTTCTCCAACACAGAACCTGACAAAAATTGACTTACAGTGTTCTTTGCACTTTCTGTCACTGCTATTTTCTGTTTGTTGGATACATGTACTTGTCTGTTACACACCATCTGATTGGTTAATGTCAAAAGTACTAAGAAGTGGTAAATTTGAAGTATAAACTGATGACAACAAAATGAAATTTTATATCTAAACCAATAACAATTTTTAAACAGTATGTAATTATTATTTATATCCCTTCACATTTTACAGGTGCTTTCTATTGCTAGCTACGACTACATGAAACTATGTGTGAATGAATTGAAAGGCCAGTTACATGATGTTGACTCAAGCTCAAATCGAAAACTGCTGCAAAGTGCGATTGAAGACAGAAACAACTTTATTAAATCAGGGATTGTAAAAGACACATCAAGTGGTGAGATTAAAAGTGCAAACTCGCCTTTTGGCGGTCATGCTAGACGACACAATCCTTTTGATGATGAGTCATTTGATCGGGGAAGTTTAATCAGTCATCAAGATTCGGTGGAGAAAAGAGCGAGAACATTTTTAGAGATGCATGAAGAGTTCAGACAACAGATTCAAGAAATTACTCAAGAATGGTTGAAAACACATGAAAACTCAGCCATGGCGAGGTTGCAAGGGAAATCATGTGCATAACAATGTCTGTCTTGACTAAATAATTATGTCTCTTTAACATTTTCATGTGATCTTCATTTTATCATCAGCCTACACAGATAAGTGATAGAGGTTGTTGTTTAGCTTTTGTAAAGCCACTGTAACTTCTCAATGGTAGAAGATCAAGTGTTAGAGCATGAGAAAATGTTTCTTTTTGATGGTTTTCATAATTCTAAATGCAGCAATAAAAATTGCTGCATTGAATTGAGAATGATATTTCAGAACTTGATGTGTTGAACAGGAAATGAAAAATGACTCAAATAAACATAACAAAACTTCCATTAGGATAGTGTTTCAGAGAGTCAATTGTGTACTTTTTAAAACAAATGTATTTGTAAGCTATAAGGATGGGTTATGTTCTTCCCTATACATCTGTTGTTCTGTTCATCTTCTGTGGAACGATACCCAGTTGAGGCAATATTTAATTCAAACTAGATTATGGATGTTTTTTTTAGTGAAAGCTGAATTTTTCATGTCATTTTTAAGAAATACCTCATTTTAACCTTCATGTTCAAGTGTATATTGCTCTTGCTTGATGTGCTTCTGGTGCTAATTTTTAGGACGTATGTAATATTTCGATGGCGTGCAAGAAATGTCAGTCATAACTTGTTGATAAGACTGTGATTTCATGAATACTTGATTGTTAAACTAACTTCCTAGTTACAAATTATGCAGCATGCAATGTTAATTAATATTATGTAAAGAGATATAAATTGAAAACATTAAGTAAACATTGCAAAACTTAATTTCTGTATCTGAACTAAAATGACTTTTGTTTTTTTTAATGTCATTATGTCCCCTGCAATTTAGTGTGATTAGCAGATAGCTTAGATTGTACTCAACAATTGTTCTTGTCAGATTCTGTCTATCATTTCAATTCATTAAGACTGTCTGTCTGATTGCAGAATTCCTTACAAAATGTCAAAACTGTATATTTGTGAATTATATGCCAGTGTTAGAATAATTGTTTAATGGAATACACTGAAAGTAACACATGTAAATGTATTGTTACATTTTTTGTGTGTGTATATACAATGAGTAACACACTGTTCTAATTCTTACTTGTTGGCCAGTTGTTTTATTCATAAAGCATCTCATGTTTTTCTTACCTGAGTTACACTGAACTTGGAAGTTTTTTAACTTGCATCTTGATTGTTGTTTCAGATTATTAAAATTAAGCCAGTGTTACTATAATAACTTTATAAGAAGCAGATTTTTTTCTTTAAATGTAATTTCAGACTAAAATTTAATTTTCAGCTTGTGTGCTTTATGACCACAACTCTACAAGGATAATGATAATTCATTTTAGTAATACAAAAGCAAACATATTCTGAAGCGGATATATGTACACATTTGTATGTGTCTCCCTAGAATTGACTGGTCAATCATTCTTATGTTGTATCATCTTTTCACGATTTTCTGATGCAAACTGCAACAGATTTAAGGTATAATATCCTTAAAGCTTTACTTCAAACCTGAAGAGTACTCATTTCTACTAATTTGTGTAGAATAAAGACCTGTTTACTAAAGGTTGAGGATTTAAATTCCACTCAAGCCATTAGCTCACCTCTGCTCAGGGCGAGCTTTTCTGAGCAGCCTTTGTTGATCTTTCATGTGTTGTTGCATCATTTTAGCTTGTTAGCTTGTGAACAATCTATAGACCATATTATTTGTCAAGTCTTCATGAAAATTGCCCAGAATATTTGTTCTGATGATTTTCTTGGATGTTATAGAAAATTTGACAAGTGGGCTCAGAAACTAGGTCACATGCATAAGTCAAAGGAAAACCTTGTAAACACTCTTATGGCCATATTTTTTTACCCAGATTTCATGAAACTTGCTCAAAATGTTGATGACATAGGGTCACCAGCTCAGATTACTGTGAAATCATTTTATTTTGTTGGGATGAAATTTCGCACAAACGGCAAAAAATGGTATGTTTGCGCAGTCATAAATTTGTGCATTTCCATTTTTAGCTCACCTGAGCCTGTTCAGGGTGAGCTTTTGGGATCGTTGAATATCCGGCGTCCGTTGGCGTCCGTCGTGCATCGTCAACAATTTGACTTAAACAACATCTCCTCCTAAACCGCTGAGCCAACATTGATGAAACATGCCCCTGGGGTCAAATTTGGCCCCGCCCGGGGGGTCAGTTGATTTTACATAGGCTTATATAGGAAAACTTTTAAAATCTTCTTGCCTGAAACCACAAGGCCTAGAGTTTAGATATTTGGTGTCCAGTGGACCTCTACCAAGTTTGTTCAAATCATGGCTCATGGGTCAAAAATGGCCCCGCCCTGGGGGTCACTTGATTTACATAGAGTTATATAGGGAAAACTTTAAAAATCTTCTTGTCAGAAACCGCAAGGCATGGAGCTTAGATATTTGGTGTGTAGCATTGTCTAGTAGACCTCTACCAAGATTGTTCAAATCATGGCCCCTGGGTCAAAATTGGCTCTGCCCAAGGGGTCACATGTTTTACATAGAGTTATATAGTAAATTCTTTAAAAATCTTCTTGTCAGAAACTGCAAGGCCTGGATCTTAGATATTTGGTATGAGGCATCATCTAGTGGACCTCTACCAAGATTGTTCAAATTGTGACCCTGGGGTCAGAACTGACCCCGCCCAGGGCTTATTTGATTTACATAGAGTTATACACATGTAGGGAAAACTTTAAAAATCTTCTTGTCTGAAACCACAAGGCCTGGAGCTTAGATATTTGGTGTTGAGCATTGTCTAGTAGACCTCTACCAAGATTGTTCAAATCATGGCCCCTGGGACAAAACTGGCCCCGCCCAAGATGTCACATGTTTTACATAGAGTTATATAGCAAAAACTTTTAAAATCTTCTTGTCACAAACTGCAAGGCCTGGAGCTTAGATATTTGGTAGTATGCACCGTGACCACAGTGGGGTAAATAAAATTTGGACTATTTGTACTTTTTGTCAAGATGATTTCAAAAACATTATTCCTTGACCTATATTTTTGACCTACGGACCTACTTTTTTGTTTTTTAGCTACAGCAATGAAATTTGGACTGTGTGCACAGTTTTTTGTTCCGATTTCAAAAATGTAATTGCATGACCTATATTTTTTTATGTTTTTGGAGCTATGGCAATGAGATTTGGACCATGTGTACAGTTTTTTGTTCCGATTTCAAAAACATCAAAGCATGACCTATATTTTTGACCACTTTTTGTTTTAAAGCTACAGCAAATTTTTCCCTGCATGAATCCTATATTCTGTGGGTAGGGTTCGAGGTCACTGGGTTAAGGTCAAGGTCACCATAGCTTATGATAGATATTTCTACTTTTTGTCATAGAGCCTGTATTTATTGACTGATATTTTACATGTTTACATATTTATATTTACATTACTTACATATTTTCAATTAAAACATGAAATACTGCTTAACAGCAAACCTACAGCCAAAATACATAGGTGAGCAATCTAGGGCCATCATGGCCCTCTTGTTTGTAATAAGTTAAATGTACAATTATAGCAGTCCTGATTGAATAAACAGGTCCAGCTGTTAATTGGCATTAACTGACACAAAATGATCAATAGACAACAAAAGTCTGATAAGATCTTACCTATAAGTAACTGACACCTGACCATTTACACCAAAACAACAATGTTGGGTGTGAATAATTCCTATAATCAATCACTTATTTATTGCTACTTCTTTTCACTTTCATACCTGTTTTCAGATCAAGCACAGGTATGTTGATTATTGTTTTGCATGTTATTTTTTTTTCATTTCAACTTGTCAGTAAATAAATAGAAAATAAAATGAATAAATAGAGGATATTTGTTTGTTTTTGTAGAAGATGAGAATTTATTTCATCGAGTGAACACCATATGTGATATTTTCACGAGTGGCACAGCCACGAGTGAAAATATCAGCATTTGGTGTTCACAAGATGAAATAAATTCCCATCTTCCACTAAAAAACAAACAAATTTTCTTTTTATTTTATGCCAACACGTCAAAAATGGGTATTTTATGACATTTTTAATCAGGGCCTTCAATAAATTCCCCATGGTGAGCCCCAAATCAGTTAATGCGTACTTTGGTTACTCCGCACAAAAAAAAGTAAAGACAATCTCCAATACATATGATAACTTTACTTCTGCTGAAATAAACTGAATACACTTTCATCAAATAACATTTATTTTTCTTCACAGTTTATCAATATTTATTGAATTTTAGCCATACATACTTTAATTATAAAACAGGATTAATACCGAGTAATATTCAATCAATTGAATTGAAAGTCGGCCATATTGGATATTGTCCATGTGAGTTATGTAAACAAATCAGACATTTTAAATAATTTATGGCAAATTTCATCATTGTTCACAACTAGTTAGGCTCAGGAATTCAATATTATAATTGGATTTAACAAGGTAAATAAATTTTACTCGCTGTGACAGTCTGAAATACAGCGGATTCTCTTGTATTTACGTGGTGGGGAAATTCCTGAAGTTTCATCAAGCAGTAGTTCCGGCACAAACAGTGTATTATCAAAATGGTAATTTCACTGATTCAAAACAGTGGATTATCACTTTTATCTCACTGATATTTCACTATATTTCATTGGTAGGCATAAAATAAAAAGACATTCATAGTCCCAATTGTTAGTTAGATATTACTTAAGTACTTTGTACTTTAATTATTTATTGAACTTTTGTCATCCCTAACAATATTTCGATTTTTGACAGCTTGGCATCCAGGAAAAAAGAGTGCAAAAGAAAAGAAGGAAAAATGTTTCATTTAAAATGGAGTAACAAATAAAAGCATGACAGTAAATTGGAGTATTCAATTTAAAATTGGCAGAAAAAATGATTTAAAGTAAAATTTAAGAGGCAAAATGATATGCATATATTTTGTACATGTACTAATTTCAGATAACTTATTATGATCACTATTAGTCTTATATTAGCACAGACTTAAATTGGTGCACTGTTCCTAGCACAAAATATGCATAAATTTGCCCTTAGTGAAAAAAAGTGATTCACAGTAGTGGTAAAACTTATTATTTAGTTGTCACATATTTAGCCCATATTTGTGCAACTTTGTCAGAATGTTTGTCTTGATTATTTCTTAGAAAACTTTTAGACTGGGTCATATGGTTTGTAAAACTAGGTCTCACACACAGGTCAAATGAAAACCCTGTGAACACACTAGATGCCACATTTTTATCCTACCCCGAAAAGGCAGCGGGGGATATGGTAATAGTCTGGGTCCGTCCTTCGGTCCCACTTTTTTGTCTGAAGCATAACTTAAAAAGTATTTAAGATACCAACTTGACACTTCATAGGTGGATAGATCTCATTGAGGAGGAATTCAGTGCACAAGAATGATATCTCTACCTTTCATAATTTTTAAGTTATTGCCCTTCATTATTTTTCATGCATAATTTTTGTCCAGAGTGTAACACGAAAAGTACTTGAGATATCAACTTGAAACATCATAGGTTGAAAGATCTCATTGAGGAGGAATTCAGTGCTCAAGAATGATAACTCTACCCTTCATGATTTTTGAGTGATAGCCCTTTGTTATTTTTCATGCATAACTTTTGTCTGGAGCATAACTGGAAAAGTGTTTGAGATATCATCTAGATAAATCTCATTGAGGAGGAGTGCAGTGCAGAAAAATGATAACTCTACCTTTCATAATGTTTTAGTTATTGCCCGTGATTATTTTTTATACCCTCACTATACTATGTCTGAATTTTCACTATACTATGTCTGAATATTTTTCTAGATGACCCCTGGAGATGAATTGAAAGGAGGTCATGTAGACTCTAGATCAAAATAAGCTATTTGGAATGAAAAACTAAGTTGTTTGACTTAGATATCTAAGTCTGAGAGCCTTATGTTACAGTAAAGACAGTGTTGCTCAGTCAAGCAATGTAAGGCTATCATGGCCCTCTTGCTTTTTAAACACAGAAATTTCAATTATTATTGTTATCCTGATTGATTTTTTGCTGAAATATTCATTAAAGCCGTTAAAGTAATTATAGCTAATCTGAAACCCTGTTGATGTGGTTATTGAAGAATGTAATCTCATTGCCTTACATTAACAAAATTTTGACATACTAGTAGGATGTTACATTTCTTAAAAACGATCAGTTCAGTTCATCAAGGGTAGAACAAAGTTTAAAATAGGTCTGATAAATTAAACAGATTGAAAAAAATCTCATAACTTTTAGCTTGAACTTTGCATGTATGTTACATATGCCATACTGAAGCAGTTTGCAGACTTGTTTGCCCTTTGTCACTTGGGGTAACTAGTGGGTATCATGAGTAGTCCTGTTTGTAATGTTAATACTATTTGATGCTGTTTATATATTTAAATATTGTAATAAGTATATGTAGGTTAATGCTGGTAGTATTTATTATAGTAGATAATTTTTACCTTTTTATGCTTTAAAATTTGATCAAAAAGGCATTGAACCTAGTTCAACTGCTTGACAAAGGCCAATATGAAATACTCTGTATACATTTTACTTACATTGTTGGGAACTTTTGGCTTTTTATTTTGCACTTCATTGAGGTAATACTCAGAACAAATGTATATGCAGATTAGATTCTCAACGTTTTGCAGGCTTAGTGCCTAAGTATTTTCTTTAATATCAGCACTTAACTTTCCATATTATGAAAACATAACAGTTGTTACAAAGGAAAGCTGTTCTTAGAAAGATATGCTTATTTCAGTATGATTTGCCTACCTGTGAATTCATCAAAGGTGTGTCAGCTGTGCTAAGATTTTCATGAAACTATGGCCTCATCTTTAACTGAAGATCAAGGTCACTTTCAAAAACATCAGGATCTTTTCTGCCCTCTCTGAAAATACTTTCATCAGACATAGTGAAAACATTTCAAGGGGTCAGAGCAAAGCTATTGTATTTCATTCTTATCTTAGAATTATGTACTAATAATAGTTCTGCACTAAACACATAAATTCTACATATCGCATAGGTACTTATATACTAAAACCAATTTGTTGTGGATGTTATATCATGCCTTCTGTTACCACAGTTGTTCAGATAATTTATTTCTATAACTGAACATAACCAGTAATGGAAGTACTTTGGTGCAAACAATGCTCTTCGTAGATTTTTTTTTTTTTTTTTTTTTTTTTTTTAAATTGTCCAAATAATATAAAATTTGTGCATAGAAGGGTTGTGGTGGGGCTTATTTTTATTTTCATTAAAGTTTAATCAAATCTTTTTGTAAGATTTTTAACAGGATAGTTACAGGGATTTGCTAAATGACTTAAAATAGGTCAGTAGTTTTGCAGAGGGTGTTCTCAGTGTCACAGATATTATATAAACATTAATTAGACTTTTGCTTATTCATTTACTTATCTTAAGATAGTATAGTTAGTACAATGTGTATCCTAAAGAAAAACTATAGAACAAAAACTACAATATTTACAGTTTATTTATAATGTAATGTACAATAGATAGGAAAAGGCTGAAACAAGTTGCCTTTATCTTTTATTGTCATGTTCTTAACTTAAATGTAGTGATTAACTTTTCCACTTCCACGGCTTAAGTAACATCATGGAAGGTGGGAGCATTAATACTGCACTGAAAAAAGGCATTTACCAAGTTATAAGAACTGAGCAGTGATAGATAACAGACTTGGTAAAAGGTAAAGATGAATTTAAATGTGAAGTAAACTTAACCCTGCCTTTCTTGTATTGTAATTATATTATTATACATGATTGTATTTTTTTATTGTCTGAAGATAAAGTGTACCAAATGTAAAGATGACAGGGCAGGGATGTACAAAACATTCCATTGTATGAAACTTCAGGAAGTGTTAAAGTTAAACAACAGAATAGGTTTGCTCACCTCTTGAAAACAAGCCTTGTTAGCTCACCTGAGCACAAAGTGCTCAGGGTGAGCTTTTCTGATCGGTCTTTGTCCGTCGTCCGTCCGTCGTCAACTTTTCATTCAAACGACATCTCCTCTGAAACCAATGGGGCAAATTTAATGAAACTTGCCTGGGATGTTCCTTGCATGAAGCTCTACCAAGATTGTTCAAATGGTTCTGGTCCATTGCATTTCTGGTTCACTGGAGCTAAAAATAGATTTTATAAGTTGGATCTTTAAAAATCTTCTTCTCCGAAACCACAAGGCCTGGAGCTTTGATATTTGGTATGAAGCATCATCTAGTGGACCTCTACCAAGTTTGTTCAAATTATGTCTCTGGGGACAAAACTGACCCCACCCAAGGGGTCAGTTGATTTTACATAGAGTTATATAGGGAAAACTTGAAAATCTTCTTGTCAGAAACCACAAGGCCTAGAGTTAAGATATTTGGTATGTAGCATTGTCTAGTGGACCTCTACCAAGTTTGTTCAAATCATGGCCTCTGGGTCAAAAATGGCCCCGCCCCGGGGGTCACTTATTTTACATAGAGTTATATAGGAAAATCTTAAAAAAATCTTCTTGTCAGAAACCGTAAGTTATAGAGCTTAGATATTTGGTGTGTAGCATTGTCTTGTGGACCTCTACCAAGTTTGTTCAAATCCTGTCCTCTGGGTCAAAAATGGCCCCGCCCCAGGGGCCACTAGTTTTACATAGAGTTATATAAGAAAATCTAAAAAAAATCTTCTTGTCAGAAACCGTAAGTTATAGAGCTTAGATATTTGGTGTGTAGCATTGTCTAGTGGACCTCTACCAAGTTTGTTCAAATCCTGTCCTCTGGGTCAAAAATGGCCCCGCCCCAGGGGCCACTAGTTTTACATAGAGTTATATCGGAAAATCTTAAAAAATCTTCTTGTCAGAAACTGTAAGTTATAGAGCTTAGATATTTGGTGTGTAGCATTGTCTAGTGAACCTCTACCAAGTTTGTTCAAATCCTGTCCTCTGGGTCAAAAATGGCCCCGCCCCAGGGGCCACTAGTTTTACATAGAGTTATATAGGAAAATCTTAAAAAATCTTCTTGTCAGAAACCGTAAGTTATAGAGCTTAGATATTTGGTGTGAAGCATTGTCTAGTGGACCTCTACCAAGTTTGTTCAAATCCTGGCCTCTGGGTCAAAAATGGCCCCGCCCCAGGGGCCACTAGTTTTACATAGAGTTATATAGGAAAATCTTAAAAATTCTTCTTGTCAGAAACCGTAAGTTATAGAGCTTAGATATTTGGTGTGAAGCATTGTCTAGTGGACCTCTACCAGATTTGTTCAAATCCTGGCCTCTGGGTCAAAAATGGCCCCGCCCCGGGGGTCACTTGTTTTACATAGAGTTATATAGGAAAAACTAAAAAATCTTCTTGTCAGAAACAAGAAGGCCTACAGTTAAGATATTTGGTATGTAGCATTGTCTAGTGGACCTCTACCAAGTTTTTTCAAATCCTGGCCTCTGGGTCAAAAATGGCCCCGCCACGGGGGTCACTTGTTTTACATAGAGTTATATAGGAAAATCTTAAAAAAATCTTCTTATCAGAAACTGTAAGTTATAGAGCTTAGATATTTGGTGTGTAGCATTGTCTAGTGGACCTCTACCAAGTTTGTTCAAATCCTGGCCTCTGAGTCAAAAATGGCCCCGCCCCAGGGGTCACTAGTTTTACATAGAGTTATATAAGAAAATCTAAAAAAATCTTCTTGTCAGAAACCGTAAATTATAGAGCTTAGATATTTGGTGTGTAGCATTGTCTAGTGGACCTCTACCAAGTTTGTTAGAAAAATGTCCCAAGGGTCACTATTGGCCCCGCCCGAGGGGTCACAAGTTTTAAATAACAATATAGAAGAAAATCTTTAAAAACTCTTGTCTGAAACCACAAGACCTAGAATTTTAAAATTTGGCATGAAGCAAGCTTTATCAAGCTTTTTCAAATTATTGGATTAGGTTAAAGGTCACGGAGGCTAAAAGTAGATTTATCTACTGTACCTCATAGAGCCTTCATTTATAGACCAATATCTTTGATATTCAGTATAGAGGTTCCTTGCATGGACCTCTACCCATGGGTAGGGTTTGAGGTCACTGGGTCAAGGTCAAGGTCACCATAGCTTATAATAGATATTTCTACTTTCTGTCATAGAGCCTTTATTTATTGACTGATATTTTACATATTTGGTTTATAGGCACTTACATATTTTCAATTAAAAAATGAAATACTGCTTAACAGCAAACCTAAGTACTCAGGTGAGCGATCCAGGGCCATCATGGCCCTCTTGTTTTTAACTTATTCTATGGCATTTAGACATATTTCTATAGGATAAGCTTTCTTTAGACTTGATAAGACTGTTGTAAATTTGTATTATATTTAATGCACTGACTTAAATAAATATATGTGTAGATTGTTGAGAAGTCCACTTACTAGAAGTTTGTACTGAGCTAACTGTAAACAGGATATTGTTATAACCTTACAGATCAAATCTTTGTTACTTATGTGCAATATTGAATTAAAGATTCATGAAAATATAAAAAGTACATGATGTTTGTATATATTTCATTCTGTCATTTCCCTTCATGGCCATATTCTTTGTACCTCAGTCAATTGATGTGTCACCATGTTACATCATCAGATGTTCTTTTATCCATGCTCTTTGTAGCTGAGTCCATAGATGTGTCAGTATATTACATCATCAGCTGTCCTTTGTTCAATGATCTTTGTACCTCAGTCCATAGATGTGTCAGCATGTAACATCATCAGATGTCCTTTGTTCAATGTGCAGAGCGCAGGTTCCGTTTTTCTCAGATCAAGGTCACACTTGATCAGTATGATTTAATGTGTCAAATTTTGTGTCCACTATATCCTTTGAACTGGTTGAATCAAATTGAAACTGCTTGGCAGAAATGCTAACCATAATAAGACAAAGTGTAGGGTGCATTTTACAGCTTGCTGGGATCAAGGACAAGATCACAGTCATTGTAATTAAATGTGTCTATTTTGTGTCAGCTCTGTATCTCTTGAACCAATTGAAGGAGATTGATCTGATTTTATGTTTGATATTTCTTGTCCCCTCTGTTTCTCCTGAATGGATTGAAGGTAATTGAAGCTACTTTGCAGAAATTGTAACCATTATGAGACACTGTGCAAAGTGCAGGTTCCAACTTGCTGGTGTCAAGGTCATGCTTAGTCATTAGAATTTGATATATCATGTTTCCTGTGTATCTCTTGAACCTATTACAGAAATTGAAAATAGAAAGCAGAAATGTTAACCATACAATATAGGTTTTTGGCTGGTTGGTCAAGGTCAAGGTCACACAGACATTTTTTGTGTGTGTAAAATTTGTGAAATTTTGTCTTCTCTGTATCTTTTGAATTGATTGAAGAAAAGTTAAACTTTTTGGCAGAAAATTTTACATGCCTGAAGGAACGTATTTTGTTTTGCCCCTCCTTGACCGTCTGTGGGGTTGCCTATCCCTTAGCAATTTGTTTGGCAGGAATTTTCCAAAACTGCTTAAAGATTCCAGTTATTTAAATATACAGATATTATAACATAATGAGATGATGCCGGTCATGGTCAAGGATACTTACAAGCCACTTGGCACACTTGAACTGATTGTTTAATTAATTAATTAAACAATAATATTTTGAATTTATTTGCAGACATAGTTATAATATTGTGCTTATAAATAAACAAGATCTTATTATGTTTCCTGTTGTTAAGTGTTTATCAGTTGTGAAAAAAGGTCTTGTACTGTCAGTAGCTTTCTTTTGGTGTATATTGCCCCGCTTCAGTGGAGCTTTTGTTTACAGAAGTTCTGCATTTTGTCTTCTTTCTTTCCTTCTTTTTTTTGCCTAGACCTGCTGTTATGAGAGATATTTAACTACAAAGAAGCATGTACATAGCTCAACATACTGTATAAGTGGATATTGTCCCGTGTCAAAAAGTTCGCAATATCACAATTTTAGAAGTTAACGTACGATAACTCATGAAAGGCTCGACAGATTAAAAAAATTTTTGGTACACAGTTGTAACATCAGAAGATACAGGTCAAGTTCGATATTGGGGCTTGTGGGCCCAAGGTCAGGGTCACTGTAACTAAAAATAGAAAAACGGTTTTTGGATGATTATGCATGAAATGCTAGACAGATTAAAAAAAAAATTTGGTACACAGGTGTAACATCATAAGATACAGGTCACTTTCGATATCAGGGCTGGTGGGGCCAAGGTCAAGGTCACTTTTACTATAAATAGAAAAACTGGTTTCCGGACAATTACTCATGAATGGCTAGACAGATTTAAACAATTTTTGGTACACAGGTGTAACATTGATATTGGGGCTGGTGGGGTCAAGGTCACTGTTACTAAAAATAGAAAAACAGTTTCTGGACAATAACTCATGAATGGCTTGACAGATTTAAAAAATCTTTTGTACACAGGTGTAACATCATAACATACAGGTCAACATCGATATTGGTGCTTGTGGGGCCAAGGTCAAGGTCACTGTTACTTAAGATAATAAAATGGTTGAAAAATGGTTTCTGGATGATAACTCATGAAAACTTGACAGATTTAAACAATTTTCAGTACACATATAACATCACAGGATACAGGTCAAGTTTGACATTGGGGCTGGTGTGGCCAAGGTCAAGGTCACTGTTACTAAAAATAAAAAATAAATGGTTTCTGCTCAATAACTTGAGTTAGGAATAAGATATTTTGATGAAATTTGCTGTAACGGTAGCTTCTATGAAGACGACGCTTGGGATTGAAAATTTTGCCAGTTGGGTCAAGGTCACTGTTCGCTTAAACTTAAGCTAGTTCTACTAGAAAATATACAGTTCAATGGTCTACCAGTAATTGTTTTCTCAAGATACAATATTATTAAATATAAAATATATACATATTTCCATGTTTCTTATGTCACTTTATGCCATTGATTCTAAGCTTTCCAGTTCCAGTATCAAGCACCCATGTGGGGGTATTAATCACCTTTAGTGATAGTTCTAGTTAGGTGTGAAAACAGCATCAAGTAAACAGTAAAAAGTTTTTGAATCTGTATATTACTGAACCACGCAACAGTTACTTCCCTTTCAAAAACCTAGAATGTCACATGATGGTGATTGAAATAAACTTTTTTTCAAATTGCTTTCTATTTCAGTTTAATAATTTCTAAGGAAACTAAATTGTATCGTAGTCACACCAAATCTGACCAATGGTGCACCTGAAATTTTGAAATTTGAACACAGTTGACTGGGTTGAACAGAGCCCTTATATTACTGTAAATAGGAAGAATTTTATTGAAATCGGTCAGTGTGTAGTGTTGTTAGCAAAACCACCCTGGATGATGACAAAACACTAAACAAACATTGAAGAACTTTTCATACAGTTTGATTATTAATCATATTGTTGATTGTTGTTATGCTGTGAATGTCCAGATTTCAAGATATTTATCTATTGTACGTAACTTAGATTTTACATTGCACAAATATTTTTAAGTTCCAAATCCAGCCTATCTCAACTGCAAGTCTGCCCTGACCTATGGCCGACACGGCATCCTAAGACCGCATACGTTTCCTCTTGCCAAGTCTCTCCTAAATTCTGAATTAATTCTCATTTTTGTAACAACCATAACAGATGGATATGCATAAAATCATTTAATTCCTGTCTAGATCGTGTATGATAGTGTTTAACATACATCTTACTGACCTTAGAGGTCTTGAGTCTGTATGCACTGGACTACCCCAGTCAAGATTTGACAGTCATATTAACATTGTGCATTTCTCAAATGACCTTGTACTCTTTGCACCAATTAACCTTTACTGAAATTCTACATTCCTAAAGAGTATATGTGGAGATTTCTGTTACAGCACCCCTTATTACAGTACAAGTCCCTAAATGGTTCTGGTTATATTTGAGTAAACTCCAATAACTGTTGCAACTTTCTCTGGAGGTCACTGTTGGATGTAAATGTCACAGTTGCTCACATGGGGCATATTCTGATGTGAGCTATAATTCCCATATTTTAACTTGATAATCAAAAGAAGTAAGTCGTCTCAAATTTTGACCAAGGAAAATATATTAATGTTTTACAGTTAACTGTATCTGTATTCTTTCTTCCCAAATTGCTAATCCTGTTTTTACTAACTCTTGATACGAAAGTTGAAATGCCAGTCTTCATGCTAAGTGGGTTACCCAAAGCTAAAGACAGCCTAAAACTGATTCCTGATTCTGGCCACACAAGGATTGATGGATCCCTGACCCCTCACATTTGCATGATTTAACAAAGAAGTACAGTTATATTTTCACCACAAACGAGTATATAGCAAAAGAGCACATGGTAATGTTTGTGGGGGGGTAAAACCTTTTGTTATAAGATTAAAGAGTCATGCTGTGGATCCATGAATTGTGACACCTTTACATTAATAAGTATATGGAGCCAAGATGTGATAATACTTTCAGGAAGACAGCACAACTATTCTATTTCAAAGACATATTAATGCTTAGTGATAACAGGAATGTTCGATCGGTAAATGACAGTTTTTGTATATGTTTTTCTGCTAAAATTAGTGTTTTAAAGGAATTTCACATAATCAAAGATCACTGAGACACCCTTGAACTTG
The DNA here is from genome assembly GCA_012932295.1 of Cyclina sinensis. Lineage (NCBI taxonomy): Eukaryota > Metazoa > Mollusca > Bivalvia > Venerida > Veneridae > Cyclina > Cyclina sinensis. Next base: position 13,101,199 of record JAAONU010000019.1, read on the forward strand.
ATGTACTCATCATTTGCTTTCATAAATTGCTTTTAGCTGTTTCACATTTGGAGATAAGCATGTACTGTTAGGAAAAATTCTTTACATGGAATTTTTAAAATCTCCAAGCAAGAATCCTTAAACATTTCCTCTGAAGTAAGGACCAGATGGTCAATTTCCTCATTTAATTCACATTTATGATATTCTAAGGCAAATATTGAAATAAAATAAACTAACTTATGCAACTTAATTTTTTGGGAGGGTAGATGCAGAAATAAGTTGAAATAAAACACTACTTGCACCAGCCCATTTCAATTTATTTTCTCAAATCACAAAAAACATGAAAAAGGACTAATAGGTTTAAAATGATACAATAATCTGGAAACAATATACATGATCAATAAAATATGAAGCAATTACCAGCACTGAAACATTTGTCATTTATTTGCAATAAGTAACACTTCCCCTCTAAATGGTAACATTTCAGTTCCCCTGAAAAAGACGATTTTCATGAACATTTATTCCATGAAAATGAAAATTAAACAGTATTAACTCTTTGCTTTACTACTACCTTCAGTTCTTTGTAAGTTAAATTTATCATTTTCTGCTTTATAAACAATCTAACCAAAAATCACCACTGAAACTGATTTGTCCCTGTGAAATTTAGTAAATGCGAATCACAAAATGAAGCTTTACCCATAATGCAATGAATGCCAGTATAGTCTTAATTCACAACAGATCTGGGAACAGTTCAGTGAAAGACTCTTCCCAGACACTGTTAGCAAGAGGATGATTCTATGTCAGTGTCAGTCAAGTGGGGAACCACAGTCATGTGCGCTGTAAGGGGAACCAGCACTGCAAGGTGATGGGACATCACTCACATAGTCCTGAGTCATCTGACATTGCCTTATCAGGGACATCAGAGGTTAAAGTGTCAACAATTGCTTCTATTTCATGTTTAGAAGCTTTTCTCTTTTGACCCCGAGGTTGGACAGCACTTTCATCACTTTTTTGAGATTTTGGAAAATTGTCCTTAGGGCAAGACAAAGCCATCTGAATCAGCCTTCAGTATGTTTTCAAGGTCATCCAAGAGGTCTAAGTTCAAATCATTTAACATATCACTGTCAAACTCATCAATGTTGATTGTTTCTATAGTGTTTGCTTGACCATTCTGTGACACTGTATCACAGTTTTCCATATACTGACCACTAGGTAGGTCTGAAGTAATAACAACTTGCACATTTTTCATATTTCTACCATTTTCAGTCTCTTTCTGAACACTATGAACATTTTTGCCACTGTCTGACAACTTAGGGAGAAACTTTGATTTGACCACATAAGTTTGTCTTGCCCTTGGGCTGGGGCTTAAAATAGACATGATCAAATTGCATCAGTTCTTTGAAGGATTCCAACTCTGTTGATGTGGGCCCCACCAGATGTGTTTCCTCTGTGTTAGTGTGGCTTCTGGGAGATCCAGGTAGGGATGATATCTCAACAGTGTTGACTGAATTTTTGTCGGGGATTTGGGACTGTTTGATGATCGGGAGGAGGCTGACAAGAGAATCAGACTGAAAAGGAAACAAATAATTTTAGAATAAAGTTTGAACAGACATAATCCATAAATAACATCAAAGAGAACTATAAGACTAAGAGATGATACAACAGAATGAATGTTTGTTTAAATGTTATGAACTGTATGTATACACTAAAAGAAAAAATGGAAAATTAAAAAATTCTTCTCACCTTAGAGATAGAGTCAGCATGGATGCTGTCCAGTATGACACAGGTGGGATCTGCCCTTGCTGCTGAAGGCCAGCGGATGCTGCTGATCCTGTTCCCATCTCTGTCTTAACGGACCCATGTCCAAACTCATTAAGTCTTACCCTTTAACTCCTCATTCTCTTTTAGTAATGTGCCCGATTCTGATTTGAGGATATGATTTTCTTGTTGTAACTTTCTGTTTTCCCGTTCAAGTTCTGCCACTTTTTGTTCAAGTTCCATCATGAAATTTTTCTTTCTGTCTCGGGCTGTCTGTGCTGCCACACGGTTTTTCAATTTCCTGAATTAATAAAAAACAAGACTAATGATGTCCTGATGGGAAAACAAAAGCAATAATCCCAATAAGAACAGACTTTATTACATCTAATTATAAATATGATACCACAGTCTTTGGGCAGGACTTAAGGCACAGCAAAAGGGCAGTTCATTACAAGGCAGTGAACTGAACTCATTTTATTGTTGTTCTTTGTTTTTTTGTTTTTTTAAATACCATTTATACTGTGAATGTGATCATTGAATAAGATATTACTGTTAGAACCTGAAAACAGTAGGGCGTGGTATTATCATTATGTAAGCTTATTTGCCTAACACGAGTGTTCTGAACAAATTTCTAACAGACTTACCGTCTTAAAAGTTTCTCCTCTTGTGAAAGATGTGTCAAACGTCGGCGTTTTCGGGGTCCTTCCCCGTCGCCGTACAAATCATCCAGCATTTCGTGCTCGAACTGACTTGTCACTGTCACCGTGGTCGGCTGTTTTGCTGGTAACGTCTTGATTACAATCGTCTGAGGCTGTATCGTAGTCATTTCTCCGTTCTTAGGTCGATTCCAAATAAAAAGAAAAAAAACTGCCGCAGTTAGCGGGTGAATTCAATGAACATTTGTCAAGATTTCATCTTTACGTGTAAGTTTGTTGTTCGCTTGGCGATATATGATGATGTGTCGTGTACGGATTGGATTGACGTAAACAACTATTCTTCCTTTTCATTGGTTCTCGGTGTTAATTTTACGCTTCCGTTTCTATTTTAGGAAAATGACGTATGTGGGTATTTCCGAGTATTTTCTGATGCAAGGTGTCTTGTGATAAATATTGAGCATTTTAGCAATCTGATTAAAATCACATCCTAAACATCGCTTTTTAGTTACTGTTAGTACTTAATTTATAAAGAACTAAAGCCAGACTTGCTGTTTACCTGCAACTTTTTAGCAACCTTTCCCATTAATTATTGTGATAAATATTGAGCATTTTAGCAATCTGATTAAAATCACATCCTAAACATCGCTTTTAAGTTACTGTTAGTACTTAATTTATAAAGAACTAAAGCCAGACTTGCTGTTTACCTGCAACTTTTTAGCAACCTTTCCCATTAATTAAAGTTAAATAACATCTCACCGGCATTAGCATTTACCAGTTCCAAGGGGAAATCAAAGTACTGTTTGCAAGTAAGGAAAACAAAAGAGACACAAGAAAAGCCTAAGTCTTCGTCATATGTCGCTGATACAGTTACACAGAGATTTAAAAATAAAACTTATATATACGTCTCTGAGTTTCAACAGACAATAGAAAACATTCTATTCAGAATGCGGTATGCATGAAACTGCAGAATATATCTACTGTCATTTAACCTGTGAAAATGAACAGAAATGAAATTTAAAAAAAAAAAAAAAATAAAAAAGAACTTGTTTAATTTACTCTCCAACTGCAACTTCAACTTATTACTGTCAAAAGTCACTACTGACTATACTAGGCAGGCGCGTGTCAGGAACAGTTACACTAAAATTGTCAAAGATTACAACAAATTAAAAGTAGCCTCGCTAAACAAGAATTTTACTAAATATCTTACTTACCCTTTTTTATAGTAATTTTTAGGAAATTGAAGTAAAATGAAGAAGCAGTGTTGACAGTGTTCTATATACATATGTAGTTACATGTACATCATCAAACTTTTTCACTAATGTCTTCGTTCAAAGCTTAAAAAATACAGATAAGCCTCAGACAGAAGTGTTGTAAATTAGGATATATTTGACCGCCGCTGCAATGCATGCAGACCAATAACATACTTCGGTCTCGAATTGAAGCTGTCGCAAATGGATAAGACTTGTACAATCAACGATGAGTTCTTTTTAAAAGGGCTAAGAGTACATTTACAGAATGTAGCAAAATTTAGGTGTGCAGGAAATCCGCGTTTTTTCATTAATTTTCATACTCCTTTAATTAATTATCTACGATTATATAATTGATTAATGAAACTAGTATTTCAATGACACCTTGCATGAAATTGTCGGGAATATCAGCCATTTTCGGGAAAACCGCAACGTTACATTGCCTTTGATAACAAGAAAGGAGTCTTATATAATGACAGCTATGACCCCCGCCGCCGATTCATCCATTTCATTAGGGTTGGTTGTAAAGATGTTGTAGATGCATATAATTAATAGAGGGTAGACGAGACAATTTTGCAGACAAACCTGGAAATTTAGATATTTTTAAGTTTTATAATTAAGTGTGCAATTGTTAGGTGAGGATAACCATAAGACGATTAACAGTTATTTCAGTTTTTTTGAAATGGACCGATTTGTTCAAAGGTTGCATATATATTGGGTGCCGCTTTACTATTAAATTGGATTTTGTAATATCACCCATTTCAATAGGTGATATCACCCATCCAGTATGTGATATCACTTATTCCGGGGACGAAAAAGCAGTGTGATCTATTCAAATGGGCGATGTCACCCATTTGTAGAGGTTTGTTGCACTCTGTAGATTTTACATTTGTGCGAGGCTATTTCAAAATCCTTTCATCTGTAAAGAAGTTGAGGCCTGGACAAGCGAAATGGACACTATTTTTTACCTTTGACCTCTAAGTGGCCTTGACGTTGGGAGTAGGGACCTGGGTTTTGTGCTCTGCAGATCCTCTCATGATGGTGAACATTTGTGCCAAGTTATTTCTAAATCATTTCATGTTTTTGGGTGTTATGATCCTCTACGTGTGACCTTTACCTTGGGGTAGTGACCTTGTTGTTGCTCAATGCACATCATCTCGTGTTGGTAAACATTTGTGCCAGGTCACTTTAAAATCCTTTCAATGGTTTGAGAGTTATGGAGCCGACACGAAAAAGCATGAGGATGCACATCATCTCATAATGGTAAACATGTGTGCCAAGTTATTTCAAAATTTTCTCAATAGTTTGAAAGTACTAAATCGGATACGAAAAAGCCTTAGGAAGTTATGGTCCTCTAAGTGTGAACATGACATTGGGGTAGGGACCTTGGTGTTGCACTTTGCAAATCGTCTAATGATTAATTTTACGTGTCTTTTGGTTAAGAAAAATCACAGCTTGGTGAAGAGAATTTAGCACACTTTGGAAGTGCACTATCATAAAGAAAAAGAATTCTAACAATATCCGCATTTCGCCGACAATAAACAAAGAAGAAATAAACCGTCATAATTAACTTCAATATTTTTTAAGATATTTTTATAAGGGAAATATTGTTATGGACTAAATTATCTTCCATGTTGTTCGTCTATGATAAAATAATAGATATTTGCTAAAACGTGAATTATTACTGTAGAAATGACCTCGTCGTTTTCATTTCCAGGTGTGAAATGAAAAGCGGGCTAAACGGAAAAGCCAGACAGATTCAACAACCGTAATCAACTTTTAACTGACTAAAACCTACAAGCTACACTGGATGAGTCTGGCTAAAGTGATTAAGCCCCAAGCTTTCTGCAGAGCTGGATAGTTACTTTAAAAGAAATCTTTTCGATAATCATTATGTCCATGAGTTGGAACCTGATTCTTTTCTTAGAGAACGAACACTCATAGAACAGCTTCGTTTAAATTCTTGCATATACTATTGCAGGCGTCAAAAATAGTGTTAGGTGCTTATCAGTAAAAACTACGATCAAAAACACAGTCTCCTTACACATTCAAAAAGTAGAGGAAAAGATAGCATAAATTCATTTATAGATCAATTTAAAAAAAAAAAAAAAGAGACACCACAAACAATTAAAGAAAAAGAAAACCCGAGGGGTTACCGCCTTGGAACGATCAGTGCCAAAACAATTGCCACTGGGAGATTTAAACCAGGTTCCAGGGTGCACCAACCTCACACTTGCCCCAACAGGTTTTCATAAGAACAGGCAAGAATATGTTGTCTTGATGAGCTTACTGAGACTATAGCACTTTCAGTTAAATCAGCAAGAACACGAAGGCTGGGATAAAAGAGACTGATCGAGTTTCTACGTTCTTTTTAAAGATTTCCTTATAAACTTTCATAAACTCTCACACCCCTGTCACCATCGTGCAAACAAAGAGGTAAGGTAAGCAAAGCGATCAACTGTGAAAAGGTTAATCGCCAAGTAGGCAGAGCGCTGTAGAATATCATGTTGGTAACCTTTCTTTCTGAATTTACAGATGGGTTTTACGTATAACATTGAGAAATTAATATTGTTTTTTTTTCTTGAGTTTGTAAATCAAATCCATAAGACACTGGTTGAGTTGTTGCAGTTGTGATTTTAAACTGCAATTGTATTCTTGATTTAAACCTGGGTATCGGTGATAGAACTTGCAAAACGTTACCGATAATCCTGTTTCAAAAGTGTTTTTTTTCTGTTATTCGAATTTTGCGTTCATTGAAATCTTTAATATTGTTACAAGCTCTAAACTACAGTCATAGATACCATGTTCTGAAAGACAGAAGAAAATAAATAGCACTTTACTTGTATTTACTTTACAAGATTATTATAGTTCGATCCTAATCACAATAGTACTTTCGTCATGACTGAGTGATTCCCTTTGACTGTAGATGAAAGAATAAAAGAATAAAGTCAGGAAACATAAACGTATTTTACAAAATAGTTTTAGTGAACTAAGATTCAGCTACTGCGATTTCTTCAAAGAAAAAAATTATTTGTTCAAAATTAGTATGGTACCTAGAGTCTTGCCTAACTGATCAGTATTTAGGCCCTTATAACCGCCTTGTTCAAGAACGAGAACTCGGGGCGGTAGTAAACTTACATCCGTACACCGGTTGCTGCAGCATCTTTTTCAGAATAACAGAACAAAGATCGTTTATGCGACTTCTTAGGTAAGTACTTCTAAATCAAGATGATATTAGTTGTTAGATTTTTTAATGATTCAAATTGATAATTTTACTGCTGACTTGTCTGGTACAAAGATGTGTTAAATAATTCGGATATGCAAATTCATGAATTTCTTTGGTCCTTGTTACTTCTGACAAATCATTTCTACACGAGTTTCACTTGTGAAAAAAAATCTCTGTGGAAGAGAAATAACATTGAAGAAAATGGTGTTTGTCACTGTACATTGGTTATCCATGTATTTATTGATAATAGTTAGATATGTTACTGTCTGTGGGGATTGAAAATTTGAGTTTTAGAGGAAATTTATTGAAGATGTATTTATATTTTAACAGTAAAAATCAACCAAAACCACCAGCAGTTTTGTCACTAAATTTTCCGTGCACCAAAATGACAGTTGGGCACTGTGGTTTGACAATAATAAAAAAAATGTCTATTAAATGGGGCAAACCATCAACGCTAAATTAATTAGGCTATCCGTATTGTATATCTACAAATGAAATCTCATCAGATTACAGTCAGAGAATTTAGGCCAGAAAACCACAAGCCATTTGGACTTGTGGTTAGCAATATCTATTAGCCCGAAAAGGTTTTTACAAGCCCAAAAATTTTAAACTTTTAAAGTGGAAAGTAGAGTCAAGATTAATGATTAATACAGTTATTTCTTAATTTTATTCCCAGGACCAAGGATAACATCGTCAGAAACCCACGTTCGATCCATTCCGTTTCACTTTATTTATCTACCGTGGGACAATTGGTTGGTAGAAATTTCGTACTCATGAATAATTCATTACCTACTTTCATTGGTTTCCGAAAGATTTCCCTTGCGCAATCTCAGCCAATGAAAGTACTCGTTACAATTTGCCATTCGCCCATGTTTAAATCTTGGCAAATACGTCTATTTTAAGTAACTTGTCATTATTCATACTCTTCACACTGAAGTGTATCTGTTTGTATTGCAGATTCTCATTCAACAAGGAGTTACTTCCCTTTGCTTATAAATATTCATGAAAATGAATAATCTGCAGTCAATTATCCCATGGTACATAATGTAGTTGTGCGGAATATGTACCGGGGGTCACCGACGATGCAAGGATAAATGAGTTGTTACATTTGAAATTCAGTTTTAGAAAATAAGGTGATCTGCTGTTAATTTTTCACAGGCTTGTAAAATTTTACAGGCCCAACCCAAATTCTACTAGCCATGGGCTAGCAGGCTACCACTAAAATAGCCTAATTAATTTGGCGTTAATGGTTTGACCCATTTTGTAGACCTTTTTTTTTGTTATGGTCAATTAGCAGACTCTCAGAAGCCTAAGAAATTTTCACTCTCAAAACAGTTGCAGAATTCTAGATGAAAATAATACCCAGTACCAGTATAGGTAGGTTACTTTAAAATCCATTCCATTCCAAGCTATTTGCTTCAATTTACTGAACTTGTAATATATCAAACTTAATGGAACCCTTACAAACTAACTGTGCTTCTGAATGATAGAAAAATAGGTAAAATAATGATAAGTTTGAGTCTAGGTATTGTTTGAGAATAGGTATTAATATTCAAGTTTTTTTTTGCTTGTTTTTAGTATTTATATTTAAAATGTAACTTTTCATGTTAGTAGAATGCTCTTGTACAAGGAACACTTTGTTCTAACGAACTGATCTTTCATTTCAAACATTGATTCTTGATGACAGTATCAAACTTTTGACTGCACATTATATGTTGGCTTTCAAACTGTATTTGCCATTGTTTAAACTGCAGTTGTTGACAATCGTAAGATATTACTTCCTGCAAAAGTATACGTTTGATAAACATGTTAATTTCATGAAGTATTTCCAAGTATGCAGTATTCTTTACATAAATGTAAATGCATATTACTATTGTTTTAGAATTTTACATCAAGCATAAATTTTCTTGAGTGGAGTTTAATCAAAGTTCTTTGTTCGTACAAATACAATGTAGTTAAAAAGTTAATGGAATTTAAATAAATAACAGGATATACATTTATCTACCCCAAATATGCAAGACCTGTTTTCATAAATACTGGAAATTAGAAAAATATATTTATTCCTGTGATTTAAATCTTGTCCGCCAGAAGTTTGTATACTATTAAAAGAACAGCTGGTGGCACCAAAATTCACCTTTATTTAAATTTGGAAAAACCAGATGTCTAAGGTAGTAATTATTGCCACTTGTAATGTAATTTTGTAATTGGCTGTTATTATATTATGGTGAGAGTGATTGCAAACACTCACAGATTACATTGATTAAAATGTACAACTAATTTTGTTCTTTTCTGCATTTTTGCTTTATTCAGCAGAATGATTTGTATTTATCCAGGAGGTTTTTCTTGTTGTGTAAATTAACTTGCAGCTTCATACTGAAAATGGGACACCTATTTTTTCTTCTAATAACTATCACAATGTGACAGTTTAAACCCAAAATTGTTAGGACTGAAAATCTGGAATTATTCTGTGTATTACAGTTTAACGTTTGTCCAGAACAGTAACCTACTACCAGCTCAGGACAAAGGTTGCCAGTAACTGTCAATGCCTGCTATTTTGATTTGATTTTTGTGTGTGTTGAACTACAACTTCAGTTAAAATAATTGATTTGCTCTTTCTTCCTTGATATAATTCATCTTGAAAGTTCAAGCCTTAACAGTGAAACTTAGTAATAAGAAGTACTTTTAGTGAGAGTTGCAAATTCAGGGGCCACTATCTCGAACATACCTTAAGCTCTTAATGGTTCATTATGAGTACTTACGGTGTCTGTAGCCAATTTTTCTGCTATCATGAAAGTCTCGTAAGTTAAGATTATGTTAAGCTTGTTAATTTGACCTGTAGCTTACAGAGAAAAAAAAACAACCACTTAATATCCAACAGTCAGGACATGAGTGATATATAAATTTTAGTACAATATTTAATTAGTTTTAATCACCATCACCTAACAGATGTGTGTTTCATCTACATAGGATGTATTATGTTGACAAATGTATTTTTAATCATCGTTTATATTTGTTTAAAGACTGCCTAATGTGTTAATGCATTTTTGCATTTTGCATGTTAAATGAGTGACATTCTGGCACTGATTCATATTTTAACCTTAGTCTATTACTAAATACAAGGCACTTGTTGGAGTAATGAATACCTTTGCGTGTTTTTGTGTACATGCGTTATTTGCTTGCACGCACACACAAAATAATTGTAGATCGTAATTTTAAAGTTGACATACTCTTGCAGGTAACGTCTTTTCAGTGTAAAGATGGCATTACATCTGATAGTTTACAGAAGGTGCCATAATATTGTATGCCAAATTTTTATACGCCCATCAAAGACAGGACATATTATGGGATCACCTAGGGCGAGCGGGTGGACGGGCGGCGTCCTGATGTTTGTCCGGAGCATACATGTAACTCCTACACTATCAAAGCTATTGACTTGAAACTTCATAGATGGATAGATCTCATTGAGACAAAGTGCATTGCATAAGAACCATCACTCTGCACTTCTTGATTTTGGAGTTATTCCCCTTTGCTTAATTTTCTTGTCCGGAGCATAACTCCAACACTATCAAAGCTAAATTGACTTGAAACTTCATAGGTGGATAGATCTCGTTGAGACGGAGTGCAGTGCACAAGAACCATTACTCTGCACTTCATGATTTCGGAGTTATTCCCCTTTGTTTAATTTTCTTGTCCGGAGCATAACTCCAACACTATCAAAGCTATTGACTTGAAACTTCCTAAATGAATAGATCTCATTCAGGCGGAGTACATTGCACAAGAACCATCACTCTGCACTTCATGATTTTAGAGTTATTGTTTAATTTTCTTGTCCAGAGCATAACTCCAAAACTATCAAAGCTATTGACTTGAATCTACATAGATAGGTCTTTTTAAGGCGAAGTGCAGTACACAGGAACCATAACTCTGTACTTCATGATTTTGGAGTTATTCCCCTTTGTTTAATTTTCTTGTCCGGAGCATAACTCCTACGTTATCAAAGCTATTGACTTGAAACTTCACAGGTGGATAGATCTCATTGAGATGGAGTGCAGTGCACAAGAAGCGTCACTGTACACTTCATGATTTTGGAATTATTCCCCTTAATTCAATTTTCGTACTTGGTGTTTGTCGGGACCATTCTTCTACAATATCAAAGCTATTGACTTGAAACTTCACAGGTGGATAGATGTTGTTGAAACAAATTGCTCAATTGACGGGCGTATTTTGCTGCGCCTTGCGGCGCTGTTGTTTGATTTGGATTACATTGATAATGCTGAAATTCTAAGTAAATACCATGTAGATCGGAATATAATTTTTCAATTGTGCCATGAGGAATATGGTTCAATTCAAAGGCTCAGTCATTACCAGTATCTCTTCAATATCAATATTATATTTTCTGTTTTGTTTCCTCTTGTTCAATACACATCCAGCTGAAATATACACTGATTCACTGGAAAATACCAGATTACATGGACTTTATGTAGCTTACGATACCTCAATTAAAGGAATGTTTACAAGAACGTTATGTGATGTTTCCAGATAGCCTTAGGGCAATTCCAGTAATAAGTTTATATGGGGAGGGCATGACACCCGAAATCTTTAACTGTGGGTCATGGGGTGAACTGGAAATTAAAAATTATGCATGGTGGGGGTCCTTAAAAAATCATAATTGTGGGTCATGGGTCTTCGTCAAACACAAAAATTATTGTGGTTGGGTGGGGTGGGGTCCATAGACCTATATTAATTTAATAATTAAATTAATGAAAAAAAAAATATCGGTGTCAGAGGTATATAGATCTCCCTCATGAGTAGTGCACAAGAACCATAACTATGCCCCCCATTTTCAACATGTAAAACAGACGAGCTTTGGCCCCACTCTGCGGAGCTCTTGTTTAGTTAGCAGGTTGCTTACCAACTGGTCTTGCCTGAATAAGCCCTGAACCCTAGACCTCATGCCTCACAGTCAACAAATTCAACACTAGGCCATAGAGATGATAAAAAACTCTTGTCTTTTTCACAAATAAGTAGAATACTCCATATGTATGGATCTGATTGTTTAATTCAAGCATGGTATATAAATTACTGATAGTTAAAAATCAAGCAGAGTAATACAGCAGCTGTACAGCTGTACAGTATTTTCATCAGTGGGCCACTTTTGTATCTGCAGGCCATTATAGAATAGAGATGGTACCTGCACTGTATGAATAATATGATAAATCATAACTTTGGATTACTTAACCTTAGACATTTCCTGTTTGATGGAAAACATTTGCTTTACTTTTGGATGGAAAGTAACATACATTTGTAGGAGATTCTTAGAGTAAGTGATTGTGTATTATCATTCTTAATAACTTATTAACTATAGTTGTTTGTTTCATATGCATATTTTTAGAAAAAGATCTCACTGCTTCCAAGGAACAATTGCATATACACCATGGTATATCTTACACCATGGTATATCTTGATAATATTATAATTTTTTCAAGTCCTCTGGCTAGTAAAAAAAATGGTGAAAAACAAATATTTGCATTTCATTGTAAACTGCCTACCTTCTGTTGAAAAGTTTTTTTGGAAGTTATTTGCTGTATTTCACTGTATTTGACAAGGTGCATCATATTTTTACCAGTATAGAATTGAAGTAATGGCCGATTGAACTTCTTTTATTTACAGTTTATTATCCAGTTCTCTCACACTTTCTAATCTTTAACATTTCTATATGTGATTTAAATGTAACCCCATTTATAGTGTTTTATAGTGGAGAAAAGTGTTAACAACTGGAGAACATAAATTCTCAACAAATGTCTTAATACAGTTGACAAACACCTTACTGGTAGCAATACCTTGCAGCTGGTAGTGCTACAAGCAAGAGCTCTTTAATTTACAAGATCCAGAGTTTCTCAGAAATAAGTTGTCTTTTTATTAAGTTATTTCTCAGAAATCATTAATACTTGTTTCAAATGCCAAACTACATTGGCCTTAATGTGCAACAAGTATATCAGATTCTTTTGCAAAAACCAGTGATTATGTGTGTTACATTGAACTTACTACTGTGTGATGTTTTATAATATGGCTTATATTATATTTTGGGCTTACCCAGTCCTAATGAGATCAGGTGGCGTACACAAGATAACAGTGAGTTTTTACAGTCATCATTTATTCATCTGTTTTTCAGCTTTATAGCAACCACTTGCAAAAATGAAGGCTTACAGGGTAACCCGTTTAACCATTTTGTCTTGTATTTAGACCATCACATATGGACCTCTTTAATTTAGTTACTTTTTCGATATTAAGAAGATATCTGTTGCACTAACTTGTTGCCTACTGAAAACTGTGGCTAAGTTGCCATTTTTATAGTGTTTGGGGTAAAGTAGTTACTCAGGCTGCAACTATAATAAAAAAAAAAAATATAATATGCAAGTTTTTGCAATTAATTTACTCCTAAAAACAATTTTACACATAAATACAGGTCTGGAGATCTCTGTGAGTAAGCTGATGGATTATTGACACTTGAGCACAGCTGTATAATTGTGATAATCTTCACTCAACAAATAAAAACCAAACTGTTTAAGTTTCTGTGAATTTTATGTCTTCATGATTATGCTGATAAAGTAACAATGTAATGCATGATTAAGTGTGTCTGTGGATATAGAATCATAATTGTAGTAGTCTGACTTGAGTGCATTTTTTATGCTTCCACCACCAATGGGGGGAGGGGGTGTGCAGCATATAGATTTGTCCTTGTCCATCCAGCTGCTGTCATGCTGGTTTAGTTGTCAGCATGAAAACTTATAAACCTGTGTATTTTGACACAAATTTATTGGAGATCGGCAGACTTATGCCCCCTGATTAAGCAAAAAATAGCAATTTTAGACTCCTTAATGTTTAGGAATAGGATGTTTATAATTGTAATTGTTCAGGATTTTTGTGACAATACAGCGGAATGTAGGGGCATCCGTGTCCTATGGACATATATATCTCTAGTTTGTTATTAGTAAATGTACCATTTAAAATATCATCCTGATAAAAATATGATGCAGTCTTGAAATAAGCCACTAGAGCTGCAGTAATCACCATATATACGATTTGATTTGATTTCTATTTCAGACCCCTTGATTCGATTATTTTCTCTTCGATACATGTTGACTACTATTTCTGTTTAGTTGACAATTCTGCTCATCTGCTCCAAATCAAGTAGCCCCTATCCTAGTTTTTTTCTTTTCTTTTTTTTTCTGTTGTATACTGGTATCGGAGATTTTATATGAAAATAAAAGGCACTTGTCTATTTTGAAAACAATTTTAATTAGACAAATAATCACAAGTACAGTTAAACAGGTACTTTCTGCTGACTAGAAAATTTTGTAAATAAAAAAAAAATAGCAACACAGGTCTCACAGACTCCTACACAGGCTACACTTATAATCAAGTGTCTCTACTTTCAGTAACATTCAGTAACAGTTAATAGTTAGAACAGGTCATCTGGAATTATAATGTTTTGCTTATGTTCCTTATCATCACCCACATCATATATGGTAAGGTTCATAACTCTAGTACCCATATTTCAAAAATTATCTCCCCTTTAAACTTTGAATTTTCCATGGAGAAGCTTCTTGTCTGTATGTCTGTAGATCCTGAATTAAACTGATTTTTTAATAGTTATCCCTTTCTTAACTAACCAGTACTGAAATAGTCGAGCGTGCTGTCTCTATATACTGACAGCTCTTGTTACTGTCTGGGCCTATTGAATAGGACCTAGGCCAGCGGATTTCCGAGAGCCATAAGCCCAAATAGCCTACACTTTTCTAAAACTATTTTGCAGATTGATTATTATTTTTTTAACAGAAAGGATATATTTAATCAGAATTTTATAAAATGTTGATCCACAAAATATATACCTATACAGTGAGTCTCAGTCAGTCTCTTGGGTATGGTCTAGCTGCTGAGGAGGAAATATTAATAAGACAGAAACTTCAGGAATTTAAACTTTGATGTTGGTAATTCATTTGATTGTTAAAGGGATATACAGGCAAAAGTTTTATGCTTTCTTTCTCATTCCTTCTATGAATATACTTAAAATGTGACCGAAATAAATACAGTGATCAGTCCCAGTAACAAAGATTTCCTCTTTTTAAATGAAAAACCAGATGGTTTCCTAACTTGACCCATGAGGGTCTAGATAGAAATTTTAGATTTTGCGCAAAATTTTGCAGTGAATGATTGGACAGTTGAAGTATCTGTTACGTGATCTACGGCAAAAAGCAACACAAGACAAACAATGATTGGTTGTTTTTGTAAAAAATAACTCGTTGACTTTGTTCATGTTTTACTTTCTGTTAATGAATGTTTAAATATTTACGTTCAAGCCTGCATTTCACTTTATTTATATGGGAATTTAAAGTTCTTCATATTGAACATGTTTTGAGCAAATTTTTTGGGCATTCATTTGCCTGTGTGTCCCTTTAAAGCTGAAGCTGGGACTACAGAGCAAAGAGCTCGACTGCAACATTCACTCTTCAGTGAGTTTTCATGTAATTTCTCGTTACGAATTACTGTTACTTGCTCATTTATAAAAGTTTAGCAGGATAAGTGTTAATTTTCTCTCTGCTTCCATTTGATAACACTAGATTTGATTTGTGTTTATACTTCATAATATACTCTAAAATCTTAGACATGTACACAGCTAAGATTACAAGTGCACTTGGGCATGAGATAAATGGCAGCTGAGTGCAATATAACTGTAAGGTTTTCTTTAATTTATTGAGTTACAGCACCTCAATTACATTACGGTTCTCTAAAGAGCAAACAAACCTTTCCTTGTGTTACTAAAAGATTTTCTTTTGGTTAAATTGGATCCTGGTTGAGAAAATCAATGTTTGCTCCATAGCAGATATCAGCTCTCACAAAGTTAATTTCTATGATTCCCCTTAGCAACACACAATGAATTAAACAGTTTACAAGAAAACAAGTTTAATTTTTTGTAACAATTATTGATGCCAGAAATAAAATTAATTGCTTGTCTCAGTATCATAAGTAGTTTTTTGAAAGGAGTTCTGGCAATTCTGTAGTTTGACAGGATTAATTCTTCTCGAGAATTTTGATAGAAAAAGTGATGATTACTAAGGGATTTTTATGAGAAGGGAAATGTCTGCCATGTCAAAAATGCAGAAAGGGGTTGAAATTGTGACATATGAATGGTCTAGGGTGGTCAAATTCTGGTACAGTGAACATGAGGGGGTCTGAAAGGGAAATGCCCAGGATTCTGGAAATTTAATGTTAACGTGTATTTTATACATACTGCTCCTTGGAACAGAAGTACGAAACATTGTGGTAGTTGTTTAAAAAAACTATAAAATTATTACACTTATAGTCACACTTTTTTTTGCTAAAACATAGCCTTTCAGAAAAAGTAAAATGAAATATTTCACAGTGTAAAATGTACCTATGATAGGTAAGCTGATATTATACACAGAAATACACTACAGGGATGTCATCATTATAGAATATTTTTATTGATTCATCGGTAATTGTGAATTTCTCCAGAGGTACTGCTCTCAGATGTCATCATTGTGTTTATAAATCAACTGGTATATCTATAACAAAGAATTTCTATATGATATTGATCTTTCACCGATTCTGTGGAGAGGTTTAAAAATAGGATTGATTCTCTGTTTGCATAATAGACAGAAAACTTTCATACTCAGCAGATCAAATTGCTTTTCGGGTTTTAATTGAAGAATGTCTTCACACTTTGTTGGTATTGTCCTTTGAAAGGACATTGAAAAATAGGTAATTTTCACAATTATTGGTTTTGGGTTAACTAATGTTAGGTAAACTGAAAATCCAGAAGATTGTAAATAGCAGAACTTGTAAATTATTGACACAGTTGCAGCTACGAATTCTTCAATAGGGAGATACAGTTATGAATAGAAATTGTTTACAGTAAGCATTATTGAACATCATGAAAACAATTTTGATCAGCTGTTAATTGGAAGACAAGTGAACAGTAGTACAGTTTGTCAATATTCGATTCATTCTGATCAGCCATGATGGAAATAATTGTTAAGTAAGTAATTCATTATTGTAATTACCAGTTGGTACAAACTTTAGGTAAAGGGGAATATTTGCAAGTGAACACCAATGACAGTGGGTGTTCAAGCTGTCTGCTACATGGTCTAATCAAATTTCTGATCTTTACTCATATTAATTGTTTGATGTTTTTAATTTAGGTAATAATTGAAAATACTAGATAAAAACTAAATTTTTGCACAAACTATTGAAATATTTTCTTCCAAGATTTTCAGGTCAGTTCACAGAAGTTTAGAATTATATTTCCTGGTATCAAGTTTCTTGAAATGAGAATGAGAATCAGAACAGAATGTGAATTCTGAGCTCCGTCTGATACATGCTATTGTCAACAATTGTATTGATAGTTATCTTAATCACTACAAAAGGAAGTTTGTTATTGATACAGTATACACAAATAAACTAGCAGTAAAATACTGTATAATTGTAACACACACTAATTGTTACCGTTCTGAAGTGGTGTCAGATTTCCATCTCAATTTTAGTCCTTTCAGATAGACAGCTTGTAGTAGATCAGTACAGGAAAAAAAAGAGGGGGGGGGGATAAATTAAAGCAAATTGATTCCTAATACATTTTTGGATATACCGGTATATGTTTTATTGAAAGTTCAATCTTTGCTAGTGACAGGGATAAAAATTGGACATTCAGTGGTTTTGGCACATAGGTTTGTGTACTGATAGAATGTTGTCAGATGTTTCCACCCTAAAGAGGTCAAGAATAGAAACTTCCAAGTAATGCTATGTAGAATTATGTATTATTTTATTTTATTGTTCTGCTTATATTTATAAGAGATATTTCAGTGGTTTTGAGCATTTGTCTTAGATCCCATGTATCAGTGTTATACAATGAGCATGCAAAAGAACATGAGTGTCTCTTGACTTGTTGTGTTCAACACAACCACTTCAGCAGAAGTTGGTCATAATGGACAAGTGGAAGTGGCAGTTATGCCATATTTGTTTGTTTTGGGGTTTAACGCCGATTTCAACATTTGTTATATCTCGGCGGTCAGTCCACCTAACCGGTTTTCCTGGATAACTAACCAGTAATTGCTAATTTCTCCACAAGTGACTGACTACTGTTCCCACATGATCTACTCTGAATCAGCGGTGAGAGACAAATGAACATAAGACACAATGTCTGAGAACAATTGTCACGGAGAATTTTTTCCCTGCCCAGGGGTCGAACCAACGACCGATGGATTACTAATCCAGTGCTCTACCTATTGAGCTTAGCGGACTGGGTGTTATGCCATATAATTATATACTCAAATATATAAACTAATTCACCTATATAACTAGATATGTAGACATACAACATAAAGACCAGTATGTAGATGCATCTTGTAGAGGAACACTTCTATATTTATTGTAGATTTAGAGTTTAAGATATCTTTTACCTTTAACATGTATAGTGTAGAACTTTTATATGGTGTTTTTCATGTTCTCAGTAACAGATGGGGGTATTCATTGATTTTTAATAAAGAAAATAATTATTCAAAGAAAAAAACAATTGTTTACTATCAGAATTGGTCTCAGAAAAGGGTGCATATTAATAAAGCACCTTTTTTCGTCAAATCTTGATAATTTTAAATAAGATCATCTTGCTGAAAGATTATCTTAATTTTCTGAAGTTCAAAGTTTAAGATATATATAGAATTGAGACTAATTTTTATTTAGAATTAGGTGTCTGCACACAGGTCAAAAAGTGTTTTGTCTCTAGATAACAACACTATTCGCTTTTAGGATTAGGCTGTTCTTGTCAAGGACATTGCTTACAGAATTTGGTTTGTTTGTTTGATTTTAAAATGGGTTGCATGGCAGTGCTGTTATTTGTTACCAGTAGTTTTGAGTTTCATATACGGTAAACGCTTGAATATTATACACTAACGTGTATAACACTCATCCATGGTCAGGCCTCAAAATCTGGGGAAAAATGCTTGCACTGGAATATAATATGCACAAAAACTTTGTCTACTATTTGGTGATGTTTTTTGTTCAGGAAGCGTAACGATGACATCTACGTGAATACCTCTACGGTTGCATTTAACTATTTATTTCATTAAGGACAATTAATTCCAAGGAACAATTTCTTTCGAAAATACCGAATAAACATGGCATTATCTTGGAGTGTCGATACCTTCTCGACACCTTTTTCATGTGTCAACAAACATCTCATAATTATGGCGACATCAAATGACACTTATTATTGTATTTGTTTAACAATATACGGGTGACTCCTTTATCCAATTAATTTGTCTATAATTGTGCTGGCATAATACCTGGTAAGCATTGCTTACATGATTGAATCTTTAGCAGTTATACATTTAGAAAAAAACAACAACAAAAATTAAATAAAAACAACAACAGTATTATAATGGCTTTTACGATACCGTACTTTCAGTACTGATGACAGTGGTTTTCTCCCCTTAACAACACTCTCTAAAAAGAAGGTGAACCAAAATGGAAAACATGATCATTTGGGCAGAAATTATTTCTTTTGGCCGGTATTTTAAGGGTTTTCAAGCTGGAAAAAATTGTTTAATGTCCCACCCTCGTGTATAATACGCACTCCTTTGTGGAAACGTATGTCGTGGACCATCAACTTTTTATAACAACTTCAAGGGCCAGAAGTCTGAAATTTTAGTGTGTAGCATTGTTTAATGGACCTTTTCCAAGTTAGTTCAAATAATTGTCCTTGGGGTCACTATTGGTTCCACCCAAATGGTCCCATGCTTAACATAGAAATATAGAGGTAAATCTTAAAAAAAAATCTTCTTGTTTGAAATCACAAGGTCTGAATTCTTGTTCTTGTTCGAGTTCTGAATTTTGGCATGAAGCATTGTCTAGTAGACCTCTTCAAAGTTTATTCAGGCTATGTCCCTTGGGTCACTATTAGCCCTGCTAATAATAGGGGTCACATGTTTTAAATAGGAATGTAGAGGGAAATCTTTAAAACTCTTCTTCTATGAAACCACAAGGCCTAGAATTCTGAATTTGATATGAAGCACTGTCTGATAGATCCCTACCAAAAAGCGAAAAATTTGCCCCTGGGGTAATTCTTTCTTCTGCCTTTGGGAACAGATATTTTATATTGGTTGATATAGGGAAACGCTAAAAAACTCTTCTTGTCACAAACCGTCGGGGATGAGACTTTTGAAATTCGATGGATAACATTATTTAGTGGACCTCTACCAATTTTGTTCAAATTATGATTTCTGAGGTTACTATTGGCTCTGCCATAGGGGTCAAATGTTTTACATAGAAATATAGAGCGAAATCTTTAAAGCGACTGACTCACAGATGGGCCAACAATAAAAAAACCGAAATGTTCTTACAGCTTGAAATTTTTGCTGCAGTTGTGAAGAACATATTTAAACTAAGTTACTGATTCATTTTTTGATACAGAAAAACATCAAAATATAAAGTTTTACACACTTTTATCAGTAAAAGATTTACCCCGTTAGTCACAGGGTAGATAATTTAGTTATAACATTAATTTTGACGCAACCTTTCTAGTAGGTGCTGTGGCTCAGTGGTCTCGATCGTCGCTCTGTATTTTACTGACTGAAAGGTCGTGGGTTCGAATCCTGGTTAAGTCAAAACTTTTTTTTTCAGTCTTCATGGTGTATAGAAGCATAATATTATGCTTTTTCCATATTAAATTAAATTCTCTTAAATTTTAAAGAAAAAAATTTTCAGCAAAATTCTGTGAGTCAGTCGCTTTAAAATTATTCTTGTCTGAAATCACAAGGTCCAGAATTCTGAAATTTGACATGAAACCTTGTTTTAAGTAGCATTGTATAGTGGATACATACTAAGCTTGTTAAAATTTTGTCCCTGCGGTCAAAATAGGCCCCACCTCAGGTTACTGTTTGTAAAAAAATATCTTATATATTTTAAAATCTTTAATTCAGAACCTGTTAAATTGCTTCTGATGTTTCCTCAGCAGCTGACCCAGTCAGCCAGAGTACTCATGGCCCTCTGGCAAGGCTGCAAAAAACCCTAAATTTGTCATTTTTTACCGAATTTCAGCCTCTTGGACCGACTTTTGTATCCAAAACTTCTTAAAAAATTGGTTCATATATATTTAAAAAAAAAAAGTTTAAGTGTAACTAATATCATTAAAATGCCAAATTTTCACACGTAAATCTTAATCGGTCCCTAATGCCAGTCCTTTACACCTATCATAAACCTTTGACCAGTGGCCTGAGGCAGTTATCACCAATAATGCTTTTTGACAGCTTATAACTGAGTGTTGAAAAATTATAACCTTGTAAAATTTGCATTTATTCCGTTTAACTTTCACTTTGAACATACCGTCTTACCAACTAATATAATCATTGTAATTCAATTTTAGTTCTCAGTGATGATAAACTGTTCATAGTTTTTCAATAAGAGGGCTTTGAAAGCATATATATTAGGCATACTAATGTTAAACATTGTTTTTGGCCATTTTATTTTTATTTTTTGGGGGTGGGGCAAGGGGTCTCAGGACTGAATGAGATTTGAAAATTTCCAGAGCAATGCATGTAAAATAACTGAACTATCAGTGGCCTGCTTTACAGGGAAATATTTAGAGTTACAAGACTTAGATGCTTGTTGTAGACATTAACATTATAAAGAATATAAATCAGGCTTTTCGACAAAATTGGACACTTAGCTGAATCATATACCATAGTAGGAGAACAGTAAATAATGGTACACTGTACTCCTAGGCTTGCCAGTAGTAATTTACTTAAGTCTGTATTAGTATTTGGATGTTGTACTGGAAGATCGTATCAGTTTGGAACGAAATGACATTGATCTAGGAAAATTTAAAGTAATTTCAGGAAAGTTTATGTGCAGTGTTGAAATCAATAGCACTTAGTACCCAGATATAGTATAATTTATCTGTAATGCTTGCATGACCCACATAAGTGTTTCTGCTCCTGGGAAATTATAATCAGACACTGTGCCATTACTAGTAGCTTTTATTTGCCATGACGATGTCGAACTAGGGTTATTTATCGAACTAGAGGCCATTTGACCGAGCATTACATAATATAATTATTAGATTTTCTTAGATTATTAGTCATGTGTGAGGATTATACTATATGTCTAATTAATAGAACGCCTAGTAAATTTATAATCTTAGGTCATCTTTAATTAGACTAAAAGTGTATATCATCTAAATGATAGCCAGTATGGTTGTGTAGTTTTGAAACCACTTAACCTTGTCAAAGTCTGTTGTGAGTTTGATGTCTTACTGTTTGCTTAATTTTTTCTGTGAGTATTCAAGCTTTTTGTACTGGTTAGGTTATTTGCAAGCTAAAACAGAAATTACTGTGGTATGATATAAAGAGGATCTGAGAACTGAATCATTTCATAGAGAAAACAGGGTCTTTCATTGTCTACATGCTGTCAGCCTGCAAGTTTTAATTTCATTTTTAGTTCAGAATCAAAGGCTTGTATAGTTTACATTTCCCTCTGTAGCTCAGCTGAAAACATTTGTCATTTCTTCTCAGTATTTGATATTGCATACTGTTGGCCGTGTCTAGCAAAGTTGTCTTGTCTTTGACTTGAGCCAGTTACCAAGAATTTGTTCCATTTGACATGTGTTTGAGTGCACACCTATTTCAGTTTTTTTTATAGTCAGGTTCATTGATTCTTTTGCTCTTTTATCTCTCCCCCACTGGTTTTTCAGAGTTAAGTTAATCATCGTTTCATAGATTTTTCTGTCTGAAGGTTCAAAGACAGTTATATTTCCTTATTTTGTAATATAGTTACAACAGTTTTTCACTGAACCCTCACATGATGATTGCATTTTTATGTCACAGACTGATGTTTTTTGGAAAAGATTCTTAAGACTTAGTTATGCATCCAAAACAATTTGATAAAGCATGGTTTAGTTACCAGTTTCCTGTTAACTGTGCCTGAAACTTCATCTTTGATTGTAACTTCTTTTCCTTGAAAACATTTGATAAATGTTGAATCTCTACCAGATTTGTTAACTTGATAATTGAACTTTTGTTGTATCTGTCTACTGGCAAGTATCAAACAAGGCAATTTACAGTATAGTTGGAGAGCTTCTATTTCTATGAAAATGTTTCCAAGACTGTTTTAGTTGTCTTCAATGACAGTTTTAAAGTTTGCAAGATATTTTATGATTGACAGCATCTCCTGCTGGAAGAACTTTATTGGCAAAGATTTTAATAGCAACATCTCAAGTTTTGATTGGTACCAAAATTGTCGTTTCTTACCTTGATCACACTTAATGAAAGGTTTAAGTTGTAATTTTATCTTCTCCTTCACATTCATTATACATAAAATTTTACAGGGAAGAATAATTTAATAGAGAGGCTGGGAAAAAAAGAACAACATCAAATCAGGTTTCATATACACTCCTACAAAACCTCATATTCAAAATTTATAAAAGGCATTCATTACTACATGTGCATGATATAGAAATCTATGGCAACGTGAGGTAAAATTATGATAGCATCAATCTTTTTCCTCAGTCATTACCACTGCTCTCTTTGACTGCTCATTATTCAATATCTCAGTTTGCTGTATTAGTTTTTGACATGCTGAATTATTAAATTTTCTGTCAGAGACATCCCATGAGAGTGTTTCAAACTGTCTTCACTTCAGAAATATTGATCTGTCTTAGAAATTTAATCTTGTTATAATGGCAATAGGATTGGTTTTATCTATTGTTACTTAAGTTCAATGCCCTCCAGTCCTACTCCTGCAAGACTGAATGATTAGGAAACTGGGTGGGGCTTGGGCAGGTCAAAGAGGATAACCGGTGATGTTACATACTATTGTAAATTGAAGTATAATGTTTTAGCATAGCATTATATCTGGATGAACTGAATATTCACATACCCGGTAGCTCTGATACCTAAATTAGGCTGAACTCTTGAAAAAGTTGACAATTTAGGTAAAGACTGATTACTGAAGTTTTATTTCAGCTGAGCTAGAACCATTTTCCAGTGTTCTGCAGCTGATGTGATTTGTCTCCTCTGATGATGTTAGTTTTGACCGGCTCTGTTGTTGTAATTTTCCGCAAATTGAAAATTAGATTGTGTATAGATTGAATACAGTTTTGCCACTTGTTGTGTCATTTTGTATGTAAAACCCAAACTTGATCAAAAGTAAGGATTTATTTGCACACTAATGTCATGTTTGTGAATAAAACTCAAATTTGATTAAAAGTAAGGATTAATTTACTTTCTAGACTACAAAAAGTACACTAGTGTGATTTTTTTGTTAGAACTCTAAACTTGAGGAAAGGAAAGATTAGTTTGCTCTTTAGACTACTGACAGGACCCTTGTTTGTGATTTCCACTGATACGGGAAGATTTTTATCTATTTAGGTAGAAGACAAGTAGTGTACATTATCATTCTGGACAGATTACTGCTGTTTGTCTTTAATAAATTTCTGAGTGGATGGAAATAGAGTTAAACTTCTTTTTTAGGATTTTACGGGGTAAGGAGTCAGTACATTTTTAGCTCACCTTAGCATGTAGTGCTCAAGGATGAGCTGTTTGGATGGACGACTGTCATATGTTGTCTGTCCTTCATATGACATCTCCACCTAAACCACAGGGCCAATTTTAATAAACTTCACTGGAATGTTCCTAATAGTCCTTTTTCAAATTCCTTGAAATTAAAGATTTTTTTTTTCTTACAGAACTCTGATTGCAATGGCAACCATAATGAAAAACTTTGAAAATCTTTTCCTAAGAAACCATTTTGTCTAGTTTTAAAATAATATCACAAAAATGTTTCTTAGGTGACCCTTTATCAAATTCCTTCAAGCCATTTTGGGGCTTGTTTTCATAAAAATGACCCCCCAACCCTTCCCCACTGACCCCCCACCAGAAACTGCATGCAGGATTTCAAAATAATTTTATAGAAATATTTCTTTTATGGCCCTTAATCAAATTCCTTCACACCATGTTGGTCATATAAAAACATACCCACAGATGGGGTGGGGGACCTGATTTCACTTTATGAATAAATGAAAGACTTTGAAATATTTTCCTTAGCAACAGCTGACCAGATTACAAAATAGTTTCACAGTTATGTTGTTGAGCTTGTTTAGTTTATCAAATACCTTTAAGTAATGAAGTTTGTAAAAACAACTTGGCTGACATGTTGGTTCTTAAAAAGCTTGGCAGACAGTGGTTGGGCAAGTTTTCAATATGTAACTATATCTCCTCAGAAACCCCTGGCTAGATTTCAAAGTTGTTTCTCAGAGATGTTCCTTTGGTGAACCTTTATCTTATCTATTTATGTTGGTTAAAAGAAATTTAAACACCTGGACAGTTTTGAAAACAGATTTTAACTTTGACATACTGACCTGCAATGGTCTATTTTGGAAGTTACAGCAAGGAGAAAATGAAAAATATCTATTAAAATGGTTCTCAGGTGAGCGATGTAGGGCCATCATGGTCCTCTTGTAGAAATTTACAGGTAAATCCATTTTTAGAAATTTACAGGAATGATAAGTAAGTTCATTTATAGAAATATACAGTGGTAAGTGGTGTCTTAAATAAAAGTAAATTCAAAAGGTACTTAAGTTATCCATGTGTTGTCAGTATATAAAAGTTGGTTTTTTAAAATGTGCATTTCAGGTTTGCAGTCAGACTGTCAGCATGAAGTTTGTGATCATTCCACGGAGATGACAAAATCAGAAGAGATACTGGTCAAGTAAATTTCTATTTGAGTTATCACTCAGTCTTGTTGAGAGACGTATCTCTTTAACTTCCTGCTGTTAAAGGTCATGGGTAATCCCATTAGTTAGACTTTTTTTTGCTAGAAAGTTCAAAAAAGGATGGAGAATAGAAACTAGCACCAAGACACAAATGCTGTGTAGATCTTGACTTTTAACTAAAAATCTGTTGGAAGATGTGTAACAAAAAGATCAGTATAAATCCAGGGGCTCAGTTGTATAAGGCTGTTCTAACTCTTGCAAGGTCAAGGTCAGTTGTTTTTATCCAGATTCAGATATAAAAGTTAATAGGGAAAGAGCCTAGCTGGCTTCATCTGATATAGTGTTTACATTATAATAATTCACATAAGTAGCTGCTAGTTTCTCCATAATCAATGTAACATAAGTGGAGACAAACTAATTCATGGCAGTTATCTGCATCTGAAGTTTTCTTGCTTCACCAATTAGGAGTTGATATTTCATTCATTGGCTTTGTTACTTACATATTGCTTTTGTAAAACGTTAAAGATAGTATGATTAACTAAGCAAACTGAATGTGTACTAGATATTGATCATATGAATTATTTTGATGAAAATGTTGCATAGAGGATAGGAGAAGTAAAGTACTGGTACTTTCTGAGGTTCTTTCTTGATATGAAATTGTCTGCTCTCATAACACACAGTACTTGAAGAGCCTTAAAGGAAACTGTATCAAGACAAGTATGTGTGTTATTGTACAGTATTGATCATATATTAAAGTCATTATTTACAGTTTGAATTTTTATTCATAGATAGTTGAAGTGGAGAAGCAAAGAGTGCAAGTAACAGTGAAAAGTTGTTAGGAAAAGTTACCTGTAACAGGACAGTTTGGTCTACTGGGACTTCAACATTGGTCTGTTAGGACTTCAACATAGCCATAAGGTTGACTTTGACTTATTCCTGCAGTGTTATTACATGTATAGTTACTGGTCAACGGTGTTTTCAGGTATGTATAGATGGAAATATTCTTGTCATTAAGATTTACCCTGCTGGGAACAGTGGAATGTTTCTTTTAAGCCTTTGCAACCAGTGCTGTCTATAGTTAACCTGCAGATACATGCAGCTGTTTCTTATCTGCATTAGGTCAATATTTGGTGTGTTAGTTTTCATTCAAGGCCACCCCCCACCCCCTACACACACTCTACAAATGATAAATTTTACAGTCCAACTTAACAAAAGAGTTCATTTCTGAAGTTTAGCAAGGATAGAGTTGTAAAATGCTTATATTTTGTCAGAATAGTTGACAGCTTCAGAGTTGTAGGTAAAGATATTTCCCAGGAATGATTGTTAGACAAAGCTGCCTAGATTTCATTAGTATTAAAAGGACAGAAAACATAAAAAAGACAAGAGCACTGAAGTCTTCAGACTTGCACTGCAATCAGAATAGAACATATAGTTAACGAAAATTCAATTATTGCTCTGTAAAACTAATTATCTAGAACCAATATTGATGAGATAGCTCTTCTAGTGAACTTTGAATTAGGTAAAATGTACGGTACCCTACTATTGATTAATGATATACTGCATGTCTATTTTATTGGCTGATTCACTATAAAACTAAATATAAGTGATAATTCAAAGAAGAATATTTTTTTTTTTCCTTAGGCATTTAGACACTTAGCCATTATTCCATTTGGAATAATAGCTATCTACCCAATAATGGCAAAACAACAAGTCTCTGTATAGACTAGTATTCATGCATAAAGCTTAACTCTTGTGCTTAGAATTTTTAAGTTACATTTTGACATCAGGTAAAAATTTATTGAATATCGTTTACATTTACACAGCTTTTAAAGAAAATAGAATACTCTAGGTATGCCTTTAAGTTTTAAGAAGGTGGAGGTTTGGATAAGTGATTTATTAAAGGGAAGTTTTAATTATTATAATGCATAGAAATAGTGTAAATCACTGCAATTGATATTTTCTCAAGTGTTTATTCTAACTGGTCATTAATCACAAGTATAAGTTATGAGCCAGTTTATAGGTGTTTGATGTTACAAGCATAGTTAAGTTAGAGACTGAGATATATTGTGTAATAAACACACTCATATCTATGATTTGTTTTTATGTGTATATCACATTCTGTAATCAGTTGTTTGATGGCCAAAAGAGATATCTTTATGGCCATAATTAGCTTTAAGCAAGTCCAGGGATCTTTGACACTCCGGTGTACTCACATTTTCTTGTTGGTGTTTAAGCTCTTGTCTTGATTTCTTTTGTGGACTACATGTAGTGCATATTTCAATGAAATATGAATTATTTCTTATTTAATTTTTTAATTTTTTTTTAAAAAACATGGATAAAATGTGTATATTTACTGATACATGTATGAAACAGACATTACTCCAAACTCACAAGAACCCTAAATTTTGGTTATGGAGACCAGAAAACATTTGTCAGGCATGATTTGTTGTTGAATGAAAATGTTTTCTTTTTACTTTGATTTTCACTAAATTGTTGTGGTAAAACACAGGTTTTCTAAATTTCATCTTTTAGATACATGAATAAACTGTGCAAAAAGTGAATAAGTTGTAAAACAAGCTGTTATTGATTGCTGTTAATGACATGAATATATATAACAAAGTAATTAAATATACATGTTGCCATTGTTAAAAGGTTTTCACTGTTTTCATTAGTATTTGAAGTAGTAAACATGAATAAGGTGTGAGTTTTTCTCTACAACTGTGTATCTTACTTTGAGGATAAGCAGTATAGTTTGTGTGATAATACATTATCTAATGATATAACTGACTTGTGTAATGATGTGTTTGAACATCATAGATCATTATGTCTGTTAAATCTTTGCCTAAAGGTGACTAAAAGCTAAGTAAGAATTTTCTGTTGTTCCTTTATGTGTTGTGACCATGTTACACAATACACATACTTAATTTATTTATAATGTATTTATTTAAGTCTCATCCAGTACATGCATATACTCATTTGATAATATCATATAAAATATATGTTAAACATTATATATATATTATTGGTCATTATACCCCCTAAAGGAAGTTTTCGGGGTTATATAGTCACCCGGTGTTTGGTCAGTCAGTCAGTCGGTCAGGCGGTCTGTTGCAATTTCCTTGTCCGGAGTATAACTTGAAAACTAATGTTTTGAATTCAGTGCAACTTCATACAGTGGTCAAGCACAATGAGAGGAAGTGCAGTGTTCAAGAATCATAACTCTATCTTCACTATTTGCACAGTTATTGCCCTTTGATGGTTTTCCTTGTTCGGAGCATAACTTGAAAACTAAACATTGGAATTCAATGCCACTTCAAACAATGATCAAGCACAATGACAGGAAGGGCACTGTACAACAGCTATAATTCCAATTCCATCTTCACTTTTTGCACAGTTATTGCCCTTTGATGGTTTTCCTTGTCCGGAGCATAACCTGAGAACTAAAGGTTGGAATTCAATGCAACTTCATACAATGGTCAAGCACAATGAAAGGAAGTGCATTGTACAAGAGCTATAACTCTATCTTCACTGTTTGCAGTTATTGCCCTTTGTTGGCTTTCCTTGTCCGGTGCATAACTTGAAAACTACTGGTTGGAATTCAATGCAACTTCATACAGTGGTCAAGCACATTGAGAGGAAGTGCAGTGTACAAGAGCTATAACTCTATCTTCACTTTTTGCACAGTTATAGCCCGTTGTTGGTTTTCCTTGTTCAGAGCATAACTTGAAACTAATGGTTGGAATTCAGTGCAACTTCATACAGTGGTCAAGCACAGTGAAAGGAAATGCAATGTACAAGAACCACAACTATCTTTAATTTCCTACAACCATAACTCTATTTCATTTCTTTTACAAAGTATTCTGTTACTTAAATAACTTCCTCAGTTGCGCAGCTGTCTTGCAGGGGTATTATTCACATTTAGTGATATCTCTAGTTCTAATTAGAATGTCATTTGACAATACAATTACATTCCACTCTGAATGTCTCAAATTCAGGTAGACCGAGTAAATTACTTTGAGTTCGACATATCAGGAGCTGGTGTACTATGCTTTGTGCTAGTTACATATACCATTTTTGTTTTTTAACCAGGTTTTCAATGAAAACTGGTTATTGAAATGCTGAAGTCGGCGGGCGGGCGGGCGTCAACTTTTGGTTTCCGCTCAATAACTTGAGTTAACTTTGGCTTATTGATGCCAAACTTGGTGTATGGGTAGCTTATATCAAGAGGCAGCTTGGGATTGCTACCCAGGTGTCTGTGATCAAGGTCAAGGTCACTGTTGCTAAAAATAGAAATTCAGTTTCCGCTCAATAACTTGAGTTTGCTTTGACCTATTGACCCTAAACTTGGTATATGGGTAGCTTATATCAAGAGGCAGCTTGGGATTGCTACCCAGGTGTCTGTGATCAAGGTCAAGGACACTGTTGCTTAAAAGAGAAATTCAGTTACCACTCAATAACTTCAGCACACTTTGACCTATTGATACTCAACTTGGCATCTGTATAGCTTACATGAAAATACAGCCTGGCATTGCTACTCTGGTATCTGATTTATTTTTATTTTGAACTATTGAAACCAACTTTCTGTGTTGGTACCAAAATAACAGCACCATTTTTACTTCACTGCCATATTACTTCCTAATTCCTGTCACATCTGTTCAATACTTGGTCGTTGAAAACCTGGTTTTCGTCGCATTGCGGCGCTTCTTGTTATTCACTTAAATTTGTTAGAATTTTAAAAGAAATATCATTCTGATAATATAATGGATGAATGACAAAGTGTAATTTTATCTAGTCCAATGATTTCATTAAATCAACATAGATTTCTTATCAGTAATGTACCTGTAAGTGACAATTAAGATTTTAATTTAAGTGCATTTTTAGCTCACCTGAGCACAACGTGCTCATGGTGAGCTTTTGTGATCCCCCTCTGTCTGTCGTCCATCCTCCTGCATCATTCATCGTCCGTCGTCAACAATTTGACTTGAACGACTTCTTCTCCCTTTGCTAAGCCAACATTGACAAAACATGCCTGGGATATTCCTTTTATGAAGCTCTACCAATTTCGTTCAAAGAATTGAATTCCGTCAAAAACTCTGGTTGGTGTGGCCACTGAAAGGAAAAACTTTGAAAATCTTCTTGTCTGAAACCACAAGGCCCTGAGCCTTAAGATTTGGTATGTAGCATTGCCTAGTGAACTTTTACCAAGTTTGTTCACATTATACCCCAGGGGTAAAATTTGGCACCACCCGGGGATCAATTGGTTTTACATAGGCTTATATAGGGAAACTTTAAAAATCTTCTTGTCGGAAACGACAAGGCCCTGAGCCTTAAGATTTGGTATGTAGCATTGTCTAATAGACCTCTACCAATTTTGTTCAAATTATACCCCTGGGGTCAAATTTGGCCCTGCCCCGGGGGTCAATTGATTTTACATAGGCTTACATAGGGAAAACTTTGAAAATCTTCTTATCTGAAACCACATAGCCCTTAGCCGTAAGATTTAATATGTAGCATCGTCTAGTGGACCTCTACCAAGTTAGTTCAAATTATACCCCTTGGGTCAATTTTGGCCCCACCCCGGAGTCATTGGTTTTACATAGGCTTATATATGGAGAACTTTGAAATCTTCTTATCTGAAACCACATAGCCCTGAGCCTTAAGATTTGGTATGTAGCATTGTCTAGTGGACTGCTACCAAGTTTATTCAAATTATACCCCTGGGGTCAATTTTGGCCCTGCCCGGTGGGGGGGGGGGGTGTCAGTTTGTTTTATATAGGCTTATATAAGGAAACTTAAAAAATCTTCTTGTCTGAAACGACAAGGCCCTGAGCCTTAAGAATTGGCAGGTAGCATTGTCTAGTAGACCCCTATCAGGTTTGTTCAAATTATTTCCCTTGGGTCAAATTTTGGCCCTGTCCTGGGGGTCAATTGATTTTACATAGACTTATATTGGGAAAACTTTAAAAATCTTCTTGTCTGAAACCACAAGGCCCTGAGCCTTAAGATTTGGTATGTAGCATTGTCTAGTGGACCTCTACCAAGTTTGTTCAAATTATGCCCCTGGGATCAAATTTGGCCCCACCCTGGGGGTCAATTGATTTTAAATGAAACTGTAAAATCTTTGTTGTTGCATTTGTAGTATATATGAACAGACAGTAGGTCCTGTTTACTTTGAAAATTTACAGGACATGATGATAGCTTTAACCGCTTTCACACAAATAACAGTCTGTCATCAGGTGAGGGCTTTGGGGCCAATGCCCCCGTTGTGTAGAGTTGCAGTCAACAAACAACTTGTGACATGCATTATTGGCCTGATCAGTTTTCTTTTTGAAGTACCTATTAGTGACTATTAACAGCCTTATTAAAGGGTGATTTGTAAAATTGCAATCAACAAATGAACGTTGACCCACGAAATAAGTCTGATCAGTTCTCACCTCAAGGTCTCAATCAATCAGATTTTACACATCGGCTTACTGAGTGGAAAAATACATAGGAAAGTATACAATGTGACCAAAAAATACAGTAGACATAGCCAAAGTTCAAGCATGTAGAATTCAGCTTTACAAGAGTTCAATAATATAAATACAGAAGGTTTCTTGACGGGACCTGAAAAATAATTCAACTCATCCGAAAATTTTACAAGCGATTTAGACACACCAAGTGTCGGCTGTATTAATTCAACAATTACCACAGAATATTGACTGTACTTATTGACTTAAAAGTTAGATTGTAAATCTTGCACTGTAAATGTTTGATGGATTAAGATATTGAAGATGGTCTATTGCCTAATTTTAAAAAGAGAGCAAGAGTGAAAGAGATTCACTTACTAACTGAAAGAAAATTAGAGATGAATTGATCAGCAGTGGTTCTCTAATATATGATAATGTAAGATGGAAATTTTGAAAATTATTGAATAATTAAGAAATATCTTGGCAGTGATATAAGATACTTGGCATTGGTTGTAATTTCTCAGATGAGTGGATGAATTAGTTTAGAAAATCAAGAAAGTTTATTTTGTACTGTTGTTCTCTTTCTGATTCAAGATCAGATGTGTTGTTTTGTTAGCTCACCTGAGCACAAATTGCTCAAGGTGAGCTTTTGTGATTGCTTTGTGTCCATCAATGCATAGTGCATTGTCAGCCCTTAGCTTAAAAAACATCTCCTGCTAAACCACTTTGACATAGTTGACGAAACTTGGTATGGATGTTCCTATATTAAAGAAGCATGATTCTGGTACTAAATCCACACAACCTTTTTATACCCCCCCCCGCACATCGAAGTTGTGAGTGGTATACTGGAATCAGCTTGTCCGTCCGGCTGTCCGACGGTTTTTCTTTGTCCGCCCAATAACCTAAGAATCCTTTGACCCACAGTCATTTTACTTGGTTTGGAGATTGGTCATGGCCAGTAGATGACCCTTATTGATTTTGAGGTCACTGGGTCAAAGGTCAAGATTACAGGGGCCATGACTATAAAAAACTTGTCCGCCCAATAACTTAAGAATCCTTTGACCCACAGTCTTCATATTTGGTATGGAGGTTGGTCATGACCAGTAGATGACCCCTATTTATTTTGAGGTCACTGGGTCAAAGGTCATGGTCACAGGCCTTGTCTGCCCAATAACTTAAGAATCTTTTGACCCGCAGTCATCTTACTTGGTCTGGAGATTCGTCATGGCCAGTAGATGAACCCTTTTGATTTTGAGGTCACTGGGTCAAAGGTCAAGGTCACAGGGGCCTTGACTACAAAAAACTTGTCCGCCCAATGACTTAAGATTCCTTTGACCCACAGTCTTCATATTTGGTATGGAGGTTGGTCATGACCAGTGGATGACCCCTATTTATTTTGAGACCACTGGGTCAAAGGTCATGGTCACAGGCCTTGTCCGCCCAATAACTTAAGATTCCTTTGACCCACAGTCTTCATATTTGGTGTGGAGGTTGGTCATGACCAGTAGATAACCCCTATTTATTTTGAGGTCACAGGGTCAAAGGTCACAGGAGCCAGGGTTCGCACAGGACTTGAAAAGTCCTTGAATTTGATTCCTTCCTTGAAAAGTACTTGAATTCAATGTTTCCTTGAAAAACACCCAAAAAGGTACTTGAATTTAGCGTTTTGTCCTGGAATTCTGCAAATCTATCCTTGAAAATACAAAAACATTCTAAAATATAGAAATAATACATTTTTTGAAAATGTTATTGACAGTATTTTACTTTTTTTCGTACAATCGGGATTTTCGGCAGGCCTCCACACCCCGAGATAAATTTATTGACTGGACACTGGTATCCGACTATTAGACTTTTAGTGACGTCATCAACAATGGCTGCGCCCGTATAGAAATCAATATTATTTGTGAACATGCTTTAAAATGGGTAAAACGGGTAAGTAATGCTCGTTTCAACAAAGTTGGCTGACGTAGTACAATTGGATAAAATCGACAAGGGACACACACAAAGCTTTGTGCCGTGTTTGTATAAAGGAAATTGATTTAACATCGATGGGAGAAAGTGCTTTGACCTCGCATGCCAAAAGTAATAAACATCTCAAATCTGTCGAAGTTATATATTATACACATTTGTGCATTTTAAATGCTTTCCAGAGCTTATAATTCATATCAAATGAGTCCTTGAAAAACAATATTTTTCCTTGAAATTTCTGGAAAAGTCCTTGCATTTTTAGATGAAATTTCTGTATAAACCATGGGAGCCTTGACTACAAAAAAGCTTGTCCGCCCAATAACTTAAGAATCCTTTGACCAACGGTCTTCATATTTGGTGTGGAGGTTGGTCATGACCAGTAGATGACCCCTATTTATTTTAAGGTCACTGGGTCAAAGGTCATGGTCATAGGCCTTGTCCGCCCAATAACTTAAGTATCCTTTGACCAACAGTCATCTTACTTGGTCTGGAGATTGATCATGGCCAGTAATGACCACTATTGATTTTGAGGTCACTGGGTCAAGGTCACAAGGGCCTTGACTACAAAAAACTTGTCTGCCCAATATCTTAAGATTCCTTTGACCCACAGTCTTCATATGTGGTGTGGAGGTTGGTCATGACCAGTAGATGACCCCTGTTTATTTTGAGGTCACTGGGTCAAAGGTCACAGGAGCCTTGACTAAGGAAAGCTTGTCCGACCAATAACTTAAGATTCCTTTGACCCACAGTCTTCATATTTGGTGTGGAGGTTGGTCATGGCCAGTAGATGACCCCTATTTATATTGAGGTCACTGGGTCAAAGGTCATGGTCACAGGAGCTTTTACTTAAAAAAGCTTGTCCAACTAATAATTTAAGAATCCTTTGACCTCAGTCTTAGGTAACTGGGTCAAAGGTCAAGGTCACAGGGGCCTTGACTACAAAAAAATGGCTTACTACCCTCAAATTTGACAGGGAGGTTGTCCATGACCTATAAATGACCCCTGTTGATTCTGACAAAGCGTTATTGGGGGGGGGGGGGTATTCCTGCCATGACAGTGACAGTTCTAGTTAATGTTTATACTTAGGTAGGCCATAATTACCCTCTTGTATTTATAAGTATGCTGGACATCTGAAATAACTTGAAGATGTCAATTCTAACTTTGCAAATGAAACTCGTGTTTGAGAGTCTATCATGATATTGCTTTTTTGCACAAAGTTTGGTACAGGACATTGTATTTGATAGTCAACATTAAAGAGGTGTACCCTAAAATTCAGATCATTCCATTTCCTTTAAAATCATAAAATGTGAATGATATTATACAAATCATTACCAAATGTCATGGTGTCAGTCAAAATTCCTAAATGCAGCAGACAAACTTATTTGCGTTAATATCAGTCTTTATATTGTGTTAATATTAGCCTTTATATAGAGAGTGGTACAATATTTTGGGGAATAGCAGAAGTGTCTAACTGCTTTAAGGCAAATGTTTTGAACATATTTCCTTCTTTACAGTTTCCATTATTTTAAAGTTTATAGAGAGTAAGCAAATGAAGTATATTTTAAAAATTATGCAGCATATTATCAGTTAATTGAAGGGTATGTCCTTTTAACTCACTTTTACAGTTTTGCCATTCCATTAATCCTGTAATTATTATTACAGTTTTACCACTCCATTAAACGTTCCCAGTTTAAGTGCAAAAAGGTTGTAACTCAGTCATTATTCAAAGTCTCAGTTTTGATTTCATTATATAAAAATCTGAAACATTTTGATTGAATGTTACAGTTTAATGAAATAAAATTGATAAACATTAAGATTTTCCTTTTTCTATTTTAAACACAGGTCAGTTTTTTGTGTTTCCTGTAAAAACATAGAAATTTGAGTTACAACCTTGTTGCGCTAACCTGACGACATGATTTAACTGTTAGAGCAAGTTTTTCCAAAATGTTTATACCTGTGTTAAACAAAAAAGCAGGGGTGTAATATAGGTGTAAGTTAAGTCTAAAAAGAGTAAAGAAAAATAAAGGAGAGAAAAATTTTACAGAGGGAAGAAGTGCTGTTTGGTTAATGATGGCAGTGAAGTTTAACAAGCCAATTATTTCAGCATGATTTTCTCAAGTTGCCAAGGTTTACATGTAAAGTCAACAATGTGTGCACAATAAAACATATTAATTGTTGGATTTCCAGACACTCAATGCTGATCAGTGCAAAAATAGATGCCTGTGATACCTGCATGTTTCTATAGGAAAACCCTAAAATACTCGAGTATCATTTATATATATAACATGCAGACATAAGTTTAGTTACTACTGTTTTTTTTCACAGCATGTGTTTCGACTTCGTCACTATGCACACTTCAAAAACTTAATGTAACTTAATATGTTACAACAGACCATGTTGTCTTATAACAGCTGTTATCTTTAGGAAAAAAAAAAGAGAGATTTACTCAGTATATTACTGAGCAACATGTTTGATGTAGAAATTTTCAACCTTTCTTAGTTCTCAAACTTAGTATCATAAGTCCGATCAGAGCCACAATGTCTAAAGACTGAGAAAATAGATTTATGTAATGTCTGCATATTGGCTTAAAAGACTGTGCACCTTGTGGATAATGATGTAGAAACTTTCAACCTTTGTTAGTTGTCAGAGAGGTCATGGGTCCTAGATTAAACACTTTTTAGGAAGAATGATTTGCATATTAGCCTTTGCACATACCAGATGTACAGTTGTAGGACCCAAACCAATATATACTCTGGTGAATTTCTAAAATAGACTTGTCCATTTTCTCATTTGGACAGATCCATTACTTAATTAAAGGGGTATCACTTGAAAACTTTATGTTGTAGTAGTTGGCTTAGTAGCCAGATCACAGATATGCAGGCTAATCTTGTTTTGCACAGTTCACAAAGAAAGAAATGCTCCCTGCAGGGTTATGTATAAATAACACATTATCAGTCCAGAGTTTATAATCATGTCTTGATTAAGAGACAAGATATTTTTTGTGAGGTGCAAAAGAAAAAGCTTCTTGTTTCTTTATACTGTTAATAATGTTATGATAAATATACATTCCTGCTGCAGTCAGGACTAGGGGAATTGTAAATACAAAATCACCTGATTATTATACCCCCGAAACGAAGTTTGGGGTGATTGGTTGGTCGGTTGGGCAGGTGGTCAGTCGGTCTGTTGAAATTTCCTTGTCCGGTGCATAACTAATAGTTGGAATTAATCCAACTTCATACAATGGTCAAGCACAATTCAAGAATCATAATGTTCAAGAAAAATAACTCAGTCTTCACTATTTGCACAGTTATTGCCCTTTGTTGGTTTTCCTTGTTGGGAGCATAACTTGAAAACTATTGGTTGGAATTCAGTATATCTTCATACAGTGGTCAAGCACAATGACAGGAAGTGCAATGTACAAGAGCCATAACGTCATCTTCATCATTTGCAGAGTTATTGCCCGTTGTTCATTTTCCTTGTCTGGAGCATAACTTGAAAACTGCTGGTTGGAATTCAATGCAACTTCTTACAATGTCTAAGCACAATGAGAGGAAAATGCATTGTTCAAGAATAATAACACCATCTTCTATGTTTGCAGAGTTATTGCCCTTTGTTGGTTTTCCTTGTCCAGAGCATAACTTGAAAACTACTGGTTGGAATTCAATGCAACTTCATATAATGGTCAAGCTCAATGAGTGTATGTGCGTGTACAAGAGCAATAACTCTATCTTCACTATTTGCACAGTCATTGCCCTTTGTTGGTTTTCCTTGTCTGGAGCATAACTTGAAAACTACTGGTTGGAATTAAATGCAACATCATTCAGTGGTCAAGCACAATGATATAAAGTGCAGTGTATACATGCTTTAAGTCCATCTTCAGTATTTGCACAGTTATTGGCCTTTGTTGGATTTCTTTATCTTGAGTATAACTTGAAAACTACTGGTTGGAATTCAGTGCAACTACATACAATGGTCAAGCACAATGACAGGAAATGCAGTGTACAAGAATCACAACTATCTTTAATTGCCCACAACAATAACTCTGTTTAAATTCATTTACAAAGTATTCTGTTACTAATAACTTCCTCAGTTCCGAAGCAGTCTTGAGGGGGTATTAAGGGTTAAAGCGCATTTAGTGATAGCTGTAGTTTTTGTTTGGTTTAGTTATAAAAAAATCCAGAATTCTTTTTTAGACAATTTAAGAATGGCATTGATCTACTGCTTTTGTAAATTAATTCTTGTTCAGGACAATGAAAGGATTCTTTCCACTTTAATAGAACCAGTAGATGAGGTAATCTTAAAGTAACATGATATCATTATTTTTTCAGGTACAATGCTACAGCAGTGAATACTCAGGTTTTTGTGAACATTGGACAATTATTAATTGCCTTGGTAACTTGGCATTAAAGCGAGATTTGACATTGAAAATAGAGCCGTCAGCAATGCCAAGGATGTCACGAAAAGCAATTGTATATATTGGTTTGATATTTTTCATGTGTTTTGTGCTGATATATCGGAACGTTCCTTGTGAGCCACACTCTAATTATCTCATGGTGCCAAAAGCAGAGCGTCTGATATACGATCATAATAATCGAGCGATACCATATCATCGAGACATGCCCCTGATATTTATTGGAGGAATGCCACGTAGTGGGACTACTTTAATGCGTGCAATGCTTGATGCTCATCCAGATGTAAGGTGTGGTGAAGAAACCAGAGTCATTCCTAGGCTACTTGGTATGCGAACTAATTGGGAGCGCTCAGAAATTGAAAAGAAACGTTTATTAGAGGCAGGAATAAATGACGATGTGTTAGATTCAGCTTTATCAGCTTTTATCTTAGAAATCATTGCTTTACATGGGGAGGCGGCACCTTATTTATGTAACAAAGATCCATTTACATTGAAATCCAGTGTATATTTGAAAAGATTATTTCCAAATGCTAAGTTCATATTCATGATTCGAGATGGCCGAGGGACTGTGCATTCAATCATTTCTCGTAAAGTTACAATAACGGGTTTCAATTTAAATGACTATAGGCAGTGTTTAACAAAATGGAGTACAGCAATGGAAATGATGTATTCTCAGTGTCTACAAGTTGGAGCAGACCGCTGTATGCCTGTGTACTATGAACAGCTAGTTTTACAACCAGAACTATGGATGAAACGTATCATAAAATTCTTAGATATTCCATGGAATTCATCAGTTTTACATCATGAAGATTTCATCGATAAACCAGGAGGAATTTCTGTTTCAAAGTAAGTATATAGAAAAGAGATAACAGCAATTTCTGTTAAAGAAAGTAAAACATTAGTAAAACATTTGCTCTTTCTGTATGGATTAGACTTTTTTTCTGTGAAAGTAAATGAAATATTGGTTAACACCTTGGCATTAGCTTTGACATAGACATAGACAGATACATATTGAAAGAAAGCAGATAATTGTAACAGGTCTCTCTCAAAGACAAGTGTGTGCCCTTGTTATTTAAGTCAGACCAGGTCATTAGCAGGCTGTATTAACAAACCTGTTTAGGTGTGAGAGATGTTTTACTACTAGGACCTCTATGTAATTACCTCAGACATACATTGTCACTGCATTAATTTGAGACTGAAGAACATTGAAATTTCTCTGTCTCTTACTGCAGTAAAAGTTGAAAAATTCCATTTGTGCTTTAATACAATTTTCGGTTTTGAAGACACAATTTATTATGCTCCCCAAAAAATTTGTGGGGAGCATATAGAGGTGGCTTGGTCCATCTGTTCTTCCTTCTTTCCTTCACACTTCTGCTTGTCCGGGCTGTAGCTTGGCTTTGTTTTAATGGATTTCAAAATTACTTCGCACAAATGTTCATGTCAGTGAGGGGGTGTGTCATTTGCATGAACCAGGTGGGTAGCATAAAAGGTCAAGGTCACACTTTGGCTACAATTCTGCATATGAGTGCTGTAACTTGGCCTTGGTTAGAGTGATTTCAAAATTACTTAGCACAAGTATTCGCATCAATGAGATGGTGAGTCATGTTTAAAAATTAGGTCAATAGCTTATGGTTTAGGTCACACTTAAAAGTCAAAGGTGAAAACTGGCTTCAGTTCTGTTTTTCTGCTTGGTTGGAGGAAGTTCAAAATTACTTGACACAAAATGTTCACCTTGGTGAGTGTGTCATGCACATGAACCAGGTTGGTAGCACAGTGGTCAAGGTCACACTTAGAAGTCAAAGGTTATAATTTATTGCAATATATTTAGCTAGCATGAATATCCCTCAGCTACATTAACATAATTATAAGTCTTCATGCAGGGATCACCTCAGGCTTTATGTAGATGAAACATTTTCCTTATTTTCTGCTTGACAGGAGTTGTTTGACTAAGGAGTATGCTTTGTAGTATTTAACAAAGGGTAATTTCTAACAAACTAGTAAGGCTGTTTCACCCAAGCAAGTCTTTTCAAGAGTAAGTAATTGATATTAATTTAATATTCAACAATTTCAGAACAGAAAAATCATCAGACCAGATTATAAAACCAGTCAACCTTGAAGCCTTGAATAAGTGGGTGGGGAAGATACCAGCTGATGTTGTCAAAGACATGGCAAAGATTGCCCCAATGTTACGCACCTTAGGATATGACCCAGACGCAAATCCACCAAATTATGGAAAACCTGATCCAAAAGTTGCAGACAATACCTTACATATACAGCAAAATGTAGAATTCTGGAAAGAAAGGGAGGAGGAACTATTGAAGCGTGCCAAGCCGCCACAAGCCACCCAGACGTATGATGCCAGGGGTTAGGCATGACCTAGATGACCCACCACTAGATGGTGGCATTTAGAGGAGGAACTGTACAATCAAGTGTTACATAATTGAAATATTGAGATATGTTTTTTTATTTGAATCAGTTTAAACATTTTGCCTTTTCTCTTTAATTTCAGGTGCTGTGTTAGTTTTTTTCTAATTTAGTTTTTTTTTTTTTTTAATTTATTTTGTATAACTTCTGTTTTCTGGTGTCATTACAAAGATGAATGGTAGTTCTTAAAATAATCCTTATGATTGAATGCATTGATTGTGAAGGAGCATTTTTATTATGACTTGCACATTTTCTGACAATCAAAATATTTCTTTTAAAATGTCGAGTGAACAAAGGGAGCTGAATTCAGGGTCTAAGCTTTACATGTATGATTTGCTCATCTTTAGAAACTGGGTGGTTTTACTCTGATACTTTTCTTATTTAACTTATATTTTGTTGCAGTTTTACCATTAATGATAACAAAGACAATATTATTGTATGAAAACATTTTTACACCATTTATTTCACTGATACAGCTGTTATGAATTTTTTTAATGCCATGGTTTTATTTTTTCCATGAGCGTAATGATAAAGAAAATGAAAATTAAGACTTATATTATTGTGTTAGATACAATAAGTGTTTTAGTTTTACCTAATTTATCTTCTTATTTTAAGTTTTTCTTCATGGAGCCTTGGAAAAAGACCTTTCCTTTCAAGCAAGAAATCATTTACTGCCAAAGTATAATCAAACACATTGTGATGAACAAAATTACCATGTACTTTACCATGTACTATGAAAACATTTGGTTCCACAAATATTTTCTAAAGATGTGATGCAACAAAAATATTTTTCTGTGTTGAAGATTGCATTTCTGCTGTGTTGAAGAGTTGTTTTTGCCTTACTAATTTCAGTTGAATTTGTATTATGAGATACAAAAGTCTCCTAGGAAGATGGCTTTTGAAAGCTATGACTTGTGTTTCTAAGCACTTTGGTTCAGCAGATAATCTTTTTTTCTGTTTGGTATGTTGATAAACATAAATTGTGGTCTCTTTTATAAACATTTGGAAATCATAGGCATTCATTGAGAGGTTAGAAATTTTTAGTTCTGTTTCAAACTCCTAAAAGCTAACAGCCTATTCCTGAAGTGTCACAACGTAATATAGAGCACATATAATTCCATGGCTCAGAGCAATGTCAAGGTAATATCTTCTTGATTGAAATTGATCTAGTATTGTACTGACCCATATGAATGAAATGTTTCAAATACATTATTAGGATGTTTTTGTTTGGATATCAATGATCCATCACACATCAGGATGTAGTTTGAAAGGCTTAGTCAGTTTAAATATTTATCCTGTCTGAAATATCTAGGCTTGTTCAAAGAGCTTGATGCTGTGTTCACACATTCAATTTTTCACATTCAATTGTATTTCTGTACATAAACAAATGTGCTAAACCTGAACTGCTATATATTGTATGTTATTCTGTAAGGTAATATGTTAAGTGATCCAAAGTTGTTATATTTTTCAACTACTTGTATTGTCAGCTACTTAATTTGTCTAGTACTTAATACATTATCAAGTCCCAGTTTGTATATAATACATGTAGGTAATGTGGATTTTGTATACTATGAATTGACCTAGTTGTGATATGTAAAACAATTGCTTAGTTGATACTTTTAAACAATGCAGGTGCTTGACATGGTTTCTGTATACATAGTTTGCATTTTTTTAGTTGATATATCCTTTAGGCTTGGATTACTCTAACAGTATTCAGAGTATGTAAATGTGTTATGACAGCATAACACTGTGCTTGACATTTGCCTGAAAGTCTTATTTAAACTCTTCACATTTGAAAGAAAATGAAAGTTATGAATTGGAAAACAGAAGTATAAAGGAAAAGAAAAGGTGTCATAAGCTTGAGTTTCTTGACCTGTGTCATAATGAGTTTTGAATAATAATTCAACTGTCGTTTTTTGTGACAAAGCAACAATACTGCTAAATGCTTTTCTTCAAATAACCTGATTTCATGATTGCCATGTTTTCTTGATAACTGGAAATGAAAATGTTGCATTAGTTTCCATGACAACAGTACTATTTCCTTATGTTACCTGTATTATAAACTCCTGTATTGCTTCACTAAAAGGTAGTTAGATGTCAAGAAGATTTCTCAAAATGAAATTGTTTATCTTGTTTCAGTGATGCACTTGCTGTCTGTCTCTTAAAATGGTAATAGGCAGAACTTGCATTTGTTATAATTAATGACATTGTTCTTTACCAAGGGATGAAAGTAAGACAGTTTTGTTAGCTCCTTAATCAGTAGCACTCACAATCAGCTTGATATGGTATTTATTCTAAGTACATGTGCTTCAAACTTGCATTCAAAAAATGTTTGCCTCTATTGGGAACATGAAATTTCTTACTATTTGCATTTTTGCTGTGCTTGCTGCAGCAAAAATTCCAAAACTAAGAAGCTAGGTGTATTCTCTAGGCTTTATTTACCATGAGGACATTCCAACAGAATGTTCTGGAGATTGGTAATGCTATATATGGTGCAATAATATGGGAACTACTTTCAGCAGACCCTAGTATGGATCTTGCTGAGACTGAAGGCAGAAAGTTCTTTTCTTGTTGCTGTAAAAAGATATAAAATTGTTTGTGCCAGTTTTGCATGTTTCAGCTTGTTTTGTGTTGAAATGGGACCAGTAGGAACTTTCTGTCATGGCAAACAGCAATCTATGGTTAGCTTATTACAATGTACTGTGCCAAAGTCAAGTCTTAGATGATTTAGAAATAGTTCAGGTTAGATGCAGAAAGACTGAATGAAAGTTTTAACCTTAACTGGTCTTGTATGAATGGAAGAAAGGTTTTATATTCATGGTTGTTGTGATTTAAATGCAATTTTGTCAGTTGATTTCAATATAGATGACATTCTATTTGTACCTTTTGTGAACTCTGCTCAGTATGTACTTCTTGCAATGATAATTTGAAAGCTTTGTCTGCCAACTTATGAAAGTACCATATATTATTTTCTTTGTGTTCAGTTCCATGAAATTGCATTCTGCTACATCACTAACTTCATTCAGTTTTAGAGTGCATACATTTATCAGATCAGTATCAAGGCATGTGGTTGTTAAAACATTGATTAAAATAGCCAGTTATTTAGATGAAGGTTTTTATCAGCATCATGCAATTAAGAATGATTGAATTTTTCATTTTGGACATTCAAATTGTGTGTCTGATCACTTTGATCTATGGTAAGGAAATACATAGTGAACATTCCTGTAAATTTTACACCCATTGTCATTGTAATGTAAAGTAACAGAGACATCTAGATAGTTGTCATCAGACTTGCAGTAAAGATCTCACTCATTGTCTTACTGTTGATGAACTTTGTCATTGACAAGAGAGGGATTGTTGCAGTGTATTTCATGTACCAAAAAATCATCTCAAGATGCAGTTTATTTTTACATATATTTCAAAACTTTTCACTTATTTCTCAAAATTTCTTACACACTTTGGTTTGTGGAACTAAAGGAAGAGCCATAAACAACTCTGACTGTGTAACCAATGTTGTTGACAGTAAATTCTGCCAAAATGTGTACTGCTGAAATATGTTCTATTCCATACAAAATCTGCAGGAATATTTCAGCAAAACAGTATTTGATCATCAGTTAGATTCAACACCTCATTAAATAAACCTTTGTTTACAAATGTGTAAATAATCTATTCTTCTCTCTATTAGAATTCAG
Organism: Cyclina sinensis; assembly: GCA_012932295.1. Taxonomy (NCBI): domain Eukaryota; kingdom Metazoa; phylum Mollusca; class Bivalvia; order Venerida; family Veneridae; genus Cyclina; species Cyclina sinensis. The sequence goes on from JAAONU010000019.1 coordinate 13,145,790, forward strand.
GGCGATATCACTTTGAGGTCAAAAGTTTCTATGAGAATATGAAATAAATTCGCTTGTAATATCTTTGTCATAGTAGTTTGCAATTGTAAGAAATAAGAACTCTTGAAAGAAAGGAAGTAAATTTGTCATAAAGAGAATTGGGTCAGGCTTCCCAGTTATGAAGTTTCAGGTGCATCAAAAAATGGACATGTATGATAAAATTTTCTTTTATAGTTGTACATCTTAAATGTACATGCTTAAAAGAACAAAAAAGCATGTATCAGAAAAGTGTGTCAGATTAGAAAGCCACTGGTTAAGGGCTTGCCTGCGGCTGAATACAGGCATACATTTTGAAGTGTGAAATGCATGCTGTTAGTTATAAATGTGAAAAACTTAAATGTAACATTCTCTGAAAAAACACTTTTTTGCACAGATTTTATTGAAACAAAACAAAAGAAAATTAGTAAGAATTTTACAATTATGTTGATCCAGCCTGAAGAAGATTTGCTTCAATAAAACTCTCCTACTGAAATGTTTGATACAAAACATGTAGAAATCTGACTTGGGTACCTTCAATACTGATAAAAAATGAGCTGTGACTTGTTTTAACTTGCCCTTAACATGTTCTGAGTAGTATATCCCAGTGTATAACTACCAAAATTTTTATACAAGTGTGTTAATTTAATTTAGGTGTTGTTTCCTATCTTTAAAGTTTTCTACTCTATCCTTGAAGAAGAAGCATTCTTTCAGTTAATTTGATTCATATACAGCAAAGCTAGATTTGTTCATGTATGGGATTGTTACAGACATTCTGCATTTCACTGAAAAAAACACCTTTTTAGTTATTTGTAATAGGTCACAAAATTTTTATTTTATTTTGTCAGAATTGTCATACATTAAATTTGTTAGGTACAAGTTTAAAAGAAAAAAAAATCTGTGAATATGATTGTGTATGGACTTGTAGATGTATATTGCAAGTGTTGAATTTTTATTATAGATAACACCAAACTGTATTGCTCATACATTGGACTGTGTTAATTGAAAACACGATCAGAGAAATCCAGAACAATGAAACATGTAAAATATATTGTAACTTTATTCAATAGAGCTATATACATTAAAGTCAAATATAGTATAGTTATATAGACAAACAAGAGATAGCATGATTCAGTATATTCAAAATACTCAGTACATGTATATGATTTTGTCTTAATAAATATATGTAATACCCTTCATGAGTGGAGGTTAATATACTATTATTGCCCTGTAGTGAGGTTGATATGAGACTCTCATAATGAGAGTTTATCTTTGACTGTGGATGTATCAAATTTGCAAATTTTGTCAAAATTGCAGATTTTATATCATCACATACTGGAATTGAAAATAATTAAGTAAAAATAATAGTGTTTTTTGTCCTAAATGTTTGTACAGAAATGGGGTTATAAGAATGAATCAAAATATAAAACTTTCTTTAAAAGATGTATTGATCAAAGATGAAAATTCTCATTATAGAAGAACTTAATTTCATTCATTCGGTCTAACATATACAGTTTTATGATCATTATTGTGTTATATTTTTAGACATTTCTTTTTTTAAGGTACGTAACATTGTTTGATTTTTTAAGTACTTGTAGACCTGTAGCTTTTGGTTTCCATTTGAGAAGGACCCATTGCTTATTTGAGTATTTAATTTTAGCATTCAGGGGGTTCTTGAGACTTGAAATAGATTGTACACAGCTAAATATTAGAAGAAGTCAGACAGCTTGTGTAAACTTACTGTCTAGTAAATGGGCAAGGAATGGTCTGTAATAAAATTTGTGACATATGATTCATGTGAATTATGTTCTGCTCTGCCTGACTTAGCTCAGATCAGGTCAGGTATGTTCTGCTCTGCAAGGCGTAGCTCAGATAAAGTCATATGTTCTGCTCTGCTAGGCGTAGCTCAGATCAGGTCAGCATGTTTCTGCTCTGCTAAGTGCTCAGATCAGGTCAGCTAGTTAGCTCAGATCAGGTCAGCTATGTTCTGCTCTCAAGCGTAGCTCAGATCAGGTTCAGGTGCTGTTGCTCTGCAAGGCTAGCTCAGATCAGGTCAGGTATGTTTGCTCTGCAAGGCTAGCTAGATCAGGTCAGGTATGTTCTGCTTTAGGAGTAGCTCAGATCAGGCAGTATGTTCTGCTCTGCAAGGCGTAGCTCAGATCAAGTCAGCTATGTTCTGCTCTGCTAGGCGTAGCTCAGATCAGGTCAGATCAGGTCAGCTATGTTCTGCTCTGCAAGGCGTAGCTCAGATCAGGTCAGGTATGTTCTGCTCTGCAAGGCGTAGCTCAGATCAGGTCAGCTATGTTCTGCTCTGCAAGGCGTAGCTCAGATCAGGTCAGCTATGTTCTGCTCTGCAAGGCGTAGCTCAGATTAGGTCAGGTATGTTCTGCTCTGCTAGGGGTAGCTCAGATCAGGTCAGGTATGTTCTGCTTGACTTAGCTCAGACTTCGGAAGTCATTGCCTCTGTCATGTCAAAGGCATGTGTCTTTGTTGTTAGTTTATATTTAGGACATTCTATTTTGACCTTTTTGAAAATGCTTTAGATTCTAAGGTACTGTTACATTCTTAACAGTGCTATCGATTTGAAAACAGGTTTAATATAGCTAAATTGTTTTCAAACAGCAAATGCTCTAAGATTATAAATATACCAAAGACTACATTTATTTTTAAGCTTAATTCTTCTGAGAAGATGTGCATTAGCTTTAGGATTTATCCAATGATGAAATATGGTACTGTCTATACATTTGTATTGGTTAGTTTTTGTTTGTTTATTTTTGAAATTTCTTTAATCCTTTGTCTAGTTGCTGCTGATTTTACCAAATTTATATCACTCATAAGAAGTTTAATTATAATATTTCTTGAAGCAAATTTTCTTAAGGTGTTTTTCTTAATACTGCATTTATCAATTGCATAATATATTGTTTTCTGCTGCATTTTATGTAACCATAGTAACCTCTGCACTGTAGGAGTGGCCTCCATCTGTCTGTTCGTCTGTCAGTCCGTCACACTTCGTGTCCAGTCCATAACTAAGCCATTCATCAAAGGATTTTGAAATAATTTGGCACAAAATTAATGTTCACCATAATAAGACAACTGTGTCATGCACAACATCCAGATCCCTACCTCCATGGTCAAGGTCAGACAAGGAGATCAAAGGTCAACATTTTCTGTTAAGGGTATATTTTGTGTCCAGTCCATAACTTTTTCATCCATCAATGGATTTTGAAATTACTTGGCACAAATGTTCACCATAATAAGATGATGAGTCATGCGCAACAACCAGACCCCTATCTCCAAGGTCAAGGTAACACTTTTAGGTCAAAGCTTAACATGGTTTGTTACAGGGTCTGTTTTGAGTCTGGTACACAACTTTTCCATTCATCAAAGGATTTTGAAATAAGTTTGTACAAATGTTCACCATAATAAGATGTGTCATGTGCAACACCCATGTTTATTGCATATGCAGATCTAGCATTTATCAAGATATTGCACTGAACGTCCAGATCCATACCTCGAACTTTTGAAATAGTACAATTGTGTGCTTCTTGTAAAACTTCCCTTAGGCTTGGGACGTTGGTAACTCGGTTACAAATTCTTATTGTCAGTGGTTTAGAAAGTAGTTGTTACGGGGAAATAAATTTGAAGGGCCTTCAGAAAAAGTGATAATCTATATAGGAAAAAAAAATAATGATACACTGTCCATAATGTGGACGAAGGAGCTTCTTTGTTTAGATGTGATGAAAGTTTTGTTTAAGAGCAATTCTGTCTTTTTGATGTTTATCAATAGCAATTTTCACTCTTAAAGTTATTTATGTGGATAACAGAATCAGAACATACAGTGTATTCAGTTGTTTGCACATACACCAAATTGACATAAACACAAGCAATATATGGATTTAACAATGTATTGTGGCTTAAGAAAAAAAGCTACAAAAGCTCAGGCTAAATATTAATTTATACAGTCTGTCTGACCAGTCTTCAGGCCTGTCCTATCTGTCTGACAGAACTTGGGCATGCCCTATTTGTCTGACCAGACTTGGGTCTGTTCTATCAGTACCCTCAGCCAAGATTTTCTTCATTATAATTAGTTTTCAGCTGTCATAGATTTTCATGTTTTAGAACCCTACATGTATTTGGTCACATAGTGATGAAAATCATATTAATTGCACTCATAGTAGCTTCAATGTAACCAACCTTATAATTTTTCTTTATAAAGTTACTAGTGAAATGCCAGAATTGTTTAACACTTCTAGATCCTGTCAGTGTTGCTTAAAATACATGAACAAGTTCAAGATTATTTGCTGATGAGAAATCTCCTGTCATTTGGAATGTCTGAACACAGTTAATTGCACAACTATTTCTTGCACCAGATTTGATGGAAAAAAAATGTCTGTTTAACCGTAGAACAGGATACAGTGAATATTAAGTATGTAACATGGATTTTCTTAATAGTACAGTGTGGCCCTACCACGTGGTAAATGATGTCATTTAGGCTGTTGCAATCAGCATTTTTTGCCTTGACTAAGAGGAAAAAAACTGCTGTAAGTATTTTATTTCTTCATCAATTTTAATGGTATATAATGCACGAGAAGAGGAAAATTATGCCCTACACATTGGCCCTGATGATTCTTTTGTCAGACGTACAGAATTTTCTGACTTTCGGGAAAACTGCTTTTTGCAACAGCAAACATTTTTATGAACTCTATTTCCTGAATATTAAGTGAAATGAAAGGCTAAAGTCAGTGTACATTTAATCCGTAAGATCTATCGGAAATCTGTTGTATTAGATAGAAAATGTAAGTAAATGTTTTGTTCAGGTCGTATTTTGGTTTCATCAAAACTTGTCATCTGAACTTGAAACAAAGAATATCTAGTCATGTATTTTAGCGGGGTGAAAACAAAAAAGGTTGTACATGTTTTTGCTTCTAAGTTAGTCAATCAGAACCTTAATGCTTTCACTCCATGATTTGTGTCTGTTACATCCTAGTGATACATTGTAATTATTTGTGAACAAAGGTGAACCTGACAAACCTTTTTAATGTTTGTTTATTGGTCTTTTTCTTATGTGTACTAGTAAATATTTGTGTTAGTGTTTGATGTTTTATTTTCAGGATTCCCAACTACAGGGTTTATGTATGTGTTTGGTATAAGTGTCAACATTGTCATGTTTGTTAAACTGTATTGTTAACATACATTTCAAATTCTATGAGCTGAAAATAAAGAATGTATATTCATTACTTGTTCTCTTCAAACCTTTAACTTAAAATGGCTTGTCCCGTATTACTTTCAAGCTCATGTCATATCCAGTTTCACCATGGTCTGGTTTGTTCACTATACATCCTTAACATTTGTATTTTCATTTAATGGATGGATTTTATGCATTTATGCTGTTCAGTAGGAAGCACATTTTATGCACTTATTACATGATTAGTTGACTACAATTTGAGACAAATACCACAGAATATTGAAGCTAAAGTGTACCAGGATGTTTTCCATCTTTGAGTATCTGAATTAGTCATGTCAATGTCACCCTAAGTGGTAATGGAAACTAAATGGCTAGCTTGCTAAGAATTTTGGACAGATAAACCACCAAACCATCAAGCTGACTCCAGTGACCAACAAAGGTGAAAAAATAAACCAAAAATAAAACACCTCTGAAAAGGTATACTTTTATTGGTAAACTTTTTACTTCCAAAGCAGATTTTTGCTCTAAAAATCCTTAACATTACAATTATAGATGTTTTATTTAAGTGCCAGTCAAATCAACACCACTGACTGTCATAAATGTCAATGACTTTGTATCATTTCCCTGCCTAAAAACATTTGTCTAAGCAATTGCCAACATTCATAAAAGATTTCAGTATACAGTACACACAACAGTTCTGCTATGCAGTAATGTAGAAACTTTACTTGAACCATCATAAATATCTTACCTTAAAAGGAATCAAACAAATTCTAGCAGATCTGATTTTGTATAACAAAATCAGCAAACTTTCAAAATTTAATGTTGAAAAAAAATAAATGCTTGCCGAGTAAAGTATAATCATTCGGTAACTGATGGAATTCAGCAAAACTGGCATTTGTAAGCGAAACCCTTCTTCAAATGAATATTGAATTATTTGTTTAAAAAAAGCACAATATTCAACATACCTGGGTTTTGAAAAATCATTACAAAGTAATGCCCTTCCTTTTAAAATTTAGTGAACATGTTTTGAAAAGTAACTATACAGGTAAAAACAGTTAACCATTAACATATAGTGGAGAAGGGAAACAGATAAGGAATATACTGGTATTAAAACTACCATCAATTAACAATGCTCAGCAAAATTGTGTAAGACAGTAACTTTACAATAATCTTTAACAAAATGAAAAACTTACTGTAAGTCGCAAATAAATATCCGAACTGTAGCAACGGAAACATTGAATAAGCAAGTTTTACAATAAATTTTGTGAAAAAATCTGAATTTCAACATCACATACCCAGAATGAAGAATTTCTATTTCTATGCCATTTTAATACTTGCAATATGCTTCAAGTTTTAAAACATCTAAAATTGATTTTTGAGTTTCCGTAGGTTTAAATGATCACATACACAACAGTAAATAAATATCAAGATTTAACAAGTATTACATTTCAACAAGTCTAAATATCCATAAACAGTTAAAAAAAGAATCTGCCTGTTCAGTCACAAGTAAAATTGTTAATAGTGCAAAATATTCATATACCTGTATAAGTTGTTTATCCACCTGTTACGCATTTTGCCTAATTTTTATTCCAAACATCTTTGAGTAGTCTTTGTTACTCTCTCCCAATTACATATGCTTAGACAAGTGTTCTAGTGCCACTACTATGTGTTGGACTGATTGTAAAAACTTTGTGGTACTCATGAAAGTATTTTCATACTGAATATTTGTTAGAATTCATTGTAATGTGTTGGACTGATTGTAAAAAAGTTTACGGTACTCATGAAAATATTTTAATACTGAATATTTGTTAGAGTTGAACTGTTCACTGAAATGTGTTGGACTGGTTGTAAAAAAGTTGTGGTACTCATGAAAATATTTTCATACTGAATATTTGTTAGAATTCATTGAAATGTGTTGGACATGGTTGTAAAAAAGTTTGTGGTACTAATGAAAATATTTTCATACTGAATATTTGTTAGAATTCATTGGACTTGCAGGGTGGCTGGGAAGAGGGTAGGGCATTACCTAGACTATGTAAACAAATTATACAGTATGTGAATACATAAAACACTTCGTTCATTTACTCAAAAATCCTGTGAAACACAGCACTATTATAAAATTTGTAAAATCATAATACATGTCGATTGTTTTTCTTACATAACCAAGGAGCTGTCCATACTTCAATGGAATTGTATGATCTTATTATGAAATATGCATGAATACTAATCTTGCATTCTTCTCCTTTCAAAATAGTGTCATTGCATAAAAAGCACTTATTCAATCCACAAAGATCATTAATCCCAATAGATTTTGTCAACAGATAAGTGAAAAAACAACAACAGACAATAATATAAAAAGGTTGTCTTATAAAAGGAAGGCACTGGATATTCTCTACTTGTGATGGCAGCAATGTTTTATTTTTATGTAAAAACATTTGCCATTATCCTAAATGAACAAAGAAAAGAAAATACTACCCTTTCAGACTCATATACCGAGACTTTTCTAAAATGATGATGGTATTTGTATGTAAACCTACTATCTAAATTTCCCTTACCGTTCTTATTTATATACAGGTTACAACCGCTTTCATTATTTCAAGACTGTGTGAAAATCAGCTATAACTAATATTAATATTAAAAAAGTTCCACCAATAAAACAAGTTACTTATTAAGATGATTTCTTGACTGGTCTTATCTGAAAAACTTTACTGTATTAAAATAAAAACTTCAGTCTGAAAATACCTAAATGAATATTAATCACCCCCCAAAAAAGGATTCCTACTTTGCAGCAAAGTCACAAAATAGTTGTCTGTTCTTTACAAAGTTGATACTAAGTATTCTGGCCAATAAGGCCAGCTGATAAACCATGACTCACCTAATGGCACATCAAATGGTTTCTTTTTCAGCTGTGATACAGTCACAACGTAATTTCATATTCATTATTGTATAAAAAAGCTGTAAAATACTTACTAATTCATCACTTGTTACCCAAACCTGCAGATAACAATATCTTTAAAATGAATGCATAACATATTCATTACTTAACACAGAAAAGAAAGTTTGAATTCATCTACAGGTTACATAAGGGAATCTTGTTTTATCACTCAATTAAAGGCATATCAGCTGATTGTATGGTTTGGAGAAATACATGATCTTCATAAGAAGCATAGTACAAAAGTGGGCAATAAAGACATTTTATTGATGAGCCAAAAATTTTGTTGTGTCCCATAAGCAAGGGTTATCTTCAAGTTTGCTTTAGCTGGCTTGCCATATGGTTAGTGTAATGTACACACAAAAAGTATGAAAAAAATGTCATTAAAACTTTGAGCCAAGTATATATATATATGTTGTCTTGATTTTTGGTTGAGCTGCTTTCTCTGACCATCGTTGTTATGGAACCACAAACACCTGTGTTTACTTTACAAGCAATCATTGTTATGGAACCACAAACACCTGTGTTTACTTTACAAGCAATTTTAAACCATAAATAGCAAGTATGAGTGTGTGAGAAAATGAATAACTAACAAACTTTTCAAGAAGCAGCAATGACGGGCAGAAAGAAAGGTAAAAGACTATTCCTATATGAAAGTCCATGAGCACCTCCCCACCTAAAAATGTAGGGGGACTTGATGAGGCAAAGAGACCATATCATCTACCTTTCATTCTTATCTGAAGCAATATGTACTGAATATGAACAGTATATCACATGTGTAATGTATCTGGGACACCAAACAAATAATATATCACAGGTGAATTCTTGACAGGAATGTTCATATTGCATAATCAATTATCTGATCTCCTCGTCTGAAAAGCAATAGAAATATACCAGATAAATACAGTTTAAACATAATGTGACTACCATCAATGATTTATTTCAAACAAGAAAAGTAATGGTTTTAAGCTATGATATCTGATCTTAATCAAACAGCCTTTTCTACTATTAAGAATTTAACATAATTATGGCTCAACAGGCCGATAACTTGATAATGATGTTATATCATTTCATTTAAAACCAAGATGGTTCCACTCTTACAGATTTGGAAAAACACAAAATAACCCATCAACATACTGTGCGAGGTTTATAAGAAGAAGCACCAAATACGTTGTTTGCACGAGTACGCTGTCTCTGTCCAGAGACTAGATCAGATGGTTCATCGGCTTCTGAAGGTCGGACTCGTACATCAAAACCGGGTTTACCAGATCTTCAGTTGTAAATATAGAACCATATAATGCTAAGACACAACAAAATCTAGATAGCACTTTCATAATATATTTATAAGCTAAATGTGTTTGAGAGTCACAACTTGGACAATACAGTCAAACCTAGGTGCATAGACTATCTAGGTAGTCATAGCTCTTGTTATTCTCCTTCAATTCATCTAAGATTATTCAAGTTTTGGTTTGTTTTTGCAGAAATATTATTTATCAATGTAGGAGCATATCGACAAATTTATTCTTGAAAACAGCTTGGCCCTGCTCTAAATTGGTATACATATGGATAGAAGCTATCAAACGTTAAAATTACTAGAAGTATTCCTTCCAATACAGTTATCTCAATTATCTTACAAGATTAGGTCAAATGTATTCGACTTGAATGCAGCTATAAAGTTTTTATGGAAGAAAACCTTTGACATGTAAGGACTGCTTTATTTAGGATTCCAGCTGAACAGAGACACTACTTACAGAGCCAGAATTTTTTTCTTGAAGTGGTACTCTGTTTGGCTGATAGAAAGCTTACATAAGACAGTTACAAGATTGGTCATTCTCAGATTCACATAGCATAGTGATTTTAAGGATATAATTCTAATAAGACTGAAATTTGTCTTTCAATCTGACATTCACAAGCAATAAGTATTCGTGTTTCTTCCAAACAATTTTTTTAAGATCTGAAAAATACTAATCATATAATATTACCTGAATGATTAGTTCATAAACTTAAGACGTTGTAAAGTAGCATCTGTTAAAACAATTCACATACAGCCGAGATGAAAACAAACACAATGCAATACAATCCATTTTGCTAAAAAAAACTGCGGTATAAAAATGTGACTCTATGAAAAAATTATCAGGGCTATGGCCAGTTCAAAGAATCACATTTCATCTGTACTTACATGTTTTTAGGCTGAAGAACATTTCCATGAAGGAACTGCTACCACTAGCACCAGCAGTGTGTCTAGAAATTTCTTTCTGAACGTCTTTGGCTGACGTTGTAGTTTTTACCTTTGCTACACCTGAACAGAAAAATGACTGTGTATGAGTGATCAATGGAATAGGAAAGCACACACAGTAAATGTATATTTAGCATCAAAGGAATGTAAAATTTCAAGAAAAAATTTGATCCAGTACTGATTTGTATGGATCAAACGATACAAATATAATATTCACCAAGCTCCTGTTCATTAGGATGTTAAAGTGCTCAAAATTCTAAGCTAAAGTCATTAGATTCTTATGAAGTTTAGTTATTCCAAGTAACATTCCACTTCCAGTCAAAAGGAGTCCACAGTTTTGCATACTAATCTTAAAATGCTTAAACTCTTAAATTACAGTACAGCTATTAATGAACTGAAAAGAATTAATTCAAATCAAATGTCATTACCTCTTGGATTTACCGAAACTTTCTGTCTAGTTAATGGATTTGTCTCCCTTTTCCTGGTTTGAGCACCACCAATATGACCTAGAACATTGTGTGATGTTTCATCAGTCATTCAGCAGATTATGCAGTGTGCTACGTGTTCTAACAGAACTTCCAGAGTATTTCTTCTGGACCCTTGAACTTGGTTCCAGCCAAGAATCTGAAGTGGAATCATTACTCTGGCGAGAACTATTACCCTGTCTGGTGTAATAATCTCCCCTGTCAGGGGTCTCAACTCCATATTTTTTCAAAGTTGATCTGATTTCTCTTGCAGGTGAGGTCACGTTAGTTTTATAAGAACCATTTGTGGCAGGTTTTGGTTTTTGCACCTGATGTGAATTCCGGTTCTGATCTGGTATATTGTCATCGTCACTGTCTAGATGTGAGTTAAACAAAGTTGGTGGAGGTTGGTGACGTTTGGAATTGAGGTTAGGAAAGTCAGCAGCAAGTCTTTGGGCATTTGTAAAAGAGTTTTTCTTTTTCGGTTTAGGACGTTGTTCATCAGGTGGTGTATCTGGACGTGGTGTCATTGTCATTCTATCACACATTGCCTGAAACAAATCCAATACTGTAATTCCAAAGAATATTCATACATGGTTCTATATACTTTAATTATAAATCAGATTCTTACACATTTTTCTAAAGTCCATTTTGTTAACTATTTGCTAAGTTGCTGGGAATACATAGAGAGATCTTTTTACTTTAGAAAAGTTCAACTCTGATATAGTCACATTTCTTGATCGTTCTAATCAGATTAATTTGACAAAAAGAACTTTCTCTTGCTTTGGGACTAAATATATGTATTATAGTAAGGATGACTGACCTGATGTTGTACCAAGCTATCCATTGGAAATAGGTCATTGCAGAATTCACAAGGCAAGAAAAGGTCCTCTCCCCCTACATCAATTGTCTGTGGAGGAATATCATAGCCTGTCACATCAGCTGTGTCATCCAACCTGTAGAAAGAAATTGCAAGAACTTGATACATATATTTATTGATGCTTGACTCATACATCTTATTCAGCCTACGAACTACTCCCATGGCTCATGATTAAGCCATCAGCTACAAGAAAAGAGCCAGTAAAGTTTTCTGAAAGGAACTCACATGGTATTGTTAGCATGAATAAATTCATCACTGCTTCTTCACAGTGCAGTTAAACATTACAATGCTCTTACCAGTCATCAGCACTATAGGCCTGCAGGTTGTTGATAATACTTGGTAGTTCTACTGCATTACTCTGACTATTTGGTAGGTCTCTAGTGTTGTTTGCTGTACCCATCTGTGGCAACATGGCACTGATACGCTCCAGTGAACAACCACTCTACATTGTAGACAAGGTACAACTGTTTAGTTTTTCCAAAAGGCATGGGGAAATAATGATTTGTGCTACAAATGAACTTTTCCACTTTAGGATTGGTATTTTCAAAGACAAAGTTTCATGGTAAACATGCAAGTTTCAGAAAAGGCTTAAAGACACTACAGAATACATTATCAGGTCTAAAACTAATCACTTTAATGCCAGATTCAGACATTAGACATTATAAATCATACCCAGTTACAAGCACTTAAAGACAGATTACAGGGAGTTAAATGCAGTTTTTTTTCAATCTTTATTTTTAGTTACATTATTACTACGTGTTTTACATCATGTTTTGACTGTTAATTTATTACTATTGGTATTAAAACACTTTCATAGTAGCATATAAATTAAAATTATTACTAACAATACTTTTGTACTAAATCTGGGTAAGATTTAATGCCTGACAGAATTTTAGAAGTAAAATAATCAAACAAAGTCAAACCTGATGTTGTACAAGCTCTTCTGAATCAAATGGTTCCCCACAAAACTCACAGGGAATCATAACAAAATCTGAAAATATACCAGTGCTCATATAAAAATAAGAGTATTATCATAATCTAAGAGAGACAACTCTTTATATTTATTGCCATTCCTAGACAAATTCTTTTCAGCTGAGCTCTACTTGACAATGGCAGGAAAGAATTATTTACATATCTCATGGTGTGATAATTCTATTAGGCAACTATATGCTTATGGCCATTCCTAGAAAAATACTAAAACAGCCACTGTCCTGGTGTCAATACTCACCACATACTGCTTTGTCAATAGGATATTGATACATGGGGAACATGTTACTTTATGTCCTGGACGTAAATCAAATATGAAAAATTACAAAGAGCAATAACTCCAAAACTGTGGAAAAGAGAGTTATGATTCTTGGGTTCTGCATTTCTGCTTCAATGAGATCTATCCATCTATGAAGTTTCAAATTATTATCTTCAGTACTTTTTGAGTTATGCTCCGGACAAAGGGGGAGGGGGGTATAAAAATTTTCCCCTGAGTTCTACAGAAAAATGGCAGAAAAGAATTATGTAAACGTAACATAGTACGACAGCTATATCAACGAACAGGGGACAAGTATTCACATCTATGTTCCTTAACAGAATTTATTTGTTCAAAGCATCTTCATTTCTGCAGGAGAACAGCCAGTGTTTCTTGTAATACAGAAATCATCAGATTCACCATGGCTAGAAGTCACACAGGACATTCTTTTTTCTTTTCTTTTTTTTTTTGCATGTTTACAAATATAATTTGAAAACAATACAACCTAAGAACTTAAAAAGAAACAATTAAATTCAAACTTTAATATTACTGCAAAACATGTTCCATAAAAGACTTCTATAGTCATTCTAACCACACCTACCCTCTGATAAAGAGTTTTGTCCATATCTGTTCTGTGCGCTTGGATAGACTGGTGACTGTTGTTTATCAAAGGCTCGAACAATGTCCTCCAGACTGTCATCTTGGTGAAGGTCCTGGGCCAGGTGCATAGCTAGCAACTTGTCATACTCTGTCTCCCGCTCATCTGAAATAAACGATAGTTAAAGACTTCACAGTGAAAACTATAGAACCCTGGGTTTAGGTAGTATTTAAATATCAGCTGTTAATTTTAAAGTAATATCCATCTAAACTGACTAGAGAACTGATTACTTTACCTCTCATAAGTTCCTTACCTTTTTGCTGATTTACATCACGTTTTTTGCTGCCGACCTTGGATACATGTCTTACATTTGCCTGTCTCCTAAACCCTACATCACCATCAAACACGTTATCATCATCCAGTTCATAAGCTCTGCTTCCGACATGGACACCACTCTTTCCAAACATCTCATTTACAAGATTACTGTATTGATCATGGTTACTTTTAGGCTTGATCTGGGCTTCTGGGAAATTACAGTTACTCTCATCATGTTTCGTTTGATCTTTTAACATAATGAACTGGCCACATTTCGGACACTGTTCTGTTCGACTGCCACAGTAGTCTAAATGTGACTCCAGCTTATCTTTAGGTACTTCCAATTCGCAGTAAACACAATGCATTGGCTTTTTAGGGCAAGCATTTTCCTGAAATTAATTCAACTCAAGATATCAATGGTTCATCTGAAATGAAAATAGTCACTAGGTCATCAAATAAGAATTGCAAATATGAGTAAAACTTTATTTACATGTAAAATGACAAAGCAAGATTGTATTCATAAGTTGCTAGCTGCTAAAGACACTTTCTGAAAGAAAAATTGGATATGAAAATTGGAGTAATGGCCTTAAGCAATACTCACTTAGATGACCATTTCTTTTACTCTGATGAAGTCAGACATACACTTTTGTGGAATGTTGTCTTTACAAACCCATCTTATTTTTTTCTTTTCAATAAAGTCAATTTTTTTTCAATTAGGATTTTCAAGATGGAAAAAGCACAGCCAACTTTGCATCAAGTACTTACCTCATGGTCCTCTAGGTGCATTTTTTCCACTTCAGTATCACATTTTGGACACTTGATCTTTGCATGATTCTCCTCAAAGTGGACACTCATCTCATTACTTGGGATCGGCTCGTTACAATGTTTACATAATGAGATGTGCCTTTTACAGTGCATCTCGTGCATGACAAAATTACTGGCTGAAATCTGCTTTTTGCTAAAATAAAAAAAACACATAACTGTTTAAAGGCGATAAAATAAATTTCTGTTCAGCATTATCGTAAGTACTGATACACTGCATTTACTCTACGGAAGACTTCATCAGATGATTACTAATTTATTACTCTGTTGCAAACAATCAAAATTAAAAGAAGCCATATTTAAAGATAGTATTAACATGTTTACATATATATAAATTTTGCAATGTGATACAAATTTATTTTTCTGTACCAAATCTTATGTTACTTATTTTTCTATTTCCAACAAAACTTATGGAACTGTATAAAGTTGACCACCATCACTTTTTTATACAATAGTTCTTAGGTCAATAAAACTTTTAAGACTCGATGAGTCATTAACAGTGGACCAAAAATACAATTCTTCTGTTGGTTTTGTTAAAGATTATTCACTGAAATATAGCATACAGATCTATCTCGTAAAATGCAGGAAAGAAACCAAATGGGTATCTAACCAAAGTGCTGGAGCATTCCAGGTGACAGAAGATGAACTTATTCACCCAAGATTTGGTTTGTTGGAGCTTTTATATCTTAATCTTTTAGAGGACAGATAACACATGTGCTTCACAAAATAGTTAAACAAGTGAGGGTATTCCTGTTAGTGATAGAGATAGGTGGCGGCATCAACCTACTTTGACAGAAGAAAGGAAGGAGAGAGTACAGTGGCCTAAGCAAAGTGATGGAAAGGTTTGGGAAGACCTTGACATAGACATTGAAAACATCCTGAATGTAGTAATGCAAAGCAACGTGGATAAATTGAGAACTCTTTCTGCTATCACATAAACAGCTGGGAGTGAATGATTGGGAGTGGAAGAAAAGAAGGAAAGAAAACAACACCACCCAAATAGACGTGAGTAGGAGATAAAGCAACTATGAGCAGAATAAACGTTATTGTGGAAAAGATTCAATAAGACTAGTGACAAAGGATAAAAGAAAGGGCTGTGCAATTTCAGAGACCAGGCTCCGGGAGCTCCAAAAAGCTGAAAGCTGAAGAGGGCTAAAAAGGAGAAAGCAAGGACTCGAGCAACTTTTATCTCAAACCCTAACAAGCTCACTTCAAAACTGGTCAGGAGAACAAGAGTTGGATCAGCACCTGGTCCAAATGAAGTTTTGTACAAATTATTTAAGAACTTCCTTAAAATTAGAAAACGGCTATGGAAAATGGCTGTCAACTTCAACTTCAACTTAATACTGCCAAAAGTCAATACTGACTATACTAGGCAGGCGCGTGTCAGGAACATTTAAAATTTTTAAAGTTAATAACAAAGGAAACAAGATTTAACTGAAGATCTTACTTAAACATTTATTTTAAGTACTTTAAAATCTATAAAACTTGTTTAGTCCACTGATAAAAGCTGGCACAGTTGGGGTAGCCTTTATCTCGGTCGGTAATTCGTTCCAGAGTCGTATAGTCCTTGGGAAGAATGAGTTCATGTGATGTTGTGTTTTTGATTGTGGAATGAGGAATTTGCTGTTTCTTGTGTTTGTAAGGTGATTGTGATCAACATTGACCTGATTGTTTTTTATTTTGTGTAGCATGACCAGGCTGGCATGTTTTCGCCTTTGTTCTAAAGTTGACCATTTTAGTTCTTTGATCATGTTTGTTACACTGCTTGTATAGTGGTAATCATTATGAACATACCTTGCAGCTGACCTCTGGACTATTTCTATTCTGTGAATGTCAGACAAAATCCCCTTCGGACAAAATCTCTTTCATGTATTTTTGTATATCTAGACATAATCCCCTCCATGGGTGGACATAATCCCCTTCATGTGTGAAATTTAGAAGTGGAAAAAATCCCCTCAATAAAATTGCTACCTAGGACAAAATCCCCCTCCATTAATATGTTTTTTTTTTAATATTCACTCTTACTTGAGTGAATTAAGTCATCATTTTAAACAATTAAAATGAACACTGTTAAACTAATTAAAATGTTTTTCATACTAATCAATTTAAAACAATTAAAGAAATTGCCTAATCAAATATATTTGTTATGCAGTTGATAATTTACCACAATTATAATGAACACTTCTAAACTAATTAAATTGTTTTTAATGATAATTTCAGGGCCGGATTCAGAAATTTCTGACTGGGGGGGGGGGGCTTGGGGGAAGGTAGGAAAGGGGGAGACCCCCATCAGTAGGTGTGGTTTGGGGGGCTCCCCGCAAGAAATTTTCTAAAAAGGTGGAGTAAATGGCTCATTTTGGTGCATTTCAGGTATAAAAATATAATGAAATTTGTATGAGAATTTAAAAGAAATATACTGGTATTCTTTGAAATGTTCAACTAAAGCAAAAAACAAAATATGGTATGGCAAGTTTTAACTTATTATAAAGTCCTCTGAAACAAATAATTTATCAGTATATTAATTGGCATAACAAATAACAATGTCATCACAATATCATCAGGCAACTGATCATGATCAGCAGACGCTCATTTAACAACTTTATCAAATACGTCAAGGTTTATAGACACTTGAAAACTATACATCATGATCAGTCTGAAGAACTCTAGGATAATCCGTGCCACCAAATATACGGTACATTGTTTAATATACACGGCTATGAAGTTGCGAACTCGTTATCAGTTGTTACGCAATATTGCATGACCGTTGCAAATTGAAAGGTTGATTGTGTTTCTGTTACGAGGTGAAAAGAGCTGAAAAAATGTTTGAGAGTCTCTAAAAATAAGCCCTTTTATTTTTTACGAACGGGCCAGCTGGGGGGGGCTTGGGACCCATAAGCCCCCCAAACCCCCTGGTAAATCCGTGCCTGTAATTTGGTTGATAATTGATCTGAACAAATAAAAAAAATATGTCTTATCAAGCTTAAATAATTATAAAGGTTCACTTGATACATAACTATAAATCAAAAAACAAAAGTCCATTATCATCAAGTTTTATGGAGCATAATAATACATTAGAAACTTATAAAACAAGGGGATTTTGTCCGGGTAGGTAAGGGGATTTTGTCCAGCCTTGCAAAAACATGAAGGGGATTATGTCCACCCATGGAGGGGAATTTGGTCGGGTATGCGAAGGGGATTTTGTCCGAAGGGGATTATATCAGTACACCCTATTCTGTGTGTGAGATATTTTTGCCATGGATGCCATATGGTTGAGCAGTATTCAACCTGTGGTCTTACATATGTTTTGTATGCTGCTTCTTTGAGTTGTTTGTTTTGTGTTATTAAAGTTATTTAGAGGAAGGGAACCATGCCTGCATGTTGGCAAAAAACAGAGAGGTTCTTTGCACAAAAAGAGAAGGATTCCACCAAAAGTGATCAGTTCCACACTATTTGGCTTCTCAGTGTAGATGGGAAAATCTTTTTCACTCTATTAGCCAAGAGAATGTCAACATTTATAATTCTTAAGTTCCTGACACGCGCCTACCTAGTATAGTCGGGAGCAAGACAGTTAGACCCCTTGACAATTAGACCCCTTTCAGTTTTAGATGACACTTTGACCCCTAAGACACCTAGACCCCTGATTTGATTTTTTTTTAAAAAGACACTTAGACCCCTTATTTAAGGAATGTTCAATTATATTGATTTAGCGATGAGATTGATTTTATTAATATTATTTTTTATATCATTTTTTGATATTATATCAATAAAGTAATGATTTTTGGTAAAATTTGATTGAAAAGGATCAAGAAAAAGAAAGAAACACAATTTCATGGGGAAAACCCTATCAGGAGAGGTGTTAAATATCAGAAGAGGTGTTAAAGATTATAAACATAAAGGGCAAATTGAGAAATAATTAGTTATTATAACACTTTTCTAACATTTTTTTACTAATTTATTTACTCATATGTTAAATTGTATTTCATTGGTGAAAGATAGCAACTCATGTTTATTATAAAAATACATGCATTATTTCTTTCATCCATTCCTTGACTCTATGCTAGAAATATTTGGTACTGTGAAATTGAATTTTTGGATTACTTTAATTAATATTTTGGATTACTTTATTAAATTCTATAAGTAAACATGGTATATTTTTATTGCTTTAATCATCAAACTGATAAAAATATACATTCTCTAACAAAACATTTATTTCAAACAAATATGAGAAAAAAATCATCAAACATACTTCTTATTGTCAAAATCCAAAATAAGGGGTCTAAGTGTCTCAAAAAAATAGGGGTCTAAGTGTCTTCAAGGGGTCTATATAAGTGTCACCTTCAATTCAAAATTTAAAGGGGTCTAGGTGACAAGGGGTCTAAACGTCTGACACTCGTATAGTCAGTATTGACTTCTGGCAGTATTAAGTTGAAGTGGATCTGGGTTCCACAAGGAGAAAACGAAGACAGATTAGCTGTCCACAGCTTAAATCATGTTAAAAAAATTAAAACCTTACCAGTTATTGCACAGTTTCGTTTCAACTTGTGCATCGCCCATTTTCAGAAACAATACAATATCTCGTAATTAATACTCTGTGATTTAAATTTCAATTAAAGAAAAAGTCTTTAGTTTGAAGTTCAACAGAAAGAACCTGCTTTCAGCCAGTCGTTAATTTTTTAAAAATAGATCTATTTTCTAGCAAAAACATCTGTCACTTTCTTTTTCTCAACAAAAACATTCCGATCAATGTAATATTTGTTAGATCAGTTGTGATTGGCCAATAAACATGTTACAGAGATTTCCATTAGATTTCAATAACGGAAATTCAACTCCTGTCGCGATGTTGTAAACTTCCGGCGCAAGTTTGACAGACGATTCACGTGGGTTACTCTATTGATTCTACTGATTTCAAATTTTATGACACTTATAAGCTAAAAAGAAAACAAAAATCAGGGAAGATGGCTGGCATCACAGAAGCACAACTGAAATTAGTAGCAGATCTTGAAATGGAAATGATGGCTGACATGTATAACAGGTAAAAGCCCCTGGGTGGGGGAGAGGTCAAATTATACTTATAATTATTTAAGAGAAAAATACGGTTAAAAAGAATGTTTCTTTAAAGAATTGGATTTTTTTATTACCTTACTTGGTTTCCAGCTAATAGCTCGGACAAGTTATGAATGTCAAATCGTATTTGCTTAATTAATGCGACTTGTCACATGTTTTCGCGAATACCGGAATTCGGATATAACAGTGCATTTGATATATTTCATTTGTCTGCGTGTTCGTCTGCTTATATCTCTCTGGTCATAATTATATCGATTTGATGTGAATTTTTTTGCCTTTGGCCAAGAACCAGTTCAGTCTGCAATTTAAGCTTGTATTTGTTTCTTTTATTTATAATCCAGTTTTTTTATCTCTCTCTCCAAACGACAAAGGATATTGTTTTGACGTTGCCCTTCATTCATGGATTGAGCCATGTCTCTTAATGGTTAGCACAGATTCAGTTGTGTCTTGGTGCCATTATTAATAAAAAAGCAGGAATGATGCATGTCAGTTGCCGTCAATATTTACAAACTTATTGCCGATACAATTAAATTTCTCTTTGGTGTTTTGCAAATGCGAGCAATAGGTCCATCTACAGCCATAATACTGTAATGCTTTGTTGTAGCTGAGTGAAACTTTTATGCTTGTTTATAACAATGGGCAAAACTTGAAGAATCAAAAATCAGTATTAGTTTGTCTGTCCAGAGCCATATAAACTTTTAATCTTTTTATGGATTGGGTTGCAACTTGGTGGGATTATAAATGAAACAAGGGTGACATTGTCACAAAATACGCCTGTCACAAAAGCTTTAGATGAAGATTACAAAGTGTTAGCTGGCAAGCAAGTTTCTATTCTTGGCAATGTTGTTAAATGAACCTTAAAACAAATTAGTAGGGAAGATATGCACAGGACTCTAATTGATATAAATTAAGATTCAGTACCAAGATGTAACAAACCCAAATTAAACAATGCAAGCAATGAATGTGACATTTTATGGAAAAGCACGTTATAATTCAAGAACGAGTAATATGTATATATATCTACTGGAGTAATTATTTCATATACCATAAATATTTGAAGTGTATGGTCACTTGAATATAATTGTGTACACTAACAGTAAAGTGAGATTTCATCATCTGCAGTGACCTTGTCTTTGCATATATTGACCTAAATGACATGTGTCACAACCGGTGTCATGATAGCGACCATTTGTGTTACAAACCCTAAATAAATGATGACTAAATGGTCCCTATACATATTTTTATTTTTATCTGAAATTTTACCTCTATGTGTGACCTTGACCTTTGTTGCAGGGACTTACCACACTCAGTCTCACAATGATGAACATATGTGCCAAATTATATTAAAATCCCTCTATGCATGTAGAAGTTTTGCTCCGGACAAGTGTTTTTCAAAGAGATCTGAGTATGACCTTGACTTTTGACCTAGAGACCTGGTTCATAGGCAGGGCACTACGTCTCATTGCAGTGAATAATTCAATAAAGTAACATTAAAATTCCTCCATGCATGTTGGAGATATGCTTTGGACAATATCTGGATATTTAATCATCTCTGGTGACCTTGACCTTGCAAATATTAACCTAAATTACATGTGTCACACCTGTAGTCATGATAGTTACCATTTGTGTTACAATCCATCAATAAATGATGACTAAATGGTCCCTACACACATCTTCATATTTTTATTTGAACTTTGACCTCTGTGTGTGACCTTGACTTTGGGCGCAGGGACCTGAATTTTGCATGTGACACTCTGCCTCACAATGATGAACATTTGTGCAAAGTTATATTAAAATCCCCCTATGAATGTAGAAGTTTTGCTCCGGACAAGCCTTTTTCAGTTAACTCTAAGTGTGACCTTGACCTTTGACCTAGAGACCTGGATCATACATGGAGCAATACGTCTCATGGTGAAGTACATTTCTGTAAAGTATTATAAAAATTCTTCTATGCATGTAGGAGATATGCTCCAGACAAAATCTGGATATTTCATCATCTTTAGTGACCTTGCATATATTGACCTAAATTACATGTGTCACAGCAGTAGATGGTAGTCATGATAATGACCATTTATTTTACAATCCCTCAATAAATGATGACTAAATGGTCCCTATACACATCTTCATATTTTTATCTTAACATTGACCTCTATGTGTGACCTTGACCTTGGCCGAAGGGACCTGAATTTTGCACGCGACTATCCGCCTCACAATGATAAGCATGTGTGAAGATATATTGAAATCCCTCTATGCGTGTAGAAGTTTTGCTCCCGACAAGCGTTTTTCAATGAGCTCTAAGTTTGACATTGACCTTTGACCTAGAGACATTGTTCATGAATGCAACACGGCTTCTCATAGTGATGAACATTTCTATGAATGTTCATTAAAATCCCTCCATGCGTGTAGGAGATATGCTTCGTATAAACTCGGATGCCGTCCGCCAGGGGCCTTCCCATAATACGTCCCTTTTTCAAACTGGCATATGAAAAGGGGAATAATACATATCAGTTGCCATCTTAATTTACAGACTAACTATATAGCTGAGTTTAAGCCTTTTGTTTTACAAATGCAGGCAGTATGTCTTTCTGGAGCTATATTTCCATAGAGTTTTGATGGATTTAGTAGTAACTTGGTGGGATTGTAATTGATAATACGGAAATAATGCCTGTCAATTGCCCTTACAATACACACTCTCAAAGCTGAGTTATAAACCTTGATGTTTTACAAATGTAAGCAATTGGTTTATTTACAGCCATTACTCTGTAGTGCTTTATTATAAATGACTGAAACTTTGTATGCTTGTCTGCAGCATTGTAGAATCAAAAATCAATATTCATTTGTCTGCCCAGAGACATAACTCCTGTTTTCTTGGATTTAGTTGTGACTTGTCTTAGTGGGATAGGGAAACAATGCATTTCAAGTGGAGTTATAGCCCTTTGTTTTACAAATGCAGGCATTATGTCTGTCCGGAGTTGTATATCAGTATTAGTTTGATAGATTAAATTGTAACATAGTGAGATTGTAAATGATAATAGGGCAATGATCTTGCCAATTTCCATCACAGTTCACTCTCTTATAGCACAGTTATAGTCCTTTGATATTTTATAAATTTATGTAGTAGGTCCATCTACAACTACAAGCTTTCTACCAGTCCCTACTTTTCCTACTTCTCCCTACTTTTTTAGCTCACCTGTCACGTAGTGACAAAGTGAGCTTTTCTAATCACCTTTTGTCCGTCCGTCCGTCCACAATTAGTTTGTTAACACTCTAGTGGTCACATTTTTGCCTCAGTTGTCATGAAACTTGGTCAGGATGTTTGTCTCATTAATATCTCGGACGAGTTCGAACATGGGTTATCAGGGTTGGAAAACTAGGTCACAGAGCCCAAATATAGAAAAACCTTGTTAACACTCTGGAGGCTACTTTTTCAGTCCAAATATCCTGGAAATTTGTCAGAAAGGTTCTATCGATGATTTCTAGCTCAAGTTCAAATATGGGTCATCTGGGTTCAAAAACTAGGTCACGGAGCCCAAAAATAGAAAAATCTTGTTAACACTCTAGAGGTTACATTTTCAGTCCAAATAATTTGGAAATTTTTCAGAAAGGTTGCTTTGACGATTTCTAGGTCAAGTTCAAAAATGGGTCATCTGGGGTCAAAAACTAGGTTACAGAGCCCAAATATTGAAAAACCTTGTTAACACTCTAGAGGTTACATTTTCAGCCCAAATAAACTGGAAAAATGTCAGAAAGGTTGCTTCAAAGATTTCTAGCACAAATTCAAATATGGGTCATCTGGGGTCAAAAACTAGGTCACAGAGCCCAAAAATAGAAAAATCTTGTTAACACTCTTGAGGTTACATTTTCAGCCCTGGAAATTTGTCAGAAAGGTTCTATCGATGATTTCTAGCTCAGTTTTGAATATAGGTTTTCTGGGGTCAAAAACTAGGTCACAGAGCCCAAAAATAGAAAAATCCTGTTAACATTCTAGAGGTTACATTTTCAGCCCAAATAATCTGGAAATTTGTCAGAAAGGTTGCTTTGACAATTTCTTGATCAAGTTGGAGTATGGGTCATCTCGGGTCAAAAACTAGGTCACAGAGCCCGAATATGGAAAAACCTTGTTAACACTCTAGAGGTAACATTTTAATTCCAAATTACCTGGAAATTTGCCAGAAAGCTTAATTCTATGGTTTCTAGCTTAAGTTTGAATATGGGTCATTTGGAGTCGAATAACTAGGTCACAGAGCCCAAATATTGAAAAACTTTCTAAACACTCTTGAGGCTACATTTTCAGTCCAAAAGTCCTGGAAATTTGTCAGAACGGTTGTTTTGATGATTTGTAGCTCAAGTTTGGATATAGGTTATCTGGGGTCAAAAACAAGGTTGCTTTGACGATTTCTAGGTCAAGTTCAAATATGGGTCATCTGGGGTCAAAAACTATGTTACAGAGCATAGAGCCCAAATATGGAAAAATCTTCTTAACACTCTAGAGGTAACATTTTCAGTACAAATAACCTTGAAATTTGTCAAAGAAATTGTTTTAAGAGATTGTTTAAATAATTTGTAGGTCAAGTTTGAATATGGGTCATCTGGGGTCAATTAACCAGGTCCATAGCAACTTTGTTAAAAGCAGTCATTCTCAGGTGAGCGATACAGGGCCATCATGGCCCTCTTGTTTCTTAACCCTGATTATACTTTTCCCTACTTTTATCAAAAATAGCCTTATTATCCCTACTTTTTCATTTTGCAAGTAAAAAAAAAATGTAAAATGAAGGCTAACATTCTTCTTCAGATATTTTGCAGAAATTCAATTCCTTATGAATCTATTGTGATGAGTACAGTTCAGATGTGTTTTGGGGATCACCTTGTGATGTCCATCCTTGAAAACACCACATTTCAGGTGCCTGTATTTCAAGCATGGGCAGAACAAGGGATTCTCACATCAGATGGACTACATCATTCTGTAGGATGTGTATCAATTTAATGGTACTTCCAGCTGAAAAACAGTAATTATTTTCTACTTTTTAACAGTAAAAACCCCAACTTTGCGCTACTGTTTTTTAAAATCTTGCCCTACTTTTTTGTGGAGAGGCAGTAGAAAGCCTGCAACTATCACACTGTAGTGCTTTGTTATAATTATTTGATTGAAATGTTGAATGCTTGTCTAAAACAATGGGAATAATTTGAAGAATCACAAGCACTTTCATATAGTCAGCATGGTTAGTTAAGTACATACTCCAAATTTCTTCAGTTATTTGAGTAATATTTCTGTCTTATGTACTTGCTCAAAAAACAAACATATTTAGTATGTTTCATTGACTGTGAATGTTTATGTTCCATAAATCTGTCAATCTTTTAAGATTTTTTTCTTTTATCTTTCACCTTCTGACTGCAACTTCCAGATGCAGCTTGTTTTCTGGCAGGGGATACAAATTTTCTTAAAATTTGCTATTTACACCACTTAGCTCCCATTCTAGCCATAAATTACTTATTTTTTCTTTGGCAATCTTTTGTTTATGGTAATAGTGGATTGACATTGTTTTCTTATGTATAACTTATTTGAACATGAAAGTTTAACCTTGTATACTGGCCGTCTTTTACAGTAATATACTTGCTATCTTTTACAGTAGATAACTATCTTTTACAGTATACTTCCTGTGCATTAGTTTATTTTGTTGTCTATCTATTTTACAGTCAGTGGAAGGTTGAACAAGATCCAGAGAAGAGGAATGTTGTTATATATGGCATAATAAAATGATTTTTAATTTCTTTCAGAATGAGTACAACATGTCAGAAAAAATGTATACCTCCACGCTATAAAGATTCTGACCTAACAAAAGGGGAGAATGTGTGTATAGACAGATGTGTAGCAAAGTATATGGAAATACATGACAGAATTGGCAAAAAATTGACACAGATGTCACAGCAAGATGAAGAGCGTGTTAAACAGCTTCAAGCGCAGATGCAAAAATGATAAAAGACTTTTTAGAAAATTCTTAGGAGTAAATTTTCCATTGAAAAAGTAGAGATGAATGTCTTGACCAGTTCATGGTCAGTACAAAGAAGACAGTGAAAGATAATTATGTAATGCTCCCTTTGGAATGATATTATTCATTTAGGGAGATGGTCCCTTACTCTAAAGATCAAAATTTAGGACAGTTTGCATAGTGGTAGTTAATTCACTATTTATGCCACTTTATGGGAACATGGCATGTAAGGGGAATGATGCCTTGCTGTTGTCAGTTTTCTTTAATTGCTAAAAATGTTTAACTGTTTATTTATACCATTTTATAACATTTTTTTAAATGAAAATTTAAAGCCTTTCACTGCCATGTATTGAAACCTCAATTAAAAAAAAAAAAAAGTGTTTTCATGTAGCAATTAGTTCAACTTATTCTCATTAACCAGATCTGTTGATAACATATCTTGGTAATTAACCGTAAAAAATTTTAACTTTGAAGGAAGCAAGAAGTTACACTTGTTCATTTCAAATTTTTATGTGTTCCAAGAATTAACATTGTATCTTAACTTACCTATACATGTAACAGTTCCTTTGTTTTGATATTGTTAGTTAACTTTGATAGAGAATAGTTTATACAGAAAGGATTTTGAAAATTATTCCAGGGTTATTTTCATCAGTTGACTTACTAATAGCTTTTTACCTCGAAATTCCCTTTACTTGCAAACTACATAAAGGGGACACATTACAACCTTATTTTATGAGGTAGCTGTGTACTTAGACCAGTCCAGCCAAATCTTAAAGCAGAACTTTCTCTTTCTTTTAGTGATACTACCCACCAGACAATGTCTTCATGGTTGAAATGAGTATTTTCATTTGTAGTACATGTATCTGGAATTAATCTTCATATAAACATCAAGCAGCCATATCTTTTTTCATCATTACACAATGACCATCACCTGTTGTTTAATGTAATATTCATATTAAATATGTACAGATTTTTTCCAGCCTTATTTTCAACATTAATCCCTCAAGTCTAAACCTTTATCTTACTTAGATTGTTTTTGTTTTTGCATGAACTATTAGCAGTTGGTCACAATGTTAATTGCTGCTTAAAACAAGCAATTTTCATTAGTCTAAGTGGAATATTTCAAAGATACATTACAAGCTGATCTCTTATCAAGTCTTGCAGGTTTGATTACCGACTCTAAATTACACTCTTGTGATCTTTCAGAAAACAAACAATAAATCGTAGTATATCATTATGAACAGCATTTTTATCTCAACTTTTTCGAAGAAAAAAAAAGCTATTGCTACAGTCATGGAGTCTTCGTCATTGCCGTTCCCATCTGAAAACTTTAACATTGATAATAACTGTTTTATTTCTTAATGTATTGTCTTCATACTTGGACATAATAACCCTTTGGACAAGACCTTCAAGTAGACCAGACTGAACTTGGCCATGGCTCATAAATGATCTTCACCTTCAAGGTCAAATTATTGAATTTTGCTAAAATTGGACATAACTTTAATATTTGTGGTTGGATTTGATTCATACTTGGGTAAAACATTTATGACAAATCCAACATGTTGAATAATTCAAGTATGACCTAGACCTTAAAATGACCTTGACCTTCAGGGTCAAATGATTGAATTTTACTTAAATTGTCTTAACTTTATCATTCATATATGGATTTGATTCATACTTGGACAAAACAACACTTATGACAAATCCGACATTTTGATTCTTTCAAGTTTGACCTTGACCTTTAAATGAGCTTGACAGTCAAGGTCAAATTATTGAATTTTGCTAAATCTGGCCATAACTTTGATATTAATGGATGGATTTGAATCATACTTGCACACAAAAAAACCCAACACTTATGACAAAGCCACATGTTGAATAACTCAAATAGAGCCATGACCTAAAAACGACCTTGACAATCAACGTCAGATGATTGGATTTGCTTAAATTAAATTGACATTACTTTCTCATTTATGTATGGATTTGATTCATACTTGGACAAAACAACACTTATGGCAAGGCCAACTTACTGTTCTAGTATGACCTTAATCGTAAAATGACAAACTAATAAATTTTGCTCAAATTGTCATAACTTTGTCATTTATGTATGGATGTGGTTCATACTTTGATAAAACAACACTTATGACAAATCCGACATTCTGATTTATTAAGTATGAACTTTAACTTAAAATGACCTTGAAATTCATGGTCAAATTATTGAATTTTGCTTAAAGTCAAGGTTTTTTTAATTTGGATTTGATTCAAACTTGGACAAAACAACACTTATGACAAAACCTACAAGTTAAATTATTCAGGTATGACAGACCTTTAAATGTCCTTAACTGTCAAGGTTAAATTATTGAATTTTGCTAAAATAGCCAAATTTTTGTTATTTATGGATGGACTTGATTCATACTTGGACAAAACAACACTGAGAATAAAACAAACATGTTGAACGATTCAACTATTACCTTGACCTTTAAATGACCTTGACTTTGCTTAACTTAGCTATATCTTTGTTATTAATGGATGTAGTGTCTTCATGCTTGGACAGAACTACCTGTTAGACAATACCTCTATAGACGGTTACTTTGACAATTAGGGTAAAATTTCTGAATGTTGCTAAAATGGCCATAACTTTGTTATTTATGGATGAATTTGATAATTATATTTCCAAATGTTTTATTTTAAATCCCTTCACCACGTGCTTCCTCTGTGTTTGCCTTTGGAATAAGGAAAAAGTCGAGCATGGTCCCCGCTTGCGGTTGCTCTGGTTTCTCTGAATATAGGTCTAATAATGCAACTTTTGGCAGGCTGACCCAGGGGAATTTGACATTTTTCCTCTTTCGGCTAGATCGATGGCGATTTGTCAAAATCCCCAGTGTGGGAGATGCCTTATACATCAAATGATCTAAAATTCTGCTGAAGTGTATTTTCCAGGACTCGGAACCATTCAGTCTGGCAAATTCTATGTATGCTTGTCCGGGGGAATAACACTGACAGGTGCATAAGAAACCAGTACTAATATCCTGTATGACACAAATACAGCTTTGTGCCATAAGTGAACATCCAAATTTAAGATTGACGAAGTCAAGCATTTAACACTGAGCAAAGATAAACCATTTCATGAAATGTATAACAAAATGACATACTTTAATATTTAGTTATATGACCTCTTGACTTGAGAACATTGTGTATCCTCCATGGAATCGAGGAATATAGATTTCTTACATAATTTCTACATTTCTTTGGTGTCTATTCAAAATACCTGTGATTCTAGCCCTAAAAATTCCAAACCTACATGGTATTTTAGTTTGACGAATGCCAGAGTAAAAAAGTGAAACAATCATTTCTTTTGAAGTCAACACTTAGTTCTTTTTGGTGATCAACCATATTGTTTATAATCGAAAGGAAAGTAGGAACCAAAATGTGATTACGTCATCAGAAAGTTACATTTCAGTCAGTGCACTGATCCAATCTAAGGGGCACAACAATCAATATTTTTATTGTTACCCGCTTGCTCAATTAGCACCCCATACAATGCCCCATCTTTTGGATGACGTTTGGACCTTCACTTATGGCACAATTCTGTAGTTGTGTAAGCCCTTGCTGGACTGTGACTCAGACTTCCTATCACTGACTCACTAAGCATCAAATCCTGCTACCGTTGTCATAAACATGGAATTTTCTAAGGACATTTGGTGTCTGATAGAAGTGATTTGGAGATGAAGCATGGACAAGATTTTAATATAGAAGTTAGATTAAAAAATGACTAAGTGCCCATAACTCCGCCAAAAATAATCTGAGCAGAAACTCCTGAAGATAAGCACAACAAGGCTTGGTGACAAACATTCCTGTGAAGTTTCAATGAAGTCCTCCAAGCAGTTTTGGATATGAAGAGTGGAGAAGATTTTGATATAGAAGTTATAGTAAAAAATGACTAAGGGCCCATAACTCTGCCAAAAATTATCCGAGCAGGAACTCCTGACAATATGCACAACTAGGCTTGGTGACAAACATTCCTGTGAAGTTTCAATGAAATTCTCCAGCTCTTGTATTTTATGTCATCTATATGTTTGTCCCTAACTACATGTACATGTACTTGGCCTTTTAACCTTGTGACCTGAAAGACAATAGGGGTCATCTCTTGAACAGGCCAACCTGCAAGTCTGTGAAGCCGATGCCCGAGAGTTCTCTAGTTGACTGGAAACCATTTTTCTGTTAATGGTCACTCTGACCTTGAACTTTGACCAAGTGACTCCTAAAAAGGATACAAGTCATCTACAGGTCATTATCATCAGCATTGCAAGTTTAAGGATCGTAGGTTCAAGCGTTCTCTAGTTATTTCATAAGAAACCATTTTTCAGATAATGATCAATATGACCTTGACCTTTGAACTAGTGACCCTAAAAACTTTAGGGGTGATCTACTGGCCATTACAGTGGAACTTCCGAAAACTGAACAGCCATTGGACCAGCCAAAAAGTTCAGATTTTGGAAGTTTCCGGAATTCAGAAGTCCGAATGATCTTGACAAGTTCTGGTGCCAAACACCAGTGGTTCTTTATGATAGTGAATGCAGTCAGTATTGTTTAGCACAACAGCGTTTGTAACATGGGAAACATAATGCAAAATTAATGAAAACAATTTACAAACCTTCAAAATTGGTTTTGGAACCATTCACAAATTAGTTTTATTTTGTCCTCCAGGGACAGTTTGGTTCTACGATGTTTAGATGATGTCTTGGACATTTTGACTATGAAAATGTTGAAAATTTCATAAAAGCCATAATTCAAAGACCTTTTTATTTGCTCAATTTTGCTGTTTTCACCAACCTCCTTTATTAAAAGTTTGACAAAAAAAAGCCAATTACAGTAACCAACACACAGGCCGATGTTGGCTAATTAATTACGCTTTTTAAGACACCCCAATGACAATTTAATCCTTAAAAAGTTGCTTGTAGCAAACACCTGTTATTAATCGACTAATCATTGCTTTAGTTAATTATACATATATTTGGCTGCATTTCAATCATAAATTGACAACTTGTCATTCTAATGCGTGTCAAAATAAACAATCACTGCTAATTGGTAAACAATAGATACAGACGTGAATTTTTTGCCGCAGGGTTTGCGATCTAAGGTCTGTCTTTTGCACTTTTTTTATTTTTCCAGTATTTGGAAGTAAAATTGCATTGAAATAAACTAAATTTTACGGAAAAATCATTCAGAATTCGGAAGTTCCAGATTTCAGTAGTATGATTTTCATAGAAAACAGATGGAGAAATTTTGGGACCGAGAAAACCGTTCAGTTTTCAGAAGTTTCCTGTTTTTAGAAGGTCCGGTTTTTGGAAGTTCTACTGTACCAACCTGCCCATGAAGATTTAGGGAGCATGGGCCCAAGCATTCTTTAGTTATTGATTGGAAACTGTTGACATTAACCTTGGCTTTTGACCTAAATATCTGAAAGTCTACAGAGGTCAACTATTTATTATTACCAACCTGATACCAAATTTGACAGACCTGGGTCCAAGGATTTCCTAAATATTAAGTGGAAACCATCTTGCTTTTCAAGTTACTGTAACCTTGGCCTTTGATCTAATAACCCTACAAACTACAGGGGTCATCTTCTGGTCATGACTAAACAGCCTATGAAGTTTTGGGCAGCTGGGCCCAAGCATTCTACAGTAATTCATCAGAAACCATTTTGCTTTTCAAGATCACTGTGACCTTGGCTTTAAACCTGATGACCTGAAAAACTATAGGGATCATCTACTAGTCTTGGACAACCTACAGACCAAGTTTTAAGCGTTTTATAGTTATTCATTGGAAACTATTTTGCTTTCCAAGGTCACTGTGATCTGAAAAACTATACGGGTCATCTACTGGTCATGACCAACCTACTCACAAAGTTTGAGGAATATGGGGCCAAGCAATTATATAGTTATTGATCAGAAATGGTTCTGCTTTTCAAAGTAATTGTGACCTTGGCCTTTGACCTGAAAAACTATAAGGGTCATCTACTGGTAAGTTTGTGGAAGGTGGGTCCAAGGGTTCTCTAGATATTGATCGGAAACAAAGTGTCTACCAACCAACCGACCAACATTTGCAAAACAATATGCCCTCTCATCTTCAATGGTGGGGGCTTAAATATTGACAATAGTTTAGCTGAAATCAATAGTTTGTTTTAATGAAAGATGAAGGTATGTTTTATACAAGAGATAATCACAAGAACAAATGCCTATTAAGTGGGTGTAATGTTATAAGTAAATTATTTGAATGTAACACAAATAAATATCTCAATACAAAGTACAGACATATAAATGCATCTTGCTGTGTGATCTGTAAGACTTCACTTAAGTTGTATAGGTACTTTGTAAGTTCAAAAATAATTGGAAGGAAAACATTCAAGAGAATAAACTATTTGCTATACATTGTATTTTCTAAGTAAAAAGAGGCACAATTTGGTCAATACAAGGGAAAGAGTTACGGAACGTATTGTGTTAACTAATAATAATACCAGTAGAGTTTGTTTTGAGTCTCAATCAAATGCATCAACAGGTTCCAGAAATATTCAAAGGAATTTAGATTTCTGGAAAACTTTCAATGTGAAAAGGGAATAACTTTTTGAAATCAAAAGTCAGATGTATGGGACATGACATGTGAACTGGTCTTTTGAGTATCAAAACATGTAACGTTTAAAATGTATATCTGTAGGACTTCAAAAGTATATCACAATTTTAGCAATGTGTCAAGTCTATTTAATTGTTGCCACAGCACAAATTTTCTCAGCACAGGAAAAAACGAAATAATTTGCAATATATCTCCATACTGCCATCTATCCATGTTTCAAGCTTCATGTAAATATTTCAAGCAGTTTTTGAACTATTACAGTTTTTTGCAGACTAAGACGGACATACAGACATGAACATATTGTGTAAACTAATGATAACACCAATAACAAGTTTAAAATGGATATCTATAGTGCTTTAAAAGTATATGAGAATTTTTGAAATATTTCAAGTCTGTTTGTTGCCATAGCAATGAAGCTTAAAATATTGTTGAACATTCTATGAAATAAACAGTATGACAGAAGCTTAAAATAATGTTGAACCTTTTGTGAAACAAACAGTATGACAGAAAATTACATATTCTGTATTTCATCAATTTCCTCCTCTTCTCTGATCTCTATCTGTTCACCTGCCTAAAGCAGGGCTGATATTACACCCAGTGTCTGACTAGAGTCCTGCCCTGTGGCTGCAAGTGTGTCGTAAAAATCTTTTGATCTTATTACTGTCTGTTTGCCACCCTGATTTATAATAATCATTTCAGACCAATCATCCCCTCTCTGTTCACTTATTGTTAGAACAGTGCTTGGCTGGGCTGCCTCTCCAACATTTTACAGAACAACCTCTAGAGGATAATCATGTGTTACTTTCACTTCACTTGCTACTTGTGGGATCCCACTTTGTCCCCCACTTTCATGACTATGAACAATGCCATGTAGATTGCCAAGACCATATGTTGCTCAATTGGACTTTCATAGAAAAATGGCTTCAGTTTCTTCATGTTATAGATTTTATTTGCTCTGGTATTCCTAACTTGTGGTGATGCTTGAGGGGTGTTCAGATGCCTTAGCAATGGTGCTACTCATAAAACTATGCTCCTTCTCAGGTAATTTCATACACTCTTCATGTCTTTTAATCATTTTCTTCTGAAAATCTTCAACTGGGAGCTTATTTAATGATAGTCTTGCAGCCTTGTTGCTTTCATTATCTTTATTTTCAATTGTTTCTTCTTTCACTTTTTGCATGGTATCTTTGGTAATTTTGGGAACTCCATTGATTCTGGATTGAATAACTGCTCATCATTAGTCAGTATTGTACCTTCCTCATACTGTTGATACTGTGGTAAATTTCTCAGCTGTTTTGTTACAATGAAAAGTCCATGTGTACCAAGAAAATGTTTTCGCAGATTTCCAACCAGGGGTGATTCATAGCGGCAGAATTTACATTTGAGCACTGGCTGAAAGATATTGAAAAGATATTATTACACTGCATCATGCTCTTTATATAACTAGAAACACTTTGTGTTAATACACATATGTCATTTGTTCAGCATGTTAGAATTCATTGTGTACTAAGCATCAATTTTGATGACATGCAATTCATTCAAGAATTGTAAAACTTTAAATTTCATCTGTAAATATGTTAGTATTATGGTACATGTACAAAAGAAATTGTCATCCTCTTCCTTGATAATGCACCATTTCTGCTGTAACATTTCATGAGAATAAAACTTGATCTACCTAAATGTCCTCTCTACTCCTAAACTAATTAAATAGCTCACTCAGTGTGGATTTTTCAAAACCCATGGAAACCCCTGGATGAGACTCACCACAAAAATTTTGCTCAAATATTGTTTGAGAGACCCAACAGACTGAAAATTTTGAACACCATGGACATTAATTTACAATAGTTAAGCTTTTCCTCCATGGAAAGCCTTGGTAAATCACGAGAGAACGCAGTGTTAAATCCCTGTGGATCATGGCAAAAACTGCTGAATTTTTTAAAATTTAATAAAACTTGTTAAGATTTAATGAAATAATTGTACAATTTAGAATCCATATTACTAAGTGTTAAGTATATATTGTACCGAACTTACAATTACAGGTCGACTTGTAATAAAATATAAGAATTCATGTTTTCTTGTTCTTTGCTTTATTTTATTGGGTAATGTAAAAAAAGTATATGACGGACATGGGACAATGACAAAAGCTCACCTTGAGCACAAAGTGCTAAGGTGAGCTAAAAAGCCACTGTCTAATTAAATGTAATTTAAAGATATATTTATACTGGTCTAGTTTTATTGACAAAGAAGTCATTAATCTTAGTCTGTTCAGGTTTCTTAATAGATATTTCATTGAGTTTTTCATCAACTGGCTGTAAATCTCACAGCAAAAGATTTCAATTTAAGAACCATATCATTGGCTTCAAGAGATAAATATTTTTGTTTTGTTGCAAGGTCGTTAATCACATCTCCCTGGGAGAAAACGTTGTGTTGAGTTGCTGTGACAGTCTCCACTGTATCGATATATAAAGTTTCAAGTCAATGTCTTGAATTGTTATAGAGTTATGCTCCGGACAAGAAAAATGCAATGGACCAACTCAACACCCAACTGACAGAAAACAGAGTGACTCTTATAATAATATACCCCCTCAAACTTTGTTTGTTGGGGTATAATTAATAAACGTAATAGACACACTACAGCAGAGATTTTCTTTAATCATAAACTGAAGTCTTTTTAAGCAATCAAAGAAAGTCATGAGCTTTCAGGTTCAGAAGATTTAAGAAGAGAGCAATGATGTCCCTAAATTGCTCACCAGAGAATAACTGCTCAAAATGACAAGAGAAATGTAATGGATTCATAATCACAAGAACAAGACAATGCTACATCCTAAAATATCAAAGCTTTAGGTAATTTGGTTTCAAAGATTTAAAAGGTTTCCTATTATAATTTGAAACATCTTGGTAGAACTTCACATGACAATGCCACATACCAAGTTTCAGAACACTCAAATGGTTCCTTCTATAAAAAAACTATATAAAGCTTCTGACCTCTATGGTGAAGCCACTACTCTTTCATCTCCCCAGTACCTGTAACACACTCACTGGTCTGTTCAACTTCCTCTACCTTCTCTGATCTAATATTTTCTTTCTTGTTTCCTCTTGCTTTGCCTCTAGTCTCTGGTGATTCTGTTATTCCTTTCCTTGCTCTTTCAACTTGTATGGTGTCACTTCCTAAAGCACTTGGCTGAAACTGTTTATTACTTGGTGCATCATGTTTCTCTGAATAACTGGGATTACTGATAATCTCACAAGTAATCTTTCTTGTCTTCAGCACAGAGCAATTTTCAGACTTTTCCTTTTTCCTTTTACAGCCATCTTTCAAGCTTCCATCTGTACCAGCTGCATGAAGTAACTGAATGTCAACCGATGACTTCTTGTCTTCAACATCCAAATATCCTTTACTAGTCTTATCTGGGCTACAATAGGACTCCCTGAACTTCTGGTTCTGTTCTGTTGGTGTTCCTTCAGTAATATCAGGTTTCCCAACAGAAGTCTCAGAAGTATGACTTGCTTTGACAATAGTTCCATCTACCTTTGTTTCCTTCGAAATGCTGGCACTTTCTTCACTATCTCCTTTCTCACCACTTAAAGCAGGTATAATAATATTAGCAATCATTCCATCAGATGCTAGATATTGATCCTGTGCTCTTTCGACTGCAATTTTCTGACTGTCTTTGGACAATGCAGACATCTGCTGAAGCTTTGGAAGAGTATTGACTGCCTGGGGACTGTTTATCCCACAACGTCTAGAAGGGGTCCTGAAGCCTGCTGAAACACCTAGATTCTGCTGATCTAATAATGTGTCAAAGTTGTAGTCAGAGGGATACTGAAATGTGCTGACCTCAGCTGTTTCTCCATGACATGTTTCTGCTGAAGCATCCTCAGAATGCTCCATCTCAGTTGCCTTAACACCCCTGGATCAAGTCTGGCTGGAGCATCATACTGGCTGATGAAAATCTTCCATAACAGTTGGTGTGTTCAACTGAACCACTTGAGAGATTTTGACTTGATAAATTAGTTTGACCTTCACCTTGACTGGTTTCATCAGTGTGCTGTTTCTTGGCAGGACTAGATCCAATTGCAGATTGGTCAGATGTCTGTTGACTTTTAACAGAAAGATCAATTTCTGTACTACCTTTCAGATGTTTGTAAGATACTATATCCTTGTAATCCTTGAATAACTCCATCTAACTCTATCAGTTTTGAAAATTGCAAGGTAATATCCATTGTATCCCTGGCAACCAGAAGTTTACCAGTGTAAATATACTTGACAATGTTTGCCAATTCTAAAACAGAAATCCCTTTCAGAGTGATTTTCAAGGCTGATTGCACTCAAAACTGGGGACAATTTTTCCCTGAAGAACTTACTGGCAGCCATCAAGACAACCTGCAAGAAAATGATTCAATTCCTAGGCGATCTCCTTTTAAATAAACAGCTTCAATGACCTTTAAATGGTAATAAATTCTTCATTTAGTTGTTTAGTTGTTGCAGTCAAAAATATTGCTATTATGTAAGTTTACCTTACCTTCAGCATGTACTCTAAAAGTGCCCATCTGCACAAAAGTCATTTTTCCCATCTAGTGCTTAATAATTTAAAATTTCATACAAGTTAAAACAAGGCAGTCTTAACGACAGCTAAATCCCCTTCCGCAGCAGACATGAATGTGTACTTCTTGACCTTTAACCAACCATGACCTTGATGTTGCGCCATGCATATTATAAGCACATAGTCTCATGATAGTAATTATTTGTGCCAAGTTATTTAAAATCTGCCATAAAGTCAAAAAGTTATGGAGAACATTTTAACCTTTATCTTGGGAGAAGCAACCTGGATGTTGGGTTCTGCACATCATGTCATAGTGGTGATCATTTGTGCAAAGTAATTAAAAAACTTTTTGTAAGCCCAGTTAGTAAGTTACAGAGCAGACATGAAATGTGGATATTTGACCTTTAACTGTGACCTTCACCTATGGGGTAACAACCCAATAATTGTGCTCTGCACATTGTCTCATAATGGTGTTCACTTGTGCCAAGTTATTTCCAAAAATTTTCAGCGGTTTAAAAGTTATGGAGCGGACACAAAATGTAGACTTTTTAACACTTGACCTTTAAGTGTGACCTTGACCTTGGGTGTAGCAACCCAATAATTGCGCTAAACAGTTACCAGAGAACGAGATATTCTTGTCTGTAATGACAGTCAGTGTTTGATACTTTTTCTTGCATATTAACATGTAAATCATATTCTGATGGATATTACGAAAATCAGATTTTTTTATTTGGCACTTTTTTTCTTATAGTATCGTTCATAATGGTGAACTGCCATCATCTTAATGAAATATATCATTCATAAAATAGGGGTGGGGAGGGGGGGTGTAAAACGTGTTTTTCTAGCACTGGTGTAAACAGTAGAAAATCCTGTCTTATATGCAAGAATACACATTACTTCAATATATATTTCAGAAATTACTGCCTTATGGTTTCTGACTGGAAGATTTTTATGAAGTTTGTCTATTTAAGTCTAAATAAAACATCTGAACCCCTGTTGGGGCAGATAATGACCCACGCGGCATAATTTGAAAATTTTTTGTAAAGGTCCATAAGACTATGCTTCATCCCAAATTTTGTAACTTTCAACCATATAGTTTCTGACTAGCAGATTTTTCAAGAGTTTGTTTTGGTCTATTTAGGTCTAACTAAAACATCTGAGAGCAGAGCAAAAAATGACCCCTTGAGCAAAATTGGACAAATCTTGGTAGAGGTTCAACAGGCAACGCTTTGTGCAAAATTGAACTCTGAGCTTTTTTGTTCCATTCAAGAAGAATTTCAAAGATTTTCTCATATATTTCTATGCAAACTCATGACCCAAATTCACCACACCTTATGAACCATCACCTCTCCATTCTCAGCTGCCAAGATAACATCACACATGACCCCTTGTTTCTGCAGTGTATGCAACACAGCAAACATTGAGCTGTGATGGCCTGGGGTCTGGATTGTGTAGTAGTCCTCCATCTGTAAGTAGAAGAGAAGTGGTGATTATGTCAATGAGATTGTCCACGTGTTTGATATTTTTTCAACAGATCAATTCATTTAACAAGCACTGCTCTCTATATCTTTTCAAAACTATTCACCTTAGCATCCTACAAATGTATCTAAGAGTAACAAATAAGTGTAGCTGGAAAGAAAACCAAGTAGACCAAGACTCCAAACCTTTTGCAGTTTGTTTAACTGGCTGATCTCACTGATTACCACCATATTTCCATTTGTTCCATCCTTTAGACCAAGCAGTGGCTATTTCATTTTACCAGAGAGTTGCATGTGACAAGTTATTTTCAGTATATTTTCTGAACAGATTTTTTCTAGAATTTGCAAAAAGGAAGTATATTCCTTTTCTACAAGGAAATATTTTTATAAATAAAGCATTCTTTGAAATATGTTTGATATACATTCTTATAGTTGTTTTGTTGTAACTATACAATTAATTAAGGCAAGTCATAAACCTTCACAGTATGTGAAGAAAACAGATAAGGTTTCAGAATCTGAAAATAAGTAAAAAAAAACTGCCATAGTTTCTAATCATAGCTAAGTCTGTAGTTTGATTTAACTTTGTCAACTACTGACTTCACATGCAAAGACAGTAATAACAAAGGATTCTTTTTAAGTAAACGGGCAGAATTTCTTAAAATTTCCAGTAGATGACTTGATCATGAACAATGGCGGAGGCACAGTGAACTATAAATACAAGGAAAGACTTCTCTACTCTCTGGGATGATATCAAATCACCAGACAATCAGTTATCA
Source organism: Cyclina sinensis (assembly GCA_012932295.1). Classification (NCBI taxonomy): domain Eukaryota; kingdom Metazoa; phylum Mollusca; class Bivalvia; order Venerida; family Veneridae; genus Cyclina; species Cyclina sinensis. The sequence continues at coordinate 13,184,959 of JAAONU010000019.1, forward strand.
CTTTCTATATAATCTTTAAACAAACACTTTCATCTGATCCAGTCAGCTTTGCAATGGTTGCATCCCAAGCAGAAATTTTAATAACATGTCTTTAAAATCAACATTACTTTTAACAAGAACTCTTGCAAATCTCTGTATATTTTGTTTATGAATGCTATGTCCCTCCCATGAAGGGGTTCACTGTGCAACCTCACATGCTAATTCTCAACCAAGACCTGTCGTTGTGAATGGACACATGCCTCAAAATGTGACCTTGTCCTCTAAGCTGGACACCTGATTCTTGCGCATGACACGTCATCATCATGAGCAACACATTTATACCATGTCATTTTAAAATACATAACAGAATTGTTGACTGGACATGACCATCAATGCACTTATATCAAAATTTCCTTTCAAAGTCCAAGTGTGATCTTGACCTTTGACCTACAAACCAGGGTCTTGCATGTGACACATTGTCTTAATGTGCCACACATTTAATGCAAAATTATTTCAAAATCCATCCACCAATGACAAAGTCATGGACTGGACAAAAAGCTGACAGATGGATGGACTGGACAGATGGATGGACAGACAATGAAAAAAACTATACGCCTCCCTTCAGGGCCATAAAAAGAATATTGTTGCATGCCCAGCTAGATTGGGGCTATTCATTTCTCAAATTTGTAACTTACTAAATAAAAACTTAGGGCTTCTGTAGCTCACTGTAGCTGAATTTCCTCAAACTTGCACAAAGACAGAATAAAACTAAAATTTGCTGCAGTATTAAATAATTCATGTCAGTTTCACTACAAATTTTTTTTTTGAGGTTGAGTTGTCCAGGACAATTACTGACTATTGCAAAACTGAGTTGTTCCAAAAACAAAGTCAGATATCCATGTGAAAAGTATAACACTTTACAATGAACATTACTTTTTTTTCTTCTTTTTATGAACAAAAAATGCAAAACATAATTTTATACAAACACATTTTAAATGAACAATACTTTCATAGATCTTTAAAAACTCTTTCAACAGAAATTGAGTTCAACTAGAAGACAATGACTGTGACAGCAAATATATGGATTGATTGATATCATAACATACTAATTGACCTATGACTTGAAGAAAGCTGCATCAAACTTCAGTGACTATGTCACTATTTGAGAAAAGTCTGGTTACCTAGGGGATGTGTTTCCAGTTCAACCAAATTTTTTTTTTTATCAAATATACAAACGATTTTAAGATGTTGATTCATTATAACTATTATTAAGATTAAAATGCTTTCAAAAGTAAAAATGACAGAAATATTCAAGTCTTTGGGAAAAAGAACCTTTTTCAATAAAAGAAAACTGGTACTAATAATCAAATCTTGACCTCCCTAACCAAAATATTTTATAAGTCACTTGTATGTTATTATAAGTAGCTTATAAGTTGCTTAGTTAATTCACATATAAGCCACTTATAAGCCTTATACTTATTTAAATACAAATTAGATGAAAGTGACCTATAAGAGACTTATATGTTACTTATAAGTCTATCTGTAAGATTCAAATAAGTCACTTATAAGTGGCATATAAATGACATATAAGTCTATTTGTAAGTTACTAATAAGTCACTTAAGTCTCAACTCTTTCAGATGCCATATTCAAAATTCAAAATAAACAGGAAGTGTTAAACTCTTTTTTTGATTGGTGAACATCATAAAAAACTTTAACTAGAGAACCAATCAAGAGATTTCTCACAACTGACAGTTCCTGGTTTAAACAAGTGTAAGTCACTTATAAGTGACTTATATGTGGAAAATTTGACAAGACTGAAATGACATATAAATCGCTTATACTTATAACAGACTTATACAAATTTTATGTTTTTTTTTTTTTTTTAATAAGTGACTTATATGTAACTTATAGGTCCCTTAAAATTCAAGTATAAGTTGCTTATAAGGGACATATAAGTCACTTAAAGTCATTTTGGTAAGGGCACTTATCTTAACAAATCAATTAAGTGTTGTAAGTTTGCATTGTTCTAAGACTTTTTTCTACATATATTAAAATATGAAGGGGTTGCAAAAATATATGACAAATGGAATTTATCTGAGATTTTAACTCACTGCTTCATCTTTAATGAACTAAATATTTTTTGGAATTCGTTGCCTTCATTTTGTAAATCTTGTCATTAATCTAACCAACTTTTTCTAATGAATAATTGTGATAATTAAAAAATATATATCAAAGAATTTTTGCCATGTTTGTTGTACTAAAGTGTATTTACGATTTTTTTCACATATGCATTTTTAAAACTCTTTCCGCAGCAAAATGTCGCATGAAGTCACTATAAAAATTATCATACCATGAAAACTTGTAGGACAATCACTGTGTCTAACTTTGTAATAATACTAAGAGTTCACTAACATGAAATGGAAATTTTTTGTCAAATGTACTATTTTGATTTGTAATTATTTGTGTATTATCTATTGCTTATTTTAATATAGGATATACGGAGTTCAAGGCTTTCAATGTATTTAAATTAGAGTTAATTAAATATAACGGGATATATCGGAAAAATAATACAGATATCCAGATACCTGTATTACACTAATGTTTACCTATGCACCGTTTACCTCATTCCAGCAATTAGAAATCGGACGACTGTATGGTCAGTTAGCATTCTGATTGAAATTTACGTCAAATTTGATTATCTTAAGTTGTTCATTGAAAAATGATATTTCAATCACTTGTATAAAACTTGTTTCTCTAATAAGTAATGTTGGTCATTTCTCACAAAGTATGCAGGTTATCGCTCACAACAACTTCTAATTGGGCATTTTCCATACATAAAATTGCAACTTGTCATTGGACTTGGGAAAAAGACATCACCTATCAAAAATTTTCTCGATGTCTCTTTGACAAGTCTGATAAGTTGGACTAACTTACCAGTGAAACCCACCCACCCCGCCTCCACATGACATAATAAACACAAGAGGTGAGCAGTAGAATCAGGAGATAGTTAAGGCGGATAATTTTTTTTTTCAAATTAACAAATTTCCACACAAACAACATTTAAAGTAATGCAGGACATTCATAACGAATGTTTTGATTCAGGGTTACACTGAATACCAAAATAGACGTTTTTACTGGAAATACATTCTATTACCAGAACAGACTTATTTTATGTACACAAAACATAACAGTGTGAAAGACATCAACTTTAGAAGCTTACATTGAATACATTAAATTAAAATATTACTTAGTTATTACACTGTTAGTGATTATAGGAATTAAAATGATTTTAGGGAGGGTTCCCATGCAGGGGGAGCAGTGAGGGAGGTACCTACCCTAAGTAAATCCAATGTGTAAGTAAATAGTTTCTAGGATAAGAACTTTTTTCCTATATATGTCTTAGCAAAATCAATGACCCCTGGGGTGGGGCTAATTTTGACCACAGGGACATGGGTACCAACAATCTTTGTAGGGGTCTTGCTGTTGATCAAGTATTCCAAGTTTGAAGGGAATATCTCTGACACTTTTTGAGAAATGGACATTAACAATAACGGTTAACCAAGAAATTCAAAGTTGAAAAAGGGGCATAACTTTGCAAAACCATTTGAGGGTTATCTCAGTGGTTAGTATAGAGTTTTTGGCCTGTCTGAATTTATTACCTTTGTGGTCAACGACTTTCAAGCAAGAAGACAACATAAATACATTTTGAATGAAACATGAATTTAATTGAATATATAAATATAATGACAAGCTAGACTTCATTATTTCTGTTTATTTTCACCTTGTTAAACACTGTCAGCTGAAAATGGACTGATACTTCAAGTTACTTTGTACAGTATTAAAACTTTTTTAGAAATATTTACAATTTTTTTTTAAAAAAATGAAAACAATTTTTATGCTTATTTACTTTTTGACTCCAGTTGCAACCTCTATAAGTAACACGCCAAATGATATATATATATATATATGACTTTATCTGCACATCATCTTCTAGAATTAAAATTTTAACTAAATGTGAATGTCAGTAAAGCAAGCCGTCCATGTGACCAAAGGATATACTGCTTGTAGCAGTGTAGGCCTGGTGTCTGTTTTTCTTTCATCAATTACAAATATGTCCCTTCCATATAGTCCTGCAAGGGCAAGAACTCTTTCGTCAAGGATGAGCACTTCAAAGTTCTAAAAAATAGTGAGAGATATAACTGTTGATACAAATACCACTTCCAGGAGGTAAATGTACAAACAATCAACATAAACTTATCCCCTAAGACTTACTAATATGTATAGTGCTACATGTTATGTCAAAGAATAAATTAGATATAAATAAATATGTTTACATAAAGTATCAAGCTGTATTTATGAACAAGGTAAAAACAAGTCTGAGTATACTTTACTTACTGCTTGTTTGGAGATATATCTTTGTTTTTGCTAGCATTTCTTTTCAAGCTGTGTTGGCATCTCCCTGCACAATCCACAGACACACCAGTCTAGTGCACTGTCCCCTGGAGTTGGATGGTATCCACCAGGCTGATGTTCTGCAGGCCTCAAAATGTCAAGCATTATCCCTGGTTGCATTTCTATAGCCATACGCAGTGTTTCCTGAACATGCTCTATGCTCTTGCTCTGTACCTCAACCTGTGAAATCAGAAGTTTTAAAATATAATGATTTGTGAATAAGAAACAAGAACTGTGACTGTAAGATGGCAATGCCCCCAAAGTGGTGCTTTGACTTTGGGCTGAGGACCAGTCATTCAAGGGTCAAGGTCAAATTAATATAGGTCAGTGGGAAGGTCTTGTCCACAGGGGTGTTGTGTCCAAGTATGAAGTAAATCGACTTTCTAATAAAGAGGTTATGGCTAATGTTAAAGTTTTTGGATAATTGGATCTTCAAGGTAAAGGTCATTCAGGGGTCAAGGTTAAATAAATATAGGTCAGTGGGAAACTCTTGTCCAAAACGGTGTTGTGTCCAAGTATGAAGTAAATCCATTCACTAATGAAAAAGTTATGGTCAATGTAATTGAACCTTCAAGGTGAAGGTCACTCAGGGGTTAAGGTCAAATAGATATAAGTCAATGGGAAGGTCTTGTCCAAAGGGATGTTGTGTCAAAGTATGAAGTAAGTCCACATACTAACAAGGAAGTTATGGTCAATGTTAAAGCTTTTGGACAACTGGACTTCAAGGTGAAGGTCATTCAGGGGTCAAGGTTAAATAAATATAGGTCAGTGGGAAGGTCTTGTCCAAAAGGGTGTTGCGTCCAAGTATGAAGTAAATCCACTTACTAATGAAAAAGTTATGGTGAATGTAATTGAACCTTCAAGGTGAAGGTCACTCAGGGGTTAAGGTCAAATAGATATAAGTCAATGGGAAGGTCTTGTCCAAAGGGATGTTGTGTCGAAGTATGAAGTAAGTCCACGTTCTAATAAGGAAGTTATGGTCAATGTTAAAGCTTTTGGACAATTGGACTTCAAGGTGAAGGTCATTCAGGGGTCAAGGATAAATAAATATAGGTCAGTGGGAAGGTCTTGTCCAAGGGGATGTTGTGTCCAAGTATGACATAAATCCACTAATTAATAAGGACGTTATGGCCAATGATAAAGTTTTCAGACGGACTGATGGAATGACGGACTGAGTAAAGGACAGTTAAAAACTACATGTCTCCCTTTGGGGGCATAAAAATTATCTTTTTCTTTATAACGCATGTTAACCAATGTAACTACCTTGACAACTTAAAATATGAATACACTCAAAAATACAGTCCTAAAACTGACTGGCATGGCATTTGCGACACTCTGAATTATATATATAATTTGTCCGAGTACTGTACCGATAGTGCGATACCTATTACAATCATATCTTTTTGTCAGCCAAATATAAGAGGGATCAGAAAAATCCCTTCCACCTCATACAGAAAGAATCAAGCATTGTGAGAAACAAAGCACGCTATACCAGTTTATTGATGGAATCAAATGAAATTCAACTTACTGATGTGCTAAACATTTTTCCTCCTAGTTTGTTGTCATTTCTAAATATAAGTTTTCCTGGTGTTTCCGTATACAAATAAGATGTTCTGAATCAAACCGACTGATCCCGGTTGTTTGAAAAAATGGTAGCTTATTAAATAACTGGCAATATATCCAGTTGCATCCATTCACTACGGGGTATAAAAACCTGAATCCATCGCGCAGTTCATCGATCCTTCTCCAGGGCATACTATTGATTTTTATAAAAATTTATGAAAACAAAAATGTGAGGTAAATTGCTGTTGCTGAACAGGATTATAACTTTACACTATATACATATTAATCAATACAATTTAATCGGATCAATTATTTCTATGTTAATGCAATTTTTTCAATCAGGCTATAAATATTTAATAGAAAATTTACACTAATACACTGTTCTCACATGCAAACACACATTCGCCTTGGACATTTTCATTTTAAGTGGTTGAAATAAACAAAAAAATATAGTTTTCAAAGTTCTTTTTTGGTACACCACTCTATAAACTAGGGATGTAAGTGAATGTTCGAATGTTCGGATCCAATTAAAAACAAGGTAACAACAGATACATGGACCTCAAATGTTACTGATAGTTACCTTACTGTCACCGAGCACCATGCTTCTAGTGACTGGGACATTCAGGGCAATGTGCAGGTTACTGGAGCCATGCCTGTGAGACACACTGCACTGAACAACGCAGCCCGCCTATAGGATACTGTGAAGAAGTTCAGGTTGCAAGGGAAGGTTGACACATGCATGCATGATAATAAACATAACATGGAATGTGCAGGGGAGCTATGTGAGGACTGTTTCGATGTCGGGGTGCTTTGGGCATACTCTGCAGCTCATAATCAAACCTGCCTTGGAACTACCCAGCATGGCTTAGGTAGTTTCTAACATGGGAACTTGTTGGGCACTTCCGTCTTTCCACTACATTGACGGTTGCACACATAGTATGCTTGAATGACTTGTGCAACAAAGAAGGGCACTGACAGATATTTTGCTGGATATGTCTGTCATCAAGAAAACAGATGGACAGCTGCTACCGACCAACAGTGAATATGAAACAGCTTCTGACCTGGTAGGCATCCTGACGCCCCTTATTGAGACTACTTCTTACATGTGTACATGAGTCACATGTGCCGATCACTGAGGTGTACCCTATCATTTTTGGGCTTGTGGATGGGCCCCTCCCAGGGCCAGATCCAGAAATTTCTGACTGTAGGGGCTTGGGGGAAGGTACGGAAGGGGGTGACCTATGTGCACACTGCATCATGATCAGTCTGGAGAACTCTCGGATAATCAGTGCCACTGAATATACAGTACATTGTATACACGGCTATAAAGTTGCGAACTCGTTATCAGTTGTTATGCAATTTTGCATGACCGTTGCAAATTGAAAGGTTGATTGTGTTTCTGTTATGAGTGAAAAGAGCTGAAAAAATGTTTTAGAGTCTCCAAAAAAAAGCCCTTTTATTTTTTTTACAAACGGGCCAGCTGGAGGTGTGGGGGGGGGGCTTGGGCCCCATAAGCCCCCCGGTTAATCCGTGCCTGCCTCCGATGTGCTAGTGATTACAGCTAACTTATGGGTAGCGTGGAAGATCTAATATTCAGTCATATATTATTCAAAATGTGACAGATAAATAAACCTAGTCATTGTTTGTGCTTATTCTATATTTCCTTAGCTTTTCGACTTACTCAGCATTAATTTAAATTGAGTAGTGAATTACCCAATGAGGATACCAGATATCCAGAAATACACTTGGTATCTGTGCATCTAGAGCACTTGTATCTTATCACGGTAAAACTATTCTATGTCTAGAAGTTCAGCAGAAACTTTTTCAAGTTTGAAATTTATTCGAAAGTTTAAATGCAAATTGATCCGAATATTTGAATGCTGAAATGGGCTTATTTTGCCATCCCTACTATAAACCTATACTTTGTTATATGAACAAATGTTTTATACATTTTATAACACAATTTAGCTGTAACAGGTCTATTCCAGTAAATGAAAGTCTTTTCTGGTATATTCCTGTAAAAAAGTCTACATGTATTTCAGTATTCAGTGTAACCGTTTTGATAACAGTCTCATAGACAAATAGTTATATATATATATATGTATATATTTGTTGAGAATGTGCAGAAAATTTTTCTGTGAAAATTTCATTATCATAAGACTATGTTTCAGTATAAATGCAGAGAAATTGTATTTTTCATCAGTTGAGGTACCCTGTAGTCTCAGTATTTCGACTGCAAGACCGACCAATTTACAAACTGATTTACATAGATGTTGCCTTTACGACGGGCAACCATTTTCTATATAGTAAAAAGCCCTGGTGCACAATTTGTTGGGCAAAGGTACCCTGTTACTCTCCCACATGGAACATTAGTCATTACTTCCCTATCACAAAGACAGGAGAGGTAATCTCTTTTTTTGCTCAAATTTCTTCCAAAAATAAAACTGAAAACTATCACACACCACAAGTGGAATGTTTCAGCATGACCCTTAAATAACTTTTTTTTCTATTTCGTTTTTATTTCTTCTCTGCTTGCATTAAACAATTGTTTAACAATGAAAAGCCATCGAGCTGATCCGCCATGGCATTGGGCCCATTTTTCAGAAGTCTACTTCATCCAAAAGTAATTCAGTTATGTTATCCTTTTCAAGACTTTACATAATAAAGTTTAATATCAATAATAATGTTTCAATTATTTACATACCATTTATCGTATTTATGATATCCAAAAGCAGAGATTTGACAGTATATTATGATTTTTTCGTGCACACAGCCGCCACGGACAGTGTTCCGTTTACAAATGGCGTTAAGGGAGCAGCAAGTGAATTAAAAAAAGTCAGCAATTATAGACCTGTAAAAGAACGCAAGTGTTTAATATATCTTTCTGTTAGACCTTTAATAGAATTATTTCTCCATTAATTAAGCTGCAAAGAGCGGGAAAAAAACTTGTAAGAGAGACTCGCTTTTTGTCTATCCGTGAATGTTGGCAATCTGTGACTTTTTTATAACTTATCCCACCTTGATTTATATGCAGACAGTTAACAGTACCGACAGGCAAGATTCCGATGATGGTCGAAAGTAAATAAACAAAAGGTAAACCCACCAAACTCACCCACCGTCCCTCTCCTTTTTTCAATCTGATAATTTCAAGTGGGCTTCATGTTTTGGTTACTTTACCCTGCTTCAGTTATTCTCAACTTTTACTGCCTATTTTCCTTTTGTTAATCTTTTTTTTTTGTTTAGTTGCTTACATACATCCCGCTTATGTATTCGCTTCTCTTGTTTAGCCTAAGTTATGCTTCATGTCCATCTGCTGCATATCATAAATATCTGCTGTTTATATCATAAACTCTACCACGGGCTTAAACATAGGTCCAATCCCAGTAGGCAGCAAGAACTTAAAACACTCAAGTCATCCATTCAGAAACAAATTAGGTCCTCATACTGGTCATATATGGAAAATGTCATTTTCAGTCATGATTCGCAGCCTGGTAGAAATAAGAAATTTTATAGCTTTATCTAACATAACAAGAAAGAAAATGTCGGCATAGCCCCTCTTATATCAGATGGGGTCATCCATACAGACCCCGTCTCCAAAGCAAATATTCTAAACAATCTGTCTTTTCTCCCCCTAAGCCATTTTAGTCTTTCCCATCTTTGCTCCAGAATAATAAACCTGTCCCGCATAAAGATGGATAGAATAATGGTTACCACCGAAGGAGTTCAAAAACTCCTTCAAGTTCTGTCACCACACAAGGCGAGTGGCGCTGATGAATTATCCCCCCCCCCCGTGCCCTTAAGGAACTACATCATGAAATCGCCCCTGTCCTGACACATAATTAGGTTATCCCTGGAAACTGGCATAGTCCCAGAAGACTGGAAGGAAAGCTACAGTAGCCCCAGTTTTCAAAAAAGGTCTTTAATCAAAACCAAGCAATTACAGGCCAATATCATTGACCTGTATTGCATCTAAGCTCGTAGAGCACATTGTAGTGTCCAACCTGGTGTCCTTTCTTGACAAAAATAACTTGCTTAGCCAGTTTCAGCATGGTTTCAGATCAGGTCACAGCTGCGAAACTCAGTTGGTAAATTTCACACAAGACCTTTTCCACAACCTAGAATCACGGCTCCAAAGAGATGTCATTGTTATGGACTTTTCCAAAGCATTCGATAAAGTTGACCACCGTCGTCTCCTATTTAAGCTACAACAATTAGGCACCAATACCCAAGTGGTCAACTGGGCCAAGTCCTTCCTCTCAAACAGGTCCCAAAAGGTAGCAGTAGAAGGTCACCTTTCCAGTGAGCTTCCAGATCTTTCTGGAGTTCCACAGGGGTCAGTAATTGGGCCTTGCCTCTTCCTTATCTACATTAACGATCTTCCATACTCTGTTAAATGTAAGACCAGAATGTTTGCTGATGATACAATAGTTTACCAAACAATCCATTCTAAAAATGATAATATAACCCTCCAACAAGATCTCCATAGTATAGAAGCATGGGAAATAGTCTGGTCCATGGAATTTAATCCTGATAAATGCGAAATCCGCTACTGCAGCCAAGTATTTAGGTGTCACAATTACCCCAGATCTAAATTGGTCAAAACATATTGATAACATTTCCTCCAAACAACGTCCAGTCTCAGGTTTATACAGCGAAACGTACGCCCCCAGCTTGAGTACTGTTCTAGTGTATGGCATCCCTGGCAGAAATCCCAATCCTATAACATCGAAAGAGTGCAAAGGTCAGCAGCCAGGTAGGTCATGAACGATTATAGTTACACTAGCAGTGTCACACAAATGCTGAAAGCCCTTGAATGGCAATCCCTAGAGAAAAGAGGGTTAAAAAACTCCCTACTCATGTTTTATAAAATAAGAGCCCAAACAGTTCCAGTAGATATCAGTCAACTTTTACCCACTAGGGACCCTAACAATCTCATCCCCTACTCTAAAACTCAGTACTTTGCCAATTCCTTCTTCCCACGGTCTATTAGACTCTGGAACTCCCTGCCCCCCGAGGTCAAATCTAGCCCCAGTCTCAGTATATTCTCTGAGAGACTGGCGGCGGTCAATCTGTAAACTCATCTCTGTTTTTACTTTTTAACTGTAATATACTATGTCTTATCTTTTAATCTTTTAACACATGTAACATAAACTGCTTTAACAGCTTGCTCACCGACTGTTAGCTCATTAAACACCCAGTCATAATCGGAAATCGATTGTTGGGTTATACAGTAGATGTAGATGTAGATTATGTGTTTTTGGAGATCTTGTGATGAAGCTGCTGGTCAGTTCTTCCCAAATCTGATTTGGAGGGATAACTTATTTTTTTTATTGGTCACACTATTGTGTTTCTTTTCGTCCTTCAGAGTTTTACTTTTTCTTCCTTTTAAAGCAGTTTTTAGACCTGACCCCAGGTCAAGATCAGCAGCCTCAACACAGGTTTTAACCTAATTATAGTCCTGTTGTCTGCTTTGTGCTACTTGTTTGCATGTTCATTTTCAGTTATTACCAAAGACCTTTCCGATTTTAATTAGCATAGCTTGATTCAAGAGATTAAATTTTATAATTATATATTATAACAATGCATAGATATATAATTTATTTAATTTCATTTCATTCCATTCCATTCCATTTCTTGTTTTTAGATCTTGTTTAGATCTCTTGATCACAATAATTTCGCTTTAATATTCTGGTACATCTTATATGCTTGTCATTGCAATGTGTACTCCTGCCTTACTTGCTTTGTATCATTGTTTAGATGGGTTGGTATAAACTGCATGGCGAAATGGGGAAAATGAAGATAAAAAAAATCAAAATACTGATATTATCCTTTAATAAAGATAAAATATCTAAAATTGATCAAAGGCAAACTGTTGTAAATATTTCATATGTTTTCAGAATAAATATAAATTAAAACAATGTACGGTAAATTTCACTTTGACCATTTGCTTTCAAGTTCTTGTTATGGCGAACTTGAAAAAGGCTGAGCGACTGCGAAATGGACAAAAATGTCGAACACATTTCAATTTTTAATTACAACTAAACAACTTATCGTTTTGTTAAACTGTCAAAACACATATGACTAGAAGTTGAATTTATGAATTTATCTTTTGTTATATATTTTAAAGATGCACTAAACATGGGCGAAACTGGATCTAACTCGGCGAAATGAAGATATAATCCTGATTACTCAGTTAGTATTTATTATGGCGAAATCAAGAAGATCGACGGAAAACGGAGAAAAGTACAATAAACTGTCTAATAAAATGTTGAAGTCCCACTAGAAATTAAATTTATTCAATATAATGGTATCATAAAATAATAATTGAAATACCATTTTTTTAACCGTATTTATTTTTATTCTAAGGTATAAATCAAGATATATGGATATTGGTTTAAATGGAAATATATTTACACATTGAACAAGAGAAGTGAAAACTTCTTTAACTGTATGTCAGGAAATGTATTGTTCGATACTTTAATACATGTATTATTAACAGAGTTGCGGCATGTATAATTAAGTTACTGTTACACATGTTTTGTCTCAGCGAAATAGAGAAGACAGTCTTAGATGGCAATTATATATATCTTATAATTTATTTATAATTTAGCTCTGAGCGCTTGGCGCTTGGGGTTCTGGAGCGTTTAGCTCTATTTTCTTTATCTTCTAGCACGATAACCGTTCATATTATCACGACTTATTATTTTCTTCATAAATTAACACGTACAGCGCTTGGTGATTGGGGTTCTCGAGCGTTAAGCTCTCTTTTCTCTTCATTTTCTAACAGGATAACCGTTTATTTATTCAGACATATTATTTCCTTCATATAATATATAACAGTCTGCGCTTTGCGCTTGGGGTTCTGGAGCGTTCAGCTCCTTTTCCTATTATTTGATTAGGTTTCTTTCCCACCGTTGGAGTTTTAATTTTAATGACAGTTCTCATTGCATCAATTGATGTGATTTAATTTTTTGCTTCTCCCTTTGTCCGACAAAAATTTCTTTTCTTTGAATTCTCTTTGCTACTCACTTAAATTAGTCAAAGATTCAATATCGATGTAATGGTGACTGAATGCTGTGTCTAGTTTATAGTTTCCTCTGTTTCTTATCGCACGACATCAATCAATTTGTTCACTTTCAACCTTTTTATAAGTGTGTCTATAAAGGTTAGTATATCCTGCATCTTCCATTCTATGGCAGTTTTCACTTTCACTGTTGTTGTTAGTCCAGTTTGGGGGAATTTTTACTGACTTTGCCGGTTTCATGACGTGTTCTGTAAGTACTGGAATCATTTTTTGTTCAAAGTACGGAAGAAAACTTTTGTCCTTTCTGGTCCGAACATTTTCAACAATGTACTCGCGTAACCGTAATATTCTCGTGTCTAGTGTATCGACATCCTTGCTGTAAACTTTTCCTTCCGAATTGAATATTGATCTTAAAATCTGCTGTCTCACATATAGAGGATATCCGACTTGTTCTTCCATATATTTATTGGCATTCTGTTTGAGATGACGAATACAAAGCACGTGTGTACACCCAGAAAAGCACCTTATAATAGATGATTGAAAGGAAGCTTCCTCGTCTGAGCCAATAGTTATTTTTCTGATTTCCCCCTCTGTAAATTTATCTGCTATTTCATGAAGAAAGGTTGAGTACGTTTTGGTGGTCTTCCTTTCGGTCACTACATTCCGAACTACTGGTTACTGTGTCTTCTTCCTGCTCTGTGCTTTCCGAAAATCATTTTCTTTGGCGCTTTCAGGTGCAGTCAGAGAGATATTTTCACAACTTGATATAAATTGAATTTCAGGGGAAAACTGCATGACTTTAAGGAATTTTCCGGAGGGGAGATGCCTGTAAACAGCCCGATGGTACAAGATTTCAAGTGATCATTTGAAGTAACATCCTTAATCTTGAGTTGGAATTCTTTTTGCATACTATGACTATGTTTCATCTCATTCCGCCTAACTTTCTTCTACATAAGTAATGCAGTTCAAAATACTGTCAAACTGAAAGGGAAGATACGATATGCTAATTTGTATCTGCTAATTCATGTTGTTCTCATGTAATGTAATTTATACAGTGTAAGTCGGCTTTAAAAGCTCTTCAGAGCTTTCTTTTCATGTGTTTGTAACCCGACTTCATAAAATAAATATTACAATGAACTTGACTTTACTTGACTTGGCTTCGAGATTTGTAAAATCATTGTGGATCTAATTCCCATTAAAACTTAACAAAGATAGGGAATTTTTTTTTAAAAAAAAAGTTCAAACATGTATACATAGTTGGAAGCTAAAGTTATCCCTTGTCAGCAAATATCTTTTTAGGAAGACTTAATTGGAGATCACTGCAAATAGATTGGTAGTGCGGATGCAAGGGAAGCACTACACTTCACTCACATGACAAAATTACTTGATAAAATTACTATCTAAACAAATTTAATCTTTTACCTGGTAACCAAAAACGATACAAAAGTTTGTGTGTTCGAATGAGTATCAATAATAATAAGAAAAAACGAAAATCTCGATTTTTCGTAGAAATAGTAAATGTAACAGTATTATGTCACTGTGACCCCGTAGTTTAAAGGTCAAAGGAATGCCTTACACTTTTTTACATTTAAAAATGTATTTATAATTCATGTCTGTTGTTACGTTGTAACCTTGATGAAATAAAGTGTTTTGTATTGTATTGTATTGACAGAATTTATTCATGTCAGCATTCATCATAAATAAAAAAACACTGACAAACGAAAAAAAAACACAAAATAGCACAGCTGTAACATTATGGTAACATTGACACTTTTTGTGTAATGTGCTGATTAATCACTTAAAGATGTTTTCTTTAAAAAGTTTAAATAAAAATTTACCCTTTTTTGTAAACATTATATTGTAGAGAAAATGAGTAATCATTTGACCTTTTTCTAATCAGATCTCTATAATCAACAACAACAACATAATCTACGCAAATTTTCATCAAACAGTTGTAAATTGTCACATTGTTTATTCAACCTGATTAAGCTTAAATCTGTTAGTTGACTTACATGGTAAGTTTTGTCACTTTTAGATCTCCAAATGTATGGCTGAATTATGCCTAAATAGCATTATTACATTGCCTACTATATGGAAAATAATAGTAATGATGATGATTATGGGTGCTTTCACAAAAAATGAAAACATTACTTTTCTTTAAGATAAAAATCATATACTGTCCCACGCAAAATAAAGGTAACAAAAAGAGGTGTTTTTAAAACATAAATTTTACACTTTATACTCATTTTAGATTAATGAACTTTGGGGTGTTGCAGTTAAGTATAAATTACTCAAAATATAAGTCAAGCGCAAAGACTATTTATTCATTGATGCTTTAACATAACATAACATAACATAACATATTGTTTATTGCATTAAATATCACATACGACATTTATAGCAACAACAGAAAATATACATAGCAAAAACATGAAATTAACAGAGAAAGCAATTTGGTACAAAAAATATATATGTAAAATATATATACACATATTCTTAAGTAAGTATTATTTATTGTTAAAACAAAGTAATTACAACAGTTACCATAGGTCAAAATAAACATTTAATAGAATTTCTTGTTTTGCTTGCTTGATATAAAAAGTTTGCAATGTTTCTGTGTCTTTTCATAAGCTGCTCGAATTTATGGATGTTTGGCCAATGACAAAAAAAAGCGTTTGAAATATTTATTTCTTAAATCTCTATATTTTGGACACACAAGTAAAAAGTGGTATTCATTTTCAATTGAATTCATTGTACATTTATAACATATTCTTTGGTTTCTTGGGGTGTTATTATATCTCCCAATTTCTATGTTTAATTCATGAGAAGAAACACGAAATTTAGTTAAAGTAATTCTTAATTTTTTATCTTTGATGTGGTTCAGATATTCTTCAAATTCAAACTTATGCTTAAATATTGAATAAAGTTTGAAGTTTGGGTTTGTTGTTGATACATGCATACCAAGTTTGGTAACAGTTGTCAAGTATTCGAATTTTTATTTGTTGCAACATAGTTTTGGAAATTTTTTGCTCAATCCAGATATTTGACATGCCAATTTGGTCTAAATTGTGTTTAATTTGATATGCCAAATTATCACTGTATAAAATCCCAGGGTCAACTTCATCTTTTAACATTTTGTAAGTTTTGAATAAAATTGATGTGTTTTCACTGTTTATATTTTTTCTGTGAATAAACATAGGAATTCGCCCCAATTCTCCATACAAGGCATTTAAATGCGTAGATTTTTTAACATGTAACAGCTTTCTACAGAATTTGGTATGAATAAGTTCTATATCTTTTGAATTGCAATAACCCCACACGATATGAAGTGACTTAGCAGCATGAGTTGATAATCTCTTTTGTGTTCTATTCCAACGGTTGTTTTTAAACAAATAAATCCCTAGATATTTAAAACAATCAACTAGTTCTATAACGGTATTGTTAATGTAAAAATTATAAAATGTGGGTCTGCCCAATTCAAAAATCATACATTTGGTTTTCTTCACGTTAAGTTTCATCCCCCACATATGGCAGTAGTTCTGAACGTCCGTTAGCATAGATTGTAGTGATCGTGGATTTTGTGCAAAACGTATTGCGTCGTCAGCAAATAATAAAAGAAATATTTGGAGTTCGTTCAGTGTCATTATACCGTCTAGATTAGAATTTATATTTTGAACAATGTCATTTAAGAAAAAAAGACAAAGCAGGCTGCTTGACGGGTCCCCTTGTTTAACTCCAATGTGACTGTTTATAAAATCTGACATTTGACCTTTGTATCATATAAAAGATTTTATACAATTGTACATGGATTTCATAGCTTTAATCATCATGGAACTTACATTTTCGTTCAAAAGTTTTTGCCAAAGATAACATCTATCAATTCTATCAAACATTTTTTCCCAGTCCAAAAATGCAACATATAGCTTTTTACGATCTTTAAGAGTTCTATAAATAAGAGAATGTAAAATGAAAATACAATCAACAGTAGATTTTCTCTTTTGGAAACCGAATTGATTGTCGATGATTATATCGTGAGATTTACTCCATTTGGTCAATCTATTTAAAAGTAGTTGGGAATATATTTAGCAATTATATTTGTGAGTGTAATGCCACGATAATTTTTAGTATCGTCTGGATTTCCGCCCTTTAAAACTGGAGTTATTATACCCTCGCCCCATGACTGAGGATAATTACCTGTCGTAAACACAATATTGTACAAATTTAAAAGAAATGGCGATATAATACCATACGAGCTTTTGATAATTTCTGCAGTTAGTAAGTCAATGCCAGGGCTTTTATTGTTATTTTGAGAAAAGACTGCTTGTCGTAATTCAAATTCTGTGAATTGTGCATCCAAAGTTTCATCATATAATTCGCGTATTTGTGGTTCCTGGTTATCTATTTGCGGTTTATTACCATAAAGTTCGTTGAAATGTTCAAATATATCTTCAATATATAGTCAGAGTCTCTGATGTAGGAGAACGAGATTTATATTGTTGTTTAATATTTTGCCAAAATAGTCTTGGTTTGTTTTTGGCGAGTTGAGTTAAGCGTATGCCTTCAGATTTGCGGAATTCCATTTTAGCTTTTCTTTTTGCTTTGTTGTAGGTCGACTTATGAATTAAGAATTCATTTTTGTTTTCGACCGTTTGATTTCGAAGAAATCTGTTACGTGCTTTTTAAATTGCCTTCGTAATTCACGCAATTCTGCGTTGAACCATTTATTTTTAAAGAGACGATTAGCATTGTTATTTCGTGAATAATCTGATTTACGTTCACCAAAAACGGTAAAGGTATGGTGTTGAATGAATTCAGTAAATTTTTGCACGGATTGATCAACTGAGTTGCCGTCAATACTTGAAGATATGTCATCAAGAGTGATTTGATGATCTATTAATCTTGCTATGAAATCGGGCGCCGCGGAGTTGTCCCATTTAATAAAGGAGTTTAAGCTGTTTTTGTTATTGTCACGTGACTGAGAAATTTTTTGTTTTCGTCGAATACAAAACTTAAGGGGAGAATGGTCAGAAAACTCGTTTGGGTCTAAAATCGTGAATTCTTTTATAAACTTAAAATCGTTGTAGTTTAAAATGAAATAATCAACCGTTCTAAATCCATTGATATTATGGAACGTAAAATCGCCGTTGTTCAGTCTTCCGTTTGCTATGACAAGTCCTGTAGATTTACACAAATTCAAAAGTTTTCTACCATAAGCGTCTATCATAATATCTTTGTTTTTTCTATTTGGGATGATACCATTAAATTCTTGAGGCTGTAAGTTATCAATAAAATTGTCATACATAATAAAATCAGGTTCTACAGCTGTTCTGCTACTAAAATCTCCATTTAACACTACCTTTCCAGCAGATTTATATTTTTCGATTCCAGTTTCAACTTGTTCAAAAAAGTCAATGTCATTTTGATGAATTACTTTTGAATTTTTAGGAACGTTGTATATACAATGTAGAACACAGAAATACGTCTTCTTCGAAAGAAAATAGTGACTTATATATTCGTAACCATACAATTCCAACCTGTATTTTTTCAACAATGGAAATTCTATTTTTGAACTGATATTTGTTATAAATTGAGATACCCCCACTGTATCGACCCCTTTTTGAAGATGGTGACTTATTTCCGAAAAGATGGTTACATTCGAATCCATCAATGTTTAAGTTGTAACACGAATTAGGTGATAACCATGTCTCTGAGAGGATAAGAATATCATACCTAGAAACATAATTAAGAAAGTCTTGATCGGAGAGTTTTTGAATCAGGCCATGTACATTCCAGGATAAAATAGATATCTGCTTCCTCTTGACAGTCCTACGCATTTGCTGTTTCAACATATTCTACTCCATTAATGTACAATTTTTCTCCTATGAATTTTGCATCCTTTCCTGCATTTTTTTCTTTTTTCATGATAGAGTATAAGTTCTTTCTAGCGTCTCGAACTGCTTTAGGTCGTTGTATACCGACACCCTGGTTGGCAGCCTTTAGTTCGTCACTGCGTTCGAAACCCTTTTGTCGTACTTGCTCGCGTTCCTGATAATAGTGGAACTTCGCCACAATCGGTCGGGGTTTTCTTGCTGTTACACCGCCAATTCTGTGTACACGATCGAAGATCATCGAAGAAGCATCCAGATCAA
Organism: Cyclina sinensis; assembly: GCA_012932295.1. Taxonomy (NCBI): domain Eukaryota; kingdom Metazoa; phylum Mollusca; class Bivalvia; order Venerida; family Veneridae; genus Cyclina; species Cyclina sinensis. Next base: position 13,204,127 of record JAAONU010000019.1, read on the forward strand.
GGTTGTCACGACAAAAATTCTTTACCTCTGCTTCACAATCTTCGGACCTTTTTTCACTTATTCCGTAGAACATTAGGTTCTCCCGCATCGATCGCGACTCCAGATCAATTCACCTTAGATTTTAACTGGTCTTTTTTCAGTGCTGAGTGTATTGATGGTACTTTCTAAAGTTTTACAAGACTTTTCTAGAGATTTTACTTCTGACTGAGCTTTTCTCAAATCACAGGCATGTTTTTCATGAGCATCATTTATGTAGGAACACGAATTTTCAACTTCGGTTACCCTAGATTCAATATGTGACACTTTTGAATCTAATTCTTTCATTTTTAAAGTTTATACTACTGACAGTGCTTTCTATTTTTTCAAGCTTTGGCAAAACTAGTTTCAGAGATTTAAGTTCATCAAGTATCATTGATGCTTTAACAGAAGTGTCCAATGGATAACATTCACATTCACACAATAAACTGTTTCACCTGCACCTATGAATTAAAACTGCAAGTATTTCAGATCAATACTTAATTTGATCAATTTGGCATATTATAGTATTAGTCTTACATCCTATACAGTCAATGGGTCATCAATTAGAGATGAAAGGGACGTGTGAAAGGGATTACCTTTACTGTACTGAATTAAACTTAAGATAATTGTTCTGTTATAATATTTACCTTAAAAGAAAACAAAAATTATACATGTCACGCTTCGTTTATTTGTTACTTTAAATATTCGTTTTGCCGTGCGCAGTCCATGTATAAGACGCAGGAAAAGTACACTTAACATTCGCGCAAGCGTCAATTATCGTTTGTTTACGTGATGTGTGTTATCGTCTGCTTTGTTATTGTATCGGATGGTCCCGTTAAGCACGCCTATTAGCGAAAATTCACGGATACGTCCGAGACAATTCAACCGTGTTTGTGATTCGTGCATTTTTGTGAACTGTTTCTGTACGCCCAATCGTTTTGTACGTTGTTTGAGAGAGATTTGAGAGAAAGTTTTTGATATTTCATTTCTTCCAAATTCCTGCGAACTATCCTTCTGCACATCACTTGGTCTTTATTCTCTTACGAGATTTGATCTCAGGTAGTTACTTTAAATTCTATACGTTTATTTATGGAATTTTCAGTTGGAAATATAATTTATCATTATTTTATTTTTCATGAATTATTGAGACGCTGTGATAAGATTCTTTTCATTTCATTTATTTGAAAAAATTCTTATTCGCATCGCTCAATTGGTGAAATGTTGTATTTTATGTATTTTTAATTAAGTTGTATTATAATTGTGAATTTATGTTTTTAGGCATTTTCTTCGAAAATAATTACCATATTAAATTGATGACCTCCGCCAGGAGTTGTAGTATTATTCTACTCTGTGACATACATTCCAAAGGAATTGTTAGGGTTACAGTTAATTATATATTGACAGCCTTACTTTGCAACCACTGCACTAGGTTAACAACAATATTGAAATTATTAGTTGATATCAACATAGATATTTCTGCAATGACCCTATTCCCAGCCAAACACCAAATTCTATATGTTCCCAGATAATAAAAAAAACCATTAAAAATGCTAAACAACCCAAAATACACAGATACTTGTAACTATTAACACCTTTGTCTAAAAGTAACAGAAATGGGGGGGGGGGGGAAGTGTCAGTGTCATCTTTCATAAAAAGAAGGGTGACGTGTCTGGGGTGAAGTGTCTATAAGCCGATGCAAGTATGGCGCGTGGCCTTCTGTGACCTATTAAAACGAGCATTGCCTGCGACCAAACGTGTGGAGCGGATGTGGTCCAGTGGTAACACGCTGGACTGGTAAATCAGGGGTCTGATCCCCCGCTCCTTCCACTAACATTACTAATAGTCTTTCGGATGAGACGTTAAACCGAGGTCCCATGTATCAGTGCTATACACTGAGCATGCAAAAGAACCAGGGGTGTCTCTGGAATGGGATGCTTTCTGTATCTTGCACTACTTCCACAACATAAAATAACTAATCTCTGCAGGGGGCGTCGGTCACATGGGCAACCGGTACCGACGATAAATAAGCTCAAATAGAGAGAGACCAACCGTGTCTTACTCAGGAGCGGATGTGGTCCAGTGGTAACGCGCTGGACTGGTAAATCAGGGGTCCCGGAGTTTGATCCCCCAATCCTCCATTAAAATTACTAACAGTCTTTCGGATGAGACGTTCCATGAGGTCCCATGTATCAGTGCTATGCACTGAGCATGCAAAAGTACCAGGGGTGTTTCTGGAATGGGATGATTTCTGTATTTTGCACTACCCCTACAACATAAAAACAAGAGGGCCATGATGGCTCTGTATCGCTCACCTGAGTATGACTGCTTTTAACAAAGTTGCTGTGGACCTGGTTAATTGACCCCAGATGACCCATATTTGAACTTGACCTAGAAATTATAGAAACAATCTCTCTGACAAATTTAAAGGTTATTTGTACTGAAAATGTTACCTCTAGAGTGTAAACAAGGTTTTTCCATATTTGGGCTCTATGACCTAGTTTTTCAACCTAGATATCCCATATCCAAACTTCAGCTTCAAATCATCAAAACTATCTTTCAGACAAATTTCCAGGACATTTGGACTGAAAATGTAGCCTCTAGAGTGTTTACAAAGTTTTTCAATATCTGGGCTCTGTGACCTAATTTTCGACTCCAGATGACCCATATTCGAACATAGAAGTAGGCTTTCTGTCAAATTTCCAGGTTATTTTAGAATTAAGATGTTACCTCTAAAGTGTTAACAAGGTGTTTCCATATTTGGGCTCTGTGACCTAGTTTTTAACCCAAGATAACCCATACTCCAAACTGAGCTAGAAATCATGAAAAAAACTTGTCTGACAATTTTCCAGGATATTTGGACTGAAAATGTAACCTCTGGAGTGTTTTTACATATTTGGGCCATGTGACCTAGTTTTTGAACCCAGATGACCCATATCCAAGTTTGAGCTAGAAATCATTGAAACAACCTTTCTGACAAATTTCAAGGACATTTGGACTGAAAATGTAACCTCTAAAGCATTAACAATGTTTTTTCTACTTTCGGGCTCTGTGACCTAGTTTTTGACCCCATATAACCTATATTCAAAACTGAGCTAGAAATCACTGAAGCAATCTTTCTTACAAATTTCCAGTTATTTGGACTGAAAATATTACCTCTAGAATGTTAACAAGGTTTTTGCTATATTTGGGTTGTGTGACCTAGTTTTTGTCACCAGATAACCCATATTCGAACTTGTACCTAGAAAACATCAAAGCAACCTTTCTGACAAATTTCTAGATTATCTGGAGCTGAAAATGTAACCTTTAGAGTGTTATAAGATTTTTCTATTTTTGAGCCTGTGACCTAGTTTTTGAACCCAGATAACCCATATTCGAACTTGTGCTAGAAATCATTGAAACAACCTTTCTGACAAATTTACAGATTATTTGGGCTGAAAATGTAACCTCTAGAGTGTTAACAAGAATTATCTATTTTTGGGCTCTGTGACCTAGTTTTTGAACCCAGATCACCCATATTCAAACTTGAGCTAGAAATCATAGAAGCAACCTTTCTGACAAATTATCAGATTATTTGGGCTAAAACTGTTACCTCTAGAGTGTTAACAAGGTTTTTCAATATTTGGGCTCTGTGACCTAGTTTTTGGACACCAGATGACCCATATTACAAATTTGACCTAGAAATCGTCAAAGCAACCTTTCTGACAAATTTCCAGATTATTTGGGCTGAAAATGTAACCTCTAGACTGTTAACAAGATTTTTCTATTTTTGAGCTCCGTGATCCTAGTTTTTGAACCCGGATGATCCATTTCCCAACTTGAGCTAGAAAACATCAAAAGAACCTTTCTGACAAATTTCCAGGATATTTGGACTGAAAAAGTAGCCTCTAGAGTGTTAACAAGGTTTTTCTATATTTGGGCTCTGTGACCTAGTTTTCCAATCCCGATAACCCATGTTCGAACTCGTCCGAAATATTAATGAGACAAACATCCTGACCAAGTTTCATGACAATTGAGGCAAAAATGTGACCACTAGTGTTAACAAACTAATTGTGGACGGACGGACGGACTGACGGACGACGGACAAAGGTGATCACAAAAGCTCACTCTGTCACTACGTGACAGGTGAGCTAAAAACTAATCTCTTCAGGGGGCGTCGGCCTTATGGTACTGTACCGACGATAAATAAGCTCAAATAGATAGTTTCTTAGTCTATGGTTTTAGTTCTGATCCAATGTAATAAAAGAAAACTTATATATATTACCAGTGGATATCCATGACCTCCTGTTTGGTAACTATTTTTACAGTCACGATAACGTTGCTATTCAATTCTTCTCGATATAGTCACCGTCCATGTCAATACACTTGTTGTGTCGACGAACCCACTGATCAAAAACACCCCTGTACCAATCTTGATCAAACTCCGCCACAACACCCTGCACTGCCATAGACATTTCACAGAACGAATCCAATTTCCTTCACTTCAGTGCAGCTTTGACAACCGGAAAGACGCGGAAGTCCATCGGAGCCATATCGGGTGAATAGGGGACGTGTTCTTCAACACGGAAGTCCACCAGACTAATCTCCAGCTGAGCAGACGCGGCTGAATGGCTCGGTGCGTTGTCCTGGTGTAGCGATATCCTGTCCAGTTGGAGTGATGGTCGCTTACGGCGTAAGGCTCGCACTAGATCTCGCCGAAAATCCTGATAAACAGACAAGTGATAATACGAAATAAAATATGCCGTACATTTATCAACAGTATTTAGTATACAGTTTAATGTACATTTTAAAATATTTAAACAGTATTTTCAAAAAGTTTTACCTTCGAATAATACTCAACATTCACAGTGGTGTTAGGGGTACAACATTTTGTAATATCATCCACGCCCTGTCCATGAAGTACATCTGTTTTCCGATGGACTTCGCCCGTCGCGCCTTCTTTCGAGGTGGAGGGCCGTCTGTCTTCCATTGCCAGGATTTTTCCTTGGTTTCAGGGTCGAACAGGAATGTCTAGGTCTCGTCGGTAGTAATAATACGGTTCAGATAATCGTCTTAATCCTTGCGATACAGTACAAGAAACTTTCTCGAGGCAGCCACTCTCTTTTCCTTATTCTCTGGTGTAAGAAGTCTAGGGACCCATCGCGAACTTTCTTCATGTTTAGACTGGCCGTTATTATATATTTAGTCTCTGTACAGTTCATCATTTTTTCTACTATTTGTTAAGTCGGCATAACATATTGTCATTACCATGATTGTGTATTTGTTAAGCCGGCTTAACAATATTTCTTTTGAAAAATCTCTGTACTGTTCTTCATTTTTATTACCATTTGCTAAACCGTCATGACTTTTCAGACATCTTGTCATTCCCATGATTCTATATTTGTTAAGCCGGCTTAACAATATCTGATTACAAACTTTGAAAAGTCTCTGTACAGTTCTTCATTTTTGCAACTATTTGTTAAGCCGCCTAAACAATTGTTGATACCAAACCGTTTGAAAATTTTATGTACAGTTCTTCATTTTTGCTACTATTTTTAAGCCAGGATAACTTTCCAGACCTCTTGTTTTTTACCAGGATTTTAAAATTCTGCATTTTAATTGGGTGTTATTGGACATTCCAGTTTTAAAATGGACTGCATTATTAGTTGATATTTATGAAGAAAAACTCGAGCTATTATGATCGCAAGGTCGTCTTCGTTGTCGTGCAAAAACTTTGATGTAGCCTGTTACTGAAACACTTAAAGGTATCACTACAAAACTTGGAATACTTGATTATAAATGAAAAGGTGCAGTTGTAAGACTATGGGCATTATTCTGAAATATATTTTTGGAGTTAAGTCCCTTTTTAACTTATATTTTAACTTATTTGCTTATTATGACAGGGCACAGTTGTAATACAAGAGGCATCACTCTGTAAGCTGTTTTTAGAGTTCTGCTCCATTTCAACTTGAAATTTTTGTTGAAATTGGTTATTGAAATAGAACATTTTGAAAACTATCCAATCTGATTAAAATCATATCCTAAACATCGCTATGCTATTAGGATCTGAGGACGACCAATAGAAGGTCACCTTCTTGTCTTCGTAGTACCCCTACATATACCTGGTCAATTAACAGTGTCCAGTTGTTTCGCGTCATGTTTGTATATTACCGCGCATTGCATAAGGGGCCAGTTAAGTGTCAAATTGCTAATCAGCGATGCGTGTTTTTTTTTGTTGTTGTTGTTTTTTTTTTTTTTTTTACCTCATTTTTGGCCAAAATATTGGTCCGTCCAAAGCCGGACCGGCCGGACCGGCCGGACCATCGACGACGGCCTTGCAGGTGGATAAGAAACTAGTACCAATATCCTGTATGACATGAAAACCCTTGTTAGACTGTCTTCCAACTTCCCATCACTGATACAAAGGGACATTTGGTGTCTGGTAGTAGTGTGTGACCTCAAAATCTGTAAATCATGTAATGTTGTCCTGGTTGCAAGTCAATTATTGTCCATTCTGGCACTGGAAACGTCAACCTGACTGACATTTGTCAAGAAATTACCTGCCATCATAAGGAACCTGTTACACTATTACAAATTAAAATTGACGTTTTCCAGTTCCTTTCAGCAAAATGTCTTCTACCTACGTCACAAATCTGACAGTGCTGAACCAGCTAATTTGAACGATTTTTTTATCATGTCTGTTTGTTGTGATAAGCTATTGAAATCGTTTACTAGCCACTGGACGTGAGAATATCAAGTGGGCCCAATTTTCGGAACATTATTCTACACGAAAGGACGACTTTGTCGTATTTTCGTGTTTTCGCATTTTCGCCAAGAATAAGCAAAGACATGACAAATGAATGCGAAAACACGACACATTTTATGTGTCGTATTGTCGCCCTTCTTTTGTCGTCCTTTCGCCTTGTCGCCTCAAAAATGCGACATCACGAAAATACGACAAAGTTTTACTTTGTCGTGTCTTTTTGTTTTCCCATTTTGAGGCGAAAAAGCGAAAATACGACATGTCGTAAATCAGCCACCATAAAATTCAAACTTTGTGCCGAGAGAACGGGTTGTAATTTTACGTTAGCAGAGAATGTGATAAATAAGTATTACAATTTCTTCCATGTTGTGATTCTAAATAAAACTATCTCCTCACGTTTTAACATGTTGTGTAACACTTCCTCTATGGAGCTTTTCCTGTTACAAAACTCCAGACATGTTAATGTGCGTATTTTAACTCTGATTTGCAGAAATGCGTTTTTAACCGTTAAATTTTGTAGATGAATCATTCAGGTTTGTATGTTCAATAACATATTTCCATGCTAATTGCGTCAATATGTGGTTGATATTTCTTCAACTTGTTTGTATTTGCTTAAATCTCAATTTGTTTTGTGATCCATTTCATCCAATACAAAGTTAATCTTTCTTATGATAAAAATGCTGTCTGTAATGATGATTTTACTTAAATTAAGCATTGCAAGTGTATAATTCGTTTGGCATACTGGCGGTGATTTTCGTCGTGTAATTCGTTTGGCATACTGACGGTGATCTTCGTCGTGTAATTCGTTTGGCATACTGACGGTGATCTTCGTCGTGTAATTCGTTTGGTATACTGACGGTGTTCTTCGTCGTGTAATTCGTTTGGCATACTGGCGGTGATCTTCGTCGTGTAATTCGTTTGGCATACTGACGGTGATCTTCGTCGTGTAATTCGTTTGGTATACTGACGGTGTTCTTCGTTGTGTAATTCGTTTGACATACTGGCGGTGATCTTCGTCGTGTAATTCGTTTGGCATACTGGCGGTGATCTTCGACGTGTAATTCGTTTGGCATACTGGCGGTGATCTTCGTCGTGTAATTTGTTTGGCATACTGGCGGTGATCTTCGTCGTGTAATTTGTTTGGCATACTGGCGGTGATCTTCGTCGTGTAAGCATACTGGCGGTGATCTTCGTCGTGAAATTTGTTTGGCATACTGGCGGTGATCTTCGTCGTGTAATTTGTTTGGGATACTGGCGGTGATCTTCGTCGTGTAATTTGTTTGGCATACTGGCGGTGTTCTTCGTCGTGTTTACCTGTGCATTTGAAGGTTGACTGGTAAGTAAGAATCATTTAACGCTTGTTCAACCTCGAATGAGCTGTCGAAAAGTGAAACTGATTTCCAACCGATTACATGTTCCAGGCATTCCAAATATGGGTGCTCCTAGTATGGAAATGACCACGCCTATATTATTATATGACTTCGCTTATGACTCCCTCATTTCGTGTCTATCTCTGTATTCGGTACTCGGCTTCAGACTAAAGATAAATGTCATATAGAAGTGATGCCGACTACCGACTTGACGGAAGTGAAGCTTTCAGAATGTTCAACATTTTCAAGGTGAAAGCATATTTAGAATATCAACGAAAGATTTCAGTGGAGGTACTGGTACAATACGCCTGAGAGGATCGAGGTTATCCGATTCGTAATTAAAGTATGCATTCCATACTAGCACGACTCAGGTCACAAGTGCAGTGCACAGTGCAGTGTGCTAATTCCTGCATATTTCGCTGGTGGCATGGGTGGTAGGGGTAACTAACAAATCATTCTGGTATAGATAGCAGACCAAACTATAAGACGCTACATACGTAGTCAAAATAACTCAAGTGATGTCTTGAGCATATTCTGAGATATTTTTGTTTTGGGTCAGAATATTGCTATCGACCCTTACAAAACATACACAATATCTCGACCCGCGTACAATTAGTTGGACTATGTTGTCGTATACTTGCATTTACCTTTACCTTTTCTCATCTAATGTTTGTATATCAGAAGGAAAGGTGTTTTACTCCTTAAACAACAAACAGTGCATTATTTAAAAAAATCGTAATATACAATGTATATTCCTTTGTCACTAAGTGACACGAATTTTCTTTGAATGACTTCTTCAAATTACGAAATAATGCACTTTGATATAGTTTTTAGGTCTTCTTCTTATCATATTATTTGTTCTTTGATCTGTGTTGTTTTCAAAAACATTCTAAAATGAATATGCAAAAACGAGATGCATTTATAATGAGAAAAAACATAGATCTAGTCAAAGATTTCTTACCCGTACATCAGGCAAAATATCACAGACAAATAAGCAACACATCACTCTAAAGAGAACGATTTATGGAAAAAAATCTCTCGATTGGAGTTAGCTAATCAAGTCTCAGTTACTTGGAAAATATCTCTAGATATTTTCATAGATGTATCTTTTAATTCTCTAATCCTAATTGATCTAGCCTCTATATAAAGTTTGCTCATTGGCCTCGTAATTTCATCAAAATTTCAAATTATTTATTTAAACAATCATCAATGTATGTATATTAGCTTAACTTGTTCAATTTTTTTTTTTTTACTATTTTCAGTCTACATTTTCACTTTCCATGTAAACAGTCCAGGTAGCAATCTGATTAAAATCATATCCTAAACATCGCTATGCTATTAGGATCTGAGGACGACCAATAGAAGGTCACCTTCTCGTGACCTATACATGAGCCAATCAGTGCGCCAACGCTTCCACCCTCATAGAAGTAAATGTTCACCTTGTGAAAATCTATTTATATAGCTGGGATCCAAAACAATTATATGCCATGTATAAACTGTCACTGTACTCAGGTAAATTTATTTATCAAAATCTTCCAAAATAATGAAATTAATGTTTGTGCAGAATATCATTTTTTTCAAAATATCTAAGCATTTGCCGTTTCCGATAACAAACATTGTTATACTAGATAAGTTTACACGCTTTCTGAACACGCCGTGTGTACATGTAACATTTATTCTTAGATAAAGGGCACAATTACGAATTTTGACTGTCCTTCGAAGTGCTTCTACTTAGAAATGCGTACAGCTCGTTTAAGAACATACCGAAACAAACAGTTGGTAGGTATGTAAATGACTTAGAAAAAACTTGAACTCTGTTTGAAAAAATTCTGTTCAGACAGATGTCTGAATGGTACAGAATGAGATAAAATTTTCTGTCCCACCGCACAGTAGGTATGTTTGGAGACATACTCTTTTAAAACTACGAATTCAGAGTATGCAACAAAATGTCTTCTGTGAAGGGGAAGGCTTGAATTTGTGTTCAGCAGCATTTTGTTTTCTAATTCCAACTTTGGAAAATTTTTAGTTGATATCATTCCTTTGTCCTTTCTGACCGAATAAGATACGTTATACTGCCTTAACTAAAACATAATGCTAATCAGTGTTTACAAAAAAACAGTGTTAACTCTGTTAACTTGTCAATAAATAACCACTTCACACAATAAAAAAAGACTGAGCTCAATTAATAAACTAAATTTTGCCAGAAAAGCCATTCAGTGACATCATCTGGGTTTCTTATTCTTTCTTCATAAGAAACGTTATACTAATTTTTGAAAATTCTAAAAACTGTTGTGAAGTCTATTAAAAAATACAGGTATGAATGAAAACTCATTAATCTTTTTTTCCATATATTTCGAAATTCACACTTGTTCTTCAATAAAAGCATTTAAAATATTTAACAAAGGTACGTTTCTTGAAAGGAACGTTATATCGATTTACGAAGGTGTTTAAATTTTAGTCCGTGTAAAGAAAATCCGTGCAAAAACATACATTGCCTTGTCTCTCAAATCAATTTTGATTGTTGGATTTAAAAGTGAAGACCTGTATTAAGGCTATGAAGCATAGAGTCTAAAGCAAATCGTGGAATTGATTACTACTTTTAATCAAGTCAGATATATTTGTGGAAAATTAAGTACTATTTTAAATGTTTAAGAGTTTTGAGAGTTTTAATTGTTTCAATAGTTATATAACTTTATTTGCTTTATATGTAGTTAAAAGGTTATTAATTGCAGTCGAAAATGTCTTCTTTTTTATATCAAGTTGTTTTCGCTTAAACAGGATAAGAAACGTTACATAGATTACACACTATCATTGATTGTGTCTGTTTCTTTTGTACGCATTAAATCTTTTCCTCGGTAAATATTTTGCGTAAGATACTCATCAGCAGACCTGTTTAAATGACAGTTAATTTGTTTTTATATAGAAAAATACTCGATGGTGTGTATTTATATAGTGTTAAAGTCACATAGTTATTCTGCTTTAGCATTTTGCTGTAAGATCATTAAGTGGTAAGCCTACAAGTACTTTTGGTGGTTAGCACGCTGTAACAGTTCGATATTTTAGGGGTTTTTTTATTTAATATTTTTTTACGTTTTTATATTGTTGAGATGCAGTTTCTGTAGATATTTACAGATAACAGAAAAACTGCATAAGGAACGTTACGTTACCTTTATACTAAATTATGACAATAAATCGTCTCATAAACTGTAAAAAAGTGCATTGTTTAACGGTTGTCTACCTATAAAATGGATTTCGTTTATTAGTGTTTTTTTTCCTCTGATATGTTTGGTTAAGCTTTTAAAGTTATTCAAATGTTATAGGACTAATATGCTAAAATATCGGAAAAATATATATTTAAAGGATAACATATAATTCCTTGACTCCGAAGTTTCATATGTTTTTCAATTTAAAAAATATTTACTTGAATATGAATAATAAAAATGAAAAATACATTTAAATAGTTTCAGATGTTGTGACCAGTAAGGTACGTTATGACTTTTCGGTTTAAATAAAGTGACGCTGTCCTTTAGATTTCATGGGCCAACTTATTTAAGAATGAAGCACTTCATTGCTTTTAAACAACTGTCGAATTTAGTGCGTTTTTCAGGTAGAATGAATGAGTTTTAATAAAGATATAGAGGATATTTGTTTGTTTTTGTGGAAGATGAGAATTTACTTCATCGAGTGAACACCATATGTGATATTTTCACGAGTGGCGCAGCCACGAGTGAAAATATCAACATACGGTGTTCACGAGATGAAATAAATTCCCATCTTCCACTAAAAAGACAAATAAATTTTCTTTTTATTTTATGCCAACACGTCAAAAATGGGTTTTTTATGACATTTTAATCAGGGCCTTCAATAAATTCCCCATGGTGAGCCCCAAATCAATTAATGCGTACTTTGGTTACTGCGCACAAAAAAAGTGCAGACAATCTCTAATACATATGATAACTTTACTTCTGCTGAAATATACTGAATACACTTTCATCAAATAACATTTATTTTTGTCTACACAGTTTATCAATATTTATTGAATTTTTGCCATACATACTTTAATTATAAAAGCGGATTAATACTCAATATTCAATCAATTGAATTGAAAGTCGGCCATATTGGATATTGTCCATGTGAGTTATGTAAACAAATCAGACATTTTAAATAATTTATGGCGAATTTCATCATTGTTCACAACTAGGAATTCAATATTATAGCTGGATTTAACAAGGTAAATAAATTTCACTCGCTGTCACTGTCTGAAATACAGCGGATTCTCTTGTATTTACGTGGTGGGGAAATTCCTGAAGTTTCATCAAGCAGGCCAGCTTTTGGACTGGAATTTATGACCTGTTGAGATAGTTGCTGGGTTGCAGTTTTAGAGGAATTGAAATTGAAAGTAACATTTCCATGAAAGTGACTGTTCATGAAAAATCCTCTTGGTGCAGGACCAGATTCACTATTTCCTGCAATCATTGGAGCAGTGTGGTTCTTGGCTGAATCAGGTAAAAAGTAGTTCGGGCACAAACAGTGTATTATCAAAATGGTAATTTCACCGATTCAAAACAGTGTATTATCACTTTTATCTCACTGATATTTTCCTATATTTCATTGGTAGGCATAAAATAAATAATAATAAGAACGAGCATGAAAATTTAAAAACTGTTTTTTTTTTTGTATACTCGCTGTAATATTTTCTTGCAGAAAACCAAAAATAATAATGTGATACTCGAAGTTAAGGGTTTTACGTGTTGTTGAATAAGTAACGATTTAGAGCTCGTAGTCTTTACATACATGTATACAGTATCTAAATTTTAATTTCGTAGGATTGGAAATATAACGTATCTTATCGCCCTTTTGGGTGTATATTTTTAAACAGCTGCATCTTTTAAAGTAAAGCCGGTTTGGGTCCACTGAATGTTGTTTTATATTGTTTAAATGTTGTCAAAATAAAATCAGGAGAAAAACAAGGATTTCTTATCTAACGATTTAGAGCTCGTAGTCTTTACATACATGTATACAGTATCTAAATTTTAATTTCGTAGGATTGGAAATATAACGTATCTTATCGCCCTTTTGGGTGTATATTTTTAAACAGCTGCATCTTTTAAAGTAAAGCCGGTTTGGGTCCACTGAATGTTGTTTTATATTGTTTAAATGTTGTCAAAATAAAATCAAGAGAAAAACAAGGATTTCTTATCTATCGATTTTTCAAATCTTGTTTTTGAAATTGTGCCCTTTATCTAAGAATGAATGCTAAGCTATCGAGACGCGTCATAAGCTACAGTGTCATTGGCTGGGATATAAATAACAATAGTGGAAATTCCAGGTTATCGAAAAGACAGAAATAAATGCATCGTCTAACCGTAGGGAGATCGTGAACTTCAGTCAGATTGTCCAGGTAGCTGTGTCAAATGGCAAGGGATAAATGTGCGTCACATCCGGTTTCGCACGTGACAGGTGCGCGCGAGCAAGTGCGTAAAATATGGATTTTAATTTGCTATAAAAACATCTTTAAGATGCGGAATTTTATAAAACTGTCTAATAACAGTCGAAACAGTTATACTGTAATTTGTAGTGTATGTTTATATAGTGACTTTTTCCAACGAATGAATGAACGTAAACGATAATCAATGGAATTCTTTTTAAAAGTAGTCCGTCGACACGTTTTGCACGGACTTTCATTATTACTTAAGGTCAACGTAGTATGAAAAGTTTGCAATGTTTTGCAGGTAGAATAATGTCTCATTACCTTCTTTATTTTTCAATCGATTACATATAGTTAGCCTATATTTTTTATCTTTGAAAGAAGGAAAATACTTGTTTTTGTTTTAATTTATCTTTTTTGACAGTCTTAATTCACTGTCCCCACGGTATACGTAACATGGTATACGGAATAAACACATACGGAACAGGTAAACAAAGTGGACTACATAGTTTTTATCTCTCTTCACTTTAAAAAATTAAGACCTGATTACCCTAGTATACAGCAAAATATTTGTTAACCATATTGTTACAAAATTGTAACCTGGTAAAAATAAATGATTGTTGTTGTTGTATATGTTTTGCTCATAAAAATTTTGGGGTCAAAATTTTGTGTCCAATGACCTGTACAGTTAATTTCCTTAACTATGAGACAACTGAACATGGAACAAAATCAAAACAGATCCATAAATGGTTTCCAAAAGCATATAATTATGGTGATCTTCACCTAGCAGGAAGCATATGAAAAATCTTGATTTATGTGCAATAACATTTTTTTTATTTAACTTTGCTAAGTACAATGTGTATATGCAAAATAGTGCAGCATTAATGAAGTGTTTCTTCTACCCTATTAATGAACATAAAAATAAACATGTTTTAAATTGCTAATTTCCTGTATTTCAACAGAATACAAAATGTATACACTATTAACCAAAAATGTAACAACAAAATTTTAGTATATTAACAGTTACACATCAATGTTATTTTTCCAATTTTCAGGTGTCTGCTATGTAAAGGTAAACCCTTTCGGTTCAAGTGCCCGAGCAGTCAAATTTGTAGACAACTTGTTTACATGTACAATTTAAAATAGGCATAAATTCATTTACAAGGTAACTTTCCTTTAGTTTAAACAGGACTTCTTAGCAAAACAGATAAAGTGAAAATATGCATAACTATTCTTGCTTTTAATCAATTCTATTAAGTTTCCCTTAAATCTGATCAGTGGTTATGGAGATATGCCTAAATGTATTCAAATTTGGACAAATCATGGGCCACAACTCTGCTAAAAGTCAGCCAACCAGATCAAATCAATAATATGAATACCAACACTTGCTAATGATTACTCCTGTGAAATTTCATCAAAAGTCGGACAAAGGGTTATGAAGATATACCCAAGGTGTTCAAATTTGGACATATCAAGGCCTGTAACTTCTCTGAAAATCACTGAACCAAAACATGCCAATGATATACTCAACTGGGCTTGGTACCAATAAATCATAGGAAGTTCCATTGAAATCCAACCAGAAATTATGGAGAAGAGCAGACAAACTTTGTGACATGAAGAGATGGGAAGGACAGAGACAAAATTACTAAGATGAAAAAAGTAACAACTGCCTAAAAACTTACAATTTACCAATGTGTACACCAACATAATACCACAGAATTTCATTCTGAATGTAACATTATCAACACAAATAGTTAATGACATTAAAATGATGAACCCAACTTATATAGAATATATCACTGATATCAAACGTGAGCAGCCTGTACCACTAGCATATCAAGATTATGTGTTATATTAATGAGCATTTGGTAGAATATATCAGACGTCCTTCCAGTAACATGTTTTATGATAATTTCAAACTCCTAACTTTACTGTGAAAGTCACGTTAGCTTGTATTTGAAACACTTACTGGATCAAATTTTACACAATATTTGTCTTTGGAGTTACAAAATTCAAAGCAAATGAAATGAATAACAAGACAAAAATGCTTATAAAAACTTACTTTGAAATTACAAAAGAAGAAAAACATCATCACACACATTTCCTCATTTCTCTATAGAATTGTCAGTCACAGTAGTCACTGACTAAGACTTATCATCTACATAAAAAGTAATTTTTCATTTCATTCCTTTGAAATTTCATCAAATACATGTATTTGTATTTGAATGATGCATTCAAGAGATTAATTTTATCCTGGGTGGGAACCATGTAATGTAACTAAAGTAAGCAATAATGTCGTTCAATAACCATTTTCAACAAATTGTCAAAAAAGGCATCATTATTAAAATAATCTCAGAAATTTTAATAGGCTGGAGGTTTTACATACTCATGCTTATATAGCTTTTTTGTAGAAAAAAATTAGTCTATCAACCCTTGCCCCATTACAAAATGTGAAGCTAAAAACATTACACTGTTCCTAACCTCATATTGGTCAAGCAAAAATGCATACATTCTTATCCATAAAGAAAAATGCATCAGAAAATGTCTTGACTGGTGACAGGTTCAATCTGATGCCTGTTCAGGTATTTATGCTTGAATAAACTACACTCTAGACCACCTAGCCAAAGATGGAATTCCCTGACAAAGACTTCAGAGATTATATCTCTAGTTACAGACATGAGTCTGCACTTAAAAATAACACTAGTAATATCTCAGTAAGAATAATTTTGCTCGATGAAGCTTAAGGATATATTTTGCTAAAAGTTCATGCTCAAATAACTACTACACCTTTTCTATGTAAATAAAAAAAATAAACATGTTTGTGTGCACACAGAGATGATATTATACGTTTAATACTCTACACACTATAGGTAAATGCAGTATAAATACACAGTGTCATTAAACCAACTGGCAGTTTTTTTAAAAAAGCACCAACATAACATGACCTCTAATAGGGAATGCAGCTGTTATACATAGTGTGTGTATTCTAGTAGCCTAATTAGACATATTCAATAAGAATTTCCTGGATATCAATTAATTTTCTGCAATAAAAGAATTGTGTGCAAAGATGGGTACAGTATATCTTAAAAATAATATTGTACCTTCTGTGTAACAAACAATGTGACAGAAAATTACATATTCTGTATTTCATCAATTTCCTCCTCTTCTCTGATCTCTATCTGTTCACCTGCCTGAAGCAGGGCTGATATAACACCCAGTGTCTGACTAGAATCCTGCCCTGTGGCTGTAAGTGTGTCATAAAAATCTTTTGATCTTATTACTGTCTGTTTGCCACCCTGATTTATTACAATCATTTTTGACCCATCATCCCCTCTCTGTTCACTAATAGTTAGAACAGTGCTTAGTGGGGCTGCCTCTCCTTTAACTTTTTCCAGAACGTCCTCTGGAGGATAATCATGCGTTACTTCGACTTCACTTGCTACTTGTGGGATCCCACTTTGTCCCCCACTTTCATGACTATGATCAATGCCATGTAGATTGCCAAGACCATATGTAGCTGCACCAGATTCAATTGGACCTTTATTGAAAAATGGCTTCAGTTTCTTCATGTTACAGATTTCATCTGCTCTTCTATTCCTAACCTGCGGTGATGCTTGAGGAAACGAGGTGTGTTCGGTTGCCTTAGCAATGGTGCTACTCCTAAAACTATGTCTTTTCATCATTTCCTTCAGAAAATCTTCAACTGGGAGCTTATTTCTTGCAGCCATGTTGCTTTCATTATCTTTATTTTCAATTGTTTCTTCTTTCACTTTTGCAAAATGCTTTTTCGGTACTTCTGGTAATTTTGACAACTCCATTGATTCCGGATTAATTAATAACTGCTCATCATTAGTCAGTATTGTACCTTCCTCATACTGTTGGTACTGAGGTAGATTTCTCAGCTGTTTTGTTACAATGAAAAGTCCATGTGTACTAAGAATATGTTTTTGGAGATTTTTAACCAGGAGTGTTTCAAAGCGGCAAAATTTGCATTTGATCATAGGCTGAAAGATATTGAAAATATATTATTATACTGCATCAGGCTCTTTAAATAACTGGAATCACTCTGTGTTAACACACATATTTCATTTGTGCGATACATTGTAGAATTAATTGTGTATTAAGCATCAATTTTTATCACAATGCAATTCATTCAAGAATTGTAAAACTTAAAATTTCATCTGTGAATATGTTAGTATTATGGTACATGTGTAACGGAAATTTTCATCCTTCGCCTTGATAATGCACCATTTCTGCTGTGACATTTCATGAATACCTAAATATCCTCTCTACTCCTAAAACTAATTGATCCAGCTCATAACTGCACATTGCTTTCATTGTAATGTTCCCTAAGCTACGTGTATATTGTTTTTACCATGAATTCATAAACTGATCTTCCCTACCTTTTTGACCTTCAAACAACTTGTTAATTAGCTAAACATTTTTCTTTATATTTTTCTTGACTGATCAATAAAGACAAGCGCAGCAGGTCTTTGGATTAAATCCTAGTTGGAGTTTAAGGTGTAGCTTTGGATAGCCATACATGCCACTGTTTACATAGCTGTGATTAAGAACCAGTTAACAAGCTTGACTAGTTTCTGCCAAAATCAGTAACAAAAGTAGTATACATTGCGATTAAACTTTTAGCTTATTTACTAAAAATTTCATACCTTGGTCAGTGCATATTCCTCGACTAAAACATCAGTTCATAAACTCAACATATCTTACCTTGTTTAAGATATGTTTCAGCATTATGTGTGTAGACATGTTTGACTCAAAAGGTGTTGTAAAATCACACTTTTCACAAACTAGCTTCTTTCGGTCTAGAAATAAATAAAGAAATATCAGATACTGACTCAGGTATTTAACAGTATTTCAGTTAAAGCAGAAGCTCTCACATGTGAGCTGTTATACCTACAATAGTGTTCATTTTTCATGGCAATTTCTAACTAAATTACCTAAATCACCTGACCATACAGACTGGTGTGAATTTGCTCAAAAAAGTTTTTTAGATTATCAGAACAGTTCAGTGGTCCAGTAATTCTGGGGTTGCAAGTTTGATCCCCCTCTACTCCACTTACCATACTTACTTTCAGGTCTTTTTATGCTATACAGTATGCACGGAAACAAACCAAGAGTGTCTCTTTGATATTTTTTGTACTTTGCACTATCTCTTGCACCTTAAAACTAATTTAGGAACAAATCATTTGAGAAACCATTACCTATGGTAGTAGTAAATAAACAAGTAGTTTTAAATTGTGAAATGGTGTAAACTACACACTCTTCTTAAATGCTATTATTATAAGCAATATTGCCATACTACTGTTTAAAGCCTTTTTCAGAACACATGCAAAGAGTTTACAAAAACATTTATCAGTGAAAACTTTATAAGAGCAAAAGAAAAGATTGACCAAAGAAATATTTACCAGAATGTGAGTAATGTACGTGTTTTTTCAGGCTCTTCATGTTTTTGAAAGTCTTTCCACAATCTAGACATTCAGGATGAGTATCTGTTTCTTAAAATACAGAAAAATCACCTTGTAAACTTATACAACTTTTCCAATTTCTACCATTTACTATAACTTATAATTTTGTGGCTACCCTACTTTTAGAAATTATGAAACCAGTATGTAAAACTAGAAATGGTTTTTGATTGAACAAAAACATATGTCTCCCCCCAGCCAGTTGCTGCAGGCAGTATTGAATCAGACGATTGTAAAATTTGACATTTAACCTCCAAGTGTGACCTTGACCTTGAGACACCACACCCTCAAAGTGGGTTCTGCATGTCACCTTGATGAGGTGAACATCTGACCCAAGTTTCATAAAAATCCTTCAAGGGCTTTGGAAGATACAGAGCGGACACGATTTTGTGGCATTTGACATTTAACCTCCAAGTGTGACCTTGACCTTGAGACACCACATCCGCAAAGTGGGTTCTGCATGTCGCCTCGATGAAGTGAACATCTGACCCAAGTTTCATAAAAATCCTTCAAGGGTTTTGGTAGATACAGAGCAGACACAATTTTGTGACGGACAGACGGACGCACAGACAACCGGGGAAAAACAATATGTCTCCCCCGATGAGGTGAACATCTGACCCAAGTTTCATAAAAATCCTTCAAGGGCTTTTGAAGATACAGAGCGGACACGATTTTGTGGCATTTGACATTAAACCTCCAAGTGTGACCTTGACCTTGAGACACCACACCCGCAAAGTGGGTTCTGCACGTCACCTTGATAAGGTGAACATCTGACCCAAGTTTCATAAAAATCCATCAAAGGCTTTTGAAGATACAGAGCGGACACAATTTTGTGGCATTTGACATTTAACCTCCAAGTGTGACCTTGGCCTTGAGACACCACACCCGCAAAGTGGGTTCTGCACGTCGTCTTGATGAAGTGAACATCTGACCCAAGTTTCATAAAAATCCTTCAAGGGCTTTTGAAGATACAGAGCGGACACGATTTTGTGACGGACAGACGGACGGACGGACGGACAACCAGGGGAAAAACAATATGTCTCCCCCATTTTTGGGGGGAGACATAATAAGCCAGAGGCTTAAAAGACCTGTTAGAATTCATCGTCGGATACCCACGGATGATTATTACATTAATCAAACCGTTGGAAAAATGAATCAATTTGCGTTGATGTATAACAACAAGTGCCTAAAATATCGACCAATGAAATTGCGTTTAACAAAACTGATACTCTTCAACGGAGTGGGTAGAAAACTATCAGAAACAAAATGGCTGCGCCCATGGCGAAAATCTGTTTCGCGTGTCTTGCCAATATAAAAGGCACAAACTATCGCCAACTCAATTCTTCGACAAGCTAAGACCGCTATAGTGATATCTTACCTAGTATTAACATTTCGCCCATATTTTCAATTTTGAACTTTTCACAAACACAATTAAACATGTCGTCTATGGTTGCCGCCATCTTGTCTGTTATACCTAATGTCGTATAGAATGAGCGTTTTGATTGGTTTTAATTGCCTTATGAAATCGTGAGGGAACCAATGAAATAGTTGTCTTTGACACAACTCTTATCGACTAGATAGCAAAAAATCCCACGGCTGATGAATGTTAATGGATCGGCCGTGGGTATCCGACGATGCTAAGAATTCAGCTTAAAGAACAAGTCACCAAGATTTTTATTACTTGGGCCTGATACTAGCTTGAGCCTATTGATTTTCTAAAGCCATTCCAAATAAAAGAAATTTTGCAAACCAAGAAAACATGTTAATCAAACAAATAAAACTTAATGAAAATTGATGTAAAAGAATATTAATTACAGAATCATTACACATCTACCTGTTGCTGAGCTCCGACTTTGGCTTGAAACATTCTGCAAAAATAACAACTGATATGATTATATAACTTTCTTTTTTTGAAACGCCAGTGAGCTTTTTTGTAAGCCTGATACTTAGTAGAAAGTGTCATCATAAGAATTTTTCTTGAAGAATGTTCTCTGACAATAAATATTCAAACTATTTTCAGACAAGAATGTATTTATCATTCCTGCAAAGTTTGGATGAAATTGCACTAGTAGATTTTGAGGAGTAGTCCGGACAAGTTTTGTCACGGATGGGCAGACAGACAGACAGAATATGGAGAACAGATCCCTTTATGTCACGGCTATGATTGGTACATAAACCTTACAACACTACTTTTATGTTCCTGCAATAAAATTGTGGGTGCATATATTGGTACGTGCCCTGTCCATTTGTGTGTGTTCGGAAAAGTATATACTTCTTGTCCGGTCCATAACTTCTGCATGCATGATTAGATTTCAATGTAACACTGGTTCTATGTATGCAATTCCTAAATTTTCAAGTATTCCATTTTCTTCAATTCTTTTAAATGTGAAAATAATTGAATAAAGTTTACCCACTGTCAAGTTTTAGTGGAAAATTCTAAGTACAACTAGCAGACTGAATGCACTAGCATTCGTCTTTATATACACACATATTTGTTGTTGTTCATTTTTTGGGTGGATGACCATATCATTACAAATGATCATTTCTCTGGTTGCTTTATGCCAGACAACGCTATGGTTCTTTCACTCTACATTTTTCATAGTCACATCTATATATATTTTAAGTTTCAAGTCAATCTGTTGAATAGTTTTGAGTTATGCTGCAGAGAAGAAAATTGCAAAGAGGGAGATACAATATAAATATAAGTTATGATTCTTTCATTCTGCACTCCTCAAATTACTATGTTTCTATATTTCAAGTTCCAGGTCAATTCCTTGAATACTTTTACAGCTATGCTCTGCAGCAGAATTCCAAAATGGGGAATAAAAAGAAGGCCACGATGGCTCTATATCACTCACCTGAGTATGACTGCTTTTAACAAAGTTGTTACGGACCTGGTTAATTAACCCCAGATGACCAATATTCGAACTTGAGGTAGAAATTATCAAAACCTTTATGACAAATTTCCAGGATATTTGGACTGAAAATGTTACCTCCAGAGTGTTAACAAGGTTTTTCCATATTTGGGCTCTGTCACCTAGTTTTTGACCCTAAATGACCAATATTCAAACTTGACCTAGAAATTATCAAATCAATTTCGAACAATTTTCCATGATATTTGGACTGAAAAAGTTACCTCTAAAGTGTTAAGGTTTTTCCATATTTGGGCTCTGTGACCTAGTTTTAGACCCAAGAAGACCTATATTCAAACTTGAGCTAGAAATCATCAAAACAACCTTTCTGGCAAATTTCTAGGATATTTGGGTTGAAAATATGTTACTTCTGAGTGCTAACAAGGTTTTGCCATATTTGGGCTCTGTGACCTAGTTTTTGACCCCAGATGACCGATATTCAAACTTGAGCTAGAGATCATCAAAACAACCTTTCTAAAATATTTCCATAATATTTGGCCTAAAAATGTAACCTCTAGAGTGTTAATAAGATTTTTCTATTTTTGGGCCATGTGACCTAGTTTTTCAACTCAGATAACCGAAATTCGAGCTCATCAGAGTAAATACTGGGACAAACATTCTAACCAAGTTTCATGACAATTGAAGCAAAAAATGTGACCACTAGTATGGACAGACGACGGACAACAGACATTGATCGATCCCAACAGCTCACCATGAGCCTATGGCTCAAGTGAGCTAATAAAACAAGAGGGCCATGATGGCCCTAAATCGCTCACCTGAGTCTCACTGCTCATGTCACAAGTATCATTACTGGCTGTTATGGATGTTCGTTGTTCGCAAATTTGAATAAGTTAGCAATAAGTTTGAAGACTCTGATTGTAATGGTACTCAAATTTTTTAGCAGAAAGGTTTTATTCTACAGGTCCCAGTGAACTTGACCTTTGACCTACAGACCCCAAAAACAATAGGGTTCTTCTAATATAATTACCCTATGAAGTTTGAAGGTTCTGGGTGTCATGGTACTCCAGTTACTGAGCAGAAACAGTTTTCACTCTAGAGGTCCCTCTTAACTTAACCTTTGATCTATGGACCCTAAAAACAATAGGGTTCTTCTCATACAACTAGAAATGGTTTTTGATTGAACAAAAACATATGTCTCCCCGCAGCCAGTTGCTGCAGGCAGTACTGAATCAGACGATTGTAAAATTTGACATTTAACCTCCAAGTGTGACCTTGACCTTGAGACACAACACCCGCAAAGTGGGTTCTGCATGTCCCCTTGATGAGGTGAACATCTGACCCAAGTTTCATAAAAATCCTTCAAGGGCTTTTGAAGATACAGAGCGGACACAATTTTGTGGCATTTGACATTTAACCTCCAAGTGTGACCTTGACCTTGAGACACCACACCCGCAAAGTGTGTTCTGCACGTCGCCTTGATAAGGTGAACATCTGACCCAAGTTTCATAAAAATCCTTCAAGGGCTTTGGTAGATATAGAGCGGACACGATTTTGTGACGGACAGACAGACAGATGGACGGACAGACAGACAACCGGGGAAAAACAATATGTCTCCCTGATGAGGTGAACATCTGACCCAAGTTTCATAAAAATCCTTCAAGGGCTTTTGAAGATACAGAGCGGACACGATTTTGTGGCATTTGACATTTAACCTCCAAGTGTGTCCTTGACCTTGAGACACCACACCTGCAAAGTGGGTTCTGCACGTCGCCTTGATGAGGTGAACACCTGACCCAAGTTTCATAAAAATCCTTCAAGGGCTTTTGAAGATACAGAGCGGACACGATTTTGTGGCATTTCACATTTAACCTCCAAGTGTGACCTTGACCTTGAGACACCACACCTGCAAAGTGGGTTCTGCACTACGCCTTGATGAAGTGAACATCTGACCCAAGTTTCATAAAAATCCTTCAAGGGCTTTGGAAGATACAGAGCGGACACGATTTTGTGACGGACAGACGGACGGACGGACAACCAGGGGAAAAACAATATGTCTCCCCCATTTTTGGGGGGAGACATAATTATCCTATAAAGTTTGAATGTAATGGTACTACAGTTACTCTGCAGAAATACGTTTCACTATACAGGTCCCTGTGTCCTTGACCTTTGGCATAATATCCCCAAAATCAATATGGTTCTTCTATTTAGTAAAAGCAATCATCCTATGAAGTTTGAAGGCATTGGGTGGAATGGTACTGTTATTGAGTCGAAACAGTTTTCACTCTAGAGGTCCCTCTGACCTTGACCTTTGACCTACAAATCCCCCAAATAATTAATCAGGAAGGGCAATAACCCTGTAAAGTTTGAAGGCCTTGGGTCACCTCGTACTCAAGTTATTGAAAGGAAACAAAGTGTGACAGACAGACACCCATGGACAGGGCAATAACAATAAGTCTCCATCAGTACGGCGGGGTTGCGAAAAATTAAGGGTCTAGCCCTTGGTGTTTCTAAGCAGCAATTGTTTTAAGTTCTCCCTATATAAGTCCTTGTGTAAAATCAAATGACCCCCCCCCCAGTTTTGACCCCAGGGTCATGATTTGAACAAACTTGGTAAAGGTCCACTTGACAAGGCTGCACATCAAATATTTAAACTCTAGACCATGTAGTTTCTGACAAGAAGATTTTTAAAGTTTTTCCTATATAACTCTATGTAAAACATGTGACCCCTTGGGCGGGGCCTTTTTTCACCTAGGGGCTATGATTTGAACAAACTTGGTAAAGGTCCTCCAGAAAATGCTACATACTAAATATCTAAGATCTATGCCTTCTGGTTTCTGATGGGAAGATTTTTAAAACTTTTTCTTATATAACTCTCATGTAAACTAGTGACCCCCGGGGCAGGGCCTACTTTGACCCAGTGGCTATGATTTGAACAAACTTAGTAAAGGTCCACTAGTCAATGCTACACACCAAATATCTAAACTCTAGGCCTTGCGGTTTCTGACAAGAAGATTTTTTAATATTTTCCCTATATAACTCGATGTAAAACATGTGACCCCTGGGCGGGGCCATTTTTGATCCCAGGGTCTTGATTTGAACAAACTTGGTAGAGGTCTACTGGACAATGCTGCACACCATCTATCTAAACTCTAGTCCTTGTGGTTTCTGACAAGATTTTTAAGTTTTTCCTATATAAATCTATGTAAAATCAACTGACCCCTGGGGTATGGTCAGTTTTGACCTAAGGGTCATAATTTGAAAAACTTGGTACAGGTCCACTAGTTGATGCTTCATACCAAATATCTTAGCTCTAGGCCTTGAGGTTTCGGAGGACCAGAACCATTGAATAATCTAGGTAGAGCTTCCAAGGAACATCCCAGGCAAGTTTCATTAAGTTTGGCCCATTGGTTTCAGAGGAGATGTTGTTTGAATGAACAGTTGACGACGGACGGACGGACAAAGACTGATCAGAAAAGCTCACCCTGAACACTTTGTGCTCAGATGAGCTAAAATGGAACCAGACAGAGTTATGCTTCCTTC
This sequence comes from Cyclina sinensis, assembly GCA_012932295.1. Classification (NCBI taxonomy): domain Eukaryota; kingdom Metazoa; phylum Mollusca; class Bivalvia; order Venerida; family Veneridae; genus Cyclina; species Cyclina sinensis. The sequence goes on from JAAONU010000019.1 coordinate 13,229,578, forward strand.
CCTCTGAATTTCTTGTGGTCACCATGTATACATATTTCAAGTTTCAAGTTAATCTGTTTAACAGTTTTGGAGTTAAGCCTCCAGAGAAGAAAATTACAAAAGGGAAGATAGTTTAACAAAAGCTCCGCTGGGCGGAGCGTTATATGCCCGAAAGGTGTTTTTTCTAAGTATGATGTATCTGTGATACAGGGAGGAAACCTTAGGCTTTTGAATTAAATGATTTGCTTTAAATTTTGATTTTAATTGTTTTTGATTTATAATATTTTGATTTTTAACATTTTATAATTTTAATTTTAGAGTTTTATAGATGTTGATCATATCTGAATTTTAGGTTTTATAATTTGTATATATGTCAGTCTTACAGAAGTTGTTCATGCTGTGATGCATGGTTATCAAGTTATAGTGCAGAAATATTGATTGTTTAGTTGACTGTCGCCTTGACCTTTTTATGTTCTTATCCCGAATAGTATAGGGGTCATGTAATCAATGATGGCAATCATCCTAAGAAGTTTAAAGTCTGTATGGGAAGTAGTTGTCAAGTTATACAATAGAAATGCTTCTCAGTGTTAGGTCATTGTTATCTTGACATCTCACCTACTGACCCTAAGATGTACGAGGATCATTTTCTCAATGTAATCAATCATCATATGAAGTTAAGAAGTCTGTATGAGAAATGGTTATAAAGTTTTACAGCGGAAATAGTTTTCAGTGCTTAAGTCACTGTGACCTTGACATTTGACCTACTGACCCCAAACTCAATAGGGATCAATCACTCAATGTGTGCAACCACTATGAATTATGAATTTTGAAATCTCTACGACAAATGGTTGTTGTGTTACAGAGTGTTACTGATTCTAAACATTTAGGTCACTGTGACCTTGACCTTAGACATAATGACTCAAAATGTATAAGGGTCATCCACTTGATGTGTGCAATCATGATATGAAGTTTAAAGTCTCTGTAACAAATGATTGTCAAGTTACATGGCCAAAGTAGTTTTCAATGCTAAGATCACTATCCAAAATCAATAGGGTCATCCACTCAATGTGGGCAATAATCATATTAAGTTAAAAGACTGTAGGCCAAAGAGTTACTCAAGTTATCCTCCAGAAACCAAATTGCTAACGGGCGGACAGACGGACGGACGCCCTGGACCATTACATAATATGCCCCTTTCGGACATATAAAAATGGGACAAGTGAGAGTTATGGTTTTTTTCATTCTGCACTTATACTCAGCACCACGTATCTATATTTCAAGTTTCATGTCAATGTCTTGAATAGTTTTACTGGACAAGAAATTTGCAGCAAAATTGCAAAAAGGAGGATAAAAATATTGGACAAGACAGGGTTATGTTCTTTCTCTCTGCAGTTCTCCTGGTCACCACGTTAATATTTATTTCAAGTTTCAAGTCGATCCATTGAATAGTTTCTGATTTATGCTCTGGAGTAGGAAATTGCAACAAGAGGGCCATGATTGCGCTGGATCGCTCATCTGAGTACTTTAGCCGAGGGTCTGCTGTTAAGCAAACATCAGATGCAACATTACATTTTTTAATTAAAGGCTTTCAAAGATCTCATATTTTATACAAATAAAACCCATGGGGCAGAAGCAGGCTTGTGAAATGTCATTTGAAGCAAAATATTGATGAAAATCTATTTTTTCCTCATTTTGTTCAATCGAGCAGAACCGTATTAGGAATTTTAATAGAGGACATTTCTGTGGAATTTGGCGGAAAATTAAAGGGCTTAGCAGTTTCAGAGATGACATTTGATGCTTAATATTTTTAGCTCTGGGAGCCATTTTGTTCAATCAGCATGACCCTTTTCAGCAATTTAAATAAAGGGCTCTATAAAGAACATTTCAGTGAAATTTTGTGGAAAAACACACTGCTGTTTATATGTTGTTTGATTTTTTTTCTTTTTTTTTTTTTTAGCTTTTGCAGACCTTATGTGCAATAGAGCAGAACCGTTGGAGAAATTTTAGAAAAGGGCAGTATACGTATCATTTCCGCCTAAGTTTTGTTTAAAATGTATTAGCAGTTTTGAAGGAGATTTCATTTGAAGCCAAAAATTGCCAAAAACCCTTTTTAGCTCTGGAGACCATTTTGTTCAATGGAATAGAACCGTTTCAGCAATTTTAATAGTGGGCTATGCAAGGAACATTTTCTGAAATTTGGTGGAAAAGTACCTTGCAGATGAGATGTTTTTTCTATTTCTACCTTTAGCAACCCTTATGTGCAATGGAGTGGAACGGTTTCAGCAATTTTAGAAAAGGGTAATATAAGAAACATTTCTGTCAAATTTGGTTTAAAATGGGCAATGGGTTTGGAGGAGATGTAATTTGAAGCCAATATTGATGAAAATCTACTTTTTAGCTCTGGCAGACATTTTGTTCAATAGAGGAGAACCGTTTTAACAATTTTGATTATAATACAAGGCTATTTAATGAACATTTATGTGAAATTTGGTAAAAAATTATCTTGCCGTTTCTGAGATGTTGTTTGATTTATTTTCTATTTTTGGCTTTGGCCACCTTTATGTACGATGGAGTGAATCGGTTTGAGCAAATTTAGAAAAGGACAGTATAAGGAACATTTCTATAAAGTTTGGTTAAAATAGCTTTGTGGTTTAGGAGAACATGTCATTTAAAGTAAAATGCTGACGACCGACGCAGGGTGATCACAAAAAGGACTATAATTTAATAATTGGAGAAGTAAGAGTTATGCTACTTTCACTCCTAGTCACCATGTATCTATATATATTTCAAGTTTCAAGTCAATCCCTTGAATAGTTTTAGAGTTATACTCTGGGCAAGAAACTTACAGCAGAACTGCAAAAAGGGGGTTAATAAAAATGGGTCTTGTTCTTTCACTCTGAAATTTTCGTAGTCACCATGTATATATATTTCACGTTTCAAGTTAATCTGTTGAACAGTTTTGCATTTATGCACCGACAAGAACATTGCAAAAAGGGAGATTAATTAAAAATTAAACAAGTGAGACAGTTATAGTTCTTTTATTCTGCACCTTCCTAGTCGCAGTGTATCTATATTTCATGTTTCACGTCAATGTCTAGAAATAATTTTTTAATCATGCTCCGGACAAAAAAAAAACAAAAGGGCCATGATGGCCCTGTATCGCTTACCTGAGTATAACTGCTTTAAACAAACTTGTTATGGACCTGGTTAATTGATCCCAGATGACTCAAATTCAAACTTGACCTAGAAATTATAGAAACAACCTTTCTGACAAATTTACAGAAATGTTACCTCTAGAGTGTTAACGTTTTTCTATACTTGGGCTCTGTGACCTAATTTTGGAACCTAGATAACCCATATTCGAACTTGAGCTACAAATTATCGAAACAACTTTTCTAACAAATGTCCAGGATGTTTGGACTGAAACTGTTACCTCAAGAGTGTTAGGAAGGTTTTTCAATATCTAGGCTCTGTGACCTAGATGACCCATATTCGAACCTGAGCTACAAATCATAAAAGCAACCTTTCAGACAAATTTGAAGGATGTTTGGACTGAACAACAGGGCCATGATTGCGCTAGATCGCTCACCTGAGTATTTTGGCTGTAGTTTTGCTGTTAAGCAGTATTTCATGTTTTAATTGAAAATATGTAAGTAATGTAAATATAAATATGTAAACATGTAAAATATCAGTCAATAAATACAGGCTCTATGACAAAAAGTACAGATATCTATAATAAGATATGGTGACCTTGACCTTAACCCAGTGACCTCAAACCCTACCCACGGAATATAGGATCCATGCAGGGAAAAATTTGCTGTATTTTTAAACCAAAAAGTAGGTCAAAATAGAGGTCATGCTATGATGTTTTTGAAATCGGAACAAAAAACTGTACACATGGTCCAAATTTCATTGCCATAGCTCCAAAACCAAAATCGTAGGTCAGAAGGTCAAAAATATTGGTCATGCGATAACATTTTTGAAATCGAAACGAAAAACTGTGCACATGGTCCAAATTTCATTGCTGTAGCTAAAAAACAAGAAAGTAAGTCAGTAGGTCAAAAATATAGGTCATGCGATGACATTTTTGAAATCGGAACAAAAAACTGTGCAAATTGTCCAAATTTCAATGCCATAGCTCCAAAAACAAAAAAGTACGTCAGTAGGTAAAAATATAGGTCATGCGATGACGTTTTTGAAATCGGAACAAAAAACAAAAAAGGAGGTCAGTAGGTCAAAAATATAGGTCATGAGACGACATTTTTGAAATCGGAACAAAAAACTGCAAATTGTCCAAATTTCAATGCCATAGCTCCAAAAACAAAAAAGTACGTCAGGAGGTAAATTTATAGGTCATGCGATGACATTTTTGAAATCGGAACCAAAAACTGTACACATGGTCCAAATTTCATTGCCATAGCTCAAAAAACAGAAAGTAGGTCAGCAGGACAAAAATATAGATCAAGCAATTACATTTTGAAATCGAAACGAAAAACTGTGCACATGGTCCAAATTTCATTGCTGTAGCTAAAAAACAAAAGAAGTAGGTCAGTAGGTCAAAAATATAGGTCATGATATGATGTTTTTGAAATTGGAACCAAAAAACTGTACACACAGTCCAAATTTCATTGCCATAGCTCCAAAAACAAAAAGTAGGTCAGTAGGTCAAAAATATTGGTCATGCGATAACATTTTTGAAATCGAAACGAAAAACTGTGCACATGGTCCAAATTTCATTGCTGTAGCTAAAAAAAAAAAAAGTAGGTCAGTAGGTCAAAAATATAGGTCATGCGATGACATTTTTGAAAACGAATCGAAAAACTGTGCACATGGTCCAAACTTCATTGCTGTAGCTAAAAAACAAAAGTAGGTCAGAAGGTCAAAAATATAGGTCAAGGAATAATGTTTTTGAAACCATCTTGAAAACTGTACAAATGGTCCAATTTTATTGCCATAGCAAAAAACTTAAAAAATAAGAAAAAAAATTTGGGCGGGGGGGGGGAGTGACCCCCAGGGGAGATGGGATGACCTCACTGTGGTCACAGTGCATACTACCAAATATCTAAGCTCCAGGTCTTGCAGTTTGTGACAAGAAGATTTTTAAACTTTTTTGCTATATAACTCTCTGTAAAACATGTGACCCCTTGGGCGGGGCCAGTTTTAACCCAGGGGCCATGATTTGAACAATCTTGGTAGAGGTGTACTAGACAATGCTAAAGACCAAATATCTAAGCTCCATGCCTTGTAGTTTCTTACAAGAAGATTTTTAAAGTTTTCCCTATATCACTCCATGTTATTCAAGTAAGCCCTGGGCGGGGTCAGTTCTGACCCCAGGCTCATTGTTTCAACAATCCTTGAAGAGGTCCACTAGATGATGCCTCATACCAAATATCTAAGCTCCAGGCCTTGCAGTTTCTGACAAGAAGATTTTTGAAGAATTTACTATATAACTCTATGTAAAACATGTGACCCCTTGGGCGGAGCCAATTTTGACCCAGGGGCCATGATTTGAACAATCTTGGTAGAGGTCTACTAAACAATGCTACAAACCAAATAACTGCGGTATCTGACAAGAAGATTTTTAAAGTTTTCCCGTTTATAACTCGATGTAAATCAAGTGACCCCCAGGGCGGGGCCAGTTCTGACCCCAGGGTCATAATTTGAACAATCTTGGTACAGGTCTACTAAACAATGCTAAAAACCAAATACCTTGCGGTTTCTGACAAGAATATTTTTAAAGTTTTCCCGTTTATAACTCGATGTAAATCAAGTGACCCCCAGGGCGTGGCCAGTTCTGACCCCAGGGTTATAATTTGAACAATCTTGGTAGAGGTCCACTAGATGATGCCTCATACCAAATATCTAAGTTCCAGGCCTTGTGGTTTCAGACAAGAAGATTTTCAAAGTTTTTCCTTTAAGTTGCCATAGCAACCAGAGTTCTTGATGGAATTGAATTCTTTGAACACCTTTGGTAGAGCTTCATGCAAGGAATATCCCAGGCATGTTTCATCAATGTTTGCTCAGCGGTTTAGGAAGAGATGTTGTTTAAGTCAAACTGTTGACGACGCACGCCGACGGACGCCGGACATTCAACGATCCCAAAAGCTCACCCTGAGCAGGCTCAGGTGAGCTAAAAAGTAGCCTCTAGAGTGTTAACAAGAATATTCCATATTTGGGCTTCGTGGCCTAGTTTTTGAACCCAGATGACCCATTATTAAACGTAAGCTAGAAATTATTGAAACAATCTTTTTGACAAATTTCCAGGATATCTGGACTGAGGAACTATCCACTAGAGTGTTGACAATGTGTTTCCATATTTGGACTATGTGACCTAGTTTTTTAAACTAGATAACCCATATTCGAGTCTGAGCTACAAATCATGAAAACAACCTTTCAGACAAATTTCCAGGATATTTGGACTGAAACTGTTACACCAAATATTAAAAATGTTTCTCCATATTAGGTCTCTGTGACCTACTTTTTGACCCAAGATGACCCATATTTGACTCTGAGCAAGAAATCATCAAAGCAACCTTTAGAGCAATTTTTCAGGATATTTGGACATAAAATGTGGCCTCTAGAGTGTTTACAAGTGTTTTCCATATTTGGTCTGTAACCTAGATTTTGACCCCAGATGAACCATATTGAGACTTGAGCAAGAAATCATAGATGCAACCTTTCTGACAAATTTCAAGGTCATTTGGAATAGCCTCTAGACCGATTAGAAGGTTTTTCCATATTGGGGCTCTGTGACACAGATTTTGACCCAAGACGATCCATATTCAAACTGGAGCAAAAATCATCGTAGCAACTTTCTGACAAATTTCCAGGATGTTTGGACTGAAAAGAAGCCTCAAGAGTGTTAAGAAGGTTTTTCAATATCTAGGCTCTGTGACATAGTTTTTGATCCCAGATGACCCATATTCACAAAGCTAGAAGTCATCGAAACAACCTTTCTGACAAATTTCCAGGATGTTTGGACTGAAAAAAGTGGCCACTAGAGTGTTTACAAGGTTTTTCCATATTTGGGCTCTGTGACATAGTTTTTGAGCCTAGATGACCCATATACGAACCTGAGCTAGAAATCATGAAAGCAACCTTTCTAACATTTTTCCGGGATATCTGGACTGAAACTGTTACCTGAAGTGTTTAAAAGGTTTTTCCATATTTGGGCTATGGGACCTACTTTTTGACCCAAAATGACCCATATTCAAGTCTGAGCAAGAAATCATCAAAGCAACATTTCTGGGAAATTTCCAGGATATTTGGACAGAAAATGTAGCTTAAAGAGTGTTTACAAGGTTGTTTCATATTTGGGCTCTTTGACCTAGATTTTGACCCCAGATGACCCATATTGAAACTTGGGCAAAAAATCACAGAAGCAACCTTTCTGACAAATTTCATGGTCATTTTGAATAGCCTCTAGAGTGTTTACAAGGTTTTTGCATTTTGGTGCTCTATGACCTAGATTTTGATCCCATATTACAACTACTGCAGGAAATCATCGAAGCAACTTTTTGATAAATTTCCATATTTCAGCGGTGACCTAGTTTTTGACCCCAGATGACCCATATTCAAAATTAGTCTTGAAATAAAAGAATCTTTCTGACAAATTTCCAGGTTATTTGGACTGAAAATATTTACTCTACAGTGTTAAAAAGGTTTTTCTATATTTTGGCTCTGTAACATAGTTTTTGAACCTAGATGTCCCATATTCGACCTTGAGCTAGATATTATCAAAACAACCTCTCTGACAAATTTCTAAGATATTTGGACTGAACTAGAAATGTGTCCATACGACACAGATGCCCCCCACTCAACATAGCTATTCATATTGCTAGCAATATGGCCACGAGATAGTCATACACGCTGAATCATTAATAAGATTGGTTCAACAAATTGACAACTATAAGAAACCTGTTGTGGTGTGAAGACACAAAATACTGTCTCCAACACTTTCACCAATGGATGAATATTATCCTTCACAATTCTCTATGGAGTTTGCAGATGGTAAACAGTTGTTTTCATGTCTAATTTGTACTAAGTTCCTAAGTTTTATGTTCAGTAAGTCAGGCTATTTATAAAATGTCCATTGTCATCTAAATAGCAAACAATTTTAAGCGATTTTTGGAACAAAATTTCACCAGTTTCCATACCTTAATGTTGAATTCTGCTTAAGCTTAAGCTGGTGCTAACGGGCGTGGACGGTAACTTGCATTTTCAATTTCTGTCCATGAACATGCTCAATCAAACTGAGTCTGCAATTTGACCACTGGAACAAAGTTAAACTCACTAAGAAGAAGGAAAATCTTTTAGGTATCAAACTGTAGGGCAACAATGCTGTGGTATGAGAAGTAGATTGACAGGCAGATAATCTGGGTTGTAGAATATTATTCTGTATGTAGACAAGGTCAAGTGTAGAACCACCTCTGTGAGTTGGGAGCTGCACACACTGTGAATAGTTATTCAATTTCTGTGACAGTCTCGTATAATTTTTAGAATTAAAAGTTAAGCTGAAATCTCCAAGCATTAAGTCTGGAGAAGTTTGGTCTGCAATATGTGTTAGATCATTAGTAAAGTCTGTTATGTTCGAGGATGGAGATCTATAGAGAAGACGGAATGACCTTGGACAGAACTCTGGTGAGATGGTTATTGACACTTGTTCCATATGAGGTTGATGTGAAACACTGGAAGTTGTCACTGGCAACTTATCTCGTGTGTAAACAACAAACGGTTACCATGGCAGTTGTCTTCCCGTGATATAGGCAAACATGTCAAACTACACCTAACACGCCGATGGTACTTGATTCTCATAGACATTTGCTTCAGTCAGACACAGTATGTGAACCATGCTCAGAACTGGGTGACTTTAGCTCCAGCGCTTTTGCAGGTACAGGCGACACAAGTTGAAAATTGCAAATTTTGAGCATATAAGGGGCTATTACTCTAACAATTCCGAATAAATCTATACGGGAAACCCTAGGTGCACAACTTTATCAACATTCTTGTAAAGTTTCTTGATTGTAGGTGCAGCGCTTTTGCAGGTACAGGCGACACAAGTTGAAAATTACTATTTTTGACCAAGTAAGGGCCATAACTGTAACAGTTCCAAATAAATCTAAACGGGGTACACCCCAGGTGCACATCTTCACATGCTGATCAACATTCCTGTAAAGTTTCTTGACTCTAGCTCCAGTGCTTTTGGGGCTACAGGCAACACAACTTTTTGGGACGGACAAGGGAAAATCTAAATGCCCCCCCCCCCCCAGAGTGGGGGCATAAAAAGTAGCCTCTAGAGTGTTAACAAGGTTTTTCCATATTTGGGCTCTGTGACCTAGTTTTTGATCCCACATGACCCATACAAATAATCAAAACAACTTTTCTGACAAATTTCCAAGATATCTGGACTGAAAATGTAGCCTCCAGAGTGTTTACAACGTTTCTCGATATCTGGGCTCTGTGACCTAGTTTTTAGACTCAAGATGACCCATATTCGAATGTGAGCTGCAAATCATATAAGCAACCTACTTGACAAATTCCCAGGTTATTTGGAATTAAAATCTTACCTCTAGAGTATTAACAATGTTTTTTTCTACTTTTGGGCTCTGTGACCTAGTTTTTCATCCAAGATAACCCATATTCAAAACTGAGCTAGAAATCATTAAAACTATTTTTCTGACATATTTCCAGGTTATTTGGACTGATAATGTTACCCCTAGAGTGTTCACAATGTATTTCCATATTTGGGGCCTTTGACCTAGTTTTTGACCCTTGATGACCAATATTCGAATTTGAGCTAGAAATCATTGGAACAACCTTTCTGACAAAGTTCGAGAGTATTTGGACTGAAAAGTAGCCTCTAAAGTGTTAATAAGTTTTTTTTTCTTTTTTGGGCTCTGTGACCTAGGTTTTTGACCCAAGATTACTGTCTATTGAAACTTGAGCTAGAAATTATTGAAACAACCTTTCTGACAGATTTCCAGGTTATTTGGACTTAAAATGTTACCTCTAGAGTGTTAACAAGGCTTTTTCCATATTTATGCTCTGTGACCTAGTTTTTCAACGCAGATAACCCATGTTCGAATTCGTCCGAGTAATTAATGAGGCAAATATTCTTACCAAGTTTCATGGCAACTGAGGCAAAAATGTGACCACTAGAGTGTTAACAAACTAATTGTGGACGGACGGACGACGGACAAAAGGCGATCACAAAAGCTCACTCTGTCACTACGTGACAGGTGAGCTAAAATGGGACGTGAGAGTTACGGATCTTTCACTCTGTACTCCTAGTCACCATGCAAGTCAATGTTTTGAATAGTTTAAGTGTTACGCTCTGGACAAGAATAAATGCAACGGACTGACTTTCTGCCCGCCTGACCGACCACAGTGACTCTACTTTGTTTGTTGGGGCTATAACTAATACAAATACTAAATTCCAAAAATGATTTCACAGTAATAGACACACTAAAGCAGAGACTTTCTTTTTATCATAAACTGAAGCTTTTCTAAGCCGTACAAAAAAGTAATGAGATTTCAGGTAAAGGTCTCTGATTCAGAAACGAAAGGGCAATGACGGCCTTAAATTGCTCACCATGATAAAAACTGCTCAAAATGACAAGAGAAATGTAATGGATTGATAATAAAAGAACTACACAATGCTTCAGTCCTAAATTTTAAAGCTTTATATAATATGGTTTCAAAGATTTTTAAAGGTTTCCTATTATAATTTGAAACATCTTGGTAGATTTTCACTAGACAATACCACATACAAAGGTTCTGAACACTCAGCCAAATGGTTCCTTCTATAAAACTATATAAAGCTTCTGACCCCAATGGTGAAGCCAATACTGACATCAGTCAGTCTGAACAATATTGATCTTATAGCTGAGGTTTGATCATCTTACTTATTAAATAGTTAAGGTCCACTTGGAAAAAATTTACATATCAAATTTCTGAGCTTGTAGTTTTAGGCAATGGCTTCTTTTTAACCTTTCCTCACCTGAGTAAATGCTCAGGGTGAGCTATTGTGATCACCCTGTGTCCGGTGTCAACATTTTACTTTAAATGACATCTCCTCCTAAACCACAAAGCTATCTTTGACCAAACTTAAAAGAAATGCTTCTTTTATTGCCCTTTTCTAAAATTGCTCAAACCTTTCCGCTCATAGGGGCTGCAAACGCTAAAAATAGAAAAAAATCAAACAAAATCTCCCCCTAAACGGCTAGATGTTTTTCCACCAAATTTCACAGAAATGTTCCTTACATAGCCCTCTATTAAAATTGCTAAAATAGTTCCGCTCTATCTAACAAAACGGCCGCCAGAGCTTAAATAGATTTTCATCAATATTTGTTTTCAAATGACATCTCCAAAGCCGCTTGGCCATTTCAAAGCAAATTTGACAGATATGGTTCTTATATTGCCCTTTTCTAAAATTGCCCAAACTGTTCCTCTCCATTGCACATAAGGACTGCAAACGCTAAAAATTGAAAAATAATCAAACAAAATCTCCTCCTAAACGGCTAGGTGATTTTCCACCAAATTTCACAGAAATGTTCCTTACATAGCCCTCTATTAAAATTGCTAAAATAGTTCCGCTCTATCTAACAAAACGGCCGCCAGAGCTTAAATAGATTTTCATCAATATTTGTTTTCAAATGACATCTCCAAAGCCGCTTGGCCATTTCAAAGCAAATTTGACAGATATGGTTCTTATATTGCCCTTTTCTAAAATTGCCCAAACTGTTCCTCTCCATTGCACATAAGGACTGCAAACGCTAAAAATTGAAAAATAATCAAACAAAATCTCCTCCTAAACGGCTAGGTGATTTTCCACCAAATTTCACAGAAATGTTCTTTACATGGCCCTCTATTAAAATTGCTAAAACAGTTCCACTCCACTGAACAAAATGGCCGCCAGAGCTAAAAATAGATTTTCATTAATATCCCAGCAAACATGTTCATATAGGTCTAATAAGGGCAACATCCTGGTAAGCCCATATGGGTTTGCCCATACAGTACCCATATGAACAAACTCATATCTATGGGCCGATGAGGGTCTAGTATACAAATTTATAACAAAAACAGGAAAAGTGTGTTTAAAAGTTTAATATAACGATCCAAATGTATATGGGTTTGCCCATGGTGTACCCATTAGGGACCCATATAAAAAAAAACATGTGCATGTTCCCATAATGGTCCCATGAGGGTCCAATTTACATCTTTATTTTGCAAAGGGAGTTAAAATGCAATTAAACATTTAATATAATTCGCCTGATTTAAATCATAAAAAAGTTCAAATCAGTGGATTATATAATTTAGGGTCTTTAAAAGACCCTGATTAGATCTGCATCAAATAGATCTAACTGTGGCAGCTTTATCAATGTAGATTATATAAGTGCTGATTATCCTTCAAGAATGACAAGATTCTTATCTTAGTTCCTTTTAAATAAGTATTTTATTTTAGTTTCTAAGTTGTATTGATAACTTTATTGCAAATTTTAATAGAAATAAATCCAGATTGAAAAAAAAAATTCGTTAGTTTTGAAAACTGACGTTTGAATTGCGCGCGCAACCGTTGCAAGGAAGCTGGATGGGTGGAACAAAAGTGTGTTTTATTTTAAAGGTATGTTCTTTTATTTGTAAACAAGCAGATAACTTAGATGTTGTATCATTGTCGCATTTTTCCATACCTCAGTACTGACATTAGTATCCCATTGTATCTGCGTCCATTTGAAACATACAAATGTCATATGTCATATATTTTCGCGATATAAAGATTCGGCTAATTCGGAGAAGGCGATTCTAGTGATTTATATAAGCTCTCAAACTTTCTTCAGAATCAGTTGTCGGTAAATAAATGAATTAATGACCAAAGCATAGAAAGTAGCACAATTAAAGGAACAGAATCTGTTCAACAGATAGTTGATTGTAAAAAATTAGATGTATCAATTTTGAGTAGCCCAACAAATTGTGCACCATGGCTTTTTATTATATAGACGATGGTCGCCCTTCGAGCACAGCCCACTTACGATTCAAAACAATGCGGAAAGTGTTTCTTCTATGTGTATATGCCTGACACCAGAATGTCGTCACTAACTTTGACGGCTTCAAAAGTGAAAAAAAAATTAAAAATATATACCTGTAAAGCTTATTCCAAACTGTATCAATATAAGAGAAAATAGATGAGAAATTTTTATGTTTTTTATGCATTACACTTATAAACTCTACACATGTCAACATGTTTTTGTTGGACACCGCTAAAACTCTACCTGACGGCAGTTTATAGATCGGTTATATTTTTAAACCTCGATTTCGACACAGTTTTGAATCTAACTGGTTGAGATGTAAAGGCTGACTTCTTTGTAATATCAGTTTGTAAATCGGTCAGTCTTGCAGTCGAAATATTGAGACTACAATTTTGAGCGGACGTTGTTGGCATATTTTGCTTTGCAAATGTATTTAAAACAAATTGTTTTACAGTGAGGGGACAAGGATTCTCATCCTGCTGGATGGGGCAGGAGTGATTTTTCTGAGTGAGCTACCAGTGGTAAGAGTGTTTCCCCAGAGGACGGTTGAGGAGATGGTAAAGTTCAGCTCAAAACTGGAGGATCAGACAACTCTTCCATATTTGTACGTATGTCTTTAATTATTAATGTTAATGTTATTACACTAAATAAATTACCTCTTTCATACAATATGCTAGTCTCAATATTTTGACTTCGGGTAGGATATTGACTTCGGGTAGGATGGATGAAATTTGATTGACCATTAAAAGAAAACAGCACAATATTCATCCTTTCAAGTACAGTTACTTGGACATAAGATCAGTCAAAATAATTCAAGTGACATCTTGAGCAAATTCTGAGATATTTTTGTTATGGGTCAGAATCTCCGTCTCGGAGGCGAGATATTGACCCATACAAAAAATTACACAATATCTCGACTTGCCTACAATTATAGTTGGACTAGACAGTATTATAGACAATATGCAGTATTTAATGTTTTCTTATAAAATAGTCACGTCGTCTTCGTTTGACATTAATTTTGTCGGGTAACGAGAGTTGAGATTTTCACTGATTAAGTTTGAGTTCATTAGCCGAAGTTGTTGAAAATGGTAATCTAAGCCTCTGATAACTACAGATGTGGCAAAGGTCAAGGTAACAGCTACTTTGAACCCATCAATGTGTTGGACTAGGCTGAAAATATATGTAGAGTACCTGGTTCCAACAAAAAGGCACTAGGAAGGGCATTTATGGTTTACTACATTATCTAGTTCATTTAAATTCTGGCTTGTAAATATTGCTTTTAAATTATATTATAGGTGAAATACCCAGCTGTCAGACAGGTGGCCATTATGTCCCAGACACAGTCAACAGAACAATGAAAACTTTCTTTGACACAGATTTATGGACTCTGTAATTTCAAGGGTCTGAAAGGGCAAGACAGCTAGAGGGCATTATTTCTGTAAGAAAATTTAATCGTAGAAAGCAGTAAAATAATTTCATGTGAAGAAGTATGTGTAACTGAATTTTCCCAGTGCGATATCTGCCAACTTTTTTACAGTGAAATAAAAACGATTTTTTTTTGGTGGTTTTGTTTACATTTTCACTGTTCACCTGATGGTAAAAAGCCTGTTCCCAGCTATGATTGTAGCGAAAATCAATATTGTCTAAGAAACATCCCTTGATAATGATAATTTACCAAAACTTCAAAATGTTCGTAGTGAAAAAAACTGAGGTTTTCTACAATTCACAATACTAGTTGAGAACATAATCTTTATTTTTTATTAGGTTATCCACATGATTCTCATAACGCGAGCAGCAAACATGAAGGACATGGGGGCCGCATCACCAAGTGGCTTGGTGGCATGTGTGTCCGAGATGGTGGGAGAAAAGCCCGGATAAAGATAACCACTGTGGTTCCAGTTCCTGGAACACCCTCCCCTGCTCCTAGCACTCCTCTTGTCACACCAGGCACTCTAAAGTAAATATATATGACACTGCTGAAGAACCTCAATTATTATTTGAGTGACATTAGTATTTGTGGGAACTTTCAATAACAGTTTAAAATGTTCACTGACATACGTACAAATTGTTACCCTGTAGTCAATAGCTATTTGTCATTTGTGTACATACAATTTACATACATGTATAATTTGGTTGTTTTCACAATATATTATTTTGCATTAACTGCATTGTATATAATCAGTTTTTTTTTGCCAAATTACATAAAGTAGTATATTTTTGTTTATGTTATCAGTCTACTATGTGTGTTAATGCCTAGTCATTGTATTTTGCATATTTTTTAGCGTTTTAATCATTCCAATTTTAATCTGTACCAAATCAGTATTGTTTTACTATTAGCCCTTAAATTCCGCAGTCATTTTTATTGCTCATTTTCATCGTAATTTTTCAATGGTCTAGTCAGTGTTATCATTACAATACATTAATTTCATATAATATAGGTATATCTTGTTTGTCAGTGTGGTTTTACATTGCATGTCAATTACATAGAATACTACATAATATTATCTCAAAACTGTTATACTGACATGAAACCTGACAAACCAGAAAAAGGTAGCATTCTTGAAATGTATTTATAGTCAACACAATGTTTTGTTCATTCCTGAAATCTGTTACAGTATCTAGTTTGTAACACATTGTATTCTTAATAGACAGTGAAAGTTATTGAGAGAAAATTAAGTATCAGCACCTACATTTCTTTTACAAGTTGTGTTTTTGTTTAACTTGGGCATAAATTGATTATGTTTATTCGCCTAACATATGTCTATTATTTGATGAATGCTTCTGTTACAGCAACATTTTACAAACAATATTAAGAGCATAATTTTGATATTTGTGATTCTATTTTTTATCCCTCATCACAGGCTGAGTTATATAGAATCCGAAAAAAACAGCAGTTTGTAGTAATTTAATTATTGAGGTGGATTTTAAAATAACTAGGCACAATGTTTTCATTACTAAATTAACAGAAAAATTATGGGGTGTCAAGGTCACAGCTAAAAGTCAGAGATAATGAATTTGAACAGTTTTGCCATTTTTCATAAATACCTTTGGTATTTTTCTTATAATTTTTATAATTATTTTGGTAAATGTTTTATGTAATATTTTATTCTGATGTTTCACATCACAAGAACAAGGCAAATTCAGACAATCAAAACTTGGTGTCACTCGTAAAGTTCTCAACTCTATGTCAAATGTCAGAAATAACTACATGTATTCACCTGTATGTCTTTGGTTATTTTGAGGGGATTTTGATATATACATTGCATAGTTCTTTGTTCATTATTTGAATGTATGGTATATAAAAGAGAACCTTTTATGAACAAATGGTAGCAGTGACTGATAAACAATGTTTGGTGTTGGATATGAATTCAACGGATTTGCTTATTCCAATGACTTTTTAACAAGGTTCACTCTTTGTTTTTCAAGTTATTAAATGTTATCAAATCTTATCTTGTTTTTGTGAAAGTTCAATTGTTTTGAGTGGTACAATATAAAGATGTGGTGACTTCCAGAAAATGAGAAAACAAATGCCTGGACAGCTTCATACTTGTTTCCAGGATTACCACTGTCACTTGCAAGCATACCCTGGGGAAGTACATACTGCCCATATAGGGCCCGTATACTGCCCAGATGTCCGAACAAGGGACCCATTTAGGGCCCGTATACTGCCCAGATGTCCGAACAAGGGACCCATAGAGGGCCCATATACTGCCCAGATGTCTGAACAAGGGACCCATATACTGCCCAGATGTCTGAACAGGGGACCCATATAGGGCCCATATGGGCCCCTCATGGTGCCCGGTTGCACATTCCATGTGGGCCCCATATAGGACCCATATGGAAACCCAAATGGGGCCCATATGGGCCCCATATATTTTGTTTGCTGGGATTTGGCTTCAAATGACATCTACTCCAAAACCACTTGGCCATCTTAAACCAAATTTGACAGAAATGCTCCTTTTATTGCCCTTTTCTAAAATTGCTCAGACATTTCCGCTCATAAGGGCTGCAAATGCTAAAAACAGAAAAAAATCAAACAAAATCTCCCCCTAAACGGCTAGATATTTTTTCAACCAAATTTCACAGAAATGTTCCTTACATAGCCCTCTATTAAAATTGCTAAAATAGTTCCGCTCTATCTAACAAAATGGCCGCCAGAGCTAAAAATAGATTTTCATCAATATTTGGTTTCAAATAACATCTCCAAAACCACCGTTTTTAACCAAATTTGACAGAAATGTTCCTTATATTGCCCTTTTCTAAAATTGCTCAAACTGTTCCGCTCCATTGCACAAAAGGGCTACAAAAGCTAAAATAGAAAAATAAATCAAACAGAATCTCCTCCTCATCGGCAAAGTAATTCACCATCAAATTTCACGGAAATGTTCCTTACATAGCCGCCTATTAAAACTGTTAAAACGGTTCCACTCCATTGAACAAAATGGCCGCCAGAGCTAAAAGATTTTCACGAATATTTTGCTCAAATGACATCTCCTCACGAGCTGATATTTCGAAATTGTCTCTGCCCCATGGATTATTTGTGAATAAAAAATCAGATCTTTGAAAATCTTCAATTAGAAATGTAACGTTGCATCTGATGTTTGCTTAACGGTAGACCCTCAGCCAAAAAAAAGTACTCAGGTGAATGATACAGGACCATCATGGCCCTCATGTTTTAAAGCATGTGGCACTTGTGATTTTAGACAAGAACATTTTTAAACACTATCATTTTAATTGCCATAGCTAGTTCTGCATGGAATAGAATTTTTGGGACAACACCAGTAGAGCTTCATGCAAGGCGTATACCAACAAAGTTTCTTCAACTTGGATGAAGTGGTTTACGTGATGTAATTTGAAGCAATGCTTGAAGGACAACAACAGAATCTGAGTAATCACAAAAGTTCACCACCTGCCCAAGTGCTCAAGTGAGCTTACAATATAGTTTTACGGCTATAGTTATATAGCTGATCAGCATAGACTACTTCAAGTTAGCACTGATACAAAAACAAACTCACCACAACTTGGCAACTAAAAAATGGCTCTTCCATCTCACCAGTACATGTAACACGCTCACTGGTCTGTTCCATTCCCTCTTCCTTCTTTGATGTACTATTTTCTTTCTTGTTTTCTCTTGCTTTGCCTCTAGTCTCTGGTAATTCTGTTATTCCTTTCCTGACTCTTTCAACTTGTATGGTGTAACTCCCTGAAGTATTTGGCTGAAGCTGTTTATTATTCAGTGCATCATCTTTCTCTGAATAACTGGGACTTCTGATAATCTCCCCAGTCATCTTTCTTTTCTTCAGCACAGAGCACTTTTCAGACTTTTCATTTTTCCTTTTACTGCCATCTTTCAAGCTTTCATCTGTACCAATTGGATGAAGTATCTGAAAATCATCCGATGACTCCTTGTCATCACTGTCCAAATATCCTTTACTAGTCTTATCTGGGCTACAATATGAATTGGTTGACTTCTGGTTCTGTTCTGTTGGTTTTCTTTCAGTAATACCAGCTTTTCCAACAGAAGTCTCATATGTTTGACTTGCTTTGACAATACTTCCATCAACCTTGGTTTCCTTTGAAATGTTGGCCCTTTCTTCATTGTCTCCTTTCTCACCACTTAAAGCAGCTATAATATTATTAGCAATCATTCCATCCACATCATCTTCTACAGTATCATCACTGTCAAAATTTACAACTTGTCCAAAATCAACTGCACTCAAATTCTGTCTATCTTCCACTTCTTCAATATTAACAATTTTTTTATCTCTGCATTTTTCAGGTACTGGAGTTTCCTTCTCTTTCTTCGAAGCTCTTAAAATTATAGGAACAAATGATTTAGTTTTTGATCTAGAGAGGCTCTCATACTGAAAATCCGGTTTGCTTGTGGCAATCTTTTCCCTTTTCCCATGCCCAAGATTGCTATCTCGATCTGTGGGAAATTGTAAATCTATAAGATTGCCTGCTTGTCTAATTTCAGCCTTCTTCTGTCTATACATCTTTGCTTTCTCTTTTGATTCTTTTTTATTTTTTGGCCTTGCCATTATCAAAGGCGCTTTTACTGTTGATGGATCTAAAACACTTGTGTTAACATCAGTTTTTCCTCCCAGTTCATCACTCACAGATCCTGTACTCAAAGTCACTGTTTTTGTACTAGTTTTACCATTTTCAAAATCTTCCAAGTTACCATACTCTTCTGGCTTAAACACATTGTGTGGCACCAATGACACTGACATACCACTAGAAATACTTGACACTGCCCTATCTACTTCCGGCTGAGAAATTGGAGGCTGATGTTTCAAATGTGGGACATCTGAAAGAGTTTCTATGTCATCAGCAAGTATATCTTGTTGCTGTGCTCTTTCGGCTGCAATTTTCTGACTATCTGTGGACAATGCAGACATATGCTGAAGCTTTGGAGGTGTGTTGACTGCCAGGGGACTGTTTATCCCGCTTGGTATAGAAGGGGTCCTGGAGTCTTCTGAAGCATCCACATACTGCTGATCAAATAATGTGTCAACATTGTAGTCAGCGGGATACTGAGATGTGCTGACCTCAGTTGTTTCTCCATGACATGTTTCTGCTGAAGCATCCTCAGAATGCTCTGTCTCAGTTGCCTTAACACCCTTTTTCAAGTCTGACTGGGGCATCATACTGGCTGATAAAACTCCATCCATACCAGTTGGTGTGTTAACTGAACCACTTAAGACATTTTGACTTGAAAAATTAGCTGGAACTTCAACTTGACTGGTTTTATCTGTGTGCTGTTTCTTGGCAGGACTAGATCCAGAGGCAAATTGGTCAGACGTCTGTTGATTTTTAACAGAAAGATCTGTTTCTGTACTACCTTTCAGATGTTCATTGGATACTTTATCCTTGTATCTTTTCATAACTCCTAATCCTAAAATTTTTGAAAATTTCAAGGTAATATCCATGGTATCCTTGGCAACCAGAAGTTTACCAGTGTAAATATACTTAACAAGGTTTGCCAACTCTAAAACAGAAATCCCTTTCAGATTGATTTTTGAGGCTGTTGCACTCAAAACTGGGCGCAATTTTTCCCTGAAGCATTTACTGGCAGCCATCAAGACAACCTGCAAGAAAATGATTTAATTCCTAGGCAATCTCCTTTTAAATAAACAGCTTCATGAACTTTGAATGGTAATAAATTGTTCATTTAGTTTGTTTCAGTTAGAAATATTGCTATTATGTAAGTTTATCTTACTTTCAGCATGTACTGTAACAGTGCCCATCTGCATAAAAGTTATTTTTCCCAAGTAGTGGTTAATAATTTCAAATTGCATACAAATTAGAAAAAAATAAAAGCCACAAAAAAAAAAACAAGGAAGAGGCTCATGATTTTTTAAACCAAACTAGAAATGTGTCGAAAGGACACAGATGCCCCCCACTAAAAGACACTGGACACAAACTTGGTAAATCAACGTTGTGGGCAAACATGTAAATATGGCATAAAATTTGACAAGGCAAAGATATCAGGTACAGCCCACACTCGGTATGTCAAAATCACTAAAGTCAAATTTCTGGCTAAGTCGAATTAATATTCAGGTCCCAGTCGATAACCCTTGTCTATATATATTATTTAACTCCTGTTAAGCTGAATTGACATGTGCGAACTTCGGCTATGTCGATCGTATTTTTCGGTCCCATCGTATATTTTCCTATGTATTTTTCCACTTGGTAAGTCGAAGTGTGAAAATTTATAGTTTAGCAATTATTCAAGGTGACTTCGAGGTAGGCACTGATCGGACTGATTACACATGTCAACTATTATTTGTTGATTAACAAGAACTGTCACTGTAAGATGACAATGCCACCAAAAGTGGTGCTTTGAACTCTGATCTAAGAACCAGTCATTCAGGGGTCAAGATCAAATAAATATAAGTCAGTGGGAAGGTCTTATCCAAAGGGGGTTGTGTCCAAACATGAAGTAAATCCACTTACTAATGAGGAAGTTATGGGCAATGTGAAAATTTCTGGACAAATGGATCTTCAAGGTGAAGGTCATTCAGGGGTCAAGGTAAAAAAAATAAAGGACAGTGGGATTGGTCTTGTCCAAAGTAGTGTTGTGTTTCAGTATGAAGTATATCCAGTTACTAATTTGGAAATTATGGCCAAATAATAGTTTTTGGACAATTGGATATTCAGGGGTCAAGGTCACATAATTACAGGTCAGTGGGAAGGTAATGTCCAAATAGGTGTTGAGTCCAAGTATGAAGTAAATCCACTTACTAATAAGGAAGTTATGGCCAATGTTAAAGTTTTTGGACAAATGGATCTTCAAATTGAAGGTCATTCAGGGGGTCACTGTCAAACAAATATAAGTCAGTGGGAAGGCTTTGTCCAAAGGGGTGTTGTGTCTAAGTATGAAGTAAATCCACTTACTAATAAAGAAGTTATTGCCAATGTTAAAGTTTTTGGACAATTGGATCTTCAAGGTGAAGGTCAATCACGGGTCAAGGTAAAATAATTATAGGTCAGTGTAAAGGTTTTGTCCAAAGGGGTATTGTATCCAAGTATGAAGTAAATCCACTTACTAATAAGAAAGTTATTGTCAATGTTAAAGTTTTCAGACGGACTGACAAACAGACGGACCAACGTCCATCCGTCCGAAACTGGACAGGGGGCCTTTTCTTTTGTTATTTTCTTTTGTTTAATAGAGGGCCATTTGCCATATTGTTACGGAATGAACTCTATTGTTCTCTTTTGTTATGTTTACAGTTAGATGGCCCCCTATTTATGTTCGGTAGTGCAAACTGATGGACTGACATATGGACAGTTCAAAAACTATATGCCTCCCTTTGGGGGCAAAAAACTTTTGACAATCACTCTTTTATTAGAATGTTAATTGTCACCAATAGGTACTTCAGATAAGAACTGATTGGACAAATTACGCATGTCACCGGTTGTTTGTTTATTTCAACATTCCAAACTTGCACTGAAATTAGGATCTTAATTGTCACGAATAGGTGTTATTGGTAAGGATTAAGGAATAATATGTTGATTTTACAAATTCACCAGACTTGACTGAAACTGTTCTTTTGTGACTTTAATTTTCACTAAGCGAGTACGGTAAATCATCAGCATGATAAATTCTTTAATTTCAACGAATTTGAGTGGGAAAAACAGTTTTGAAATGTGCTTTTCATTTTTTTTTTGCTATATAAGCTACAAATATTATATGTGTGCGTTGAAAAATGTTAAGTTATATAAATTTCATTAAAAGCTTTTTGTGTGTGTATGTCCTTACCCATTGTCTATCTATTTATAGCATGTGTAGATGTTTGATTTTACCTGTTTCACATCACGCTCTTTTGAATAAAATATAAAACATTGGTTTGAAATGCCCAGTTAGGAAGGAGGTATGACATAAGCCTACATTTGAAGAGAAAACAAATATATGTTGAGTAGTGCTCCACATTCCACACTTGAATTTGAATGTCATGGGAATGCTTTTTAATCACTTGAATCACATTTCTTGAGCATTGCTCCTTTCTATGAGGTAATAAACGTACAACTGAAACAAAACATTGCTAAGTTAACCAGCTCCGGACAAGTTGAATTCCAGCTAAGTCGAAGAAATTAACTCGGTCCGTCCTGAATTCAAGATATCGAGAGTGGACAGTATTTACTTTTCTAACTATTGTTACATATTAGCCCTTCTATAAGACAGTATAAGCAATGCTCTAAACTTAACATTTTATGGAAATGGTAACTGATGATTTTAAAAAATAGCCACTCCACTGTATCTAGCTACATAACATGCATGTATCTAAAAGCAGGCCAAGCTAAATGCATTGTAGACAGAAATAACAGTATCTGTAGAACAAACTCAATAGCATGTTTAATTTGAAAAAAAAAATATCAAAATACTTTTTTCTAAATGAACAGGTAAGTGCTGCATTTTCAAAGACAAGTTCAGCAGTCTCTTACAAGTATAATATCTTCAGTCTCTCTAATATCATAATCATTTAAGAGATTGCATCAAGGCAACAAAATGGTAAGGGATAAAAGCTACGTAGCAATCTACTGTTATTTCTGTTGTGTCCATATAATAATTATATCAAAGCACACATACATGCAGCCCACTACAAATTTCTATTACATTCATGTATGTTCTTTGTTGCTCACCTGCCTTGTGTGATAATTCCATATTCAACATCTGCTACCTCACTAAAATGACATGATGAGCACGCTGAAAGTGTTCAAATTATGGGCAAGAAATTATTATGGAGGGAATGTGTCATCATCATATGATAATAAACACACAATGCACGAGGAAGTTATGAGCTGGACACAAACAACTTATTCTCTATATCCATCTAAGGCATAAGCCAAAACTTCAAGTGTCACTTACATTGTATGCCAAAACATTTCGAAATCCAACCATGAACAACAAAGTTATGAACTGGACACGAACATCCATTGTATGTGCCCACACATACACACACTCACTACAACACAAACACACACAGGGACATAAAAATTACAAAGGGCAATAACTTAAAGATCGATCAATGGACACAACAAAGGTATTCAAGTATAGCCGCCTCCCCTCAACACATCTTATGGCAGGGTATAGAAATAATACCCAAGGGGCATAATTTGAACAATATTGGTAGATTGGTAGAGGTCCACTACAAATTGCTTCAATTTAAATTTCAGAACTCTCTGCTTTATGGTTTCTGACAGGAAGATTTTTATGGAGTTTGTCTATTTAAGTCTAAGTGAAAACTCTGAACCCGTCGGGACAGATAATGACCCACATGCCATCATTTGGCATCATTTGAACAAGAGCACCGCTGGGCGGAGCGTTATATGCCCAAAGGGTGTTTTTTATAAGCATGATGCATTTGTGATATAAGGGAGGAAACCTTAGGCTTTAAATTAAATGCTAATTTGCTTTAAATTTTGAATTTTTTTACCTTAGACCAACTGACTCCAAAATCAACAAGAGCCATGTTACACATGGTTAATCCCCCGCCGGGAAGAAGCTACCTGAAGGTTGTACTTTCAAACACTCAATGTAATAATGTTTGAAGAAAATCCCACAAAAAATAGGCAAGGTAGAGTTATTGTTCTTGCAAATTGCACTTCCTACCAATGTGCTATGTCAGTGTATTAAGTTTGAAGAAAATCGCTCAAGCGGTTTTGGAGTTATGCTTCGGACAAAGTTTTTCAATTAAATCTGATAAAGGGGAATAATTCTAAAAGTAGGCAAGGTAGAGTTATTATTCTTTCACACTGCACCTCCTCCAAATGTGCTCTTTCAGTATATGAAGTTTGAAAAAAATCACTCAAGTACTTTTGGAGTTATGCTCCGGACAAAACTGGAACGGATGGACAAACGGACGGACAGAGACCATTTCTAATATTCCCTCCACCTTTAGCGGGGGGATAATAAGTTCAAGAATTCAAGAATTAGATATACATGTATATGCTGGGATTTTTAAAATGTACATGTGTAAACAAGTAAATCTGATAAAGGGGAATAACTCTAAAATAGGCAAGGTACAGTTATTGGACTTGCACACTGCACTACCTACCAATGTGCTCTGTCAGTGTATGAAATTTGAATAAAATCCCTCAAGTAGTTTTGGAGTTATGCTCCGGACAAAATTTATCAAGTAATTCTGATAAAGGGGAATAACTCTAAAAATAGGCAAGGTAGAGTTATTGTTCTTGCACACTGCACTACCTACCAATGTGCTCTGTCAGTGTATGAAGTTTGAATAAAATCCCTCAAGTAGTTTTGGAGTTATGCTCCTGACAAAATTTATCAAGTAATTCTGATAAAGGGGAATAACTCTAAAAATAGGCAAGGTAGAGTTATCGCACTTGCACACTGCACTCCCTACCAATGTGCTCTGTCAGTGTATGAAGTTTGAATAAAATCCCTCGGGCAGTTTTGGAGTTATGCTTCGGACAAAATTTATCAAGTAAATTTGATAAAGCAGAATAACTCTAAAAAAAGGCAAGGTAGAGTTATTGCACTTTCACACTGCACTACCTACCAATGTGCTCTGTCAGTGTATGAAGTTTGAATAAAATCCCTCAAGTAGTTTTGGAGTTATGCTCCGGACAAAATTGTTTCGGACGGACGCACGGATGCACGGACGGACGAAGGGCATTCCTAATATCCCCTTCGCCTTTGGCGGGGGGATAAATAAGGGTCATTTGCTCAATGTGTGCAACCATTATATGAATTTTGAAGTCTCTATGAAACAAGAGGGCCATGATGGCCCTGTATCGCTCACCTGAGTATGACTGCTTTTTACAAAAGTGGCTATGGACCTGGTTAACTGACCCCAGATGACCAATTTTCGAACTTGACCTAGAAATTATTGAAACAATCTTTCTGACAAATTTTCAAGTTGTTTAGACTGAAAATGTTACCACTAGAGTGTTAACAAGGTTTTTCCATATTTGGGCTCTATGACCTAGTTTTTGAACCTAGATGGCCCATATTCGGACTTGAGCTAGAAATTATCAAAACAATCTTTCTGACAAATTTCCAGGGTATCTGGACTGAACAAGTAGCCTCTAGAGTGTTAAAAAGGTTTTTCGATATTTGAGCTCTGTGACCTAGTTTTTGACCCTTGATGACCCATATCCAAACTTGAGCTACAAATAATCAAAACAATTTTTCTGACAAATTTCCAGGATATTTTGACTGAAAATGTATCCTCTAGAGTGTTAACAAGGTTTTTCCATATTTGGACTCTGTGACCTAGTTTTTGACCACAGATGACCCATATTCGAACGTGAGCTAGAAATCATAGAAGCAACCTTTCTAATAAATTTCCAAGTTGTTTGGAATTAAAATCTTACCTCTAGAGGGTTGACAAGGTTTTTTCCATATTTTGTCTCTGTGACCTAGTTTTTGACCCAAAATGACCCAAACTCGAACTTGAACTAGAAATCATCAAACCAACCTGTCTGACAAATTTCAAGGACATTTGGACTGAAAATGTTACCTCTGCAGTATTAAAAGATTTTTACATATTTGGGCTCTGTGACCTAGTTTTTGAACCCAGATGACCCATATCCAAATCAGAGCTAGAAATTATCGAAACAACCTTTCTGACAAATTTCAAGGATATTTGGACTGAAAATGTAACCTCTAGAGCATTAACAAGGTTTTTCTACTTTTGGGCTTTGTGACCTAGTTTTTGACCCCAGATAACCTATATTCAAAATTGAGCTAGAAATCATTGAAACAATCTTTTTGATAAATTTCCAGGTTATTTGAACTGAAAATGTTGGCTCTAGAGTGTTAACAAGACTTTTCCATATTTGGGCTCTGTGACCTAGTTTTTGAACCCAGATGACCCATATTCAAACTTGACTTAAAAATCATCAAAGCAACCTTTCTGACAAAATTCCAAGATAATTGGACTGAAAATGTAACCTCTGGAGTGTTAATAAGATTTTTCTATTTTTGGGCTCTTTGACCTAGTTTTTAAACCCAGATGATCCATATTCAAACTTGAGCTAGAAATAACAGAAGCAACTTTTCTGACAAATTTCCAGATTATTTGTGCTAAAAATGTCACCTCTAGAGTGTTAACAAGGTTTTTCAATATTTGAGCTCTGTGACCTAGTTTTTGAACCTAGATGACCCATATTCGAACTTGAGCTAGAAATCATTGATACAACTTTACTGACAAATTTTCAGGATATTTGGACTGAAACTGTAGCCTCTAGAGTGTTAACAAGGTTTTTCTATATTTGGGCTCTGTGACCTAGTTTTTGAACCTAGAAGACCCATATTCGAACTTGAGCTAGAAATAATTGATACAACTTTACTGACAAATTTTCAGGATATTTGGACTGAAAATGTAGCCTCTAGAGTGTTAACAAGGTTTTTCTATATTTGGGCTCTGTGACCTAGTTTTTCAACCCAGATAACCCATGTTCGAACTCGTCCGAGAAATTATTGGGACAAACATCCTGACCAAGTTTCAAGACAATTGAGGCAAAAATGTGACCGCTATAGTGTTAACGAACTAAGTGTGGACAGACGACGGACGACGGACATTGATCGATCCTAATAGCTCACCATGAGCCTACGGCTCAGGTGAGCTAAAAAGGTTGTCGAGTTATAGAGTGTAAATAATTCTAAACATTTAGGTCACTGTGACCCTGACCTCTGACATACTGATCCCAAAATGTATGGGGGTCATCCACTCAATGTGTGCAACATGATATAAAGTTTGAATCTCTATAACAAATGATCATCAAGTTACATGGTGGAAATGGTTTTCAATTTTAAATTTCAATTTTGACATACTTACACCAAATGTAAAGGGATCATCCACTCAATGTGTGCAATCATGACATAAAGTTTGAAGTCTCTATAACAAATGATTGTCAAGTTACATGGTGGAAATGTTTTTCTACCTACTGACCCCAAAATCAAAAGGGGTCATCAACGTGTGCAACCACTACTTGATTTTTTAAGTCTCTAAGACAAATGGTTGTCAAGTAACAGAGTGTAAATGATTTTAAACATATAGGTCACTTTGACCTTGACCTTTGACACACTGACCCCAAAATGTACAGGGGTCATCCACTCAATGTGTGCAAGCATGATATAAAGTTTGAAGTCTCTATAACAAATGATTGTCAAGTTACATGGCGGAAATGGTTTTGAATGTTAAGGTCTATGAGACCTTTACCTTTTACCTACTGACCCCAAAATCAATAAGGGTCATTCACTCAATATGTGCAACCATTATATGAATTTTGAAATCTATATGACAAATGGTTGTCGAGTGTAAATCATTCTCAACATTTAGGTAGGTCACTTTGACCTTGATTTTTGACACACAGACCCCAAAATGTATAGGGGTCATCCACTCAATGTGTGCAATCATGATGTAAAGTTTGAAGTCTCTATAACAAATGATTGTCAAGTTACATGACTGAAATGGTTTTCAAAGTTAAAGTCTATGTGACCTTGACCTTTCAGCTACTGACTCCAAAATCATTAGGGGTTATTCATTCAAGGTGGGTAATAATCACATGAAGGTAAAAGACTGTAGGCCAAAGAGTACTCAAGTTATCCTCCGGAAACCAAATTGCTAATGGACAGATGGATAGACGGACGGATACCCTGGACCATAACATAATATGCCCCCTTCGGGCATATAAAAAACATTGGTAGAGGTCCCTAAGACAAGATTTCAACCCAAATTTGGTAACTCTCAACCTAGTAGTTTCCGACTAGCCAATTTTTCAAGGGTTTGTTTTGGTCTATTTAAGTCTAACTAAAACAACTTAACCATAGAGCAGAACAAAAAATGACCCCTTCAGCAGAATTGGACAAATCTTGTTAGAGGTCCAATAGACAATACTTTGTGCAAAATTTTTTAACTCTGAGCATTTTTGTTTCACACAAGAAGAATTTCAAAGATTTTTTCATTTATTTCTATGTAAACTTGTGACTCTAATTCACCACACCTTATGAGCCATCACCTCTCCGTCCTCAGCCGCCAAGATGACATCACACATTATCCCTTGCTTCTGCAGTGTATGCAACACAGCAAACATGGAGCTGTGATGGCCTGGGGTCTGGAATGTGTAGTAGTCCTCCATCTGTAAGTAGAAGGGAAGCAGTGATTATGTCAATGAGACTTTCCAGGTGTTTGATATTTATCAAGAACTGTTCTCCATATCATTTCAAAACTATTCACCTTAGCATCCTATCTAAGAGTAACATTTCAGTGTGTCTAGGGAAGAAAACCATGCACACCTGAACTCCAAACCTTTTGCTGCCAAAACACTGCCAACACAGCCAACTGCTCTATCTCACTGATAACAGGGCCTTAATTGCGAGGGGAATGGACACTCGAAAATTCTGAAAAATATGCTGTCGCAAGCATGGGCAGTCTATTCTCTATAAATACCTCAATGACAGATAGTATATGTTGTTGCTGATACAATAGTATAATCAAATGCTGAAAAAACAACTTACAGTAAGAAATTACATTACGGATTCTAGCAGAATCAGTAAAATAAATGTTCCCATATTGTTTTGATTATCTGGTTTGTTATTTTTCAATGCAGCTTTTGCTTTTCCAGGATATTTGGACTGAAAATGTAAGCCTCTAGAGTGTTTACAAGATTTTTCTAATTTTGGGCCTTGTTGCCTAGTTTTCATCCAAGATTATCCATGATCGAACTTGTTCGAGTAATTATTGGGACAAACATCCTGACTAAATTTCATGACAGTTGAGGCAAAAATGTGACCACTAATGTGTTAACAAACTAATTGTGGACAGACGGACGACAAAGGAAAGACAAAAAGGCGATCACAAAAGCTCACTCTGTCACTACCTGACAGGTGAGCTAAAAAGGTCAATGTTTTTTCTTTCTTGCTAGTTTTAAATTTTGAAAATCAGCTCATTATTGACAAAAAGACCAATGTTTTTGTAAACCAGGTGTGAGCATTGCATGCCAACTTACTGCTGACGAACTAGAGATAATTAATTATCAATTGATATTCCGTTATAGGATGTACAGGTGAAGCGCAACAGCATATTTTGGTTTAAGGACAGTCCTTTTCCTCTCAATTAAGGCCTTGCTGATAACCACCATATTTTCATTTGTTCCATCCTTTAGACAAAGCCTGGCTATTTCGTTTTACCAGATAGTTGCATGCAACAATGTATTTCAGTATATTTCTAAAGAGATTTTTTTCTAGAATTTGTAATATGGAAGTACTTCCTTTTCTACAAGTAAATATTTTTACTAAGGATGGCAAAATTTGTTCGTTTTAGCATTTGAATGTTCGGATCAGTTTGCATTCAAATGTTCGAATAACTCATACTCAATTTTCACTGACCTTCTCAACCAAACTCCACGCAGCAAGTACTTTTCTTTTAGTACAATAATCACTGCCAACAGGCATGTCACGTGATAATGGTCGAAATTCAATAAATAAAATGTTGTTTTTTCCAATTTACTTTTTTAATTTCATTACATCCAGGACATGTGAAATTGATGCAATTCCAACTAAAACCAAACAATATAGAGATAAAATAATTTCGGAAATCCAACTAAGATTAACGCGTCCTGGCAGAGATCTTTTCAGAAGAATGAAGGGGATATCACGGCCAGGAGATTGTCAGTTTGGGTTTCTCGACTTGATTAACTGGATAAGATCCGAGTGTTTCCAATTCATTGACACAAGGTGTATTTCTAGGTATTCGGTTTCCTTATTGGATAAATCCCTATTCAATTTCAATTTATATAGAAGGTCGAAAAGAAAAAAGTAAATGAAACCAAGCGTAAGGTATGGAAAGTATCATTTACATTGTGACTGAATAGAAGCAATACTGCATGAACTATTAGAGAATTTGCGAGAGAATAGCACAACCAACTAGAACTGTGTCCATAGGACACGGATGCCCCCATTTATAATGCATAAGTGCTCATAAACAAGAGCATGTATATTCTGTATGTAAGATTTAGGTGGGGAACAATTTGTTTCTGTAGTTGCAAATGAATTGAGGTGTTTTGTATATTATTAATGCTGTCCTTTTATTTCAAAATTAGATATTTTATACTGAAACAAGGGCTGTCGGATGGACAGC
Source organism: Cyclina sinensis (assembly GCA_012932295.1). NCBI lineage: Eukaryota > Metazoa > Mollusca > Bivalvia > Venerida > Veneridae > Cyclina > Cyclina sinensis. The sequence goes on from JAAONU010000019.1 coordinate 13,260,197, forward strand.
ACGCTTGACTATTCTTAGTGCTTGAAGGTATAATAAAAGCCTGAAATTAGAGATTTTTCAAAGTCTTAAAAGGGGAATAACTAATAAAAATGATTAACAGAGTTATGGGCCTTGATGGAATGACACAGTCTACGGCCAAATTTGAACCAAATATCTGCAGTAGAAAGGGAAGAAATAGTGAAAATGAGAAGCTTGCCCTAAAACTTTAACCCGATAGCAAGCCGCAAGTACAATAGACCTCCTTATTCTTTGAATAGTCAACATAAAAATGTTGTAAATATTTATGTACTATGAGGAATCACATTAGCGAAGACGAAGAAAGAGACACACAAGTAATTACATGTTGCTGATATTAAAGTAAGCAGGTAAAATTTAAAAAATGTTACACATGAAAGTTAACTACAGATTAAAGTATAGAAACCCCAGGTGTGTCAGGTCCCGTAAAAAACATTACCCTTCCTTAACTATCATCTACTCATTAAGGTTGTTCATCCCTGAAAGTTTAAGCAAAATCTGCCATCCGGTTTATTAGGTGAAAAAATCAACAAAGGGCCATAATTCCGTTACATTTGGTCGAAGCAAAAATTCCTTCCTATACTATCATCTACACATTAAGGTTGTTCATCCCTGAAAGTTTAAGCAAAATCTGCCATCTGGTTTATTAGGAGTTGCGTTCACAAATTTATTTGGCTATATGGTATACAGTGAAAAAATCAACAAAGGGCCATAATTCCGTTACATTTGGTCGAAGCAAAAATTCCTTCCTATACTATCATCTACACATTAAGGTTGTTCATCCCTGAAAGTTTAAGCAAAATCTGACATCCAGTTTATGAGGAGTTGCGTTCACAAAATTTCGGGACATACGTACGGTATTATCGTACGGTCGTACGGACTGACAGACAAGTGCAACGCTCGACACTATGATACACATACCAGTATCTTTTGTCTTACCAATTGTAGGTGACACTTAATTAAAGCACACGCCACTAACATTAGACGACATATAATTACGGTCGTCTGACCAGAGGTGTTAAACGAGGTGTTTAAACAACAATAGGTGTGAATTCACCTACTTACAATGCCTTTTGTACTTCTTCAACACTTTATGATTTGATTTTTTTAATGAAAACAAAATATATAGAGTTTTTTCTGAGCATTCGAATGCCAAAAATACATTAGAACGTTAGACATCGGGTCCAAACCTTCAAACATCCACTAACATCCCTAATTTTTACTTACAAATCATTATTATACCTCCACCACAAAATCGGGGGGAGGAGGGGAGGGGGGGGCCTATAATGGATTCGCTTTGTCGCGTCCGTCGGTCAGTCCGTCTCCATTATCGTGTCCGCTCTATAAATCCTATACCAATTGAAGGATTTTCTTCAAACTTGGCTGAAATGTTCAACTCATTAAGGGGATGTGCAGAACCCATGTTGCCCATGTGTCATCTCAAGGTCAAGGTCACAATTAAAGGTCAAATATCAAACAATCAAATATTAGACAGTATGTCGTGTGCGCTCTGTAAGTCCTACACTAATTGAAAGATTTTCTTTAATCTTGGCTCAAATGTTCACCTCAACAAGGGGATGTGCAGAACCCATGTTACCCTTTTGCCGGCTTAAGGTCAAGGTCACACTTGAAGGTCAAAAATTGACTTAGAAAATATTCTTAAATTTTAACATGTATTTGAATATTTAGGAAACTAGAAATTTGCTTGAAACTTAAAATATATATGAAGTGTCACAATTAGGATATGCAGGTCAAGTTTCAAAACTCTGTATTGCATTTTGACAAAGTTATGCCCCTTTTTAAGTCTTTAAATTTACATACAATCAAATATTAGACAATATGTCATGTCCGCTCTATAAATCTTATACTAATGGAAGAAATTTCTTCAAACTTTACTCAAATGTTCAACTCAACAAAGTTATGTGCAGAACCCATGTTACAGTACAGCTCCTGTGATATGTACATTTTTCTCTTAAACTCCGCGGACCTTGGGAGGAAAATCACGGAGAATCTCTGAGAAACGCCCTAAATCGCGGAGGCGTCGCGGAGACGAATTTTGTCTGGTTAGTGACGGTATTTGCTGTGAAATTGCAGATTATCAATCCTCCGTGGATCTCCGCGATTTGTTTATGCATTCAGTTGACTGAAATGTATATATGACAAGTGAAATTTTATAATTACTTACTCTTTTTATCTTCATGTTTTAGGATGCCTTATAGTAATATTTCGATTCGTCGCATGTTTTGACACATTAATTCATTGAAAGACACAAGACCATGTGTTGGTCTCATGGCCTATGATCTGTACACGCATGATACATTGCGTCTCAACCGCTAATTGGTTTCTAAATATAACTTTTGACCTTTAACATTGAGCGACAGTTATTTTCCGAAAATGATATTCACCTCACTTTAAAAGCTTCAGACACCACATGCTATTTAAAGCGGGAATTACAGTCATGTAGCATGCTTTTCCCATGATTACATTTTCTTGTTAAGATAATTAATATCTTTAACAGATATATGGATATTTTTAAATTTAGGCACTGATGGCTTTGTTGACTGAACAGAAAGTTTTGTTTCGTTAGAAACGAACATTAATACCGAATGCGTGAAACGAGGGTAGAAAAGAAAGACAGCCGATAATGAATAGATTTTCACACCTACCTGACATCATGTCAACTTTAATTGCTGCAATTTATTTATTTTTAAATCTTTAATCGGTGTCGCGCAAATAAATTACTAATGATAATCAAACTGCGAAAATAAATATATCTAATTTAAAAAGTGAAAATACAAACAAATGCACTCTTATTCTGAGGCATTTGTGTACGAACCTTCCTATTTGTTTACGAAAAGAATGACAATTCAAAGCAATTGCGTCAGAAACAGCTGATCTTATTTTCAGAAAATGAGTTGACCGATTTCCGAACAACACGTGTTAAACTGCATCTGTATCGTCTCGGCGCTTAGCAAAAAAAGTATTAATCGATTTACTAAATAATAACAAGCGTTTAAAAAATCACATAAATTAATGTATTTGACTGAATTATACCGTAGTCACATAATTGACTGGTGTAAAATGTACAGTTACATTATGGTAATTTCATCACACATTGCTGACTGTTTTTGATGAAAGGATTTCAAGTGTATAAATTTCATAATTATTTTTTGTCACCTTTAAATGGGAAATAGTTTGTTAAAACTCTGGTGATGAAACACAAGAATATTCGCGGAGAATCTCCGCGGAAACGCTCTAACACTCGGAGAATCGCGAAATTTGTGAGTGAACTTTAATCGCGGAGATTCTGAGCATTTTTTCAAGGAGAAACTCCGCGATTTTCAGAATTCGCGCTGAGCACAAAATGTGTACATATCGCGGGAGCTGTACTGTACCTTTGTGCCGGCTTAAGGTCAAGGTCACACTTGAAGGTCAAAATTGACTTAGAAAATGTTCTTAAATTTTAACATGTACTTGAATATTTCTGAAACTAGCACAGGTATTTGCTTAAAACTTAAAAGATATAATGAGGTATCACAATTAGGATATGCAGGTCAAGTTTCATAACTCTGTATTGCATTTTGACAAAGTAATGCCCCTTTTTAAGTCTTTTAATTTACTGACAATCAATACTAGACAATATGTCGTGTCCGCTCTATAAATTCTATACTAATGGAAGGATTTTCTTCAAACTTGACTCAAATGTTCACCCCAACAGGGCAATGTGCAGAACCCATCTCACCCTTGTGCCAGCTTAAGGTCAAGGCCACACTTGAAGGTCAAAAATTGACTTAGAAAATGTTCTGAAATTTTAAAACTAGAACAAGTAAGCTCAGTATGCAAAGTTTTTCCACTCTAAATTACATTTTGACATAATTATGCTATTTTCTTAACTTCACTGCTTTTGTTTGTTTTAGTACATTGGGAAAATGAAAGGTTTTTTGTAACTGTTTCGAACATGATTTGACAATGTATATTTATACTATTACCTGTAAAATTTGTTTGTTTTTTTCACCAGAGATAATTTCTTTTTATGTATATGTATTTGTGCCACTAAAGTTATTCCCTTAACCACCTTTCCATGTCGTCTTCTGTCAAGGACATTGGTGGGGGTATGAATCGCATTCAGCGATAGTTCTAGTTTGAAATATGTTTGATATACATTCTTATGATTGTTTTGTTGTAACAATATTAAGGCAAATCATAAACCTTCACAATATTTGAAGAAAATAGATACATGTAATGTTTCAGAATCTGAAAATAAGTAAAACAAGAGCTGTCATTGGAAATTGACATATGCCCCCGAAATGTAGCTTTGGAATGAAACTGATGAAAATATATTATTGAATATGCCTGTGGAAAAGAGATAAGTCAAAAAAAAAGATCATGAACTGAAGGTAAATGGTAAAGTAATGTTTTTCTGCTTCAGATTCTTATATAAAGGTTGAAGACATATTTATTAAAACAATTTTTATACAAGTTCCCAAAATATCATTTTTTAATGAACAACTCAAGATATCAAAATTGACTTAAACTTCAATTGCAACGCTAACTGACTATAGAGGCTGCCATTTTGAATGGCAGGAATGAGGTAGACGGTGCGTAGGTAAACATTAGCTACAAATCCAGGTATCTGTCATTTGTCTGGAATATTTAATTAACTCTTCATTAAATACATCAAGAGCCGTACATTAGAAAATGAAATTTCCATTTGGTATAGTGAACTCCATCATTACCGGTAAGACATAGTGATTTTCCTATCATTTTTACTGCATAATTATTTTTACAGTGACGTCATGCAACATAATTTTCTGCGGAAAGATTTTCGGAGTGCAAATGTGAAATAAATGGCAAATACACTTTAGGGCGAATGGTTTCAATGAAGTTTTTTCTACTAGAATAGTAATAAACTAGAACTGTGTCCATAGGACACGAATGTCCCCACTATGCATAAGTGCTCATAAACAAGAGCATGTATATTCTATATGTAAAATTTAGGTGGGGAACAATTTTTTTCTGTAGTTGCAAATGAATTGAGGTGTTTTGTATATTATTAATGCTGTCCTTTTATTTCAAAATTAGATATTTTATACTGAAACAAGGGCTGTCGGATGGACAGCACGCTTGACTATTCTTAGTGCTTGAAGGTATAATAAAAGCCTGAAATTAAAGATTTTTCAAAGTCTTAAAAGGGGAATAACTAATAAAAATGCTTAACAGAGTTATGGGCCTTGATGGAATGACACAGTCTACGGCCAAGTTTGAACCAAATATCTGCAGTAGAAAGGGAAGAAATAGTGAAAATGAGAAGCTTGCCCTAAAACTTTAACCCGATAGCCACGCCGCAAGTACAATAGACCTCCTTATTCTTTGAATAGTCGACATAAAAATGTTGTAAATATTTATGTACTATGAGGAATCACATTAGCGAAGACGAAGAAAGAGACACACAAGTAATTACATGTTGCTGATACTAAAGTAAGCAGGTAAAATTTAAAAAATGTTACACATGAAAGTTAACTACAGATTAAAGTATAGAAACCCCAGGTGTGTCAGGTCCCATAAAAAACATTACCCTTCCTTTACTATCATCTACACATTAAGGTTGTTCATCCCTGAAAGTTTAAGCAAAATCTGCCATCTGGTTTATGAGGAGTTGCGTTCACAAATTTATTTGGCTATATGGTATATAGTGAAAAAATCAACAAAGGGCCATAATTCTGTTAAATTTGGTCACAGCAAAAATTCCTTTCTTTACTATCAACTACACATTAAGGTTGTTCATTCCTGAAAGTTTAAGCAAAATCTGCCATCCGGTTTATGAGGAGTTGCGTTCACAAATTTATTTGGCTATATGGTATATAGGGCCTAAATTAAACAAGAGGGCCATGATGGCCCTGGATCGCTCACCTGAGTACTTTGGCTGTAGGTTTGCTGTTAAGCAGTATTTCATTTTTTAATTGAAAATATTTAAGTGCCTACAAACCAAATATGTAAAATATCAGTCAATAAATAAAGGCTCTATGACAGATAGTAGAAATATCTATTATAAGCTATGGTGACCTTGACCTTGACCCAGTGACCTCAAACCCTACCCATGGGTAGAGGTCCATGCAAGGAACCTTTATACTGAATATCAAAGATATTGGTCTATAACCGAAGGCTTTATGAGGTAAAGTAGATAAATCTATTTTTAGCCTCAGTGACCTTTAACCTAATCCAATAATTTGAAAAAGCTTGATAAAGCTTGCTTCATGCCAAATTTTAAAATTCAAGGCCTTGTGGTTTCAGACAAGAAGATTTTTAAAGATTTCCTTTTTAACATATTAAGGGCCCCCGGGGCGGGCAAATTTTGACCCAAGGACCAACATTAAAACAATATTGGTAAAGGTTCTTTACACAATACTCAACACCAAATATCTAAGGTCTACACCTATTTGTTTTGGAGAAAAATTATTTTTCATGTTTTTATATATAAATCAATGTAAAACAAGAGAACCCTGGGGCGTGGCCAATTTTGACCCAGGGGACATAATTTGAACAAACATGGTAAACATCCACTAGACAATGCTACATACCAAATATCTAAGCTGTAGGCATTGAGATTTCCAGTAAGAAGATTTTTTAAGACTGCCTTTTTTACATATTAAGGGCCCCCGGGCGGGGCCAATTTTGACCCCAGGACCAACATATAAACAATACTGGTAAAGGTTATCTACACAAAACTCCACACCAAATATCTAAGGTCTAGTCCTATTAGTTTTGGAGAAAAATGATTTTTCATGTTTTTCCTATATAACTATATGTAAACCAAGAGAACCATGGGGCGTGGCCAATTTTGACCCAGGGGACATAATTTGAACAAACTTGGTAGACATCCACTAAACAATGCTACATACCAAATATCAAAGCTGTAGACACTGTGGTTTCTGAGAAGAAGATTTTTAAAGATTTCCTATATAAGTCTATGTAAAAGGAAGTGACCCCTAGGACGGGGCCAATTTTGACCCCAGGGAAATAATTTGAACAATTTTTGTAGAGTTCCATTAGAGGGTGCTAAATGCCAAATATCTAAGCTCTAGGCCTTATGGTTTTAGACAAGAAGATTTTTAAAGATTTTCCTTTTGGTTGCCATGGCAACCAGAGTTCTGCATGGAATCAAATTCTTTGAACAATTTTGATAGAGCTTCATGCAAGGAGCATTTCTGTGAAGTTTTGTTGAAATTGGCCCAGTGGTTTAGGAGGTGATGTTCTTTAAAACAAAAGTTTACGCACGCACGGACGACGGACATTGACTGATCACAATACCTCACCTTGTGCACTACGTGCACAGGTGAGCTAAAAATTATTTGATTGCCCTTTACCTACTCTGAATTTTGAAGGTGGGTAGGTAGGTAGGGAAATAATTTTATTGTTTGGGGGGATATCAGCATTTTATACATGTATTCTTTATATTTCAAATATTAGCTGTTCCTCTGTTTATAGATATTACAGAAGAGCAGAAGACCATGGAGAAGTAACATGTACTTTCAGGTTTTGTTCTGTACAGTATGTAAACAATTAATAAACATGTATGTGTTTGCAACATTCCAGCTGTTAGTCATCTCTTATGTTCTTTGCCATTCCTTAAGTGCTCAAGGCTGCTAAAAAGCAAACAAAAATGCTATTTCAAGAACAAATTTTATTATGTAATGGTGACACCACAAAAAACACCTATGATGTCCAACTGTATGTCTGACACTTTGGCACTTCCAATTCCTTTTGTCTAGATTTATAAAACATGTACACCATTTAACCATTTTGATATATTAAAATATAATTGGAAAACCATCAGTCAATGTGCCTGACCAAGTTTGACAGACAGGTTACAAACCGCACAAATAACCTGATACATCGACATCATCAGCTGACAACTGTTGATGGTGTTTCGGCCCATCAAAACACCACTGGTAAACGACGGCAGGCCCGCAGTGGCAATCAATCCACTAAGCAGACATAAACTGTTTTCTGAACAAGTGCTCTTAAAAAACCACCTGCCCTGACCAAAAACCAACATGTCTTGACCTTTGCACTTACAAGATACTGTTAAAGGGTGAAACTGGAATCTGAACAGGTCAGACAAAGATCGAAAATTATTGTAATCGTATTTATTTGTCAGTCAATGTCATAGAATTTGATTACGATCATTCTGACAGGCATGCATTATTTTTTTAAATTACTTGTCCAGTCGGACAAGCGAAAATGCAGGTGGACAAGCTAGGTTTAAATACTAGTAACGGTTAACGACTTCACTCTGACACTGAAATGCTTCATCTTTCTTTTCAAATTTGCACTGTGACAGGCTTACCTGTAAACCTTGGTTTGTCAACAGGGATAATTGATGGCTTTTTCTTCTGCTGAGTAGTAGGCATAAGACGGTCAAATGCCGATGGCAACACAGGTGAGGATGCTTCCAAACTTCTGTTTTCTTCAGGAGATTGTACATCTATTGCAGTGCTCTCACGAGGGGGCCAAATGGGCGAAATCGTCGCCCAAAACTTTCCGACTTCGCCTTTTTAAAGCATCAAAGCGAAATCGACGTCGCCTAAAATGTTTCTTAGGCCGACGTCAATAACTTACTCAGCTCCGGTTATGGGCGGAGCTTAGTGTCTCGGAAACGGCCATTTAGAGCGATCAATACATACTACCTTCAATGCATCGGCCAATCAGATATCAACTTCGCCGAAAATATTTCCTCTGACGACTTCAATATCTTACTTAACTCCGGTAATGGGCGGAGCTTAATGTCTTGGAAACGGCCATTCAGAGCTACCGATACATACTAACTTCAAAGCCTTGACCAATCAGAGTGCACTTGACTACTTTCATTGTTTCAATCCTGTGTTTTGGTACTTGATACGCAATTAACACATTTAGCCATCAACAGGTGTTAAATTGGGTCAATAATTAGATTGGGAGTACACAGAGTAGAAAACTGTTGTGTACAGTATCATTAATAACAACTTTTAATCGTATTGTCCGAATCGCGGTGTGCGAAAACTGAAATAGTCGGATGAAAAACAAGCGACAAACAATTAACAGATAATTACCCAGTATTGTTTAAAAGTAAGTAAACTAATGAAATATTTTGATTTTATGTGCATTTTAAGATAGAAAGTTGATTGAGTACATCGCTATGTCGATTGAATCTTGGTTAAAGGGTGAATCGCCCAAGCCCGGCTCCAAACGCAAAATATCTGAAACTGAGTTAGAGAATGAGTATGACTCGCCGTCAAAACGGAAAACATTCATGAAATCTTTGAACCAATCTGCCTTTGACTGGTACATACAAGACTCAAATAGTCTTTGGCATTGTAAATTATGCAGAGAAAGCAAGACAGACAATGCATATGCTACCGGGCATGCAAAACCTGGTAAGACAACAAATCATTTGAGACATGCTTCGTGTAAGTATTGTTGACTGGCAACCTTTGAGTTTTTTTTCTGTGATTGGGATATGTGTGTGGCTTATTGAAACAAGTTCATTTTGGTTTAAAAAGTGATCCTAGGTTATTATAGCCAATTGCACTAATGTTTGTTTGTAGGCAAAACAGAAGTCCGACTACAGAATAAAAATTATTTAAGCAATAATGTCTGAAACAACATATAAATTCTTGAGTTTTTGGTTGCATATTTTTTTAAATATATTTCTTTTTCTATTTTCAGCAAAGCTGTTCAACGTTCCAACCTTAGTGAACAGAAACCCATGCAGAAGCTTCTTGCTGCCAAAATCAACAAAGATGATGAAATGGCAATGAACTTATTAAAAACTGCATATTATATTGCCAAACGAGAACTACCAAAGTTGGAAAGTGAAACATGTGATGGACTATGCCAAGTTTCTTGGAGTTGATTTCGGATCTTCTGATGCACTCTCCTATACTACCAACCAAAGTGTGTCTGAACTGCAGAGTGCTATTTCACAAGTGATTTTAGAAGATAGTGTACAGGAAATCAAGAAGTCAGGCATCTTTTCACTGACAATCGATGAAAGTACAGACAGAGGTAACATAAAAAGACTAATTATGTACACACAGTGTGTGAATGAATGTGGATTAAAATACTCTTTGTTGTCAAACCAGGATATAAGTGAAGGATCAGCAAATGCAGTGAATATAGTGTCCATGGTAGTGGCAGAACTAGAGAAAAAAGGACTAGACATTACAAAAATGGTGGGAATAGGAACTGATGGAGCTAATGTAATGACAGGCCGAACAGGAGGTGTTGTGAAACTTCTCAAAGAATACTCTCCCACACTTATTGGTGTCCACTGTGCAGCACACAGAACAGCCCTCGCTACATCCCAAGCAGCCAAATTTGTCCCCCACATGCAAGATTACTCCCGGACCGTAGCCAGTATCTTTCGATATTTCAATAACTCTGCCTTACATTCCAACAGACTACGTGTTATACAAAATCTCCTGAAATTACCTGAACTGAAGTTTGCTGAAGTCCACTCTGCCCGATGGCTTAGCCTGGACCATGCTGTGCAGGTTGTTTATCGCACATACCCAGCTCTCTGCATGGCTCTGGAACGTGTGGCTGCATTTGAACCTACTGCAAGAGGACTTCTTCGGGAAGTGAACCAATTTAGGTTCATTGCCATCACTCACTTTATGATGGATGTATTACCCTTCATGAGTAGACTGTCCAAAAAGTTCGAAAGAGACTGTGGATTTTAGTACAGTGAAACCTGTTGTCACCAGCACATGTGAGTGTTTGAAGGACTTAATCACAGTTGATGGAGTGTTTGTGTCTAAGCTGGATAAATTTGTGACAGTTAAAGATGGTAAAGCTGTATATTCGAGGCCACTTAGTGAGTCAGATAGTAGTTCAGTGAACAGTGCTATAATGGAAAATGTGGAGTTCAATGGTTTCAGTGAAGATGAAGACAACGATATTTACACTGAACCCGAGTGTGTTGGATACCAGCCTCAGCTACATTACTATGATCAGCAGAAGAACATTCTCAGCTCCATTACCCCAGACTACATTCAAAAGTTAACAAACAACCTTGAAGACAGATTTATTGAGACTGAAATCCTAGAAAACATGTCTGCCCTAATACCTGCAAACATCTGCTCAGCAGAATCGATCGCAAACTATGGATTGGAACAAATACAGAAGCTAGCTGACCATTTCTCTACTCACCTCCCCTGCAAAGAGGAAGCTGTCCATGAGTTCCAGCTGTACAAGAGACTAGTCAAGGGAAACTACAGCAAGTGCAGTGTTGTAAATGTGCTTTGTATCTTGATGAAGTCCAGTGATCTACCAAATATCACAATTTTGCTCAAGTGCTGTGTGTTAATACCTATGACTAGTGTCCAGTGTGAAAGAGGCTTCAGCACACAGAATCGCATCAAGTCGAAAAGCAGGACATCCATGAAGACCCAGACCTTGGAGGATCTTATGCGAATCTCTAGAGATGGGTCTGATCTCAAATACTTTGACTTCAGACGTGCTTTGCAGAAGTGGAAGTCTCAGAAAGTTCGGAAATTATATGACATGTAACTGTACATATGGCAGAACGATATGGACTTTAAAACCTTGGTTGTGAAGTGTTTGAACATGAGGAACAGTGTCAGTTTTGGATATTTAGCTGATTGATGGTAGCGTGAGTTTATAGTTGGAGTGCATGTTTATCTTGCTGCTCAGTTATATTTGATTTGCAATACTGTGTTCCAGATTTTTTCAGTAGTTATAAATATATTATTGATATGCACTCTACAGGGACACTGTTACGAACATTATACAGCTGCTTTTTAGTTTTCCTATTTCAATCTTCAAATTGTCTAAGGTTTTTTAGATGACACACAGTAACATTACTTTTTGAGAAAAAAAATTTAAAGGTATATAGATTTTAAAGTATTTTACATCATTGTCTTGACTGGTTGACATGTTGTGTTTCTTGTCAAGAAATAAACTTAATAATTATAACATGTTTACTTTTGTCAGTTACTTTACACAAATATTTCAGAGCTTTCGTATGCATTAAATATGACATTCACGAATGGAATTGGAATTGTCAGTACTCACTTCTCCCTAAAGTCATCTGACTTCTCCCAAATCTTGCCTTAGGGAGAAGTCACTTCTCCCAAAATTTTGCCCCTAGTGAGAGCCCTGTATTGTGACATATTTCAAGGTTGGGTCAAAGTCAGTAAGGACACAAAGTCTGTCATAGGCACTTGCCGAGAATGTTTCAGTTTCCCCTGATTGTTTATTGGACACTTTCACTTGTGCAAGATTTTCAAAATTTTGATCGGCTTTTTCCGGTATTTCTGCTCCAACATCGTTTGTCACGATTTCAAAAACGTCAAACCAGGTGTAGTTCTTCTGGAATTTTGTGATGGCGTTTTTAACAACACTTCTCTTGTTACTTTTTGTCCCCAGATTCACCGAAACAGAAAGTGTTACGACATCTTCGCCCCACTTGCTCGCCATTTTGATCGAAGACGTGACGAAACGCTTGCGTATGTATTGGAAAACTGGTCAGTTATTTTATCAAGCGCCTAGACGATATGACCGCGAGCTAAACAACGAAATGGGATGAAATTAACGGAAAGTACAAATACCGGAAAAGGACGAAATTAAAAAAATCTTTCACCAAATTTTGCAATAAAATTAAATCCAGTCGGTGGGACTTTGATGACTCAGTCGGTAAAGGGCAATCAAACTTAATTTTAATTTAAGCCTAGCGAAAAAATCAACAAAGGGCCATAATTTCATTAAATTTGGTCGCAGCAAAAATTCCTTCCTTTATTATCATCTACACATTAAGGTTGTTCATTCCCGAAAGTTTAAGCAAAATCTGCCATCCGGTTTTGAGGAGCTGCATTCACAAATTTATTTGGCTATATGGTATATAGTGAAAAAATCAACAAAGGGCCATAATTCTGTTAAATTTGGTCGAAGCAAAAAATTCCTTCCTTTACTATCATCAACACATTAAGGTTGTTCATCCCTGAAAGTTTAAGCAAAATTTGCCATCCGGTTTAAGAGGAGTTGCGTACACAAAATTTCGGGACGTACGATCGTATTTTCGTACAGTCGTATGAACTGACGGACAAGTGCAATAGTATATGCTCCCACTTTGTAGGGGCATAAAAATATAACATGTCAGCGTTTTTTTTCCTTCTTTAGACGGGTCTGGTAAACGGACCCGTTCCCAATCATCACCGGACCCATCCCAATTCTATAACGGACCTGTACCAATTTGATCAGAATTGCCTTTTTTTCCAATTTACTTTTAAAATATAAAGCACTTTAGTCTGAAACATTATAATATAGAGCACTTTAGTCCGAAACAGCCTAACAGTCACAATCTCTAACTCAAAATTTACTCCTGATAATGGCATTCTTCATGTGCGATGCAATCGAATTATTCTGAGTACGAGTATGTCGACTGGTTTGCCTAATAAATACTATAAACACGTGGCGGTGGAACAGAAAATGAAACCATTCAATTAAGCGGAAATCAGTCAAACTGAAACTAAGAGCCATAACAGCAAACGCAAATACAATCGGAAAAAAAATAAAAACAGAAAGTGGCTCTTCAACTTCAACTTGAAGACGTCTTACCAATTTCAGATTCTTGCCGATACCGAACCATAATCCTAATAAAGTAGATAAAATAATCTGATTTTCGGTCAGTAAGTTAACGAGCAGTTTAGTGCCGAACAGGTTACTTTTGAGCCAGAGAACACAAAGTCTACATGTATAACATCACTCCTATTTTTACTTTGTTGTAATAATCATTTTAGCTTGAACAACTACTACTACTAACACGTACTGTAATTTCATGTGAAATGCTGAATAGAAGCAACATTCCTGTTAGAATATTGATCCCTTATTGTATCAAATGTGATTTAAGTTTATTTTCACATTCTTGTGTGCATAAACATATGTAAAAAAATCACAAAGTTAACATAGGTTAAAAAAGAAAGCAGAATGATTCACAAGATTAGCAAATAATGTAATTTTTTCACCTTATATATAATTCCCTTTGTCTTATTTCGCGACGCAAAAATTCCCAATTTGGCACTTTTCACGACTCGAAAATTCCCAATATGAACAGTACAGGACCTGTTCCCAATTAGGTGAAAAAAATCGCTGTATGTTCTTCTGATGTTTAGAGGAAATCAAAGATGCATTTATATTTGAACAGTATAAACCAATCAAAAGCCACTGGCAGTGTTGCCGCTAAATTTTGTATGCACAATAATGACAATAAAAATAAGGCATAACAGTCTGACAAAAATAAAAAATAATGTCTATAAAATAGGTTAACACCAAATTAATTACACTCGTTACCGAACAAATCGGTAACACAACAAATCGGTAACATGATTTTATATAGTAAACAATTGGAGAAATCGGTAACAATAGAAATATTGCATATAACGGTGATTAGGTAGGTGTGAAAAGGCATATGAGGGTACATTACTCATCAGAAAAAGGTGCTAACAACACGTGTCGGTCGTTAAAGAAGTTAGGTCTATTAGTTTGTCTCAGCAGGTAATTATATAATTTGTGTTTGTCATGCAATTATTATTGTTTAAAATTATTAGAATTGATGCGATAATATTATAATCATAGTTACTGTAAGGATGAAAAGAGAAAAAAACTTTCTGATAGCACTTTTATGTTTTAAATTAAAAGAAGTTTGTTTCTCATTCATCATAAGAGATCTCGGGTGACCTGCTGTTATTCTATATTATGTTTTTTTTTCTTTTAAATAAATATGTCATTCCTTCGATGTTACCGGTATGTAAATAATAAATATTTATAAAATATTTAAAACATCTGAAAATAAAAACAATTAAAGTAATCTCGGTCATTAACGGTACTATTCACACCTTCTACATCACTTTCTCTGACGAGCAGTGTACCCCCATATGCCTTTTCACACCTACCTAATCACCGTTCTCGGTATATGCAATATTTCTATTGTTACCGATTTCTCCGATTGTTTACTATATAAAAATCATGTTACCGATTTGTCGTGTCACCGATTTGTTGGTAAATCATTACACTAACTTTAAACAAGATTTGTTTGCATTAATTGTATTTTGCTGTTTAATATACTGGTTTTTTTTTTCTTTTTTTTAACAGCATAAAGGATATTTCCCAGTATTCCCCACGTACTACCAATTTTGGCTTATTTCCCAGGATGGGAAATTCCAGCCAACACTGCACATGGAACATTACTTCCCTTTTTTTCAGACAGGGGTAATCTATTTTTTTCTCAAATTTCTTTCAAAATTAAACTGAAAACTATCACACACCAAAAGTGGAATATTTCAGCATGACCCTTAAATATCTTTTTTATCTCTTCCGTTTTTATTTTCTTCTCTGCTTGCACTAAACAATTGTTTAATAATGAAAAGCAATCGAGATGATCCGCCATTTTTCCGAAGATTACTTCATCCAAAACTAATTCAGTCATGTTATCCTTTTCAAGACTTTATATAATAAAATTTAATATTAATAATAATGTTACAATTATATACAAACCATTTATTTTAGTTATGACATCCAAAGGCGTACAGCTTTGACAGTATGTTCGGACATAAGTTTCGAAACCAGCCGCCACGGCCACCATTCCGTTTGCAAATGGCGTTAAGGGAGCAGCACATGAAATAAGAAACAAATAAAATATTATAGACCTATAAAAGGAGGTAAATGTTTAATATAACTTTCTGTTAGACCATTAGAATTTTCTCCTCATTAATGAAACTGCAAACGGCGAAAAACAAAATTTGTAAGAAAGAGTGAACTAGAAAAATATTTGATGGCAGTGTGCTAGTCCATACAATGGCAGGGATAGATGACCGTAATCGTGACAGAATACCGTATGACATCATTCCACCGAGCCCAATCGTTCAGTATAGATCCCAGGAGCAGAATGCATGGATATATCAATTTTTAAGGAGCAAAACAGGTACTGTGGTAAGAAAGTCACCTCGCGTTTCTTTGATAATGCATATATCAGATAAAGATATGGCCCATGCTGATCTCCTATGATTGATTTATCCTATGGTCATCTCATATTTGCTAAAGTTACGTTAACTTCTTAGAACATTCTCCACAACTGGACTAGAAAATCCCAAAATTTGGTTAGATCGCTCTTTAAGTGTCAATATTTTGACAAGTAATGCAAAGTTCTGAGAATTTGTTTGGTCCAAAAGGGTTGTTTAAAACATGTTCTCGTATGCCAAAAGTTTCATTATTTCTAGAACTATTTTGGAGGATAAATACCATTTTAGTAAATATTCAGTATATGAACGCATGGGTCCAACTTTTCATGACTTTTCATCTGTTTGCAAACTGAATGCATGAACAGGATGCATTTTTTGAAACACCCGTTTTTGTCCATGGATATCTCATATGAAATCGATCATTTGACCGTCAAATTTCCGAATCTTAAACATTACTTACAGATAAACACCCACTTTCGTATCAACGAGACGTATGGCTAGTAAGAAATATTACGGGGGCTGTTCGGAAAGTCCGTGTGAAAATTGAAATAAATCTTCATTTTTCACAATTTCATTCTAATATTTGCAAAGAATGTTTAGTAATATGTGTTTGCTTCTTGACCACCGAGGAAATTGGCGTATGCTTAAAATTCGCCTCTAAAATGTGTCAATTGCTACGCAGAACATAATACTCCATATTTTATTCTTCAAATCAATATATTAATTATTATAATACAATTTTCCTTCGTGTTAACCGTTTACTAATGCAAAAATGCTTCTTACACCTTTTTTCATACAAAAATGTAGAGCGACTCTGGCGCGTATCCAGGCATACGCCCGTACGCTGTTCTAAATATGCAATAAAAATTGGAGAACAAGGGTGCGGTAAGATACAATCAGGTAACAACTGTTCTACAAGCTAGCCTTTTATTTTCAAGAGCACAATTCTATTTTTTAAAGTCGGCAATCAAAAGTAACGCTTTCTTTTGCCTGAAGTATAAATACCACCGTGCTTACAAAGTTGATAACACCGGATTGCCCCCTTTGAGAAGTCTGTACGTTATTGTTGAAACGCATATGTTACACTGATGTCCAAATTATGTTTACAAGGCGGTGAATTTCAAAATGGCAACATAACGGTGACATGTTTGGTGAGAAATTGACTGACGGTAAAAAATATGGGTTATTGATTTCAACGTGGGACAACGTCCATAAATATAAGTTTCCTTCAATGTATTAATTATTTTACTTTACAATTATTGCATTGTGTGAATAAAGATAGCACTGACCTTGGTGCATGGACTTTTTTCATTACATTTTTGTTTAATCAAAGTAGGGGTTTTTAACAGGAATTTTGACTCGTATTCAAAAGGACATCTTGAGTGACAATGCTTGAAAAAAAGTATACTGATAAAATTGGTTATTCTCATTTGAAATCTAAATTTTAAGTGACAGGAACGCCTTATTTTCTTCAAAACAACAAAAAGCGTGCCACTTGCTGTTATATTTTTAAAAAATTTCCCAGGGGAGGCCCATACCCCCACTAGAGGGAGGGGGACACCACTTTCCCCACACGCAGCTTCGCTGCTCTAAATCTAACGTAAACTTAAAAACAATTCAGTTGAGCTGCGTGATTGACGGTTTAATACAAGATTACACGTTAACAAAAAATGTACGGCCTGTGTCCAGGTACTTTTGCCAAAGTCGTTGGATTACACTTTGAATAACACCATGCTCGTAGGCCACCTCACGCTGCGTTTGCCCAGCCAACAGACGACCGACTGCTCTGGCTGCCTTTGCCTCCGACATGTGTCTTCTAGGCATCAGAGATTTTTCATACTAATCAGTTCTATAGTGAAACAGATGATTCGAATCAAAAATTCAAATTAAAACCTGCTCATCTCACGTTGACTTTATTCTACACATTTGATTTTCACTTGATTTTGAGGCGAGGGTGTGTTTGCACGGACCTGCACACAGGATAATTGAGCTGTTACGGGTAGATAAACACATACATACACAAGCACTTGTGTATCAAAAAGCAAAACACAATTTAACTTTTACATGAATATTTTTGCATTTAAAAAATCTATGAACCTAAGTCTTGACCCTTAACTTACTAGTATTTTGTTGAGTGTATATGAGAATCTGCATAACAGATTACTCATCACGTTATCCGTCTTTAACATATAATACTTTCGGGTCAAGTTACTATTCCATCTTGAATATTGTATTTAGTACATTGTAATTGTGTAAGAACAAGTAATGTAACCAAAGGGTCCATTTGACCCTCGCCAGAACATCCGTATCTGTAAAAACATTGATATATGATGCAAAGAGTTTTTTTTACTACGAGGAGTGTTCAAATATGAATGCATCTAAGCACATAAAATATGATTCTTCATAGGTTTCACTGAATGTTTTATTTTGTTCCCTCAAAGTATTCTCCTCCAACAGATATACAAAGTTCTAGTGACCGGGTCCAATCTTTGAAGGCATTTTCAGTCTTTTTAGCTATACTATGAAGACACTGGAATATTGCAGAACCGGTGTTTGCGCTGAACAAAATTTTGACCTGAAAGGTATTTTTTAGCTTTGGAAACAAAAAGAAATCACAAGGGGCAAGGTCAGGTGAATACGAAGGATGAGGGAGCACAATGACTTTCTTCTGCTTCAGAAAGTCTTGCACTATAGACGCAATCTGACATTGGCAAAACCTGTTGCGGGTCTTCGTTTTCGAAAGTATTTGTTTAGTTTTCGAAGAACTTTTGTCTTGTAAAATTTCGCATTAACAGATTTGCCTTTAGGAACAGCAACCTGAATGGCGGGACCCTGAATTGTAAAGAAAATGGCATACATTACCTTCTTTATACTGATGGTACTTTATGCAATGTATGGTCTTTTGTCAGACTTTGTAGCCCAAATCTTGTTTTGATGTTTTCGATTTGATTCATAAAAATGAACCCATGTTTCGTCACCAGTGACGACATTTGCAAAAGACCGTGCATTGTAATTTGGATACTGTTTAAGCAACAACTTAGCGCATTACACACGAGCCTTTTTCTGCTCATGTGTCATCAAATGGGGAATCCATCTAGCACAGATCTTTCTCATTTTCAAATCACGTTTGAGAATGGTAAGAGCTGCTCCTAATGAGATGCTAACGATACTAGCTATTTGCCTGGTGGTGTGTCTTGTATCTGTATTAACTTTTTTTTTTTTCACTTTTATAACCATCTTGACAGACGTTGCTGTTTTAGGCCGATGGGCATTTCAGTCGAAATTCACCCACATTTGAATTTATTAAGCCAACCAATAACTGATGAAAAAAGACATTTCATCTTGCCAATTTATAGAACAGATTTCATCAAAAATGTCTTAACGCTCTATGCCAAGGAGACAACAATTCTTAATATAAGACCATATTTCATTGGCATACTCTGATCTTCTACCAACCATTTTTGTATTAGAGTATACGAGTAGACAATGTATAGCGAGCTATAAACAGCTAAAGTGAACGGATTTTAGTGACTGTGATAAAGCTAGCATGTGTATCTACCCGATAACCTTCATTTTCCTCGTGTTTTTCGCAATATTGAACAATATAACGTTCTAGATGCATTCATATTTGAACACTTCTCGTAATACTATATTTCTTGCTGACAACAGGCGCTGCACTCATTGTTTAACTTTTTTGATTACTTAACTTCTCATTTCTTACAAGTTGTTCGAAGTGAAGCAGTGAATGTAGAGACAGAGATAAAATTTTCCCACGAGGGTTCGAACCTCTTTTTCTTTTTCTAAACTGAAACTTTAAAACTGTTTACACTTCCTCAGAACCGAGGGCAAAGGTTATCGCACTGTCTCTTTCAATACTCTACAATGGCTTTGTTTATGACTGTATATGTTAAATGGAACAATTTAACAGAAAATGAAATAATCTATAAACACAAAATAGTTTCACTTGTTGAATATATTTTATTCATTTTCTAAATTAAACCACAATAGTTGAGATATATAACTTTACCCTTTTCAATGTAAACTAAAACTGACTTGACAGAGTGTTAGCACCCAAATGGCCAGTTACAATACACTGTGATTTTTTTTAAAACATTTAGAATATCAGCTAACTAATCAAGACATTTTTAGCTCACCTGTCACGCAGTGACATGGTGAGCTATTGTGATCCCCCTCCGTCCGTCGTCCGTCGTCGTGCGGTGTGCGTCGTCAACAATATCATTCAAAAGACATCTCCTCTGAAACCACTTGGCAAAATTCAATGAAACTTGCACGGGATCGATGTTCCTTGCATGAAGCTCTTCCAAAGTTATTCAAAGAATTCAATTCCATGCAGAACTCTGGTTGCCATGGGGAAAAAAAAGGAAAAACTTTAAAAATCTTCTTCTCAAAAACAACAAGGCCTGGGCTTAGATATTTGGTATGAGGCATCATCTAGTGGACCTCTACCAAGATTGTTCAAATTATGACCTTGGGGTCAGAACTGGCCCCGCTCTGGGGGTCACTTGATTTTACATAGAGTTACATAGGGAAAACTTCAAAAATCTTCTTGTCAGAAACCACAACACATGGAGCTTAGATATTTGGTATGCAGCATTGTCTAGTAGACCTCTAACAAGATTGTTCAAATCATGGCCCCTGCATCAAAACTGACCCAGCCCAGGGGTCACATGTTTTACATAGTGTTATATAGGAAAAAACTTTAAAATATTCTTGTCAGAAACCACAAGGCCTAGAACTTAGATATTTGGTGTTCAGCAGTATCTTGTAGACCTCTACCAAGATTGTTCAAATCATGGCCCCTGGGTCAAAATGGGCTTTGAGTTATATATGAAAATCTTTAAAAATCTTGTCAGAAACCGCAATGCCTGAAGCTGAGATATTTGGTATTGGGCATCATCTAGTGGACCTCTACAAAGATTGCTCAAATTATGACCCTGGGATAAGAGCTGACCCCGCCCAGGGCTTACTTGCTTTACATAGAGTTATATAGGGAAAACTTTAAAAATCTTCTTGTAAGAAACTACAAGGCATGAAGCTTAGATATTTGGTGTTGAGCATTGTCTAGTTGACCTCTACCAAGATTGTTCAAATCATGGCCCCTGGGTCAAAACTTGCCCCACCCAAGGGGTCACATGTTTTACATAGAGTTATATAGCAAAAATCTTTAAAAATCTTCTTGTCACAAACTGCAAGGCCTGGAGCTTAGATATTTGGTAGTATGCACTGTGACCACAGTGGAGTCTTCCCCCATCCCCTGCGGGTTACTCCCCACACACACACAAAAAATTCTGATTTTTTAAGTTTTTTGCTATGGCAATAAAATTTGGACCATTTGTACAGTTTTTCGAGATGATTTCAAAAACATTATTCCTTGACCTATATTTTTGACCTACTGACTTACTTTTTTGTTTTTAGCTACAGCAATGAAATTTGGACCATGTGCAGTTTTTTGTTCCGATTTCAAAAACATCATAGCATGACCTATATTTTTGACCTACTGACCTACTTTTTTGTCTTAAAGCTACGGCAATGAAATTTGGACTGTGTGTACAGCTTTTCGTTCCGATTTCAAAAATGTTGTCTCATGACCTATATTTTGACCTACTGACCTACATTTTGTTTTTGGAGCTATGGCAATGAAATTGCATTGGTCCCTTTCTGTGATATGCATCATTACATTCATAAAAATTTCTTTCATCTCTGAACCCAGGTGAGCGCTTTAGGGCCATTGGCCCTCTTGTTTTATGTGATATCTTAATGTGACTATAAATATGCTACTGATATATTTATTTTGGTATAACTAATAATCTCAACTTTGAAAAAGGGATTTTGTCGAAAAAATAGCTTCATAAACTATTAATATCTCGCGATGGCGCTTCAGTATAGCATTTCTTTTGGCTGAAATCCTTTGAACAAAACAGAAACGCATCACTCACCTGATAATCTAGTCAGGTTTTAAACATAATTCTTGCAACCAAGCAAGAGACTTCAAATACGAATAAATTCATTATTGCATGTTTGATGAAAACATTCCTTGAGTAAAGTAAAAATGTATTGAAAAGTAAAATTAAAATGCATGCAAGTTGTCGAAAAGACATTTAGCCCAAGAAATTGTTATATAACGAAAATCAAGACGAGCGATGGACGGTTACAATAGGTCACCATGCACCTCGTGGTAAGGTCAACTTAAAACAATATACTTACAAGAAAAACATTGATGCACTGCATCGGCATCAAGTCGGCGCAGAAGATTCTGAAAATGTATATGTGTTAGATTCTTGTAGGCGTTTGGTAACACAAAGCACTACATGTATTTACAAAGATGGAAGGAAGTAAAGGAGTAGAGCTATCTAAATGGAAAGTTAAACACTATTTAACTGGATTTCGCTCGAATAATTGCTTGTACATTCATATCAAAATATCGACAAAATGCAATCTTATTTATCTAATGCGCTTTAACATAATTTTAAGTCACAGTTTCTATACATACCTTTTTTGCGTCTATAGTTTTTAGTAATGCATTAAAATATCTCTGAATTTCACTCCTGGAAAATTGTATATTTCACCTTTTACTGCAGATGCATACAGACGATAAAATGTGTACTAGGATTGAGTCGCAGAGAATTAACTCTTTATCAAGAAAAATACTAGATAAACAAGAAGCGCCGCAATGCGACGAAAACCAGGTTTTCAACGACCAAGTATTGATGTGACAGAAATTAGGAAGAAATACGGCAGTGAAGTAAAAATGATGCTGTTATTTTGGTACCGACACAGAAAGTTGGTTTCAATAGTTCAAAATAAAACTAAATCAGATACCTGTGTAGCAATGCCAGGCTGTATTGTCATGTAAGCTACACACATGCCAAGTTGATTATCAATAGGTCAAAGTGTGCTGAAGTTATTGAGTAGAAACTGAAAATTCTATTGTAAGCAAGTGACCTTGACCTTGCTCCCAGATATCTAAGTAACAATCCCAAGCTGCATCTAAATATAAGCTACCCACACAGCAAGTTTGATGTCAACAGGTCAACGCAAACTCAAGTTATTACGTGAAAACTGAATTTCTTTTTTAAAACAATAGTGACCTTGACCTTGTTCACAGACACCTGGATAGCAATCCCAAGTTGCATCTTGATATCAGCTACCCAAATACTAAATTTGGTGTCAATAGGTCTAAGCAAACTCAAGTTATTATGCGGAGACTGAATTTCTATTTTTAGCAACAATGACATTTACCCTGATCACAGACATCTGGGTAGCAATCCCGAGTAGCGTCTTGAAATAAGCTACCCACACACCAAATTTGCTGTCAAGAGGTCACAACTAACTCAAGTTATTATGTGGAAACTGAATTTCTATTTTTAGCAACAGTGACCTTGACCTTGATCATAGACACCTGGATAGCAATCCCAAGCTGCCTCTTGATATAAGCTACCCATACACCAAGTTTGGCGTCAATAGGCCAAAGCAAACTCAAGTTATTGAGAGAAAACCAAAGTTGACGTCCGCCCGCCGTCTTAAGCATTACAATAACCAGTTTTCGTTGAAAACCTGGTTAAAAAACACCAACGGACAGAGACTTGACAAGACAAAATACAACACATATGACTAACATTACAACCTTGAATTGCACTTGGAATGGTAGCTCTGCTAGTTGACCTGATGACTGAATGACGAATATCTTTATAACTAAAGAACAATACAGTGATAAATACAAACTATGCCCATAAAGACACTAGCAGTAATGACTTTTTTCTTAAGAATCATTATTTTCATGTACGACAAAAAAATTACATGAGTACAAACTGAACAAATATCATCGAAGCTATCTCAACTTGAAAGATGATTCATGTGGTTACTTCTGTCATTTCTGTAGACACGTCTACGAGTAACTGTTGTTATTGTTTTAACCTCAGATTACTGTTGTATTATTACACCAGTCTCATACAGTATCAGGTCTCATTTCTACTTGCTTTCCACCACGCCGGAACAGTACTTAGCGTTTACAACCCACATCGCCAATAGACACAACAAACATGTGACAAAGCTATTTTGAAACTCATTTTATCGCTCAATCTTATACAGCTTCTTCCTTACTTTAAAGTTCAGTACTTAAAATAGAAGAGAAAAAAAAAACTGCTTTTTGTATCATGATTTTTATTTTCTAATGTAGAACAAAACAAAATCCCTGGTAATGTTACACTTAATCAACTTCTAAGATTTCTCATAAAATTAAAATAACCACTAATTACCCATTTTGACCATCTTCACCTTGTGTCCGTCAATAAATCAGTCAAAGATATCGTTCTGGAGATTCATGGTTTATAAGTACATCAAATTGTCAATTACTGTAATTTATTTATAATGGGAAGCGTGACCTTCCTTTAGAGATGATATAATTTCGTTTTCAAGAAATAAGGCCTTCTCTTTTTCACGAAACAACGCAATTTTATTATCTGGAAATAACATTTCGTTTTTACGAAGGACAAAGGCAAGCTACATAGTGAACCAATTGACAAAGCAAACATTCTTAACCAACAATTTAGTCCAGTTTTCACAAATGAAGACAAATCCAACATTCCACGACCAGAGGGCAACCCATCTCAAGACATGCCTGAAATCCTTGTAACACCTGAAGGAATGCAGAAACTTCTACAAAAGCGAAACCGGCAAAAGGCCTCGGGACCAGATATGCTACCAGCGCGCTTTCTGAAGGAACTATCACAGGAGTGTGCAACATATCTAACCATTATCTACAGGAACTGCCTAGCCAGCGGCGATATCCCAGATATATGGAAAACAGCTAATGTTTCTGCAGTTTTCAAGAAAGGGGAGAGATTCAAGGCGAGCAAATACAGACCGGTCACCCATAAATGCATTGCCTGCAAGATGTTGGAACATTACACTTAGAAACATCTTGATGCTAACCAGATCCTGATAGATAATCAGCATGGGTTCAGGCGACGACGGAACTGCGAGACCCAGCTACTGACGCTGACTAACGAGCTCGTTCAGTCACTGGATAAGAGACTTCAACATGACCTCGCGAACCTCGACTTTAGTAAGACGTTCGATAGAGTTCCACACAGCCGTCTACTTAACAAGCTTCATCACTATGGGATACGAGGCCAGACACTTAAATGGATCGAGGCTTTCTTGTCAGGGCGCACACAGCGTGTCATCGTTGAGGGAGCCATGTCAGAACCTGCATCCGTTATCAGCGGAGTCCCTCAGGGAAACGTTCTTGGACCTGTCTTCTATTAGACTTTCATTAACGTTCTGCCATAACAAGTTTCGTCTAAAGTCAATTTATTTGCGGACGACCGTGTTGTGTATCGAGAGATCAGGTCAAAACAGCATTTGACATCCTACAAAAAGACCTAAACAGACTAGCAGGATGGGAGAAACGCTGGAGTATGGACTTCCACCAAGAGAAATGCAGTATTCTGTGTCCACAGGAAGAGGGAACCCATTCAGTGATGGCCATACACTGACCATCGATATTACATTAAAGTACCTCGGAGAAATCATCAACAAGGACCTCTCATGGAACACCTCATATCATAGTGAAGCAAGGCAACACCACACTTGGCTTCTTGTGCCGGAACCTTCGAGTAAGCAGCGAAGAGACAAAGACAGGTGCCTACATATCACTATTCAGACCTTCCCTGAAATACTGTTCCACAATGTGGAATCCGTACACCAAGGAGAGTATAAACAAAATCGAGATGGTACAAAGAAGAGCTGCCAGATATGTGACTAAAAGATATCACAACACCAGCAGTGTATCATCCATGATAGACCATCTTGGTTGGTAAACTTTAGAATCGAGGCGTACAAAGGCGCAGCTGACCATCCTTTACAAGATAATCAACGACCTGATAGATGTTCTTGATGAGTTCTTGACTCCAGCATCAGGCAATACAAGATCTAACCACAACAAGAGTTACACCAACCAACTGCATCTACAGCGTACTACAGGAACTCCTTCTTCCACGCACCATCTCTATATGGAACAAACTTTCAGCAACCGTAGCAGCAATCTGACTGAAGTTCACGATCTTCCTACGGTTAGATCTGAAGACGACGCATTCATTTCTGTCTTCTCGATAACCTGGAATTCCCACTATTTTATATCTCAGCCAATGACAATGCAGCTTATAACGCATCTCGATAGCTTACCTGTACACAATGCGTGTTCAAACAAGGTGTTAACTTCACTAGCATAACAATATTTAGTAGCGGAGATTGAAAGTGCTTAGATATTTAGGAAAAAAAATATATTAATCACAAACATGAATCTCATTATTTTGAAAGATTTTGACAAATAAATTTAACTGAGTTCGGTGACAGTTTATACATGGCAGATAATTGTTTGGGATCCCAGCTATATAAGTAGATTTTCACAAGTTGAACATTTACTTCCATGAGGGTGGAAGCGTTGCTCTAGTTGGCTAATGGATAGGTCACGAGAAGGTGAACTTCTATTGGTCGTCCTCAGATCCTAATAGCATAGCGATGTTTAGGATATGATTTTAATCAGATTGCCGTAGCAGAAGCCCCTGACTTGGTATCTTTCAAGCAGGGACTGTCGAAACTACACTTCTAGACCTGCAGCCAGCGCCCAGCTACAAGTACCTCCTAGTGATTCTCAAAGCTGTGTCGGCCGCGGCCACCGTAACCGGAGAGGTTTGAGTTGAAGGGGCGAAAACCTAGCTTGTCAAAACTTTCAACTTAGCTCTAACTTTTAACTTTCAAACTCTTCTTACTTTCCTATATACTTCACAACTACTTTCTTATTCTATGACCTGTCGATTCAAGTCAAGTGTGACTAAGACGATGTACGATGTAGATGTTTAAACGAAAATAACATTTCTTTTTAACGAATTAAATTTCATGATTTCGTTTTGTTTTTGTATTTTTCCAGAAATATCGTTTTTTCGTTATTTCGATATAACAACATTCCGTTTCGTTTTGACATATGTCAAATAAATATATGTCAGTGGGAAGGTCTTATCCAAAGGGGTGTTGAGTCTAAGTATGAAGTATTTCAATTACTAGTAAGGAAATTATGGCCAATGTTAAATTTTTTCCATTCAGGGCTTAGGGTCAAATAATGATGTCAGTGGAAAGGTCTTGTCCAAAGGGGTTCTGTCTCCAAGTATGAAGTTTATCCACTTACTAATATGGAAGTTATGGCCAATGTTTGAGTTTTGGGCAGTTGGATCTTCAAGGTGAAGGTCATTCAGGGGTTAAAGTCGAATAAATATAGGTCAATGGGAAGGTCTTGTCTAAAGGGGCATTGTGTCCAAGTATGAAATGAAGTATATCCACTTACTAATAAGGAAGTTATGGCCAATGTTATAGCTTTTGGACTATTATTGGATCTTCAAGGTATAGGGGTCAAGGTCAAATAAATGTAGGTCAGTGGAATGGTCTTGTTCAAAGGTGTGTTGTGTCCAAGTATGAAGTAAATCCATTTACTATTATTAGTTTCGGACAGAATGACGGACAGACAATTCAAAAAGTTTATGCCTACCTTTGGGGGCATAAAATTAAAATAATTATTCTTAGTTATGCTCAGCCGGTACCGAGGGTAAATAACCCTAGCTACAAATAAGTTCATTATATATGTGGCCCATTATTGTCTATTCTGGCACGGGAAACTTCAACCTGACTGATATTTGCCAAGAAATAACCTGCCATCAAAAAGAACCTGTTGAAGTCTGGCATTTTCCAATTCCTTTCAGCAAAATGTCTTCTACCTAGGTCACAAATCCTGACAGTCCTACTAGCACACTAGAGCTCCATATTTGGTAATAAAATATAAACACAAAACTGTTAACACTTAAAATACATTTATTTTAACAATGTCATCAACATAAATGGAAAGATAAAATTCTACTCTAAACATGAAAAAGGTCTACTCTAAATGTGACAGTCACAGCAGACAGACAGCATTCTATGTATCTACTCAACAGCAATCTTACACAACATTTCAACAACATATACATTACTTGTGAAGTAATTACAATATATAGTATTACAGAAGTACACATTTTATTAGGAGATACTGATAACATATCATGTTTTTGATTTTGCAAATCAGCATCTTTTTCATTCACACATATGTGGTTTTCACTTTTCACTCAGATATCCCTATAAACGACAGACTGATCTAAGAGACAAGACATTTTTCCTTAGAGTTAATTTCCTCTACTATGAGACAACTGAATATGGAACATAATCAATACAGATACATAACTGATTTCCAAGAGCATATAATTAAGTTGATCTTCACCTAACAGGAAGCATATGAAAAATCTTGATTTATGTGCAATAATATTTTTTTTTATTTAACTTTGCTATGTACAATGTTTATATGCTAAATAATGCAGCATTCATGAACAGATATCTTCCGCCCAATTAATGACCATAAAATACTCATTTTCCTTAGAATTTCTGATTCCCTGTATTTCTACAAAATAAAAAATAAATACACAATTAACCAGAAATGTAACAACAAAATTTTAGTAAATAAACAGTTACACATCTATGTTATTTTTCCAATGTTCAGGTGTCTGCAATAAAAAGGTAAACCCTTTCAGTTCAAGTGCCGGAGGAGTCAAATTTGTAGACGACTTGTTTACATGAACATGTACAATTCAAAATTTACAAGGTAACTTTTCTTTAGTTTAAACAGGATTTCATAGCAAAACAGAAAAATGAAAAATGCATAACTACTCTTGCTCATAACCATTTCTATTGTTTCCTCTAAAACTGATCAGTGGTTATAGAGATATGCCTAAATGTATTCAAATTTGGAAAAATCTAGGGTAACAACTCTGCCAAAAATCAGCCGACCGGATCACATCAATAATATGCATAAAAACACTCGTCAATGATCATTCCGGTGAAATTTTGTCAAAAATTCGACAAGCAGTTATGGAGATATACCCATAGGTGTTCAAATTTGAATAAATCAAGGCCTGTCACTTTGCTGAAAATCACTGAACCAGAACATGCCAATGATATACCGAACTACTAGTCTAGGCTTGTTACCAATAAATTCATAGCATGTTCCATTGAAATCCAACCATCAGTGACAGAGAAGAAGCGTAGACAAACATTGTGACATGCAGAGACAGAAAGTACAAAAATAAAATTACTAAAATGAACAAAAATGTAACAACTGCCTAAATAACTTACAATTTACCATTGTATACACCAAAATAATACCACAGAATTTCGTTCTAAATGTAACATTATCAACACAAATAGTTAATGACATTAAAATGAAAAATCCAACTTAAATAGAATATATCACTGATATCAAACGTGAGCAGCCTGTACCACAAACATATCAAGATTATGTGTTATATTAATGAGCATTTGGTAAAATAAATATATCATATATCCTTCCAGTAACATGTTTTATGATAATTTCAAACTCCTTACTTTATTGTGAAAGTCACGTTAGCTTGTATTCGAAACACTTACTTGACCAAATTTTTCACAATATTTGATTTTGAAGTTATGAAATGCAAAGAAAATGAAATAAATAACAAAGACAAAAACACTTATAACAAGAGGGCCATGATGGCCCTTTTATCGATCACCTGAAAACAACTGTAATTACTTTCTTCACATACCATACCAAATATCTAAAATCCAGGCCTTGTAGTTTCCAACAAGATTTTTTAAAGTTTTACCTATGTCAGTCTATATAAAACCAAGTGACCCCTGGGTTGGAGGCCAATTTTTAGCCTTGGTAACCATGACACTAGTTACCTAAAATCCAATACAAGAGCAGATGCTTATGATACATAAATACCAAATATCTAAGATATATGTCAATAAATGAAGATTCAAGCAAGTGGTTTGTAAGATATCAAAGCTGTGAAACCATGCAGACATGGCAAATTAAGCCTATTCTTGCCCCATACCTCTGAAACACATAATGTGATGAGCTCAGTTAAGGAAAAGAAAGGAGATCTTTTGTATATAAATGATTTGTGGAAGTTTGGTTGAAACTGAATCAGTTGCAAGCAAAACACTATGACGTAAGGTAAGGAATTTTTTTAACCTCTGTGACCTTTACCTTGACCCCAGTAACCTCAAACCCCACCAAGTGGTTGCGGTCCATGCATCACTGTGATATCAAAGATACCGATCAATTAATGAAGGCTCCAGTAACAAAAAGTAGAGATATAAGTCTATGTAAACTAATGTGGCCCTTGGACAGGGTCAATTTTGACCTTAGGGCCATGATTTGAAAAAAAACTTGGTAGAGGTCCACTAGACAATACTACAAACCAAATATCTAAGCTCTAGGCCTTGTGGTTTTAAAAGAGAAGATTTTAGAATTTTTCCCTATATTAGTCTATGTAAATTCATTTAGCACCTGGGGCAGGGTCATTTCTGACCCTAGGGCCATGATTTGAACAAACTTGGTAGAGGTCCCTTAGACAATACTACATACCAAATATCTTAGCTGTAAGCCTTGTGGTTTCAGACAAGAAGATTTTAAATTTTAGATTTTTTCCCTATATAAGCCTATGTAAAATCATGTGTCCCCTGAGGCAGGGTCAATTTTGACCCTGGGGCCATGATTTGAACAAACTTGGTAGAGGATCACTAGACAATGCTACATACCAAGTTTCAGAGAAGATTTTTTAAATTTTCACTTTTTAGCTCCTGTGGCCTAGATCTGCAATGGACCATTTCTGGCAAGTTTTTTATCAAATTTGGCCTGCTGGTTTCAGAGAAGATGTTCTTTGAAGTAATTGTGGACGACGGACGTCACGGACAATATCTGATCCCTGTGTGCTCATGTGAGCTAAAAACTTACTTTGAAATTACAAAAGAAGCAAAACATCATTTTACACATTTCTTCATTTCTCTATAGAATTGTAAGTCACAGTAGTCAGTTACTAAGACTTTTCATCTACTTAAAAAGGTAATTTGAGATTCAATCAGATGCCATCTCTCCAGCTTGAATAAACTACACTCTAGACCACCTAATCAAAGATGGAATTCCCTGACAAAGACTTCAGAGATTGTATCTCTAGTTACAGACATGAGTCTGTACTTAAACATAACACTATTAAATTCTCAGTAATAATAATTAATAATTTAGCTTGATGAAGCTTAAAATAATTTTGAACCTCTTGTGAAACAAACAGTATGACAGAAAATTACATATTCTGTATTTCAACAATTTCTTCCTGTTCTCTGATCTCTATCTGTTCACCTGCCTGAAGCAGGGCTGATATAACACCCAGTGTCTGACTAGAGTCCTGCCCTGTGGCTGCAAGTGTGTCATAAAAATCTTTTGATCTTACTACTGTCTGTTTGCCACTCTGATTTATAATAATCATTTCAGACCCATCATCCCCTCTCTGTTCACTGATAGTTAGAACAGTGCTTGGTGGGGCTGCCTCTCCTTCAACATTTTCCAGAACGACCTCTGGAGGATAATCATGCGTTACTTCAACTTCACTTGCTACTTGTGGGATCCCACTTTGTCCCCCACTATCATGACTATGATCAATGCCATGTAGATTGCCAAGACCATATGTAGCTGCACCAGATTCCATTGGACTTTCATTGAAAAATGGCTTCAGTTTCTTCATGTTATAGATCTTATTTGCTCTGGTATTCCTAACTTGCGGTGATGCTTGAGGGAACGAGGGGTGTTCGGTTGCCTTAGCAATGGTGCTACTCATAAAATTGTGTTCCCTCTCAGGTAATTTCAAATACTCTTCATGTCTTTTCATCATTTCCTTCAGAAAATCTTCAACTGGGAGCTTATTTAATGAAAGTCTTGCAGCTTTGTTGCTTTCATTATCTTTATTTTCAATTGTTTCTACTTTCATTTTTGCATAATGCTTTTTTGGTATTTTTGGTAATTTTGGCAACTCCATTGATTCTGGATTGAATAACTGCTCATCATTAGTCAGTATTGTACCTTCCTCATACTGTTTATACTGAGGTAAATTTCTAAGCTGTTTTGTTACAATGAAAAGTCCATGTGTACCAAGAATATGTTTTCGCAGATTTCCAACCAGGGGTGATTCATAGCGGCAGAATTTACATTTGAGCATTGGCTGAAAGATATTGAAAAGATATTACAACACTGCATCAGACTCTTTAAATAACTGGAAACACTCTGTGTTAACACACATATTTCATTTTGTGCAATACATTGTAGAATTCATTGTGCATTAAGCACCAATCTTTATCACAATG
Source organism: Cyclina sinensis (assembly GCA_012932295.1). Lineage (NCBI taxonomy): Eukaryota > Metazoa > Mollusca > Bivalvia > Venerida > Veneridae > Cyclina > Cyclina sinensis. The sequence goes on from JAAONU010000019.1 coordinate 13,292,503, forward strand.
CAACTAGAAATGGTTTTTGATTGAACAAAAACATATGTCTCCCCCCAGCCAGTTGCTGCAGGCAGTATTGAATCAGACGATTGTAAAATTTGACATTTAACCTCCAAGTGTGACCTTGACCTTGAGACACCACACCCGCAAAGTGGGTTCTGCATGTCGCCTTGATGAGGTGAACATCTGACCCAAGTTTCATAAAAATCCCTCAAGGGCTTTTGAAGATACAGAGCGGACACGATTTTGTGGCATTTGACATTTAACCTCCAAGTGTGACCTTGACCTTGAGACACCACACCTGCAAAGTGGGTTCTGCACGTCGCCTTGATGAGATGAACATCTGACCCAAGTTTCATAAAAATCCTTCAAGGGCTTTGGTAGATACAGAGCGGACACGATTTTGTGACGGACAGATGGACGGACAGACAACCGGGGGAAAAACAATATGTCTCCCCCGATGAGGTGAACATCTGACCCAAGTTTCATAAAAATCCTTCAAGGGCTTTTGAAGATACAGAGCGGACAAAATTTTGTGGCATTTGACATTTAACCTCCAAGTGTGACCTTGACCTTGAGACACCACACCCGCAAAGTGGGTTCTGCACGTCGCCTTGATGAAGTGAACATCTGACCCGAGTTTCATAAAAATCCTTCAAGGGCTTTTGAAGATACAGAGCGGACACAATTTTGTGGCATTTGACACTTAACTTCCAAGTGTGACCTTGACCTTGAGACACCACACCCACAAAGTGGGTTCTGCACGTCGCCTTGATGAAGTGAACATCTGACCCAAGTTTCATAAAAATCCTTTAAGGGCTTTGGAAGATACAGAGCGGACACGATTTTGTGACGGACAGACGGACGGACGGACGGACAACCAGGGGAAAAACAATATGTCTCCCCCATTTTTGGGGGGAGACATAATTCATTCAAGAATTGTGAAACTTAAAATTTCTTCCGTGAATATGTTCATATTATGGTACAAGTATAACAGAAATTTTCATCCTCTGCCTTGAAAATGCATCATTTCTGCTGTAGAATTTCATGAGAGTAAAACTTGATCTACCTAAATATCCTCTCTACTCCTAAAACTAATTGAACAGCTCATAACTGTACACTGCTTTCATTCTCATGTTCCCTAAGTTACACATATGTGTTTTTGTTTTTTTACCATGAATTCATAAACTGACCTTCCCTACCTTTTTGACCTTCAAACAAATAGTTAACTAGATGTTTTTGTAAAAAAAAAAATGTATGTCTCCCCCAGCACATCGTTGAAACAGAGGCACAGAAGGGATGACAGAGGTCGGCCAGTGAGTGGAAGTGACCCAAAATCAATAGGCTTCTTCTACTATACAGGGACAATCATACTATTAAGTTTGAAGACTCTGGGTCAAAGAGAACTCTAGTAATTGACCGGAAACCCTTTTCGTTTAAGGTCACTGTGACCTTGACCTTTGATCAGCTCACCCCCCAAAAAACAAATAAGCTTCTTCTACTCAGCAAGGATAATCATCGTATTAAGTTTGAATACTCTGGGTAAAATAGAACTCAAGTTATTGAGCGGAAACCAATTTCAAGTTAAAGATCACTGTGACCTTGACCTTTGACTGGCTGACCCCAAAATCAATAGGCTTCTTCTACTAATTAAGGACAATCATCCTATAAAGTCTGAAGACTCTGGGTCATATAGAATTCAAAGAGGGGGGGACATAATTAGCTAAACAGTTCACAACTTCTGTAAGTTTTTCTTTACTGATCAATAAAAACCAGCACAGCAGGCCTTGCGTTTGAATCCTAGTTGGAGTTTAAGGTGTAGCCTAGGATAGCCATACATACCCCTGTTTACATAGCTGTGATTAAGAACCAGTTGTTAATAATTCTTTTCTTATGAAAATAGTTCTATCTGGGTTGGTGTCATGACAGTGAATTACATGTAAAGAGGACTGACTAGTTTTTCTCAAAATCAGTAACAACAAATCAAGGGCCATAGCTTCATTACAAACAAGAAATTGGTTAAACCAAATAATGCTCCCCACAGTACTTTTTGTTCAGAATGGCAGAAAAGTAAGAAATGTCCTATCAATGGTATTTCAAGGACATGTGAAATTTTTGAGGATTTATAGAATCTAAAAAACCACATCTGTAAGGACAGTTGATTTATTGCAAAATTTACCTGCCACTTGTTTAATCTGTGAATGTTTGCCAGAATTTTTATAATCATTACAAAAGATGTCAAGTGCTTGGCTGGCAGGTGTTAAAAGTAGACCTGTACTTCATATAATCAGTGTTGATCTCCAGAATTCCAGCTGATAAGCCATTGATTTATCTATCGATCGGGGTTGCTATATTAAGTTTTATAAAGGTAGATAACCAAAAAACTAACTGATGTAAAGTGACCGTTCTTTCACAATGCACTTCCTCTCACTGGTCTTTATAACTGTGTGAAGTTTTATTCAATTTCCTTCAATACTTTTCAAGTTATTTTCCTTACAAGCATTATTTGGTACTATAGAGAGAGATGATTAAAAAAACTAAGTAATGTAGAGTGATGGCTTTTTGAAAATGCACTTCCTCTCACTAGACTCTATAACTGTGTGAAGATACAATGAGATATCATTGATACTTCAGAAGTTGTACTCCAGACAAGCATTATTTAACTTTTGTAATTATCTTTAAGGAAAACAATTAAAAAATTAAGCAAGGTAAAATTAAGGGTCATAAACACTTGCATTTCCTCTCACTGTTCTCTATCACTGAGTGAATTTTAATAAAATTCCTTGAAGAGTTTTTAAGTTATTCTCTGGACAAGCATAATTAAGTACCATAAAGGGGGGTAATTCATAAACTAAGTAATGTAGGGTTATGGCTCTTTGACCCTACACTTCTTCTCACTAGTCATTAAAACTGGGTGAAGATATAAACAGATAGCATTGATACTTTAGAAGTTTTACTCCAGACAAGCATTATTCAACTTTTGTAATTATCTTTAAGGGAGATCATTAAAAAAATTAAGCAAGGTAGACATATGGTTATTGAACACTGCACCGTTCACTCACTAGTATCTATGACTGTGTGAAGTTTTATTCAAATTCCTTCAATACTTTTCAAATCAATATCAGTAATATCTGGACAAGCATTATTAAGTATTATAAAGGGAAATAATTCAAAAACTAAGATAACTAGAGTTATGGTTCTTTGACACTGCACTTCCTCAGACTAGTCTCTATATATGTGAAGTTTCAATGAGATATCATGGACAGTTAAGGAGTTATATTCCAGACAAGCATTATTAACTTAAGGGACATAATTAAAGAATTATGGTTCTTGGCACTGCACTTCCTCTCACTGGTCTTTATTAATGTGTTAGTTTCAATCAAATTCCTTCAATACTTTTCAAGCTATTCTCTCTGGACAAGTGTGATGGACGGACGGAAGGATGGACAAGGTGGCCACTATATGCTCTCCCTTCGGGGAGCATAAAAACAGTATACATTGCAGATTAAACTGTAAGCGTATATACTGAAAATTTCTTACCTTAGCCAGTGCATATTCCTCAACTAATCTATCAGTTCATAAAGTTAACATATCTTACCTTGTTTAAGGTATGTTTCAGCATTATGTGTGTAGACATGCTTGACTCAAAAGGTGTTGTAAAATCACACTGTTCACAAACCAGCTTCTTCCGGTCTAGAAAATAAATAATGACTCGGGTATTTAACAGTATTTTTAGTTATAGCAGAAGCTCTCACATATGTGTTGTCATACCTACAATAGTGTTCCTTTATCATGAAATTTCTAACTAAATTACCTAAATCACTAGACCTTACCAACTGAACTGCTCAAAAAACTGTTTTAGATTCTCAAACAGATAAGCAGTCCAGTAGTCCTTCGGTCACAAGTTTGAGCCCCTCTCCTCCACTTACTATACTGTCTTTCTGATATGTTGTTAAAACAAGGACATGCTTTTATGCTGTACAGTGTGCATGAAAACAAACCAGGAGTGTCTCTTTGATACCTTCTGTACTTTGCACTATCCCTTACATGTTAAAACTCATTTGGAAACAAATCATTTAGGCAACCATTACCTATAGCACTAGTATATAAACAGACAGTTTTACACAGTGTAATGGTGTAAACTACAAGTTATCTTCTTAAATGCTATTATTACAAGCTATGATTTCCAAACTACTGTTTAAAGTAAAGCCCTTTTCAAAATATATGCAAAGAGTTTACAAAAACATGTTAGTGAAAACTACAATAGCAAAAGAAAACATTGACTAAAGAAATATTTACCAGAATGTGAGTAATGTACGTGTTTTTTCAGGGTCTTCATGTTTTTGTAAGTCTTCCCACAATCTAGACATTCAGGCTGAGTATCTGTTTCTTAAAATACAGAAAAATTACCATGTAAACATGTTCCATTTTTTAAAATCCAATTTCTGCCATTTACGGTAACTTACAATTTTGTATTTACCCTTTTTTTTTTTTAAAGAAATTATGAAAACAGTCTGTAAAATAAGCCAGAGGCTCAAAAGACCTGTAAGAAGTCAGCTTAAAGAACAGGTCACCTAGGTTTTTATTGTTTGGGCCTATGATATTGGACTTAAGCTTACTGATTTTCTAAAGCCATCCCAATGAAAAGGAATTTTGAAATTCATGTTAAAGGATATCAATGACAGAATGATTACATGTACATATCTACCTGCTGCTGAGCTCTGACTTTGGCCTGAAACATCCTGCAAAAATAACACATGATACGATTATACAACTTTTATTTTTGGAAATGCCATGGAGTGTTTTTGTAAGCCTGATACTTATAGGGAAGTGTTACCATAAATAAGATTTTTTCTTGAAGAATGTTCTCTGATAATATATATTCAAACTATTTCAGACAAAAAAATGTATCCAGCAGAAATTTTAACATGACTTAAGCAGCAAAAAATGTTACACTGGTTCTATATGATTAAGCAATTCCTAAAATTTCCAAGTATTCCATTTTCTTTAATCATTTAAATGTGAATAGTATTGATTAAGTATTACCCACTGTCAAGTTTTTAGTGGAAATTTCCAACTACAACAAGCAAACTGAATGCCCTAACATTAGTCTTTAAACAAAGTATACATACATAATTGTTGACCATTTTTGGGTGGATGGCCATATCATCTGTAAATTTTGGGGTTGCCCCTTAAGTACTTGGCCACAGTGGCAGAAAAAACTGCGGTGAAAAATGAATATACCAACAAACAAACAAATTTCATGGCTGCTCTTACATTTGCTGCATCTTCAGTTTCATCTGGAACTTCTTTTTTCACTATAGACACATCAGGAGTTCCAGGTAGTTGATCTTCCTTTGCAAGAGAGCCCTTAACCACCTTCTTTCCCTTTTCTCCTTTACTATTTGTTTGTCCATCTTGCCCACGCTTGTCATGAAACATTGCCTGATGTCGACGAAGACTTGTAGCTTTCTTTGATGAAAAGAAGCAACCCTGAAAACAAATTCAAGACTTCTTGATGTGAATGAGGTGTTGAGAAGAAATGTAAGCCTATCCACCACCACTGCTCCAAGCTGGGCAGGTGTATAATGTATGAACAGGGCAATATTCTCCACCAAAGACCAGTAGTAGCATAAATACACATAATAGACACACTAAAGCAGAGACTTTCTTTAAACATAAAATGGTCTTTTTAAGCAATAAAAGAAAATCATGAGCCTTCAGGTAAAGGTCTCTGATTCAGAAGATTTAACAAGAGAGCAATGACGGCCCTAAACTGCTCACCAGAGAGTAACTGCTCAAAATGATATGAGAAATGTAATGGATTCATAATCATATGAACTAGACAATGCTTCATGCTTAATATCAAAGCTTTATTCAATTTGTTTTCAAAGATTTTTGAAGGTTTCCTACAATAATTTGAAACATCTTAGAACTTCACTAGACAATGCCACATACCAAGGTTCTGAACACTCAGCCAAATGGTTCCTTCTATAAAACTATATAAAGCTTCTGACTCCTTAGAGAGACCAATACTGACATCACAGTCAAAGTCTGAACAATAGTGATATTAGAGTTGAGGTCTGTAAACCCATTTATTTTCCTTGTAACTTAGTTATGTGTGGGTCGAGATCCACTAGACAATGCTACATGTACATACCAAATCTTAAGGCTCATAGCCTTGTGGTTTCAGATCAGAAGATTTTCAAAGTTTTTCCTTTCTGTTGCTATGGCAACCAGATTCTTGATGGAATTCAATTCTTTGAACAACTTTGGTAGAGCTTTATGAAAAGGAAAATCCCAGGCATGTTTCATCCAAGTTGGCTTAGTGGTATAGGAGGAGAAGTTGTTCAAGTCCCAACAATCAATGCTCCCAAAAGCTCACACTTTTGAGCACTTCGTGCTCAGTTGAGCTAAAAAAAATTATAGCTAGCACAGTTCTGCATGGAATACAAGTTTTTGTACAAAACAGGTACAGCTTCATGCAAGGCATATACTATCAGTTTCATCAACTTGGATCAAGTGGTTTAGTACATGTGATAACAGCCAGTTAGCATACACTATGTCAAGTTAGTATTATTATGAAAACAAACTCACCACAACTTGGCAACTAAACAATGGCTCTTCCACGTCATCAGTACCTGTAACATGCTCATTGGTCTGTTTCACTCCCTCTTCCTTCTTTGATCTACTATTTTCTTTCTTGTTTCCTCTTGCTTTGCCTCTAGTCTCTGGTGATTCTGTTATTCCTTTCCTCACTCTTTCAACTTGTATGGTGTAACTTCCTGAAGTACTTGGCTGGAACTGTTTATCACTCAGTGCATCATGTTTCTCTGAATAACTGGGACTACTGATACTCTCCCCAGTAATCTTTCTTTTCTTTACCACAGAGCAATTTTCAGACTTTTCATTTTTCCTTTTACTGGCATCTTTCAAGCTTGCATCTGTACCCATTGGTAAATTAGAATCATCGCTATCCACTATCATCTCTGTGTCACTGTCATCTTCAGTTACACAAGTCTCTTTTTCAACATCTATTTTATCTGACGATTGTTTTCTAGGACTTTTTGCAATATCCTTGGCCAGTTGCAACATTTCATCTGTGGTTCTCTTTTTCAATCTTACCTCAGGCTGTAAATGCCTTGGAATAATCATTATTTTTTTTGCGCCACTTTCACTGACCATTTTCTCTGCTTCAACCAATGCTTTTGTGTCAACTTTACTCTGGGCTATTATCTTAATCTCAGCAGGTTTTGATGAATCTTCATCTTTGCTGTCTGTACTTTCTTTGCTTTCAGTTTCTTGACTTCCACACATTCCTTCTTCTGAATTACTTTCATTCATGTGTCTTTCGGGACCTTTTTCTCTGTCCAGATTTAAGCCTCTACTTCTTTTTGTTGTTACTTCTGGCATATTTTCTCTTCTATCTGGGCCACTATCATTCCCTTTCTCTTCATCAGATAAAGGTAGCTTTCTTGGGGTTCTTGTTTTTCTTTTTGTAGCACTAGATCTTATTTTCTCTTGTGTTGCTTCATCAAGATGAAGTAACTGAAAGTCATCAGATGAATCCTTGTCTTCAATGTCCAAATATCCTTTACTAGTCTTATCTGGGCTACAATATGACTTCCCTGACTTCAGGTTCTGTTCTGCTGGTGTCTCAGATGTACGAGTTACTTTGACAGTAGTTCCATCTGTCTTGATTTCCTTTGAAATGTTTGACCTTTCTTCAGTGTCTCCTTTCTCACCACTTAAAGCGGCTATAATATTATTAGCAATCATTCCATCTACATCATCTTCTACATTATCATCACTGTCAAAATTTACAACTTGCCCAAAATCATCAGCACTCAAATTCTGTCTATCTTCCACTTGTTCACTATTAACAATTTCATTTTCACTGTAATTTTCAGGTACTGGAGTTTCCTTCACTTTCTTTGAAGCTACTAAAATTCTAGGAACAAATGCTTTAGTTCTTGATTTAGAGAGGCTCTCATACTCAAAATCCTGTTTGCTTGTCGCAATCTTTTGCCTTTTCCCACGCCCAAGATTGCTATCTTGATCTGTTGGAAGTTGTAAATCTGTAAGATTGCCTGCTTGTCTAATTTCAGCCTTCTTCTGTCTATACATCTTTGCTTTCTCTTCTGCTTCTTTTTCCTTTGCTGATTTTAATCTTTTTGGCCTTGCCATTATCAAAGGTGCTTTCACTGTTGATGGATCTAAAGCAACTGTATACACATCAGTTTTTCCTCCCAGTTCATTACTCACAGATCCTGCACTCAAAGTCACCGTTTTTGTACTAGTTTTACCATTTTCAAAATCTTCCAAGTTACCATACTCTTCTGGCTTAAACACATTGTGTGGCACCAATGACACTGACATACCACTAGAAATACTTGACACTGCCCTATCTACTTCCGGCTGAGGAATTGGAGACTGATGTTTCAAATGTGGGACGTCTGAAAGAGTTTCTATGGCAACAGCAAGTAGATCTTGATGCTGTGCTCTCTCGGCTGCAATTTTCTGACTGTCTGTGGACAATGCAGACATCTGCTGAAGCTTTGGAGGTGTAATGACTGCCTGGGGACTGTTTATCCCACTAGGTCTAGAAGGGGTCCTGGAGCCTGCTGAAACATCCACATACTGCTGATTAAATAATGTGTCAAAGTTGTAGTCAGAGGGATACTGAGATGTGCTAACCTCAGTTGTTTCTCTTGCACCATCTCCATGACCTGTTTCCGCTGAAACATTCTCAGAAGTCTCTGTCACAGTTGCCTTAACACCCTGGTTCAAGTCAGCCTGGAGCATCATACTGGTTGATGAAACTCCATCCATACCTGTTGGTGTGTTAACTGAACCACTTGATGAGACATTTTGACTAGATAAATTAGTTTGAACTTCACCTTGATTGGTTTCATCTGTGAGCTGTTTCTTGGTAGGACTAGATTCAGAGGCGGATTGGTCAGATGTCTGTTGACTTTTAACAGAATGATCAGTTTCTGTACTACCTTTCAGATGTTCATAAGATACTATATCTTTATATCCTTGAATAACTCCATTTAACTCTAAAATTTCTGAAATTTCCAAGGTAATATCCATTGTATCCTTGGCAACCAGAAGTTTACCAGTGTAAATATACTTGACAAGGTTTGCCAACTCTACAACAGAAATCCCTTTCAGACAGATTTTCGAGGCTGTTGCAGTCAAAACTGGGGACAATTTTTCCCTGAAGTACTTACTGGCAGCCATCAAGACAACCTGCAAGAAAATAATTCAATTCCTAGGCGATCTCCTTTTAAATAAACAGCTTCATGAACTTTAAAAGGTAATAAATTGTTCATTTTGTTTGTTTCAGTTAGAAATATTGCTAAGCCTATTATGTAAGTTTATCTTACCTTCAGCATGTACTCTAACCAAAAGTTATTTTTTCCATCCAGTGCTTAATAACTTAAAATTTCATAAAAGTAAAAACAATAGCACTGGTTGGCAGACAGATGAACACCCAGGACCATAACATAATATCCCATTTAGGGCAAAACAAAACAAAAACAAACAAGAGGTTCATGGTGGCCAAGGTTTTTCATCCAAATAAAAGAAAGAACTAGAAAGTGCTGCATGCCAAGATCAAAGCTTTTGGCTATCACGTTTTTGAAAACACTTTTAAAGGATTTCCATATTTCTTTGTAATTTCCTTTATAATTTTAGGTTAAACATGTGACCCCCTGTTGGGTCAAAAATTATACCAGGTGCAAAATTTGAAATACAATATCAATTTCAGAAGTTTCAGTCTTATTGTTTCAAATGAGAAAAGTTTTGAACATTTTCCTGTATATATTTCTTAATAAGATGTGATCCCCAAGGAAAAAGCAAAAAAAAAAAAAAAAAATTACCAAAGGGGCATAATTTGAACAATATTGGTAGAGGTCCACTACACATTGTTTCAATTTAAATTTCAGAACTCTCTGCCATTAGGTTTCTGACAGGAAGATTTTTATAGAGTATATTTAAGTCAAAGTAAAACATCTGAAGCCCAGTTGGGACAGACGATGACCCACAAATTTTTGAACTCGGAGCTTTTTTTGTTCTATATAAGAAGAATTTCCATGACTTTTTCAAATATTTCTATGCAAACTTCTGAACAAAATTCACCACACCTTATGAGCCATCACCTCTCCGTCCTCAGCTGCCAAGATAACATCACACATGACCCCTTGTTTCTGCAGTGTATGCAACACAGCAAACATTGAGCTGTGATGGCCTGGGGTCTGGATTGTGTAGTAGTCCTCCATCTGTAAGTAGAAGAGAAGCAGTGATTATGTCAATGAGATTTTCCAGGTGTCTGACATTTTTTAACAGATCAATTCATTTAACATGAACTACTGTCCATATCATTTCAAAACTATTCATCTTAGCATCTTATCTAAGAGAAGTGTTTCAGTATGGCTAGAAAGAAAACCAAGTACACCTGGACTCCAAACCTTTTGCCAAAACTTCAACTTAGTACTGCCAAAAGTCAATACTGACTATACTAGGTAAACAGAGCTTACTGGTCTATCTCACTGATAACAACCAGATCTCCATTTGTTCCATCCTTTGACCAAGCCTGGCTTTTTCATTTTACCAGACAGTTGCATGCGACAGCTTATTTTCAGTATCTTTTCTGAATAGATTCCCCCCCCCCCCCCCCAAAAAAACTTGTTTGCGAGGAACAAAAATTCCACTCATTAGCTTGTATTGGCGAGTGGAAAAAAGGTCCAAGGACAAGTATAATTTTCTGATCGTTTCTCCTGCAGAATGAGTGCAAAACCGCAAGCAACATACCCATGGATGTGTTTAAATAATATCATAACATCACAGTTTACCAACAGTAAATGTCCATGTAATACGCTGTCAAAACGAAACCGGAAGCATGTTGAGTAAAGGGGAACACTGCGCCTTTTTAAATTCAGTACAAAACCACACAGTACCGTTGACCTTTTTTCTCCTAGGTCTCCAGGACGGGTGATGGTGATGCAGGACAAGTAGAAATTTTAGGTCACTCGTCCTAGAGGACGAGTAGTCACTGAATGAACAATTTGTTCCCTGGTTTGATACATATAAAAGACTTGCGAGTAAAAAATAATTGCCTACCGCCTTCTGTTTGATCAAAGACTTACACATTTTAGTTTTTAAACTGATGTTGTGTGTAAGTGCATAAAAATAAAATTTACACTTTTAAATGGTGTATTTCGAAAATAACTTGCTTTGCTACTCAATTTCTAAACATCAAACAGTATTGAGCATAAGAACTGCACCACTAATTAAGCTCAAAAGTAACTGTGTAAAGGTTGTTTATCTTTCAACTGACTTCAAAGGAGCCAACTTCGACGAACACATGGGCTGACGTAGTGCTAGCTGCAAAAACATTAGGCTAAAGGATTTCATTTATTAATTTGAAGGCACCACCTGAAGCTATCAATTATCGAACTTGTTTTTCATGGTCATTTGGTCTTTGACAAGTTTATTAGGGTGTAATTGGGATGGATTAGCGAGGTGTGATATATACAGACGGTCCGGGACTTATGTTGTGGATTCATTTTTGGCAGATTTTATGATTTTAATACTGCCTGGATTTACGTAAGGAATAGAAAATGGTGAATTTCTCGACCGACCGAAACGGAATTTTCGGAGATGCGAACTGGTGCCTGATGTTCTGAATTGGTCTGGACTGACGATTTGTCCGATTTCTGCAAGTCTGGGGATAAGCACAACATAACATTGAAGCAATGTACCCTTACTGATCCTCCTAAAACTGCAACCAAACAGGTAAGCCTACATATTTTGTTGGGTTAGGTTTAGTTTATTGGGGTTTAACGCCAGTTTTAACAGCTAAGGTAATATCCTGGCATCAGTCCATCTAACCAGTGTATCCAATCAGTTTACTAACTACAGTACGCACCAGGAGGAACTCACATTTTCCGCTTTATTTCGCGGACGCGGAAAAAAAATATCCGCCGCGACATCGAGGAAAAAACAGATTTCCTCGATGTCTCAACATCGCAGAATATCACGGCGATATTTGACGACCAGAGTGAAAATAATTAGGGTCATAACTCACCTGGATAGGCTGAACATTTTAATGGAATGATCGTAATGTAACTGTGCATTTTACGTCTGCCAATTATGTGACATTTGGTAAAATTAAAACCAAATTTCTAATACATTTGCTGTGTAGTTTTATGTGTACTTCCGTCGTTGAAAACGCTCGTTATTGTATAGCAAAATCGATCAATAATTTTGTCAAGCGCATAGACGATACAGATGTCGCAGTAGGGTTTACATGTTGTATGTTTTCTTTAAATATAGAGAAGCAGTTTAACACATGTAAATCAGAAACCAGTCAATTTATCAGACAAGAGGGCCATGATGGCCCTGTATCGCTCACCTGAGTATGACTGCTTTAAACAAAGTTGCTATGGACCTGGTTATTTGACCCCAGATGGCCCATATTCAAACTTGACCTAGAAATTATTGAAACAATCTCTTTGACAAATTTCAAGGTTATTTGTACTGAAAATGTTATCTCTAGAGTGTTAACAAGATTTTTTCCATATTTGGGCTCTATGACCTAGTTTTTGACCCCAGATTACCCATATCCAAACCTGAGCTACAAATCATCAAAACAACCTTTCTGACAAATTTCCAGGACATTTGGACTGAAAATGTAGCCTCTAGAGTGTGTACAAAGTTTTTCAATATTTGGGCTCTGTGACCTAAATGTTTTGACTTCAGATGACCCATATTCAAATTTGACCTAGAAACCATAGAATTATGCTTTCTGACAAATTTCCAGGTTATTTGGAATTAAAATGTTACCTCTAGAGTGTTAACAAGTTTTTTCCATATTTGGGCTCTGTGACCTAGTTTTTGACCCAAGATGACCCATACTCCAACTTGAGCTAGAAATCATCAAGAAAACCTGTCTGACAAATTTCCAGGATATTTGGACTGAAAATGTAACCTCTGGAGTGTTAAAAAGTTTTTTACATATTTGAACCATGTGACCTAGTTTTTGATCCCAGATAACCCATATCCAAATCTGAGCTAGAAATCTTTGAAACAATCTTTCTGACAAATTTCAAGGACATTTAGACTAAAAATGTAACCTCTAGAGGATTAACAAGGTTTTTCTACTTTCGGGCTCTGTGACCTAGTTTTTGACCCCAGAAAACCTATATTCAAAACTAAGCTAGAAATCATCGATAGAACCTTTCTGACAAATTTCCACGTTATTTGGACTGAAATTGCTACCTTTAGAATGTTAACAAGGTTTTTCCATATTTGGACTCTGTGACCTAGTTTGTGACTCCAGATGACCCATATTCGAACTTGATCTAGAAATCCTCAAGGCAACTTTTCTGACAAGTTTCCAGATTATTTGGGCTGAAAATGTAACCTCTAGAGTGTTAACAAGGTTTTTCCATATTTGGGCTCCGTGACCTAGTTTTTGACCCCAGATGACCCATATTTAAACTTGACCTAGAAATTGTCAAAGCAACCTTTCTGACAAATTTCCAGATTATTTGGGCTGAAAATGTAACCTCTAGAGTGTTAACAAGGTTTTTCCATATTTGGGCTCTGTGACCTAGTTTTTGACCCCAGATGACCCATATTTGAACTTGACCTAGAAATTGTCAAAACAACCTTTTTGACAAAATTCCAGATTATTTGGGCTGAAAATGTAACCTCTAGAGTGTTAACAAGATTTTTCTATTTTTGGGCTCCGTGACCTAGTTTTTGAACCCAGATTACCCATATTTGAACTTCAGCTAGAAATCATCAATAGAACCTTTCTGACAAATTTCCAGGATATTTGGACTGAAAAAGTAGCCTCTAGAGTGTTAACAAGGTTTTTCTATATTTGGGCTCTGTGACCTAGTTTTCCAACCCTGATAACCCATGTTCGAACTCGTCCGAGATATCAATGAGACAAACATCCCGTGCAAGTTTCATGACAATTGAGGCAAAAATGTGACCACTAGAGTGTTAACGAACTAATTGTGGACGGACGGACGGACGGACGGACTGACGGACGGACGGACGGACGACGGACGACGGACAAAAGGTGATCAGAAAAGCTCACTCTGTCACTACGTGACAGGTGAGCTAAAAATAGGGTCAGCTGTTCCGAGAAGCAACTACTTTCGGTTTTGAATTGTCATTCTTTCCGTTAACATGAGCATTCATAAACAAATGCATCAGAATGACAGTTTTATACATTTAAATGATATTTTAAAGCATAAATTTCACCGAAATGCGTGTAATCAGTAACTTTGTGAGCCTCGATACGTCAATTCTTACCTCTGAAAAAGTATGCGGAATAATTTAGCGGACGTCTGCCGCGATATTTGGTGACCATGTCTGCAGCGGTGATCCTCAAAATGTGGCGGATCTGGTCGCGTTTTAAGGAATGGGTAGTCCGCGACGACCTCGAGGAAAACGAGAGTTCCTCCTGGCACGTACTGTATTTCTCTGCATGTAACTGACTACTTCCTCACTTGCTTCAGAGGTCAGGGTCAAAAGACCTATAGAAGCATTGTCTGAGATGAATTATCATGGAGAAATTTTGCCGGCCCTGACCGAACCGGGATCATCAAGATTGACAATCTGATGCTCTACCAATTGAGCTAGCCGGGCCATCTACATATTTAGTTTAAAACTGTTTTTAAAACCAAACCTAGTCAATACGACTTACTAGTCAAAGGTGTTTATAAGATGTGTAAAATAGTTATTTCAAGTCATAATTTTCATTTGTCTGTCTTGTTGAGCAAATGTTATCATTAACTGTTTGTTTTACACTTTGAAACATTCTCAGAGTTCCCCATTTCATGTCCAAAAATAAACAGTTCTCCTTGATTCCGTTTATGATAATTATTTAACCGAGTTGACATTCTGTTCTAATCCGTACCATCTAAGCCTCACTCTTCTCTTCTGGCATCTTTCTTTAAAGTGGCCGGTGAAACGTATAATGAAATATTTTAAGGTCAATTAAAAGACAATCTTGATTCATAAAACTTGTCTGACATAATTTTTTTAAACAAGACCTGTCCGCAGACAGCACGCTCCACTTTTCTCAGTGCTGGATAATAAATTATAAGCCAAGACAAACAAGAGGCCCAAGTGAAACAAATTTGAGTGGGGGAGGGCAAGTACCTAGTCAAATAAGATGAAACTAGAAATGTGTCCATAGGACACAGATGCCCACACTCAGCCCCAGAGTGGGGGCATAAAAATGTCCCTGGGGTCACTATTGGCACTGCCCGAGGGGTCACAAGTTTTAAATAGCAGTATAGAAGAAAATCTTTAGAAATCTTCTTGTCTGAAACCACAAGGCCTAGAATTTTAAAATTTGGCATATAGCATGCTTTATTAAGCTTTTTCAAATTATTAAATTAGGTTAAAGGTCACAGAGGCTAAAATATAGCGAGCAAAATGGCCACGAGATAGTCATACACGCTGAATCATTAATAAGATTGATTTAACAAAATGACAACTATAAGAAACCTGTTGTAGTGTGAAGACTCAAAATACTGTCTCCACAATAAAGAATAAATCTATACGGGAAACCCCAGGTGTACAACTTCACATGCTGATTAACATTCCTTTAAAGTTTCTTCACAATAGCTGCAGCGCTTTTGCAGGTACAGGCGACACAAGTTGAAAATTACTATTTTTGACTAAGTAAGGGGCCATAACTCTAACAGTTCCAAATAAATCTATACGGGAAACACCAGGTGCACAACTTCACATGCTGATCAACATTCCTGTAAAGTTTCTTGACTCTAGCTCCAGCGCTTTTGGAGCTACAGGCGACACAACTTTTTGGGACGGACGGATGGAAGGACGGACGGACAAGGGCAAATCTAAATGCCCCCCCCCAGAGTGGGGGCATAAAAACAAGAGCTTGTCAAAGTATCATCAAAGAAGAAAACGTCATAGGTCAAGGTCATTTAGAGGTTAAGGTCACAGAAATATATGTTGTTGAAAAGGACTTACCGAAGGGGTTGCTGCAACCAAGTTTGAAGTAAAAAAGGTCGCAAAACTAGAATTTTGTCACAGATGGTGACTAATACCCCGCACTGCCTTGTCACAGGATGGTAGCCCAGTTGGAACAAGTTGCACATAATCTTTAATACTAAGTTTCAACTATTATCTGACCTCTGTTGAAAACACATGAAAAAGTAGTTCCTAATGTTTAAATTTTCTCAGGATCGCTATGTTTAACTTATGTTTCAACTTTACTTTATTCTCAGTAAATTTGTTGGAAAACTTCCAAGTACTTCAAAAATGACCTATGCATACAGTTTTTAGGGAAAGACAAATGTACCAAATTTTTCAACATAGGAAGAAAAAATTCAAAGTTCAAGGATGATAATTCTGACAATTTAGGTGCTAGAATTACGAACCTTGTCACATATGATGTGGGTGATGATTAGAATCCAATATTTAAAGTTTGAAGTAGAAACATTAAGAAGTAATGAAGTTATATACAAAAAAAACACATTTTTTCATGAGAATTCTAAGTTCAAGGGGGATAAATCTAATAATTTATTAGAGCTAGAGTTGTGAACCTTGAGGTGCATTATTCATACTGTCATCTATTCATACTTCATGTTTCCTTAATATTTTCAGTACTTTGAGTTTTACAAAAAAACACATTTTTTTTTCATGAAAATTCTAAGTTCAAGGGGGGATAAATCTAATAATTTTGGTGCTGGAGTTGTGAACCTTGAGGTGCATTATTTCCATACTATCACCTATCCATATTTTATGTTTCATAGAATTATTCTTAGAACTTTTTGAGTCATCACAAATATTATTATATATGCCATATTCTAAGAATATTTGTTGCTATAGCAACCAAAATTTTCAACGTATGAAGAAAAAAAAAGACGTGCATAATCTCCAGTCTGCCATCTACCCATATTTCAAGTTTCAGTATTTTCAAGTACTTTTCGCGTTATCACGGAATCCAGTTATTGTGACGGACGGAAAGACTGACGGAGGGTAAACCTATAGTCCCCCTCCGGTTAAACCGGTAGGGGACTAAAAACAACTTTTTTTTAAATATAAATAATGGGAAAAAAAGAAAACTGGTCAGGGAGGGGATGTGTGGGAACATGGCCAAGTTAAGTGGGGTGTCAAGTACCTATGTACAGAACGCTTAGCGCGGATTTTGCAAAACCCGCGAGACCCCGCGGATGAGACTCATCGATGACGAAATTTTGCACAAAATTTGTCCGCGAGAGCCCGCAGACTGAAAATGTTCGCCACCGTGGACATGAATCTGTGGTCGTAAGCGTGTCCCCCGCGGAACGCAGCGGTAAATCGTTGCGAAACGCGGTGGTCAATCACTTCGGATCGTGGTGAAAACTGTAGTTTTTTACGATTAATTATTAAAACTTTACTACTTAAAATATGTAAAATTTGATGTTGTAATAAAAAAAAATTATGTAGATACAATGTATTTGTTGTTTGTACATCTTGTTGTTCTCTCGTTATTTAAAAACCATGAACAAAAATACTCTAAATCGCGGCAAATCATAGTCGTATTAAATTCGAAAATAGAGTAGATATGCAAGTTCATGGTTGTGAAAACCACTTTTAAGTCAAATACTGAATAACCTCGGTGTACGGCATGTACTAAAAAGTAACAAAAGACAACAATGAAAACGTCAACTTTTGTTTCTAACACCATGAAAACTTAATCCTTGTCAATATCTCCTTACAAAACTAGGTGTTACTATTTATAGATTTTTCGAAAATGAGAATTGAAAGTAGAGAGCAAGCATCCAAAAGCATGCAGCATTACAGTACAGCTCCCGCGATGTGTATATTTTTCTCTTAAACTCCACAGACCTTGGGAGGAAAATCGTGGAGAATCTCTGAGAAACTCCCTAATTCGCGGAGGCGTCGCGGAGACGAATTTTGTCTGGTTAGTGACGGTATTTGCTGTGAAATTGCAGATTATCAATCCTCCGCGGATCTCCGCGATTTCTTTATGCATTCAGTTGACTGAAAGGTATATATGACAAGTGAAATTTTATATTTACTTACTCTTTTAGGATGCCTTATAGTAATATTACGATTCGTTACATGTTTGACACATTAATTTATTGAAAACACAAGACCATGTGTTGGTCCCATGGCCTATGATCTGTACACGCATGATACATATCGTCTCAACCGCTAATTGGTTCCTAAATATAACTTTTGACCTTTAACATTGAGCGACAGTTATTTTCCGAAAATGATATTCACCTCACTTTAAAAGCTTCAGACACCACGTGCTCTTTAAAGTGGGAACTACAGTCATGTAGCATGCTTTTCCCGTGATTACATTTTCTTATTAAGATAATCAATATCTTTAACAGATATGTGGATATTTTTAAATTTAGGCAATGATGGCTTTGTTGACTGAACAGAAAGTTTAGTTTCGTTAGAATCGAACATTGATACCGAATGCGTGAAACGAGGGTAGAAAAGAAAGACAACCAATAATGAATAGATTTACACACCTACCTGACATCATGTCAACTTTAATTGCTGCAATTTATTTATTTTTAAATCTTTAATCGGTGCCGCGCAAATAAATTACTAATGATAATCAAACTGCGAAAATAAATATATCTAATTTAAAAAGTGAAAATACGAACAAATGCGCTCTTATTCTGATGCATTTGTGTACGAACGTTCCTATTTGTTTACGAAAAGAATGACAATTCAAAGCAGTTGCGTCAGAAACAGCTGATCTTATTTTCAGAAAATGAGTTGACCGATTTCTGAACAACACGTGTGAAACTGCATCATTCTGTATCGTCTCGGCGCTTGGCAAAAAGTATTTATCGATTAACTAAATAATAACAAGCGTTTAAAAAAACACATAAATTAATGTATTTGATTGACAGGTGTAAAATGTACAGTTAAATTATGGTAATTTCATCACACATTGCTGACTTCGTTTTTGATGAAAGGATTTCAAGTGTATAAATTTTATAATTATTTTTTTTTTTCACCTTTAAATGGGAAATAGTTTGTTAAAACTCTGGTGATGAAACACAAGAATATTCGCGGAGAATCTCCGCAGAAACGCTGTAATGCTCGGAGAATCGCGGAGACTATGTGTGTGAACTTTAATCGTGGAGATTCTGAGCGGTTTTTTCAAGGAGAAGCTCCGTGATTTTCAGAAGTTCGCGTTTACCACGATTGCGGAGGAAGCACAAAATGTGTACATATCGTGGAAGCTGTACTGTAGATCATGTGATGTGGATAAGGCGGTAAAATACTGGGATTTTTTTATGGAAAATTACTCAGGCTTGCTGTGAAAGGTTAGCTCTTGAATTACAACCAATAAAAATACGGTGTTGTATCACGTGTAAAGATCATAGGTCACGGGAATTGTGATTGACAGGTTGTTCCTTTGAGGCTACATATAGGTTTCACAACAATATTACAATATCAAAGATTGTGAAATCCATCCCCAAATGATAGAAATATAAAAGGGAAGTGTTGAGCCACTTAAATTTACAAGTGTTTGTTATGCATCGAAAAAATATATTTATACAAGATCTGTAGATTTCACTTTCAAACCAGAGCTCAGATTGGTTTATAAACTAGTTTGAAAAAAGCTGATTTAGTTTGTATTTAGGTATGTTATTCACACAGGTGTCAGCTGTGATTTTAAGTTAATCTGAAGACATGGCGCCCTTTGTAGAAAGTTGAAAGCCGCTATTGAGTGACGTAATTTCTCTGACAGTTAAAGCAGTTCACTTAAAAAAAACCCCGATAATTAGCATGTGTAACAAGTAATTGTTGTTAGGAATGTTCTAATTTGCAACGGTTCTGGATAGTTCAAGGTAACAAGGATGCTGTAGTATACTCTGTAGTATGTAGTTTGTGTCTATCGACACGGTCACTCCAAATTTTACAATCAAAACAAATGTAATGTTTTTCATTTTAAATGCTGTTTCAATATTTTTACATCTAAAATATTAACTAATGTTATTACCATTTAAGTATTTTGGTTGATTTTAAGTCATCTTGTAAAATAAAAACACAGTGAAAATTTTATAAAATAAACATTTATTTTTGAGCTATAGTTATAATGGCCACCGCGAGAAACAGGTAACTGATTTTATCGATAATTTAAATATAATCTTCGGTATTTTGTCCGCGGTGGAAACAACTGGACACCGCAGATCGCGGCGGAAATTAGCTTTCTCATCGCGGACGTTTGCTGCGTTTGTCCGCATTTAGAAAAAAATTGTCCGCGGTGGTATCGCGGAATAGGCAGAATCCGCGTTGAGCATACTGTATCTAAAAAAAATAATGGAAAAAATTGGGTGATGGACTGGAGGGAGAGTACTAAACCATCTCATGTAAGTTAAAAGTTTATTTCAAAGCTTAAGAAGTTCTTTTCCAATGTAGGTGAAAAAAGATAATTATATTGAAAAAAAAATTTGGGGGGGGGGGGGCTGTAATGCCCGGGGATGGGGGGGATATATATAAGTATAAGCAAAATCAAGTGACCCCTGGGTTGTGGGGCTAACTCTGACCCAAGGGACATGGGTTCCAATAATCTTTGCAGGGTTCTTGCTGGTGATCGAATATTCAAAGATTGAATGGAATATCTTTGACACTTTTTGAGAACTGGACATTAACAAAAAAGTTAACCAAGAAATTTTAAGTTGAAAAAAGGGGCATAACTTTGCAAATATATATTTGAAGGTTATCTGCCCTTGTGAAATGGTGTCGCCTTTTGATAGTGAACATGTATTCCTAATTTGAAGTAAATAGCTTTGATAGTTTCTGAGAAATGGACCTTAACAAAAAGGTTAACCAAAGCCAACAAGGGGGATATGACAATAGCTCCACTTTTTTTCTTCGAAAAAGTGGAGCTAAAATCAATCTAGCAGGAATTGTCACATAAGACAGATGAACAGACTGCAATATGGCCGGTTTAACAACTGGTTGAATCCGGTTAATTTTAATCAAGTGCGCTTGGTGTTTACATGGAAAGAAGTGTCACCCTTGGATTTCACGCTGGTGAGAAAGGAAAAGACAAAATCTGTTCTATTCCAGTTTTTTGCCATTTTTTTCTAGTTTTTGCCACTGGCAAGGAAAAACTAGTTTATGCCAGAAAAAAACCCAACCCTGCTTTTTGATGTACAGTACGCGCCAGGAGGAACTCACATTTTCCTCTTTATTCCGCGGACGCGGAAAAAATGTCCGCCGCGACATCGAGAAAAAATGGATTTCCTCAATGTCTCGACATCGCGAAATATCTCGGTGATACTTGACGACCAGCGCGAAAATAATTAGAGTCATAACTCACCTGGATAAGCTGAACATTTAATGAAATGACCGTAATGAACTGTGCATTTTATGTCTGCCAATTATTTGACATTTGGTAAAATTAAAACCAAATTTCTCACACATTTGCTGTGTAGGTTTATGTGTACTTCCATCGTTGAAAACGCTCGTTATTGTATAGCAAAATCGATCAATAATTTTGTCAAGCGCATAGACGATACAGATGTCGCAGTAGGGTTTAGATTTTGTATTTTCTTTAAATATAGGAAAGCTTTTTTAACACGTGTAAATCAAAAACCAGTCAATTTATTTTCTGAAAATAGGGTCACCTGTTTCGAGAAGCAATTACTTTCGGTTTTGAATTGTCATTCCTTCCGTAACAAATATGAGCATTCATAAACAAATGCATCAGAATGAGAGTTTTATACATTTAAATGATATTTTAAAGTGTAAAATTCGCCAAAATGCGTGTAATCAGTAACTTTGTGAGCCTCATAGGTCAATTCTTACCTGTGAAAAAGTTCGCGGAACCATTTAGCGGACATCCGCTGCAATATTTGGTGACCATGTCCGCGGCGTTGATCCTCGAAATGCGGAGGATTTGGTCGCATTTTAAGGAATGGGTAGTCTGCGACGACCTCGAGGAAAACTAGAAATGGGTTTTTGATTGAACAAAAACATATGTCTCCCCCCAGCCAGATGCTGCAGGTAGTATTGAGTCAGACAATTGTAAAATTTGACATTTAACCTCCAAATGTGACCTTGACCTTGAGACACCACACCCGCAAAGTGGGTTCTGCATGTCGCCTTGATGAGGTGAACATCTGACCCAAGTTTCATAAAAATCCTTCAAGGGCTTTTGAAGATACAGAGCGGACACGATCTTGTGGCATTTGACATTTAACCTCCAAGTGTGACCTTGACACCACACCCGCAAAGTGGGTTCTGCACGTCAACTTGATGAGGTGAACATCTGACCCAAGTTTCATGAAAATCCTTCAAGGGCTTTGGAAGATACAGAGCGGACACGATTTTGTGGCATTTGACATTTAACCTCCAAGTGTGACCTTGACCTTGAGACACCACACCCGCAAAGTGGGTTCTGCACGTCGCCTTGATGAGGTGAACATCTGACCCAAGTTTCATAAAAATCCTTCAAGGGCTTTGGAAGATACAGAGCGGACACGATTTTGTGACGGACAGACGGACGGCGGACGGACAACCAGGGGAAAAACAATATGTCTCCCCCATTTTTGGGGGGAGACATAATGAGAGTTCCTCCTGGCACGTACTGTACTGGACATTCGGGCCAGCCTAGGTAATAATCTAATGATATTTAACTGGACTGAATAAAAGCTGTGAACAATGTTATTTGCAGGCTGAACAAAACAATAACACTATGTTTTAAAGAAGAACTGTTTTGTTCAAAATTATATTAACTAATGCTCATACTATAATGTTATACCTGTCACTCAGACATCCGAGTTTGTTAATGGGACAACTCTTAAGTATTTTGCCATAGTCAGTTGTCCTGGACAACTCAGTCTCAAAAAAATTTGTAGAGCCCTGAACATTTTAAGTTGTGTCACACAGAATAATTTTTCGTGAAAACCATGTTGGAGGTGGAATAGAATGGCCAAGTTGGTAAAATGCTTTCTGACTGACGAGGCGACAAAGTGTTCTAGAGTTTTACAGAGTACACATCAGAGAAACTGACCTGTAGTTAACTGGGTTTGACCCTTCTTGTACACTGGGGCTACATTTGCAGATTTTCTATTGATGAGGTGTGTTTCCCTCATTTATGGATTTCTGAAAGAGGATATCTGGGATAGACGAGAGTTCAGGTGACAGTGTTTTCTGGATAATTGGCTTTATCTTATCAGGGCCACTCGCCTTCTACCTCATGTTGTTCATTGCTGACCTCAGGTGGTGACATGTGACTTGCATCATACATCTCCTGGAGCTTGATTTTACAGTATGAGGAAAGATTAGATGTGACTTACTATTAAACATTCTTACTACTATTCTCGCTAACCAAGACACATACAACCCCATAATAATCGCAAGAGGTGTGCAGTAGTATCAGGAGATAGAAAGGTGGCTAAATTTTACAAATGAACAAATCTCCACACAATCTGTAATACTGGAAATTTAGTCTCACTATTTCACCTCTGAAGCAGTGATTTTTTTCACTTTTTTGTGAAACAGCCCATGCCTTTTCTATTGTGAATTTTTGAACGGTTTAAGTTCAAAATTGTGAAAAATAAATGAAACATTAACACCTTAATTCTGAAATGTAAAAAAATTATACATGTATTAAAACAATACATGCAGTCTGATTAAGTATCTGAGATGAAATGGAAAGGATAAATAACTAAAATGTGAGAAATTCAGCTTTGTTATTTGTATTTTTGACTGCTTGTTTGAATTTCAACTTTTTTTTTTACTTTCTGGCATTACACCATTTGAGTCACGAAAAATTGGTAAAATGTCTGCTTCACAAGATTTTTCATGATCAGGCTGTGGTGAGAGCATTGACTGAGGAGACAAAGTAACTGCCTCTTGTTCATTTTCAACAATATTTTCTGGCAATGACAAGGAATCACATGTAGAATTTTCACTGGAACACTGAAGAGAACTAGGCTGAACACCACAGTCATTTATTTTTTTTTACAGTTTCAAATGCTGAAAATATTGTTGGTGTACTGGCGGCATGGCTTTTTTAAATTTTCTAAAAAAATATTTGCTGTTTCTTGACATCTTGGACGAAGCTAAATAAACCGAATAAACCGATGACCGGGCTCCATGTAACTGAGCACTTTGAGTAAGGTCTTGAGCGTCTACTTGACTGGAAGTTAACGATAAAAGCCGTCATACAGTATTTCTGTACCGTACAGCGAATTCGCCGTCTCTGATCGGCATTTTTTCGGCTAAATTCTTCAAAGTTTTGCTCGACTTTTAAGACTTTTTACATCGATTCTATGAAAAATCTATTTCAAATCAAATTGTTGATAGGCATTGTTAATTTTTTTCATTTTTTGTGAAACTTTAGCAATTTTTCGGATTGACGAAAAGGCCGATATTCCGCGTCAAATTTTGGGTAAAAAAATCACTGCTGAAGGTGAACCCATTTTATAGGCTGATATTTTATAGTTGTTCACCTTCAACGTCTCACTTTGATCTGCACCTGGTGAAGCAGACTCGCCCAATCGTAGGCGATTGGGCACTTTTTATGGCTCGTTTGTCCAACAGTTCACAGAGTTTAAGGCAAAAAATGATAAAAATATGATAAAATATGATAACTAAATTCATACCTGATCCTGTAATCAAAGAAAACACACAAATACAGTACAGCTCCCGCGATATGTACATTTTTCTCTTAAACTCCGCGGACCTTGGGAGGAAAATCGCGGAGAATCACCGAGAAATGCCCTAAATCGCGGAGGCGTCACGGAGACGAATTTTGTCTGGTTAGTGACTGTATTTGCTGTGAAATTGCAGATTATCAATCCTCCGCTGATCTCCGCAATTTGTTTATGCATTCAGTTGACTGAAGTGTATATATGACAAGTGAAATTTTATATTTACTTACTCTTTTTATCTTCATGTTTTAGGATGCCTAATAGTAATATTTCGATTCGTGACATGTTTTGACACATTAATTTACTGAAAGACACAAGACCATGTGTTGGTCTCAAGTCCTACGATCTGTTCACGCATGATACATTGCGTCTCAACCGCTAATTGGTTCCTAAATATAACTTTTGACCTTTTACATTGAGCGACAGTTATTTTCCGAAAATGATATTCACCTCCCTTTAAAAGCTTCAGACACCACGTGCTCTTTAAAGCGGGAATTACAGTCATGTAGCATGCTTTTCCCCTGATTACATTTTCTTATTAAGATATTTAATATCTTTAACAGATATGTGAATATTTTTAAATTTAGGCAATGATGGCTTAGTTGACTGAACAGAAAGTTTAGTTTCGTTAGAATCGAACATTAATACCGAATGCATGAAAGAGGGTAGAAAAGAAAGACAGCTGATAATGAATAGATTTTCACACCTACCTTACATCATGTCAACTTTAATTACTGCAATTTATTTATTTTTAAATCTTTAATCGGTGCCGTGCAAATAAATTACTAATGATAATCAAACTGCGAAAATAAATATATCTAATTTAAAAAGTGAAAATACAAACAAATGCGCTCTTTTTCTGATGCATTTGTGTACGAATGTTCCTATTTGTTTATGAAAAGAATGACAATTCAAAGCAATTGCGTCAGAAACAGCTGATCTTATTTTCAGAAAATGAGTTGACCGATTTCTGAACAACACGTGTTAAACTGCATCTGTATCGTCTCGGCGCTTAGCAAAAAAAGTATTAATCGATTTACTAAATAATAACAAGCGTTTAAAAAATCACATAAATTAATGTATTTGACTGAATTATACCGTAGTCACATAATTGACTGGTGTAAAATGTACAGTTACATTACAGTAATTTCATCACACATTGCTGACTGTTTGTTTTTGATGAAAGGATTTCAAGTGTATAAATTTTATAATTATATATTATTATTATATAATAGTTTGTTAAAACTCTGGTGATGAAACTCAAGAATATTCGCGGAGAATCTCCGGGGAAACGCTCTAACACTCGGAGAATCGCGGAGATTGTGCGTGAACTTATAACGCGGAGATTCTGAGCGTTTTTTCAAGGAGAAACTCCGCGATTTTCAGAATTTGCGCTGACCTCGATTACGGAGGAAGCACAAAATGTGTACATATCGCGGGATCTGTACTGTACATAAGTATAGAACTGAAACACTTATTTCGTACCTGATTAATCCACCATTTTATTCAAAATTTGGCAATCAGAATACTTGGTGTTCTAGGTTAATAGATAACCAGGACAGATTAAAAACTGTGCCGAACGATATCCCCTCGGTTATATGCAGTTTAAAATTAGGCTCAGGGCTCGACAAATGTTTTGGAAGCAACTCGGCTTGCAGGACGAGCAGCTCAGAATTTTCACTCCTCCTGCTGCAATTAGTATTCGTCCTGTAGTTCACTAAGGAAAAAGCAGTAAACTGATAATTTTGTTATATCCCCTACTCCCTGCCGAATATGCGCCGATTATTGCATTGTGACATTTAAAAAAGTTCTGAAATTTTCACGTAAACATCCATCTTTTTTTTTACAGCAATAAAATTCAGTGTGTGCCGTACAAACCGGATTTTCCGCAGGGAGTTTTTAGCTACCTATGTGATCATAACGGAACTGGATAGATTTTAGCACTGCATGCAATAAATCAACATCCGGTTTGCCCATCGGCTGCAAGAATTATTTTATGTTCCATTTCATGTGTGTTTTAAACTTCAAATTTTATTATTTTTGGCTAGAAATTCCACTTGTCCTGCAGGACGAGCACTGCCGGAAGATCCACTCACCCTCAGTCAATTTTTACTCGTAATTACGAGCGGACGAGTGGATTTGTCGAGCTCTGAGGCTTAAAGGTTGAACAACTAAAAAATATCAGATCAATATATGGGTTTAACACTTTAAGCCTAATCAGGGTTGCCAGCACTTTGGTGAAATAAAATTCCCTGACTTTTCCCTGACTTTTCACTGACCAATTCATGTTTTTCACTGACCAAAATCGCCAAACACATAAACGGCCTCCTGACATCCCCTATAGCCGTCCAATCCTCCCATTATATTTTTGCATGTAAACTTGTATTTATTTTCCAAAATATAAAACATTTACATCAAAGAAATGATTCAAACATTGTATTCTACTATTCTTAACTATTTCTATTCAAACACAGTGTGACTGTTGGTCAGTGAAACATGTGAAACATATGACATGAAAATCAGAAGAATCATAATATAAGCATCTGTATTAGAAATCACATAAGTCACTCTTTCCTTCCTAGTAGTAACACATAAAACACCAAGACTATAAGAGTAATACTTGTATGACAAAACTTAAAATTCAAACATCTCTAAACTATAACAACAATGTTTCCTAAGGAAAATGACCCTCCACCACAAATAACACATCTGGCCTTATTCACACTGTTTGGGTCTTTTACTACCCAACACTTAAACTCTGTGTCCGTAAGCCAGTTATTATTGAAAGATGTCTGTTTTGAACTCATATTTGTTAATTTGTCATGCTAACAAGGAAGAGCCTGAAACAGAGTAATTTAATTATATTATCTGCCATCAAATCCCTTTATTAGATGATATAAAGAAACCGCAACACCTGAAACAAGGATAATAATCTATAGATTAGAATATAATGTCAGGTAAATTCTCTTTTCTGGTGTTATATTCCTACAATACAACAGAAATTATGTATTAGTCAGCTCTGGAGGCAAGGGTTGCAAAGCCTTTCAGTCTTTAGGCTGAATGATGTTCTAAGGTAAATAATGGGTATAATAATCACTAAGTTAACATATAATGCTTCTTAATATCACAGTTTACTGTTATTTGAATTTAATGCTTAACTGTGAGAGTGATAAAGTCAAATATTAAATGCCTAAAGACTGCCATAGCCAAGTAAGACCTTCAATGCGTATATTTTTCGACCTTTGAAATAATTTTTCCCTGACTTTTCACTGACTTTTCAGGATTTTCATTTTTCACTGACCAAATTTCAAAATTCCCTGACAATTCCCTGACCTTGAAAAAATACCCAATTTCCCTGACTTTTCAAGTCCACTGGCAACCCTGCTAATAGGCTACAGGACATTCACAACAAATGTTTTGATTCATTCTATTAGACAAAAAGTTTCACTTATGAGTGTGTATATTTGATACATATATGTTGAGAACAAGCAGAAAATTATTCTGTGGAAATTTCATTTTCATAAGACTCTGTTTTCGTATTTAAGCAGTGAAAGTGTATTTTGCATCAGTTGCGGTACCATGTTACTCTCCACATGGAACATTACTTCCCTTCAATAAAACAGGGGAGGTAATCTCGATTTTTTTCTAAAATTTCTACCAAAATAAAACAGAATGCTATCACACATCCCACATATCACAATGTTTCAGCATGTGTCTTAAATATCTTTAAATCTCTTCCATTTCTATTTCCCTGTCTGCTTGCACTAAACAATTGTTTAAAAATGAAAGCCTTTCGAGATGATCCGCCATTTTTCAGAGGTCTACTTCATCCATAAAAATTCAGTCAAGTTATCCTTTCCAAGCCTTTAAATATTAAAATTTGGTATCAGTAATATTATTACAATTATATACAAACCATTTCTCTTATTTATGACATCCAAAGGCGTACAATGTTGACAGTATTTTCTTCCTTATTTCATGCGTACAGCAACACGGCCACCATTCCGTTTGCAAATGGCGTGAAGGGAGCGGTATATGCAATAAGAAACAAATCAGCAGTTATAGACTATAAAAGAAGGTGATTGTTTAATTTAACTTTCTGTTAGACCTTAGATAGTATTATATCTTTATTAATGAAACTGCAAACATCGAAAAACAAAATTTGTAAGAAAGAGTGAACTGGAAATATATTTAATGGCCGTGTTGCTAGTCCCTTCAATGGCAGGGATAGATGACCGTAACCGTGACAGAAGACCGAATGACATCATTCGTTCTCATGCAAAGACGCGTGACTAAAATGGGTCGGAACAATAGCCTACCGTTTACGCACATAGCTTGTTATTAAGGGCGTTGGAAGAAATCCGACATTGCAGCCATCGGAGATGGTCACGAATGGGATATTCCATGACAAAATCATCAATTGAAAATGTCTTGATTTTATCCTAATATCTCGTCTGTCTCAGCCATTCAACATGTGACATATCAACTTCAACTTATTACTGCCAAAAGTCAATACTGACTATACTAGGCAGGTACGTGTCAGGAACATTAAAATTATAAAAGATAATAACAAAGAAAACAAGATTTAACTGAAGATCTTACTTAAAAAATTATTTTAAATACTTAAAATCTATAAAACTTGTTTAGTCCACTGACAAAAGCTGGCACAGCTGGGGTAGCCTTAATCTCGTTCGGTAATTCGTTCCAGAGTCGTATAGTCCTTGGGAAGAATGAGTTCATGTGATGTTGTGTTTTTGATTGTGGGATGAGGAATTTGTTGTTTCTTGTGTTTGTAAGGTGATTGTGATCGACATTGACCTGTTTGTTTTTTATTTTGTGTAACATGACCAGGCTGGCATGTTTTCGTCTCTGTTCTAAAGTTGACCATTTAAGTTCCTTGATCGTGTTTGTTACACTGCTTGTATAGTGGTAATCATTATGGACGTACCTTGCAGCTGACCTCTGGACCATTTCTATTCTGTGAGTCAGATATTTTTGCCATGGATGCCATATGGTTGAGCAGTATTCAACCTGTGGTCTTACATATGTTCTGTATGCTTCTTCTTTGAGTTGTTCGTTTTGCGTTTCGACATTTCGTCTGATGAACCTTAAGCTGTTTTTTTAGTGTTATGTAGGGTGTAGGGAAAGATGACCTGTTTCTTTTTCCTGTGTATTCAGAATACTTCACACTTGTCAGGGTTGAATTCCATTGACCATTCTTTTTCCCATATTTCAAGGTTGTGGAAATCATTTTGTAAGGTTTGTGCAGATGCTTGTGATTTAATTGTTAAATAAACTATGGTGGTGTCGGCAAATAGACGCATCCGGCTCCTGACACTTCCTGGTAGGTCATTGATGTATGCGAGAAAGGGACAGGGACCTAAGACCGATCCCTGCGGTACACCAGAAAGCACAGGGAGCCTGTCAGAGATATTGTTTTCCACTAGTACTTGTTGTGATCTGTTTTTGAGAAAGTTTTGTATCCATGAACTGATATGTGGATGAACTCCCACGTGTTTCAGCTTGTGTAGGAGTTTGTGGTGTTCTATTTTGTCAAAAGCTTCACTGAAGTCCATGACTATGACATCAGTTTGTTGACCTTGATCTAGGTTGTCAGGTATTTCTTGTGTGAAGCCAATGAGCTGTGTCTCACAGCTATGTTTTGACCTGAATCCATGTTGCTGGGGGAAAAGTATGTTGTGTTTGTCAAAGTAATTCATCATGTTTGAAACAATGATGTGTTCCATTAGTTTTGATGCTATACATGTGAGTGATATTGGTCTGTAATTGCTAGGTTTTGATTTTGACCCCTTTTTTGTATGCTGATGTGATGGTGGCATGTTTCCAATCCTTAGGAACAATACCTGTGTCTAGTGACCTTTGGAATATGATTTTAAGAATTGGTTCTACCTCTGTGTGTAGCTCTTTGAGTAGCCTAGGTGAGATCTCATCTGGACCTTAAGCTTTTTGGGGGTTTAGTCCTGTCAATAATATGTTTCCGACATACTAGTATATAGAACTATTCGTGCCTATTAGATATTTAAATGTTATTTTCTTATCGCTTTCCTTTAGAAAGTTTAAATAAGCATAGGGATAAAGAAAAGAACTTGGATCCATGAGTTATATAGTCCTTCGATCATTGTATCCTCTATATTTTATTCCTCAAATCAATATATTAATTATTATATCACAATTTTCCGTCGTGTTACGTTTTTTCTTACAAACAATGAAGAACGTGATTGACCATTTAATACGATATTACACATGAACAATATATGTAAGGCTATATATGTATTTAAAACACGCTAATACTGATAAACCTGTTATTTTTTTACAAGCTATAGAGAAATAAACATCATTTGGTCTTCTTAAGTCAACACCTATTGGTCTTGGATAGGCAGACGCACAGAAGAACAGATGAGCACATTCAATTTTTATTAGAATACTTTAAATGCTGTTTATAACAATATGCAAATTGCATGTACTTTTCATTTGTAAACGTCACATTTAGGAAACCATACCCGACAGAGAAGTGTGATTTTCTACAGTCAAATCATAATGATAAACAACCACTAGTTATTAGTAATCTGTTGTGTGATAAGTGATCTTGAATTTTTTTGTCAAGTAAACACGGTTTTTGGAAACATCATACGTCTCATTTTCTCTCGATTGTATCGTTTAAAATTGATTAGCGAAAGGATATCGAATATATGCTCCAATCAGCAAAAGGAACATCACCACAATATACAACTTGAATAAAAAAAATATCTTGCACTTTACGTTAGGTCTTGGTGTCATGTAATTTCGCCAGTAGTGCGTTCGATGCCGCAAAGTCTGAAAGCAGAACCGTAAAAGACAAGGATGGATAGCCTTCATGAAACAGAATTTAAAAAAACGTAATAAAAAAGAAACAGTTTATCATTTTTGGCCAGTCGAATAAGTGGAATATTTTACCTAAGTTTCTCTCGAATCAAAATTTTGTATGGGTCACCTAAAAACTAGGCTACGGGAGTCTAAACCGCTTCGAAGCCCGCTTTGAACACTGCAGTGTTCTGTGTATCCAAAGTCGTTTGTGACACAAAGCAGATACATTTTACGAAACATACTAAAATACCGATTTTTGTTGTTGCACCGTCTTGAACGGAGTAGAAAGCAAGTTACTTTGCCGCCGATTATTCTTTTCGATTTTGATGAAGAAAGATGTTTTGCAGATTTAAAGATAAACAAAGCAGTCCGAAGGACAGCTAAATCCCCTTCCGCAGCGGAATGTGTACTTCTTGACCTTTAACCAACCATGACCTTGATGTTGTGCCATGCATATTATAAGCACATAGTCTCATGATAGTAATTATTTGTGCCAAGTTATTTAAAATCTTCCATAAAGTCAAAACGTTATGGAGAACATTTAACCTTGACCTTGGGGGTAGCAACCTGGATGTTGGGTTCTGCACATCGTGTCATAGTGGTGATCATTTGTGCAAAGTAATTAAAAAACTTTTCGTAAGCCAAGCTACTAAGTTATAGAGCAGACGTGAAATGTGGATATTTGACCTTTAAGTGTGACCTTGACCTTGTGGGTAGCAACTCAATTATTACGCTCTGCACATCGTCTCACAATGGTGATCACTTGTGCCAAATTATTCAAAAAAAATTTTCAGCGGTTTAAAAGTAATGGAGCGGACACGAAATGTAGACTTTTAACACTTGAACTTTAAGTGTGACCTTGACCTTGGGGGTAGCAACCCAATTATTGTGCTCTGCACATCGTCTCATAATGGTGATCACTTGTTCCCCGGGACTTGTTCCAAGTTATTTAAAAAAAAAAAATCAGCGGTTTAAAAGTTATGGAACGGACAAGAAATGTAGACTTTTTAACACTTGACCTTTAAGTGTGACCTTGACCTTGGGGGTAGCACCCCAATAATTGCGCTCTGCACATCGTCTCATAATGGTGATCACTCGTGCCAAGTTATTTCAAAAAAACTTCGGCAGTTTAAAAGTTATAGAGCGGACACGAAAGTGTTACGGTCGGACAGACGGACGGACGGACTGACTGACGGAGGCCATTCCTATAATCCCCTCCCCGCTTTGCGGAAGGCGATTAATAAACTCGGAGTATTATTATAAGACAATTAGAAGTCTCTGTGATCAAATACTTCCACGAGTGTCCTACAGGAAAAGGGGCTGCTGGCTACGAAGAGTATGCTTAAGTATAGTCTGACAAACTTCTGTGCCTTAAGTTAATCACATTTGGTGTTACCACCTTCCCTTCCCAAACCTGATTATGTCGAAAGAAATGAGTATGCTATCATCTACCAATTCACTGTGAAGGAAATGTTTACTAAAAAAACAACAAATGCCCTATAAATTCCGACGGATACCCGGATGAGACTTCACTCATTTTACTTTCTCTTCAGGAAGAGCCTTTGTGTGGCAGGGGTAAAGCCTTGGACTCATACACGTCTGACGCTCGCGGGTTCCAATCCCTTAAGCAAATTCGAACATGACTTTGCTATCAAGATACTGGTAAGATGTCTAATTAAACGTTTCACACATAAACACGTAAAACTTTGGCCGCACACTTGTATATTAAATAGCCAAAAGAAAAACTAAAGTTAGAATGTATCAGCGCCATTCTTTTGTTAGATCTGCCTTATATTTCTGGCTTTCAAATTATTATTTTTTCTGTCCTGGTGAATATTTTATTAAAAATTAGCTTCTAAATCGAACAACGTTTAAGTGTTTCACCAATGCTTAAATGCATTGCCATTTTATTACGTCAATAATATACAAGACTAATTTTGATACAAAGCATCAAAGACACCGCGCATGTTTTTGAGGCAAGACTTAAAGGAAGTATAGCCATTTCAGCAGAAAATAACATGTGCAAATATAACTTTCAGATAGGGCAATACGACATTTATAACACATCTAGCAACCATTGTCTAGATATATTTTAAAGTAGATGATTAAAGTAACAATACATGCGTAAACACCTAATATGACATTACTAAAATATAATCACGACAGGACATAAGCGGTAAACCCGAGAAAGTAGAATATATATCTATCTATTAACTTGACCAACGAGTCAGGCTTTCACAAGCAAAAGAACAGTTATAGTAAGTCTTTGGTATTTGCATAGATGCATACTGTAAAGTAATTGTTTTAAAACACAAACAACAAGAACTAGTAATGTGGCACAGGTACAAGATAATATTTAAAATGTATATATTAGTTATTTTCATTATAAGAACTAAAAGAACTTCAAACTGAGAAGGTATCTAGGTAAATTTACAGAAAAAACAGCAAGAAAGAATTTGAAAAAAAAATTAAGATAAGATTCGTTTTGATAATATATCAGGTGTATCTCTTTTATGTAGTGAAAAAAAACCCCAAACACAAGTCAGTTTATATTTGAAGTTTAAAACTAGTAACAAAAACTAGTTTTAGTAACCAAAACACCTTCCAGCGAAAGCTTCTAAAGCTGCACACCAGATTTTCTAGTTACAATTTCATGCCCGCCTCTTATCCATACATTCGCGTTGAAAAATAGTACCACAGGTTGTATGAGTTTTCATTGCAGTTTTAATAAATGCTTTGATAATGCAGAATTCTGTTGATTTTGAAAAGCATGATGTATAATTCATTTTTTTTTGGCAAATCAAACTGTAAAACTAACAAGGTATTAATTCAGTATTCATCCGCAAAGTTTCGTTCATAAGATTTACTACGCACTGAAACAATCGCAACTTCTCGGCCACTTGATAGTCGGCGAGGTATTCCGAATGCGTGAAATGAGATAACATATGCACGAAAACGTACACGAACTACCAATTACGCTTTTGACTCTGTTGATAATAATTTTGTTGTTTTGTTGTCAGATCAATCAGAATAACTCAAATATTTTCCTCTAATAAATGTGCTTGAAATATTTTAACATCCTTGCTTTTAGTTTTCATGTTGATTAAATTATCAATGTCAATATATATTTATCTGTTTTCCCGAATCTTGACCGATAAAAACAACCATTGCTATATCATCAACTGTCCGTATTTATGGCGATAATTCACGTTTTAATAAAGAACGGAATATATTGTGTTTATGCCAATCACAAAAAAGTATCTGAGGCTTCCAATCTATTAAACGAGCCATTTCTTGATTATACACAGTTTCCCGAACCACGTTAGTCAGAACGAAAACAGTTAACAGTACCTATATTCGGATACCGGAAATAGGATAACTGATGGAAACGGCCGAAAGTCGAAAATTCGAATATTTTCCAAAATGGCAACCCAAATATTCAAATATCGATTTCAGTATTCGTTCTAATCCCTAATTTTCGATAACCTTTTACTTGTATATAATGTATATAATAATGTTTGTATTCTAATGCTTTTCTTGAAACACCTTCAGTTGATTATTGATAAGCACATATCTCCAAATATCTTGGTCATAAAGAATGTAAGGATTAAAACATTTCAATGAAAACGTTTGTGGTTTCATCATTACCACGTTTGGCCTTAAATTAATTTCATGCCACGTTTCCTATACCGTGAAAAGATAAGATTTAGTCTGAAACTATTAATACCTTAAAAGGTGTCTTTAAAAAAAAAAAAAAGAAAAAAAAAGAATATGATAGAAAAGGACGCTTTATGCAAGTTTACTTCATGTAAGGTAGGATGTATGTGTCACATTATAAACGCGTCACAACAGGTTATTCTACGTAGTCATTATGCAGGTCTAGGACAAATCTGAGTAGATTGATATTCAAATTACATCTAGTAAAACAGCACTGGATGTTTTGAACATGATCATGGGATCTGTTAACTTCTATGTAGTCAGTATAATTGCATTTGAGGCCACAATATATAATTAATATTTTTGCATAATATTTTTTTTTTATACATTTCAGGTTATTTATGATATCATGATATCATGGGCTACTGTTTACACATCTTAATTAGTTACTCACGTGATTTTTTTTACTTTATATAAACAGTTTACTTAATACATAAAAAAATATTTTTGATTTCTGCTCTTGACTTGGATATAAGCAATTGTCAAGTATTTCAGTTTAATAGAGATCGCTATGATATTTCCCCTATTTTTTGCTTATCTGTTGCGAAGAAAAACTCTAGCTATTATGATCGCTAGGTCGTGTACGTTGTCGTGCAAAAACTTTAATGTAGGCCGTTACTGGTATCACCACAAAACTTGGAATACTTGCTTGTAATGAAAGGGTGCAGCTGATTACGCAAACCAATGGTACAAAATTGAAACCTATTCAATACTGACGCTGCTTTGTTTCTACGGGGCGTCAGTGAGATTTTATAATATGAAATACATTATATATATGTATATTGTTTTGTACTAGTTACTCCCCTTTTCTCTATGTACATACCCCGGAAGTGATCAAAGATCAAAGTAAACAGAACCATGTCAGCTGAGGATTTAAAAGAAATTAAAGAGAAGTTTGAGGGACACTGGAAGGTGGATCGTAGTGAATGCTTTGAAGACTTTCTACGGGAAGTCGGTACGTAGCTGTCTCTGTACGTAATTCTGTCTTGCTTGACTATTAATTATCCATGTACATAGGTAGTATTAGACCACTAAAAATTTTCTCGGTTAATCAGCGACAGTAGCGGTCATCAATTGTACGAAGACAAACTTATTTGAATCGTAGGGTAAAGTATAAAAAATAGATATGTAGAAAGAATATGGAAGCTAAATATATAAGTTCTATTTAGGTGTGAACTTTTTTGTGCGGAAAATGGCAAGTATGGCAAGACCGGCTTCAGAGGTAAAGGTGGACCTTGAGGCACAGACAATTACAGTCACAATGAATGCTGGCTTTATGGTAAAACAGGACACCTATAAGCTAGGGGAAGAGTTCGAGTCAGACCACCAAGGCAGTAAAAGTAAGGTAAGTATATATAAATCAGTTGAGTAATTTACTTAATTGAGATGATTTCTTTTGCGGGGGCTTTTCAGGAATAGAATCTCTTCTGTGATACGAATTATGTTGTGAACTTTTTAATACAATACGAATGTCAGTAAGGGATATACAGGCAAAAGGTTTATGCTTTCTTTCTCATTTCTTCTATCAATATACTATAAATGTGATCAAAATAAATACAATGATCAGTCCCAGTAACAAAGATTTCCTCTTTTTAAATGAAAAACCGGGTGGTTTCCTAACTTGACCCACGTAGGTCAAGAAAAAAAATTTAGATTTCGCGCTAAATTTCTCAGTGAATGATTCGACGGTTGAAGTACCTGTCACATGATCTACGGCAAAAAGCACCCCAAGAGAAACAAACATTGGTTGTTTTTGTCACGTGTCACTATTTAAAAATAACTCGGTGATTTCGTTCAAGTTTTACTATCTGTGAAAGAACGTTCAGATATTTACATTCAAGCCCGCATTTCACTACAAACATACTGGGAATTTAAAGTTCTTCATATTGAACGTAATTGGAGCAAATAATATCAGTTTTGATTTTTTAAGCATTCATTTGCACGTGTATCCCTTTAATTAATTAAATTTTCTGTTCTGCCTTTCTGCCCCCTTTAGGCAGTGGTTCATTACGAAGATGGTAAACTAGTTCAAGAAAACAAACCATTAGATGAAAACATTAAGTCTACCAAATCTACGAGAGAAATAATTGGTGATGAAATGCTTCTGGTAATTTTCGTTTTCTTTCTGTAATAATTTGATTCTTTTCATTATGTACCCTATAAAGTAGGCCTAGAGTACTAGTAGATAAATGAAGCTATATCTCACTATATTGTTTTGTAATTCTAGTAATACATGTTCTTTGCTAAAACATTATTATACCTACGCCATTTAGGTCAGCATTACACACTACCATTATAATTCAGTGTTGAACCTGAATATACATGTAAAATATCAAAGAAAGAAATTTTGATGTTTTCCTCGTGAATTTTCATAGATTATTTAAGAGACATAACCTTTCAGTTATGATAGCCAATCATGAAATTATAATTATCATCTCTAAACGAAGGTCACGCTTCCCATTATAAATAAATTACAGTAATTGACAATTTGATGTACTTGTAATCCATAAATCTCCGGAACGATATCTTTGATTTATTGACGGCTGCGATCAACACATGGTAAAGATGGTCAAAATGGGTAATTAGTGGTTAATTGAATTTTTTTATTTTGTTCTACATTAGAAAATAAAAATCATGATACAAAAAGCAGTTTTTCTCTTCTATTTTAAGTACTGAACTTTAAGGTAAAGAAGAAGCTCTATAAGATGGAGTGTTAAAATGAGTTTCAAAATAGCTTTATCACATGTTTGTTGTGTCTTTTAGACAATGTATATTGGCGATGTGGTTTGTAAACGCTACTTCAAACGTGTGCCAGCGTAGTGGAAAGCAAGTAGAAAAGTGACCTGATACTGTATGAGGCTGATGTAATAATACAACAGTAGTCTGAGGTTAAACCAATTACAACAGTTAATCGTAGACGTGTCTACAGAAATGACAGCAGTAACCACATGAATCATCTATCAAGTTGAGATCGCTTCAGTGATATTTGTTCAGTTTGTACTCGTGTAGTTAATTTTTAAAGTACATGAAAATAATGATTCTAAGAAAAAAGTCATATGTTAGTAAGTTTATGGACATAATTTGTATTTGTTATCACTGTATTGTTCTTGTTATAAAGATATTTGTCATTCAGTCATCAGGTCAACTAGCAGAACTACCATTCCAAGTGCAATTCAAGGTTGTAATGTTAGTCATAATGTGTTATATTTTGTCTTGTCATGTCTCTGTCCATTGTTGTTTGATGTCTAGTATTTTTCTTGATAAAGAGTTAATTTTATGCGCTGCATGCTAGTGCATATTTTTATCATCAGTGTGCATCTGCAGTAAAAGGTGAAGAATATAATTTTCCAGGAATAAAATTCAGAGATATTTTAATGCATTACTAAAAACTATAGATGCAAAAAAGGGTATGTATAGAAGCTTTGACTTGACATTATGTTAAAGTGCAATTAGATATATCTTCGTAAATAAGATTGCGTTTTGTCGATATTTTGATATGAATGTACCAGCAATTACTCAAGCGAGATCCAGTTAAATAGTGTTTAACTTTCCATTTAGATAGTTCTACTCCTTTACTTCCTTGCATCTTTGTAAATACGTGTAGTGCTTTGTGTTACCAAAAGCCAACATAGATAATTGAAAGCCAGATGATTTGTTGTAATCTTTGTTATTATTATTGTTATACCTTTCTTTTTGGTAACCTTATATATTCATACGCCAACATCAATACCACATTGAACTTGTTATAAGTATATTGTTTTAAGTTGACCTTATCACGAGGTACATGTTGAGCTATTGTAATCGTCCATCGCTCGTCTTGAATTTCGTTATATAACAATTTCTTGGGTTAAATGTCTTTTCGACGACTTGCATGTATTTTACTTTTAAATACTTTTTACTTTACTCAAGGAATTCCGTCATCAAACATACAATAATGAATTTATTCGAATTTGAAGTCTTTTGCTTTGTTGAAAGAATTATGTTTAAACTTGAATAGATTATCAGGTGAGTGATGCGTTTCTGTTTCGTTCAAAGGATTTCAGCCAAAAGAAATGCTGAACTGAAGCGCTATTGCGAAATATTGATAGTTTATGAGGCTATTTTCGACAAAATCCCTTTGACTTCGACATGTATTCAAAGTTGAGGTTGCTAGTTATAACAAAATGAATATATCATATAGCATATTCATAGTCACATTAAGATATCACATAAATATATGTTTTGATTATTTAGTTGTGGAATGTTGCTTAAGTAAAAATTACACAATGCCTGCCTACTGTTACTCATTGACATTGCTGTTGTGCTTACTGGTATAGTCACTATGTATGCTGGCACCTTCACCACGCTTGTTGACAGTGATTCGATGCTTGCTGGAAGTTGCATCTTGTATGCATTTTTGACCCAGATGTCTGTATCATAATTTCATTTGACTGAATGACAGTGCAGTGTAGCCTAATAATATATTTCAACGTGCCATGATTGTATATCACCATTGCCATGATTTTTAACATTGCTCTGTTACAATGCTCACAGATCAAAATACACGATGTGACGACACTATGAAAGATGTAATCAGCCACCTAAGCAAATTGAAAGTAAGCATAATGTCCATCGCAAATTGCACGTCATATTTTGATACCAGGGGGCGCACGTTTGTGAAAGATAACGGAAATCTCCGGCCTATGACGGAATTGAATTAGCTGTTACCTAAACCGTTTCCCGTCAGTTAGATCTCTGTACTTATTCGGATATCTTCAATATCTTTCCGACAATTGATTATTCAAATTGCGGAGAAACAGGACTACTAGAACATAGCGCCCCCTGTTTCCAAAATGTGACTTACAATTTTGAATTGACATTATGCTTAAATTGTCATTCAGTCACATGAAAATATGATATAGGCATCATGGCCTAAACAGCATACACGTTGTAACTTCCAGCAAATATGGTATCATTGTCAACTAACGGTGATGAATGTGTCAGCATGCACAATGACTGTACCGTAAGCACCATAGCATTGTCAGTGAATAAATTGTACCACTAAGTAGGCATTGTGTAATTTTTACCTAAATAACATTCCATAGTAAGCTGTTACTTTAAATTTTGAATTGATATTTTAAAAATCACAGTATATTGTAACTGGCCATTTTGGTGTGGTAACATTCTCTGTCAAGTCAGTTTTAGTTTACACTGAAAAGGGTAACATTATATCGCAACTATTGTGGTTTAATTTAGAAAATGAATAAAAGCAACAGGTGAAACTATTTTGTGTTTATTGATTATTTCATTTTCTGTTAAATTGTCGCATTAAAAAATACAGTCATAAACAAAGCCATTGTAGAGTATCTCTTGACAGAGACAGTGCGTTAACGTTTACCCTCGTTTCTGAGGAATTATACAAAGCTTTAAAATTTCAGTTTAGAAAAAGAACAAGAGGTTCGAACCCTCGTGGCAAAATTTTATCACTGTCTCTACAACCACTGCTTCACTTCGAACAACTTGCAAGAAATGAAAACGTTAAGTAATCAAGAAAGTAAAACAGTGAGTGCAACGCCTGTTGTCAGCAAGAAATATATTAGAATAAAAAACTCTTTGCATCATATATCAATGTTTTGAAAGATACGGATGTTCTGGCGAGGGTCAAATGGACCCTTTGGTTACACTACTTATTCTCATCAAGTGCATACACAATTACAATGCACTAACTACAATATTCAAGATGGAATAGAAACTTGACCCGAAAGTATTATATATTCAAGATGGATAACATGATAAGTTATCTGTTACGCAAATTCTCATATACATTAATGTCCTATCATGTTTGTCATATATCAAACGTGGGTTTAAATTAGCCCAAAACGTCTTTATAAATCCATGTGGTAACCTATATACAATATTCAACACTTAATCTTAATTCAAAATGTACAGTTATGGTCCATCGTTATAATCTGTACTTTTTAAATGACTAGTTCGTATAATCTTATTTAATCTAGAACAAAGTTTACAGGTTCGACCTTCTTCAAACATGCACACATTTGATCGATGTTGATCAAACCATTTTCAGTCCTCATGCCTTCAAGCGATTCTGTCCACCATATTGCGCGTGTTTTTCCCAAACAAAATAAATCCATTTTCATTACCTGTTATTTGACAAATATATTAAAAATTGTCTATTATAAGCTTACTGGGACTGCTGGAAGCTGATTTGTATTTGTTCAATGTTATAGAAAATTCTCATTATTGTTATTCTGAAGTATGTCCGTAGATCTACTTTGGTGAATAATGTTTCTGTCTATCTATCTCTCAGTAATGTCGAACCACTAGCTTGGACCTAGACAGGTTCTGCGTCTGCTGGAAGACCGTTAGTAAAGAGTAAAGAAAAACTGTATTAAAAAAAAAGGTTTATCATGGTTAAAAATAAAACAGTGGCGTATGTGAGCTGTCTGTTAAGTTTATATAATATTAATTACATGATTTATTTTACGGAGATGGACACAATTTCTTTCTTTTTTTTTGTTATTTTTGCGACATACAGCAACTTTAGACGAATGTTCCTAATAAAAAAATCAAATAATAGATGATAGCGGGTTCTTAGCGATTACATTTGGACCGAGGGTGTAAGACTAAGACTTTAAATACCATATTTGAGGTCTTTGGTGTATGTAAGATCCAATTTAAATCTGAAAAACGTTAAACAAGAAAGTATGGGAAAATTAATACAAAAAGAAATAATAAAAATAGATCATAAACGGTAAGGAACGGGATGATTTAGTAGTTTGAAACCATGTAGATAAGCAATTTCAGTTACGTCCCCTGTTTTCAAGGTCGCTCAAATCGGTAGAGGTCGGCTATAGAAAACAAAGATGGTGGCGAAGTAAGACGGGATGGTTGTGCCAAATCCTTCGGTTTTCGGTGCCCTTACATCAAGAATTATAAATAGGAATTAGTTCTAAACAACAAATTGAGATGCAAGGTATATTTGGGCGCGTTTTCTTCCGAGCGTTTGCATCGAATGTCCAAACAGAAATCAAAACAACACAGCAAGCACGAGATCCCTTAAAATTTGTCACTGGATGTTCAGGATTCTCTAAATCTTTATCACCAGTAGGAACTGGGCCAAAGAAGTGGACTTTCGGTGATGATTCTTACTTCGTCGCAAGAGATAAAACAGCTGATGTTTTAGGTTAGTGATTAAAATGTTATAAATTTGTATTTGGTCGATAAAAACAACGCACTATTGCCACTAACGTTATAGATTTTGACATCTGTCACGTGATTCTTAAACATAAACAAAATATTTTACAAACATACTTCAGCTTTATCGTAGGTCGTTTATAGACTATTTCTAATTCAAACATTTGAAGATGATATGGTTGGATCTTAAGTAATTTATTAGTACAATATCATATATCTATATATCTAAGTAGTGGGTGTTACTTAGTAAATGGCAGCCCAATATCTTTTCAACATGAGACTAAGATATATCTGACAAGAAGGAAAGCGGGTTAATCGGTGTTTCTAAAATGCATGAAAATGAAATTTTCCCGTAATTTAGGTGTGGCAGATGGTGTAGGGGGTTGGAGGAACTATGGAATAGATCCATCTGCTTTTTCCACATCATTGATGAGAGTTTGTGAACGTCTTGTTGCAAATGGTCATTTCAAACCGCACTCACCTGCAAACTTGATACAGGACAGTTATGAAGAAATTTTAGCTAACAAATATCCTCTAATAGGTAATGTATATATTTCCAACTGTATTTGATAAAGATAGGGTTAGACCAATGACCCAAATATTTATATTGCAATATGTTTTGCAGAACAGGTGTACATGACTCTTTGCTGTGTTTCATATTGAATGCTCTTCATATTCAGATTCTTCTAGTTTTATTTGA
The DNA here is from genome assembly GCA_012932295.1 of Cyclina sinensis. Taxonomy (NCBI): domain Eukaryota; kingdom Metazoa; phylum Mollusca; class Bivalvia; order Venerida; family Veneridae; genus Cyclina; species Cyclina sinensis. The sequence continues at coordinate 13,335,679 of JAAONU010000019.1, forward strand.
ACTGGGCAATTAATATTATCTAAGTTGATCTGATAACCGATAAATTATTACATTTATATAATAAATGAATTACAACAAGTGTAAACAGTACTAAACTAATACCTGAAAGCTCATCAAAGGAAAATGAACTGCCTTATTTAGCTTACACATGTTAAAAATGATAAAAACTTATAAATGGAAGTGGACTTTCAGATGCTGACATAAAATAGAAATAATTAAACCTGAATTTTGTAAGTTATTAAAACCCTAAAAATCTTGATCAGATCTGAACGTAGAACATTCAGTTGTGTAAGTAAACACAGCCAGTTTAAAGACGCTATCATTCATTTAGCTTTAACCTGTTCATTCTGAGGTGAGTTACATGGTCTAGTTTTCAACATTTCAGGTGGCAGCACAGCCTGTGTAGTAGCGTTACACAAAGCAGAACGGACCATATACACCGCCAATCTAGGAGACAGTGGATTCTTGTTGATACGTAATGGGGAGGTTGTTCATCGTTCAGAGGAACAACAACACTATTTCAACACACCATTCCAGCTTACAGTGGCACCACCAGAACAGGAGGGTCTGGTACTCAGTGACAGGTAAAGATTTTATTGTTATCTGATGACTTAAGTATGATGAACAGATTCTGTACTGCAAGTTATTTCGCTTTTTTCAGGTACATGCTGTTCAACTATTTTTCATGGACTGTTGAATTTAAAGTCTTCAGCATGTATATACTTTAATAGGAAAGCATTCTCATAGCTTGTAAAATACAAATAAGCTTGTTTTAAGTAATTATCATTAATGTTGTAACTAATTTGATCATAAGGTTGACAGGAAAATGTAAGAAACGTTTCCTGATGTGTGAAGTGATGTCAGTTCTGGATTAATTTTGGGTTTTAGTTTGAACCACTTAATTTTTTTATTACCTGTCTGAATTGTTGCCTATTCAAGCAATATCAGTTTAAAGGATACTCATGTCGTACGCATATTTCAGGATTGATATGGCAGCTAAATCATCATATAAAGTAGAGGAAGGAGATGTGTTACTTATGGGAACTGATGGTCTCTTTGACAACATGCACGAGGACATGATCTTAGATTACATTTCCAAATACAAGGTAACAAGAAATTCAAGAACTGGTGTATATATATTTTTCCAGACCTTGGCATACTTTTAGACCTTTAAAAATGCTTAATTTATCTGTTATTTGTTCAGTTCATATGACAATTTTAGATCTTAAAATGACTTTTTTAGGAACTGACTTTTCCTGTTTGTTTTTTATGAAAAATAATCATTTCAAAATCATTGTTTCCAATAAATGTTTGTGTTTTTTTTTGTGTCTGTTAAAGTAAAAATCAGAGATTAACACTTCCTTTTTTACTTTAATCCTTATCATTCCATGATTGAGAAATGTGGTCTAACAGTACATACTGGTATTAAATCTAGTCAAGGACTGCTTCCTGTTTTAATACCGTTACTCCGGTAAATGTGGAAAGTTGTAAGATATTGAAAAAGTTTTGATGAAATTTGTGCTCTTAAACTGTTCCAAGAAATATATCAGGTCTGACCAAAAACATAAGTTGTTTTGAGACCATGAGAGTTGTTATGCCCCTGAACTGTCCGTCCGTCAGTACATCCAAAAACTTAAACATTGGCCATTACTTCCTTATTAGTAAGTGGATTTACCTCATACTTGGACACAACACCCCTGTGGACAAGACCTTCCCACTGACCCATATTTATTTGACCTTGACCCTTGAAAGAATGGTCCTCAGCACAAAGTCAAAGCACCACTTCAGGGGCATTGTCATCTTATAGGGACAGTTCTTGTTTCAGGTATGATAATGTAACGAAAACCTTATTCTGTTTTGTTGTTTTCAGGATCACAAGGATGCATCAAAAGTATCAGCAAAGCATATAGCACAGCAGGCACATGACCTGTCACTGGACCCAGACTACCTATCGCCATTCTCTGTTTCAGCCATAAATGCAGGAATACCTATTAGGGGTAATTTAAAACTTCTTTTATAATCTCTTCATTAAATGGGTAATCCATGCATGAATTATTAAATTAATTCAGAAATCAGATTTCTGTATAGAGCATTTTCAATACAACTTTAAGAAAATTCTGCCTGAAAAGGTTGTTTTTACGATATTAAAGATAAATTGGTCTGCAAAATGATTTTAAAGAGTTACAGGTCATTCGGACTTAAGGCTCCAGGAAATCAACAGACCCATAGTTTATTGGCCCAACCTAAATTTTAGAAGGTTCTGTGGCCTTTTTGCATTCATACAGATTTTAAGTGTATCTTTCTGGTGATGTTCACGAGTGTAAAGAAAAAGAAAGAATTAAAATGTTTTACAAGCTTTATCAGTGATCTAAATACTTATCAAGTTATCTTTTAAAGTCAAGGTTGAAATTTGTTTACAATCATCTTATCCAGGATTGAAATATGATTAAGATTTCAATTTTGTCTGGCCCATATTTATATGAAAGGAAGAAAATGTTTTCTCCAGATGAATAGTTTAATGTTGAATTCTAAGTAAAGAGTTTTATTGATTGTAGGGATGGATTGATGGATAATTTGCCACAAGGCGTTCTTATTAAAGCAATAAACATTTAAACACCAGAGATAACTAGTCTATAAACCTTGAGTAAATGCCAGAGTTTGCTCATGAGGAAAATAATTTATTTTCAGTTTGTATACTGTTATTAAAAAGATTAATTTAATAATCTTGTTGAATAATGTTTGAACTTTGAATATACTATATATAGGTGTTTCGGCTTCTAAAGGTTAATGCTTAATGAATACAGATACTTGAAGTAATGCCAATTAAAAGGTAGTTATATGGACAAAAGTCATTGTCATGATTTGAACTTCACAGCCGTGGATTAAAATACCAACAGTAGGGCTCTGTAGGAAATTATAAATCATAAAATGTAAATGGTTATGACTTTAAAGTTTACTTCACTGATACCTGCCTTTCTTCAGATGTATTCATGTTTTGCTTTAATTATGCACCAGCTGAAGGACAAAACTGTAAAATGTTTATCGATACTCTCACTGCTCAGTATTTACATACATAAGTGATGTTCAAATCAGTGAATGTGGATCAAAAGTGGATTCATTTGCTTCTTAAATTTTGTTGAAGAACCACAACATTGGTACTGTTTAATAGAAATTTCACTGCCCCAGTAAGTTTTGTTTGGGAGTTTGTAGAACTGTACTTCTGTACTCAAAATGGAGCAGTTTTCCATATCGCTCAAATTAAATGGCCCAAAAGCAACCTAGCTTAACTGTGCAGCATTTGTGACTTATACACTTATTATCAAATAAAGTTTACACTATTGAATTTTGCACATTTTTTCAAAATAGTGTGACAAATGATTTTTGGTTGGCATTTTTGTAGCACATGTTAAGTTGTTCAGAAATGGAAAAGGTGAACAAAATGTCATTCTTTTCTTTTTGCAGGTGGAAAACCAGATGATATTACAGTTTTAGTTGCCACAGTTTCATGTGACATGGGAACCTAGCAACAGTTCATCCTAGTTTTCAAAGGGACACAAATCATCTAGACGACATTTTGTTTGTAATGCTGGATAGAAATGTGTTATGCTGTAAGCAGATGAAATGAATAAGAATGTTTCAGTAGCATCCTGTAAATAAAGAGACAGAAAGATAAGAAAGAAGTAACATGGTGCAAAATGACTATGCATTTAGGGTGGAGAGTTAAAGAGAAAAAAATGATTCAGAAATAATATATACAAATAAAGATAGTCTAAAAGACAAAGGTCGGGTTCTTTTTATGATAAAGAGGTACATGACAGGTGCCAATCATTTCTTGTTAAAATCTTTTAGTGAGAGTTAAATTAGCGTTTGTTCAGTAGCAATAAATTATTTTGTCATAACTTGTAACTTAAAAGCTCTGGCTTTGGGTCATCATGTCAATAGATCTGGCCATTACACCAGTGGTTTACAAGTAGGTACAAAAAAAATATTACATACCGATTCTTCAGAGACATAAATTATTGATGAATGTATTCAACAGTACTGTTATAGGGATTAGAAATCTAGAATGAGGATTTTATACATGAACACATGAAACTGTTGGCTAGAAATCATGAGCTTTACAAGTTATAAAAACCAATTTAGGGGTAAACAAATTTATATATTGCATACTATCCCATAAAAGCACCATATTTAAGCCAACTGGTAATTTTAGCAACGCAACACAATTATTAGTCAAAGAATGGTTAATTACAAGAATCCCCAGGTCTTGTCTGCTGTAGTCGCAGCTAGAAACCATTATGGTTTATAATTTAGGTGGCTACAAACCGTGCTGTATTTATGGTTAGTTATTTTCATGGTGAAGGACATTGTTAGCCATAAACAGGAAACTGGTTATTCAAGAATAGTGTGTACATAATTATGCCTCTACATGTATATTTGAAGAGATTGAAAACAAATGTAAATATCTGTGTAATTGTGGAATACTGAAATGTGTAAATACTAGTACAGAAGAGTTTGTTGCAGGAGTTTAAAAATAGATTGTCCTGACCTCTCTTTGAACCATTTTTTCCCCACATGCACGAAACAATCAACTCACAGGATATTTGTGTTCATAAAAATTATCTTATCTGTGATATTAAGAGTAAATGAGTCATTTTATATATTTTGTAATGTGTGTGATTTGTCAAAGGTGTCAAAGTTGAAAGGCAAAAAAAATAATTTCATAGTGAAGGAAGTAAAATATTTTATACCCAGTCTTCAGCATATTTGTTCAGACACATTTTTAGTATTGTTCAAAAGCTAATTATATTCATATTGTAACACTAGAATATTGGTGCAATTATATGTTGTGATAAAAATAATATTGTTAAAATGTTTAAAACAAACATGTTCAAGTTACTTAATTCATAATTTTATGACACCAAAACTACAAAGACATTGTGGTTGGTTACAATGTGAGCACAGACTTTGAAGCTTGAAAGAGGTATTCATTGTCATAAAATATAGCTTTTGCCAGTGTCCTTATGAAAGATATGAATTCCACTGTGTGTTGTTTAAACTGGAAATTCTCATTACTTTAGTTTGTTGATTTTATCATTAGAAATATTTATTTGTCTGAATTAATTACACAAAGAAAAGGAAAAAAACAAGTGCTATGTTTGAATGAATGCCAAGCCCCCCGTAGGGCCTCAGACCAAAAAAAAACTATGCCCTACCTCTGGGGACGTAAAAAACACTAGAACTTTCTAAGCTTCAGTCATTGATCATTTTGTCAACAATGTAGATACTTAGATTACCTTATAACATGAACTTATTTTCAAAGACTTGGTTCAGAATATAAATAATAACTGTTACCATAGTGTTAAGATTATCTATGTAATTTTGTAGGTCTTGCATCTTCTGCAAGCTCTGAAATTGCAAAAGTTTGGCAGTTTATTGCATAGCTTACAATAGTTGCCATGTTCATGATCTCTGTATGAAAGATACTGTTTTTACATTTTTACTTAACTCACTTCGTATGTTTTCAGTTTGCTCATGTAAACAATATTTGATTATTTTTATTTAAGGCAGGCCTTTAAATAGAACTTCAAAAAGGGGTTAGCTTTAAACTTAAGTTGCAAAATGTTTAAAAAATATCGCTGTTCCTAAAATCTTCCTCCTTGCATCATTGTAACAAGGTCTTTTCATATAACAAACCAACAAAATGTAAAATGATTTTTTATATTATTTTGGTTTAAAAGTGTACTATTGCCTGCTAAAGAAAATGACGCGATATATTTGCAAAGCAGTATAAGAAGCGATTTTTAATGTACAGGTCATTTTATTTGTAACTTTATTAGACTTTTCAAGTTAAAAATTTCAGAGTATTTTTGATTACATAGAGGGGCATTTCCTATGTTTAATGCAAACTTTAACTTCCTTTTTTGTTTCTTTTACAATTGTTCGAATGCAAATTCCATTGCTGTTAAAACTGCAAATCAGATTTTAATGCAACAAAATATCTAGTTATTTCATTAAATTCACAGGTTCTTCCATGAAAGCTTTAAGAAACTAATGCACAAAGCATTCGTAACCATTGTTGCATTTTTGTGTGTGTAGAAAATGTATTCACACCAAAGCTGGATTTTAAAAACTTTAAAAAGTTTCCACATGGACAATATTATACACCTTTACTCAAACCAAATCAGATCAAAGCTATAGTAGTTTATCATGGAGGTAAAATTTGCATACTTTTATCATTGTGAAGAAGAAAGAAAAATATGTATAAGGCCCTTGTACAAACTTAAGAGTAATAAAATTCTCAACAAAAATAGCATCCTATGTAAAATAATGTATTATCTTTGAGGTAAGTGTTTGCAAAATAAATATATAATGGTTTACCTACCGGTTTTTGTTGCATGAGAAATGTTGAATTGCAGTTTAATAGCTGTCTAAAATACATCAGTGATAACTAGAGATGGATTGTTAATGATGATAAACATTGTTCTCCTTCCATTGTCTGGACAAGGCTGAACATGTATGCATTAAAATAAATAAAACTGAACCAAGAAGTTTGTTTTATCTACATGTTGTTTTGAACAGATTCTTAGTGCTGTTATTGCCAGTACCAAAACGACAAATAGTACCAAAGTATATCCTTTTATTTGCCTAGAAAAACCTTGTTTGTGCTCACTGCATGTATTCAACACACCTGTGGAAACTATATTTATTGTTAATGATTCAAGAGCGAATTCTGTATACTGATTTTAGACATGAAGCAGTTAAACAGGGCATCAAATATACCAAGAAAATTTCCAACAAGAAACACCAAATCAATCCAAAAGTTGTCACTTAAAACTAGGGATGGCAAAATTTGTTCATTTTAGCATTCGAATGTTCGGATCATTTTGCATTCGAACAACTCATACTCAATTTTCACCGAATTTCTCGACCAAATTCCAACAGCAGTTACTTCCCTTTAAGTACAATAGTCACTGCCGACAGGCATGTCGTTGATAATGGTCGAAAGTAAATAAACATTTTTTTTTTCGAATTACTTTTTTTAACTTTGTTACATCCAGGCATGTTAAATCGATGCAATTCCAATTATAACTAAACAAAATAGAGACAAAAATCTGAAATCCAGCTAAGGCAAGAATGAATGGGAGATCACTGCTAGGAGATTGCTTCTCTACGTGGTTAACTGGATAAGATCCGAGTGTTTCCAATTCATTGACAAAGTGTATTTCTCGGTTTCCAGTATGCTTATTTGGTAAATTTTCCGAGCATTCGAATGTCAAAAATACATTCGAACGTTTGGCATCGGGTTTGAACGTTCACTTACATCCCTACTTAAAACGCAGATTTTGTACTGGTTTCCAACTGATACAGGTTTAACTTGATTGTCACTGCTTCTTGATGGTGGGTAATGGATCTAACCTAAGTACAATCTCTCTTTGAGGATCAGATCTGAAACCTACCAACTGACTAGGAAGGTGGTAATATTTATGGACAAAATACATAACCTGTTCGCAGGCATAAAGATTTTAAAATTTCAGATTTCTAAACTTCCCACTAAATCATGTGTGAGCATTGCTACCTACCATAACTATTTGTGTGAGAATGTTGGCAGTTACTTGCGGAGAATGGGAGACTAGTTCTGGTTCTTCTCAGAAACGACTAAATTTCCTGCCCAGTATGTCTCTGTTACAGAGCATTTAACTCAAATACACCATACACACTAAACACCAGATATCTTGTTGAACATGACTGGTCCAGTTCAAATACAGCAGTAACACGGTTGGGTATCCCTACCCTTCACAGTTCAACCATTCCATATTCAGTTATGACCATACAAACTAGTACCAAGGAAATTTCAGATGACAAAGTACATTGTATATCTAAATATTACATTAATTTCACAAACTTTAAAATCTATACTTTATATCCTCAACAAATACAATTAAATAAAACATAAATATTACAAAAAAACACAATAGTTTCTTTACGAAAACCAATGTCTGTGGGTGTTAATCCTCTTCATCAGAATCCTGAGCTAACACTCTAGACACTGACAAATTTGCTGTTTTTGGTTGAGTCTGTGACTGAGTGCTCGTCTGAGAACTTCCAAAAAATAAAGAGCGAAACTGAAATAAATCCAAAATGGTGAATGAAAATTCAGACTAATGCAAACTACAGCTATCCCTGAATACAATTAGTACCCCCACTGATGTCCTTGATGGAGACGGGAATTACTTTTGTAGCAAAAAGAAACATGTAAAAAGAAATTATCTCTAATGAAAAGAAAGACAACATTGTACAGATAATTGTATCAAGTAAGATTTTAAATCATCAAAACAAGTTTGAAACTGGTAAAATGAAAGAAACCAAAACTATGTAAATATTTAGTGGTCTGTGCCCAAATTTGAAATCAACCTGTATTTAATGATATTACATTTGAGAACAAAATATAATTACAATCCACTGACTCCACTAAATAGTTATCATCTGGAACCATCTCTTTGCAAAATAAAAGATAAAAATAACTAAGTAAAAATTTAGTGGTCTGAATCCAAAATCAAGCTCGACCTGTACTTTATGTTGTTTCATCTGTGTACCAAAATTAATTTCAATCCAGTGACTCCTTAAAGGATTATCGTGTGCAAACCATTTTTTTTTTTTCAAAGTTGAAGATGAAAAGGAGCCATAACTATGTAAGAATTTAGTGGTCTGAACCCAAAATAGAACTCCAACTATTTTTTTATTATATCTGTGTACCAAAAGTACTTTCAATCCACTGACTCCTTAACCCTTGACCTGTATTTTAAGATGTTACACATGTTTACTAAGAATTATTACAATCCAGAGACTCCTTCAGGAATAATCATCTGGAAACCATTTTTTTGCAAAACTGGATGAAAAGGGCCATAACTCTGTAAAATTTAGTGGTCTGAACCCAAATTCGAACTCGACCTGTATTTTATGATGTTACACCTGTGTACTAAAATTTATTACAATCCACTGACTCCTTCAGGAGTTACCATCTGGAAACCATGAAATGGACTGACCGACCAAATGGCAAGCTCACTCCTCTATACACCCCCACCACTTAACTGTTTGTGGGGGTATAAAAATAAAATCCACATTATTCTTAAATATATATATTTTTTAATTTTCGTGATTGTTTATTTTAACTTTAATGACTGTCTATAGCTTCTTTTTTCAAAATATATACTGTATACATGTAGGTTATTTTACAACAACATACCCGTTTTGCCGGTGGTGTGCCTGGGACTAACTCATCCTCCTCTTCTTGGTCCACATCATCCATCGGCACATCATCCATAACTGATGTGTCAGCAATCTGATGTGATAAATGATCTGGCCATTACATGGATATTACCTTATCACCATGTGTTTATAACTTCTCTTGTCGTAAATACTCAGAAGGCCAGTCTTCTTATATACTGAGTAAGGCAGTAGGTCATATTCAAATCAAAAACACTCAGTGAAATATAACACTGATTTTGTGCATCAAAGACCCAAGACAAGAAAGTAACATTCAAAAACCACTGACTTAAGAAAACACTTGTCAAAAAGCAGTCTAAAAGAACATTCCCAAAATAATTGTGCATAACTTGTGTAATGATTGAGTAACAATTCTAAACTTGCTAATAAAATGCATAAGAAAAAATTCATTTCAAAACTAACCTTCACTTTGGACCCAAGCACAGGAATCACAGGACTCTCTTCATTAGATTTGGAACACCCTGCCACTGGAGAATTATTTCTATTATTTTTTACACTGTTATCTCCCTTTGCATTTATTGTCCTCAAAGAATTAACACCACTGACATTTTCTGTGTTACATAAGCGTTCAATTTTGTTACTTTTTTCTGTTTGCTGCACTGCCATTGTAGTGTCGTTCTGAATCATCATTTCATCAAAGTCATCATCATCATTCATCAGTTCATCATATGCTGACTCTAGTCTCTGTGACCTTTCTATGTCATTGCTACCTCTGAAAGGTACAGAACATATCATTAAAATACAGCGGCTTAATACTTACCTCAAGATACAAGACTGATGGCTTTTAATGGTTTCTTTACTGTAGAGACCCTAAGTGAACATTAAACAGCTTACGTTTTCAACACCCAAGAACTATATTTTAGGATGAAGAACATTTCACTCTTTTGAACTGTACAAGAATTAAAATTATATTGCAAAAGGCGTGTCTCTTTACTAACATTTGTCAGACATGAACTGCATGTTTTCATGCTTCTTTATATTGTTAATGTTGGCCTGTAATTTTATAAATACAACCTCTGACAACTGCATCAGTGGTTTTTTGTCTCAGTAGTAAGAGTTGATTTTTGATGCAGAAGGACTGAAGTTGGAATCCCACTCTGGATTGTCTTTGCCAAGCTGTATTGCATCCTTCTCTTCATGTTCACAAGAATGTAACAAGCATACTAATAAACATTTGTTAAGAGAAAGCACTAATTCATAAAATAAAATACACTGGGACCCCGTTATAGCGCTCTAGTTGGGGTCCAAGGTTTCAGACCGCGATATAAACGGGGTTCCGATATATAACGCGCCTACCGAGATCGTATAGTTGATCTGTTGAATTTGCTAGTATTACCCCACCCACCAACATGTAACTGTATCATTATGTTAAAGTTAAAACATTCAAAAGAACCAACTTTGTTTGTAAACCACTCAAGATACATTTTGTATAGAGAAAATATTATTTGGTAAAATATTACCTGCTTTGTTTAAAAAAAAAAACAGATAAAAATCGCATAAGAAAAATGTAAACATAAGCAATTCCCGGGAAAACCGCGGCGTAAGCGTTACGAAAGTAAAACCGTGAAAATCGGTAAGTTACAATGTGTAACGCTGCACGTAACTCAATGTACCTGTTTTGATGTATCTACCCGTCGTTCCTGTTTTCTATGCCGAAGAATTCCGTCATCTTTCGCTGCACTGACTTGTGTCTCGCATCCATCCTGGCATCATGTATAGATTTGTTACTGACTGAACTTTAGATACGGTGCCGCGCTTTGAAGTTCTTTGCAGTCCTGTAATATCTTCGTGAGATACAACGAAGTTTGTGCCGTTCGATAGGAAACAAATTTTCAGCTTGTGTTTGTTACTCAGTTCATCGATGTTTGTGCGTCAGAGCTTCGGATTTGAGGTTTTCATAACAGTTTGATACCTGACTGATCATCGATCACAACGAACAAAGAAGCGGATTAACGCCAGACTTTGCATGCCTTTCACTCTTTTTGCGCCCTAGAGCATCCTAATTACGTAGTTAATTGTACTTCGCTGACACATTAAACAAGCGTTGTTATGGATACATCACGTAAGATACGGTGCCGCGCTTTGAAGTTCTTTGCAGTCCTGTAATATCTTCGTGAGATACAACGAACTTTGTGCCGTTCGATAGAAAACGCAAGGTTTTTAAACAGATTTTCGGCTTGTGTTTGTTACTCAGTTCATCGATGTTTGCGCGTCAGAGCTTCGAATTTGAGGTTTTCATAACAGTTTGATACCTGACTGATTATCGATCACAACGAACAAAGAAGCGGATAAACGCCAGACTTTGCATGTTTTTCACACTTTTCCTGCCCTAGAGCGTCCTTATTACGTAGTTAATTGTACTTCGCTGACACATTAAACAAGCGTTGTTATGGATACAGCACGTAAGATATGCATGTAAAATAATTATGGTCGGTGAAAAATAGGTACGTTTTTTTTTTTTTTTTAATTTTTTTTTTTTTTGGGAGCCATGACCCTTGAGCGCTATAGTGAGATTAGCGTTATAACGGGACGCGTAGTAACGGGGTCCGAGTGTAGTGTGAACTAGTGACCAACCCATTTTTCCTCATGGACTGTGGATTGTCTCCATTCTCTCCTGTTGCACCATATGAAATGGAAGATGACCTTGGCCTCTGTGAGATTGTCTTTGATGTCCTAGGCTGTGTTCTACAAACAGATATACATGTAGTCTAAAATTAAGTTAGGAAAGATCAACTTTGTCAAAAGAAATATAATTACACTCTGAATATCTGAAATGTCTCTGTGTCTAAGAAAAAAACATGACCTTTGAAAGCTGACACAGAACAAAACTGATGAAAACATGTAAATCACATACTATATCTATCCATGTACCAAGTTTCTTCAATTATCACAGGATCTTGATTTTGTGGACAAACATACAAAAGGTTAACTTAATACTTCCCTAGTAATACACAACTTGGAGACTAATTAGAGCATGCAAATTCACTGAATTTATAACCCCTGCCATAAAAATGTTAATTAATTTTGGGACATGTGATATTAAAATTAATTTTTTTTTTAATATAAATGCATGGTTATGAAAAAACCCCAACTCAAAGCGATAAAGATGAGTATTGTTCAAGACAAAGAAAGTTGGGTGAAGAAATATTTTATGTTACCGGTAGATATCTTAATCCCTCGGCTTATAGTAGAAGAAGACCACTATACCATGTCACATGCTAAGCATCTAAGCATTGTCTAGGCTTTGTTGCTTGAGAAAATATTTTTACTTTTTTCTCATATTACTTTATAACAAGGGTGCCACTGATGCAAAATACGCCCGTCTATGTGTGACTCTTACCTTGGCCACAGGGACCTGAAATTTGTGTGTGGCACTCCACCTTACAATGGTCAACATTTGTGCCAATTTATATTAAAATCTCTCAATACCTGTAGACGTTTTGCTCTGGACAAGAGTTTTCCACTGACCTCTAGGTGTGACCTTGACCTTTGACCTAGAGACCTGGTTCATGCTTGCAACACTACATTTCATGATGGTGAACTTTTGTATCAAGTAATACTAAAATACCTCCATGCTCTGGACATTTCATCATCTCTAGTGACCTTAACCTTGTGTAACCCTAGGGCATGTTCATTACAGATTCAAGGAGCATATGCCTTGTATACAAATTACAGAAAATTAATCAAAGAACTGATTGGAAAAAAAAAATATTCTAGCACCATCCTGTACCATGATTAAATTCCCTCCATTGGTTACTTATAAGACTGGATGGATTGATGGACAGACAAGAAAACAATACCCCTCTGCCTACCACAAGGGATAAAAAATACACCAGCTTTCTGAAGACTGACAGAATTTTTAGAACTTATTATGTAATACATGCACAGTGTTAACCTTTTTGTGTAGCAGGTCTTGCTTGTGTTGAGGCCTGCCTCTGTGATTGTTGGTCTGCAAGTGTTGCTAGAACAAAGTTACCCTCAAAGGTACTGTCACTATCAATTGTAAACACTATTGGTCTGAAAATCAGTGGATCAGAATTAACAAATAAAATGAAACAAATACAATACAACTAAAGATAGTCATACTATTAGGTAGATTTCTGAAAATCGCCAGTTAAAATATATATTCAAATCATGTCTCTTTGTGATAAGGAAGATACACGTTGAATACAGACAAAGTAATAGAATTATTAGCACATCTTAAAGACCTAAAAGATGCTATATTTAAAGTTCTTGAAAATTTGTACAAAGTTAAATATGTAAACTATCATCTAGTGTTTGTTTCATGAAAATATAATACAAAACAAAATTTTTTGCACTCTGATGTACATGCTTAAGACTTCTAAACACAGACATTGGGCAGGATGTAACTTTCATATTTAATTCTTTATAGTATTGATTAGAACCGCCAGAAACAAGGCACTAAATATACTTTGAAGACAGACTCATTCAAAATCAGTTTCAAGAACAAAAAATCCTTAAACATGCAATATATGGTAAAAAGTTCAATATCTTGTTTCTGAATTTTCTTACCTTCCTGCAGTTTCAAAATTAAGTGTAAGAGGAAGTGTTGTTGCCTCAGAAAATGCCAATATTGCCTGAAACAAATACATTTTATATTACCATCCTTTTCTTTTTATAAGCACAAAATATAAAAATGTACTGATTGAGAAGAATTTTCCAAGATATAAGTATAAGCAAAATCCAGTGACCCCTGGGGTGGCGCTAATTTTGACTCCAGGGACATGGGTACCAACAATCTTTGTAGGTGTCTTGCTGGTGATCAAGTATTCCAAGTCTGAATGGAATATCTTTAACACACTTTGAGAAATGGACATTAACACAAAAATTAACCAAGAAATTGTAAGCTGAAAAAGGGTCATAACTTTGCAAAAATAAATTTGAGGGTTATCTGCCCTTGATAGTGAACATGTATTCTTAATTTGAAGTAAATAGCTTTCTGAGAAATGGACCTAAACAACACCGATGAGAGGGTTATGAAAAGTGGAACTAAAAATCATGTTTCAGTGGTATATATTTAGAGACAATAAAAATAAATAATTAAGTCATCATACTCTGAGTTCTTTGAGACAGAATGTGACCTCTGTATCCACCCCTATCTGACAGTTATCAAACTCATCTGGTTCCAGGCTAAGATTGGTATGCATCACTTTGTTAGGGTCTGAAAAAGAACACAGCAACTGTAAGAAAAACAGCACACAGGGAATTATTACTCTCCTAATTTTATTTTAAGTTTGGTAGATGGCAGGCTATTTTAACCATCTGAATATCAAATATGCTGTTTAATCAATTACAGAAACAGTCTTGTAATTTTGAGTTTGTAATAAGTAAGGAAGTTTATAATTTCTATTAAGTATTGCCTTGGCTTTTGTTGGAAGCCATTAAACTGTCGTAACCTCCTGTGACTACATCTGCAAATAAGTATTTCTTGAACAATCAGTCACAACATTTGATTAAATCTTACAAAAGCAATTCTACTGTGAAACAGAGTAGAAATAACCCTCTATTATTTTCAGTTCGCTAAGTACTGTACCTGGCTCATCATCTACATAATTTTTCAGCACTATTTTCTCTGGGTTCACAATAAGAGTTACCTCCTCTTGGTTGTTCTGAAAATTCATCACAGCATCACAGAGCAGCCTAAAAATAAATTCTTATAATTCATTTCAATGCAAGACACTGCAGCCATTATAGTAAAAATTATCTTGTTGAAATAATTTATTAACATATGGGTTCAAAGGCAGCTGCTAGCATATGGTTAACATTGCACTATGAAGCATGAATTTAATAGTATGTTTTAAGGGATTTTTATCAACAGAATTTCACCAATCTATGTTGGCAGACCACCAAATCATATTCACTCATATCAAATTAAAGCCCCTGTCTTCTACAAAGAACTAGTATCTTTTCTGCATAAAAAACATCCACACACTCTAACCTTTGACCAGTAAATATTAACATATTTACACATGTCAACAACCTTAGTAACCCAGTAAATATTAAATAATCTTACTTTGAAGAAGCAGTCAGAGCATTTGGACACAAGTCTTTTGAAAATACAGCCTGCAAAGTCTCACACTCGATGAAGGCCAGATTATGAGTCTTCACTATACCTATAATAAGACAAATTAAAACACCAGAATAAGATAATGGTAAAATTTGTGCTAAGTACAAAAAATTACCAATAAGCCAGCTGTCTAATAAACTGTTTTACACTTATAAACTTTTTCGAAATATTAAGAGAAAACAAATAATCTCTCTTATTTACTATATTATGGGTATCTCGTTTGTACAACAACTATAATTCAAATGTTTTACAAGACACTGGAAAATGAAGTGCTTAATATTATATGTTAATAAATAAGTGATTTGACACTGGCACTGTTATTTGTCCGAGGGCAGTCGTATTGACACGAGGCCTAAGCATATGCTTGGGTGAGCTAAAATCTGATATCCAATATATTTATTCTATACCTATTTTATCTGTCCAATCATTATGCTTGATTCGTAATACTTGACAGTACATTATATATAAGAATGGTTTCATGCACCCTGACTTCAAATTACTGTTTTTAGATTTTGTTATGCATTTTACTTTTTTTTTCAAGCTGCAGTGTTGCTATATTAAATGATTCATTTCTTTGGATAAATATCAATAATTGAAAAAAAAACAAGAGCTGTCCGTAAGGCAGTCTACTTGCCTATTTGCAGCTTATTAATTTAAAGCTGCTTCTGAAATATACAGGTAACATAGTGATGTCTGAGCATTGTGGCCATGACCTTTGACCTCAAAAGTAATGGGAATCATCCTTGATATGGGGCAAGTCCTGGTGTGAGTTTTCATGTAGGAAGATGATTCAGAGGCAGGTTATGATGTGGAAACTGATTTCTTCTGTCTATCCACTGTGAACTTGACCTTTGACAGTTTGACCCTCAAATCAAAAGGGATCATCCTTAATGAAATTTAAGTCCATGAGTAAGTTTTCATAAGATAATAAAAGCAAGTTATGGTCCCCGACAGTTTACTTATTTCCAGGCATTGTGACACTGACCTTTGATCCTAAAATCATTCGGGATATCCTTGACTGGGTTGAAGTACATGCGAATTTCATGCAGGAAGATAGTAATGAGAGCAATTTATGGTCTGGAAACAATTGTATTTATGAAAAGACAGATGGATGAATGGACAGACTAAAGGACAAGCTAATTTCTGTATACCCCCCACAACTTTGTTGCAGGGGGTATTATAATATAATCATGGCTGATATATACACAGCAGTAAGTAAAGGGTTATCTAACTTCTTTGTTTAATGCCCCTGAAGACAGAAGTGAAGTCTTTAATCAGTAAGCATTGCTGGTTAGTAACATACCGGTTTATGCATGAGTTACTGCAGGCAAAACCTTTACCAAGATTACTAGGTAAACAAGAGGGCCATGATGGCCCTAGATCGCTCACCTGAGTATAACTGCTTTTAACACAAGAGCCCGATGAACCAGGTGATGCTCCCCGAATAGGTTTTGGACACAGAATAGTGTGTTCATAAAGTCTTTGCCAAATTCAGCATAAAGGTATGTTATTAGTAGTTGCTGAAAAAGGTTAAAACTGTTCAAATATGCAATGAAGAATGTAAGACAGTTACCATTTTATTCTTTATTTTTCTATCAACTCAGACAGTGTCAGTCCTATCCAGACAGTGTCATGGTCACTGAAGTAGGCTGGTGACAGGTAAACCAGAGGTTTTTGGTACCTCTTGTAGTTTCAGAGTTATGTCCCAGACAAAGTTCAAAGTGTCAAAATGAACAAAGGGCAATAACTAAAAAATTAGGCAATGCAAAGTTATGGTTCTTATGCACTGCACTTCTACTCAATAAGATATATCTACCTACAAAGTTTCTTGTTGATACTTCTTGTAGTTTCAGAGTTATGTCCCGGACAAGAAAATGCAGACGGACGGTCTGACATACGGACGGACAAAGCGGCAACTGTATGCTCTCCCTTTTGGGAGCATAAAAATTGTTATGGACTTGATTAATTGACCCCAGATGACCCATATTCCAAGATGAGCTAGAAATTATCAAAAACAACTTTTCTGACAAAAGTCTATGATATTTGGACTGAAAATGTTGCCTCTAGAGTGTTTACAAAGTTTTTACATATTTGGGCTCTGTGACCTACTAGGCTAGGTTTTGACCCCAGATGACCCATTTTCTAACCATAGCTAGAAAACATTGAAACAACCTCTCTGACAAATTTTCAGGATATATAGACTGAAAATGTTACCTCTGGAGTGTTAACAAGGTTTCTCCACATTTGGGCTCTGTGACCTAGTTTTTGACCCCAGATGACCCATATTCAAATTTGAGCTAGAAATCATGGAAACAACCTTTATGACAAAATCCAGTATATTTGAACTGAAAATGTTGCCTCTAGAGTGTTTACAAAGTTTTTCCATATTTGGGCTCTGTGACATACATGTAGTTCTTGACCCCAGATGACCCATATTCAAACTCATGCTATATGTCATGGAAACAACCTTTCTGACAAATTTTCAGGATATTTGGACAGAAAATGTAACCTCTGGCGTGTTAACAAGGTTTTTCCATATTTTGGCTCTGTGACCAAGTTTTTGACCCCAGATGACCTATATTCAAACTCATGCTATATGTCATGGAAACAACCTTTCTGACAAATTTCCAGGATATTTGGACTGAAAAAAGTAGCCTCTAGAGCATTAACAAGGTTTTTCTATTTTTCGGCTTTATTACCTAGTTTTTGACCCCAGATGACCCACATTCGAACTTGAGCTAGAAATCATTGAAACAACCTTTCTGACAAATTTCCAGGATATTTGGACTGAAAAAGTAGTTTCTGGAGTGTTTACAAGGTTTTTCCACATATGGGCTCTGTGACCTACTTTTTGATCCAAGATGACCCACATTCGAACTTGAGCTAGAAATCATCAATAAAACCTTTCTGACAAATTTACAGGCTATTTGAACTGAAAAAGTAGCCTCTAGAGTGTTAACAAGGTTTTTCCACATTTGGGCTCTGTGACCTACTTTTTGACCCCAGATGACCCATATTCGAACTTGACCTAGAAATTATTACAACAACCTTTCTGACAAATTTCCAGGTTATTTGGACTGAAAAAGTACCCTCTAGAGTGTTAACAAGGTTTTTCTATTTTTGGGCTTTGTGACTTAGTTTTTTACCCCAGATAACCCATGTTCGAACTCATCACTGGGACAAACATCCTGACTAAGTTTCATGACAATTGAGGCAAAAATGTGACCACTAGAGTTTTAACAATCTAAGTTTGGTGTTAACAATCTAAGTATGGATGGACGACAGACGACGGACATTGATCGATCCTAATAGCTCACCATGAGCCAGCTCAGGTGAGCTAAAACGGCAGAAATTTGCCTAAAATCTGGACAAGAGTTATGTAACTTGTTTGTTTAATGCCCCTGAAGTCATTAGTGAGATTTAAATAAGTAAGCATTGCTGGTTAGTAAGGTATATGCATGACAGTAACTTGCATGCAGAACTTTAACAAAGGTGTGACATCACAGATGGCAATGCCAGGGTGAGCTGAATACCTCGACTTACTTCGTTTTGTCCAGCAAATAAAAAACAATTATTCTGCACAATATAAGATATATTTGGACTCATCCAGAAAATATCACAATGGTTCCTCCAGTACAACTTTTTAGCTGTGTACTCATACAATGTAAATGTTAAACAATCATAAATAAACTTATAATAGAGCAGTTAAATACCAAACTTTCTAGCTGATCAAGCTGAACTCTGTCTGAGATGATGAATTTTCATTTGTAAAACACTAAGGTTCATACCATGTCTACAGTACAGCTGGAAAACCAGTCTGGAATCTTTCATATTCAGTCTGATCATGCATCTTTCTACAGTTTTCTCCATGGTGGGCAAGGACCGAAACACTGTTAAAATGGACTGAAATGAAATGTTCCATGTGCTTAACAAATTTAATATAAATTTAGGTCAGAAATTCAACAAACTTCACCATCATAATTCAAAGTCTACTCTAAAAATTGTACATTTAAGCTAAAAATTTTAAAATAAGTAAAAGTCATGTTTAAACTTCTGACACTGAACCTAAAAGCTAACCTTCATGGCAATTTTACAGCGCAGTGTGTCATCACTGTCCTGTGAGGAGACCTCATCTGCCCCATCATCATAATGCTGGAAGAAGCTTGGTGCAAACAGAAAGCAAGCGTATGCTGACCTTGATGAGTTCACAGTTCTCAGAGCTAGCTGTATAAAAAAGTATGTCAGCTCATATAATTGTTTCCTTCCCATTGCAAAAATCATTCATTTCAAAAATGATTTTTGGTTTAATAAGAGACATAATTGTTATGTGCAATATATTTCACTACTTAAAATACAGGACATTTAAAACAATTTTATTATGCTCATGTTGGTTTAAAAAGATCTTATAGTAAATTTCCAATTACCTGAAATTATCTCTTTTACAATGTATTTTGATACAGCTAATAATCAATACAATACTTACACCGTGGTCAAGGGGTTCAATATATAACTCATCTCCAATCTTCGATAAGGAATGAATGGCTCTTCCAAAAACTGAATCAAAACATAAAACTGTAAAATATAAATATATGGAAAATAAACTGTCCTTCATAGAAATGACTCTTTTATCAAAATTTCTTGATGTTCAGATTTTAAAAATTGAATTAAAGGTCGAAGCTGAGTTATAACAATTTTAACTTTTTAAACAACTGTAATCAAATGGGAAACA
Organism: Cyclina sinensis; assembly: GCA_012932295.1. NCBI lineage: Eukaryota > Metazoa > Mollusca > Bivalvia > Venerida > Veneridae > Cyclina > Cyclina sinensis. Next base: position 13,355,784 of record JAAONU010000019.1, read on the forward strand.
AATTTTTGCAACTTTAATAAGGCACATGTTGACAGCTTCCTGGGCTTAAATCACTGGCACTTGATCAGCAATGTTTGAAATATAGTGGTCTGATACTATGAATGCTGTAGCTATAATAATAAATAAACATGGTATACCAGGTCAAAACACCCATCACCTTTAAGCGTTTTATCATTTAAACAACCAAGATGTCGATGTGATTTTAGTTGATTTCAATATAAAATCAGGTTTTATTAGGCTTATTTTATGGCCGATACTGGGTCATATTCCCAATTGAAAATAGTATCTTTTTTCCAAAAAAAACAGAAAAAAATCCCAATTGAAACTTCAAAAGTCAAAAAAATAAAAATAACTAAAATCTATGAAAACAAGAGATCTTTCTGTGAAATAGACTTGTATGGATTGAAAGTTTCTATCAAAGACAATAATTGTTAGTGTTCAATTAAAACATGCAAAACTGAAGTCATGCATTTTTCCCAATTTTTAGCAAAACATAGCTGAAATTCCCAATCCCAAGGGTATGGGTCATGTTCCCATAATACTGAAAAAAAAAACCCTGAAAATATTTTTTAGTTAGTCACATTAGAACAATTATTAGAACGTGTTTCTGATGCAGAAATCTGGCGTTTTCTTTCGGTGGGTATTTTACTGAAATCCTATTATCTATCAACTACCAGTTTCAGCTACCGTTGACTGTTAATTTTCTTAGCAATTATTTGATAAGCTGAATAAGGCCATTATTTTTATATTTTTCGGTTTACTGACCCGCCGACCCTGTATTTTGGAAAATGAAAGAAAAAAAAAAATTTTTTCAGGAAAAAAAAATTCTGAACGCCGATTTTACGGAAAATGTACCGTATGAACGGCTCATTTTCCTTGGTTTCTTCACAGTAAAGACTGAATACATTATTAAAATATTCATATATACAGTATTCAGGAATAAATAGAAATAAGAAGACTTTCCAATGTTTTTTTTGTTTTTTTTTCAAGATTTTTTTTTTTCCCTCCTCCTACCCTACCTTTTTTTGAAAAAAATCAGTAAACCAAAATATAAAAAAAAAATGGCCTAAGAGAGGTGTGTCAATTGTCTGCTTGCAAGCCAATGCTCCTGCCTTGTGCCTTGTGTCACTACTATTTGGCTATAATTTATGCCTTAAATGACTCAACTTGCTCCTGATATGCACCATATATATATATATATATATATATATATATATATATATATATATATATATATATATATATATATATATATACGTTAGTACCCTTTCAAGAAGAAAATAATAGCTCACGTTTGTATCTTACAAAAATACATTTGCTTTCCTTCTTATTTTCAATATTAATATAGTTTGATGTATCTTGTAATACGGAAAATGAAATTATTATGACACTTATATAATTGTACCCTTTAAGTCAGATTTTTAAAGATAGATACATGTACCTTTTAAAAGCAGTTTTTCGTAAAATTTTGATAAAACAAAAAGAATTAATCTACCCGAGGATATCACAAGATCTTTATTTGACAGTGTAACAAACATGATTAAGGAACTAAAATGGTCAACATTAGAAAAAAGGTGAAACCATGCCAGCCTGGTCGTGCTACACAAAATAAAAAACAAACAAGTCAATGTCGATCACAATCATCTTACAAACACAAGAAACAACAAATTCCTCATCCCGCAATCAAAAACACAACATCACATGTCTCATCTGGCTAAGCGGACTCGCCCAATCCTAGGCGACAGGGCACTTCTTATGGCTCATTTGTCCAACAGTTCACAGAGTTTAAGGCAAAAATAATAAAAATATGATAAAATATGACAACTAAATTCATACCTGATCCTGTAATCCAAGAAAACACACAAATACATAAAGTATAAAACTGACACTTATTTCGTACCTGATTAATCCACTATTTTATTCAAAATTTGGTAATCTGAATACTCGGTGTTCTAGGTTAATAGATAACCAGGACAGGGTAAAAACCATGCCGAACCGAGTCAGCTTAACCAGATGCAGATCAAAGTGAGACGAAGAAGGTAAACAAATATAAAATATCAGCCTATAAAATGGGTTCACCTTCGGAGGCGAAATAGTGAGACTACCTAACTGTGCCAGCTTTTATCAGTGGACTGAACAAGTCCTATAGATTTTAAACATTCATAATAAATGATCAAGTAAGATCTATAGTAAAATCTTGTTTTCTTTGTTACCATCTTTTATAATTTTAATGTTCCTGACACGCACCTGCCTCAGGGCCGGACCCAGAAATTTCTGACTGGGGGGGGGGGGGGGGGGGGGGGTGGGGGCTTCGGGGAAGGTACGGAAGCAGGGCATTCCTCAGGCCGTTTTAGCGCCCCGACAGCGGGGCGCTTGATTTTCATGATCCAAGTTACCGGGGCACTTGAATTTAGGCTTGCACGTTGATTTTAGAGGCGGGGCGCTTGAATTTTTAGAGCAGCAGACGACTGCGTATCACTGAATTGTTACTTAATATACACAGCAGCCGTCGATCAATAAATCCCGTGTAATGAAAGGATGTATGGATAAACATGTGACTGCTAATAATGGGCTATATTTTGAAGAAGTAATTTAAATAAATATGTTTTATGATCACGTGGCATTAATTGCTCTTGATTGAAAATCGGTTGTTTGAGCTATTGTAAGTTATATAGTCCGATGCTGGGGACAATTATTCTCGGACAACCAACTGTAAACAAAAATTTTGCCCTGGACAACCCTTACTTTGACAGTCAGAAATATAGGTCAACTGTCCAAAAACACAGCCCACTCTAATAAACAGTCGATTTCAAACCATGTTGAAGTTAATTCTGACATTCCATAGGCACCATGTAAGTGAAAATATCTCGGATAGTCCGTTTGTCACCTGTTTTCGCGACCCCGCCGTATTGTTACTCTCTGTTCAGAGAAAACTGCATCCTGGAGACACAGCAACCTTACAAAATTTAATTTACTGATTAAGATGAATGGTCAAGATTTGATCATTTGTACCAGTTATTTTTCTTTGTCATTAAGAAAGTTTCTTTTCCTCTTGAAAATTGCTGTCATTTATTGCCTTCAGAAGATGTACACAGTTCAACTTCAACTTATTACAGCTAAAAGTCCATACTAACTATACTAGGCAGTTTCTGTTGAAAGTTTTCATAAGACCATAAAGGTTTCCTTCCTTCTAAATACATGTATCTGTATATTTTTTGTTTCTTTTTTTTAAATATGATTACAGAAAAAAACTATTTATTTATAATTCTCACTCAAAAACTGATTTTGGGACAACTCTGTTTTGCCATGGTCAGTTGTCCCAAACTCATACTCAGAAAAATTTGTAGACCCTTTGATTTTATTATTATGCACCTATTTATGATTGTTTATTTAAAAGATGGTGAAAGATATTAAAAATATGTTAATACTGAACACCTTTTGTTTGTTTAAACTCCAATTAAACTTACCCCAAAATGATTCATTTCATTGCAAGGATTAAAAAAATTTCAACATGCGGGAGGGGGATCACCCCCCCTCCCGCACCCTCCCCCTCACAGTTGCGCTTGGAAAATTCTCTGGGGAAGGCCCTGGGAAGGGGGTGACCCCCTTCAGTAGGGGGAGGTTTGCAGGGCCTCCCCCAAGAAAATTTTCTAAACAGGTGGAGTAAATGGCTCATTTTGGGCATAAAAATATAATGAAATTTGTGTGAGAATTCAAAAGAAATATACTGATATTCTTTGAAATGTTCAACTAAAGCAAAAAACATACGACAAGTTTTAACTTTTTTTATTTTATATTTATAAAGTCCTCTGAAACAATAATTTATCAATAAATTAATTTTCATAACAAATAACAACGTCATCACATTATCCAATCTCCTCGCAGTGATCTCCCCTTCATTCTCTGGAAAGATCTCTGCAGATACGGGTTAACCTTGCTGGATTTCAGCTATACATGTATAAACATGTATGAACTTTTTTTAAGAATTTATTTTTTTCTCTGTGTAGTTTAGTAACAATTGAAATTGCATCGATTAAGTATGCCTGTGTGTAATGAAATTTTAAAAAATGAAACTTGAAAAAAAGTTTAAAATTTTGTTTTTTTACTTTCGACCATCATCACGTGACATGACTGTCGGCTGAAAGTATGGAAGGAAAGTAACCGCTGTGTGGAGTTTGCACCATTCGGAACACCTCCGGCGACTTCAATAGGTCTTTATACGAAGTTGTCGGAAAAGGCCGAGTTGTTACGATTGGAGTTTGCACAATATCATCAGGCAACTGATCATGGCCAGCAGACGCTCATTTAACAACTTTATCAAATATGTCAAGTATACTAGACGCTTGAAAACTATACATCACGATCAGTCTGGAGAACTTTCTGATAATCTGTGCCACCGAATAAACAGTATATTGTGTAATATACACGGCTATAAAGTTGCGAACTCGTTATCAGTTGTTACGCAATATTGCATAACCATTGCAAATTGAAAGGTTGACTGTGTTTCTGTTACGAGGTGAAAAGAGCTGAAAAAAATGCTTAAGAGTCTTAAAAAATGAGCCCTTTTATTTTTTTAACAAACGGGCCAGCTGGGGGGGGGGGCTTGGGCCCCATAAGCCCCCCGGTAAATCCGGGCTTGTGCCTAGTATAGTCAGTATTGCCTTTTGGCAGTAATAAGTTGCAGTATGACATCGCGAATATGTATGACGGTATGAATTTACCTCTTATATTATTTCCAGGAATGATGCACTTCATATTTTCCGAACACAAACTTTTATTTGTACAAAACTAAAAGACTTTCTTCTTATCATAAAGAAGTCTTTGAAGAATTTCAGTAACAATCCGTAATCATAACAATTTGCAGCCGCGCCATACCGCATCATGAACGATGTGTATATAACAGGATTTTTGATTAGACGACAATTTCGCATTATCGAATCAAAACAAAGTTAATATCGACGTACTTTGGGCTTACTCACCGGAAGCGGAAGCTGTAAATACACAAATTTCAGAATGGTAATTTTCCTGTTATTCATTTATTTTATCTGTTTCTTGTCATTATTTACTCTTATTAAGTATGATGAAATTTAGGAGGAGCATCATAGAGAATCGAAGCTATAACGGGACAGTAACAAATGTCGCTCAGCAAACAAATATTAGCGTGTATTTAGAGCTTGATGGGGGTGTGTCATTTACTTGTTCTGTCATCAATGAGCCTCAATTTAATCAAAGCACATTCAGTTTACATTTTGGAGTGATTTGTTATTGTCTTCTCAGTCCTTCCATATTGATTCTCTGTACATAAACATACATCCTTTACAAACCCTTGCAACAATGAACATGACTATCCCACTATGTAAATAAAACTGGGCACCTGAGGATACCTCTGCATTAGTTGTCAGTAGCAGTGCCAACATCTAGCTGGGCTCCTTTCATTTTTATCATCAGTTAGTCAGAACTATTATTAAAGCATTTGTTTTGTTGATTTTGATTTTAGAATGTTATTGCTGAAGGATATGTTTTTAATCTGCAACTAGCCTCCTTCTTTGCCTAAATTCCCTCTTTCGTTTTTATCTTCGCACTTTATATACTTCACTCTTTTAACTTTTATTTACCTCCTTAGTGCACAAACCTGGCTAAATATTCAGTTGGTTGAATGTGGCCAGTACTGGTAGAAGAAGAAGAACTAAAATTTGCTTTTTATTAATTGACACATAGTTTAACGACCCTGTTTTTGCACACACACGCATGCACACACACACACACAAGAGAAGACTAAAGTAATGCTTACAAATTTTAGGGGAACTCTGATATTAAGCTCAAATTTCCTGATAAATGGCAAGGGAAATTTGACTTGTATAATTTGTATAAGTATCACAATGAGTTATTTTGTCATAATCCTCATGGACATTTTTTTTGCATGATACATTGTATTAGACATCACTTTTAGTTTTTTTATTGCTGTATTTTCTGTCTTTCATTGAAAGGATGATGTGTCTGACAAGTCAATTAAAAGTGTCTAGTTTTGAAGCCAAAAATCAAGTTTTGTCATTCCGAAAGTATCACATGTCTGGGAAGGGTATAAAATATGCAACTGTTTGCCAGTATTGGTGTAGTGTATAAAATCTTTAAACTTTTCTTTTTCCCATAGTACACTTGATGTTTTCGTTTTCTTCTGACTCAGATTACTAGTGTGCTTATTGATATAGGGTTTACTGCATCACATGATTGTCAAGCAAATTGTAATTGCTCAGTCTTTTACCAAAAGGACATTTTGTCCTTCAGGCTTGTCATCTGCAGCACAATGGAAATGCCAGTTTCTAGATTAAAGATTGACAGCAGTATTGCAGTAATATGTAATTTTGTAGCAACTCTGTGTTTCGATAGTAATTTTTTAAAAGAATTTCACATTTAAGAATGCCTTGTTTTTATACAGAACATCAGTTTTACTTCTTTTTTCCCCGAACAGTTGGTTTTAGTGTTGGGAGACTTACACATTCCACACAGATGCAGTGGTGTCCCCAAAAAGTTCAAGAAACTACTAGTTCCTGGCAAGATACAGCACATTTTGTGTACTGGAAACTTGTGTACAAAGGAAACATTTGATTACCTTAAAACTCTCGCTAGTGATGTCCATGTTGTGAGAGGGGATTTCGAAGAGGTTAGAACATATAAGTTTGCTTTTATTGAACACAAATCTTTGCTACACCTGTCAACCACACTCTTATTTTGATGAAATGATACAAAGTTTTAAAGTTCATCTACCTGAATCAGGAGTAGGGAAAATAGTCAGCAAGTATTTTAAAGTTAATGTTTTGAATTTTAAAAAAGAATACCAGGCACTTTAAGGATATCCCCCAAAAATATTAAAAACATTTTAGTTTTGTAACATTCGATGGTTACTTAACACATAATGATAGAATATGAAATACCCCATGATTTTGTTTGATCTGAATTCTGTTCTGCTCTTTAATAAAAATGTAGGCATCCTGTCTAGATTTAAGTTTTTTTCTAGTGTAAGTGACTCATACTGTGTTACCATGTTTGGCGTTTCTCAAGTTTCCATACATTTTATAAGTCCTGTCCTTACACAATGGATAACTTGTACCTGTAACTGTCATATTTGTTTATTTTCAAGAACTTGAACTACCCAGAACAGAAAGTTGTCACAGTAGGTCAATTTAGGATTGGTATGTGTCATGGACATCAGGTTGTACCCTGGGGAGATACGGAAAGCCTTGCAATGGTTCAGCGTCAGCTTGATGTGGATATTCTCATATCAGGTCACACTCACAGATTTGAAGCATTCGAGCATGAGAACAAATTCTACATAAATCCAGGGTCAGCAACAGGAGCTTATAATGCTTTAGATAGGTAATGCCGGAGAAAATATCTTGACATATTTTCTTGTTCTGTCTTAGTCTGCATGTAAAATCTAGATTTGAAATTTATGCAGAGTTTCTTTAATATTTTTGAACACATTGCATTGTAAATGTTCAGTTTTCAGTGAATGAAGTTGGGCAGTGAGGTATTAAACAGTATTTCAGTTTTTATGCCCCGGGAGGGAGCATGTTATTTTTTGGTCTGTCTGTCTGTTTGTTTGTTTGTTTTGTTCACAAAACTTTTACCTTGACCATAACACGGAAGTCCTTTCACCTACAGTATCCAAAATTCACAGGTGCATGCACCTTGATGAGCTCTACCCACTAGACCTACTTAGAGGTGACAGGGTCAAAGGTCATGGCCTAAACTGAAACATAGAAAATAAATGGCATTACATGTATGTGGGCATATTAAGCGTTTGCATTTATATTCTTTTTTTCAGATATGTGCTTAATTAAAAATTTCAGTAATTAAATACATTTTCTGCAGTTTCTCAATAGATATATTTCCTGTCAAAATCAGTATTGCAAGTTCTGGTTTTTGTGAGAAATTCAGCTTTACTAATGGTTGTATGAAAGCACACTGATATTTGTATTTTCCATATCAGTTTTCCATTTAGGAGACTGGACAATTTTAGAGATTAGTGTTCAGTATTTTACATTGAGTGAGAAACAAAAATTCTGTCAACACATACGTTAACACTCCCAGTTGATTGCTTCCTGGATTCAAGTCAGCTGTAGTCACTGGAAGTATAGATCATTGAAACTTGAGAACGGTGCCATTGTTGGCTTTCAAACCAGCAGCTCTTGATTGGGAATCCTGTGCTGTATCCCTTGACCACTAACTCCCACTTTTAATTTACTAGTAACCTATTTATGCCTAATGGATAATGCCATCCTTGTCAGTTGGATGAGTTCATTTTCAATTAAAGGGTTTCTGGTATAAATTTTCAGTTTTAGTCTACATGTATTTAGGGAAGAAAGTCCTTTATACAAACAGTGTAGACCCTGATGAGACGCAGCATATTACGGGCATCTGATCTGGGTCTGCACTGTTACCCTGTGTCTGGTTTTGTAGAAACTAGGCATTAATGGATTAACAGACATAAAAACAAAAGAACATTAACAGTATTGCATATTTAAATGTTATATTTTGTCTTGTTTCAGTGATGTTGTTGCATCTTTTGTGATTCTGGATATTCAACAGTCCACAGTTGTCGCATATGTGTATAAACTGATAAATGATGATGTGAAAGTGGAAAGGATAGAATACAAGAAAAACTAGAGACACCCAAATAACAGACAGGAGATTTTGATAGTTCTTTGTAATACTAGTAAATAATTAAGTCAGAGAATTTAAGATTTTAAAGATAGTGTGTAAAATACAAACTGTGTAAAATACAGACTGTTGAATTTGTTTTGACAACAGATATATTTTATATAAAAAAACAGTGAAAAAGTACCACAAGAAAATAAATAGTAAATATCACTAAACAAAAGATAAGGCATTGTCACCTAGAGAGAAAAGTCTTACTTGGTCAATGTAATATTGTTTATTTGTAACATTTCAGAATAATTCTGTTCATCACAACGCTAAATATATGTAGAATCATGTGCAATATTTAATAAAAACAATTGTATACAAAAAATTGCTTTTTACAGAAGAAAGGTACCTCTGTGTTATTCACTATGGACCAAACTTTGTGTTACCTTGTCATTAAATGAAAATTTCAGTCATTATTGAAACAAGTGACTGAATTTACAAGTGTATGCAGTGTTTCTTTGAGAATTGTTTGTTTACAGACAAAATAAATGCTACTCAGAATGACTTTGCTCTACTGAATGTATGTGTCAGTTGTTCAGCCTGTGAATTTTATAAGACAAACATGTGACTTTAGTTGCAAAATTAACAAATTTCAAAGCCATTTATTTAAATGAAAAAAAAAGGTAGTCCCTTTTATTCAGAACTTCCTTTTGTTCTTTTAATGTCATATTGTTTCATGTGTAATATGGAATACTTTCATACATGTACTTTGTCTTGTTAAGAAAATATTGTGAATAAAATATGATTATGTTATAGTTTCATTCTTTTAAGAGAAAGAAGTTTTTTTTAGGATCCTTAAAACTGAATGCATATAAAGCTTAGAACATGAAGATGTATAATTGATTAAAAGTAATAGATAGTTTCAGTTTCCTGTTGGTGAAAGTTTTCAGGTCACCTGAGCACAATGCTTCATGTTCACCTGTGAGTCATCCCTTGTAAGCCATTTGGTCAAAGTTGGTGAAACTAGGCAGTGATGTCCTAGCATGAAGGTCTACCAAAGCCGGCCCGACTAGATCAATCAGATTGTCAATCCTGTGGTTCCAGGTTTGATCCCCGTTAGGGCCGGCAAAATTTCTCCGTGATAATTGATCTCAGACAATGCGTCTATAGGTCATTAGTCCCTCACCTCTGAAGCAAGTGAGGAAGTAGTCAGTCATTTGTGGAGAAATTGGTTAGTAAACTGGTTGGATACCCAGGAACACTTGTTACGTGGACTGACTGCTGGGATATGACTATAGCTGTTAAAACTTGCGTTAAACCCCAATAGACCAAACCAAACTGAAGCTCTACAAAAGTTATTTGAAAAAAGACTTCCATTCCATGCAGAATTCTGTTGCTATTGCAACAAGAAGGAAAAGTTTTAAAAATCTTTGTGTCAGAAACATGGTACTCTTCCATATTTGTTCAAATTATGACCCAGGGGGTCACTAGTGGCCCTACCTGAGGGGTTACATTTTTTACACAGATATATTTCAAGGTCTTAAAATCCTTGAAACCTCAGTTTCTTCAAACTTGACCCCTTGGGTTATTTTTGGCAGCACCACGGGGTCAGACATTTTACATATACTTACGTAGGCAAACTCATAGCATTTTGTCATCCCCTCTTTTTATTTTGATAATAAATCCATTTCATGTTATTTGTCTTTTTTAGCAGTTAAACTCAAGTTGGTGCTGTTGGACCGTCATGACCCTTTTGTTTATTATAGTGTAATCCCTACTGAAAGGGCCAGCCTCCCAGGGTAATGAGACTACTCGACTATTGTAACATTTACTCTCCAATTCCATACCCTATATGCCAGGCAGACAGGCATTTGGTAACCATTGTTAACTAGCTGGCAGCTCACCAACTGCCCTCATCAGAACAAGCCAGACATGACTCAAACCTTCGACTGATGCTATAACTACTAGGACAGGGAGATTGGCAGCACATTATTGATTTTGGTCATGGATTTGAGCCCAACTATCACCTAGACTGATTATTGAGTCCAGATACAACCCATACTGATGATCATTCATTATGTCTCCCCCCAGAAATGGGGGAGACATATTGTTTTTCCCCCAGTTGTCTGTCCATCCGTCTGTCTGTCTGTCACAAAATCGTGTCCGCTCTGTATCTTCCAAAGCCCTTGAAGGATTTTTATGAAACTTGGGTCAGATGTTCACCTCATCAAGGCAATGTGCAGAACCCACTTTGCGGGTGTGGTGTCTCAAGGTCAAGGTCACACTTGGAGGTTAAATGTCAAATGCCACAAAATCGTGTCCACTCTGTATCTTTCAAAGCCCTTGAAGGACTTTTATGAAACTTGGGTCAGATGTTCACCTCATCAAGGCGACGTGCAGAACCCACTTTGTGGGTGTGGTGTCTCAAGGTCAAGGTCACACTTGGAGGTTAAATGTCAAATGCCACAAAATCGTGTCCGCTCTGTATCTTCAAAAGCCCTTGAAGGATTTTTATGAAACTTGGGTCAGATGTTCACCTCATCAAGGCAACATGCAGAACCCACTTTGCGGGTGTGGTGTCTCAAGGTCAAGGTCACACTTGGAGGTTAAATGTCAAATGCCACAAAATCGTGTCCGCTCTGTATCTTCAAAAGCCCTTGAAGGATTTTTATGAAACTTAGGTCAGATGTTCACCTCATCAAGTTGACGTGCAGAACCCACTTTGCGGGTGTGGTGTCTCAAGGTCAAGGTCACACTTGGAGGTCGAATGTCAAATTTTACAATCGTCTGACTCAATACTACCTGCATCAACTGGCTGGGGGGAGGCATATGTTTTTGTTCAATCAAAAACCCATTTCTAGTTGTTTATAGTGAAGTCTGGTTATTAGCATTATACATTTATAAAGAAGCCCTTATTTCTTATGCTGGAAAACGTTCTCATACTGTCAATATTTTACTGAATATTTTACTGAAATACCTTTCCAAGGGAAACCATCTGACAATATTTCTCTGGGACACCTTTTTTAAGGGGAATCCATCTCTCAGCATTTTACTGAGACACCTTCACAGGGGAATCCATCTGTCAGTATTTTACTGAGACACCTTCACAGTGGAATCCATGTATCAATATTTTACTGAATTATTAAATATCCTTCAACCAGTACTTTTCCTTATTTTTGTATTCACTTGTGCTTTGCAAAATCACTTCTTATATTCATTCTGTGATGAACTGGATTATGGAAATATGAGATCAAAACTGATTATTGTTTTCACATAAACATACACTTAATGATTTGATAATACTCTATGTCATCATACCATTCTTCAGCAGCCCAGCATGAAACGATTCTGTCAGTTCTTGAAAGTTGAAGTTATATTTTTCCCATTGATAACATGATAACAGTTCAAGTGTTTTTCTGGATCAAAGTGTAGGATTAATAATGAATTCAATATTAATTAACCAGATGAAGGCTATGTGAGGTCATACTTGTGGCTTTAAAGACCAGCAATGATGAAACCAATCACTTAAACTTGTTCCTCAGTATTTGTTATAAATAAAAGATGCGTTTATGTATGATATTGAAATAGTTTATTTAAATATACTAGCAAAATAATTCACAACAAAAAAGTCTATTACTATCACAGAATACATTCATACTTAAAGAAATGCAAGTACTTCCATATTAATAGAACATACATGTAAAATTAAATTTGATAGTATTAATTCTATTTATTCAAACCAAATGAAGAACTGATAATATAGTCTTTGACATACACCTAGAGGTTATGATAACTTAAATGTTCCAGGGTGCATAAACTTGAAATAATGTATGGCTGTTTTGCACAAAAACTTGTTTTGAACAAAAAAAGGAAAGCTTTGTTACATGGAAACCAATCTCGACAACAGTTCTGAAAAGTGATAAAAATGAAGGATGAATAAATCCAATATATCTCATTTTTTTTAAAGCTATCAAATTCATGAATATGTTTGTTCTTCACTAACACAGAATACAATGTTTCATGAAAAAGGACACAAAAATAGAAATATATAACTATCACAGCAAAAGCTTTGAAAGAAACAGTCCCCGGAAACAGTGAAACCACTGTTGCTTGTGCCAGTTTGAAGCAGACGAACAAATTGGCACCCAGCAGAATACAAAGGTTCTTCAATCAGGATCATGTAGCACAAAAAGATTCTGAGAAAAAGCTTTGGCTGACAAATCAACGAAAATCTGTACCTCAAAATACTAACAGGCATATTTAAGTGATAAGGTAAATTAATTCTTTTGCAGACTAAACTTGCCTAGTGTATTCATTATTTTTTGTTCACACATGATCTATATCAATATGACTAAAGTACACAATCTACCTAAGCAAAGTCCTCATAGCTTAACAGTATTGAGGATATGATTTTAATCAACTGGTGAGGTGTAACTGTTTGCACACTTACTCAATGTGACCTTTCCCTTGTATTAATCCTTTATAAATAAGCAAGCTGATACAACTTGTAATTCGAAGTCATGCTATTTAGCTACACTGAACTGCTAGTAGTGATCAAATTTTGTCAAAGAAAATCTAATTGCATTTTTTTTACATGCTGACTCACCTCACAATATACTTATCTTTAAGCATCTGATTTTCTCAGCCAGTACAACCTTGACACAGATACACACAAATTTATATACTAGCTAAACCAATGGAATGAAATAAAGGAACATTTAAAATATAGATGAGACATGTCTGAAACATAAACATGATGTTGCTGCTTGTATCAAATTACATAAATCCCTAGAGTACAACATTATAATAACAATCAAAACAAATGAAAACAAGAATGCATGGAAAAATCAATTAAAAATGTCAATTAAGTGAATAATTCAAATACTAAAATACTAAATGAACAATACTATCAAGTGTAAAATTCTTGCAGAATTCACACTGAATATTTTGAGTTTAACTAAAATTCTCCCAATACTAATACTAATGCTTAACTAAGTTAACCATAACAATCATCAAATTTTCTTTTAAAATCACAGTTTTAGAGAACTTTAAAAAAAACAGGTATAAAGCATAAAGAAAATGTTTCTACCGAAGCACAGAATGAATGCTAACATGAATAAATGCATTCTTTATAACAAGACTATATATTCATTAATTCTAAAGTATTTTTAATACTCAATTTTATCTAGATCTTTATTCACCCTCCTGTCATCATCATCATCATCATTATCATCATCAAAAAATGAGTCCTGCCTTTTCAGTATGTTCTTTCCATCCTCAGTTTTGATCTTTTCCTCCTCCAGTTCTTGTTGTGATTCAGAGCCCATCTCCCTTTGGTTTGGCTTCCTCCTCTGTGTTTTGAGCTATTTTTTCATCATCAGTTATACCTGCATTATGTTCTTCAGATCTTATACTAGTATCAGCTTTTAAAGTTCCTTCTTCAGTATTACCAGATGCTTCAACTGGTTTATCATTTATAATGTCTTCTGATTTTTGTTCATTGGCTTCCGTCTCCTTTGTCCTTGTCTTCTGTGTTGTCATCAAAATGAACTTTATTATCAACTTTTGGGTTTTCTACAGAATCAGAGGCTGACTTTTCAGCATTTTCTTTTTCAGTTTCACCGTTATCATTTTCCAATTTTACATCCTTTTTTTCACCAGGCTTTTGCATCATCTGTTGTTTCATTTTCTACAAAAGTTCCACTTGGAATTCGGTGTACTGTAGTATCATTAATCTCTAGTTTCCATCTGAACTTGCCCTTCAGTTTTCCTTTTGTTATCCATTTCATCTATTTGATTTCTTTTACTCTGACTACTACCTCTGGCGGCTTCACTTTCACTCCTTGAGGAAGACTTACTGTTCACACTTGATCGACTACCCATCTTTCTGTTTTGTTTTGCCTTTAATGATTGATCCAGTTTCCCATTCTTCTTATCTTGGTTATTCCCCCTTCTAGTGTTTTCTAAGGAACTTTGGCTGCTGGTATCGGTTAAGTGTTTATTTTTCTTCTCTTTTCTACCGTTTTCAACTCCACTGTCACTACTTAAACTAGCATGGTCGGATTTGATACTGAGACTGGATGAATGAATAGATTCTGAAAACAGACAAAAGAACAATTGTAAATATTTAATAAGAGAAATTTAATGCAAAGAACTAAAATAAAAAACTCTCTTCATATATTTTAAAATATTTAGAAGCTCACTGTACATAGCATAATTTATTACATTTTTATCAATACAAAAACATTTCAGAACATGTATAAATAAAGAATGTACACATAATTGTAAAAAAAACCCCACACCTATTGCATCTATTTCACAGAACAAATGTATCATTTATCATCATGTTATTAGTACAAAATATCATTAAATTAATTTCAATGGCAGTTTGGCATTTACTAAACATCTTTAGGCAATGAATTCATTAAAGTATTCCTACAACTTGCAGGCCAAAAGCATAATGCAATTAATATCATATGTTTTTGTTGTTGTTGCTTTTTCACATTTTTTTTTCACTTTGTTGAATACTTTTTACCTAAAGGACAAGAGACATAATGAAGAGGTAAGAATATTAGCCAATGAAATAAAAGATGAACGGATCTTGCATATCTTTGGTGAATTTTTTAACTGGAAGATGACTTCAAAAACTATTAAAGGAATTTATTTAAGCAAGTAGTATGAAACACCAACACCAGCAGTATGAAACAATGACTTTAGGTCAAGTAATTTTTGAAGTATCTTTACAGTCATCATGTTTATTCTTCCAAAATATATCTGTAAATGATACTTGAAGAAAAAAGTTTTAACTTTCTAACCAAACATTTAGTTCAAAGGAGCACTTAAATTTGATTTCCTTCCAGAATTTATCCCTGAATGATATCTGGAGAATGCAAGTTTTATAATCAATTAAGTTTTCCCTGTAGTTTTTAAAATACATAAACATCTTACTGAAACCTTCAAATTAAAATCCTATGTAACAGACGGAGAGACCATACTTTAGAAATCAATGTAAAATTCAATAGTTTGTTATAGTTTTGAAATAATAATTTTATTTAATAGATCTGTACAAGATTATGCAACATATCAAGTGTTTTGTACATGAACTCAGTCCAGGAAATGCCTGGTGAAAAAGACCCATATTGAAAAAGTAACATGAGCTGTCTGTCAATACTTATGAAATGTTTAATATGTAAATACATCAATAGTGACATGTAATACTGATGACAATTAGAACCCCTTTTTACTTCTGTCTGGAATTGATTCTTACTGGTTAATTCAAAGGAAATGTATTGTCTGTACAGTACAACTGTATGGTTTATTCTAGAATAATTTCATATTACAGTTTACAGTAATGATAATTCAGTTCAGGACAATGATGTACCCTGAGATAGTCAAATCTTTCATACATTTTAAGCATGCATATGTATATAGTATAATCAAATAAACTAAAATTTTCTATGGATAAATGCTGCATGTATAAAATTATTTTACAGTTCAGTACCATGTATATATAAGTACCTAAGAACTTATTTCAATAGATGTACTGGAACCCCTATGCAGAAACTATGCATGCATAACCTCAGCATTTCAATTCTCAAAACTATTAAAAGCATAAATTTTCATGCATCTGAAAGCATATTTTAATTTAATAAAAAGAATATCTCTACAATCAAAATTTGATGAAATAAATTGCAATATAATTAGATTATGGCATACTTCAAAAAAACTCTTTAGACCTTTAACTATTATCAATTTTTGCTAAGATCAAAAGATCATACTGTGACTGTATTAGTTTAAGCATATCTTTGAAATACCTTTTTAAAAGGGTATAAAATATCTAAGCAGCAAACTACTTAAACATCAATTCTTATACTTCTGGAAACATTTGAGTATTTAAAGATGTAAAATCTCTCTATTTAGATAATTCGGCTTCTTTAAGTTTAAAAAAAAAATACAAGTTTTTTTTTCACTTAGGAATCCAGTTTATGTTCTCAAGGTAGAATCAAATTGAAAAAAATAATTGCATTAGAAAGAAATTATGGTGTAATACAAATGTAGTTTTTGGTACCTTCAGAAATATTTCCTAAGAACAAAAGACAAATACACTAAAAAATGTGATCCTATGAAAAATGTTAAAATCTATTGCCAAATTCTGTTTTCAGTAGTAATTAATTTTCATTAACAGTTCAAATATTATTGGAATTAATTACTTTGAAAAAAAAACCAAAATCAGACTTTACCTAATAAATATATTGGTACATATTTTAAATCCAGTGACAAAACACAAATATTTTATCAATGTTTTGTGTGCTTCATACAAAAAGAAAAGTGAATTTTAGTTAGAAAATCAATGGGGTTCTATCCACAGTGAATAAAATGCTAATGGAAAATATGTTAGTAATCAATGGAAAACAAAAAGTGGATGTTGGTTAAACATCACTATTCTTTTAACCCAGTGATCTGGTAGGTGTAATATAATTGATATCTCTTTTCATATTTTTTTTTTATATTATTTTTGCATATCTCTAAGGAACTATTTTCAATTATTGATTGTTGATATGACCAAGAGCAGGATGTTTGTACTTTTTACTATACAAGCCTGCTCAAAAGACAGTAGATAAAATTGATGATATTTTCAAAGGCATTTTTGGCTATACTGAATCATCTGAATAGAGATCTGTCTGTAATTTCAGACTAAAAAGATAAAGGTCCTAAGTTAACACTATAATGAAAAATATGTAAAACAGCCTTAGTGCATGTGCCTGTGTTTATTTAAGAGCAATAAAACCTAACCTATTGCTGCTAATTAGGAAAATCTAAGACCCTGTGAAAATTTGGTCTATAACACTACCGTGAATTGTGACGTGACTTACCTAGTTTTCTAAAGACTGATTATCATCTAATAATGGTAACAGAAATATACTTCATGATTAATATAGTCCAATACTTATATAAATTGTACAGTGTGGTGAAATCCTTTTAACTCAATGGCATGTTTAGAGGCAAAAGAAGGGCCACTTTCTTTAAATGCCAAAATGTATATGTTTTTCCCAATTGTCAGAAAAAAAATCCAGAGACAATACTAAGAAAGTACTAAATACTTTACTAATAAAGTTAAAAATATATCACATTTATCATACATTATCTTTCCTTCTAATTTTTACATGGATGTATGCTTCACTAATACCAAATGACCACTTTCATTCAAATGCTTGGGCTTCATGTCACACAGCATATACATGTTGTATATCGAAAGATAAGAACTTCACAGAATCTTTACAGAAATGTTTCAGAACTTAAATTTCATATTTTAGTAGACATAGAGTACAAAAGCATTTACAATATGTTTGGTGCAGATAAGAAGATGATACAGTTGTTTACCACTAAACCCTGGTGACAAGTGATGGAAAAACAGAGACGATATTCCTCATCAGAGAAGTGTGCAAAGCTTACAAGCAAAAGTGATCTAGAATTTATTTTCTTATTCAATAGACATGAAAATTAAGTCTGTATATTACAGTTATAAATATTATTATCTCAATTATTTCACTTTACCTTCATCTTTGTTATCTGACCCTGGATGGCCCAGCCTTGACTTTGGTCTGTCTTTACCCTCTACATGAGGAGTTCCCTCCCCTTCTAATACGGCAGGATCTTTGTCATCTATGCTTGGATGGCCCAGTCTGGATTTTGGCCTATCTTTTCCCTCCTTGTGTAGCTGAGGTGCATCATCTTCACCATTTGTTAAAGATGAGTCAGAGTGGTCTCCCTTTAGTCTTCTCTACACTCTTTGCAGACACAGCACTTGATGCCCTACTTCCTGACTTGGACCGAAGTGACCTCTGAGAACCCAAAATTGATGACCTTGCTGAACCTTTGCGACTAGGAGATGGAGATTTTTGTTGACTTCCTTTGGCTTCCTATAGATTTTTTGTCTGCAGAACCTACAGAAGCTGTCCTCTGTTTGTTGTCACTTTCAGAAGACTTGGTGTCATTCAGAGGCTCCTGTCTTTGACCTAATGATGTTTTTGGTCTCTCTGGTTGGTCTTGTTTCTCACCTTCAATGTCCTCAGCCCTAAAATCATATCAAATACTTTACAATTAGGATGCCCGTTTGTCTAATGTTCTTGACTTAGATACAGTTTTCCAAAAATAAGTAAACAAATCTGTGGTTACCAAATTTAACTCTACTGTAACTTTGTGGAAGTAAAAACACAATAGTTTCTAACAAAGACTGAATGACCAAAGCAATCTTTTCCAGAAATACAAAATGTAGTGCTACTTAAGTTTACACAGTCATGTAGAAGTCTTTACCAGAAAGAAACTTCATAACTTGCCAATATAATGGGATGTCTATTTTAGTGATTTTTTTTAACATAAGATAATACATATAAAAATACATTGATATATACTGGTAAGGCATACTCTGTGTGTGTTAGTGAACACTGTAGAGTCTATCCAGCAGGAAAAGTGCCTCCTCTTCTGGCAATTCGCTGTTATTCAAGCATGAATTCATATCTAAAACTCTTACCTTGTTTCTGACTTGGCTGGGCTTGACCTGCTTGAAGCACTTTTTGACCTTTGAGATCTTGCTGAGTAAGCTGACCTTGACCTTGACCTTCTCAGAGGGTGTACCTGTACCATAACTGCGATCTTTGGCACTGTTTATATACCGCATGTACTTAACATATTCCTGGTATCCATGATAACCTGAAATAAAATGGTAATTGCTGATTATCATGTTTGGGTAATATTCATAAAGGAAGCTGTTCTTAGATCTTGAAGATACATCAATGACACGGGTAAAGATGATGTCAAATTATATCTGAAATGATGTCCATTCCATGCACAACAGTCTTAAAGTTTTAAGCAATTAAAGTTTTTACAGCATAAAGTTAATGTTATTTTGTAACAGATTTTGTATTAAAAACAGAATTATGTAAGGTCTAGATGGTTGTCTTATTTAAGTATCACAATTCAGAATTTCTGAAGAGGATTGAAAAGTAATCAAGGGAGATCACTCATCAAAGCAAAAATCCTTTTTGTCAATTAAATCCCTTGTATCAAACTATTGCTAAAATGTGGTGTTAATGATGAAGTAGTTTTAATAGTAGACCATTTTGTTTTAAATTTTATTCTTTGTATCTGATTCCTGGAGTGATTTTGAAATAATTAATGTGATCTTAATTGATGGAATTTTACCTGTACTATGGTCTTAAAAATGAAGATCATTCTTCAGGGTTTTTTGCAGTACACTTGACATACACATCAGATACACTTTCTTTTATACAGGATCTATCAGAAGGCATCTAAAACAATGATTTTCCTATGTTCTTTGGATCTATTCAAAAGCTAACAAAGTTTAAACAATTTTGAGTGAATTCAAATAGTGAAATACATTAGAACAAAATTATACAAACATCCTAACTGCCCTTTCAGTATGATTTACTTGAGAAAAATAATGTGATACTATGTAAGACTTGATCTTATAAAATAAAAAATGAGTTTGTTCATTGCTGATATTTGTCACTGTTGAAAGTTTATTTTTTGCATTGTTACATTATGGGAGATTGCGGGGATTGTAAATTGCTCAATACAAACCTTTTTTGGCCTCCATGTCTAGAAGTTTCTTATACTGTTCTTGTTTCAGCTGTTTCATTTTGTCCATACTATAAATCCTTTCTATACTCCACATGTATATCTTCTCTCCAATACTCATGTCTGCGTACTCGCTGTGGGGGCAAGAAGAAAAAAATTCAATCAATTCAAAGAAAATTTCTTATCTAAATATTTGATCTGTCTTTGTTAAGAGCCAAGCAAATAGTCTGCATTTAATTTACTAATGATAATTCATAATGTTGCTAACAGCAGTCAAGAAAAAAAAAGAATCAGAAGGAGTGGTTTTGGCATCTTTCCCATAAGTCTGATGGGTGATATGAAAATTATGCAGACCATGATCAGACTGCACGGACGTGCAGGCTGATCTTGGTCTGCACTAGTTGCAAAGGCGGTGTCAACTGGTTTTAGCAGAGTAAGGGTTAAGCAACAGCTATAACAATGTAGATATCAATCCCCTCCCACATCCCCCCACCCAATATAAATAACAGACACACAGACACTACTGCTGAGTTAAGACAAATAATGAGATGATATATAAAATAATAAGTTAACAGAAATTGATCATAAATTAATTGAATACCAACAATAGGTCTACACATCGAAGTATATTACCTAAATTAACAACATATTTAGTTATTACATGTATATTATGGGCTGTGTCAATGTTGTCAAATTTTACAATTCCAGGTTTTTTTTAATCTAAGATAACAGATTGTTATGAAATTACTTTTGTTTACTTTTTATTGCAATCTGAATACCAGAAGGTACACTAATAGTGAAATAAACAATGCATATATAACATTTCCATAAATCATTTTAATGCCAAGGATGTCAGACTTCATAACATGCAACATGCGATTTAGTCACAAAGTTGTTGTGTGATCCACATCCATGTTCCAGTAACCTCTGAAGACTTAACTCACATTATTTCAAAGACAGCACATTATGGAAATTCAGAGAGGGCAGAACAAACTTGTGTATTCACAGGATATTCTTAATAGTTAATGATGTCAAACTTTGACATTGCTTTCTATGTGATATCAAATTGACTAGATTGTTGATTTTGTAATGTCACATCACATTTAACAAATTAAATTTTTAAAGAGTAAAAAAAAAGTATTAGAATAAATATGAGTATAAAATACCTATTTGTGAAATATTTATTAGGTGGTAATGACATTCTACTTCTTGGTCGGTCCTCATGTACCGGCAGGTCAGTGGGTGCTTGACATGTTGCATGGCGTCGTGGATTCACTGAGGTTCGAGCTGCATAAAAATCAATGGAATTGAAAATTAGCAAAAAGATTATAATTCATACTTCACCAATCTAACATTCAATTCTTCACCAGTAATTAGTAATAATCAAAGTATTCATACAAAGTTTGTATTAAAGGTGTGATTTTAAATGTAGGGAAAAGTGAAATTAGTAGGAACTGGAAATGATCCTACAATAATTTATGAAGTGAACATCCAATATTTTAGAAAAATGCTTGAATATTAAATGTATTGAATTGTGAAGGTAAGTAAAGCATTAGAAACTTGCAATGTTACATTTTAGTGATAGCTACACAATGAAATAAACACATTTGGCAGCCAAGCTATAAATTTTAATTCAAGTATTCTTTCAGCCACACACTGGTGTAAAAATAATTCATGCAAATATAGGTAAATTATATCTATTTACACTGTCCACATTGTTTGTTAACGAACACCTTTACGGACTGAAAAAAATGTATGAGCAATAATTCAGTCAGTAACAAATGATTTATAATCAATACTTCTATCATTTTGTTCTGTTTGTTTCTACTGGGTTTTTTAATGCCAGTTTCAAGCTCTGTTTGGTCATATCCAAACTTACAGGTGTTTCTGGGTATCCAACCAGTTTACTTCTATCATAAAGAAATGATTTATAATCAAGGTTATCCCCATCCATGGGTAAACCAGGCTATTTATCATATAATGTAGTTTATATGGAATGTGTACCATGGGCTCCGACCCGATGGGTTATCCCTAAAATCAGTTAAAGTTTTTATTGTTTTCCTTTTTTTGAATATGTAAAAGGGAACAAAGCAAGCAAAGAATAGTTCTAGAAGTGGGACTAACATATATCTGTTGCCAGCAATCATGCAGTTGGCCACATACAGGAACACAAGCAGGGAAAGTATATCTGGTATTGGGAGGCATTGCACAGACAAACTAGATACACTGAATCCTCCTGTTCAAATATATTCATTCTGCCTTTTTTTGCACAAACATTTAATTACTGAATACTGTATTGAGTGTATTCTGTTGTTATGCTAAATTTATAATTACAGTTTCATAACAACTTTTAAATGATTTGCATCATTCACTAAAAAAAACAACAGCATGTCTGTAAATAATACTGTTATGAGCAGAAAAACAGCATTAAATTTCCCACCAGGAATTTAAAGTTGGTGATCATAAGTAAACCGAAACTGTCATAACTTTCTCTTGTGCAGCTGATGATCTTTTTTCAAAATGAAAGTAACTGTAAATATTCATTTTGGATTATCAGCTTGTCTGCAGCCACAAACTGATCTATGAAGAAGGTCAAATGAGGAGTTTGATACCTACACCATATAAAGACAGAAAGCATATATACTGTTCGCAGAGATACAAATGCAAATAGAGAGTCAAAATAAATGATAAGCAATGAAAATAACTTATACTTCAAGATAGATGAAAGCATAAATTTCTAATTATCAAAATATAGCAATATTTAGTTATGACAGAATTTTTTAGCCTGTAAGGAAAGTACTTACTCTCATATAAGTAGGCACCTTTTGTCAAGAAAAAAGGAAATTAACAAACTGGTATACACAACTTACTATACTAACTGAATTATAAATGATAGTCAAATTTAACTGAATGTCTGAGTTAGGTAAATATGTATTGGTAGTTAAATATGGACTTCATAATAAGACACTGGCTGCTACTGGTTTCTTTGTAAGACACTAGGATGTTTAACACAAGTTTTTAGGTTAGGTAAATACTGGATGTTTAACAAGTTTCTAGGTTAGGTACTTACTGGATGTTTAGAACAAGTTTCTAGGTTAGGTACTAACTGGATGTTTAACACAAGTTTCTAAGTTAGGTACTTACTGGATGTTAAATACCTACCAACTGTTCTACATAGGTTTCTTGGTAAGACACTAAATGACTGTTTTAAACAGATAAATTCTGAGTATAAAGATTTTTGGTTTATCTCAAACTTGCTATTCACCCATTTCAACTAACACTGCTGAAGGCAATTATTTTCCCATTTACAAGTGTAGTCTATGATCTGCACTATTTGCTATTCAGTCAATACATAAATTTTCAATGGAAAACTCTCTTAACACTACAGGAATGGTACTGCTGCTGAGAATGAAAGATAGGCTAGTGCATTTTAGAAATGACGAGGGATGAATTACATTATGTAGGTTACAGAACAAACTGAACATTTGATGAAAAAATTTAAAACACCATCTAAATTATTCAGGAAATTCCTCATTTTTTTCAAATAGGTCTACAAAAATACAACACCATTTCAAGTATCCCCCTTGATTACAAAAATGTTTCATATATACATGTGTTGTTATTTCTTCATTCTTTGAACAAACTTGAAATTCTAACAAATATTGATAAATTGGACCAAGAACTTAGACAATTTACTTCACAAGCAGCTAAATTAATTTTATATTAAGCAATCACTACACTTTCTTTGCTCTGGGACATGACAGAATACAAAGAAACAAGAGGTTACAAGTTGAGTGATGAGAACAAAAATATGAAATAACTGCTACATTTTCATCTGATATCTACTACTAACATTTAATATCACATGTAAGAACAGTTTTCATTTTCTGTCCTAATCCTAGAATGAAGTATTTATCACCACATCGTTATATATAAGCCTACCTGTCTGCAAATTCAAGTAACAAAAAAAATCTATATTGAAAGGCTTATTTACTGAAAGAAATCTGGATATTTCATGAAAATGTAGCAATAACTTCAAACATGGCTAAACACAACAAATGTCTGTTTCAACAGCATTCTCAAAACCTTGATACAAAGGAGATCTCCTTTGTTTTTCTAGCTGTAACGAAGGGGTCTTTATTTTTTCAATAGGAACTGGTTTGTCTATTGGCATATCAAATACACTGGACAGGTTTATTGAGACTGAATCCGCTCTTCCATCTGTCCGTCCTAATGACAGGGCATCCAACTCGGAACTATAATCGTCACTCAAACTTAACAGGGCACCTGCATTCATAATTAGTACATTTTCTTGCCATACATTCATAACAAAATAAGGGACTCCATACAAAGAAAAGATCATAATTACAAAAGCAATGCATTTTAACTATCAGTGTCTTCCGATAAAATCTGTGCTTTCAATAATTACCTGTCCTCCTGCTTATTATTAATCTTTTAACTTAGTATTAATATATTCAGTTATTTTCAGTGTCTGTACATTTGTACTTAAAATCAGTGTTTAAACCCAATACTTCTTAATATAAATGTCTCCATAAATGGTAATGCCTTCCAAAAATTATCATAGCTGCAACTAAAAAGTGTTTTCCACCAAAGATATTGCTGTCAAGGGATCTGTGTGAAAACTATTGTAACTACATATAAGATAAGGAGACACAACAGTTTTGCAGTGACTCCTTGAAAGGGCTCAACTAATTTGTGTGTCTGTATTACTAATGTTAACTCACTTAAATTAAGTGCTTTAACTTTCTACCATTTGAATAATTACATATGATAATCATCATTGTTCCCAATTTTTCACAATTGCTTCAGAGTTGTTTTGAGACAAGTAAGTGAATAATACTTGAATCACATTTAGACTAAAAAGGGCACAAATCTAATCAATGTGAAATTCTTTGGATTTCACCAGTAAGAAGGAGGGTAAATTATGTTTTGTCTCTTTGTTTTTCATGAATATAATGAGAATAATAACCTATATATTATAGCCTTATGGAGACCTGATCTGGACATAATATATATAGTAGCACATTACACACAAGACATACTAGAATGTAGCCTTTCAAATCAAATTGCTTGAATTAATCATAGTCAACACATCCAAAAAAATAGTGAGGCACAGTGCAAGGACAGACAGACAGACAGACATACAAATAACATTGTTTTTGCTTTCAATGTCCGTAATGTGCAAACTATAAATTGCTGTGAAGGGAAACCATTTTCAATATATATTCTTTTAAAAATAAAACACAAGAATGAATTTAATGGACCTCTAAATTGTGTAAAGATATTCAGTAAAGTAGTAGTACAAATTTCTTTTCACAGAACTTAAAATGAACATATTCTGACAATCATCAAGAGTCTTAAAAACACAACATTAAGTTAAGATAAAGAGAACATGTCACAATTGAACAAAAAGAAATAATTAAGTCCATATACTTTTGGAAGATTTGAGAAACTGGAACAGACTTCCTGAAACCTGTTGGAATGCCAGAACTGAGTGGTAGTTAATAGGTCAGACTGAACTTGAGGTCTGATTCAGACCAATCATCTGGAATTTATTAAAAGTACTGTTTCACAGGAGTTGCCATTCTGTACTTAGATTGTAAAATAGCTTCTATTTTTTTGATACTATCTAGTTGTATTGCCATATGCAATTACTTTTACTTTCCTTTGATTGAAAAAAAACAACAAAACAAACAAACAAAAACCATGTCATTTGTTCTTTATTTTGTTTTAGATGTTTCAGTTTGACAGATTTTCAGTCAGTCCAGCAGAATTTCAAATATTGTCAGACCAAATGTCTGACACATTTTGGCAACTTTAGGGAAGTCTGTTGATATCTTGGGGTCCAATTCAGTTTATAGCAATACCCTGTCTTTTGAAATGATAAATGTCTTACAAATAAAGAACTTATTGTTATTAACATTTGCAAATAAAAAAGGCTTTACCTATCAGGGCATTTGGTGGTCTGTGGCTGGCATTGATCCACTCAAGGTCTGACTTTACTGAAGGCTCAAACTTAGGTGAACTGGAGTCATAGCATGCTGTGTGAAACCTTGGGTTCCTAGGTGATGGGGCTGCATAAGAAAAAAAAATTAGATGTGATATTCTTTTACATTTTATTTCAGATCATTTGATGAGGTAAATAGATATTTTTCCCTAATTCTATGTGTATTGGCAAAACAACTGTGATGACTGATGAGAACATCTAACACAAGGGTCTTGATGGTTCCGTGGTGACAACACCTTTGATCAGTTCCAGTTTCAAAACCAAGGTGTGTACTGTGACAATGACATCTCATGCTACATATGGTGTGGTCTACTACAATGACTCCAGCTG
Source organism: Cyclina sinensis (assembly GCA_012932295.1). Lineage (NCBI taxonomy): Eukaryota > Metazoa > Mollusca > Bivalvia > Venerida > Veneridae > Cyclina > Cyclina sinensis. The sequence goes on from JAAONU010000019.1 coordinate 13,382,386, forward strand.
TGAGTGGATGCCAGCAATACAAGAAGTTTTCAGCTCTTCCATCAATGGATTTTTTTTTTGTTTTCAACAAAATTGATTATTTTTTTGTGAGTAATTTAAATTCTGTTTTTTAAAGTTGCTTTGAAATTGCAATAAAACTTCTAAAAATGTTAAGAATTCCGAATAAAGCAAATAATTTCAGTTTTCATTTTTTTTTTAATTAAGCTGTTTAACATTAGATGTACAAATGCTCAGAGAATCAGAATGCACTGCCAAAAAATGATAGTGCCATTAAGAAATTATTTGTAGCGTTTTGAGACAGAAACTGAACTTACCCCTGTGCCTGTTTGGGTCAATATGTCTGAAACATAAACAATATCATCTTTAGGCTGAGCAAATCAATTAATTTTTCTTTGTCAAAGATAATATGTCAGTTACCCAAACTTTTATTTATGTTACCCTTTGTCTAGCAGTACTACAAAGTTGCTACTTTAATCATCAGTTCAAGGGTAGAGCTTGGTTTCTTTATTACTTCTTGCTTAATTTGTTGTTTCTTGATATGAGGTCCATGTTTGAGTCCAACTATATTCTCATATTAGAATACAGGCAGTTTCTTATGGAGGAAACATGTATTTATCTTGAATAATTAAGAACTTCCAACAGGGCGACAATTATTGATAGGTCAACTTTAAGTTGAAAAACTTCTGATGGGTTTAGAAACTGCACCAAACCAAACAGACTCTAATTTATTTATCAAGCATGCTTTATCTATGATAGTAAATCAATGTAAAGTTTTAATATCACTTTTATTATGATGTATATATTCTCAGTTTTATTAGATAAAGTCTGTCTTTTATACAGACTACAGAATCCATTGTTTATTTTGGGTTTAAAAACCAATTTACTTTACCTAAACAAATATCTCCCTGTCATAAAACAGTTATGATAAAAATCTTAAAGATGAATTTTGGCCATAATTATGCCATAATCATATTTCATTTTTAAGCCTTTGATAAAACATAATAATATTTTGAGTCATCAAGTTCTTAAAAGTTTATTCAAAGGGACATCAAAGAATATGTTCAGTTAAACCAGAGTTAAAGACCACTGGATAATTAAGACCAGGACACCAGAATATTTTAAGCATTTGAACAAAGGTCAAGATCACATTTTGATCTCCCTTTGTCTTTAGTATGCAAGTTCAACTGTAGTATTCACATTTTAATTCCTGCAAGAATAAAGAATTTCTTGTTTATTGTTGCCGAGGTACATTGCATGGCAGACAGATCTACAGCAAAATACTTATCATTAACAAGCAATCTATATGCAGGACAAAGTTCTGTAAACCCATAAATGAAATGTTAATGCTTCAGGAAAACAAATTAGTTCTGTACATTGCTTTTTCCCCTGCAGGGTTCTATTCACAATAAAAGATCAGATAAGGTGATATCAACACAGTTGCTACTGCAGCCTTTTGTGCAACTGCTGTTCAAATAACATTGACTGCAACCATGGTCTAGTAATTAACGTTGCTGACTTAATGTAACAATTTGATCCCAGAAATTAACAACTTCTTACAGAAGATGTGGAAGTGGGGACCCTAGATCTCAGAGTCTTTCCAAGGAAAAATGGTTAGATTAATTGCTCGCCTGAAACAACATCACTGCTAAGAGTGCATTAAACTCCAGCTAAACAAAACCAAATCAAAAGACATTATTATGAAAATATTCAAATAAGATACATGTTGTTTAATATAATGTTCTGCTTACAGCTGAATGTGGAAACTGTATTAATATGTTTATTGGTCATGTCTCTTCAAGCTACAGTACACTGTTTTAGTTTGTTCCACTTAGTAAATAGAAGAATCAAGACCAACCATCAACAAAATTCAACCCAGATTTCAGCAGAATTTAAAAAAAAGACATGTGTCAAATACCTTCATGTTATTGAATCATTCACAAGAATATTTCCAAGGAAAATTAAATGCATGGGCATCAAAGGTATAAGAGTGAGAGTAAAGATTTCCTGATCTTAATTCAATCTATGGAAATTGCTCAAACCTTAATCACCATTTTGCTTCCAAAATACTAATGAAATTCAAGATTTCCTTCTTTAATTGTTATCAAATAACTGTACCATAGATTTTTTTCTTTTGAACATTCTTCCTTAATATATAAATTAGTGTTCAGTGCTTGAAATCATTATTCAAAATCATATAAAATAAAGGTAAATATTTGGATTTAAGAGGGTAATTTAAACATTCACTGCATGAATGTTGACCAAATTTCCCTATTGATAACCAATCAATGAAATGTATATAAAACCAGTAGGCAGTCTGTGATGTGTATTTTAGCATGATCAAAGAAATACTTGTTTATGTAAATATAAAACGAGTTCAATCAGTAAATATATACATTTGTAAAGGCTAGGAAAAATGTCAGCACTAAACTTTCACAACCAGACCTGCATGCATCATTAAATGGCAAAGTGCAAAACTGGGTTGCAGCATACTGAATTTTTCCAGACCTTTATCTAAATCCACAGATAATAGAAACTGGGGAGTATTCCATAACATGTTTAGATCAATTTAATTCTTTAAAATTTGGTCCTTAATTCCAAGACCTGACATTACTTACAGATGTATCATGTATTGTTATGTATTTAGACGAGGTGGCTCTGTATGAATTTATCGCGGTTACACTGAACACCGAAATCTACTTTGGACCGAAATCTACCGAATTCTACTTTGCAGGACCGAAATCTACTCAGTACAGCCAAAATATGGCATTATTTGTTATTTTTTTTTGATATTATTAATAAGTTAATATATATGAATATACACTCAAAATTTCAATATTGTAAGTTTTGTATTTTTTGAGTTTGAACCAATTTTATATTATGTTACAGGCGGTGTCTAAGTGAGCGTGAGAACAATGAATGTATGCGAAATTACAACGACTTAATCTGGCGACTACATAGATCTAGTTGTAAAGTTTGATTTTGAAAATAAAATTTTATGGAAAAAGAGCTTGTTCTTTTTTATTTTGTCTTTAATGAACATATTTATAAATTTTATGAAGATATTTATAAATATTTATAAAATTGACAAATTATAACCAAAATGGATTCAGTGATGTGTACATTAAACAAATAATAATTACGTTATAATGAACAGTTATAGCTATCAAATTAAATTGTCACGAAATTAATGATTGAAGAAATGCATTTTAAAATTAACATTGCGATAAGCAAAATTATAATGTTTTCGAATGTTTAACCTTTTTATCAAACTGAAGCCGCCATGCACTATGTCCCGCGTTTTGCACATGCATCTTACCTGCAGGTGTTACAGTTCAGTTTTCTTTTATCATACAGTTTTGTAATTTGATAATGATGAGTAGGTAAATATTTATAATTTGATAATTTCGTTCTTCTTTTCAAACTTTTCAAAGTTGTTTTGATGTATTAAGACGTGATGCAAACCTTTTTTTTTATTTACTCGTAAATCGCGAGTAATATCCCAAAAACGTATTTAAATTCGATCTTCTAACCCTCAATATGCATAAGTTCATCGCAATCATGGAGTTTCCTTGTGTTGTTTGTTTTAAAGAATGTCTAAATGGCAGCATACATTGCTCAAATTGTAAAAACTGGGTTCATGCCGAATGTGCAAATTTAAATGAAGAAGACCTTAAGTCTTGGTCTGACTTCGTTGTAATTCATATTGCTGAAGAAGAAAAATATTCTCAAAAAAAGTATTTGATATGTTAAATACATATTAAAATGTATAAAAACATTTTCGCTGAATATGATTTAAATTAATGATTACACAAAAGCTATCTAAGTATCCTACTGCTATACGTTCTAAGTCTAAGTCACGTGACAACAGTGCACGCGAAAGTCACTTCTGGTGCATTTTCAGTAAGGACCGATATTAAGTTAATAAAATATATACGCTGTATTAGAAGGCAACAAGTGTTATATACATATATTATTTATTTTTCATGACATTCGATAAATACTGAATTATACATTATAACGTTTAACGAAAAGCTTTCTGCACCTCATGTTTGAAGATATTCATCCCTCCCTCCTTAAATCCAGGTTGAACGAGGTCTGAGTCATAGTGGCGTGGGAAAATAAGTCTCTTTCCTACTTGTACGAAATCTTTCTTAAAGTAGTGCTTCAACTTCCTATTTACATGGCGTCTATACAATTTGAATAGATTTGCGTATGATCCGATACTTACTGTCGGTGGTGGGAACTGTTTATTCAGAGCAGCTTCTTTGGCACTCACTGGTAGTGAAAGACACCATCTTTTAATGAGATTATTAACAGCGTTAGAGTTAATTACACACAGAAAGTGTTATGACACTGAAAAAAACGTATATTATGTATATATAAATACTGAAACACTTATATTTATTGAATTTATGTCTTCTACACACACGCACTAACTTAGTAAAATATAAACTATGTATTTTATATTTTTAACAATCTTTACTTTTATTCTAGTTCTAAATTTGTTTTACTTTTTGTGTGTATATGTCTTGACTTCTTATTTGTTCTTTCATTCTGTACATTTTAGATGAATTAATTCTTAAAGAATTATCATCCTGCCTTTTTATTTGATATACTATTGCTCTGTATTGATGGCCACTATGTGTATTGATCAAGATAACTTTTAAGGAATTGCTTTTTGAGTGTATTTATCTTCTGTGTATGTATGTATGCTTTTACAAATTTTATCTCCATATAATTACATGTGTCCTAAACTTATATTGGCAATATGCTCAAAATGTTTTTTATTCATAAACTGTACTTATATTTCTTAATCTGATGCTGTACATTATATACCTTATATTGCATTTATTATATTTAATATTTTTAGCATTTGTATTTTGATTTGTTTTTAACTTAACAAGTATTTTCCGGTTGCTTTTACCTCTAAATTGTTCGTTTTAATCAATGTTTGTTTTATCAATTTCTTATGTCTTTCTTTTTGCAAAGCTTCATGTCTTTCAATAATAACAGTTATTTTTTAGGCATTCTATCTTTTTGATGTATTGAGCATTTCGTATCGTTATTTCGTACACTTTGATGTTTAATGTTTTAAATCTGTAAAAATAATCGAAATCGGGTTCATTCCTTATCTATTTATCAGAATTAAATTTATTTTTTGATCATTTTCGTAGATTTTTTTAAATTAAAAAAAAATAAAGGGCCATGTTGAGAGTTCCTCCTCGTGGTGTGGCCTGGATATTACATTTCGTGTTTTCGTGAACAATTATATTTACCTGATATGTTAGTTTTATTAATAATTTCTACATGGATCTGCATTGTGTACTTCAAAACTACCTTTTTAATAGTGATTGTCACGATGTAATATTTTCACGCTCACCAATTTCAATATTTTTTACATTTATTAACATAACTTTTTTACTAAGTAAACTTTTCAATTGAAATTTGAAATATAAGTTGTTTATAATGTAATCTATCATAAAATACTCAAACATTAAGAAATAATGCCATATCTTGGCTGTACTGAGTAGATATCGGTCCTGCAAAGTAGAATTCGGTAGATTTCGGTCCAAAGTAGATTTCGGTGTTCAGTGTAACCCAATTTATTGCACTTCTAATAATTCAGTTATAATAAGTTAACATTTGTTACATTACCTCTCAGGTTTCTTAGGCCCAGTGTAATACCCTCTAAGTCTTGTAGAATTCTGAAAATAAGAAAATTATGCCAATTGACAAACTAAATGTAAATATCTCACTCATGTCTTAATTAAAGGTTCAGGCCTATTTCATGAAATACTGCCACAATGAAGACTATAAAATTGTCAAAAGGCTTTTCCATTAAATCGTACTTTCAGAATGTTATGTGAATTGGCTCACCATTTCGTTTGACCATTGATCAGTTCTCCATACATGAAAATATCCACACATTATAAAATCATTTAAGCTGTTAAGGATATGTGTTCTAAACTATGTAATGAACTTGGCATGGAAAGAATAAAATAACCATCCAGGAGGGCAGAATCCGATCATTGGAAACTAACCTAACTTAACCTCTCAATGATTTAAGGTCATGGGTTTGAGCCCTGCTTCGGACTTTGTCAGACTCAACTGGTGAAGGAAAACAGTCAGTTTTTTATATAATGGACATAGATAATACTGGTCCTTCCAAAGAACAATTGTTAGGAAAAACTCCCACACCACAAGATAACTAAAGTAAAGTTGGAGAAAGCTGAACAGAATAAAAAAGAATTATTATGGAAAATATGATTCATTGTCATACCTTTCCATATTTGTTGTTTAGGATGATAAGTTTGGTGCTGGAGTTAGCAACATCATACATTCGAGAGATAGGGCTTTCTCTTGGCCAATCATGCCCATTGAAATCGGCCCTGAAAATACAAGAGATCTGCATGTAGACCTACATTTATTTTTGTCAACATGATTAAAATACTGTGTCTTGTTTGAATCATAAAGATTGAGAAATCTGTTACAAGCCTGGCTCCTAAACTCATAGAATCTGACTTAAAAGTTCCGGCAAGTTTTTAAAAATTCTTACAAGAGAAAAATTCTTTTTACCTTCTTATGAGTATATCTTATATAAAAATAGAGGGACATAGACAACTGTGAAAACAATGAGGATTATTTTATTCAACAATTACTGTACCCTTACTGACATCATCTTTCTGTTATTACAGCATTTGACATGAGTCTAGCAGCCCATTTTCAACTGTTCCATAATTAATACATTTGTACTTCAAATAATATTACATGTAAGTATGATACATAAGCTTCAGAACTAGGAACAGCATCACTATGAAATATATATACACCCATATTTTAACATACATTTTCTTCACACAAAAAGCAACATGAAGAAAACTGAACCCTTAAATATTTTTACATATACAGCAAAAAATAACTTAAAAATATTTGTCAGATGTGAACTTTTTTAATTGCATGGCAACTTTTATCTCTAGCAAAAAGTTCTGAAGGGTTTAAGAATGTTTTTGAAGTATACTAAGTTTGTTCTACTGCAATTTGCATGGGTTTAGACTGTTTCAAGGGCTTAACATGACTGGACTAAGTGCCTATATACATCTATTTCAACCTATCTGGTCCAGTTTTGTGCCAAGCTCTCAATACTACGACTTTGAATTCTTCAATTCTTTAACCATTTACATAAAATTAAAATCAAAAGAGGGTTTAATCCTATTTACAAAGAAGATAGGATTGATTTCATCACAAACAGTAATTGTTAAATGGAGGGGTGAATGCAAGAAAGTGCTATTCTCCATTACTTCATGGCACATAGAACTTTTTGCACTTCACCCTTGATCTTTTAAGTTATTACAATTATAATGCCTTTCATTCTTTCAAACAACATAAACAAAGTTAAGCCTTATAATAAAACTGTTCTTACCTTTTGTTAATTTTCAACGGAGATTTTGACATCACTTTATTCTTTATCAGAAAAAGATGCCACACTTAAACTGAATTATTCCTTAGCTACCAGTCAAACATGTGTTAAAAAAAATACCATTCCTTAAATAGCTGCTGTTTCCTAAAATCCCACTATCAAAGTATGAACTGATTTATTTTTTTCTTGAGTGTTATTTTATATACTTTCTTCAACCATTCATGTAGAAGGTTAAAAGACGTACACACATGTAAATCAATCCATTTCTATTGTCCACAATTGACATGAAAAATCCTACCACTTTCAACATAATAAATATACTACTAATATTTAGTTATCAAGATTACCACAAGTATAGTACATATTTGAACGAAACCATGATTTATTCTTAAATAATTATTGAAAGTGTTTGCTTTTATACAATTTAACTTATTTACATAGTATCTTATTACTCGATACTGTGTTCAACAAATAAGGTAGCATCTCTCCAGAATAGACTAAACAAATTTATCTTGACGAGTCGTGTGTGGTACTTTTTATTTGCCGGAACTTAAATGGAAAATAACGTAGCATATCAAATTCTGCAGTAGATAGCATTGATTTTACCAACCCTGTCACTTACGATTTCCTACAGACATTCTAATTACATGTATCAAATTACACTGTGTGATATAACTGACTTATTGGACATGCTTAGGGACAAATCAAAGGAAACGGAAAATCACGGCGATGACAACTGCGACATGACAAAAAATTGTGCTTGATATTTGACCATAAATGACAATAGTATTAATTACTATAGAACCAAATGAAAAAGTGTTTATTTAATTTACTGGTAACCACTGAGACATGTCAATCAATAAATAAAATGGACCTGTGGTAGCAAAGTAATGTTTTGATATTACAGTTGAACCTGCAATTAATGTAACATACGAGATTAAGCGGTGGTCTGTGACAACCTATATCAGTACTCTGACTACCTTATTAATTTTTTTAAAGTGAGTGACCCACAGATAGGCTGACGATGAAAAAAAAGAAAATGTTTATAGATCTAGAAATTCTAGCTGTAATTTTGAAGAACATATGAAAACTAAGTTACTGACTCATTTTTTGTTACAAAAAAAAAATCACAATATAAAGTTTTACATACTTTTATCAGTAAAATTTAACCTGTAAGTCACAGGGTAGATTACTTTATAATAGCTGTATCATTTACTTTGATGTATTCTGGTAATTAGTCTCTGTAGCTCAGTGGTGTAGATAATCACTCTATATTTTACTGACCAAGAGGGCATGGGTTTGAATCCTGGTGAAATCAGATTTATTTTCTTTCAGTTTTCAGGGTGCATAGAAGCATATTATGTTTTTTCAATAGTATATTACTTCTCCTAACTTTTAAAGAAAAACATTTTTCAGCTAAATTCTGTGAGTCAGTTGGTTTAATACGTAGCTTTAGTAATTCAAGTTTTATGTTTGAAAGACAGCAAATTAAGGTGGAAGAGAATGATTTTGGAAGGAAAGGAATGAAGGTCAACTCCTGTGTTTGTAAGAACAATTCAAGGATGCTAAAATAAATTGATGTATCAAGATATACTTATAGAATATACAAACAATCCATACTTATAATGACATGTATGTGTAATGAAACTTATATTACCTCTTTTACAAACTGTACAAAGGTATCAGTTTAGTTTAAATTCATATATTTTACCGTAACTGGCAAGTTCCAGAAACTTAAACATTTTACCCTGCTTAACAATTGCTTCCTTGGTTCAAACAAGTAGTCATGGCAAAGGTTCAAAATGAAATGAATGAAAAGAAAATGGCTGTTTCTAACTAAAAAATACACAAGCTTTTTAATACAGTACATACTTATAAAGATCAATATAATTATTAATTTCTGGATACCTTATTAGTTTCAAATACACAATTATTAGAATTTAGTCATTCCTTTTGCATGTTACATAATATATCTAATACATCATATACGTCTGGTAAAGCTTTTAAATATCTTTTCCTTCTAACAAAAAAACCCTTTCAGTAGCTTTTGATTTTGAGTTTTGTCCTACACACCCAAGCTGATAACGAGTGCTTCTGAGTATTATCCCGTTAAGTGCTGGAATAATCAAAACGTATAAAAATATAAGTAAAAGGCTCGATAAAAACTGATACAGATATAAGTATAGGTAAATTATCGTAGCAACAATCAGTGAAAACAAATATACATGGAATTTGCTGAGTGAAATTTCGTAAACAGGAAAAACAGTCAGTAAATGGGTGTTAATACTAATCAATGATAAGTTAGGATTTAAAAAGTTAAGTTCAGTTTATAGAAATTTTGTTGTCATTTGTCTCAAAGGATGTTAGATAAATCAAAAAGCTCTTAGCAACAATGGAGTTAACATAACAGAAATTCGAGTTAAACAGATTGGACATGAACTTTGGACCAGAACTTTAGAGAATTATACCCTGCTAATCCTAATCCAATTATGATAACAGCTGGAACATGTTTGAAGAAAATCTTGTCATCATGATCTGTTTATTTATTGTCAGTGCTGATTGCCCACATGACCGACACCTTCTTAAGAGATTAGTTATTTTAGGTTGTTGAGAATAGTGCAAGAAACAGAAAACATCCCATTCCAAAGACATTGCTGGTTCCTTTCCTAGACCACTGATTAGTCCATCATCATGACCAAAATGTCCTTGCATTTACCCTTTAACCTGCTGGAGACATATGTGTTTGCTTTTGTGACAGTGAAGATCAAAATCAGCCTGCACATTCATGCAGTCTGATCGTGGTCTGCAGTGTTCGCAATTAAGGCAGTAAATTTTCAATAAACACCCAACCTTCATACAATTGATGGATTTGTCCAGAAATTTAGCAGGCTAAGGGTTTAAAATACCAGCACAGGGCAACATAATGTCGGCACAGGTGTGAATTCAACATAGGTGTTTAATTTTTTATTTTTTTATATGGCAGATGTTCATTAAATACCAAAAGCTGCTACAACATACCAGATATTATAATGTTTTCTTCAACCTTCTCCTTAAATGATGGTTTTACTGATTTGAATCAAATACTTTCAGTAAGGAAAGATTGTCATGAAATGCTTAACAGCACTTCAATTCTCAATCTATATCTTTTGAGAGATTATTCTGAAATTAAGAACATTTTCAACCTTGGCCTACCAGGCCTATAAGAAGCTATGCCAAAGTGTCTTCTTTTTAGAGTGCTGCTTGAAAAATAACTTCATGAAATAAAAATATAAATTAAGATCAATATAGTACTATGTCTATCATTAGTATGGTTCTTCACAAGAGAAATTTTCAGGGTGATCCCCTATGGTGTTTTCTACTCAGAAGAACAGTATAAAATTATGATCTAAAAGATAACGATCAATTACATTCTCTTTCATTTGAAGATATTTCATTGCCATATAAGGTTTACAACTTCATTTTACATAAAATTACTTGACATACCGTCTGTATTTCTCATCTAACTGTGCTGGGGTGATATCTGGTGGTGTGGGCGTAGAGTTCCGGTTCAATCCAGGAGAAATAAATATTGGACCAGGCACCAGACTGCTCATCTTTCTGTGGCTGGTTCCCCAACTGCTCTAATTCTTTTATTTTAATAATAACACACTGAAAAAAAACATGAAATGATGTACATCTGTAAACTGATTGAGAAGCTCAAATTTGAATTATTTGCTTTTAATACAAACTAGAAGTAAAATGCATGAAACATATTAAATTTTATACAAGGCAGCATTTAATAAATATTCACAGCACCCATTTAATAATCAAAATGAACTCAGTTGCATGAACTCCTTAGCTTTGGCATAAAACAAAATGAAAATAAAAAAATTCCTGCAACTAAAACAAAAACCGTCAATGTAAGATGACAATGCCCCCAAAGTGGTGCTTTGACCTTTGAGCTGAGGACCAGTCATTCAGAGGTCAAGGTCAAATAAATATAAATCAATGGGAAGGTCTTGTCTAAAGGTGTGTTGTGTTCAAGTATGAAGTATATCCACTTACTAATAAGGAAGTTAAGGCCAATGCTAAAGTTTTTGGACAATTGGATGTTCAATGTGAAAGTCATTCAGGGGTCAAGGCCAAATAAATATAGGTCAGTAGGAAAGTCTTGTCCAAAGGGGTGGTATGTCTAAGTATGATTTAAATCCACCTAATAATAAGGAAGTTATGGCCAATGTTAAAGTTTTTTGATGGAATGATGGACAGACAGACAGTTAAAAAATTATATGCCTACCTTTGGGGGCATAGAAATGAAGAAGTGACCTCTGAATGATGAGTGACGAATTCATAAAGCATTTCTTTGTTATACAAGGGATAGTGAAATCAATTTTTTCTGAGGGAAGCAATGCCTCTTGGAAGTGGGCCTGTACTTCCATATAAGCCGAACTTTACCTCATGTTAATGATGAAGAATATCTTGCACTCTTTGTGACACAGTAAAAATGTCTACTTGTTTAAATGTCTACTTAGTATTGTAAATGTAAGAACTGAATGACATGAAACCATCAATCTGAACAATGATTCACAGGAACTTATTTATGTCTAACAATTTATAGAGAATACATTAGGCCTACTTTAAACAGTTATTTCATTTAAAAAAATGAGTGTTTAAATGCCCTGGAGTCCAATATTTAATACAGTATAGCTCAATATACCCTTTATCATTAAAATAGGAAATTAAAATTTTAAATCCATTTCTTTTAATCCAATCCACTTAGTGAATTAAAACTTTAAACTGAATGAGAACAGATTTCCATACTTTTACTCAATAAATCAATGACTATAGACAAGTATTAAAGACCCTATTTATGCCTAACATAATGGTTTTCAAGTTCAATTTAAAAGATATTCTTTGCCTATGTTATGCCTTTTTTACTTCTAAATTGGATGATAATTTCCATTATGCTGACTATAAGAAAAATTCACATCTTAACAAGTTATTATTGTTTGTACATTAACTAGTCAAATGTCATTACATCTGTTTACAAAAGATTCTAGATTTTTGAAATGATAAATTACCTAAGACTGAAATCAACAAAATGAAAGTTAACTTTGCTTTCACCTTGAAACTAAGTATCTTTAGCTTAATATTGTTTCTGAGGTTCAATATGACCCACTGGGTCAGCTGGGGCGGGGGATGCAGGGTTGGGATAACAGTAAAGTTATAAAGGCATAATATAACAAACCAGGGGAAATAAGTTTAAGCTTTACACCAAGCATGGGTGCTGTAAAATATTAAATTGCTCCATATCAATATTTCTCTAACTACAGAGTTGTTTGAATAAGTTTGGTAGGACATTACAAACTTAAAAATTTTTAATGTCCACACTAAAAAAAACACATGTATATACAAAAGACAAAAAAAGATATTTTCCTAGTTAAACTCTATTCATATTCCAATTTTCTGAAAGGTCTGTAAAACTAAGAATTTTCTAGTTTAAATTTTTTATACAGTAAGGCATATGCACAATTAACACACTTGTCATTTTAACAGCAATCATGGCACGTCTATTAAGTTTTTTTCTCAACTGCAGAAAATCTAACAGTGTAACCAACAGCTGATCATGAAATAACTGTATACACTTCATTGTTTTATATATGTAATCATATGGTATATAATGCTCAGTTTGTTTAAAACAGAGAAAAGCAAACATTAATTTAGTATAAAAAAAGTTTCTGAACTTTGAATTATTCGATCAAGCAAATATTTACACAAAATTAATAGCATTAAATATCAGTAAAATCGAAAGGGAAGCCAGCTCAACAAACAAACTGTTATTATAGATTTACAATTTGGTAACTAGTTACTGTATAGACCATGCGAGAATGCTTGAAATGTCCATGCAATACAGCAGTAACTTATAAGGAGATCAACAAGAGATAGGATACCCTTCTGACACACAGATTTTTACAGGTTAGCAATTAGAATATGCTATGCAGTGAATTTAGTACAATCATAAATGTTTAGAATGTATAATTATTTTTAACTTCAGATATGAGTTCTATATATGAGACATTTTTTTCGTTAAGAAAGTATTTTTTTAAGAGACAATTCAACTTGATATAGTTTGAGACATGAAGATTTTCAATGACCCCAAACAACTTTATTGCCTTTTAACAAACTGTAGATATTGTCACCTAGCTGTAGATCAATTCATTATAAGTAATAATCCAATATGTCCTTTATGTTTGTGTAATCAAATGAAAATATAGTTGTACAAAATTTGACATATTTGAAACACAGAAAAAGACAATTCTTTTGGGAAAAGTTTTTTCACATTTGACCTAGTGAACAGTGTTAATTTAGGTTGTTGTTAAGAAATAAAACTAAGCAGCCAAATTTTCAAACAGATAAAGAAATACATAAATGTCATTTGCAAATAAATTTACCAGAAGTTGTGAAGAAAAAGTGTCAATTTCAAAATAATTTCAGTAATTTTAATAGTGATTGGCTATTTCAATTTCTGGTAATGCTAACATAGATAATTAAACTTAAGTTAAATCAGTCTTATAGCCAAATAGATAAAATATTTGCCCACAATTCAGACTGGTATGTCCTTTATTGAGCATAAATTGGTCCTGTTCCTTGGTCTATTAAACTGTGAAAGAGTGAAACACATTTCTAATTCTACCTCCAAATTTGAAGTCATTAATGGCTCTGTCTTAAAGATAAGTCTTATTATATGTTTAAATGACTCTGTTATCATGAATTGTTTAATTAGTATCAAATTTCTACTAACTGAGTCATAAATTCATACTGACCTTGGTAACGTCTTTTTTTAACAAATTCCTTAACTATACTGTTCAGGTATCACCATATTCAATCTTCATAATTTTTGTAAATCCCAAGTTTAATTCAAGATCACACAGTTAAGCAGGTGTAAAAATGATTCGCATACAACATATGCCCAGATAAAAGTTTTCAAATATTCGCCGTCAAATTTTATTATTCCACAAATTTGCCTGTCAAATTCTTTATCTGATTATTCCTGAACCATTCGGAAACCATGCCCCGATAATTCTGTTTGCTTTTTTATTGTTTACAAACAAATTCTATAAGTAATCATGTACCTAGTTAAATAACTATACGTAACATACCTTCAATGTCTTTTTTAACTTTACAATTGTAGATTTACAAGTTTTAAGAAGCTTTTATAGAATTTTATTCAACAGTGTTAACAGACTCTATTGTGTAAAACTTAATCAATAATAACCCTCTGTGAAGATCTCAACATAACTTCAAGAAGATTTTATCTATCTAAATCTACAAATTTTATCTATATAAATCATCACAGACATTTTTATGTTTGTTAACACCTACTTTACACATTTCTTTTAACACACATTATATCTGCCTATTTAGCAGTCACAAGTAAAAACCAAAACAAAACTTTTTCCTTATTCAGTCTTAACTTTAAATAAACAAGAAATCTTTTTTAAACCTACCTGCTAATAACTCTTTAATCCATCATTATAATGAAATAATATGATCTAAAACTTCACTCGAAGATTTCATGTGAGGTTCCATTCATAGTTATCTATTCACCCCTAGCAACCCTGTGTCATTAACAGAAGGGTAAAAGTACCAACATAACATAACAAATGCCGTTATCTGAATACATAACACTTGTACATTTTAAGATTAATTTAACCATTCTTAAACACTGCAATGCACTTTTAAGTATTGTGTAAAAGAACTGTGGTTTATAAAGAAATAAATCAACTAAAATAGGAGAAACCCCTTAACAAAAAATAATCAACAGTGAAGACTTAATACAAGTGTCCATTACATAGAAAAATATTGCACTTACCTTAAAAACAATCTCAAAAAGAAGAAAAGTGGGTGTCTTAACACAAGTGGTTGCTTATTCCAGGATGTCACAGAATTTAACAGATGCTACAATAAGAACCAAACACAGATTATGTTCTTACAATCTTGTGAATTCTAATGAAAATGCATTAGTAATTTTTACATGAATAATCCAGAGTTCTGCTCCCATAATTACGGGTAAGTCAGACCCTAAATATTTGAACAAGAGGACCATGATAGCCCTGGGTGGCTCACCTGAGTTCTTTGGATGTGTGTCTGCTGAGCAAACATCAGAAGCAAAATAACAGGTTCTGAACTGAAGATTTTCAAAGGTCTTAGTATTCTACACAGATAGAACTCTGAGGCAGTGGAAATTTGACCCCAGCAACATAATCTGAACAAGCTTAGTATGTATACACCATACAATGGTATATATATTAAACAATTTCAGAACTTAGGGCCTTGTGGTTTCAGACAAGGAGATTTTTAAAGTCTTTCCCTTATAATTCTTTGTAAAACATGTGACCCCTTGGATGGTGCAAACAGTAACCCTATGGACATTATTTGATTGAACTTGGTAGAATTCCACTAGTCAATGCTACACACCAAATTTCAGACCTCTTGGCCCAGTAATGTTAGACAAGAAGATTTTTAAAAGTTTTCATTACTGTTGCCATAGCAACCAGAGTTCTGCATGGAATGGAATTCTTTTCTTACGAACATGAAAGTCCGTAAATGAAAGATGCAATGCATTTTAGAATACACAACCCAGATTGGGATTCTAACTCCGATCTTAGCACATCGAAGACCAACACTCTAAACACTGAGCCAAAGAATCGATTCCCAGACGCAGTTGTCAGAGGTTGTATTTATACAATTATAGGAAGGTATGAACAAGAACATAACACATCCCCTCTTGATAAAGTCATCATTTATGATGAAGAATGGTGTTGTGTATTTTTAGGTCAGAAGATCAGACAAAATCTTGAAAGATTCTTTTTTTTATTTAATTTTTACAATTAAGTCCAGGAAAGGGCATCCTGGATGAGCCCCCATCTTATGAACATGAATGCACCTTAGAATATACAACCCACAGTGGGATTCGAACCCCAGTCTTAGCGCATCAAAGGCCAACACTCTAACCACTGAGCCAAAAAATCAATTCCCTGACGTAGTTGTCAGAGGTGGTATTTATACAATTATAGGAAGGTATGCACAAGACTGAAATACTTTGAACAAATCTGGTAAAGCTTCAAGCATTAGGAACATTGCTGCAAAGTTTTATCAACTTTAACCTTGTGGTTTAGGAAGAGATGTAATTTGAAAAAGTTGATGATGCATGACAAACAATTCACTAATGACACAGGATGATCACAAAAGCTCACCTTGAGCACATAGCATACAGTGAGCTAAAAATGGTAATTTTCAAAACAGAACAGAGGCCAGAACTAGTTAAAAAATGTCCTAAGTAAACTGTCTTCTTTCATCACTGAAAACCATTTAAAAAAACCGTATCTAAGTACATAAAGCTATACTTAATATCATGATAGTCAGATAAAAGTAATATTATGTAAATACCACCATGAATTAACATATTTTTAATATCTCTAATACCAAGTCCCCTGTATGACCAAATGTGCACAATACCCTGCTAGCTGTATCCTTCAGGTTCAGCTGTAAAATATTTTTTAAAGGATATCTTCCATTAAGTAAAAACTGCAAATGATATAAAGACATCTATTTCCTGATTATCCATCTTCTTATGTTTGGATAACTTTTGTTTGTAACAGCCACGAATAAGTAAATAAATCAATGAAATAAAATATTTCAAGGATTGAATGATTTTCACAAAGCTGTGGCTAAACCAATAACTTCTGCTCATGTTTATTTTTATGTATATCACTATATATACAATTTCATTCGTTTTACATCTTGCTGTATGAAGATAAAGTTAATTGATGCAATTCAAACCAAATTATTCCAAAATCATGCAAAATCAGCAATATGAAAGTACCAACAAGTATATAAAGGTTTGTTATTTAGACTGTCTGAATAAGTTCAATTTATTGACTGGTCTTATTAGAGAAACTTAAATGAATAACACTGTCCTGTTGCCCAGTGTAAATAGCAGTAAGTCTTCTATCTTTTGGAATTATTGAGCCCACATTGCAGCTCCAGATATCATAACATATATCAAGGCCTTGTAGGTGGTTTAGAGAGCTACATGAAGATATCCTCCCAAAACATTTATGCCGATTTCTCAGTCTTCTACGGTTGAAACATGAACAAGTGCATTGCTACATCATTCTACTGTCTCCCTCAATACTTTTTGCAAATAAGAAAAGATGTGACATTATGAAAACTGCCGTTCAAGGGGTAGGGGTGGGGGGTGGGAATACATCCAACACTGATTTATTGAACCACTGTAAGACTGTATATTGCGATCAAAGAGGTCCAAAGAGATATATCAGTGTAGACAGCAGAATTGGTTAACCTCTGAAGTACAGTTTGGATAGAATCAAGGGAGATAACTAAAGATAAATTTCTGAGTAATAACTGTAATTTTATCCCTTTAAGGCTTTTTACATAGTTTGTTGAACAAAGAGATGATGGATTTCATCATGAAACATACTGATTTCAGTGACATAAACCTAATGCTGACAGAGCTGGTATCTTTCAAATAATGGGAAAGTCAAGAAGATATACTGTGGATCTTGTTGTTCCTAGCTACTGGTAATAACAGGGTAGATCTATCATCATAACAAGAGCTGCCACTGAAAGATGACAATGCCCCCGAAGTGGTGCTTGACCTTTGGGCTGAGGACCACATGAAGATAAAATGTAGATCCTTCAAAAGGATTTTTTGTTGACAATTTAACCTCAAGGTCTGGGTCATTTAGGGAACAAATAGAATGTCAAAAGAAATATTTGCAATTTGGAAAATCTCTGCCAAAGAGTTGTTGTATCCAAACATGAACCAAATCTGTTTAGTAATAAGGGAGTTATGGTCAATATTAAGTATTTTTGACAACTGAACCATCAAGCTCAAGGTCATTCAGGGGTTAAGGTCAAACAGATATGATAGTGGAAAGGTCTTGTCCAAAGGGTTGTTGTGTTCAAGTATGAAGTTAATCCATTCACTAATAAAATAGTTATGGGCAAAGTTAAAGTTTTCGGACAGAATGACATGGACTGACAGATGGCCATCTCAAAAACTATATGCCTTCCTTCAAAGGTATCAAAAATCAAAAAGCATATAAAATACAGTAACAATATTTATTATCTATTATAACAACAAAGTAACAACAAATTGTTTTGATATGCAAATAAAAGTTTTGCATTTCTTTTTTAAAAACACAGTGTATTTTTTTTCTTTTACACAACAGCATCTTGCCTAGAAGAACTTCTTGAAATAAATACACATACATGTATTGTCTGAAGAAGACCAATTCTCATTTCGAATCTATGTTTGTCTGTGAATGAGTAGTCACAAAAAACTAATAGTCCTCTGTATGTTGGCCAGTTATGTTTCTGATGTGTTCTGTCCTCATGTCTTCTTAACTTTCTGATTATCAAAACTTTTGTTTCTGCTACTGATCCCTATGAATCCACTACATTTAACACACACATCTGGAGTATAGGCTTTTAAAAACATCAATTAGGGACAGTAAATTTTCCAGGTCTGCTTGCCCAAATGTTCTGAAAAGACTCTTCGACCCTCTCAAAAGCTGTTAGGACAGAAAATTTTCAAGATCTATTGGTCTGAAAAGAATACTGACTCTCTCTAAATCTGTAAGGTTAGGTGATAAGGACAAAGATAAATTCACAACCTACAGGAATTGGTAAGTTGGTTATTTACTAGAAAGGCAGCCATATTTTTCTGGATAGAACCTAACAGAAGTAATGCTGAAGTTAAAAGCAGAAATGTAGAATTTTCATCTTGAGCAATCTAAATAATTTTATTTTTTGTAGCTTCAGTGCTATAATTAACAGAAAACTGAGTACAAAGAAGCTCTGGATTAATATATAACTACCAGTACATTCAAATATATTTCAGTAGTATTGGACTGATTCATCTGTTCTTAATGTTACCCCTCTGATCAATCAATGTTGATGTCATTTAGTCAGCTAGAAAATTTGTGTTGTTCCCTATAAAACATTTATAAATTATAATCTGCAAAAATGCCCCAGTGCAGAAAGGTCGTAAGTGTAATAATTTAAAGATGCATTTAGGCATCAAATTAAAAAACAAAAATAAATTCTCCTTAACTCTGATTACTATCCTTTAATATGTGAAATATAAATACAAAATGTACTTCTTTTTTTATTTGAACACTGGATGCAAGCAGCAGGAATGAATTTTCAAAATTGATAGATCTAAATTCAAGTGTGTTGTCTGTGTATGTATTTGTGTGTGCGTGCATGTGTGTTTATATTTTTTTTCAGGATGAAAGACAGAGGACTGAATAATTTATCAGTCAGCTAAGTGGTCCAACTAGACAACAAATTGTTTCTGGACTGATTCTCAGTATTTAATATGAACAAGACCAGTATCACAGGAAAAAGGGCACTCAGACATATTTTCTGGAAATTGACTTCTTTACATATTTTGTACAAACTTTGTCTCAGGACTAACATCTGAAAATTTCAGTTCAATACATGAAGCAGATAAATGACAAAAGTAGGATGAAGAGAAAAATGATGTGCAAAATTAATAATCATAAAAATGCTGTCAAACACCCTAATTTGATGCCAGTTTTTATTTACTTTCCCGTTGCAATAGGATATCATGGCAGGTTTTAAATATTAAAATTTGATTTTATCTTTTGTAAAATTTTATACCTTTTCAGCCATATTCTTTTACAAAATATATATCTGTTATCATTCAGTGGTGGGATTTGAAGTAACATCTCCACGCCATTAGAAATAACTGTCTTGCAAAACAGTTGCGACTAGTCATGGTCATCAAGAAATTCTATTCAACATAATCATTTCTATTAAGGACAACATTTCACTAGGCTATCAAGATTTTACCTTTACTTTGCATTTAAAGAACTGTAGAAAATATGCCATGTTTTGACTGATTTTTAAATCAATTATTTCAATACATTAAAAGACTGCCTGTGAGCCCTTTTACTTGTGATGTTGGTGATATCATTCTGTAATCTGACACTCACAAACTTTGGAATACTTGAAGAAAAAAGGCCTGAGGTAGAATTGAGAGATTCTTTTAAACAAAGACACATAAATGTCTAACTCCTGGTTACAATTTACTTTCTGAAATAAGTTGAAAATAACTCATTTTAGAAAAAAGAAGCAACAAATTCAAAGGGCTACAACTCTTGAATACAACTCTGTAAGTTATCTGTTCACAAACTTCCATTATGATCTACAAATAAATTAAAGTATTATAACATACAATTCAAATAAATTAACAGTTAATATTGCCTAAAACAACATATTTTTTACTTTAAAAGAGACTAAATTACTTTATATGGTCAGTGCACTCACTAACAATATTACTTCAATAAATAAACAATAATCCTTATATACATTTTAGTTTCTACTGCTATATATCTTATTCTGGCATAAAATTTACAAAATTTATGTTCCTTTCAAAGTGTTCGACTTGTTCAAAATACACACAAGTTTCTCTACACCTATACAGACATTTCTCCCTTGACATTAAGTAAAATCTCTTTTATTTCTGAGATAAAAATGATTATGATAATTCTATCAGTTGAAAATCCTTTCTTTCTACTCTTACACTGTTTTCTCAATTCTTTAGCTCAGTAAAAAACAACAACACAATTTATGTCTTATAGCAACAAGAAGAAGATAAATAAATACTATAACACATCAAAACATTCCTTTCAACTTTTCTTTATCCTGCAGGTCCCTCTGTCTCTGTAATTCATCCAAATTCTTCAGTTCTTTCTTCACAGCATTTGTCAATGACTCATCAAGTTCAGTAACTCTTTCAAAGTCACTTCTTGCCTCCCTTGGATTCCATGCACCAACATGAGCCTTTGCTCTTCTGTACAGAGCTTTCACATTGTCTGAAATAAAATAAGATACACTACAGTCAGTTCTGTTCTTCATACATGTATCTCGTTATTAAAGTACAGGTTACTGCTTATTCAATACATACTTATAACTGGCTGAGTGGTTTAAACCATGTTTTTTTGAATTGGCATAAATCGGCTAAGTGGTTGAAACTATATTTTCTGAGCTGGCTTAAATCGATGAATAAACTGAAGGTAGCAGGACCTGGCGACACTTATTAAGCTGTATAAAGTGTCACGAAAATTTGAAATATGCTGCAATGCAATTGAACAAAAAATAGTTTCAACAACTAATTATCATTTTAAGGTTGTTTTGATGCTACTGATACAAAAACAGTCCAAATTAATGACACACTAAGCTTTTGTGTTCATCCTACTATATATTGTTTAACAACTTAAAACATTGAATATTTAAAGATGTACATTTCACAGTGTCACATAGTCTTGCATTTCTTTTATATTTTTCTAATAAACTGCTTTGTAATATGTAAATGCATGAATAAGACTTGATTATAACTGCTGTTTACAAGTAGTAATTTTCACTACTTTTCACATAACAATCCCATGAGTGTGCATTATACACAGGGAAATATTGTAACTAATAACTGCCAGATATGGACGTACTACAAGGAACCATCATAGTTTTTGTTTATTTA
Organism: Cyclina sinensis; assembly: GCA_012932295.1. NCBI lineage: Eukaryota > Metazoa > Mollusca > Bivalvia > Venerida > Veneridae > Cyclina > Cyclina sinensis. The sequence goes on from JAAONU010000019.1 coordinate 13,404,375, forward strand.
CCCCTTACTCTGCATGAGGCAATTTTCTCTGCCCTTGCCATCAGTGCAGTCTGATCATGGTCTGCCTATTCCCCATTCAGTGAGTAAATTTTTAACATGCACCCCCATAAACAATTAATGAATCTGTCTAAACAGAAAGATGGCAAGTCCATTTTAGATATTTAGCGTGGTAAGGGTTAAATGATCTCAATAACCATTTTCTTCAAACTGTTTCTACATACTCTGAAGTCTGAAGTAACTAAATACAACACTGAATTAACAATACCACTGCCCTTTATCATACAGAAACTTCAAATTGAAATGAAAGTGTTTTCCAGATTTTACTTTTAAGTACAAAAAAATATGCATTTATTCTGTTACAAACGAAGACATCTCTATGTCAAACAAAAGAAAAAATCATTTTTGTCCACAGAAAACCAGCTTGTCACTAATAAAGGAGACAGTTGATTATAACAGCACTTGATCTCGCATGAATGGTGTGATTCTTTACTTGAATACTGCACAAAACTTCACAATTCAACTTATATTTTCAGAAAGAAAAATAAAGTACCTGGATCTCTTTTTAATACTGTAGTTGTGTGTTCTATAACTGGGTAGTACTCATTTAATAGCAATTTACATTGCGAAAAGTTCAATAAAAATGGTGTTTTCATGTCCTCCAGTCTGTTCCAGTCTGGGTCTCCTGGCTTCTCTCTGTAACAAAATAAAAGCATAGATTAGTTGGGAACCCAGAAATTTTACTGTGTTGGGCTAAAAATTTTTTTCAAAATTATTTTTGGGGGACTGAATCGAGACTACACTGAACAGTGTACATTTGCACTTCATGATCAAACTGCGTGGGTGTCCAGGCTCAACAGTCAAAGGTTAAAGGGTAAGGCAAAAGCAACTTCTGACATCAGAGTAGAGGAAAATACAGATTAACTCTTCAATGCAGGATAACCTCCCCTGAGCAGTTTTGCAGAGACTGCCAAAAAAAAGATAAGATGTACTTTCTGCTAGTTGAATTCTGTGTGTACTCTACTGAGTTTTTGATGCCTCTGATCTGAGATGTTTATTTAACCTTTATAAAAATAACAAGAGGGTCATGATGACCCTACATTGCTCACCTGAATACTTTGCCTTTGGATCTGCTGTTGAGCTTACATCAAAAGCTTTTTGAAGAATCTCCCAGTATAAATCTATATGTATTCAAGTGACACCCAAGGTAGAGCAAATTTTCACTCAAGACAGACAAGAAATTTTTTAAAGTTTTGCCTATATAAGCCTATGTAAAATCAACTGACCCCTTGGGGCAGGGCGAAATTTGACCCAAAGGGTATAATTTGAACAAACTTGGTAGAGGTCCACTAGACAATGCTATGTACCAAATCTTAAGGTTCAGGGCGTGGTACTTTCAGACAAGAAGATTTTTAAAGTTTCCCCATATACATTGCAAGCCTGTGTACAATCAACTGAACCCCTGGGCAAGGCCATATTTGACCACAGGGGTATAATTTGAACAAACTTAGTAAAGGTCCACTAGACAATGCTACATACCAAATCTTAAGGCTCATGGCCTTGTCTTTTCAGACAAAAAGATTTTCAAATTTTTTCCTTTCAGCTGCCACAGCAACCAGAGTTGTTGATGGAATTCAATTCTTTGATCACCTTTGGTAGAGCTTCAAACAAAGAATATCCCTGGCATGTTTGTCAAAGCTGACTGAGCAGTTAAGGAGGAGAAGTCGTTCAAGTCAAATTGTTGATGAAGCATGCCATGGGATGCCGGACAATCAATGATCCCAATAACTCACCTTTGAGCACTTTGTGCTCAGGTGAGCTAAAAAGGCAAAGCCAGAAAGGAAATCAACAAAACAATAGCTATGTTACTGTTTATTAATTTATCAAAAGTTACATTGGGCACAACATGGTAAATCAAGGCAGCAGGAATTTTTAATAAAAATCCCTGTGTAGGATCTGTGCTATTCAACGAAATTCCAACTCTCAAGGTCTAAATTTTGGTACTCACTTCATAGCTAACTGATCCAGTAATCCTATGGCTTCCCCATACTTCTCTGCAGCCTCAGTGTATTGTTTCTGTTTGTAGAGTTCATTTCCAGCTTCCTTTAGTTTTGGTATTTTGTCTAACTTTTCTTCATCTGTAAGGGTCCAAGCTTCTTTCTCGTAAGATCCTGGTCTCTCAATTTTTATAAGGTCTGTGGAGAAAAATGGCCACTGTTAGTTTGCCAACCACAGAAAAAGTTTGTGCAGCCACCAAACCACAAATCTGTATTTCTTTTCTTCAGAAGAAGAAGTACATTCAACAAAACAAGAAGCGCCGCAATGCGACGAAAACCAAGTTTTCAACAACCAAGTATTGCTGTGACAGGAATTAGGAAGAAATATGGCAGTGAAGTAAAAATGATGCTGTTATTTTGGTACCAACACAGAAAGTTGGTATCAAAAGTTCAAAATAAAATTAAATCAGATACCTGAGTAGCAATGCCAGGCTGTATTTTCATGTAAGCTACACACATGCCAAGTTAAGTATTAGTAGGTCAAAGTGTGCTGAAGTTATTGAGTAGAAGCTGAAAATTCTATTGTAAACAAGTGACCTTGACTTTGCTCCCAGATATCTAAGTAGCAATCCCAAGCTGCATCTTAATATAAGCTACCCACACAGCAAATTTGGTGTCAACAGGTCAATGCAAACTCAAGTTATTACGTGAAAACTGAATTTCTTTTTTAAAGCAACATGCAGTGACCTTGACCTTGTTCACAGACACCTGGGTGGCAATCCCAAGTTGCATCTTGATATCAGCTACCCAAATACTAAATTTGGTGTCAATAGGTCTAAGCAAACTCAAGTTATTATGCGGAGACTGAATTTCTATTTTTAGCAACAATGACATTTACCCTGATCGCAGACATCTGGGTAGCAATCCCAAGCTGCATCTTAAGATAATCTAACCACACACCAAATTTGCTGTCAAGAGGTCACAGCTAACTCAAGTTATTATGTGGAAACTGAATTTCTATTTTTAGCAACAGTGACCTTGACCTTGATCACAGACACCTGGGTAGCAATCCCAAACTGCCCCTTGATATAAGCTACCCATACACCAAGTTTAGGGTCAATAGGTCAAAGCAAACTCAAGTTATTGAGTAGAAACTGAATTTCTATTTTAAAGCAACAGTGACCTTGACCTTGATCACAGACACCTGGGTAGCAATCCCAAGCTGCCTCTTGATATAAGCTACCCATACACCAAGTTTGGTGTCAATAGGTCAAAGCAAACTCAAGTTATTGAGCGGAAACTGAATTTCTATTTTTAGCAACAGTGACCTTGACCTTGATCACATACACCTGGGTAGCAATCCCAAGCTGCCTCTTAATATAAGCTACCAATATATCAAGTTTGGGGTCAACAGGTCAAAGCAAACTGAAGTTATTGAGCGGAAACTGAATTTCTATTTTCAGCAACAGTGACTTGACCTTGACCACAGACACCTGGGTAGTAATCCCAAGCTGCCTCTTGATATAAGCTACCCATACACCAAGTTTGGTGTCAATAGGCCAAAGCAAACACAAGTTATTGAGCGGAAACCAAAAGTTGACGCCAGCCCGCCCACCCGCCCGCCAACTTCAGCATTACAATTACCAGTTTTCGTTGAAAACCTGGTTAACAAAAGGGCCATGATGGTCCTAGATCACTCACCTAAATACTTTGTCTTAGCATCTGCTGTTGAGCAAACATCAGAAGCTCTTTTAAGGTTCTCCTTTATATATAAATCTATATAAATTCAAGTGACCCACTGGGTAGAGCTAATTTTCACCCAAGGGGCATAATCTGAATAAAATTGGCAGAGGACCTCAAGCTGAAGCTCTATGCAAAACATCTAAGTTCTAAGCCTTGTGGTTTTAGACAAGAAGACTTTTTAAGTCTTCCCTTTATAAGCCAATGTAAAATCAAGTGGCCATGGGACAAGGCTACAAATGACTCAAGGGCCATAATTTGAACAATCTTAGAGGAAGATTTTAAAGGTTTTCCCTAAATAAACCTATGTAAAATCAATTGACCTCTGGGGCAGGACCAATTTTGACCCCAGGGGTATAATTTAAATAAATTTGGTAGAGGTCTACTAGACAATGCTACATACCAAATCTTAAGGCTAAGGGCCTTGTGGTTTCAGACAAAAAGATTTTCAAAGTTTTTCCATTCTTTTCCCATGGCAACCAGAGTTCTTGATGGAATTCAATTCTTTGAACAACTTTGGTAGAGCTTCATGCAAGGAATATCCTAGGCCTGTTTTGTCAAAGTTGGCTGAGCGGATAGGAGGAGAAGTCATTCGAGTCAAATTGTTGATGACGCACATCGCACGCCAATGGATGCCTGACAATCAATGATCCCAAAAGCTCACCCTTGAGCACTTCATGCTCAGGTGAGCTAACAACAGAGAAAGTGTATATCAGTCAAGAAAAATTGCCATTTTCCACTAAAATAATCATACTCTACTTACCCCTTAACTGATAAATTCAATCATATGGACTTAGAACAGACTTATATATACAGGTTAACAGTTTTTTTTTCAAAAACAGAACTCTAATTAAAAAAGGATGAAACATCAATTTGTTACATGAAAAATTGGCAATAAATAAAACATCCACATACAGTTTCAAAGGCAGATGTTTTATTTTATACTGTCAAAAAGTCCCAAAGTCAAAACATCCCCACTTTTGGTCAAATTATCATAAATGTAAAACGAAAATGTTCAAAATGTCCCTATGACACTATTATTTTACACTGAGGAGGTACTGACCAAAAGTGGGTATGTTTTAACTTGGGGTCATTTTGGCATGTTTTGAACTTCCCTTGTTTTCATTACTTACCTATTGTAAATGAGAGAGGCTGTGGATTTTTGACAAGGTCATCAAGATCTTCATATCCCAGCCCTTTCTCTGACATTGCCATCATGCCACAGCAATGACTCTTCTCCTCCTCATGATGATGCTTTTTGTTCTTACCAAATATCTCACGTAACTGCTTTGAAACCATTGGATACTGATCTAAAAGCTGCAACAAAGAACAAAGGTATGTTAGAATGCTGATCTTATCTTCATGTTTATAAGGAAAATGACTTCAGGCATGAAAAATTACCAGACATAAACTTTTCTTAAGTCTTTCATGAAAATATATTCTGGACTCCAGGCTGAGAATTATTTGAGAAAAAAATTTAGTTTAAATAATTGGCAACATTCATTTTATCTAGAGTAACCAGTCACTGATTATTACTATGCTAGCAGCACAAAAAGCAGAAATCACCATTTTCTACTTTCCAACATTATTTTAAAACAAACCTATATATTCAAAACAAACAAACAAAGTCCTACAGCACAGTTCTTGCAATATGTACATTTTTTTCTTTAACTCCATTGACAAAAGGAGGAAAATTATGGAGAAACTCTGAGAAACTCCCTTAATCACAGAAGTGTCACGGAGACCAATTGTGTCTGATAACAGACAGTATTTACTGTGAAACTGCATTGTATCAACCCTCAGCAAATCTCCGCGATTTGTTTTCGCATTCAGTTGACTGAAATGTTAATTTGTCTAGAGAAATTTCATATGTACTTACTCTTTTTATCCTCAAGTTTTAGGTTGCCTTATATTTTGATCCATAACATGTTTTGACAGCTGACTTAAAAATACACAATATCATTTGTTGGTCTGTATACACATAAAATATATTGTGTCACAATTTTAATTGGTTCCTAAATATAAGATATGACCTTTAACATTGAGTGCAAGTAATTTTCTATCAAATTCTCCCAACTGATATTCACATTATGTCACTTTACAAGCTTCAGACGCCAAGAGCTCTTTAAAGCGGAAACTACAGCTCATGTACCATGCTTTTACCACTGATCTGTTCCTGATACTGAATGTGTGAAACCAGGGTATTTACAGATGAGGAACACTGTCAACTACGAATAGATTTACAGCAAAACTACTCAACACCTACCTGGCATCTTGATTATTACCTTAAATTGCTGTGATTTACTTATTTTCAAATCTTCAATTTGTGCCTTGTGTTAATCCACTTGCAAATAAATTACATAAGATAAACTGCAAAAATGGAAAAGATCTAATTTAAACTGTCAAAATATGAACAAATGTGGTAGCAAAACACTGTATGTTCTTGATGAAAGTGTTTCACTTGTATAAATACTATAATGATTATTTTTTTACACTTTTATATTAGGAAACATTTTTTCAAAACACTGTAATGAAGTATTAGAATATTTCCATGGGAATGCTCTAACACTCTTTAAAATGCAGCCATTGTATTTAACCTTAATTCACTGAGATTCAGAGCATTTTTCAAAGAGAAACTCAGGGGATTTCAGGAGTGTGCACTGACTGCTATCACAGAGGAAGCACAAAATTTGTACATATTGCGCAAGCTGTAATTTGTTATTTCTTAATACATATCAAGTAATGATCAAGTTAATGAAAATCCATTTTTTATTAAATGAATTAAAAAAAGTACTTGAAAATGTCTTAATGCAGTTATTCAGATTAGAAAACTTTTTTATTATCAAAACCCTAAAATATTTTAAATCAGTCAAAAATTCGCTATCTTTGGCTATCATTATTCATTACTAGATGGGTGTTCAGTTTAACACTTGTGTTGCCCTTGTGTGCATACTCTGTTAGAATAACTTAAAAGGTAAACAAGAGCCTGCTGGAAAAGACAGCATCCTAGTCCAAGTACAAGACCTGTCTGCAGATAGCATGCTCCACTTTTCTCAGTGCTGGATAATAAATTATAAGCCAAGTTAAACAAGAGGCCCAAGTGAAAAAAATTTGCATGGGGGAGGGCAAGTACCTAGTCATATAAGATGAAAAAAAAATTCTTGGGGGGTGGTGGGGGGTGGCAGGGGACTGGTTGGGGGGTTTTAGGGTGGATGGGGAGTCAAGTACCTATGTATAAAAAAAAGATTCGGGCTTGGGGGTGGGTTGAGGGTGGATGGGGAGTCAAGTATCTATGTATTAAAAAAAAAAATTCAGGTGGGGGGGGGGTGCCTTTTTGTTGGGGGGGGGGGGGGGGGGGGGGGGGGGGGAGTTTGAGAGTGGATGGGGAGTCATGTACCTATGTATTAAAAAAAGAAAATCAGGCCTGTGGTGGTTTGAGGGGTGTAAAGAGGTGGGGATGTAAGAGGGGGGTCCCCATGCAGTGAAGGGGCGGGGAGTAATGACCCATCTCAAAAGTTAAAAGTTTATTTCAAAACTTAAGAAATTCTTTTCCAACAAAGAAGAATAAAAGAACTTTTTTTTTTTTGAGGGGGGGGGCGGGTTAACACATTTGGGGGAGGGGTCTCCATACTGGGGGACGTGGGGGGGGGGGTAAGTCAAGTACCAACATACTTAAAAAAAATGAATAATGAAAGAAAAAAATGGGGGGGGATAATGTTGGAGGGAGAGGGGGGGGGAGGGGTAAGGGGGTCCCATGCAGAGGGGGGTGGGAGGAGGATTGGGAGTACTTACCCATCTCATGTCAGTTAATATTTTATTTCTAGGCTTAAGAAGTTGTTTTCCTATATACAAGTATAAGCAAAATCAAGTGAAACCTGGGGGTGGGGCTAACTTTGACCCAAGGGACATGGGTACCAACAATCTTTGCAGGGGTCTTGCTGGTGATCAAATATTCCAAGTTTGAATATAATATCTTTGACACTTCTCGAGAAATGGACATTAACAAAAAGGTTAAACAAGAAATTTTAAGTTGAAAAAGGGGCATAACATTGCACAAATAAATTTGAGGGTTATCTGCCCTTGAGAAATGGTGTTGTCTTAAGCGATACAATTGTATGCATTACAATTGGAAAGTTTGATGAAGAAATATTAACAAATGGCATAGTTATAGCCTATGTTAAGTTTTCATGACAAAATTAAAGTACAAAAAAGGGGCATAACTCTGTCACTTGTAACCTCGACCTATAGATTTTGACATTATTGCAACCCTGTTGTTGTAAGCAATACAATTTGAAAGATTGAGGAGAAAATGTTAAGAAATGGCAAAGTTACTGACAACTTTAAGTTTTCATGACAAAATCCAAGTACAAAAATGGGCATAACTCTGTCAAATATGACCTTGACCTAAAGATTTTGTCATATCGACCTTGTTGTCATAAGCAATATAATTTGAAAGTTTGATGGGCATAACTCTGTCAAATATGACCTTGACCTAAAGATTTTGTCATATCGACCCTGTTGTCATAAGCAATATAATTTGAAAGTTTGATGAGGAAATGTTAAGAAATGACAAAGTTAAAGCCAATGTTAAGTTTTCGTGACCGACGGACAAAGCGATCCTTATGTATCGCCGTTTCTTCGAAAGGGCGACATAAAAACTATTTATCATTTTATTATCTGAAATCAACCTTCTTTTCTGCTATAAATTCAGCCATTTCTCCTTGTCTCATGGTTTTCACACAGGCCTCCCAGACCTCAAACTTGAATTTTTTGCCCAGGATTAGTTCCATTGGTTTTTCATAGTTGTGACTGTCATCAATGACTGTGTGTTCCTCATCGCATTTGCATGTTTTGTAATGGAAGTATATCTAAAATAAAGCATCAAATTTCTGTTAAATTCATCATGTTTAACTAAATTGTTTACACTTAATATAGCTCAAAAACTTAAGTGACATTGTCAGCATATTCTTAGATGCATTTGACTTGGGTCAGAATTTCAGTATAAAAAGAAAATTTTGACCCATACAAAAAGTCACACAATGTGACAATATCTCGACATGCATACAACAAGTTAAATGTATAAGTAATTATAAAAGTAATTTAATCTACAAATGTATGTAATGAATGAAATTTGTAATAATGTATATTGTCAGTGATTATGTACATCAGTAATTATGTCTATAAAATCTTTGATTGTTATCATCAGCTATATGTACTTGTTGTCATAAACAGTCGCTTTAAACTGAATATATATTTACTTAAATATGTACACGTTTCCAACTATTTAAAATGTAAATCTTGTTTGCCATATTGTTTCTAAGATAAAACATTTTTATTTTGTTCTAATTCACATCTTTAATTCTAATTAAAGACACGGTTATATGTAAATCTAAGAAAAAAGTGGAGGTATCAATATATCTGAACTTTTGGCTATCATTTTTTTAAATTAGAAAAATTAGCTGTTATTTTTTTTAAGCCAGTGTGAGCCCTGATCATGATAAATCAACTGTTATTTGTTGATATGATGTACATTGTATGTAGATTTTAGAAAATTAAAGTCAGAAAAATATTCATAACAGTTGAAGCTCTAGATATATATTAAATTAGGTCTTTAAAAATAAGAAATTGAAATAATTTTGACCGCCGGGACGGACCCTCCCCATTGGCGGAAAAATAAAATTGGCCAGTGGAAACCCTGTGGTATATGCACACACATGGGTCTTTGACCTTCTGGTTGATTGAAATAAACTCATAAACTCATTTATAAGTAACTATTTGCTTATTTATCATAAAAAAGCCTTAGTAATCATTTAGATCTTTATCTGTGCTTTAGTGTAGTCTCAGGATGATAGGAACTCAATACCGCATGCCAGCAATAACTAGCTGGTCTTTTCAGGATGAAATTCTCCAATAGCCTACCTGAAACATGTCTTAAGTGGAATTGGTAGAAATAAAAGCTACAGACTGCCAACGACCAATAAACGGCAAAAATGACCTTATTCATAATGAATAATAATTAGAATGAAAAGGAATACGCTTGCAGTTTTGCCTAGTTTGCTTTCCAAATTACAGTTTTGTCCGAATGTCAATACACTTCTTCATATGTTGCCTAAAATCAGTTAGACAATAAACTTTTAATAATTTCTTTTAACAGACTATAAAATAATCAAACTTGCCTTCGTTCCGTCTTCATAATCGGGTGGTTCTCCTCGACCGGCATGCAGAATTTTCTTTTGAATTCCTAGTTTCGCTAAAATTGCGATGTAGTCAGCCATGTTTGTTGATACTGTGCGGTGCAAATCGCATCTGCGGTCCGTAAAATGGCAAGCCAGTGAAAATTTGGTATGTCTGGGCAGGGGTCGATATATAACGCCAAAAAAAGTGGACTTATATTTTTTGAATTCATACAGAAGATTATAAATCATGGTAAAAGAATGCGTCATGCATTGACATTGAAAATCAACCTCGGTCCTGAAAATTATGACACAAGTTCGGATCTTTTAAAATCTTACCCTGAAACTTACATTTGTTTCAATTCAAATGTCGTGTGGAAACTTTTTACTGTTTTTAGCGACACAAAATAACAGTAATTTGGAAAGTTACTACATGTTGTATGCAAACCTTTAAGAATATGTTGCACTGTTTGTAAATAAATGCTAAGTGTATGTCTTTCTAAAAAGGTTTTCATGCTTTAATTTGATTATAATATGATACTGTCAATACTTGAATAAGAAACGATCTGAGAAGACACGAGGCTGAGTAAGAATTGCTATCATGTTAACAAACTATATTTTTCACAATCTGCACACCCTTTTTTGTCTTTTTGTCTTTACTAGTATACTGCACATTCTATTTAATGATAAACAACGACGGAATATGATCTGCCTGTCTATTTGTTCAATAACCTGATTGGAATTAATTTAAGCAAAAGCATCATTATCAGCAGCAGCAACAGCAACACTACCAACGACAACAACAAAGCAACAAACAAACAAATGCACTCATGGGCATTATTTCCCGTTACCAATGACGTTAAAATCCATAACTTTTTTTAGTCCTTGAAAGGAAAGATAGCATCAAATATGGACTCGGGTGAGTGAACGCTTTGCCTTGCAAGCTGCTGAAGATAGAACATACAGACAAAGACCTAAATTTCCGGTAATTTATGTTTTCGGTAAAGATGGTATTTGCTTTCGTATTGGCTAGAATTTGTAGAAACGTGTTCCTGGCGAAACGTTATACATCGAGGTATGTCATCTGAATGCCGAACGTGCCTTAGTTGTTAACAGGAAAGACTAATGACAGTTCGACGCCACAGTGCTGCACATTCGTTATTTTGTCAACTTCTGGGAGAATGAAAAACAACAACAAGAAACAAACAAAAAACAACTACTTCATTCAATGATAAGCTATGAGGACAGTATCTCATAGTTTAATACATTTTGTAAAGCATATACTATACTCTTAACAATAACACAAGTGGCAGTTTTATATTCTGTTTAAAACTTTACATAATTGATTCAAAAGTTATTTCTAAATTAAATTTTGACATATAGTCAGATATATACCATATTAATATACAAATACATATAATTATATTGTATACTACTTTCTGTTATTCTGATTGCTTATAACGCAAGCAGAACGGTTGTTTACATAACCACAACAGCACAGAACACTTCAGTAAACTGGTCCATGTCCCGAGTGTTCGCTTTTTTTCGTGGTTCCACTGCACTTTTTACAATAGTTTTACAGTACAAAATAATGTTTATGTGACTTATTAATTTGTAAAATTTACAATATTTGTTACATATGCTCTTTTCTATATATTGTGCAGGCAGTCAAAGACTCCTACATTTTCTTTCTTAGTTTTCCTACTTACTTGGCCTCTTTCTATTTGTTCTTATTTCTCATAGACTTTACTTTTTTGGGGAAAAAATAATAACAGGCAAAATAAATAGATAAATGATAATATTTTCAGCCAATTTGTAGAATGAATTTGGGTTACACGTTAAAAGAAAATGGTGGACGTGCTGGCGGGACTCTTTAGAAGAAACCTTGGACATGCTGCATTTCACCTTCTGCATACAGGTTCTACACCCTCATTCAAAGTATACAAAATTTATTGGTATTTTCATACCTCCTACTTTTTAACATAGGGTTGCATTTTTTTCCCTACATTTTCTTACTTTTTTGTGTCAAAGACTCGTACTTTTGCTCCTACTTTTTTGAGTTATCAAGAAAATATTAAAAAAGTGCCCACTATTGCATAATATAACCCAGGTTTTTTTGAAAAATTTAATTTCTTTCACAAAAAGTTTTATCACTGCATTATCACAAAAACGGCTAGGTTTTCTAGGAAATACATGAAATACATTCGTGAAAGCTTTCATCAGATCATCTTATAATAAAAGTTTCGTGATAATTGTAACACGGGAAAATTCAGTTGTCCTGAGCTGGGTTTGAACTCAGATACCTTCGTTTACTCAGCGGACACTCTACCAAATCGCCATTAAAGCTAGCTGATAAGCAAGGGAGTAGAAGTGCCGTATTATGCCTCTGCTTCATAATTTAACGAGAAATTTTATTTGAACCCCTGAAACTTTTCTTAAAAACTTGTTATATTTTTTATACATTAACTGTCAGATCAGAGCAGAAACAAGTATGGTCTTAGAAAGTTTAATTATCTGAAGTGATATTGCATGTATATTTCATGAAAGCAAAATGATTTTCACGAAAATAATGTGGTTCAAACAAAACCTTTGTCTTTTGTGAAAACGAGATAAAATTTCACGAAACTTGTACAGATAACATTTTCGCGATAATTAAGAAGCTGAGTTATTGCAGAGATAATTCTTAGGGCTTTGCGGAAGATCTTGACCGTTAAAGTGTACCTCAATTCTTTTGCACCGACTTGAATAAAATTTGCGTGCTGTAAGATTTCTTTTTTAAGGTTGCTTATAGTTTGCATAGACCTTCATTATTAACACTGTCATGCATTTCTAGTTGTTTAAATTGCCGTAAAATCATTCAGTCAAGTTATCTGTAAAATCGCGGCCATCACCTGTTCTAACGACTGTTGGGTGAAATGCAACACAGCAAATTCAATTTAGTTTTCATTGGTAAATTTTGCCTCCTCACGGTTAGTTGCAATCGGCTATCAAGTTAAAATAGTCAGCCATAAGTTGGATCAAGTTTGTGAGTAAAATGACACAAATATCTTTGTTTTATGAATACTCAAACCACAGTGACATTAACCTTCATACTATCCCGAATACGTTGTAAGCGTTCCTTATTGAAGCCCATGTCAAGGAATGGTGCACAGAAACATGCCTGTAATGATGAAACAAGAAAGGAAATATTTATAAAACATGTCAATGTCCAAAGATCGTTTGCTTTTACACCTATTTAACCGTATTATAAAATAAAATCAACGGGCTTGACTATACATTCAAATGGAACATATGCATACTCAGAAATTTTGTAAATACTTGTAAATGGAACAAACGGGTATTAGATTGACTTACTTTACTGCAAATACGCTCAAAGACAACATAAGTGCACTTACAGATTTTGGAAATACATGTAAATCGAACAAAAAAGTACTAAACTGACTTAACGTATTGCAAATAAGCCCGAATGGAACATAAGCTTACTTAGGAATATTGTAAATAGAACATACATTTCTTGAATTGTCTATTGCAAACACATAGAGATAATACAATGCTATATTGCAAATACACACAAATAATACATATAGACTGCAAACTCACAATATTGCAAATACACACAAATGGAACATATGCAAAACTTACCACATTGCAAATACAATGTACACACAAATGGAACATATGCAAAACTTACCACATTGCAAATACAAACAAATGGAACATATGCAAAACTTACCACATTGCAAATACACACAAATGGAACATATGCAAAACTTACCACCTTGCAAATACAATGTACACACAAATAGAACATATGCAATACTTACCATATTGCAAATACACGCAAATGGGACGATTAGAGGAACAACTCCAGACGAAAACGAATGAGCCTGTAAGCAATAAGAAATCACAGTGTTCTTCAAATGTTGCGGCATAGAAGGACTGGCCTTCAAAACGAACTGAATGGTGTGCTCTAAAAGCTGTAGAATATTTTTAAAAACAAGGCAATCTACGCAGTAACTGAATGCGCATGCAAACACGTAAGTTTTAATTGTATTTAATTAGGTAACAATTGTTATTTACGTTCAAAACGAACAAGAGCTTGTTGTTACCTGGTACTGTCCATCTACGTACGCTATTTCAACCACATCAAGCCATTCTGCACGAGTAAAAGCAAATATTCGGACAAACGTCCCGTCTTCATCAATCTGGAAAATGCATTTTTATGACAAAAATGGCAAAGATATTGTCTGTTATTTTACTCTTTTGTAAGTTACAAAACACTTTGTTGTACTTCTCTCTATACTGTAATTTGTCACCGTCGTGCTAAATTGTCAGAAGACTGAGTGAGAGAATGATGATATATAATCACTACATCTTACACAGATTTTTTGCATGTTTTTTTCAGTATTAAGACCAAAAAGTTAACACTGAGAAAGATATCCGTCTTGTGGGCCAGGCCAGGCTTAAGCCAAATATCAGGTTAGTGATGTGAACACATTTTAAAATATCAGGCAGGTAATATCGGATAATCATAAAGATATGAATGATAAGGTTATTGTAATATGTTACCACTTAACAATTTAAGATTATCGTTATATTTCTGACAGACTGAGAGAGTGAGGTATCGTAACGTTTCGCAAATTGAGACTAAGTCTTATTTATACAAGGATTCTTGGGCACACCTACAAAATAAAAGACTTTGTCTTATTAGAGTATGTTTCCTATTTCTTTGTTTGAAAACATTCAAGTATTAACAGAAAATATGGTCTACTTTAGAAATACGTCTCCACTCTGTGAAATAGAGTAAAGTTAGGCGGATAAATGACCTTTTGAACATCCAAGAACTCAGTGTTATCCTCTTGTTCCATAACAGTGTATACCGTCGTCATCAAGGCGGCTAGAAACTCGGACTTGGTGCACTCTGTCCGCCATCTGTAGGCAAAATTGCACACTTTTACACCTCCAAATGTTATTGTAAATGATAATAAAAATATTCACAGTATATTTGTATTTTAAGTACATCTTAAACTGCTTGTCAAACTAAGCAAGGTTTGTGATTCAGAAGTAAATATTTCTGAACACAGACGGATATTCTTATACAGTTTTACAATAAAGAACTTCTTTCACAGATGAGTTTTATTTCAAAGATCTTTTGCTAAAAGCTTTCTTATCTCACGAAACAAAAGAGACAGTACCTCCTTTACTCCAAGAAATGTAAAACATTTAAAACATTCGGCAAAATACCTGTACTTACGTTTCTTTGTAACTATGAAGAGGACGTATACATGGCAACCACATGGACGGTCTGATGAGAGCCTGAACAGGCGCCTGAAGTATCGCACTCAGTGTCACCATGTTTAGGAAGTAGAGCTAAAAACAACAACGCTCTTGACGAGTTATTCCAAATATGAGAGAAGCAAGTTTTATATTGAATAACACTGAAATATGCACATCCCTTTACAAGTCCTGGTAACCCTACTGTGCATGTAATGTTACGAGTTTAATCAGAATTGAAATAGAAATAAAATCTAAACCTCATACTTAATATCATCCGATCATCACTACATTTATATAGCAATATACAGTCAGATTATGTGTGGATGAGTGTAAGTATACAAGTGTGTGGAGGGTCAAAGATTAAGTTTGACCGTCGTTGATATATACATTAAAGATACTGTCTGTACATGTGAATGATTTTAGAACGCTCTGAAGTTATGACAAGAATTTCTACTGTTGGGACTACCACTGTCCATGGTCAGTCTGTGCATCAGTGTAGACCGAATGTGACCTGCAACATGTAGTCATTAGAATTTAAGTGAAATATTTCTGAAGCAGAGATTTTAATCTTAAGTTATCTCCATTGAAATATAATTGTATATCAGAAATTCACTGGCAAGTGGATAAGTGTTTAACAAACCATTTTAAGTGAATATTTCAACATATTGTCATTATAGATACTACCCCCACCCCTACCCCTGAACAGATATATGCGAAAGATAATAGAGCACTTAGCGGACTTACATGTGTAAGAATGTAAGTTCATAGTACATTGATACGGTTTACGAACTGATAAACCTGTTGACTTGTCATTCAGAGATGATTCAGATAACTAAGTTAATCGAAAACAAATTAATGTAGAGCTAAAGAAGGTAAACAAACCCTGTCTTTAGACGACTTAGAACTTGAATGTTATTTTTAATATATAAAGTTGCATTGAACTCACGGTTTGGAAATCGCAAATTAAACTGTAACCTATCAAGAATTTATGAATGTCGAATGTATTCTGGTGTGTTTTAAACTTGAAAGTTTAAAGCCTTTAAAATTAGATATTATATAAAAAACAATGATTTTTAACACCAAAGTTTGAATTCATTTAGAATCTCAAAAAGAAGTTTTAAACGGAACAAAATAACATTAAAAAAACTGCATTCCCACAAAAATATGAGAGACATTAAACATTTTTTTCAGATATGTTATCAGTAAACTATCAAACGTTGGAAATAGGCGTTAGAAGGAGATCCAACGTATGATGAAATGCTGAAAAGTATAAAGAATGATATCTATATTTCGGCTTCTGCTAATTCAAACCTTGACGGCGTATAATCAATTCTTCTTGAATGATATAGAGATCATTTAGTTATTGTGTTACAAATGGATAAAACTTGTATCGGAAAACCAGACAAAGATAAATATATATTATTAGTCTGTTTTACTTTTAATGTCTCTAATGAAATATCAGTATGATATAAAATTATAAGTAAAGACCAAACAGCGCTCCTTTAAAGTCGATTTATTGGAGATTGTGTCCACTTAAAAAGTGTGCTGACCCAAAGATATCCTTAAATTCATTTCGTTTCTTGTTCTTCACGGTTTTTCAACTCTAGTTCATGCGGTAAAAGAGGAGCACAGATATTACATTTGTTCATGCGGTAAAAGAGGAGCACGGATATTACATTTATTCATGCGGTAAAAGAGGAGCACGGATATTACATTTATTCATGCGGTAAAAGAGGAACACGGATATAACATTTGTTCATGCGGTAAAATGGGAGCACGGATATTACATTTGTTCATCCGGTAAAATGGGAGCACGGATATTACATTTGTTCATGCGGTAAAATGGGAGCACGGATATTACATTTGTTCATGCGGTAAAATGGAAGCACGGATATTACATTTGTTCATGCGGTAAAAGAGGAGCACGGATATTACATTTGTTCATGCGGTAAAATGGGAGCACGGATATTACATTTATTCATGCGGTAAAAGAGGACCACGGATAATACATTTGTTCATGTGGTAAAAGAAGAGCACGGATATTACATTTATTCATGCGGTAAAAGAGGAGCACGGATATTACATTTGTTCATGCGGTAAAATGGGAGCACGGATATTACATTTGTTCATGCGGTAAAAGAGGAGCACGGATATTACATTTGTTCATGCGGTAAAAGAGGAGCACGGATATTGCATTTGTCAAATAAATCAAATCGAAAACTGTGAAGTATTTGAACGAGTTCAAAAATGAATTGTTTCTTTTTTTTCTAATATATCTTTCTATATAATTATGTTTTGAATTTATTTCACCTGTCTTCGTTTTGAAACGGGTGTTCTGTATTTGTTCCTACGTGCCTTTGTACTTTATTTCTGTCATAAAAGGGAAAAGAAACTCAACAAAGGTTTGGATTTAACATGTCTCGTATCAGAACAGAACATGCCAGACGGATTTATTTGATCACCTATGAAAACTACAGCCGTCTAACATCTGTTTGGGCCATGACTTAATTTAGTTACGAATATGATGGACAATATTGTTTCCTTGATTAGCGATTAACTTATACTTTTAGGAAAGGATCAGTGGTCCAGTAAACGCGCTGGACTGGTATTTCAAAGATCGCGCAGTTATAATATGGGTTCAGTTTCCCGCTCCACAACTAACATTTCTAAGTGTCTTTCGAATGAGACGTTAAACTTAGATCCCATGTATCAGTGATATACACCAAGGATGGAAAAGAACCAGTGGTGTCTCTGGAATAGAATGGGATGATTTCTGTGTCTTGCACTACCTACCACAACCTAAAATAATTAACCTCTGTAGGGAGCGCCTCCAGTTCCAACGATAAATAAACTCAAATAGATAGACAGTAATATTTAAGGTTGGATCAATGGTCAAGTGATAGCATGCTGGACCAGGGTCCACGAGTTCGATCCCCTGCTTCCATGTATCAGTGACATAGATTGAGCTTGAAAAAAACAACAACAGGGATATCTCTGGAATTAATTATCCACCAACTTAAAGTCTAGATTACGACGAATCAAAAGAGCGAAATGTAAGTGGAAATGCTCAAAGCTGATACAGCAAATGATTTTTATTTTTGAAAAAGCTAAGAACAGTAAAGAAGCAAGTACCTGCAGTGTTTTGATTTAGTTTCGAATTAGGTGAGTTGGGTGGGGGCGGGGGGTGTCAATATTTTTATGTTATTTACCCAGGTATGCTCTGTTGCCGTTTTTGGCATGTGTTTTATTTTCATGTCTGTTGAAGTGATGCTGAATGAATCAACTGCTGACCAAATGATTCGAAAGTAAGATCAAAAGATAATTTTTTTAACCGAAGAACATAGGTGTCGTTCATTCCTAACAAAGAAAAAGATCCATTCAGCTGAGGTCATCTCAACTACTACTCCAGCTACTCCACCTACAAATCGAATTGAAAGGTAAAATTAATACTGTGGTGCCCGGACCCCTGCCTAAGTTATTTTAGGGCTCTCCGCTGCACCACATTGACTAGGGTTCGTTTTACACGGCCCCAGTATGGGAATTTATGAGGAAACAACAAAGAATCGCTCTTGTGAAAAGATACTCTTGATGTCAGTCATAAACATTTAAATTATAATAAATGTATTAAGTATTAAACTATTATTCTGTTATCTATATGTAAGTTGACCGAAATGGGTGACCAATAACCAAGTTTGGTTAAACAGACGACAGAGACCGAATCCGGTAGTAACCCAATCTGGTAATGACCAAATCTGGTACAGTACCAGATTTAATAGCAATCCAAACTCTCTTTATAGAAACAATCAAATCTACACTGAAATTAAAGTGGAAAACCTATCAAAAACATGTTGTTAACCTGATTTCTGTCCATTTTCTTGTTCTATAGTTCTTAACTTATCGGTAACTTATCAAGTACTTCCATAGAGGAAACTTGTCGAGCTGATGATAATACAGACAGATTTGAGTTTATTTACCCTCGGTACCGGCTAAGCCATATGACTGAGCAAATGATATTATATTTTATCTTATTTAACGTCGGTACCGGTAGCCCATATGACCGACGCCCCCTGAAGAGATTAGTTATTTTATGTTGTGGGTGTAGTGCAAGATACAGAAAGCATCCCATTCTAGAGACAGAGATTCCAGAGATTCCCTGGTTCTTTTTCATGTATAGCACTGATACATGGGACCTCGGTTTAAAGTCTCATCCGAAAGACTATTAGTAATGTTAGTGGCTGAGCGGGGGATCGAACTCGGGACCCCTGTTTTACCATTCCAGCGCGTTACCACTGGACCACATCCGCTCCTAAAAAAATGATAATACCTGGAACGCTCTGTATTTATATTAGCCTGTTATGACGTCATCGCACGCACTATTCAAGATGGCGGACGATGGACGGCAAGCAGATTCTGGCACAGTCACTTGAAGTTGGGACCTCGCCCCGTCCCCACCCCCCCCCCCCCCTCCCCATTGCACAAGAGTTTTGTAGCATAAAAATCATAAATAACAGCTTCATACAACTATTCCTACTGTTATCTGTTACAAATTTGGCCTTTTCAAAAAAAGCCCAAACCCACCATCCAACACTATAATATACACAAGTTATGAAACATTGCGCCTCAAATCACTTCACCGGCCTATGTTTTTCCTTGGTTTTTGCAATAAAAACAATTGTCTGGAAAATGTTGATGGTGTCTATCAATTAAACAGTAATTTTTCTACACATCAATGGCGAGGCGAGGTCCCAACTTCAAGTGACTGTGGATTCTGGTCATCTTACAAGCATTATTACATGAAAATAAATGTATGACAGCATCCAGTATTAAATTGTAAACGTTTTTATGGACAAGAACTCTCAGAAAATTGTAACGTTAGAGATTACAAAGTATTATTAATGAAGATTTGGACCAAACAGTTTGGTACTGAAAATGTTCGTACCCAAAGTCGTAATAGTCAAATTTTATGAAGACGGATCTAGAAGCCTGGACAGCACAATATTTAGATTGTCAGATATTAATAAAATGCGTAGATTAAGTTTTTGATACATTGGTATATGCAAGCTCTGTACATGACCAGTTTCGTTCGCTAGCCAGACGAACGGGCTTTCCAGCAGTGTATCGCACTGGCCTCTAACTGTTCAAACTGCTGTGGCAGAGAGTGCCAAAGCGTGCCAAAGTGTGCGCAAAACGCGAATTTTCTTCTTCTTTACCCTGCATTACTATATACAGCAAAAAGCGATGGCCACGGGTTTGTGTCCCGGTAAAGGTTTGATTTTTTTCTTCTTGTTTTCATGTTCCTAAGCATTAGTCTAGTCGTTCGTTTCAGGTGGGTTGAAAGGCTCGGGCTCGCAACTATGGAAAGCCGAGACGAGAACACGGATAAGGGTCGCTGGCTTTGAGAGAGCGTTTTCAGGAGAATGGACGCGGCTAGCGGTCCAGTGATAAGTATATAAGGTCCAAGAGTAGCAGCATTCACTAGCCAGACGTCCCAGCTATAGGACGGCGTATTACACTTGCGTTTGTGGCGTCGCATCGCCGATCTACAGCCTGCTCATGACGCCAGTATGCCTTCAGTGCGTATACGAAAGTGGACCGACTATAGGTATGTTGCTCTGTCAACCCGAGATGACACCAGGCTTTGTTTTTGGGTCGTTGCTATGTTTCGAACCGATTGCCTCGTGTTTTGAGGCGTTTTGTCCGAGCCCGGATAGTGTTTGTGTGACGAAATAGTGTAAATACGTATGAACAACGTATTTGCACGAAGATATCTTTCTCAAGGTTTGAGAAGCTCAGGCTTTGCACTGGTACACAGCCTTGGGTCGAAACAATTTTTGTTCGCTAGCCAGGCGAACGGGCTTTCCAACGATGTATAAGCAGCAAGAAGCGCTGGCCTCGGGTTCGAGTCCCGGTAAAGGTTTGAATTTATTTCTTCTTGTTTTCATGTTCTTAAGCATTAGTCTAGTCGTTTCAGGCCGTTTGAGGTGATTGGACTCGCAACTATGGAACACCGAGACGAGAACACGGACCAGGGTCGCTGGCTTTGGGAGAGTGGTTTTCAGGAGAATGGACGCGGCTAGCTGTCCAGTGATAAGTATATAAGGTGCAAAAGTAAAAGCATTCGCTAGCCAGACGTCCCAGCCTCACGACGGTCTCTCACACTCGCCTTAGTGGGCTCGCATCGCTGAGCTACAGCGTGCACACGTACGCCAGCATGCCTTCAGTGCGTATACGAGAGAAGGACAGAGTACGGGTATGTAGCACGGTCGAGCCCGAGACGACAACAGGTCTGTATGTTTAGGCGGTGGCTAGGTTTCGAACCGATTGCCTCATGTTTTGAGGCGTTATGTCCGAGCCCGGAGAGTCTGTGTGAAGACCTCGTGTAAATACGTATGAACAACGTAATCGCGTGGTGTTTTTCTAAAGGTTTGAAAGGGTCGGGCTTAGCACCGGTACAATTGCTTGGTCCGAGACCAAATTCGTTTGCTAGCGTTTACTTGGCCTTTCTAGACTGATCAAAGTTCTACAGTATTTTTTTTATTTTATTGTCTTTGAATCACTTCGGGTACTTTTAACAGTTTACTTTCTATCTTCTGCAGGACTATATGTTAATAGCGTGGATGAATCACAGAAGTGATTTAACCGGTGTTCTACCAGAGTTCTGTATTTAAACAGTGAAAGGAAAAGTTGATCGGTCATCATGTACTTATTTTGGTTTTTATTTACTAAGACAGTGTTAAGGAAGAGAAATATTGATCACTGATCATTAGAATTAGAATAACATCACGGAGTTCACAGTTTATCTTCAGTTGTTCTGGATTTACAATACATAAAAGAACGGAAAAATTCACCGGGTATCAACTGTCTTTTTCATAGACCTAAACTATTCACTTAACGCATGCGTAATTTGACTACCATGAGAAAGAGATAATAGAAGAATAGATTTTATGTGCATAACATATTGAGTAAAATGTAAATGGTAGTTTTGAAATAGGCCTTAATGGCCATCTACAAATAGAATGTGTTCTTCTTTCTTCTTCTCTAACTGGATCTGACACAGGTGTAAAATGGATTGAGTATGCGATTGAAAACAATTCGGAACAGATATTGTACAGGTAGTATTACACACTTAACATTATGATTTCAGTTACAGACTACAGTACCAGGATCACATTGATATTACTGATATAGAAAAATTAATGTACTGCTAAGATAATGATAATACGTCATATTCTATTCACTTAAACAATGTTGACATGTGTCTTTCTTTCGTTTTCATGTCATTTCTTCACATTTTTTGTAATGTCGTTGAAAATTTACAGGACTGTATTTCTAACATGTTAATTTACTTAAAAAGTAAAGGAATGATTTTGGTACAAATAAATATCGTTTCCGCCGGTAAGACATCTGGTAATATATGAACTACTTGTAATCATGATCCTGATACTTTAAACTTCGGCATTCTTGAAATGTTCTATTTACTTAAGATAATTCAACTGTACAAGATAAGGAGCAGACGTGGTGTTCCAAGATGACTAAAATAATTACATTTCACACAGAATATACAGGAATAATGTGGCAAGCAGAAGAAAAGTCTTTCAAAGAAACCAAAGTGTCCTAAAATTTTTGTTGTAGCAGTGTCCAAAGACTTAACTTACAGATCTCTAAAATATGCTCACAGGGTGATCATAGTCCACTCATATTGCATAAGCATACTAGTATAAAGAAACGCCTTAATTTGTTTTCTTGTCTGAAACCACAAGGCCAAAAGTGTTCATACTTAGTAAATAGCATTTTTTTCTAGCACAGGTATACAAAGATTGCTTAAATTATGTCCATGAGTTCATTAATAGCTCCATCCAGGTGTCCATTACAATGCTGGGGAGTTTTTGTCATGCAAGTCCACTGAACTAGGCTAGTAAACCCATAAGGCAACATATAAACTGACGAGTAGTATAATGTTTCTTTAATACAAAGAATAGTAAAGGAGATGGTTTTAAGTACTTGTACAAAACGTGATACATGTGTTTTATGTGCAAATGTTTTAAATATTTAGAAAAATCATCAAACTATACATGTATTTAGCATTAAGAGATTCTGACAGAATAACAATATTTCTACATATTCCTTAGGTCCAATGAAGTATAACAGTTTGATGTTTGGTTAATTACTGTCACAAAAATTGTTACTTTTGTATGTTAATTATAAAAAATGCGTTGCTGTTGTTATCATTGTTGTTATTGTTGTAGTTGTTTCAAATTGTTGCAAATATTGTTTTATATCTCCCTTTTTCCGCTTTTATTGCAGTGAAGTGAGTTCGTCCCAGCTTTTGAACGGAAACCATTTTGTGGAAAAAAAAGAAAAAAAAGAAGACAAACAACAAGACAAAAACAGCCAAAGCAAAATGTTGATATGGCTGCTGTAAGTATGCATCGTATTTTTCAATGCTTACAGAAATGAGACATCAAATCTTTTGCATTATTCTAAGAATAGAATATTGGTTGTTACTATGACTTTTTGTACTGGCTGTATAATAAAAAATACCCTTTTAATTCTAAATAGTCACTGGCATTCTGGACAGTTTATGTTGAAAGTCATAGAGTTGCAAATTTACATTAGAAATGAGAGATGTGATTGAACTTTCTTCCTGACAGTAAAAAGCCTGCCGCGTTTTTGCTTCAATATCTTTAAGTGCTGATGATTTTGCCGAATTCCCTTACTCTTACTGAAATTATATATGTGCGACACCTGTCTTTTAGTCCTTTCCTTTATTGTTTTCTGAAATGTTTATAATATATGAATGTTTGATAAAAATATAAAGATGTATTGAGGGCAAACACACACGCACTGTCCTAAAGCTATATACTACAAAACTAACTTTCCTTTTTGAGAGATTCTTGAGCTGGTTCGTATATTGTCATTCTGAACAGTAAATTTAATTTTATCAGTTTAAAATCAATATAACTGTCACGGTTTGCCCCTGTGCCTCATCGATTTTACTATGTTTTGATGACATAGGTTCTTAAATAGTAAAAAAATGACGACAAAACTTGCTTGCTGTAAATAAAACACTCCAGATGAAGTTTTATTAGACCGAGATAAAATGTTTTAAATAAACAAACAGATACATATATTGTAATTGTTTTATGTCCAGATTCAACAATAATATATAATCACATTTCTTTGGTGTGTTTTTAGCTTAATTGTGCATGAAATACAACATATTTGAATATATGATCGAAACAAAAATGTCTTCATTTAACTTTAATGAGAAAAGGAAAGGTAAACACAATTGGACGCTGATAGGAAAAGTGGGGAAAATAGCATTATAACTATATGGATATTCATTACCTAGCTCAGTTTGAATTTCCAGCCAGCTTGGTGTTGAGTCTTCGACCCGAAAGAGTCACATACCCAGCAGCGATCGAATTCCTAACTAACAAATGAATACCCAGCTAGGTTTGAATTATCAGCCAGCTGGGAATTGGGTTTTCGACCCGAAAAAGCCGAATACCCAGCTAAGCTAGCTAAGAGTTGGGTATTCAAACAAACAAATACCAAGCTCGGTTCGAACTTCAAGACAGCTAGGAGTTGGAAATTCGACCCGAAAGAGCCGAATTTCCAAATGAGATCGAAATCCTAGCTAGCTAGTAATTGGGTATTCAACCAAACAAATACCCAGCTCAGTTCAATTCCCAGCGCGCTGGGAGTTGGAAATGCGACCCGAAAGAGCCGAATTTCCAAATAAGATCGAAATCCTAGCTAGCTAGAAGTTGGGTATTCAACCAAACAAATACCCAGCTCAGTTCAATTCCCAGCCCGCTGGGAGTTGGGTATTCAACCCGAAAAAACCGAATACCAGGCTGAGATCGAATTCTTTGCTAGCTAGGAGTTGGGTACTCAATAAACGATTACCCAGCCCGGTTTGATTTCCAAACCAGCTGGGAGTTGGGTTTTCGACCCGAAAAAAACAAATGCATTGCTGAGATCGAATTCTTATCCAGCTAGAAATAGGGTATTCAAAAACAAACAAACGAATAACCAGCTGGAATCGAATTCCAAGCCAGCTGCGATTCCAAACTTAGATCGAAATCCTAGCGGGCTCGGAGATGGATATTCAACTAAACGAATACCAAGCTGGATCCGAATTTCCAGGTAGCTCGTAGCTGGGTATTCAACCTGAAAGAACCGAATACCTAGCTCAGTTCTGCCTATTTTTCTGGCTGTTTTACGTTCTGTATACAGCAATTTGTAAGGAGGGTTATTTTATTAATCATTTGAACACGAAGGAAATTCTTGTCGTAAATATATGCCCAAGTAATAGAAATTTAACATAATTTCTTGACTAAAAAGTATTAAAACAAACGATCTAACGAAGAATTAATTATTTCATAACAGTTAAACAATCTCTTTTTTTAACATTTATAACTCTGAAAGGAGATTAAAATACGAATGACTTAAAACTTTTAAATAAAACTAATAGCCCTACCATAGGAAGTGAGCAGTAGCAGTACGCAGCAGTAGAAAAACGTGAAGTTGGCAGTAGCAGTAACAGCAGTAGCAGTAAAACAAACGTGAAGTTGGCAGTAGCAGTAACAGCAGTAGCAGTAAAACAAAACGTGAAGTTTTTGATTTCACAAGTCAGTGGTGCATTTTTCATGGAGAATATTTTAAAATCTATAGTGCTATATTTTACGGAGTTTTTTTTATCTTGTATTATTATGATACATAATGCAAGTGAAATATGTATGCTGTATGAAGCTTTTTATATCTTATTTTCAATGTTTGTGACAAAACGTGAAAAGTTACTCCTATTGAATGTTCCCATAAAGTTTTATTGAATTCCAACTGAAAGAACTTTGCTGAGTATTCGCGCTGACAAAAGAAAGCGAGACGGACAGCCGGACAGGAGAAAAGACGTATCGGCGACGATGTGTTCTACAAAACCAAATGGCGTTGAATGTTAAAAAGGAAATTTTAAGAGAAATACGTTCACCATACTTTTATCAAGCTTTATTCTCATATAATAAATTGACTTGTAATAACACTAACAAAAATGTGACAAATGAGTTTCAGTGATTTGCACTTTTTTCCCTTTTCTGTGTGAAAATTGACTGGTGCCAAATGAGATTGTATGCCACAACAAAAATCAGCATCGAACATGTTCGTCACAAAAAATGTTCGTAATTTCAGTTACACATGTGATCACATTTGTAACAGGTGTTTCAAATACAATTCGAAACTGGATAATCGATCTCTCAGGTCGAATATCTAACTCACAGCAGGCTGAGAATTAGAAGTTGAGAACCCAACTCTTAGCTAGCTAGGAATTCGATCTAAGCTTGATATTCGGCTCTTACGGGTCGAATACCTAACTCCCAGCTGGCTGGGAATTTTAACCGAGCCAGGTATTCGTTTATTGAAGATTTAGCTCGGCATAAATTCAATCTCAGCTGGGTATTCGGCTTTTTCGAGTCGTTATACACAACTCCAAGCTGGCTGGGATTTCGTATCGAGCTAGGTTTTCGTTTTTTTGTAAACGCAATTCCTAGGTTGGTAGAAATTCGGTCTTAGCTGGTCATTCGGCACTTTCGGGTCGCATACCCACTAACCAGCTAGTATGGAATTCGAACTTAGCTTTGTATTTGTGTATTGAATATCCAACTCCTAGCTAGCTAGGAATTCGATCTTAGCATGGTATTCAGTTCTTTCGGGTTGAATACCCAACTCCCAGCTGACTTGGAATTCGATCTGAGCTGGGTAATGAATATCCAATACGCAATACTCAACTTATAGTTCACTTCACGTAAATGTAAAAGCATCCTTTAAATATTTTATTCTGGATGAGTTGTCCTTATGGCGACGTAACAGCCACAGAAACTTTGAGTGAACGAAAAATTAATTGAAGTTATCGACTCATCATTATAAAACATCCTATACAGTTTGAACTTTCTGCTTTTTTGGTAATTCTGGAGATATTCAAACAAAACTGTCTACAATGTTAAGGTGTAAATCTTTGACGCAGTGACCCATAATGCAGTAGTTGTCATTTAAACTAGTTAAGTCAACATTTAGTTATTGATAGGGAAGTGTTCTCGAAATGAAAGTGACACGTGCCTTATCTTTGATGAAATTAGCCAAGGATAAGTGGTCATCTAGTATACCTGCCATCATGTAAAATCTGGGGATGCTTTTGATTGTAAACCATCTAGTATATCGCTAGACCAATAGACATTAGAAGAAAACGTACGTTCCCACTTCTTCAGAATAAGAGAGGCACAATTATTTGAGCAGTAAATGAGTGTTTGGGTAATTGGCTAGATTGCGCCTATCAATTTTACTAATATCTTTTGTTTGTATTGTAGGATACAAAAGGACACGAATTCTACATACGACACATTCTACTTTTAGGAAAAGCTGCTACGATTCCATTAATTGATATTGTGAAAAGACTTGCAGTAAAGCGAAATACAAGTATTGAAAACATATTGACTGAATCAAAAAAGACGATCAAGATGTTGCTTTTGGAACAATATTTTACGCTGTTTCCGAATGACGCGGTTAATTTAGATTTACAGTCCTGGGACACACGTTTATTGTGCGTTGTTTTAAGCATCTGTTCTGTGTCTCAATTGTCAGACTTAGAACGCGAAGCAATAACTTGCATTTTGGAACAAAGGAATGACTTGGACAGTTATTCTTCGTCTGCTTTCCTGGACTTCAACAGTTATAATATAAAGTGGAGAAAACTACATAAAATGCTTCTAAGATTAACAATTAGAGACCGTAAAGCAAAGTTCAAATTTGCAAGATTGATTCAATCATTTGCTAATGAACCTATACATGTGAACATGCCTCTTATAGAGCAAATGAAGGAAGCAACAAACATTATTGAACAATTAAGGGTTGCAGATGAGAACAAGGTTTATACACTGCAAAGAAGTGACGATTGCGAAGATGAAAAGGAACAGCCTGAGTATGTACAGCTCCAATCGAATGGTAGGATTTCATTTCGAGTTATAATCACATATGCACAATTACAAAACTACAAACAAAGCACTCGCAGTAGGGTAAAAAGGGGGCGCTTGCGGCCATTTTGAACCGTCGGTGCTAGCGGTGCTAAGATGGCGGACAAGACTCTAGCACATCCAGTGTTTCAACAGGGCGGGAAATCTTTAGCACTCTTTCATGAGCAGCAACGGTATTTTAAAATTTTGAAAACGCATGTAAACTGGGAAAATTGATCTCTTTTGATAGTCATTATAGAACTATAGATTTTATCGGTGGGAATGGATGTAATTTAAGCTGAAGGGAGATAAACAAATCATAATTTGCATGAATGGATTTTTCACACTTTCACCTAACATTGAATACGTTATGTGTGACTGGACAGACTGAATTATTTTGTCGGCGAACGCCGGTAACATCTAGTATAATACATATTTTATTGACTATGTATGTGTATTATATGTTTATGTAATGGATGAGACTTAAAAATTCAAAATAAAAGTATAAAATGGACTTAAAAGTCCAATTTAGCCTTTCAAAAATGAAGTTCTTTTTGCCTCTTTTAAAAGAGTAAGTACTGAATTTCACCTCAGCGGAAAAAAGTAGGATTCGTTTCTACCTCTGTTACAAGAGTGAGACCCTCATTTTACCTCTGTCAAAAGAGACAGCCTTCACTTTCCACGATAATTTAATAGCTAGATTGAAGCCGACAAAGTGAAAGAAAAATCATATGGAGCGTTATGTATATATCGGAGACAATGAAAGTAATCGTTATTTCATTGACAATAAACCGTGTCATTTTAACGTACAGTTAAAAATTCTGTTAAAGTTTGATGGATATTGGAAGGTGAGCTTATGTGAAATCAGTTTTAAAAAAGACTCAAAAGCAAGATTTAAAACTTCAAATGGTGTTTTATTTATTTATTTATTCAAATATATGCAAGGAGTATTGTAAATGGTGGAGAATATGCACTTTTAAGACGAATAGAAAGTAGTACGAACAATAAATGGCAGTACATATTTGATACTGCTCTTTATCTGCCTGTAAGAAGAAATGAATTTCAAGAACTTGAATTTGTTATAAAGACAGTTAATAGTAAATTGGCTTCATTTATAAGTTCACCAATGTACATTACTCTTCACTTTAAACTCTACCCGTTTAATTTTTAGCTTACCTGCGCCTTTGGCTCAGGGTGGGCTATTGTGACCGGTCTTTGTCCGGCGTCCGTCGTCCGTCAACAATTTCATTCAAACGACATCTCCTCTGAAACCACTGGGCCAAATTTGATGAAACTTGTCTGGGATGTTCCTTGCATAAAGCTCTACCAAAGTTGTTCAAAGAATTCAATTCCATCAAGAACTCTGGTTGCTATGGCAACTTAAAGGAAAACTTTGAAAATCTTCTTGTCTGAAACCAC
Organism: Cyclina sinensis; assembly: GCA_012932295.1. NCBI lineage: Eukaryota > Metazoa > Mollusca > Bivalvia > Venerida > Veneridae > Cyclina > Cyclina sinensis. Next base: position 13,433,982 of record JAAONU010000019.1, read on the forward strand.
AAGGCCCTGAGCCTTAAGATTTGGTATGTAGCTTGTCTAGTGGACCTCTATCAAGTTTGATCAAATTATGCCCCTGGGGTCAAATTTGGTCCTACCCCGGGGGTCAATGGATTTTACAGAGGCTGATATAGTGAAACTTTAAAAATCTTCTTGTCTGAAACCACAAGGCCTAGAGTTTAGATATTTGGTGTGCAGCATTGTCCTGTGGATCTTTACCAAGTTTGTTCAAATCATGGCTCCCGGGTCAAAAATGGCCCCGCCCTAGGGGTCTCATGTTTTACATAGAGTTATATAGGAAAAACTTTAAAAAAATCTTCTTGTCAGAATCCGCGAGGCATGGAGCTTAGATATTTGGTGCTGAGCATTGTCTAGTAGACCTCTACCAAGATTGTTCAAATAATGGCCCCTGGGTCAAAATTTACTCCACCAAAGGGGTCACATGTTTTACATAGAGTTATATAGTAAATTCTTCAAAAGTCTTCTTGTCAGAAACTGCAAGGCCTGGAACTTAGATATTTGGTATGAGGCATCATCTAGTGGACCTCTACAAAGATTGTTCAAATTGTGACCCTGGGGTTAGAAGTGACCCCGCCCAGGGCTTAATTGATTTACATAGAGTTATATAGGGAAAAGTATAAAAAATCTTCTTGTAAGAAACTACAACGTATGGAGCTTAGATATTTGGTGTTGAGCATGATCTAGTAGACCTCTACCAAGATTGTTCAAATCATGGTCCCTGGGACAAAACTGGCCCCGCCCAAGGGGTCAGATGTCTTACATAGAGTTATATAGCAAAAACTTTTAAAAATCTTCTTGTCACAAACTGCAAGGCCTGGAGCTTACATATTTGGTAGTATGCACTGTGACCACAGTGGGGACGTCCCCCCTCCCCCTTGGGGTCACCCCCCGCTGAATATTTTTTCTCATTTTTTAAGTTTTTCGCTATGGCAATAAAATTTTTACCATTTGTACAGTTTTCAAAATGATTTCAAAAACATTATTTCTTAACCTATATTTTTGACCTAATGACCTACTTTTTTGTTTTTTAGCTACAGGAATAAAATTTGGACCATGTGCACAGTTTTTCGTTTCGATTTCAAAAATGTCATCGCGTGACCTATATATTGTTGACCTACTGACCTACTTTTTATGCCCCCCATCGAAGATGAGGAAGCATATAGTTTTGCAAATGTCGGTCGGTCCGTCGGTCTGTCGGTCGGTCCGTCGGTATACACTTCGTTTCCGATCAATAACTAGAGAATGCTTTGACCTAAGTTCACCAAACTTGGTAAGCTGGTTGGTCATCACCAGTACATGACCCCTGTTGATTTTGAGGTCATTAGGTCAAAGGTCAAGCTCACAGGGACCTTCATCCTAAAAACGGTTTCCGATCAATAACTAGAGAACGATTTGACCTGAGTTCACCAAACTTGGTATGCTGGTCGGTCATCACCAGTAGATGACCCCTATTGATTTTGAGGTCATTAGGTCAAAGGTCAAGCTAAGAGGGACCTTGATCCTAAAAACGGTTTCCGATCAATAACTAGAAAACACTTTGACCTAGGTTCACCAAACTTGGTTTGCTGGTTGGACATCACCAGTAGATGACCCCTATTGACTTTGAGGTGATTAGGTCAAAGGTCAAAATCACAGAGACTTTCATTCTAAAAACGGTTTCCGATCAATAACTAGAGAACGCTTTGACCTAGGTTCACTAAACTTGGTATGCTAGTTGGTCTTCACCAGTAGATGACCTCTGTTGACTTTGAGGTCATTAGGTTAAAGGTCAAGATAACAGAGACTTTCATCCTAAAAATGGTTTCCGATCAATAACTAGAGAACGCTTTGACCTAGGTTCACCAAACTTAATATGCTGGTTGGTCATCACAAGTAGATAACTCCTGTTGATTTTGAGGTCATTAGGTCAAAGGTCAAGATCACAGAGACTTTCATCCTAAAAGCAGTTTCCGATCAATAACTAGAGAACGCTTTGATTTAGGTTCACCAAACTTGGTATGCTGGTTGATCATCACCAGTAGATGACCTCCTATTGATTTTGAGGTTCTTTGGTCAAAGGTCAAGATCACAGAGCATTTGGTCCTAAAAGCAGTTTCCGATCAATAAGTAGAGAATGCTTTGACCTAGGTTCACCAAACTTGGTATGCTGGTTGGTCATCACCAGTAGATGACCCCTATTGATTTTCAGGTCATTAGGTCAAAGGTCAAGGCATCGGTTTCTGATCAATAACTAAGGAACGCTTTGGCCCAACCACAAGCAATTAGGTGCTGCTGGGGGGCATGTATGTTTTACAAACATCTCTTGTTGTTTTTGGAGCTATGGCAATGAAATTTAGACCATGTTTACAGTTTTTTGTTCCGATTTTTAAAATGTCATCGCATGACCTATATTTTTGACCTTCTGACCTACTTTTTTGTTTTGGAGCTATGGCAATGAAATTTGGACCATATGTACAGTTTTTTGTTCCGATTTCAAAAACACCATAGCATGACCTATATTTTTGACCTACTTTTTATCCCCCCGCCAAAGGCGGAGGGGATATTAGAAATGCCCTTCGTCCGTCCGTGCGTCTGTGCGTCCGTGCATCCGTGCGTCTGTGCGTCCGTGCGTCCGTCCGTCCGAAACAATTTTGTCCGGAGCATAACTCCAAAACTACTTGAGGGATTTTATTCAAACTTCATACACTGACAGAGCACATTGGTAGGGAGTGCAGTGTGCAAGTACAATAACTCTACCTTGCCTATTTTTAGAGTTATTCCCCATTATCAGAATTACTTGATAAATTTTGTCCGAAGCATAACTCAAAAACTACTTGAGGGATTTTATTCAAACTTCATACACTGACAAAGCACATTGGTAGGTAGTGCAGTGTGCAATAACAATAACTCTACCTTGCCTATTTTTAGAGTTATTCCCCTTTATCAGAATTACTTGATAAATTTTGTCCGGAGCAGAACTCAAAAACTACTTGAGGGATTTTATTCAAATTTCATACACTGACAGAGCACATTGGTAGGTAGTGCAGGGTGCAAGTCCAATAACTCTACCTTGCCTATTTTTTAGAGTTATTCCCTTTTATCAGATTTACTTGTTTACATTTTAAAAATCCCAGCATATTCATGTATATCTAATTCTTGAATTCTTGAACTTATTATTCCCCCGCCAAAGGCGGAGGGGATATTAGAAATGGTCTCTGTCCGTCCGTGCGTCCGTCCATTCCAGTTTTGTCCGGAGCAGTAACTCCAAAAGTATTGAGTGATTTTCTTCAAACTTCATATACTGAAAGAGCACATTTGGAAGAGGTGCAGTGTGAAAGAATAATAACTCTACCTTGCCTACTTTTAGAATTATTCCCCTTTATCAGATTTAATTGAAAAACTTTGTCCGAAGCATAACTCCAAAAGTGCTTGAGCGATTTTCTTCAAACTTAATACACTGACATAGAACATTGGTAGGAAGTGCAGTTTGCAATGACAATAACTCTACCTTGCCTATTTTTTGTGGGATTTTCTTTAAACATTATTACATTGAGTGTTTGAAAGAACAACCTCCAGGTAGCTTCTTCCCGGCGGGGGGATTAACCATGTGTAACATGGCTCTTGTTTGTTTTAAAGCTATTGCAAATTTTCCCTGTATGGATCCTATATACCGTGGGTAGGGTTTGAGGTCACTGGGTCAAGGTCAAGGTCACCATAGCTTATGATAGATATTTCTACTTTTTGTCATAGAGGCTTTAATTATTGACTGATAATTTACAAATATTTATATTTACATTACTTACATATTTTCAGTTATAACACGAAATACTGCTTAACAGCAAACCTACAGCCAAAATACTCAGGTGAGCGATCTAGGGCCTTCATGGCCCTCTTGTTTAAATACTGGCGGTGCTTGGCGCTTATCATGTCCGCCATCTTAGCACCGACGGTTCAAAATTGCTGCGAGAGCCCACTTTTTACCCCTTTACTCACCTTTTGCGCCGCTGTTAATCTTACTACTTATTCTGGTTTGTTAGATAAAGCTCGACTGGAAGGTATCATTTGAGTGAATCGGTAGATCATTTGCTTTGTAAATGGAGGCCGTTTGTTAAAATCAACTCGTGCAATAATATTGATGCACATTTGAATAATCTATGTATTACTGTTATCGTTTTCAAAAAATTTCAGATTGATATAAGACCCTTGCTTAAAAGTATTTTCTTTAAAAACTGTATGCATTTTGACTTCTTTTCAGCATTGCCTGTAGAGTTTAAATCAAAACTGCATGACGAAGTAACGACGGAAGACAAAAGTATAGTTCTCAGATGTAAGCTGAGTACCAGTACTAGAGAAGTCGTATGGTTCAAAGGTTCTGAACCCTTGGAGGAAAATGATCGCATTTTGTTTTCGCAAGACGGTTGTGAATGTTCACTAGAAATAAAAGACGTTTGTCTTCAAGATGCCGGTATTTACACCTGCTTAAGTTGTGGCACCATAACGTCTGCTTATGTGACCGTCAGAGGTATCAATTTTGTATATACTTTCTGACTTGAATATAACTATAAAAATATAACCTGAATTAACAGCCGTGATTCAATCTTTTGTGTTACATATGTCCATTTTGATATGTCATTGCCAGAATGTTACACTTACAATATCTCATTTGTTTTCTTTTTTCGTTTCCTGTCGAATTAAGCGAACACTACTTTAATAGTTTGTTTTCGAAATAAAATTCCATTTTAAAGTTTATTATCATATACGATAAACACAGTAGTAAAGTAAAGCTCTTTTTAACAGAGAAACCCGTCCTGTTCACCAAACATTTAGTCGATAAACAGGTTCTTGAAGGCGGGTACATCACGCTCGTTTGTGAAGTGAATGTATTGAACAGATCACCTACCTGGTTTCTCGATGAGGAAGAAATAAAGTCGTCAAGTGGCAGGCGTTTCTTATCTTCCAGTGGAAATGAACATAAACTTACAATCCTGAACGCGCAACTTAATGACGATGGAAAATACCGAGTTGCTTTGGCGTTGTGTCGTCGGAAGCGACACTTAAAGTTACAGGTTAGTTTGTGATTCATTAATTCCCTAGCTTATTCCATCAGTAACATGAAATATAATACTCAAGGTTTGATAAGGATCATTTATGATGGTCGCAAAGCGGCTAAAACGTTAGTTTTTCGACTAAAGGTAACACGTATAAGAAGCTTTGAATCTGAGTTCCTGACATTCTTTAAGCTGTTAAAAATTCTTCGAAATGTGCTTTCCGGAAGAGGAAGTAACCAATGTGATGACATCTGAACTCGTTCATTCGAAGTTTTCATGTAAATAACGGCGAAAAGAAACACCTGTACATATGGCCTGTCGTTAAGAACAGTAAATACCATTTTTCAAAATAAAACATCCAAGCCAGTTTTAGTACCAGATAACGCATGTTTAATCTTTTAAATTCATCTTGAGGTTTATTAAACCACCAAATAAATTCTTTCTTTATTATAAAATTCATTATGTTAAGGGGGCTGTTTAACATAGAAAACCTCTTTTGATTGGCTTAAACTTACATATTCTTGTAGATCTTTAAATGTACTTATGAAAAATAGCAATGGAGGTTGTGTTACAAACAAGAAAGATATTTCTGCTTATGTGAACTTACCCATACAATTAACAAAAAGATATGATCCAATTTTCATATTTGGGGTAAGTGAAACAATTCCATATTATGATTTCTATTCTGAATGTATATGAGCATTAAATTGCTACCACACTATCAGAAATAGTCAAGAAAAATGATTCCAGCTTAACAATACAGAGATTAGGGCAAAAATGTTAAAAACAGCAAAGAAAACTGAGAACTAGTTTTAGCCGCCATTATGCGGGTACCATTTTTTGAGCTCTGATAGACTGAAAATTTTGTAGTTTGAAATCTATAAGAAAAGTATTTTTCTGATACTGTGATTTTTTTCTATATCAAGAGTAACTGATTTCAACTAAGAAAACAAAATTTCATTCCAGAAATTCTTGTACTTTTCATAAAAAAAGAATCTTTTAGAATGACTCAAAATCTCTATGCAAACTGCGGACAAGCTCTACAGCAGCAAAACAAATGAAAGTGTCAGTGGCATTTTTTTCTCTCTCTCTCTTTTTAATATTTAAATCATGTTTTGTCCTAGTAGGCGTGTCTAAACATCAATCTTCTATGTTATATGTGAAAGGAAAAGCACTACATTATTTCAACTGTTATACCTCCAGGTAAAAAATCAGCAAATAGGTCTCATCAGAGGTTGTGGTTCTTATGTTTGCGAAAAAAATTCTTTGGTCCTGTTCTGTCATGACCCCCTCCCCCCCCCCCCCCCCCCACACCGACATCTGTCTCAAATGATAGTTTATGCTGTCAATTCTTTCTTTAAACCTAAGATCTTTACTATTTAGAAGCAATAAAACAGCTAAAGTTTTCTTCTTTCATGCCAATTACGCCACTTTGAAGGATGAAAATTTTACAATTTTAACTGAGTAAAGGTCGGGAAGACGATTTGAATGTAAGAAATGAATTCAACATAAAACATTTTATTGTTCATCTGTTATTTACTGTCATTACACAAATACAAATTGTTCGTTTGATTTCCTGAGCAATAGTAAACTAGTATTATGAATGAAAATGACTGTTTACTTGCTCAAAATGGTGGTTTCATACCTTCAATTCTTCTTTTCTACATGGTGGACTAGTACTTTGGGGGCAGGGGACATAAAAGTGAGCAATTTCTTAGGTCAGAGTGGCCGTGAACACCATTCTTATTATTCCGAAACATTCTACACAAACATCAAACCGATCACTTTGCATTATTCAAGGATATATAACATACATTTAAGGAAATAACAGTTTCCATTCATAGTTCCTGATAATAAAATCTGATAGCAATTTATATTTCCCCCCACCCACCCAAAATCACAGTGGAAAAAAGCTGAATATGGCCAAACTTCATTGTTCAACAGAAGATGTACAACATTCAAAATAGCCCCAATTTTTTTAATGTGAATATTTACCTGCAGTACAGTTAATGAAAACTTCAAAAATGCCCAATAAAGTAGGAGTCATACGTTTAGATTTTTCACAAAATAAAATCAAAGTCCCTCACCGGTTTTGTAGCAGCAGTCAATGTTTACATTTTCAGTTTCCATACCTCCTTTTGAAGAGTCAAAAATGCATACAAAGCTACCAAATGTTTAGTTTCGTGCAAAAATCCAGAAATATTGCTCATTTCCTACACACAAATGACAAAGAATTACACTGACAAAACATTCTCAATAATTTTCAATACCTTCAAAACACCAAGTCTGTTTTATTAAGAAAATTTCCCCAGAGCCAAAGTTCGAATATGTCCCCTGCCACCTTCATCAAGGTTAATTGTTTGTTTTGGGGTTTAACGCCGATTTTAACATATTGGTTATATCTCGGCGGTCAGTCCACCTAACCGGTTTTCCTGGATAACTAACCAGTAATTGCCAATTTCTCTGCAAGCGACTGACTACTGTTCCCACATGATCTACTCTGAATCAGCGGTGAGAGACAAATGAACATTAGACTCAATGTCTGAGATCAATTGTCACGGAGAAATATTGCCCTGCCCAGGGGTCGAATAAACGACCGATGGTTTACTAATCCAGTGCTCTACCTATTGAGCTAAACAATTTCACTCATTTTTTTTCCATAGCATGACCACTTAACTTTTCCGTTATATCGTCTCGAAGGAGATCACCCAAGTCACTTTGATTACAGTCTGTACAGTGCTGTACACTGAGCATGTAAAAGAACCAATGTTTTCTCAGGAATGGGATGTTTTCTGTATCTTGCACTTCCCAAACAACATAAAATAACTAATCTCTGCAGAGGGAGTCGATCAAAAGGGCAACCGTTACCGACGATGAATAAACTCAAATAGAATAGAATTTGTCATCTTATAGCTCCGCACAAACCCGTACAGAATTGACTGGTTCCAGACAACACTGATTTGGTGGTGTATAACCACTATACTGGGTGATGCCCAGCATAACTAAAAATTGGCATGACTGGGTAATGCCCTGCGGGGCAGAACACAAAAAGTTTATATATATATATATATATATATATATATATATATATATATATATATATATATATATATATATATATATTCAAAAACCCATGTGATGTTTTTTATTTTTTCATATTTAATTACTTGCCTGGCACATTTTTAAATTTTTGTATATATTTTATTTTAATGAATCTGATTATTTTTGGTATTTGCAAATATTTTGTTAGTTTTTTAGGTAAAGTCTAAATTTAAAAGAGAAATGGATCGTAATTAAGAGACAATTCTTCTTAATATTATTTATAACAACAAATAAATTTTCCGCACGTACAACAAACTCACAATTCAGATTATGGCGGTTTTGCAATTGCTTTTGCCTTAGAAGAATTTAAAGGTACTTCGCATTGGTATGAAAATCTATCAATGGATGTCTTATAGTCAAGGATGGCGGTATCTAAGGTTTTTGTAGTAATGAGATAAACGTCCAAAATTTCCGTGTATCAGCCAGATATAATGGCTGCTGTGTTTCGTGAACCTCATAGGGGAGGGTGCGCCGTAGGGGACTAACCTGTAAGCATACACCCTTAATCCTGTTGGTATCACATACAATTTGTACATCATCGCAACTCTTGTACTCCATACATACAAACAAACAAAGCAACACGAGGGTCGATTGACCGCTTCAATACGGTGAAATTTGAAAGCGTATGTTCCAAAGTGAGACTCAGTCTATGTAATCGGATCTTCTATGTTTTATATTTATTGTTACACTTTATCTATGAAAATATATCTCAATTGTACATAACATCTTTGATTGATGATTTTCTTTAATAATCAGTTATTTTCTTAAAAAATCCAATTCAAGTTTAGAATCCACAATATTTCTTAAACGTTAATCAGTTCTCTTAAACTGAGCAACAAAGTTCAAAAAGATTGCACCTTGCTTTAAATTCTACCCAGTTTGCTTAATAGTATTTTCTTTAAAAACTGTATGCATTTTGACATCTTTTTAGCATTGCCTGTAGAATTTAAATCAAAACTGCATGACGAAGTAACGACGGAAGACAAAAGTATAGTTCTCAGATGTAAGCTGAGTACCAGTACTAGAGAAGTCGTATGGTTCAAAGGTTCTGAACTCTTGGAGGAAAATGATCGCATTTTGTTTTTGCAAGACGGTTGTGAATGTTCACTAGAAATAAAAGACGTTTGTCTTCAAGATGCCGGTATTTACACCTGCTTAAGTTGTGGCACCTTAACATCTGCTTATGTGACCGTCAGAGGTATCAATTTTACACAAACATTGCGTATACTTTTTGACTTGAGTATAACTAAAAATGTAACATGAACTAATAGCCGTGATTCAATCTTTTGTGTTACATATGTCCATTTTGATATGTCATTACCAGAATGTTACACGTACAATATCTCATTTGTTTTCTTTTTTTTCAGATTCCACTTTTTGTTTAATATGCTGTAATACTATATAACGATAAAAGTAGAGCAGAAGAACCTGTCGAATTAAGTGTACACTGCTTTCATATTTTGTTTTCGAAATAAAATTTAATTTTGATGTTTATTATCATATATGATAAACACAGTAGTAAAGTAAAGCTCTTTTTAACAGAGAAACCCGTCCTGTTCACCAAACATTTAGTCGATAAACAGGTTCTTGAAGGCGGGTACATCACCCTCGTTTGTGAAGTGAATGTATTGAACAGATCACCTACCTGGTTTCTCGATGAGGAAAAAATAAAGTCGTCAAGTGGCAGGCGTTTCTTATCTTCCACTGGAAATAAACATAAACTTACAATCCTGAACGCGCAACTTAATGACGATGGAAAATACCGAGTTGCGTTTGGCGTTGTGTCGTCGGAAGCGACACTTAAAGTTACAGGTTAGTTTGTGATTCATTAATTCCCTAGCTTATTCCATAGTAACATGAAATATAATACGCAAGGTTTGATAAGGATCATTTATGATGGCCGCAAAGCGGCTAAAACGTTAGTTTTTTCGAATATAGGTAAAACGTATAAGAAGCTTTGAATCTGAGTTCCTGGCATTCTTTAAGCTGTTAAAAATTCTTCGAAATGTTCTTTCCGGAAGAGGAAGTAACCAATGTGACGACAACTGAACTTGTTCATTCGAAGTTTTCATGTAAATAACGGCGAAAAGAAACACCTGTACATATGGCTTGTCGTTAAGAACAGTAAATACCATTTTTAAAATAAAATATCCATGCCAGTTTTAGTACCAGATAATGCATGTTTAATCTTTTAAATTCACCTTGAGGTTTATTAAACCACCAAATAAATTCTTTCTTGATTCTAAAATTCATTAAGTTAAGGGGGCTGTTTAACATAGAAAACCTCTTTTGATTGGCTTAAACTTACATATTCTTGTAGATCTTTAAATGTACTTATGAAAAATAGCAATGGAGGTTGTGTTACAAACAAGAAAGATATGTCTGCTCATGTGAACTTACCCATACAATTAACAAAAAGATATGATCCAATTTTCTTATTGGTGGTATGTGAAACAATTTCCTATTATGATTTCTATTCTGAATGTATATGAGCATTAAATTGCTACCACACTATCAGAAATAGTCAAGAAAAATGATTCCAGTTTAACAATACAGAGATTAGGGCAAAAATGTTAAAAACAGCAAAGAAAACTGAGAACTAGTTTTAGCCATTATGCGGGTACCATTTTTTGAGCTCTGATAGACTGAAAATTTGTAGTTTTAAATCTATAAGAAAACTATTTTTCTGATACTGTGATTTTTTTTTCTATATCAAGAGTAACTGATTTCAACTAAGAAAACAAAATTTCATTCCAGAAATTCTTGTACTTTTCATAAAAAAAGAATCTTTTAGAATGATTCAAAATCTCTATGCAAACTGCGGACAAGCTCTACAGCAGCAAAACGAATGAAAGTGTCTGTGGCATTTTTTTCTATATTTTAAAAAGATATTTAAATCATGTTTTGTCCTAGTAGGCGTGTCTAAACATCAATCTTCTATGTTATATGTGAAAAGGAAAAGCACTGGATAATTTCAAGAGGTTACTGTTATACCTCCAGGTAAAAAATCAGCAAATAGGTCTCAGAGGTTGTGGTTCTTATGTTTGCCAAAAAAAATATTCTTTGGTCCTGCTCTGTCATGACCCCCCTCACATCTGTCTCAAATGATAGTTTATGCTGTCAATTCTTTCTTTAAACCTAAGATCTTAACTTTTTAGAAGCAATAAAACAGCTAAAGTTTTCTTCTTTCATGCCAATTACGCCACTTTGAAGGATGAAAGTTTTACAATTTTAACTGAGTAAAGGTCGGGAAGACCACTTGAATGTAAGACATGAATTCAACATAAAACATTTTATTGTTCATCTGTTATTTACTGTCATTACACAAATACAAATTGTTCGTTTGATTTCCTGAGCAATAGTAAACTAGTATTATGAATGAAAATGACTGTTTACTTGCTCAAAATGGTGGTTTCATACCTTCAATTCTTCTTTCCTACATGGTGGACTAGTACTTTGGGGGCAGGGGACATAAAAGTGAGCAATTTCTTAGGTCAGAGTGGCCGTGAACACCATTCTTATTATTTCGAAACATTCTACAGAGGCATCAAACCGATCACTTTGCATTATTCAAGGATATATAACATACATTTAAGGAAATAACAGTTTCCATTCATAGTTCCTGATAATAAAATCTGATAGCAATTTATATTTCCCCCCACCCACCCAAAATCACAGTGGAAAAAGCTGAATATGGCCAAACTTTATGAAGATGTACAACATTCAAAATAGCCCCAATTTTTTAAAGTGAATATTTACCTGCGGTGCAGTTATTGAAAACTTCAAAAATGCCCAATAAAGTAGGGGTCATACGTTTAGATTTTTCACAAAATAAAATCAAAGTCCCTCACCGGTTTTGCAGCAGCAGTCAATGTTTACATTATCAGTTTCCATACCTCCTTTTGAAGAGTCAAAAATGCATACAAAGCTACCAAAGGTTTAGTTTCGTGTAAAAATCCAGAAATATTGCTCATTTCCTACATACAAATGACAAAGAATTACACTGACAAACCATTCTCAATAATTTTCAATACCTTCAAAACACCAAGTCTGTTTTATTAAGAAATTTCCCCAGGGCCAAAGTCCGAATATGTCCCCTGTCACTTTCATCAAGGTTAAACGTCAGCTTTCTGAATATATAGACGTTTGTTCGGACGACTGCTACTGAAATCGGTGTCATCAATAGCATTACTTAGGCGGATGTAATTCAGTGGTGCAATTTTCAAAGGTTGAAAGAAGTTAACCATAGTTTAGTGCTTGTAAAAGTTAATTATTTAATAATACAGTAATGTTAATTATTTTCCACAGAAAGCCTTGGACGTACATTTCATTACAACACGAAACTTAGACACCACCATCCTTGGCTATAAGGCATTCCTTGATAGATGTGCATACCATTGCGAAGTACCTTAAAATCAGATTCAATACATTGAATGTAGCTTCCTTCATTTTTTAGGGTCGCTGACAAACATTTAGAGAAATTACATGTTTGCACATTGTTAAAAGTAAGACTGAAAATGGGGCTAAAAATTGGATCGCTGGGCCGCGGTATAAGGATATCAGAAAATTGCCGTCTCTAGACGCTCTGTTGCATATATATTTTGAATAGACGCTCTGTCGCATATTGTTTAGGTTGCACACAACTAAATCAAATCCTTTAGTATTTCATTGTAATATCAAGTCCCAATATCACTTGATTAGCTTCTCAAAATGCTACATATGCCAATTTCTGGGAAGAAACAATCATGAGAAACAATTTCATTTTTTTTTATAGCATGACCACTTAACTTTCTCGTTATATCGTATCGAAGGAGATCACCCCAGTCACTTTGGTATTTTTATTACAGTCTGTCTTTTTGTTTAATATGCTGTAATACTATATATATAGCATGACCACTAAACTTTTCCGTTATATCGTATCGAAAGAGAGCAGCGCAGTCACTTTGGTATTTTTATTACAGTCTGTCTTTTTGTTTAATATGCTGTAATACTATATAACGATAAAAGTAGAGCAGAAGAACATGTCGAATTAAGCGTACACTGTTTTGATATATTCTTTTCGAAATGAAATTTCATTTTGATGTTTATTATCATATATGATAAACACAGTAGTAAAGTAAAGCTCTTTTTAACAGAGAAACCCGTCCTGTTCACCAAACATTTAGTCGATAAACAGGTTCTTAAAGGCGGGTACATCACGCTTGTTTGTGAAGTGAATGTATTGAACAGATCACCTACCTGGTTTCTCGATGAGGAAGAAATAAAGTCGTCAAGTGGCAGGCGTTTCTTATCTTCCAATGGAAATGAACATAAACTTACAATCCTGAACGCGCAACTTAATGACGATGGAAAATACCGAGTTGCGTTTGGCGTTGTGTCGTCGGAAGCGACACTTAAAGTTACAGGTTAGTTTGTGATTCATTAATTCCCTAGCTTATTCCATCAGTAAGATGAAATATAATACTCAAGGTTTGATAAGGATCATTTATGATGGCCGCAAAGCGGCCAAAACGTTAGCTTTTCGAATATAGGTAACACGTATAAGAAGATTTGAATCTGAGTTCCTGACATTCTTTAAGCTGTTAAAAATTCTTCGAAATGTGCTTTCCGGAAGAGGAAGTAACCAATGTGACGACAACTGAACTCGTTCATTCGAAGTTTTCATGTAAATAACGGCGAAAAGAAACACCTGTACATATGGCTTGTCGTTAAGAACAGTGAATACAACTTTTTTAAATAAAATATCCAAGCCAGTTTTAGTACCAGATAACGCATGTTTAATCTTTTAAATTCACCTTGAGGTTTATTAAACCACCAAATAAATTCTTTCTTGATTCTAAAATTCATTAAGTTAAGGGGGCTGTTTAACATAGAAAACCTCTTTTGATTGGCTTAAACTTACATATTCTTGTAGATCTTTAAATGTACTTATGAAAAATAGCAATGGAGGTTGTGTTACAAACAAGAAAGATATGTCTGCTCATGTGAACTTACCCATACAATTAACAAAAAGATATGATCCAATTTTCATATTGGGGGTATGTGAAACAATTTCTTATTATGATTTCTATTCTGAATGTATATGAGCATTAAATTGCTACCACACTATCAGAAATAGTCAAGAAAAATGATTCCAGTTTAACAATACAGAGATTAGGGCAAAAATGTTAAAAACAGCAAAGAAAACTGAGAACTAGTTTTAGCCGCCATTATGCGGGTACCATTTTTTGAGCTCTGATAGACTGAAAATTTGTAGTTTTAAATCTATAAGAAAACTATTTTTCTGATACTGTGATTTTTTTCTATATCAAGAGTAACTGATTTCAACCAAGAAAACAAAATGTCATTTCTGTGCGAACTGCGGACAAGCTCTACAGCAGCAAAACGAATGAAAGTGTCAGTGGCATTTTTTCTCTTTTTTTAATATTTAAATCATGTTTTGTCCTAGTAGGCGTGTCTAAACATCAATCTTCTATGTTATATGTGAAAGGAAAAGCACTACATTATTTCAACTGTTATACCTCCAGGTAAAAAATCAGCAAATAGGTCTCAGAGGTTGTGGTTCTTCTGTTTGCTAAAAAAAAATCTCTGGTCCCGCTCTGTCATGACACCCCCCCCCCCCCCCATCTGTCTCAAATGATAGTTTATGCTGTCAATTCTTTCTTTAAACCTAAGATCTTAACTTTTTAGAAGCAATAAAACAGCTAAAGTTTTCTTCTTTCATGCCAATTATCCCTCTTTAAAGGATGAAAATTTTATAATTTTTAACTGAGTAAAGGTCGGGAAGACCACTTGAATGTAAGACATGAATTCAACATAAAACATTTTATTGTTCATCTGTTATTTACTGTCATTACACAAATACAAATTGTTCGTTTGATTTCCTGAGCAATAGTAAACTAGTATTATGAATAAAAATGACTGTTTACTTGCTCAAAATGGTGGTTTCATACCTTCAGTTCTTCTTTCCTACATGGTGGACTAGTACTTTGGGGGCAGGGGACATAAAAGTGAGCAAATTCTAAGGCCAGAGTGGCTGTGAACACCATTCTTATTATTTCGAAACATTCTACACAAGCATCAAACCGTTCACTTTGCATAATTCAAGGATATGTAACATACATTTAAGGAAATAACAGTTTCCATTCATAGTTCCTGATAATAAAATCTGATAGCAATTTATATTTCCCCCCACCCACCCAAAATCAAAATGGAAAAAGCTGAATATGAATCTTCATGAAGATGTACAACATTCAAAATAGCCCCAATTTTTTTAATGTGAATATTTACCTGCAGTACAGTTATTGAAAACTTTAAAAATTCCCAATAAAGTAGGGGTCATACGTTTATATTTTTCACAAAATAAAATCAAAGTCCCACACCGGTTTTGCAGCAGCAGTCAATGTTTACATTTTCAGTTTCCATACCTCCTTTTGAAGAGTCAAAAATGCATACAAAGCTACCAAATGTTTAGTTTCGTGCAAAAATCCAGAAATATTGCTCATTTCCTACAGTGTCACACAAATGACAAATAATTACACTGACAAAACATTCTCAATAATTTTCAATACCTTCAAAACACCAAGTCTGTTTATTAAGAAATTTCCCCAGGGCCAAAGTTCGAATATGTCCCCTGCCACCTTCATCAAGGTTAAACGTCCGCTTTCTGAAAATATAGACGTTTGTTCGGACGACTGCTACTGAAATCGGTGTCATCATTAGCATCACTTACGCGGACGTAATTCAGTGGTGCAATTTTCAAAGGGTGAAAGAAGTTTACCATAGTTTAGTGCTTGTAAAAGTTTATTATCTAATAATACAGTAATGTTAATTATTTTCCACAGAAAGCCTTGGACGTACATTTCATTACAACACGAACCTTAGACACCGCCATCCTTGGCTATAAGGCATTCCTTGATAGATGTGCATACTAATGCGAAGTACCTTAAAATCAGATTCAATACATTGAATGCAGCTTCCATCATTTTTTAAGGTCGCTGAAAAACATTTAGAGAAATTACATGTTTGTACATTGTTAAAAGTAAGACTGAAAATGGGGCTGAAAATTGGATCGCAGGGCCGCGGCACTAACACGACTGATTGTCTTTCGGATAAGAGAATTAAACCGAGTCCCATTTATCAGTGCTGTACACTGAGCATGTAAAAGAACCAGTGCTGTCTCTGGAATGGGATGTTTTCTGTATCTTGCACTTCCCAAACAACATAAAATAACTAATCTCTCGGCAGGGGGAGTCGGTCATATGGGCAACCGTTACCGACGATGAATAAGCTCAAATAGAATAGAATTTGTCATCTTATAGCTCCGCACAAACCCGTACAGAATTGATTGGTTCCCGACAACACTGATTTGGTGGTGTATAACCACTATACTGGGTAATGCCCAGCATAACTAAAAGAAATGCCACTTGACTAGGTAATGCCCTACGGGGCAGAACACAAAATGTTCGAATATATATATATATATATATATATATATATATATACATATATATATATATATATATATATATATATATATATATATATATATATATACAATATGTATATATATATGCATTTATTTTAATGAATCTGATTGTTTTTCATTGGTATTTGCAAATACTTTGTTAGTTTTTAGGTAAAGATGTGTCTAAATTTAAAGAGAAATGGATCGTAATTAAGAGACAATTCTTCTTAATATTATGTATGACAACAAATAAATTTTCCGCACGTACAACAAACTCACAACTCAGATTATGGCGGTTTTGCAATTGCTTTTGCCTTAGAAGAATTTAAAGGTACTTCGCATTGGTATGAAAATCTATCAATGGATGTCTTATAGTCAAGGATGGCGGTATCTAAGGTTTTTGTAGTAATGAGATAAACGTCCAAAATTTCCGTGTATCAGCCAGATATAATGGCTGCTGTGCTTCGTGAACCTCATAGGGATGGGTGCTCCGTAGGGGACTAACCTGTAAGCATACACCCTTAATCCTGTTGGTATCACATACAAATGTGTACATAATCGCAACTCTTGTACTCCATACATACAAACAAACAAAGCAACACGAGGATCGATTGACCGCTTTAATACGGTGAAATTTGAAAGCGTATGTTCCAAAGTGAGACTCAGTCTATGTAATCGGATCTTCTATGTTTTATATTTATTGTTACACTTTATCTATGAAAATATATCTCAATCGTACATAACATCTTTGATTGATGATTTTCTTTAATAATCAAGTATTTTCTTTAAAAATCCAATTCAAGTTTAGAATCCACAATATTTCTTAAATGTTAATCAGTTCTCTTAAACTGAAAATAAAGTTCAAAAAGATTGCACCTTGCTTAAAATTCTACCTAGTTTGCTTAAAAGTATCTTCTTTAAAAAGTGTATGCATTTTGACTTCTTTTTAGCATTGCCTGTAGAATTTAAATCAAAACTGCATGACGAAGTAACGACGGAAGACAAAAGTATAGTTCTCAGATGTAAGCTGAGTACCAGTACTAGAGAAGTCGTATGGTTCAAAGGTTCTGAACTCTTGGAGGAAAATGATCGCATTTTGTTTTTGCAAGACGGTTGTGAATGTTCACTAGAAATAAAAGACGTTTGTCTTCAAGATGCCGGTATTTACACCTGCTTAAGTTGTGGCACCTTAACATCTGCTTATGTGACCGTCAGAGGTATCAATTTTACACAAACATTGCGTATACTTTTTGACTTGAGTATAACTAAAGAAATGTAACATGAACTAATAGCCTTGATTAAATCTTTTGTGTTACATATGTCCATTTTGATATGTCATTGCCAGAATGTTACACGTACAGTATCTCATTTGTTTTCTTTTTTTCAGATTCCACTTTTTGTTTAATATGCTGTAATACTATATAACGATAAAAGTAGAGCAGAAGAATCTGTCAAGTTTATCTATTTTAATCTACTTTAATCTCTCTTTTTTTCACAATAAAATTCCATCTTTATGTTTATTGTAATAGATCTGTATGATAAACACAATAGTAAAGTAAGCTCTTTTTAACAGAGAAACCCGTCCTGTTCACCAAACATTTAGTCGATAAACAGGTTCCTGAAAGTGGGGACATCACGCTTGTTTGTGAAGTGAATGTATTGAACAGATCACCTACCTGGTTTCTCGATGAGAAAGAAATAAAGTCGTCACGTGTCAGGCGTTACACGTCTTCCAATGGGAAAGAGCATAAACTTACAATCCTTAACGCGAGACTGTATGATGATGGAAAATACAGAGTTGCGTTTGGCGTTGTGTCGTCGGAAGCGACTCTTACAGTTATAGGTCAGTCTGAGATTCATGAATCCTCTAGCTTATTCCATCAGTAACATGAAATAAAATACTCAATGATTGTTAAGAATAACTTCTTAGACGATAAAACAAAGTTGTGGCCGCAAAGAGGCCGGAAATTTGGTTTCCCGACTATAGGTAACACGTATAAGGGACTTTTAATCTGAGTTCCTGACAGTCCTTGGTCTTTCAAAAATTCTTGGAAATGCGCGTTCCGGAAGCGGAAGTATCCGAAGTGACGACAACTGCACTTGTTCATTCGAAGTTTTCATGCAAATTTCGGCGAAAATAAACACATGGACTCCTGGCTTGTCGTAAAGAATTGTATTTTTTTTTTGGGAAAAAGAATATCCATACCATTTTTTTTAGTTCCAGATAACGCACATTTAATCTTTTAAATTCGCTTCTAATCTTCTTTCTAACATGGCGGACTAGTAATTCATCAAGGTTATAATAAGTCTAACTTCTTCAAACATTGCAATTGTTTGTTTGCATGTCAAGAGTGTTCATTTTTAAGCAAGACGACCAAGTTAAGGTTAAAAGATACAAGAACGTTTCACAAAATTCCTGTTTTAGTAAAGGTCTTCATCTGGGTAAAAGGCCGACAAAATACAGAAAGCGCCTGTACTATAATAATTCTCGTCAATTCTTAAAATGCGTAACATTTTTCAATCAAAACATTACTTTTATTAAACTTTATCATTTTAAAAGTTACCCACTGAAATCAAAGCAATATGTTCTGCGACTCGTGAACCTTTTCTTTGAAAATCTATTATTTTTTGACTTTCTTAAGGTTTTAAGTAAAAATTTCATATATCAGATAATACTGAAAAGCAAGATTTCATGAAATAATCCAAAACACATCTTTAAGCAAGAATCATATAGGCTACCTTTACGTTGACTGTAGTCATATGCATCTCTTTCCTGCTCTTTAAAAGAAAAAAACTCTTCGAGGGTAAAGTACAGGCAATACAATCTGAGAACAAGTACAAAAGGCCGACAGCATGTCAGAAATATTTTCTACAAGCAGATATTCTTTGTAAATGTGTAATTTCCTGACGTGTTGAATACAAATTACATGATATATATTGATTAAATTGGCTTTCACCAACTTGCATAGCCTTAATTGCTCCTGGTATACATCTTGTTCCACCGGCCACTGTCTCTGCTTCGTTTGCAACAAATCAGTTCACCAGAAAGGATAGTCCTTGTCTCCACCAACACTTCTTTGCTACCATAAATTTCTTTCTAAAGCTTGTAAAAGAACTATTAAACTCTGATTTTGAAAGATCTGGGGTTTAACGCCAGTTTTAACTGCTGAGGTCATACCCAGGCGGTGAATTAGAAAGAAATACACCCTTGAGGCAGCTGGCATGTTGAACTGTTCACAAAGCTGACATGTTCTCTCAATGGTAATTCTCCTATTATTCTACCGCCCCACACCTCCACCCCTACTTTACATTTAACTGACTGATATGAGAAATGGCAATTGTGCAGCCGTTATTCCTTCTTGTAAATATTCAGTTTTAAAAAACAAAGCTACTAAAATCTTTAATACTGCAAATTTCCTCTTTTAACATAACACCACCAATTTAATTATAATTATCAACACATTGAACATTGAAACCTCTCAGTGACATTCTCAAAGGCACCTGGTCCACAAATGATATTTCAAAGTGATACACAAAGTAAAATTGCATATTATGACAAGTGTAATCCCTCTGACAGGTCCATCTTATAAAGTTTTGCGAAAAAAGTGATAACATGTAGACAGGAATGTTGTTTGTGATATTGCCAAGACAGATGTCTGAAAATCAAAGCATAATTATTTTGCCCTTTGACAGAAGTGCAGTCTAAATCTGAAAAAAAAATCAGTTACATTATTTCACAACACCAGCATTAACTTCACCAGTCTATCTATATCGGGAACATATGCTAAACAATAGTGGGTACGCACCTTCAACAGTCATTCAAGTAGCGTGTGTCCTGCTAAGTGTCAACATTTCCATTTGGTTGCGTGAGATGGCTTTTGACTACAGTCAACGTCACTTTAAGAAAAATAGTCCGACTTACAACGAGCAAACATTTAATACATCAAAGGCTCACTGCTGAGCTGAAATTGCCAAAAAGGGAAACAATTCAAAAGAAAATACAGGTTTCATTTCTTCAAAAACTGATAACAGACTTCTAAACAACGGGAAAATTTTAAAAAAGCAGAAACAGGCATAGCTATTTCAGAACTACAGAGATAGATATTACAAAAAATGTAACCCACCCAAGCCTTTAAACAGGAAGGTGAAATCGGAATGTTGTGAATAAAAAACAACAAAAACTATATTCTTAAATACATATATTTTGTTCACACTCTTTATTATTTCTTTTTCTTAAATGAAGACATTTTCTACCTTTTTTTAGAAAATAGTGGTGATTTACACTGTCAACAGCTTAAAAAGCAAAACTACAAAAACTGGGTACGATGCGCATTAAGTCTTCTGTATCTCAAACAAGGTCTGGTTGGTTTCACAAACAAATGTATACAAAGACAGCATCGGAAGATTATGCAGAGTTTGCCAACATCCGTCAACAAATGTTCACATTGCAATTTGGAAACAATCATGCCCTTCACCAACCATCAAAATAATAAACCGTGTCTCAGAAAGAAGTGTATATGTTCGACAAAACCAAAACCGCCCAACAAGAGGGCCATTTGTCCAAATGGTGGATTCTGTAGTAGACTGTATGAACTTATTCTTGCTGCACACCGCTTCTCAGACCCCTTGCTTAGAAAACACAGACATAAAGGCATGGAGTAGCGATCCTTGGAGTATAGCTACCTGTTTTGTAAATATAACAGGCTACAAGAACAAGAACTCAGGAGAAGAACTCGATTGTGCTGGATTGCTAAGTATTTTCATCAATGATACATTCTTCAACGCAGAACTTGGAGACGTCAGGATTAATGGAAAATCTGATGTGTTTAAAAAGGTATTTTTCCATAATTTCGTTCCAGTAAATTAACTATGACGATAGAGATATATTTACAAATTATATCGTAATCGTTGTTTTTATTTAAAACTGTTCCATTGAAAACTGATCTATAAAAAGACTTTTCAGACCAATATGCAGTTTCTGATTTTGGATGAATAGACTTCTAGCTACTCTGTTCAAATATACACAATAGCGGGAATGGTTTATGTTTAAATGAGTGTTCCAAAATCTGTCAAATCAACTTAGTAATCACTAAGTTTTTTTTTTATATAAATTGAGCAGGCAAGGGATGCACGAAATGACATACTTCACTCACCCAGTTACGAGTTTTCGGACAGCGAACTTTGTGCTTACATAAATCTTTTTAAAGACGTGTTAGAGGTCAGAAATGCTGCAAAACAGAAACCATTTGTGAACGAACCTGACGCCCGCGAGGCACTAGAACAACTGAATAAGGTAACGACTTATAACGTAATTCATTTTATTGTATTGTTCACTTATCGTGTAAAATAGACACGAATGATTATATCCTTTAGACACCCTATGTTGATTTTTGCAGCTAACTCCAACAACGTGATTAAACGTGTATGATTTTGGTACCTCAAAATACACCTGTAATTTTGTTAAACGGGTGTGTTTTTTGCATGTCTAGAAATTGGATTCAGCGTAAAAATAAGATGTACGTTATACATATGGCCCGAATTACGATTCGGTTGTGGGCTGTTTTCACCACATTTCCAGATATTAAAATCCGCTACAGTTTCCCTGTGATTTAAGAACTGTAGAACGTATAAATGACACTAATATACGTGTTTTATAGTACCCTGGAGGAATTCATGAAAGGAAGTTTAAATATGTTACACGGTTCTCACATAAAAACGTGAATTAATACATGCTGCAAAATATAATTTTCAAAGTTTGTGTCAGTATCTTAGCGTTTTCCACCGCTGCAGTTAATTTCACCTCATTACCACTTAGAATTCTTGTTATATGTTTTCAACAGCTAACGTATCAAAACGTCTTCGGAGACATATTATTCAGTGGTATTTTGGGTAACAGCTGGAGTGCTACGTTTTTTGTTTCGATTTGGAAAAAACATTAAACAACTTCAAACTTTTAGAAATATGATATCTTTTATAAAAAAAATTTGTTTTTGGGCACATCTCTGGGACGTTCATAAGCACTTTACAAGAATCCGTTTTTCTATCTGATCCTTTCTTTGTTAAGCTTATCTTTCATTTCTTCAACCTTATACAAGTTACATTTATTATTGTTACACAAAAGATGTATTTATTGCAGTCAATTTTGTCACCATATTGTATGTAGTTTATATATGTCTTGGAAGGGCCAATTTAATGTTGTGGGAACCTGTGGCCAGACCCATTTGCATAATATGTAAATGTATGTGTACTTATATTTGTGAAAAAGTTAATGCAATAAAATATGTTTAAACTATTTGGGGAAAAAGTGTACCTACGGACCAAAATGTTTTTTTTGAGCATATAGTTTTGCTCGAGCTACTGAGGCAAATGAGTGGTTATTTAGTTTTATTGTTAAATCAGTTTTGTTACATGTTATATTTATTAATATAGAGTAAAATAATGAAAGTTACTATTCGAATTCGTTTAAAGGATTTCAGCCTTCAGTTTTTTAAATGAAAAGCCGATTATATACTAGATAAGATAGCATACAGGAAAAAGGAAAGGCATTACTGGAAACAGCAGTATGATAAAAGTTGAACAGACACAGAGGATAATGTTTTATTATATATAGTATATGAGTAAAAATGTTACAACCCCCTAAAGTCATATATTATATAAATAACACACATCAGCGAGGGTGATAGAGGATAATGACAACCCGAAAAATAACGGACATCAGTGGAGACTTAAATATCAAAAAAAGAGAAGCTGTCTAAGTTGTGAACTTCAAAAGGCAAGTGAGAGTTAATAGTTATGAAAAGGAGTATCTAACTTGATTTTACTCATCACAAAATAAAAACTTGACACAATATCTTATAGGAGTGGGAGCGTCTTCGATCGTCGAAAAAGTTGGAACATTTGCGTTTACTACGTTGTAGTGATTCAAACAACTTTACTTTAAAGCACAAACCGTAACCGTTTAAAAACTAACTGTAATCTTGCGCCAGGTGAATTAATTGCCAAACATTTCACTTTTTTTACAAAGTGAATTCTTCCTCTGAAGCCAACAGTTAATCGAACTGATAGCTTAATATTATACAACTAAAAATAGTAATTATCACTAACTTTTTCATTTCTGTTAACAAATACAGAAAATAGCGCTTGTTCTTTGGCCATATTCTCGAAATGGATAATTCTGTGACGTCATCAAAACATTTATATAAAAAAGTACTGAAATACCCCGTATGCAGCACGGAACTACACAGTATAGGCGTTCGTGAGTAAAATATAATGGCAACGAAAAAAAACCCCAATCAGTTTTATGCATAAGTGAATCAGACTTGAATAAAAAGGTTATTGCTTATACTTCCTGAATGTTATTTTACAATTGTCTTCTATGCATTTTCAGCTACCATGGCTCGTAGTATCAGATATCCATGAGGGAAAAGATTACAATAATTTCTCTGTGCACCAGATGAAAACAAATCTCACTGTTTCTAAGCGGGTTTTGATCCTGGTTTTGAATTAAGTTTCTGTTATTAAAGAATTGACATTTATGTAATGAATGCCTCAATTGAGCATGTTAACAATTTAATGTAAAGTCTTGAAAAAAGGGTTTGGTGTGTACCATAGGGGGTTTTAACATTTTTACTCATATACTATATAATACAATGACGGACTTTACGGGGTGTTGCATTTTTAAGCATGTACTATAATATATAATAACGGACTATAAGGGGGTGTAACATTTTTATTCATATACTACATATAATAAAATAACGGACTTCAGGGGTTTAGGGGTGTAACGTTTTTACTCATATACGACATAATACAATAATGGACTTCAGGGGTTTAGGGAGCTGAACGTTTTTACTCATATACGACGTAATGCAAAAACCGACTTCAGGGAATTATGGGGTTGTAACGTTTTTGCTCATAGGCAACATAATACAATAACGGACTTCAGGGGTTTAGGGGGTTTTAACATTTTTACTCATTTACTATATAATACAATGACGGACTTTACGGGGTGTTGCATTTTTAAGCATGTACTATAATAAATAATAACGGACTATAAGGGAGTGTAACATTTTTATTCATATACTACATATAATAAAATAACGGACTTCAGGGGTTTAGGGGTGTAACGTTTTTACTCATATACGACATAATACAATAACGGACTTCAGAGGTTTAGGGGGGGGGGGGGGGGGTAACGTTTTTACTCATATACGACGTAATACAATAACGGACTTCTGGGGTTAAGGGGTGTAACGTTTTCACTTATATACGACAAAATACAATAACGGACTTTAATGGGGTTTATCATTTTTACTCATATACTATAAAATACAATAACGGACTTTGGGGTGTAACATTTTTACTCATATACAATATAATACAATAACGGACTTTAATGGGTTTTTTAACATTTGTACTCATATAAGATAATACAATAACGGACTTTTATTGGGTTAAACATCTTTACTCATGCACTATATAATACTCATACGGACTTAGTGGGGTGGAACATTTTACTCCTATACTATATAATACAATGACGAACTTTTAGGGGTGTTACATATTTACTCATAAATTGTATAATACAATAACAGGCTTAAGGGGGTGTAACATTTTTATTCATATACTATATTATACAACGGACTTTAATGGGGTTTTAACATTTTAACTCATATACTATATAATTCAATGACGGACTTTAAATTTTTTTACGTTTTTTTTTCATATAATATAATACAATAACGAACTTTAATGGGTTTAACATTTTTACATATATACTATATAATACAATAACGGACATGGGGGGTGGAACATTAATTTTTTACTCATAAATTATTTAATACAATGACGGACTTCAGGGGGTGTAACTTTTTTACTCATATACTATAAAATACAATGACGGACTTCGTCGGGGGGTGTAACAATTTTACTCATAAACTATATAATACAATAACGGACTTTAATTGGGTTTTTAACATTTTTACTCATATGCTATATACTACAATAACAAACATAATGGGTTTTTAACATTTTTACTCATAAACTATATAATACAGTGGCGGACTTTAATGGGTTAAACATTTTACCCATATACTATATAATACAACAACGGACTTAAATTGGGTTTTAACATTTTTACCCATAATATTATACTCTATAATAAAATAACGGACATTAGGGGAGTGTAGCATTTTTACTCATATACTCTATTATGCAATGACGGACTTTAGGGGGTGTTTCATTTATACTCATACACCATATAATAAAATAACGGAATTTAAGGGGGGTGGTTAACAGTTGTACTCATGTATTATGTAATACAATAACGGACTTTAGGGATGTAACATTATTACTCATATACTATATAGTACAATAACGGACTTTAGCAATTTAGGGGATGTAACAATTTTACTCATATACTAAATAATACAATAACCTTGAGTAACAATGTTAAAACCCCCTAAAGTGTGTACACGTAGCTGTTTTTATTTTACGCCTACCAATGAAATATAGGGAAATATCAGTGAGATAAAATTGATAATCCACTGTTTTGAATCAGTGAAATTATCGTTTAGATAATACACTGTTTGTGCCGAAACTACTTTTCCCCACCACGTAAATACAAGAGAATCCGCTGTATTTCAGACAGTGACAGCGAGTGAAATTTATTTACCTTGTTAAATCCAGTTATAATATTGAATTCCTGAGCCTAACTAGTTGTGAACAATGATGAAATTCGCCATAAATTATTTAAAATCTCTGATTTGTTTACATAACTCACATGGACAATATCCAATATGGCCGCCTTTCAATTCAGTTGATTGAATATTACTCGGTATTAATCCGCTTTTATAATTAAAGTATGGCTAAAATTCAATAAATATTGATAAGCTGTGTAGAGAAAAATAAATGTTATCTGATGAAAGTGTATTCAGTTTATTTCAGCAGAATTAAAGTTTTCATATGTATTGGAGAGTGTCTGCACTTTTTTTGTGCGGAGTAACCAAAGTACGCATTAATTGATTTGGGGCTCACCATGGGGAATTTATTGAAGGCCCTGAGTAAAAATGTCATAAAATACCCATTTTTGACGTGTTGGCATAAAATAAAAAGAAAATTTGTTTGTTTTTTAGTGGAAGATGGGAATTTATTTCATCTCGTGAACACCATATGTTTATATTTTCACTCGTGGCTGCGCCACTCGTAAAAATATCACATATGGTGTTCACTCGATGAAATAAATTCTCATCTTCCACAAAAACAAACAAATATCCTCTATATCTTCTCATATACACATGAAGTCATAGCGTGCGACAATTAGTAAAAGTTGTGATTTCCAATGTCGATTATTTTTCTAAAATCTTTGATCTGTTGGGCCGTATTGACAGCAGATTTTTCTCCTGTTTTCCTTTGAAAATATTGAATAAGTTTTTAATAAAAGGAGACACGTGTTGAGGTATAAAATAAAAGAAGACACATGTCTGCTTCAGTCTGCTACATCCGAACTCTCCTCAGAAACTCTTGTCATGTTTATTATATCCTCAGCTACAAACTCACCAGATAGATATAGATGTGGAGGTGAACAGATCTAAGGCTTTAAAACGAGAACAAGAAATAACAACAAAATTGGAAATTGCAGAGAAGAAGGTATAGTATCCTTCGTATATTTGTGAAAAATTAAGCAACAAACGAAAAACAAAGTAACTGTTTTGAAAACAAAATTCCCTTTAAATATCATTGGAAGCGCATGAATACTTCTCATATCAATTGTTATTCAATATGTGAATACACCTTTCATTTGACTGAACGTGATTAACATTTGAATTCCTGGATATAGTGTTAGATCACTAAGAACTAATAGTTTTGAAAGTACATATTTTGGTATTTGAAAGAAGATTTTGTCAGTTTCGAACAGATTGTTTTTCTCAAATTTCTTTCAGAGATTATTATTATTATTATTATTATTATTATTATTATTTCGTTTCATTATTTACATATGATTTCAGACATTTAATATTTACTTGGAGATTCTGGCATGTGGCACAGCGAAATCCAGTTTCTTCTCGATTAATACTATGTTGCACATTTGGTCTTGCGCTATTTAAGTGAACCCGTTCGTTTATTAAGAATCATAAAATGCATTTTCTATTATTGTAGATGAAAGAAAAGGAGAAAGAATTTCAACAAAAAATGCAGGGTAACTTAACATAACCTCGATATGACTGATAATAGAAAACTTGCAAATATATCAAAAAGAAAGACAATAAATTATCATGCCAGTTGAGATATTACACTTTTTATTTTTGTTCAAAGACCTAAAATACCACATATTTTTCCACACGTTAAATGAATTGTGTTAATGTTGAGGTGAAATGTTATAAATATCATAAAAAATATTACCATGTCTGCCTGTCGCAAGTAAGCATAATTTAAATATTTTCCTCGGGAATTTTATTACCTTTTGCAGTAATTCGATATCAGGCTGTAGATAAGCTCACAAGCATTATACATTCCTTAACACATTCCTTGTTTATGCAAGTATCGAGATGTGGGGTATTTTTTTAAGTTGATATTTCCCTGAAATAGGACTAAGCATTTTATTTCTATTCTTTGGCAGTTGAAATAAAGCAAATTTAGCCGAAAAGATACGATCCTGTATCCGTGCTTCTATAACTACAGTATGTAAATCTACGCATGTTACATCTACGCTACCATAGTCAACTGTATTCGGTACATTTAATTCACACTATTTGTAATGGCATACGTGCTAGTATACTCCCTCTTTGATTTCAGAAAAGGATGATCAGTTAAAACTTTTTCGTCAGATACGTAATTATCAACCAAAGAGACGGACTGCTGCATTTGGAGGTAACAGTTTAAATAAGTCGCCTATGTTAGAAGAAGTTGACATTTGGTTGTTCATTATTGCTCTAACTTTCGAATTTATAACCAGATTTTCAATACTTTGTAATGCAAAGATAGAATAAGAAATGATATAAAAATATATGATTTATTTCACACAAAAGAATCAGCTTTGTTTAGTTGTTTTATTTTAATTAGTATACCATCTAATATAACCAACCATGTTATTTTATTCCAATTATAACTTGCTTATATCAAGAATATTCTCTTTTTTATAGTTAATACCATGTACTTAAATCTTCACAAGCCTCGAATTACATTTAAACATTCGTGTTTTACAGTTGTTTTCAAGATGCAGATCATCATATCTGGCAAGTTTACTGACAAAGTAAAGCAATATCACAACGAACTTCTGGAAAAAATGAAAAGAATTCTTTCTGAGCAAGATCAACAGTCAGCCGAAAAAGACACGCCACAATCAGCTGTAGATGCAACAATTCAGTCACTGTTATCGTCAATATCGACAATTCCAGGAGTTCGTGTAAGCCTTGAGGTTGAAAGAGGTCTCATTCTCAAAATAAACGTATCGTCAATGGAAGGGCTTGATAAGTTTATGTCGCTTACAAATGGTAAAGGTCTCCAGAAGAACTTGTACGAACTAAGAAAATACGTAGAAAAGAGCTCTGGGGGACTGGTTTCTATTCATGCAACTATTACGTCCGACAGCCTCTTTGGTGCTACAAACAAGTTACGTAAGTATAATTAAAATAGATATTTTTGTCATGCACATCTTTCGGAATATGTTGACTTGCTTCTAGGTGTAGTAGTACATATCCATTTAAATACACTAACAATTCTTAGAATAGTAATAAATGTTAGATGTAGTTTAATGTTTGATTTCTGTTTAAAAGCCGATTACTTTGCATCCTTATTAAAACATCATATTTCATTCTTCATAAGATGTAGGTTGTTTTTCGTAAAATACTAAATTTGACAGAAGTACTGTGTAACAAAATATACATGTTGTTTTTACTATCATTAGAAACAGCTAAATTTGTCTTTTCCCAAGGTACCATTGGCGTGTTTAAAGATACAAAGAAGGATTTCCAATGCAGAAAACATTCCTGGATGCAGAATGCATGGTACTGCATTGAGCACGAAGAATTCTGCTGCACGCTTTGCAAATCAAATGACCACAGGTATGTAATTCCTAAAGAAAAACAGAACGGCCCTCGTTGTAAAAACCACCCTTTGGTCATTATTTTAAACTATCGACAGCCTCCTTCCTCTCTTATTGTATGCGATAACGCTTTTTGGTTTTAGTTCTGTCTTATATTTCTTTTAGACCTTTTATTGCATAAGCATTTGTGTTGAATATTAGGTATTAGGAATATATAGTTAAGTTTTAGGGGTATGGACTGGTTTCTATTTTAAAGACGGTCTCACTTGAGTCTTTAATTGACAGGTACTAAGAACATAACTAGGATACTTAATGTATGTGTGTGACAGCGGCATACGTTACAACAACAGTTAATGCAAACAAGAAGATGAACAGCTAAATACTGATCTCGTTTCCAAATCTGTACATCAAATTGTTATCATATATTTTCATCAAAATCTGATGCATACAGGGCTTACATGTTAAAATTCTTTCAAAATAAACTTTACCTAAAAGCCTTGGCTAACACGCTCACAGTTTCGTAACGGTTTTAGTACCGGTTTGAAGTAAAGGGTTAGAAAATAAACACTTAGACTGGTATGCATAGGGTTTCAATTGGAAACTGGATCGGCGTGAAAAAGATTCTTGACCTTCTTATATATTTATAGTCTTATATATATTGTTTGTCGTATGTTTTGTTTAAAATAAGCAGATAGATAATCTTTTATTATGAAATAAGCCAGTCATGATCATAGCTTCAATATTATCATACAAATAATTAAATATATATCAATATGGGATGAAAAAGTTGCTATGTAGGTTCTATTACATTCAGTATGTCAATTAACTACCAATTACACATTTAAACTATGAACATTTATGCATATATCATATATATCAGTCATACCAAATGAATAAAAAATAAACAGTGAGAATTATTTAATACCATTGGGAGAGACTTGAAAGGTATTCATTTACATATCAATAAATAATCTGCGACGTTCAAATGCTCTGAATGTGAAAGCTGCTAAATTTCTTTAAATATTCGTGTTAGAAGTCGTTACCAGTTCAGTAAATTTCATATTACTTGTGTATTTCCTATAGAATGGTTTAATACATCGTTTTCTTATATCATTACATGATTTATCACAGAACAAAACATAAAGCTTATTAGTTTCTTGTCTATATATGCATTTTACATAGTATAAGCTCAGTTAACATTATATTGTTAATACCATGGAAACATACACGAGAATGACTCAGAAAAGTATCACAGGCATTGCCACAAAATGACTTTATGAGAAGACAATCTGAATTATGTTAACAACTGTGTGTACCGTCTATTTTGAAGAGTACTCAAAACCATACAAGTACAGCATGTCCTTCACATTTGAAAGCCAGTTATTTTTACCTTCAATCAGATCTTCCAGTAACAGATAAAAAACCTTGTTTAAAACACAAAAGTAGTTTGAACCAGTACTTAAGTTTCTTATAAACCGATTGATATACAATGGAAAACGCACAAGCTCTCTCTCTATATATTCAAAGAGTGCTAGAGGAGCCATTAACATTAAATTTTAGGAACCTTTTACAAAATTTAAGGTCAGTCCTTTCAATTTTCTTACATTTTTAATTATTAATATAATTCCACACTTCAGCAGAATAATTTAAGATAAAAAAGAGTCGAAAAGACTACACATTGTTTTAGGAGTTAAATCAAATTCTTTTGTGTTACTAAATAAGGTGTTTATAGCTTTTAAAGATTTCCCAACTGACATTTGAACATTCGAAGTAAAATTTCCATTTGAATCAAATACTACACCAAGGTAGTCAGAGTTTTCCACTGCTTCAAGTTCTTCCCCAACGTATGACCAATGTTCATCTCTACGTAATATGCCTCGCTTTCGGAATACCATCACTTTTGTTTTATCAGTATTCACTTTAAGCCACAGCGATTACACTTGTGGTGTAAATCGTCAAGACATTGGTGGAGGCCATTAATATTATCTGAGAAAAGAACCATATCGTGAGCATACAACATTATTAAAGTATTATAACCAAAACCTAGTCCGCTTCGTGTTCTCCAACCTAAATATAGTTCCAAATCTTCAATAAACATCGACCATATAATAAAGGGGAACAAATTTCTCCCTGCTTTAAACCAACAGCTATTTAGTACTGATAACGATGTCTAACACGACACCTATCATGTTCATACATAGATCTTATTAGTACTATCCGTAACTCCTAGTTTATACATTTTAAACCAAAGGGCTTTTTAGTATATACTGTCAAAACATTTCTTCATGTGCATAAATGTTTCCATTGCTCAACATATGTTTTATCAGACCCGATAGACTAAAAATGGCAGGTAAGTGGAGATCTGCCTCGGCCGAAAAAAACAACAACATATACCTGCAAGTTTCCTGTATAAAGTAAAATACCCGGCCAATGAAATTTTAAACTTGTATAGATTTTTAATTGGTCGGCTGATATCTGGCTTTCTGAGACTTTGTTTTATATAAAATCATGTAAAAATATTGTTTTCTTCTTCATTTTCGGAAGTATTAGTGAGAGATAAAACTTCCTTGCCTCCCGTTCAATTTGTTGAAAAGGTTTAATATAATGTACGTTGATTTTTCTAAAAACATTTTGTCAGGTTCTAAAGCACTAACACCAATATATTCATCATTTTTATAAGACTTTCGGGTCTGTAATGAATTTAACTGTAATGACCAAATTCTCATCGACTTTAGTAAAATATCTTTTTTTTCAGCAAGTGCGTGCAAATAAGAAAAGTAATTTCTGAAATACCTGAAAGTGAGATTAGAGCAAAACCTTTGACAGTAAAATGGAAAAAGAAATACAATGTTCGCATTGGAGTCCGCGGAAGGGATGAGAAAAAATGCACTATATCTGGTATGTGTGTACTGCCCAGTGGCGAAGTCATTCTCGTAGATAAAAGTAATGAGAAATTAAAAAAATTGAACGACTCTTTAAAGCCAGTAGCTCATTGTACAGCTGATTATTCCAAAACGGTATGCTACACGGGTAACAATGTAACTGCCGTACTTAATGGAAAGCTGCTCCTCAACCGAATTCGATTTGTTGATATATCTGGTAATTTGGAGCTTAAAGGCAATGTTGAATTAATAGGCTATTTCAATGATATTTCATGCTATGGTGATACTCTCTTTGTCGCGGGTGGAGATTCGGTTTACACCTACAAACCAAACGCAAAAGAGCAAGTTATGCTGTACCAGAGTCAATCTGCTAGTGACGCTTTCTCAAGCATTGCCATCAGTGATGACGGAGAAAGGATGTATATCGCAGCTAGAGGTGGTGGTCTTGTGACAATAAACAATACAGGAGAAAAACTCTCTGTTCTAGAAATAACAAAAAAAGCCGAGAACGTGTGTATTGTTGGTGACGGGATAGTTCTTTTATACGATTCAGTGGACAATCGTTTGCTTCAGGTAGACTACAGCGGTACAAGGGTAATAGGTGTGGTTGCCCAAGAGTCAGATGGTCTTAAAAATGTTATATCGATGTGCTTTGACAGAAAATATAACAGACTGATTTTGGGTCACGAGGACAATGATGAAATTACAGTTTTTGAGCTTCAGTAAAGTGAATATCAAACTGAAGCCTTTTTTGTGCTTATCATTTAACTGTAAAGCAGTCGTAAATTTTTTTCGACAAACATTCGATAACATGAAAGAAATCGTATGTTTTAGAAATCGGGGTTTTATTTTGCAGTTTTTGTTTTTTTCTGAAAACTTCAATCGAAGCCCCTTTTTTAGATTGATGTTACTGTAACGTCTTTCATCAATGCCCTTGTTTATTTTTCTGACGACCTTGGTTTATGTTTTTGGCGAATGCGTTACTATGTCATTTAAACACATTTGCATGATGTTGTACTGTATTATTTGTGTATATTAGTAAACGTGGTATATATTATGGATTTCTTTATATTGGCTTCTGCGAACATATTAAACAAGGTAAAACCACAAGGTTAAAACGTATAATTAGCTGGACCGTAAAAAGTAAATACTTTTATCAGATTCAATGTGCAGACCGTGATGAAAATAATTAATACTTATTTGTGCTGATAATTTTACTACTTTGTTTTCTAAATTTGATATTTTTCATCATAAACTTAATTTAACAAATTTCAAAAATTAAATGAAAGTTTTAGACCAGTCATATGCCCATTTGACAGATAACATATTTTCCCATAGTGATGTAAATTAATATAAAATATATATTAAATAAAGAAAGCTAAATTGTCTTTGTCATTGGAAATATTTTGGTATGTTTTCTCAAAAAGTGACATTGATGACTAAATCTAATTAAATATTAACCCTTACAAAGTAAATGGCATGTGTTTGCTGTTTTAACAGATGTAAAGGTATATTGCAGTCAAAACTTAGGTGATAAGTTGTCTGGCTTAACCAGGAAAGAATTTTAAACTTTTTTCAGTTTTGCAACACTTTAAGCAAGCATTTCACACATCCACCCTTTCCATAATACATTCAGGGATTTGGCAAGTACTAGGGACCAATGGCCAGGAAGGTGAATACTTAGAAAATCCCTTTTTCAGCTGGCAGTATCACTCAAAAATGCTGAATTAAAGCTGGAAATATTAGAAAGGATCATTTCTTGTATATTATTTTAGGCAAGTTGTGTTTTTCTTTTGGCTTTAACTGCATTTCCTAGTTATTCTCAGAAAAAGGTTTTAAGATTATATATTCAAAAGCTTAAACATTGACATTTCAGTTGTTCATAAGTTTGTCAATACTATCTGTGCCTAAGAGCTATGGCAATCAAGATTGTTTTTATATGATTGTAGTTAATGTTGTTGTATTAATAGTTGTTGCAACAGAGATTTTATAAGTAAAACTTATTGTTTTACAGCTTCAGTATTTATGTTGTAAAGTACTGTGGTTGGTTTTTTTCGGGATCTCTGAATATTGGTTTTTACCAACTTACCTGTTGTAGTAAAGTTATTCTAGAAAAATATACATGGAATATTTCATTCATATAGAAATTTTAATACGATTTTAATAATTTTAACATCTGAAATATCATGTTATTGAATGAACTTAATGTAACTTAGTATACTGACAGTCATACGCATATTATAATGTTTACATTATTGATGAACATTATTATGTTATATTTTTATATGATTGATTACTCTGCTGTTTGTTGAAATAGAAAAAATAAAAGCGTTGAATTAAAGCTTGAAATATTAAAAAGGACCATTTCTTATTATATTACATTAGATAATTCCCAATTGTGCGGACATATAGCTTCAAAGCAAAACACTTTTGTTTTTATTTCAGACGTCTAGTCATAAGAATTTGTAAATACACTGCTCAAAACATTTAAAGGATCATATGGAAATTTTGAAATATTTTAAAATGCATCAGCCAAATGTTCTCAAAGTAACAATAATAACATAAAATAATGCATTTTGGTAAGGAGCACGTATTTTTTGTGCAGTTTTGCCACTCATTTCTTGCTTTTTCCTTGCATGAAAGAAACTACTCGAAAAATCACATACAGCCTCTGACTGTAAATGTTATGTACATGATACTCTTGAACTTAAAAACGATGAAATTCCGAAACATTTGCTGTATGTTTTATTTGTTTGGATGTTTGTATGCAGTAAGGCGATATCTGGATGCTGCCGAAGTTGCCACAATAGGGACTACGATGGGATACCAGGCCGACCACAATTGCTGTCTAAAACAACCCACACTTCAGAACAGAAAATATATACAAATTTATTTACAAAAAATGAATATTTATAAATGAAAAATGATTATATATGAAAAGTCACTGCGCAAACAAACACTATCAACGTATCACAGTCTATTTCTCCCGTAAAGTTTCTGTCATGATGTTTCAATAAAGTGGTGGCGTTGTTGAACAAAATTCGTCACAATGGCGGGCGTCTTGTAAAAAATCTTATCAAGCGTAACTGTACTTCCTACAGTGTTAGCACAGTTGATAGGATCCTGAACAAGGCATGCGTCACCCTTTAGCCATGGACATACGTGTGGAGGACCCGTGTCATCTTCGGGTGTGTTCTCAAATAAGAAGCTACAAAGTATAAAACATAGTAAGTTCCATGATAATCAAACATAAGGGTATAATAAAGTCCCTTGAAAAAGACTCGACCTTTGTCGGTTTCCAATAAAATAACGTGCTTCTTTGAATAAACAAAATGTCCACTATAGTACACCATACATTCCGTGGAACAAAATTCAATCACATCCGCATAATACTGCGTTGCAAATATATTCAAATATACGCCACATAATAACCACCAATAAATAAACGTCTTCCAAAATCATGCCACTGAAGATCCTTCTCTAGAGATACGTTAGTTTTGATACGTTGTATTTACTTAAAACAAAAACTGATGGTAAATGAAATGAAGTAAGATGATAACGTAAATTAAATTGATTGAAACAAATCATTACGATACTGCAGCATTTTACATAAAGTTACACAAATACGGTAGAACCATAATAAATTATTTATGAATAGATATATATATATCTATAAAATATTCATGGCTCCTATACAATTACAATATAATTAAAACTTCAATTAACATACATCAATTAACATGTCTCGATATAAATTTGCAATAGCGAAACACTAGAATAAAAAGAGCTTTTAAAATTTAATCTGCAAAAATTTAGAAAATTTAGAAAACAATAAATTACTGCCAAATAACTAAACCTGAATCAAATAAACTATAATTCTAATAGAAAATAGTATTTTACGAAATAGCAAAAATTTATGAAACAAAATCACTAGAAAATTAAATTTACCTTGTACAAGCTGTAATTTTATGACAAATATAATTTGTCTGTCACCGTCATAATGACCTGTATAACGTCCAGTGCATTGCCATATATCACTTAAAATTTAGTCATTATATAGCAAACTACTGAGTACTGAGCGGGAAAACAGATCGTGCAAAACATGAAAAATCGACTTGCACGAAAATAAGCTGGGACGGCGGGAAAAATAGTTATGTAAAATAAAGGCCCGTCCTTCAAATACAGACATAATACATGTATCTGGTTCATAAAACAAAAATGTAACTTTCTTATTACTGAAAGGATTTTTGTGAAATAAACGGCAAGATGTTTAAATTGAGACATGGAAATTTATGCAAACCATAAAAATACTCTAAATAATAATTTCACCCGAAAACTCTAAATTGAACAAAAGATGATGCAATCTCACATCAATGAATATAGAGTAAAAATGAGGTTCGGCGTGAAAATATAATGCAAGATTTTACAAACGTACTTTCACTTTGTGACATTTACGCCCCCCTTTAAATAAGAAAATTGATAAATTTTCTTTAAATACAACAAAGTGAAACGACAAATTGCAAAAATGTAAGTAGAAATACTGTACACCATATTCATAACCACCATAAATACTACACTACACTCTACATTATACCCTGCTTAAATAATCTGCACCTATGTTTTCTCTACCTGGGATTGCTCTAATCCTCATCCTGTATGGCTGCAAAAGCAAAGACCATCTCATTATTCTAGAGTTACTTAACTTTGCCTTGTTAAGATACAAAAGCGGCTGGTGATCTGTCTCTAGAATAAATTCCTTACCAAACAAGTATATGTGAAATTTAGTAATTGCCCAAACAATACCAAGACACTCCTTCTCTATTACAGAATACTTCTGTTCTCTTGGTAACATCTTTCTACTGGCATAAGCTACTGGAAATTTCTCCTCACCTTGTTCTTGAAGTAATACAGATCCTAATCCACAATCAGAAGCATCAACTCTGAGAATAAATATCTTGTCTAAATCTGGTAATTTCAAAATGGGCGGACCGGACAAACTAGCCTTAAGAGTCTGAAAAGCCTTTTCCTGACTTTCACCCCATTCAATACGATTTGGTTGAAACTTTTTTGTCAAATCGGTCAACGGAACAGCAATGGCGGCAAAGTTAGGGATGAACTTCCGGTACCAAGACACAACCCCTAAAAATTGCCGAACTCCTCGCTTAGTCGTGGGTCTCTCGGCCTCCTGAATTGCCTTGACCTTACTGAGAACAGGTTCAATGGACTTACTACCTCCTATCATATGACCTAAACATTCCAATTTTTCAAAACATATGAAACACTTGGACGGTCTAGCAGTAAGCCTAGACTCTCTTAATTGGGTAAATAACTCATACAATGCATTGATATGCTCTGGCAATGTGACTGTATAGACCAAAATATCATCTATAAAACTATCTGAGTGATCTAGATCTTTCAAAACCTTTCTCATCAGTCTACAGAATATTGCAGGGGCATTGACTAAACCAAAGGGCATTTTCCGGAATTGAAAAAGTCCCGACGGGGTTTCAAATGCGGTCAAAGGTTTTGCATTGTCAGACAAAGGAACTTGCCAGTATCCTTTACTAAGGTCAATTTTCGAAAAATACCTGTATTTTGATAATTTCGAAAATATCTGTTCCATATTGGGCATCGGTTCCGCATCAAATACCGTGCATTTATTGATCTGTCTAAAATCAATACAGAACCTAATCGTGTTATCCTTTTTCCTGATAAGGACAATTGGACTAGAAAACGGAGCGTTAGAAGGTTCGATAACTCCCAACTCTAGCATTTTATCAACTTCTTCCTTTACTATCTGCTGTGAGTGAAAAGGAATAGGATAACCCTTAGTCCTTACCGGTTCTGACGTAGTCAACTTAATGTCATGCTGAACTAATGACGTATTTCCGGGTATATCTGTTAAAACATCTGAAAATTTCTTTAACAAGGTTGCAATCTGAATCTTACAATCTGTTTGTAAGTCAGGATTGACCTGAACATCTTTATATGTCTCTGAACCTTTCTTCAATGGACATAACAATATGTCACAATTATCTTGGTAACTTGTTTCTAAACTATCATCTTCATCTAATCTATCATACCCATTTTCCGCTTCTACAATAGCTGCACTTACCTTTGCCAATGCACCTCGTTCTGGTTCGAAATTTCTTTCAACATACTCCTTCAGCATATTGGCATGGAAAGTTTTGATCTTATTGTTACCTATGTCTATCCGATAATCTAATTTGTTCACGACCTCGGAAAAACTACAAATGGACCTTTCCATTGTAATAACAACTTATTGCGTTTTGTAGGTATAAGAACCAGTACTTTACTTCCCTTCTTAAAAGTTCTATCTCTAGCTTTCCTGTTGTAATACTTTCTATACCTAATACTGCTTTTCTCTAACTCCTGCTGTGCTATCTTACATGTACTTTCTAGTCTTTCTTGCAAATCAACTACATACTGATAAGTTGTCTTAACTTCGTCATTCTCTGTTTTTCCTGACCATAACTCTCTCAAAATGGTAATTGGACCTCTTATACTACGACCATATAACAATTCAAATGGCGAGAATCCTAAACTCTCTTGTGGAACTTCCCGATACGCAAACAACATAGCATTCAAATACTTATCCCAATCTGTAGGTCTTTCACTACACATCCGTTTCAACATCTGCTTTAAACTACCATTAAATTTCTCCACTAAACCATTACACATCGGATGATACGGTGTAGTTGTTAACTGTCTAAGAGACAGCAACCTACTAACCTCATTCATAATCTGTGAAGCAAATTGTGATCCACAATCTGTAAGCATTTCCTCTGGAACACCTAATCTACTATACATGTCAACTAATGCTTCGGCTACTCTTTCAGTCTCTATACTAGGCAATGCAATTGCTTCAGGATATCTGGTAGCATAGTCTACCATGGTCAAAATATATCGGTTCTTCCTATCAGTCATAGGTTCGATCGGACCAACAATATCAACGGCAACTCTCTTAAAAGGAGTATCAATCAAAGGCATCTTACCTAAAGTTACCTTACTTATTCTACCTTTAGAAATAGTACGTTGACAAATATCACAAGACTGACAATATCGTCTAACCTCTACAAGAACACCTGGCCAATAAAACTCCCCTAAGACTCTATCACTTGTCTTTCTAATACCAAGATGTCCTGCCAAAAGCGAGTCATGCGCTACTTTTAACACAGTCTCCCTAAGATCCTTAGGAACTACTAACTGCCTTCTTACGTCACCATTTCCTGCCGTAAACTCTCTAAACAACATCTTATTCCTGACCTGAAACTTCACTTGCCCTTTACCTCTACAGTTTCTAACCGTACCTTCCTCTGCTTTCTTTCTACAACCATCTAATGTCCTATCTGCCTGCTTCTTCTCTACAAACTCTACATTAGTGATGTCTAAAATCTGTGAAGGAACTTTAAGTCTTCTATGAGCTTTAACTTTACTCTGCGATCTTGTTTCTACTGCTGAAGCTAACTTACCAAAATTTGGTTCTACAGCACCCTCTATGTTACCGATAATTACATCATTTGTAGGATTATCTACACATAGTGCTTCTACAGTACCCCTGTAATACGGACAATCAAGATCAATTAACGCCATGTCTAATCTGTGCTCACTACCATCAATGTACTTACATCGTCTGGACTTCCCTAACAATTGATTTGCATTTACCAAATTCCTTCGTACTATGACACATGTACACCCAGTATCTCTCATTGCAATTATAGCTTTACCATTACATATACCTCTAGTTGTCGGACATGAATTTATAGTAACTGTACCCACGTCTTCAAAATCCCCAAGTTCTATCAAACTACTACCACTATC
This sequence comes from Cyclina sinensis, assembly GCA_012932295.1. Taxonomy (NCBI): domain Eukaryota; kingdom Metazoa; phylum Mollusca; class Bivalvia; order Venerida; family Veneridae; genus Cyclina; species Cyclina sinensis. The sequence goes on from JAAONU010000019.1 coordinate 13,474,362, forward strand.
TGATCTCGGCATCGAAATTTTCGAATCTGCATCTCTATTTCTTCCTCTACCTCTACCCCTACCTCTATAACCTCCTCGCCTTCTATTACCCTGATAACTATTATCATTCTTATTTGGATTCATTGAGTTCGGTTCTATGTCTTCCGCTGCGTTAGCTTTATTTGTAGCCTTATTTCTACAGAAAAATGCTGTATGCCCTAAACGACCACAATATGTGCATTTATAACCTTCATACTGCTGAGATGCTCTACCTCTATTTACCAGTCTATCGTTACCTCTTTGCATACGATAACTACTACCTTGATTTCTATCTACAGGTCTACTCGGCAGTGCATAAGGCTTAGCTCTTTCTTTAATTCCATGATTCACTACATACTTCGGACCTCCTCTAGTCTTGGCAAACAAATCTGCATCTTCCGCTACTTCACGGGCTGAAAACAACTTCTTACTACTAAGGTTCTGATATAGTTCTCTATTGCAGATATCTAAAAATTGATCCCTTACTATGAAGTCTAACAACTTTTCATAAGTCTTCTCCACCTTACTCAATCTTAACCAACCATCTAAGTATCTAGAAATTCTAGCTAGGAACATAACAAAAGTCTCATTTTCACGGGGCCTTTCAGTCCTAAACTTCTTCTTATACCCATCATCAGTCAACTCAAACTGCCTTAACAAAGCATCTTTCAGCTTATCATAATCCGTCCTATCTTCTAATGAAAGCCTATCAAATACCTCCCTAGCAGTACCTTTTAACAGAAACGGTAAGTTTAGTGACCACATTTCATGTTCCCAATTCTGAGCAGACGCATAAGTTTCATAAACATTCAAATACGCATCCATAGAATCAATCGTTTCGTCAAATGGAGTCATCTTAACCTTAACCTTACCTACACTCTTCTTACCTAACATATCTAACTCTATCTTCATCTTATATTCTGTATCTAACTTCCTAGCTTCTGCTTCCTCCTTCTCTCTTTCTAACTGACGAGCATAATCTAACTTCTCCCTTGCAACCCTAGCCTCATTACTTAACTTCTCTTTTTCCATTCCTATCTCTATTTCTAACTTCTCCTTTGCAACCCTAGCCTCATTACTTAACTTCTCTTTTTCCATTTCTATCTCTATTTCTAACTTCTCCTTAGAAATCTGGAACTCATAATCTAACTTCTCTTTTGCTAACCTAGCTTCTAATTCTAACCTATCCTTCTCAGCTTCTAAACGTTCCTTCTCAGCTTCTAACCTACTATGTCTTTCTTCACGCTCCCTTGCTTGCTCCTCTTTAACAAAGTTTCTCAAAGCCTCATCTGTATACCCTAACTCCTGACCTACCTTCATCAACTCATTTACACTAGTCATCTTGAACTTATTATGTATATTTCCTACACTGTAACACTACTACAACAACAACTTAGGATACAAGTAAAATCTTACCGTGAGGTAGAACAATGATATCAAAGTATCATTAAAGGGTAACACTACAACCCTTAAACACAAAACGCTATATTCACTAAGTGCAATCACGATGCACTATAACACTACACTTCAGTGTAACACCATATAATTAAACGCATTTATCACTCTAACGCTATAATCAAAATGTACCTTCACTGTACACAGTACTAAAATAAACAATGTATCATATATTCTAAACACTATACCTCACCACTACAAACACTAAGTTTCAAACTCATCTAAGTATCTCACTAAGGTTGTATAATAATAATCTTAAGTGTACAGTAGACAGTAGGCAATAATTAAAACTGTTCAAAATACTTTAAACTTCAAAGTCCAAACTACGACCCAAAACTCAATGTCGCGTAGCACTTTACCCCACAGTGCAAAAATATAAAAGGTATATGGCCAGTTTCAATATACTACAGACACAAAGTAAACACAAAGTAAAATTGTAAATGACACAATAAATTAAATGTTCACCTAAATAACAGACACAGTTTCTTTATCTAGAAAAAGTACACAAGGCGGGTAGTACCTTAAATTGCAGAGTGTATGTGTGTATATGTGTACTTCCGGTGTTTTACCGAAAGGTCACTTTCAGATTACAAAACTGGTGGTCTCATCATAAAGTGACACCTAAAAGGAGGAAAAATGGAACGAACTCACCCTAAACGTCCACTGTCGGGTCTGTGTGGCCGTTTTAACCTCTCAGCTGGATAGCTGTCACACACACAAGTCCGTTTTATTTGTCACGGTATCAATCTGAAAATGTTAAGAAATTATAACCACACTAAATATATATATAAAAAAAAAAAAAAATAAAAAAAAAAAAATAATAATTAAAAGTGATACAAAATTTAACTACCTTTAAGTAAACTAAATTTAACTTTTAATTGTAAATAAAACTTTTTACTTAAAATAAAACCAAAGTTTCTAGTGTTAGCTATATAACCTAGCTGCAGTAAAATGGTGACCCCGACGTGGTTGGATCCCGGTTGACTAGAGTTGTTATTTGAAACAACCCACACATTGATAGGGACATCAACAGCATTTAGATACAGGGACGAAATCCTGGAACGGTTTTATATGCAGGATAATGCACGAGTACATACTGCCATAGTGTCTATGGATTATTTTGACCAACAGGGCATTGAAGTTATGGATTGGCCGGCAAGGTCGCCGGATCTTATTCCGATAGAACACGTGTGGGACATGTTGTAAGGCGGGTACAAAACAATCAACCACGACAATTGGCAATTCTGGGCCTGATACAAGTTCTTCTTTTGGAATGGCAAGCAGTCCAACAAATTGCCATTCGTACCCTCGTCCTGAGTATGCCTCAGAGGTGTTTAGAGTGTGTAAATTCCAGAGGAGGGCATACTCATTACTAATAAAACATCGGTCTATAGCAGAAACGCTTATCTTTACTTTTATATGGGTTCATACTCAGAAAGAGATTTTTTTAAAATCTTGTACTTACGGATTTAGTGCATATTCTGTAAGTTGTATAGCTCTTTTCTCAATTTGTTACCTAGACAATGTTTTCATGAAACAGTTACATCATTATACATAAATCTTTCTTCGATTTGTTATCTAATACAGCAAATGTCCAAGAAAATGTATATGATCCGTTAATTGTTTTGAGCAGTGTATTATACGGAAGCGTTAATTGACCCTTCCCACGACCAGGTTTGTGATACTGGTACTGGTTCTGCAGTAGTACTGCAGTACATTTGGCCAAGTACTGGTACTGTACATTTGGCCAAGTACTGGTATTGTACTGCATTACTTGGACAAATTTGGCAAATACTGTTACTTGTAATGCATTACTCTTACAAAAATTGGTACTGGTACTGCAGTACTTTAGCAGAACTTCATTTTTCTCACATTTTAGCAAATCTTCTGCTTAAAATATGGACACATTTAGGTCAGCAGTCATAAACCTATAATGAAAATCATAGAAATCTCTTTCTTTCAGCTATTATTACATTTTGTATATAGTTTTTTTGCAATCAAATTAAGCAAACACATTATAATAATTATAACAGCATATCTGATCTAGTGGGGTTACTAATTGAAAGAGTTGAAAATGTTAACAGCACAATGGTAATTAGTAACATAACAGAAGTAAATCACTACAATATGTCTTACGGGTAAATTTGATCATTTGTATATTTGTTATATGGTTTGGACGGAATCCCTGCCCGTTTTGTTTAAGACGCATCATCCATTATTTCTGGCCCTCTTTGTCATATAGCCAACCTTTCCATTATACAGGGTGTGGTCCCTGATGACCTTAAATCTGCCCGAGTAGTTCCCCTTTATAACAAGAATGATAAAACCGATGTTTGCAATTACCGCCCTTTTCTATATTGAGTATTGTTTCAAAGGTCCTGAAGAAAGTTATATATGATCAACTTGATCAATATCTTTCTGACAGTGGAATATTGTATGAGTTTCAATCTGGTTTCAGGCGTGGGTTTTCCACTTATTCTTTTCTTATTCATCTAACTGACTATATCAGGTTGCAGATGGATAAAGGTAATCTTGTAGGTATGATCTTGTTAGATTTACAGAAGGCATTTGATACAGTCAATCATTCTATCCTTATTATGAAACTCAAAGCAATAGGTCTCTCAGAGTTTGCTGTTCAATGGTTTACTTCCTACCTGTCTGATAGAAGTCAACTGGTTGACCTATCTGGCACTCACTCATCTCCAAGTAGGATAACATGTGTGTTCCATAAAGGATCAATCTTGGGACCCTTGCTTTTTCTCATCTATGTAAATGACATGCCTGCTGCTGTTAAGAATAAATTACTTCTTTATGCTGATGACTCAGCAATTCTGTGTTCGCTAAAAGTAAGCAAGAAATTGAAGTTCATCTGAGACATGATATCAATATTTTAAGCTAAAGGTTAATCTGTAACAAACTGTACCTTCATTTAGGTAAGACAGAGTCCATCCTATTTGGATCAAAACAAAGGTTAAACTCTCAATCCAAACTGGATATAAGCTGTAATGGTAAAACTATAGGGTCTATACAGATGAGGTCAAATATCTCGATATAACCATAGATCAGTTTGTCCTTTGAAACAATGGCCAGGTCTGTGATTCAAAAATGAAATAGCAGATAAAAATTCCTATACAGGAAAAGTAAATTCCTCAATAATTATACTAAAAAACTTCTCTTGTTCAATGTCATTTTGACTATGCTTCTGTTGCTTGGTTTTATGGTTTGACTCAAAGTTTGAAAAATCAGTTACAAGTTACCCAAAATAAACTGATAAGATTTGTTCTAAATCTGGATCCAAGGTCTCATATAGGTCATGATCAATTTTCCGAGGTTAGTTGGTTACCAGTTGCTAAAAGGGTTGATCAGATAACCCTTTCTATTGTGTTCAAAATACATTCTTGCAAGGCCCCTCTATATCTAGGTGAACAGTTCACTCCTGTGAGTGATGTTCATCAATACCCCACTAGGTTCAGGGTTAAAATTTGCCCCTCAACTGATGATAGAGAAAAGACATTATAGATAGTAAGAGATTTGTTGTTCCTGTGGTTAAAGGGTTTAGTCAAAAATCTTTTGGATACATTGGTTGCTGTTTATGGAATTCTTTATCACAGTACGTAAGGGATTCCAGTACAATTTCCTGTTTTAAGCAAAAAGTTAAGGAGTATCTACTTAGTTCAGTTTAAATGTTTTATCCACATTTTACAACTTCTTAATCATATATTAGTATATGTATTGTTGTATAGTGTTTTACAGTACTCTCATCTCTTACCTCCCATGTATCTTGTAACAATAAGAGAGATTTATTTGATTTTAAAGATTTTTTTATTCAGTCATTTTGGATTTTAATCACTTAACTTGATGTCTTACTAAGTTTTCAATTTGTGTGTTTTAATTGTGAAGTCCTGACTAAATTGTGATACATACTATTTAGTTTGATATCATTGTGCTAAAGATATCAAAATATCCTGCTACTTTTTATCAAATGTGCTTTAATTAATATATGTGATGCCTTTGTATTTAATTGTTGTGTCAAATCTTAAAAGTAAAATTAACTGTGATATTTGAAGGTATTAGTATTGATTTCATTTATGCCAATAATATAGACATATTCTTATACTTTTCATTTCTGCATAGAATGATATCTGTGATACTTTTGTATTTAATATATTACATATATGTGATCAGCTTTAAAATTGATATAACTAGGACTTTAATTTTCACTGTGATTTGTTTATCTTCCTTACAATACTATAGTTTAAGGACCACAATGGAAATAAGAGTTTTCAAAACTCTTTTTTTGTGTTATCCTTAACATATAATGTTGATTGACATGGCTTTTTTTAAATCATACATATTTGTTAACTGTTTTGTGTATGTTTTAAAATGTTCTTGCCATGTAAATGCACATTTTATGTTGAAATAAATCTATCTATCTGTATAAGGTTTTTTAATGGTCAAGTAAATAGTGAATGGTGAGCTGTTGTCAACAATACTACACATGCAGAACATCTGATATAGCATAATCATTTTGTGGCCCATTTTGTTATAATAAATCAAGTTGTCATTACGGAGGGTAATTTTAAAAGAAATGAAGTAAACAGTATTAGAATAAGGTATATACACTATAACCAGGAGAATAGAAATGAGTTGGATTAATTTCTTTAAACTACCTGAAAATACGGATGGAAATTCTAAAGCACAGTGTATGCTCTGTCCGTCGCAGCTTTCAGGGTCACTGAAAGTATCCTTCAACTTCATCAAACATTTGAAAGTAAGTACATTTGTAATATTTGTTTTATAGTTTTACCTGTATACCATATGCAAAACAGCAAAATGAATTGACCAGTTGTATTAATTATAAACAGCAACTTTCAATGTGAATCTTTTAAAATGGTATTGAATTTTATTACATTTTTTCTCTATATCAGTTTTAATACTAGCTGCAGACAGCTGTATGTTGTTATAATTGCTATTGTCTTCTTTTCTTAAAGGTGATAAATTGTTGCAAATAACAATTACATTGAAGAGTTATTACGAACAAAACGCTGTAGTTTTACTATTGTGTTATTTAAACACAGAAATAGTCAAGCCTTTATTTAGGTTTTTGTTAAACAACCAAAATATATTATATATACTTAAATTACCTAAAACTATTCCATAAGTCAAGTTTGAAAATTAAGCATATGAATACCACGGTAGGTTGAAATTGTTATTATGTTTCTTTTGTCTTTAAATATAATTTTAATGTTATGCAAAATATGATGAATTCTACAGTTACACAGATAAGTACTGGTACTGCAGTACTTTCACCAGATGAAGTACTGGTACTGCAATACTTACTGAAAATCTAGTACTGGTACTGGTACTGCCCATATGGGCAAGTACTGGTACTGGTAATTAATTACTAGACCCAAATACTGGTCACAAGCCTGCCCACCACAACGAGGTGACGTGAAAGTTAAAAACTTGACGTTTTTAATGACGATACACTAATTGTAACATGACAACATCGAAAATGTTATGTCATGTAAACATTGCTTTTATTTTGTTGTCTAAAAGTTTGTCACGAACTGTACTACGTTGACCAAATCGTATTTGTTTCCTTCAAATCATGTTTTCCGACCGTTCTTGTGACAGTAAAATGTCACAAAATGCATTTTTCAAACTGACGTCCAAATAAGACAACAGTGAAACTGATAAAAATTTACACGTTTACTTAGAATAATATATATTCAGTGTATATTCATGAGTTATCGCAGTATGTATATTGAAATAAATAAATACGTTTTCTGTTTGTCTATCTTCGAGTTGTTTTATATCCTATGTTGTCGCTAAGGGAAACACAGTGGCTAATTTTCACATTTTGACCCTTTTTTTGGCCCCATAATAAAGAATAATTTTTGTTTGACGAGTGCAGATAGACAGGGATACTGAAAGGACGTGTCAAAGATATTGCCAATCAGAAGTAATCATTATTTTTCTAAAGCAAAAAAGACACAGGCTTATTCTTAATAGAATGTTACTGACATTTCCCAAAAGAATGTTACTTGCATTTTCCAAAACAGGTGATATGTGTTCATTAAAACCCTATTATTATTAACAAAGATGTGTAAAATAGTATAAGATGTCTCAATTTTTAATACAATGTAATTCTTAGCTAGTATTTGTGTTTTACAGATGTCCATTCGTAAACTAAATTATTAAGTCATAAAACATAAACAGATAAAGCAGAGCCATTACTTTTCGGGTTTTGCAAGTGGAAATATGAAAATTTACAAGTTGATAGGAGAAAATAAGATTGAACTTAATTTTAAACTTTGGTTGAATAAATGTATGCCTGCTTTACAAAACAGTTCTTGAAAATTGAGCAAAGCAAACCTTTCATCATTGTATTTATATCGTAATAAAAGGCAAGAAAGTGATGTTTGTTGTTAAAATAATAAAAAAAAATATATATAATGATATCGGAAAACATTTCATTTTGTAATCAAACAGTTGATAGATAATTTTCTGCTTGATGAGCCCTATCAAATGATATGCATCCTTTACATTCCACACTGAAAACGAGGCTTACTAAATATTAGAGATTACTACGACACACGCTACAAAATGGCTGAGCTATTAAACCAGAAAACAAAACAGTGACACATCAAAGAAAAAATCAAACTATTTGCTTCATTGTTGTGTACCCGGGTGCACTCTGATTCTAGTTATGCTGGAAGTTTAGATTTTTATAAAATTCCTAAAAATCTAGACATGAAAAAAGAATGGATAATAGAAATTATGATGTGAGTGTGTCCAGCCCATTTATCGTCTGCTACTCAAATCTCAGAAACTGCTCATAGTAAGTGAGAGTAAGTTCTACAAAAGATAGTTATATCTAATGCATTCTTTTGGTTTACAAAGGACGGTTTTAATATATTCAAAATAATAAAGGATAAAAAAAGTAAATTTTAGCGCTCAGTGTCTTAATCGGTAATAAAACATGTCATAGAAAAAGTCTTAGGTTGGAACATGCTCTGTCATGACAATGAAAACGACGTCAAAAGAACACGTTTAATATGATATATACAGGGATTATCAGATTTGTGGCGCGAAAACAAACTGAAACTATGACTGCGCTCTTCAAGCACACTCGAATAACTCCAAGGTATGACTGAATTTGTAGTCGATCAATGCGGTATGATTCGTTGAGACAAATGCTTTAAAACCAGGTTTTCTCAAACAACATTTTACTGATTTCATTCTATGTGGCATTCCTTCATTTTTACATAACAGTCAGAAACAAAAGTAGATTTATGTTTTCTTTTTACTGAATCAGGCATAGTAAGTGGTCTATCCAGAAATTTACACCTTGTTTGACAAGACAAATTCAACATCACAAATTTATGTCCAGCATTAACGTTGTAAATACTTGTTTCTGAGTGCTGAGTATTTGAAATTGACTTAAAATATTTTCGCACAATTAGCATAAGTGTTTAAGCAAAATCTGCTAAAACTATTAACAACAATTACAACAACAACAATGATCAATATTGCGTGAAACAGAATGTGCTTAGAGCAAATTACAAAAATCCTCTAGTGAATATGTAAACAGAGGAAAACAAGTAAGCATGTCAACTACAAAGTAACATTACCCTTGGAAAAAGACTGTCTTTCAGAAAGTGCAGCTACAACAAATTTTGCTACAATATATAGCATTTTTAAATTTCCTGACATGAATTGTTTAAATTTGTTGATACTGGCCAATGGTTATAATACTGCTAAAAAATCATGACTATGACTTCTCATTTTCTATTTGTTTCAAAGTACATTTTCTGCTTAACCTTTTTTTCAAAATATCAATATGCTTTCCTTTTTCATTCTCAAAATCATATTATGATGCCTTAAACGTTAACTTAGCTAATACTATTCAAAAGTTATTTTCTTTAATATTATCCAAATATTTTTCAAATACGAATTCGTGTTTGAATTTTCAATAGTACTCTAATCTTTCGTACATACCATAACTGTTTGAACTTATCAATTATTCTTCTTTTAATCGGTTGTGTATGTACATGTTTTTATATGTTAAAGGATCCCATTTGAAATAAGCCTTCGGGCTTTTATGGGCTATCCTAGGTGTTTTTACACTATACACTTCAAGTTATTTCATGTTGTTCCTCTCATTTTTTAATTTTTTGTTCTTACTAAATATGCAGATTGTTCCTATAATATATCAAATTCTTAGCTTCTGAAGATATGTGATATATGAAACAACTGTGATAAGATACAAACAGTACAACATTATATCTAAATTGGTAAATTTCCACCTTTTAAATGTGAGGTAGTTGCTGATCTGTTCCCTTCAAATCTAATTTGAGGTGATACGCTTCTTTGAGCTTTTTGTTTCAATTATCGCCGGTCTTTTGTGCTTATTTTCATTGTCAAATAATACTACCTTAGTTTTATGGCAGCTTTTAGAACCATTGGTTTTGATCAGCAGCAATCCCAAAACTGATTTTATTTTGCATTCAGTTTCTCATTTCACATTGAAATATACTTGTTTATAAGTTTTTTGACTAGAATAAACATATATCTATCTATCATATCAATTACGCTATAAAAATGACATTCGTATGGTTTTTGTTTGATTTTAATATTTTGTAACGGCCGGTTATCATCACGGTATGTATCATTATTTATCACATCTTGTTCCATCAGATACCAAACTGTTTTCTTCAGACGTTAGTATATTTATCCAGTATTCTATCAATAGAATCTGTCTTGTAATAAGCATCTGATATCGACTCAATTCGACAAACAGTGTATTAATATATTTTGATTTTCTTACTCATAAAATCTTTCTACAAAATTTGTTGTGAATCCGTTCTGAATATCTGAAGCATCATATAGCCTCAAACGGCTGCTCCATAATTTAATTTAGAACCTGCTAATGTGTCAAGTAATTTACCTTTTTGCAAAGTTTGTAACTCAACTTGGTTAGAAAAAATGTAAATAGAGGATGTAAAGCAAACGTAGTTTGTGTGTTCGGTTTCATTCATTATTCTTATAAAATGTTACCCCGAGATATTTAAATTCCTTTACAATTTCGATCTTCGTATTGCTTAAGAAAAAAATCAAATTCTGTATGTATCCCCCTTTCGAAAATCATTGCTTAATTTTTTGGGTATTTATTTTAATATGCCATGTATTACAATATCCCTCAGCATCGCTTATCATAGACTGTAGACTTTCAGGTGTATGTGCAAATAACATCACGTCAGCAGCAGAAAGCAACAAGAATATTTGTATATCGTCTGTTGTAAATATCCCCTCTCTATTTGTGTCTATACCCTGTGGGAAATCATCTAAGAAAAAAATCAAGCTAGTTTTCTGGCCCCCATGCTTTAAACCACTGTATGAGTTAAACGTATCTGACTTACATTTATATCATACCCATACTTTAACTGTAGGCCTACTATACACTGATTTCACCACCTTCACCATTTTCGAACATACGTGCTCGTAATTTCTTTTTCTGTTAATTTATCGTATGCCTTTTCAACGGAAACAATTCAAATGTACACCTTTCTTTTGACATAACAATTCTGCGATAATAAATTGAAAAATGAAAAAAAATCTGTATTGAATCTGCCTTTTTGAAAACCAAACTGATTTTCATACATTTCCTTGTATTTCTGCGCCCTGTTTGTTAGTCGGTTTGATCAAATGTGTGAGTAAATTTACTTAAAATTTTGATTAACGTTATTCTACGATATTTCTAAACATTATCTTGTTGAAAATAGGAACAATTCAGGGGGATTTATACTATATAATTATACTGTTTTCAAAAATAACATTATACCGTTTAAATAAGAAAATAAGAAATACTCACTATTTCAAAAGAGTGTTTAAATAATTCAGCGTTTAAACCATCTTGGCCGAAACATTTTTGCATTATTTTCTGACACTAAGGACTTCCATATTTCGTCAGTATAATAAAAAAAGACTCATTTCATACAATTACAAACTGTCAAGATATTCCGTTAATTCATACTAATTATAAACAGAACAGTAGCGGGTGTAATCGTGACCGGCTGTTTGAGCTCATCCCGAGTTGGGCTTTCATTTTGAGGCTGACGACGAATTATGTGGTAATTCCACATTTCAGCTTATTAATCAAGATTAAACTGTATCATCAAAAGAAAACAGAATCAAACACACTAAATGAACAGGGTCAGCGTCATGTAAGTAACAAGAGTCGCGAAGGTCTTTAGTTTTTCAAAAAGAGTTTATTGTCCTGTAACAACCCCAAAAAAACTCTCGATATTCTGGTCTGATGTAGACCTTTCATATGCTTTCACAACAGGAATTATGAAAGAAAGAAGCAAACTAATAACTGAAATGACAAAACACAACGAACAGTAGTATGTAATTTTGTATATGAATCAATTTGTTACCTGAAGATTTAACTTTCCATGTTTGAGAAAATGCTTTTCTCCATGAAGGAAATGTGTAAAAGATAGATGAAATATTGTTTCATAAATTGTACAGTAATGATGACTGGTCAAATCTGTAATTACAAGTTCTGTCCGGAGCGAACTTCTCCCATTGGTTGCTGACTTTATTTTATATTTAAAGATATTTGAAAGTGAATCGTGATACAAACAAACAAATCGAGTAAAATCTTACAAGGTTTTAATTTTCATCACTCATCAACAAACATGATCTGAAAAGGAACATGTCTTTTGAGTCTTCTCAAAATACTTAAGGATAATCTTAAATGCGTTGCTAGAATAAGGTGGTCATTATAAAAGCAAATACAGGGAAGCTACTTTGATATGTTAACACTATGCGGTATAAAATCCATGAAATTAAAGCATGGGTAAAGACATTGTCTTGTTTAACTTTAAAATGATAATGATTTATCTTTGAACATGAAAATATAGAAATAACTGACTCCCTTACATGCGAAAACAACCCCTTCCCCCAACTCAGTACAATATTTCAAAAGCTTTTAAATCGGGAGGCAGTTGTTTAATAAAAATCATTATAATAATAATAACAAACGCGCGTCGATAATTTTAAAAGCAGAATTCCAACGGTAACATTAAAATACCAGCATTTTACTAGGTTAAAAGACGATAGTTTAGATTCTCGCAGTTTTTTTTCAAGGTGACAAGATAAAAAAACGATAATTTAGTGAAAACTACTAGTACTACTGCATTTTTATTTTGACGTCATCTTTTTGAGATCACCTATTTCCTTTCCAATGAAATAATTTTTATGCAGCCTGCTGTCTTGTTTGTATGTCAACAACAAATATGTACGACGTCAGTTATAACAGTAAGCAAGTAGACAACCAATTGCAAGTTCATGACATTGTTTACAAGAGGCAAATCAGTTCTGTCATGATGCAATGAAATAACACGAAATGTCGAGGAAAAATATGACGGCATGTAAAAAAAAACTTTCACGTTACCACGGGTGTCAGTTAACGCTTCCATAAGCATGGACAGTTATATTAAGGCAATTATCAATATCGCAAGAAAAGTTGCATATAGATGTGATGACATGTATAATTCAGTTACTGGGAATCCCGTTCTGGCCACATAAATTATCGCTTGTTTGACAATACAAAATTAAAAAGAAATTTCTTGTCTCGCCCTTTAAAATAAACATTTAAGGCGAGAATTCAAAACCGCGCAAGCAAATAAGGGCGAAATTTAACAAGAAATAAAATGTTGCATGTCTCGTGTTAAATCCTACAAATTTCTTTTGTGAGGACTGAACTTATTAGTTTGTCAAAAAGTTCCAAGTATTGCTAAGCGGATAAATATGTAAATTTATATAGATATTTGTTGAGCTCCAAAATCATTTTCAGTGTTTTTCAAGATTGAAAATTTATCCGTTTCATTATACGCACCTCTAAATGTAAAGGCTACACCGACATATTTGATCTCGTTAACAATTTCTAATTCTTAGCCACTTGAAACTAATACTCTGTGGCAGTCTACTGCAGTTTCTTTATTAACATTATCACCTTTGTTTCAGCTGTTGTTCTATTGTAAACAATAATCTGCTGGCACATCTAATGATCTTCAATTTGCAAACCATCTGCTGACTTGGCAAATAGAATATAGTAGTATATGGATCATAACGTAGTATAGGGGTAATGATTAAACATTTTTATTGAACCCACGTGCATGTCAATGCCTTCTTAACCAATTAAAATAAATGTTGGCGGCGTGGCCGAATGGTTAACGCGCCGGAGTAGTAAACTAAGGATTGCTAGCCGCATGGGTTCAAACCCAGTCGGGGGCATGTTGTTGGTTTCTTGAGCAAGAAACTTTACACTCATTGGTTAGTACTGGTTGGTTCCATGAACGGATTCGATGGTGTGTTTTTAAGCTTACACAATCCTACACAATCGAACTAAAATAAATTTGGTATTTAAACTAATTAAAATAAAATGTTCTTTGATATCGTTAAGATATTTACAATATAAGAAAAGACAGACATTTTTAACGAGGGCATCTCTTACACTGGAGAGCCTAATAGGCATGGTGTGTATATTCAGCCAACTTCGGCGAAACAACACCTTTAACCTGTTGTCGTATGCAGGCCACCTCGTTTAAGAGCTGCCCAACATACTTACCTACTGATTCACTCATTCGGGATTTTATTACACGGGGGCTTCCATCTAAATCAACAAACTGCAACCACTGTCGAAGCGTTGAGCTGTCTATCTATCTATTTGAGCTTATTTAACGTCAGTACCGGTTGCCCATATGACCGACGTCCCCTGAAGAGATTAGTTATTTTATGTTGTGGGGGTAGTGCAAGATACAGAAAGCATTCCATTCCAGAGACACCCCTGGTTCTTTTTCATGCTCAGTGTATAGCACTGATACATGGGACCTCGGTTTAAAGTCTCATCCGAAAGACTATTAGTAATGTTAGTGGAGGAGCGGGGGAGCGAACTCAGGACCCCTGCTTTACCAGTCCAGCGCGTTACCACTGGACCACATCCGCTCCTGCGTTTAGCTGTAAATGACAATCGCTTTCAAATATACATGCATGTAACCCGGAAAAATCCATCTGCCCTGAGCTGGGTTTGAACTCTGGTACCTTCGATTGCTAAGCGGACACTCTACCACGTCCCCATAAAAGCTAGCTGATAGCTATTATGTTACATATAAAGGTAGTGGTGGTGTAGTGGTAATATAAAGAGTTTTAGATTATGGCGAAGAGCAGAAAACTTTAAGGAGTTTTGGAGGCTGTTCCGTACCTGGACAGGCCCAGAATTCAAGTGTTCCATGTGTCGTCTGTAGTGCATGTTTTAGATTTATATTTTATTTTGTCCCACCCCAGTGCTTCTGCATACTTCATATTTGTTTCACTTCTCTGTTTTATATAATTATATTTTAAACAAAGCTAGGTTTCCAAAACGTGGACAACCTGCTGATCTGTTGAGGAAACCTTTTCTTTCTGAACTTATTTTCCGCCAAAAACTCCTAAAGACTTGGGCTTAGAACCACCCATTTTGTAATAAACCAAAGTCAAAATATTTAATTTCGTCCAATCGTAGGTTAAACTTTTAGCGGGATTTATAGAAACATCCCAGTCCTAAGGAATGAATTCCATATGTAACCAGCATTTAATTTTAATGTCTCTGATATAATTTTATAACCATTAACTCTGAACAGGCTGGAGCTGAATGAGTGCCCGGATCTGTATTTGATTAGCTGATGATGACAGACAGGTTGCTAGAATTCTCTAGGGTGACATTAAGTACCTGGAGAGGAATAAGATTTTAACTAGCATCTTACAATTTGTAACTATAAAATTTTATATAAGACTTAGAAAAAATATATCACTGAAAACAGATCTTTACAAGGGTCATTCTCTCTGGCCCTCTTCTGCTGGTTTTGAAATGGAAGGGACACAACCGTTGGAACATAGTGTCATGGTATTTTACACAGTTAATTCCCTTCGGACAATCACTTGACCTGAATTCATCGATCTTGTGATCTGTCATAACTCTAACAGAAAACGGGAGCTTTTGGAGTGTTTGTTAGTATTTCCTTGAAAAGGCGGTAAGTGTAACGAAATCATGTCGTAATAAGTAACACAACATTGTTTAGACGTGTTTTATTTGCCACAGGAACTGTAGTATAATGTAATTTGATCAAAATGAGGAAGTACAGTAACCGGACAGAGATATTTTGACCAGTACACAATATTATAATAATTATGTTTTTAAGTCGCTCTAACTTTCATCATTTAACCCAGTGAAATATTAAGGGACATTGAGAGATCATATTGTGAAACACTTATTAAAATTTTCTTTGAAATGTTGATTCTATGTTTGTAAATGTTATTGATTTCCTTCATATTATGGGGACAAAAATGGTAGACATATCTGTTCACAGTATTTTCGATACAAAACTTCTAGGCAATATATTATAATTGTAAAAGTGACTGACTAATAGATGGGCCAACAATGAAAAAAGAAAATGTTTATACATCTAGTAATTCTAGCAGTATACCATTTGTCTGTATTCTCGTGGTACTTAACACTGGCCTTGACTGGGTTACACTGAACACTGAAATCTACTTTGGACCGAAATCTACCGAATTCTACTTTGCAGGACCGAAATCTACTCAGTACAGCCAAGATATGGCATTATTTCTTAATGTTCAAGTATTTTTTTTTTGATAGATTACATGATCAACAACTTATATTTCAGATTTCAATTGAAAAGTTTACTTAGTAAAAAAATTATGTTAATAAATGTAAAAATAATTGAAATCGGTGAGCGTGAAAATATTACATCGTAACAATCACTATAAAAAGGTAGATTTGAAGTACACAATGCAGATCCATGTAGAAATTATTAATAATATCAACATATCAAGTAAATATAATTGTTCATGAAAACACGAAGTTTTAGTAAAATGAAAAAGTGAGAGCATTCATTATTGCATTTCGCACCATCTTTTTTCGCAAGTAATTATTTTATGTTTGAATTAAAAGATCAATACAGCTGTAGTTATACCTAACGTTTTCTTTACATATAACAAGTGCGAAATGTAATATCCAGGCCACACCATGAAAAGGAACTCTCAACATGGCCCATTTTTTTTATTTAAAAAATATCTACGAAAATTATCAAAAAATAAATTTAATTCAGATAAATAGAGGGAATGAATCAGATTTCAATTATTTTTACAGATTTAAAAGATTAAACATCAAAGTGTACGAAATAATGATGATAATGGGTTCTTTAACCTAACAAATTTAGAGCTAGAATAAATTTTTATTCTATCAAAAAAATACTTAAACATTAAGAAATAATGCCATATCTTGGCTGTACCGAGTAGATTTTGGTCCTGCAAAGTAGAATTTGGTAGATTTCGGTCCAAAGTAGATTTCGGTGTTCAGTGTAACCACTTAACACTTGGCTAAATATAATTTAAAAGAAAATTAACCAGTAATTTTGGTAATCACCACAGTATTTCATCCGTTTTCAATCACAGGATCTATCTATCTATTTGAGCTGATTTATCATCAGTACAGGTTGCCCATATGACCGATGCCCCCCCTGAAGATCGAGATTAGTTATTTTATGTTGTCGGGGAAATGCACCCCTGGTTCTTTTTAATGCTCAGTGTATAGCACAGACACATGGGACCTGGGTGTGATGTCTCATCTGTAAGACTATTAGTAATGTTATTGGAAGAGTGGGGGATCGAACTCGAGATCCCTGGTTTACCAGTCCAGTGAGTTACCACTGGACCACATCCGCTCCTAATCCGATAACAGGATGTATAAAAATGTCATTTAAATATGTCAAGAAAATCAATTATGTGGAAAATTAATCACAGTGGGCACCCATATTGTTGAATTACGTCACCACTAATCTCGCGGTAAATAGGTCAACAGGTTCTAAAACATTATACTGCAGTTAATGTTTATAGTCTGTGAACGATTCACTAACAGGGATGATCAAACATTGCTGAAAAAAGATAAACTGTTATGCAACATCAAAATTTATACTAAATGAACACTGTTTACTGTGTCACTGTCGCAAAATTACTCCTCTGGGAAATGAACATATTGTACTACTGCTTGCAAAACTGGTTAGAGTTTACACTGTTAGGTAAAGAACGAGACTCATCGGTACACCTGTCAGAAATCAATTAAAGCACCACCCAATGTGTTTCTTTCAAACTCCGCTTTTACCTGTCAATAGTGTCATTCTAGTGTCTTCCACAGCTTTAATCAGTGTCCCAAAGACATTCGAACGTAAACAAATTGCTTTCCAGTTCAATATCATTGACAACTTACAAATAAGCTGTGTACATGTATGCAATTCAAAAATACGGCATGCGAGGAGTTGACTAACAAGTTAGCAACGCAGCGACAGTGAAACTGTAATCAGTTTTGCAAGTGGTAGTAATGGGGTTTTTTTTAAAGTATGGACTAAAACTTTCGAAGAAACTGCTTATGATTGCAAGTAAGGGCGTTCTATCTTCATGTGAGTAAAATGAGTCTCAAACTTTTTAAACACTGCCTATGTGGCGCGACCGCGAGAATAGTGATGGTCGCTATAATTGTGAAGAACATATCTAAACTAAGTTACTGACTCATTTTTTGTTACATAAAGAACATTAAAATTTAAAGTTTTACACTTATCAGTAAAAAAATTGCCCCGTTAGTCATGGGGTAGATACCTAAGTTATATCATTAATTTTGACAATTCTAGTTAACTTGTCTCTGTGGCGCAGTGGTATAAATCGTCGCTCTATATTTTACTGACTAAAGGGCATGAGTTTGAATCCTGGTAAAATCAAAACTTTTTTTTCAGTGTTCATGGTGTATAAAAACATAATATTATGTTTTTTTCCATGGTATATTAACTTCTCTGAAATTTTAAAGAAAAAAACATTCAGCTAAATTCTGTGAGTCAGTCACTTTAAAGATAACTTTAACATTTAAAACTACACTAAATATGTCCAGTTTAGCAATTCTATCCAATTTGACAGGATGTATAAATGATAAATTCACTTTGTTAGCAATTTTAGTAGTTTAAATGAAAATTAAAGCCCCTATATCTCTCCCAGAAACTATCATTTTGAGTTATATGAAATGGATAGTAAGATTCTTAGCACTTTTTAGCACCCTGTCTCTTTTCTGGTCCCCACTGTCCCTTCTGAGTGTTCAGAATAAACTTCTTAAAAGAGACAGTCAGTCAGGATCATCAGGCATTTCTGTACCATATGTATTATTTTTCCTTCTCGCAAAACTGCGAGGTCGGTTTCAAATTGAGAATATGACCATTTTTTTATAATAAATGGGACTTTACAGGTAGAAAAAAAAAAATACTAACTAACTTTTGTCTTCTAGGGACACTTGATAGGCTTTAGGATAATGAAGTCCCCTTGAAATGCCTCATCTTGTATTTTCTTGATCTCCGGTCTGAGAATTAACATTAAATTTAATAAACTTCAGATGTGTCAAATCTACGGGATATCCAATGTTTGTCCTCCAGTTTAGTCTTAAAAGGTTGCACACACTT
The DNA here is from genome assembly GCA_012932295.1 of Cyclina sinensis. NCBI lineage: Eukaryota > Metazoa > Mollusca > Bivalvia > Venerida > Veneridae > Cyclina > Cyclina sinensis. The sequence goes on from JAAONU010000019.1 coordinate 13,493,402, forward strand.
CTACTGGTGATAATATCATTAGGAAGACTATTCTAGTAAGAAATGGTTCTGTGACTGAATGAGTTCAGGCGAATGGTTTTCTTTGCTTTTGGTTTCACAAGTTTAAGGTCATGACCCCATGTACCACTAGCTCCAGCAAATTTGAAGAAATCATCCATATTTGCATCATCATGTTGTGAATAATTTTGAACACTTGAATATTGTCATAATGTTTACGTCTGAAGTCCAGTGAGAGTAAGTTAAGCTCTGATAATCTCTCTGAATAAGTTAATCCTCTACATTTGTGTAAGTTCAGGAACAATAGCTGTTGCTCTTCTCTGAATATTTTCAATCAACTGTTTACATTTCTTTGTAGGTTGGTAGCACACTAGGTTTCCGTAATCAGTGTGAGATGGAACTAAGACTGTGTACAATATTAGGAATAATGATTTGTCCATATATGTAAATAATCTTTTGATCAATCCAATAATTTTGTTCACTTTACTTACAGTACAGGTTATATGTTGTTCAAAATTTAAGGTGCTGGTGAACCATATTCCTAAGTCTTTTTCTGTATCATCCCTACTTAACAAATATGCCTTTCTAGTGCCATTGATCATTTGATAGGCAAAATTTTGATTTTTGCTTCCAAAGGAAATTACTTTACTCTTCTGTATGTTTAACTTCAGGAGCCAGTCCTCACTCCATGTTCATAAATTGTTAATACCCACCTGTAGTTCTTCTTGGTTAAGATGACTTTTGGAACACTACACTTCAGTTCCTGGTTAGAACACTGAGATTACTCTTTATGCTTCAGTCACAGAAGGTTGCAGTTAACATGATACACAAGATTTACATCTACAAACAGATGCATAATGTTATCGAGCATAATAAGAAATTATAAAAACCGCCTTTTTCTGCTCTCGAAGGGTGGCATATAGTAGTTGCACTGTTCGTCTGTTATTGCAATTTGTTTAATTTTACTAGCATTGCTTCTGTGGGCAACTCCTCCAGCAATTCTCATATGATGTTTACCAAACTTTCATAGAGTGATCATTATCAAGTGCCAGTGCATATCATCAGGCTTTTGTGATTTTGTATTAGGTGGAGTTATTGCCCTTTGTTTAAATTATTGTACTTTATATTACTACTACATTTCTCATTTCATTTTCACCAAACTTTTTCAGAATGATTGTTATCAAGTATCACAGTGCATTTTATCAAGCTTTTGCAACTTGGTCATTTTTGGTGGAGTTATTGGCCTTAGTTTAATTTTGTTTACTATTGCTTCTGTGCTAAATTCCTCCTTTATTTCTAATGCGATTTTCGCCAAAATTTCACAAAATGATAAGGATGTCAGTTTGTGCATGCATGGTTGAATGGTTGGATCTCAAAACAGTATAGCACTAATTATTAGATTATGAACATGCAAGAACATTGTTGTCATTGCTGACTCCACATTTAAAAAAGGGCTATGGGTACAAAACACTAGATTATAATCTTTTGAAAATTAGTTATGGATTTCACCAGCCATACAGATAGGACAGATAGGTAAAGGACATACAAGACTGTTACCCCCGGATGTATGTGTACTTTGTTTAGTTTACAGACTGAACAAAATTTGGTGCAAGTGATCAAGGTAACGTAAAGTTGTAAGCTACCATAACTGTGACCATTGCCATGTTTTGGGGTCATTTGTGTCTGAGATACATTTCTTGTTTTAGTCTTTACAGCTTAGACAATTCATCTCCATGGTCTAGTGGTCAGCTATTTGTAATCGTTAACCTCTCACTGTTTGAAGGTGATGGGTTCGAGCCCAACACCTAACCATGACCATTTATGTGAGTCTGTTGACAGTTTTTTCACATAATATGAAGATTTAGAACTGGTCCTTTTATGGAATGATAGTCAGGTAACAATCCTCTTTGATATGACTCTGAGTGTTAAGAGGGTGTTAGACTCTACATCAAGGCAGGCAAAGGCCAACTTGTCTCACTTTTGAAGTATTGAACATTTTGTTATGTTCCTGTCATAGTCTTGTTATTGTTTACATGTTAATTAAAATGGAAAGTTAAGGACAGCATGATTCATGTAGGCAAGCATACATTCAGGGATATAATTATATGTTCTATGTGCTGTGAAATAAAGAAGCAGATATCACCTTTTTTGCATTGATCTTTCATATTGTACTCTTGAAACATATGCTACCAGCTTGATCATTAACTTCCTTAGCTTTACCTCCACATGTGTACACCATATTCATAGAACTAACTTCATTATTTCTCCTTGTAGCTTTTTGTAAAGCTCTTGTTTCCACTGCCAGTGTCTTATTATGAACAGTTTGTTAATACATCATGTAACAGGTGGAATAGCATGGTGTTGAAAGGTTTTGTTTAATATCTTTATTTAAATGAATAATTTAGTGACAGAACTAACCAGTGATTATGTTTGAGAGATAGTGTGCACTTATGAATGTTGCTTTTACTTGTTCTTTTTGTTTCAAATACATTTGGACTTACTCCAGACATGAAAGGATTATTGTAAGGATGGAGTTGATGTTGAAAATAATGATGGTTGATTGAATATTTCTATATGCCCAAAGGGGCATATTATGTTATTGTCCTGGGTGTCCGTCCCACCGTCTGTCCATCCGTTGGTTAGCAATTTGGTTCTGGATGATAACTTGAGAGCTGTTTGGCCTACAGTCCTTTAACTTCATTTGATGATTGCCCATATTGAGTGCATGACCCCTATTGATTTTGGGGGTCATTAGCTCAAAGATCAAGTTCACAGTGAGCTTAACATTGAAAACCATTTCCACCTTGTAACTTGTAATCGTTTGTTATACAGAGACTTCAAACTTTATTTTATGATTGTACACATTGAGTGGATAACCCCTATATATTTTGGGGTCATTATGTCAAAATTGAAGGTCACAGTGACCTAAATGATTAGAATCATTGACACTCGGTAACTCGACAACCATTTGCCTTAGAGACTTCAAAATTCGTATAATGGTTGCACACATTGAATGAATGACCCCTATTGATTTTGGGTTCAGTAGGTCAAAGGTGGAGGTCACAATGGCCTAAGCACAAAAATATTTCTGCTGTAAAACTTTATAACCATTTGTCATACAGACTTCAAACTTCATATGATGATTGACTACATTGAGAAAATGACCTCCCTACATCATAAGAATGGTAGGTCAAGGTTACAATGATCTAAACACTGAAAAGCATTTCTGCTGTATAACTTGGCAACTACTTCCCATACAGACTTCAAATTTCTTAGGATGATTGCCATCATTGATTACATGACCTCTATACTGTTCAGGATAAGTTCATAAAAGGTCAAGGTGGCAATCAACTAAACAGTCAATATTTCTGCACTATAACTTGATAACTATGCATCACAGCATGAACATCAGAACTTCTGGAAGACTGACATTTATTTTTGTATGAGTGGTGTTTTTTTAGTACGACATACAATGTTTTCCATTGTAATATGTTTTTTTTACCTTCTACATGTAGTTGACAGTTAATGGAATAACAGACTGTTACCATGACAACAAAGAAACCAACACTGCATATTGGGGAGTCAGAGTTGCTATGTAAAAATGGCTGTGGTTTCTATGGCAACCAGTTATGGCAAGGCTACTGTTCTATATGCTACAGACAGAAAAATGCCCAAATAGAACATGAGGCTCGCCGACAGAAAATGTAAGTTATGTAAAAGAGTTTCTATAAATATCAGTTAGATAGTTTATATACACTGTTCCAGTGTATAGCACATATTAATGGCAGTTACTTTCATACTTTTGAGAGATGGGGCAGTAATCTATGCCAGGAGAGAACAGTGGTGGAGAGGGCAAAAAGAGTAGTTAAAGATTTTGACCTTAGAACTCAGCTTTGTGCTAAAGTCAACCTTTATTAAATTTAATATTCCATTACCAACTGAATCAAACCTGAACGCAAAGTAGTTTGCACTTAAATATGCATGTACTTGAAATCTACAAAATTGTCATTGTCAGTTGGTCAACAGCATTTATTCTGTACAAGAGTTAGATTATATTGCACTACTGATAATGATCTTTCAAAACAACATCATAAGATAAGCTTTAGTTCTACACCCTGTATCTAGTGCAAAAACAAATGAATGAAGATAATTTCAATTTGAGACACCTATTTTAGGTCCGCTGAAGGCGCTGACAAGGCACCACTGTTCTCAAAGTTTGCGGAAAAGAAGACTCAACATATCAATAAGAGAGCACACACCCTGAAATCGGTATTCAGGAAAACACCAACAAAAGGTATGGTGAAAGTTTTTTGTGAATATTTAACCCAGAAAAAAAATCCACTTGCCCTGAGCTTGATTTGAACTTGGGTACCCTTGATCAACAAGCGGACACTCTACCAAGTCACCATAAAAGCTAGCTGATAGGTGAAGGAGTAGAAGTGCCTCTATTTCGTACATGCTGTCTTAGAATTTGTCCTTGAATTCTTTGAGCAGTGAATGTCTGTAGGACTTTTCTAAGGTTCACATTTCATCTACACTTGCATGCTAATTTATGATTCATACCAAATGTAACATGGAAAATCCACTTGCTTGGACCTGGATTTGAGCTCAGGTACTCTCCATTACAACGGAAACACTAACACATCACCATAAAAAAGCTAGATGAGAGTCAAAGGAGAAGCAATGCTGTATGATGTCTGTATTACATTTTGCAATGCTGTCCGATGCCTGATGTAATTCTGTTAACAAAATGTGAACTTCAGGAAATCATTTTTATATTGTTTGCTTGTAAGCTGAATATGTCCAGTGTTTCTCTCTCTTGTTATCATAAAAACTGCTTTATTAAGAAAATATAGAAATTTCTGTCTGTTTGCTATGAAAAAACTGTACTTAGATAAATAAAGAAAGATATTGCTAAGTTTAACTGAGACAGTACTTTAATTAAATATATATTTAATTTTATAACTATTTACCCAGTAGTCATGAAAAATGGCAGTTTGCCAGACTCATTCAAAGTCATTTTAAAGATCTTTACTTAATCATTGTTACACAAAATATTCTGGTTAGGTCAGTCAAACTGGTTAGGTCAGTAAAATAAATTTGCCATAGGTCAGATAAATATTAAGTTGAATAGCTTATGATTAACAATGCTCAGTCATTGCTAAATGAATGTATAATTTGTGTGAAACATTCTATTCATGCCAAACATAGTGTTATATTGCTTTGACAAAGCATATTATGTAGCTGTCTTGTGATTGTCTGTTTGTTACAGGAAATTTACAAGCGAGATGCTGATTTCCTCCAGCCTTTATGTCTACTGATCAACTTTACAATTGCAGCTAGAAATCCTATTGATAGAAATTGTCACTCAGGCAGAAGTTTATTTAACACAGGAAAACCTTCAGTTTATTGAATCTAAAGATTAAACATTCAAAGCATGTATCTGAAATTAAAGAACACTTAAGTTGACCATTTATTTTAAACCAACAGGACAAATCTCAACGGTCTAGAGATTGTCACTGACTTCAAATCACTGAACCTTTCACTGATGTTTGGTCATGGGTTCATGTTGCTTCCAGTCATTACCAGTTGACAGTTTCTTATGGAATGCGAGTCTAGTACTGGTTCTTTCCAGGAATGATGGTTAGTTTAATTGCCGGCCTGATATGACTTTGAGTGTTACAGGGCATTAAACAAGTTAAATCAAGGGATTGTCAAAAGGCTGCATATTTAAACTTGATATGTATAGATTTTTATCAGCCACTTATGCTCAGAACTGATAAAAGTGTTCTGTATCATGATTGTATCATTTAAAATATGTCCTTGCCCATTGAAGTGCTTTCTGTGTAGAATGTAAAAACTTGAAATATTCATTTATCATTACTTAAGGTTTATGTTACATATTCTATAGATATCTATGACTAAACCTGCTGATGGACAGATATTATCATTAATTTTAGGCTGTAGAGGAGAGTGCAAGATACAGAAAATATCACATTCTAGAGATTCACTGGTACTTTTACATGCTCTGTGTGTAGCACTGATACTTGGTACTGTGGTTTAAAGTCATCTGAAAGACAATTAGTATAATTGTTAGTGGAGGAGCAAACTGACCACTAAATTACAAGTCCTATGCTTTACCACTGGACTTACAATCTGCCAGTTCAACAGTTCTGCCATGCCTAAGATATTTTATACTTGTAGAATAGGCACAATACAAGTCACATTTATGAGAAGCTGTGAAGTGACCTGTTAAGTCCCCTTTCTCACTGCTGTGAAGTGACCTGTTAGGCCCCTTTCTCACTGCTGTGAAGTGACCTGTTAGGCCCCCTTTCTCACTGCTGTGAAGTGACCTGTTAGGCCCCCTTTCTCACTGCTGTGAAGTGACCTGTTAGGCCCCCTTTCTCACTGCTTTGAAGTGACCTGTTAGGCCCCTTTCTCACTGCTTTAAAGTGACCTGTTAGGCCCTCTTTCTCACTGCTGTGAAGTAATCTGTTAGGCCTCCTTTCTCACTGCTGTGAAGTAACTTGTTGTGCCCCCTTTCTCACTGCTGTGAAGTGACCTGTTAGCCCCCCTTTCTCACTGCTGTGAAGTAATCTGTTAGGCCTCCTTTCTTACTGCTGTGAAGTGACTTGTTGTGCCCCCTTTCTCACTGCTGTGAAGTGAACTGTTAGGCCCCCTTTCTCACTGCTGTGAAGTAACCTGTTAGGTCCCCTTTCTCACTGCTGTGAAGTGACCTGTTAGGCCCCTTTCCCACTGCTGTGAAGTGACCTGTTAGGCCCCCTTTCTCACTGCTGTAAAGTGACCTGTTAGGCCCCCTTTCTCACTGCTGTGAAGTGACCTGTTAGGCCCCTTTCTCACTGCTGTGAAGTGACCTGTTAGGCCCCCTATCTCACTGCTGTGAAATGACCTGTTAGGCCCCCTTTCTAACTGCTGTGAAGTAATCTGTTAGGCCTCCTTTCTCACTGCTGTGAAGTGACTTGTTGTACCCCCTTTCTCACTGCTGTGAAGTGACTTGTTAGACCCTCTTTCTCACTGCTGTGAAGTGACCTGTTAGGCCCCCTTTCTCACTGCTGTGAAGTGACCTGTAAGGCCCCCTTTCTCACTGCTGTGGAGTGACCTGTTAGGCCCCCTTTCTCACTGCTGTGAAGTAATCTGTTAGGCCCCCTTTCTCACTGCTGTGAAGTGACCTGTTAGGCCCCCTTTCTCACTGCTGTGAAGTGACCTGTTAGGCCCCCTTTCTCACTGCTGTGAAGTGACCTGTTAGACTCCCTTTCTCACTGCTGTGAAGTGACCTGTTAGGCCTCCTTTCTCACTGCTGTGAAGTGATCTGTTAGTCCCTCCTCGCTGCAAACTGCTCCCCCATATCACACTATACAACTCTTAAATATTAAATGTTGATACATTTATATCAGAAGAAATGTTTGTATTTGAGTGAAAATGTCAGAGTTTACTGGATTTGTGAGCTTTAATTCAAGTTTTCTAGTTGCAGAATATTATATTGAGAAGGAAACTGGGTGACACCAGGGCCTTGTTCAATGAAGTCAGTAAATCTTGTACCTGTAATAAGAGTAATGATAGTTTGGTAACAAAGTAATGTGTCTTGATTATATATCATCAACATCTACAAAATAAAGGGATATATCATCATAATCATAATATGGAATAACGAGTTACTGGTGGTCTTACTTGGTTAGATATTTGGTCAAATGTCTCTATAACTTTAAGTAAGAAATTGGAAGTTTCCTACCTTGTTGTATTTCTGTTTTCAAAATTCATTGTATTAATAAGATTATGGGTAGTTGAAATACATTATAATATGCTAAGGCAAGAACCAGAATGCAACATTTAAACTGTAAGGGTACGGGACTGGTATGTTCTGACTAGCTATACCCTAAATACGACTCAGAACTATTGAAAAGATTTCACAGACTGATATTTGTAAGTTATTCTCATTATTAGAAAGAAAAAAAGGATTAAAGAAACTCTACATGCAGCTAGGTTAAGAGAGAAAGTCATGAAAAAAGTTACGAACATTTATGATAGAATAATTATTTAAGATATTAAATAGTTGATGCAAACAATGCCAAATAACAAGTACCATATTTGTGCCTAGGTTTCAAATTTCTAAATTGGTTGCTATTGCACGAAAATGGCTAAGAAGACATTATAATATTTTCAGTTCAAATAATACAGGAACAACTGATGTTTTCATTTAATGTTTATGTAAGTAAAAGCAGAGAAATTTAGATTATATGATGAACTAAACAGATAACAATTTTCAGTATTGAACAAATTAGACATCCCCTCAGGGTAGGTAATGTTCATATCATGATAAAAATGTGACATCGTTATTAAATGTCTGACACCTGTGGTCAGCTTATACAGGTTTTCCCAGTTACTGTGACTTTATATCTCATACTTCTACCATTAACTTGTCTTTTTGTGTGAATTTATATCTCACAGTTCTGTCATGTTCAAATTTGTAAGAAGCCTATCATAAAATAAAAAAGAAGGAAAAATTAGAACTTAACTCATGAAGCCAGTAAATCAAAAATGCTTTCAGTAATCTGCCAGTGGTTGCCAAATAAGGCATTCAGAAATCAAAAGATGATAAAATCAGTCATCATATTGTTTCTCTGAAAAATTGCAGTGGCAATTATATAAAAGTTTATGTAAGTCTTGTCTGTTTCTATATCCTCTAAACAACCACCAATCCCCCCCCCCATCATAAATTGTAACTGAATAAAAATGTTTGGTTATTTCAAGGTTCAGTTGAACTGTTGCAACATAGTATAGATTTAAAATTTGGTATGTGATTAGAATGCCGTAACAGGCAGATTAATGTGAATTAAAATAAATCTTTTATGTAAATGAAAATTGTTGGCATTGTAAACTTGTTAAGTATAAGATAAAACCATTAAAGCATAAAGTTTATATAACAATGCAATTAATGCAACTGTATTAAGTTTAAGAAAATATTTAACTACACTGCATATGTTTCTGACGAAATTTATATTTGCAAAAAAGGAAAAATGTTTGCATGATTTCTGTGTTTAAATGCAGTGTTTAAATGCAATACACTGGTGCTTTCTGATGCTTTTTAGCTCGAATATTCAAGTATGTCGAGCTATTCTACTCACCCTAACATCAATGTGAGCAATGTCAAGTCTTGGTTAAGTTTTTGCATGCATTTACTATCATGTATATCTTAGTAACCAGCGATGCTGATTGATTTAATACTTCACTGATGTCTTCAGGAGCTAAAACAAATAAGTTAAATAACTCTTGATCAAATTTATGGCAAATAATGGCCCTTTTTGACTGCAATACACAGTTATGCTTATTTCTCAGCAGTCATTAATGATAGACTTGAAACTTTAAAAGGTGTTATCAGACATCAAACCTCCAAGAAAGATAACTCTTGGCAGAATCTATTGTAAATTATTGCCACTTTTAACCTTGGAAAATGTGGTTAAGGTTTTCTGTTAAAAAGAAATTGATCACCGTTTTGCATATAATTGACAATGATGCATATATTTTTATAAGAAGCTATGATTTTTTAATACTCACTATAAGGTCTTCAGGGGCATATAACAAAAAAGCTAGATAACTCTTGACCAAATTTTATGCAAAATATGACCTTTGTTTCGTTCACCCGAGCACTTTGCGCTCAAGGTGAGCTTTTGTGATCACCCTTTGTGTCGTCATCAACTTTTTTACTTTAAACAACATCTCCTCCTAAACCACTTGGTTAAAGATGATAAAACTTTGCAGAAATGTTCCTTGTATGAAGTTTTATCAAAGTTGTTCAAAGAATTCCATTCCATATAGAACTCTGGTTGCTATGGCAACAAGAATAAAAAACTTTAAAAACCTTCTTGTGTAAAACTGCTAAGCCCAGAGGTCTGAAATATGGTGTGTAGCATTGTCTGGTGAACCTCTACCAAGTTTGTTCAGATAATATCCCTGGGGTCACTATTGGCCCGGCCCGAGGGGTCTCAAGTTTTACAAAGCAATAAAGAAGAAATTCTTTAAAACTCTTCTTGTCTGAATCCACGAGGCCCAGAGTTTGAAGATTTGGCATGAAGCATTGTCTAGTGGACCGCTACCAAGTTTGTTCATATAATATCCCTGGGGGTCGCTATAGACCCTGCCTGAGGGGTCACAAGTTTTTCATAGCAATATAAAAGAAAATTTTTCAAAATCTTCTTGTCTGAAACCACAAGGCCTAGTATTTTAAAATTTGGCATGAAGTATTATCAAGTGGACCTTTACCGATCTTGTTCAGATTGTTATATATTTGTGTAAAGGTCACCGAGGCTAAAAATAGATTTATCTGCTTTACCTCCTAGAGCCTTCATTTATAGACCAATATCTTTGATATTTGGTGTGTAAGTTCCCTGCATGGACCTCTACCCATAGATGGAGTTTGAGGTCACTGGGTCAAGGTCGCCATTGCTAATAATAAAACTTACCCATGTATGACCCCTTTTGATATGGGGATAAAAGGTCAAGGTCACAGTGAATCGACATAAGAAAACAGTTTCCAAATTTTAGCTTTCCTTATCATCTTCCTGCATGAAAACTTACACATGAACTTGCCCCGCATCAAAGATGATTCCTATTGCTTTTGAGATGTAAGGTCAAGGTCACAGTGCTAAGACATGGTTTTTTTATCACAATGTTACCTATATATTTAAAAAGCAACTTTAAACTGATAAGATGCCGAGTGTCGAGTGCGCTGTCTTACAGAGAGGTCTTGTTTGATACACAATACAGGTTTTCTAATGCAATATAGAGGTTTTCTGATGCAGTTATACAGATTTTCTGATGCAGTATATAGGTTTTCTTATGTAATGTTCAGATTTTCTGATGCAATAGACTAGTTTTCTGATGAAATGTTCAGGTTTTCCGATGCAATAGATAGGTTTTCTGATGCAATATGTAGGTTTTCTGATGCAATGATCAGGGTTTTCTTATGCAATAGACTAGTTTTCTGATGGATGTTCAGGTTTTCTGATGCAATATTCAAGTTTTCTCATGCAGTATACTTGCTGCTGATGAAAAGATTTTCTGATTCAACAGTAAAGTTTCATGATGCAATTCATAGCATATTTTGGTGAAAGATTTAGATTTTCTTATGCAATACATATATATTTTTTTATGCAAAATACAGGTTGTCTTATGCAGTATACAGATGTTTGGATGCAGTTAATTTTTATGATGCAGTAAATACTGTTTTCTGATGCAGTGTATGTTTGAGATGCAATATACAGATATCCTGATACAATATATTCTGCTTTCAGATTTATTTTGAATATATTCTATTGTGTAATGAGTAAGTTTTCTTATGTTGTGCACAAAATTTTCATGCATCTATCTTCTTCAGTAGCTTTGATTACGGTATGACTACCTGTGCTTAGCTAATAATGCTATATATATGCATCGAAAAAGAAACGTTAAGAATTTATGTCTTGATTATGATATGTTTTAGTTTACAGACATCAGACTTGGGCTCTTGATATCCAGTGATATATCAAGTCATTTTATCTGTAGTAGACAAATTACAGATCTTGCGTGAAATCAGTTACTAAACAATGAAATCCAATATATTGTGCAAGATACATTACAGCATAAAGAGTTATTATCCCTGATTTATCAGACAGTATTGAATAATAAAAGTTTTTGTCAATAACGTTAACAGCATCTCAACATCGTCTGGACAAAGGGGACAGATGTTGTACTTCTGACACATTTTTACCCAATACTGTTAATATTATTTAGAATTAATTTCTTGTTTATTTGCCCTGAACACATAGCTATGGTATTTTTCATACAAAATCTACTGCGTACATCTATGGAAATTCTGCGTGATATTCAAGCTGTTTAAGTGATTAGTAATTTATCGGTTACTACGTTTCCCTTACAGAGTTTGGTCACATTCTTGTTTTTGTTGGAAATAGGAAAATTGCATGCTTTGTGGAAATGTTGATATGTAAAAACACTTTTTTATTTTCATATGTGAACTGTTACAACTTTGAAATAAGTGCCTTTATACAAATAGGTTGATTCCGTACAGAAGCTTAATGACTCATTCAGATGAGGACAAATTTTGTTTGTAGTGTAGCTTTTTCAGAGTACAGTATAAATTATCAAAATATATTTGGAAAATATGAAAAAGTAGAATTCATTTATTCTGTTTGAGCACAGAATTTTATGCTTAGACAATAAAGAAATAATTATGATTTTGTACTTACTAAATAATAAGGGGATAAATTATTGGTTGATTTCAACCAATTGAGAACTGTATGAATTTTGCTCTTTATCTATTACAGAGGATTTTTTCTCATTCTGTCTAAAATATGCCATGAAATAGGGTCATAATACTAAGAAATTCAACTCTTTTGAACAAAGGAGAGTGTTGCTTTTACATATTTTTAAGGCAAATACAAATATTTGACTTCATTTAATTATAGGACTAGCTATTGACAAGTGCTGCACAAAAATGGAAATATCTTTATCTTAATATTAAATTATGACCCTATTTCATGGCATATTTTAGACAGAATGAGAAAAAATCCTCTGTAATAGATAAAGAGCAAAATTCATACAGTTCTCAATATTAATGTACAACAAAGGACATAAAGGAAATGATTCGAAGGAAAGGGGGCAAATAATATCTAATTTAAATGTTATATTTATTGTTTTGGCCATAGGCAGTCTACTTGATTAGACTCATTATCTAACAGTCAGTTGTTGAAAAAGGAAAATATGTTTTAAACAGCTTTAATAATAGAGTCAATTTACAGTCTAACAGATTGACACCTTTGTTTTGCACACATCAGGGTAACCAGAGGAAATGATGCAATATTCGAAACAAAGAATTGGACCTATAAATAGATTTTTCCTCTCAGTTTTCCATTTTAATGTAGGCACTGAAATTTTCCTAATTTGTGTTTGAAAGAAAGTTTAAGAAAATAATAGTTTAAGCTTCATAACAGGAATTACATCCATTTAATTGATGCAAGTTGTATTTAGATTAGTCAGCTGCTAGGTATTGCACCCATTGGTCAGGTGCTGTAACTATTAATAAGCCACCTAGTGCATATTGAAATTATAAACATTAGGTTGTGCAATCCTGACAGATGGATTGACAGGTGCTATGGATAGTGTCTGTTGAGTGTGACTGACACACCATAAGAGATTTTTAATGTGGAGTAGTATTGTTAAGGTTGTTAGGCGATAAAATCAAACAGAATAAAACTTGTGGATGATTAAATGTATTGTGCTTTCATAGATTTTTCAGCAGTTGTTTGATATAGTTGATTGAAATAATCTACTTAAGTTATGTAATATTGTCTTTAAATACCAAAAGGTATTTCTGCACTCTTAGATAGGAATAGACTTGATTTAGTTTTGGACGATAAGTACAGTTGCACTAATTGAATAGAAAATACTAAGCCTTTGTTGAGTTCAGTTGTGGACAAACTTTATAGAAGTGAACATGGCTTTTAGTGGGGAATTTTTTGCAGTGTAGTTCTGCATTTTGAGAATGAAGACAGAATATTTAGCAGAGTTAAAGAAAATCCTGATATTTGTCACAGACAAAAATGTAAAGCGGTTACATTATATTGTTACATGATAAATAAATGACAGAAAAGTGAAAATAAGAATTGTAAAGTGCTAATCAAAGCCCGCTAAGATGGATCCAGCAGATGAATTTGTGCTAATAGACAGTATAAATGGTACATACTTTACTATGGAGCAGAATCGAAAATCTTTGGAAATTGAAATGTATAGATTAATTTTGGGTAAGCATTTTGAGGCTGTCTTATTCACTTTTTTTTTTTTTTTTTTGAAGTCTTGTCATTTTTCTGTCTAATGGTATGTAAGACCTGATACCTTAGCTGCAAAGAATTAGAAAAGATTTAGTAACAGTAACTGTTTTTATTTTAAGATACAAGAATGTACAGTCTTGTAGAAACTTTTTTGTATCAAAAATAAAGAAACTGTCCAAAAAAATACAGAAAGTGACTGTAGAAGCAATATGTAAATTTTCATAATCATTAAAATTGTTAAATTTGTTTTATGTTGTATGAATTTTCTTCGTTGTTAAAACTGTTCAGGAAAATATTTTGGTTCATAAGTTTTAATTAAGGGAAAAGTTAATTATTCATTGTCAAGAAATAAAAACCATTAGTTTTGACGTGAAATAACTTCCAGGATATTTAATAGTCTATCAAAATAAAATTTCTATCATTACTGAATTGCTATCACATTACAAGAAAGGAAACTTGACATTTTGGATTTCTTTATTTTTATATTAGCTTTCTATTTAAGTATAATAATTAAAAAAATACTATTCTTTATAAAATTTAAAACTGAAAGAAATTGTTTATTTCTATAAACATTGCAGTGTATAAATTTTAACTTGATGGTATTATATGATTTCTTGTTGCTGTTAACACCTATGTACATGATAGTTCTTTTATCCTGTTATAGATTATATTTATTACCATTTCAGTCTTTTTGTATTTAGTATCTAAGTTCTCTGTTAATTGCTGTCATTATTTGTAAAATGGTATTATTATTAAATGTTACATTTTTTCAGGGGAGGGCGGGGTGAAATGGTGTGTGTGTGTGAGGGTGGGGGGGGGGGGGGGATGGTGAGTGTGCAGAGAGAAACATGCAGTTATTATTGAATTTTTCAAGTATTTACAGTATTTTTGTCTCCTCAACAGAGTCAGTGCCTGAGATGAGACCTCGTAAGGAACGTCAGGTGAATAAAGAAACACAGCAAGTTAAAGGAGAGTTGATGGAGTTTCTGAAGAAATTCAAACGCCAAGTTGCCCAAGACTTTGTAAAGGTATTGTATAAATGACATTTAAAATAATTTCTGCTATATCTTAAGCCACAGTATCTTTTTAAACAGTATCTGATGGGATATTAAATGCCCTTTACTGCATTTTTAGTCATTGAAGAACAGGAACAATTAAGGTACAACAGAGAAAGATGAATTTAGTCATTAAAAAGATTTTTCAACCGAAATATGTTCTCTGTATTTCTTTGCCAGACCCATATATTGCAATGTTACAGTAAGAAATCATTTTTATGCTTCCCGAAAATTTTTGGTGGAGCATTAGGTTGCTGCTTTGTCCATTGGTCCATCCATCTTTTCATCCATCCAGACATCTGTCACATTTTTTGTAAGGACCATAACTCACAACCAATAAAGGTATCAACATGCAACTTCATTGGTGAATAGATCTCACTGAGGAAAAATGCAATGCTCAAGAACCAGTTCTCTGCACTTCTTCATTTTAGATTTTTAGCCTTTTTTTTTTTTTCATACTTAATTTTTGTCAGGAGCATAATTCTTAGACTAGAAGATCTATCAAGCAGCACAAAAATCAAAGACTTTAAAGAGATATCACAAACAAACATAATTATATAGAATATGATAGATCTCAAATTTGACATGGAGTGCAGTGCACAAGAATCATATCTCTATAATGCATAATTTTGGAGACATTGCCTTTCGTAAATATTCATACTACTGGTAATTTTTTGTCTAGACCATAACTCGTACTTCCAATGCAATAGCTTTGGGCCTATTAATTAGGTATAGTTACTTTTCAGATTGATTTGAGTAGATAATTTCTAACATACATTATATATAAAGGCAATAACTTGTTTTTAAAGAAAGTGTGTATTTACAATGCAATAGGTTATTATATAAAGTAATTTAAATAATTCTCATAAATTTTGCTTCAAAAGTCATGCATCCATTTCTGTACCTGTATTAAAATTCATTTCCATTTCGATTACTTTCAGCACAATAAACTACTTTTCATTGTTTTCCTCTACTAAGTTCTAAATCCTATGAATGAGAGAATTTCGGGGAGCATAACCAAGTTCCAGCAGTTTCTTTTTTTGGAAATAATGGTGTTATGCATTTGAAATGTCAGTCATAATATTATAAGTGTAATGCATATAATGCTGTATGTAATATACATGTATGCATGCTAGCATATAGTCCCACCCCATAGTACAACTCTGGCTTTACTGATTGATAAAGAATTATCAAAAGGCACTGAACTACATAATTGTTTTGTTCTTCTGTCTACAAACACAACATATGGCAAATTAAGATTGACTGGATTGGGCTGAGGAACTTTCTGTGTATATGTATAGATACTTTAAATTACCATTTTGATTATGTTTCATTATACGTAGGTGGTACAAGAACTTGTAGACAAGTTATACCAGAATGTGGATGCACCTGTAGATGATCTTACAGACTTAGTACAGGATTTCTACATCAAGCTCGGTAAACGGATGGACACACATACTCTCTATAAAGGTGTGGTTTCAGCACTTAGATTTCTGTTTGTTTCAATCTAAAAAAAATGGTATTATTGTTGCCAAAGGGTTTAGCTTAAAAATATTTTTTATGAAGTATTTATTTACATAAGACATGGGAAGTAACTCCTGATATGGCTTGATACGGGATGGCACAAAAAAAAAAGCCCAATAACTCTGTTATTTCCACAGGCATTTTCAATGGCTTTGGTCTTGTCCTGTATATAGAACTTATAAAAGATTTATGAGGAAAACACTAGTCTGTGCATTTTTGTAAGACTTGCATTATTTTGAATGTCTAAAATTTCTTTTTTAAAATTTCTATCAAAATGTTCTTTAAATAGAGGACCGGTCACAGCTATCACTGACTATTAGTGGCATAACTGCCACAATGTGCCTTGATCAAGATGGAGAAAAGTTGAATCAGCTGCTTTGTGTTTGTACTGCTGATTTGCTTCTTTTTCTAGGACAGACAGTGTCTTTAAAGTCTCTCTTACAAGAAGTTCACCTTATATTTCTGTTTGTATTAGAAGTAGAGACAGTGATTTGCTTCTTGTTTGATATGTTTGCATTAGTTTTCACAAAAAACAAGAATTATTTTTTCCTTCTTCTCTTTTGTATTATCTGTGTATTTACCATGTATGGGTATGTGTCTGTGTAATACTATTACACTGTCGTTGTATATTTTCAGATGTGTCTCATGAAGACATCGAAACTCTCATAGATTTTGCAGAGAAATATGTTACTATTAAAATGTACACATCCTTGTTCTGTCCACCGACCACTGACGATGAACAGAAGGACCTACAAATCCAGACCCAGATACGTAGTTTACACTGGGTAACGGGGCAACAACTAGATACGATGATCAACGAACATGAAACAGAAGTTAGAACTCTAGTCGATCAAGCTATAACAGGTTAGAACAAATGCAGGACGTAAATATCTATTGAGAGTATCTTTCCCCATTGATCTGTATTGTTATATTCAAATATTGTGTGCGTTCTGTTATTCAGCATTCATAAGTTCACTGTTTGTTTACCCTAGAATAACTCGGAGTTTCATTCAGTGATAAAGTCGAGATGAAAAGCTGAGATCAGAATTCTTGAGAAAAAAAGGAGGAAACATTTAACAGACAAAAAAGCATACCAAGAATTCAAGTTGAACATGCTTTTCTGTGCTAAATAAATCATACGCTGTTGTAAAATTTATTGTTATACCTTGCTTTAGTGCTCAGCAAGTCAAGAGTTGTAATTTTTAGATTTTTTTATTCGATAAAGAACTTTATATTTTTTTCTTCAGAAATCATTGAAGTGAACTCAACAAAAGCACCTCAGGACAAGTTATCCTGTATAGTAAGATGCAGTAAACATATATTTGAGATAATCCGACTGTCGAAAGAAGGACCAGCCTGTGCCGATGATTTCTTGCCGTCTCTTATATACATTGTCTTGAAGGCGAACCCACCCCTGCTTCAGTCCAACATACAATTCATTACAAGATTTTCCTATCCTGGCAGACTAATGAAAGGAGAGGCTGGTTACATCTTCACAAACTTGGTAGGACTTGTACCAGTAATTTCATCCTGCCTTTCTTGGCATATATTGTGACAGTTATGCAGATGTTTTTCTTGGCTTGAACCTTGAAAATCATGCAGATGTTTTTCTGTCAATTAATTATCAATGCTTAGGACAATGTATGTCAGTATTTAGAGTAAGTTATTCAGGGAAATTTTATCTGGAGAAAGGTGTGAGCTTAGTTACTTTGAAAAGAAAAGTCTGTTTTTCACAACCAAAGGTCAGATGATTTCACAGAGATTTGAACAGGAACAATTAGCACATATATGCTGTTCTGACATTTCATATAAATTTGTAGAAAATTAAGAATTAGAACTGTAAATCAATACTAGTATATTATATTCACAGTTATATAAGGAGCGGGATTTCAGTCTGACAGGTTCACTGGAAATACATGTATTTCTCCAACAGACTAGCTAGTGTTGAAAACTGACCTGAACCTGTGTATATCTTTGAGTGAATCAGAATGTTTTGATACTGTACTTGACTTTAATGAAATAGCTCACTGATTTATAATGTATCTGTTTTACTTTTTTACAGTGCTGTGCGGTTCAGTTTATAGAGAATATCACAGCTGACTCCTTGGCTTTGACACAGCATGAGTTTGATCGCTATATGTCTGGTGAGGCCATCCCACCACAGTCAGGGAATGAATACATGTGTGAAGGTTTACGACTCATGTATGACAATCTCAAAACTCTCGCTGAACTGCGACAGAGGCAGGAAAAAGTGATGGCTGAAGCTTTACAATTGCAACAAGACATGAAGGACTTCAAAGAAAATTTCAAACAGGAAGTTCAGAGTGTACTAGAACGTACACCGTTAACAATTAAACCAAGCAAAATGAAAGTTGACTTAGATGCCGACTCTGAAAGTCTTGACTTGTTGCCATCACCACTGTTGCCCTTGACAGTGGATAATGTTGCCATGGAAACAAGGAATGAGTCAGAAACAGACTGTGTTATGGAAGCAGAAAATAGTAATGTTGAACAAGTCCCTACCACTTGAATAGTTAAGATCCTCATATGGCATTATTAAATCACAAAATGGCAAAAATTTAGTTGGACCAATCTCCATTAACAGAGACATATTCCTTTTTCAGATGATACAAGCTGTAGAAAGTTAAATTTTGCAAGAGATGTTTTACAGTTTTGTTGATTGTATTGAATGTAGTATTTCTGGACTTGTGCAATAATATAAAGGCATTTTGTTGAAGGATGACTCATAAAATCACTGGGATTTTCTTTTTCTTTCTTCTCTGATTTTTCTACAATTACTTTCATCGATTTTATTCTCAGTGTGACCTCGTGAAATACTTACCAATGCTTTCAACATGCTTTAGAAACAGTTTTTGAGAGCCAAGTACTGTTAAATGTTTAATATGTTATTTTTTTGCATTTATGAAGTTTTTTTTTAAGCCGTTATCCAAAAAAATGTCCCAGGATTAATCTACTGCACTGGAGATGTTGGTATACAATACTAGTATGTCAAAAAATGAACATTTTTATAAGAATTGCATAGAGGAGTCAGATTTATCAAGCTACATAAAACACTTCTTTTGGACATAAAACTGTAAAAGATGTTTTCTGACTTTTGAAATAATAAGATAGGTAAAAAGAATGGGTTTATTTGATCACAACCTAGTGCAGTTTATAAAACATGTCTCTATATGTCAATATAACTTGCACTTTCTAGTGCTGTAAAAAACATGTCTCTATAGGTAAGTCAGTGTAATTTGCACATCAGTCTAGACATTTTGTTGTTGGAGTAGAACTATTTATTTGCATTAAAGGGCATAGAGTTTTGCATAAAATTGCTTCTTGTACATATCTCGTCTTACTCAAGGTTTACTTTTTTACCAGATTGTTTTACATTTAGCTTGAATTTCTTCCTTAACAGGTACATAATAGTCCCTGCATAAAGTGCATTGTTCCTTCCCGTAGCTTTATCATTTTTTTTATATAGGTTTGAAACTGTTTTGGGTATGATGTGGTTTGAATATTTCGAGATTATTATTGTGAATGTTTGCTGGTTTGTTGACCAGGTGTGAATAAATGTTGAACAAAACAGGGTCTTTGTAAAGAATGGATTTTGATAATACACTGGTTTGTGTGTCATAGCATGATTTGAATACAAGGGTTCATTCACAAATACAGCTTGAGAAACACATGCATCAGTCCACCAAGCTTGTTAGTGGGTACTTGGTTATGAATGTTATTGGTTCTTTTTATGTAATTGGCTCTATAACTTGCAGTAGTATGTCAGAAGTGTTATAACAAAGTTGAATTAACTTAAAATGCAGTTGAATTTTACATTTTCTGAAACTTGTAACTGCTTTGTGAATAGAGAATTTACCACCATGACAGGCTCACTTTCAAAAAGCTCTGATAATTCCATGTGAATAATAAAACATATATATTTATGCTATATACGATAAAGAAAACCAGTGACTGTCATTTGTTTGATGTACTTGTTATGAATATAGAACATTTTAAGGGGTAGTTCCATCTCACTAGCTCACTTTTTCGTGTAGATAACTGTAATCATATGTTATGTAAGACCTTGAAATTCTGTAAGTTCATAGCAGTTTTCAGAGATCAACACACAGAAGTTGTAAATGTAGGTTATTATAAAACATTGTATTTGAAAAATACATGTATGTTTGTATTTAAAACTGTAAATGTATTTATTTGTTACTGTTACTGAATGTATATGTGTGTTGTTGACCATTTATTCCTGTTGAATGTCTGTTTATACAATAAATTGTACAAAGAAAGTGTTTGAACTATGTTTTTCTTTACATACCAAAGGTTAGTAGATAAATAAAGTAGAACTGTTGTATTTTCTTCTGCCTTCTGTTTACTGTGAAATAAACTGCTTGCCATTTAAAAGCAAAGCCTTTTCAAAAAGATGTTCATTCTATGGGCAAAATAGCATTTTCAAATACACAGCTACTCTATGGGCAAAACAATATTTTAAAATATCCATTCTATGAGCCAGACAACATTTTTTGAAACAGACAACCATTCTGTGGGCAAATCAGTATTTAAAATAGCCATTTTTTTGGCAAAACAATAATTTCAAACAGTTACTGTATTCTTTAAGGGCCATAATGCCTAAAGGCAGTAATACCATGTGGTCTTGGTAGTCCTAATATGTAAATTACAGATTCAAATTAATTTACAAATATAAAAACACAGAATCCAAAAGAAAAAGATCACTTTATTCATTTGAATGAAATGTAAAGGTACAACTGAGTCAAGTGAAGACTATAATACACAGGTATATGATTACATGTATAACAGCTGGTGTATATTCTTAAATGACTGAAAGAAATCACAGCATATAGATACAGCATGTTTGCTGTTTTCTTGCAAAAGAGTTTTTTTCCAGTAATGATCATGTAAAAACAGGGTAGTAAGGTCAGCACACATTTCATATTTCCTTTTATGTCCTTTTGGTTCAAACTTGATTATCTTTTAAAGGTTCAAACCCTCAAACTAACTGATGGTATACTGTGTAAACTATGTATTTTATTGTCACATTCTCTGTAAAATGAAAAATAATTGATAATGCAAAGCAGAACATGTGTTCAATAACTTTTCATTTGAGCAAACAGACTTGTACTTTTAATATCAGACTGACAACTTGACATTTGGTAATGATTGTTCAATATGATTCACATTTAAATGATTTTGGGAGAAATTGACAACCCTACATTTTAGGGTATGCTGTAAATAACAGAATGCTTGAAAAGTGTTGAAGAAGACAGCCTGCAAATGTCTTGTATATAAAAAGGGGAAAAACCTGTACGGCGGCCACGAAAATCGGGTTGGCCTGGCTAATAGAAACAAGAAACTATTTTTACTAGGCACATATCAATAAGAGAAGATACATGACGTAATGATCTAATAGTCAGTACAGAATCAATCTGTATTGTTGCATGGACAACATATGTAGATACATCATTTTAATATTTATTATTAATTATCTTACAATCATATAATGATACTAACAGGCATTTACAAAAAAGGTCTTAAAAAGCATGTGTAGAAAAAATCTGCTATAAAATAAATCTTCAAATAGATCTACATGTGTATATAAATAGAAGAAAATTCTTTACTTGAGCACTGGGTTGTTTTTTTTAAACAAATAAAATATCTTTTAAAACAGTTCTGTGTATACATATACTGTATGAATATAGCAAATATACTTTTAACATAAATGAAATAAACAAAACGCATATTTTTCTCACAAAAACAGAATGAAACAACCAAATAAAATGTAACTTTCAATAATGCAAACATAATAATTTGATAATTAAATTCAATGAAAACAAAAATTCAACAAACCAAAAAACAAAAATAATGCACCTTAAGTATTCAGGGTTAATTAAACACACAAAGAAATTTAAGTCTTAAGTCTAAATAAAAAATATGGAATTTGTACCAATATTCACATTGTTGTATTTTGTAAATGCTCATGTAACAAAGATAACTGTACATTCTGTTCTGTTTTTAAACTAACAGTAATTCATTTACAAACATTTTCAGCTAAAGTCAAGGTAATGATGACTGTTATTGTTTTCGAATATGTTCTCCTTGGAGTGATTCTGTGTATACCAGTACAAAAGTGAAATAGCTATTGACATGGTTTATTATATTTGGACAAAAAAATGTAAAGAACTTACAGCAGCTAAGGCTGTACATTAAGTAATCTAAAAATAGCTTGAACTGTATGAATAAGCTTTTCTAAACTAAGACTTTTATGCTCTACTATGAGGATGAAATCCATGAAGATGCAAAATATCTGGGGAAAAAACCTTATGACTGGGGGAAAAATCTGAGAAGAGATTACGCAGAGTCTCCTGTGTTATTCAATTTGTACACTGTAATTGTAACTGAAAAAATGGCAAAGATGAATATAAAGAGGTAACAAGTTAGTGATCATTAAATACAATTTAATGACTGAACCTAAAATAAGAATTAAAACTGGTTTATAAAAAGTCATTTATCTACTTAGGCTACTTGTATCCATTGTATTTTATTGGTGGAAAATGGTTGTATCTGATAGGTTCCTCATAACTTGGTGGGTTGTAGAGACCCCATTTAGGGACTGGCACTTCTTTTGGGACTGGATCTGGTCTGGGGTGGGTATGGTCACCAATGTAAGCTCTGTTTGGAGGCATAGCTTTCAGTGTGTCTTTTTGCATAACCTCATTAGTGACGGAGATAAAGTCGTCATGTACACGGCTGGTAGGTTTTGATGGATATTCATATACCCAGTTAATATTCTTGTAGTCAGCTGAAAAGTTAGTTCAGAGGGTAATTTACAAAATTTAACACAGCACCGAAGCTTTCTTTGCTATTATCTCACAAGGTTACTGGCTTTGAATTACTGGGGTTCAGAATATATATAAAAAAAAACTTTGTTTAATGAAAATAACTACAACTGTTGAGAAATGCCTTTAAAATTATTCATAAAATAGTACAGAACTAGCATATAGCCATACTTGTATCAAAAGTACAACATTACTACCCGTATATACAATGTATTTTACTGGTAAACTCTAACATTACAGCCTTGCATGAGCAACAAGCATGCATTCTAACTTTAAACCTATTTCCCTTGATAAAACTTTAAGAAATTATAAAAACAACATGTAATAAAGATGAAGCCAATTTGTGTTAAGAATGTAAACTTTGAAACTTAACTAAAACCTCATAATTATGTCTGAAGCTGAACAAAAATGAAGACAGGTCAACCAACCTCTCCTTATGGTATTCACCCGCCGTCTGTACCAGTCAGGACTTGTAGACGAAGATTTCCATGCATACCAGTCTGGTCTCTCAGCACTCCACTTGCGCCATCCGTCCTACAGACATAAACTGATGTAAGTCACTACTCACTATATTTGGTAAAAACCTTAGTTAAAATTAATCGCTTTACTTCATTTTGCAGAACTAACTTCTTTCATGATACAACTGAGGAAGCTGTCCATATGAATTAGAGAATATTTTACTAAATGACAATGATTCAGACTGATTTTAATGTGTTGATCAAGTGAGTGACAGAGATACTACAAAAATATTTTCATTTTAAACCAATTGAACAAAGAGAAAAATGCTAATGTGATACAAACAGATTTACAGATAACCAGTCAATGCAAAAGAATTTTCTACTTGTCAAGTATTCTAAGCTGTAACTAACTCTATTTTGGGAGATCAGGGTTGAAACCCAGCCAAATTATAAAAGATGTGAAATATATATAGTACAGCTCTGATCGTTAGCACTGCACTTGGCCAAAACAACAAAAAAACTGTATGTAAGCCCAAATTGATACAGAATAGTTTTGAAAGACACTTAATGTTACATTACATACCCTTGCCACGTCTGGGTGACTTGAGTGGTAAACACTCCATTCATGCAGCCTTGGTTGCCTGCAAAGAGAATGTTTTCATCCAAATGCATTAACTGTTATGCTATAAAATGTTTCATATATGACCAAAGCCCTCTGAAGAATTTTGTTATTAAAGGCTGTGGGGATATTGCAAGACATCGATGCATTCTATTGCTGAGACACTTCTTGTTCTTTTACATGTACATATTCAGTGTGTAGCACATAAATATGGGACCCAGGTTTAATATCTCATTGGAAAGATAGGAAGTAGTGTAGTGTTGGGAATCAAACTCATGACCATTGGATTCCATGTACCATTGGACCTGCTATCTGCTCCACCAAATACTTTTGTTAGATCTACTTCTCTTTAAGCAAACTAAAAATGAAGTTGTTCTCAAATAAGGATACCTCAATTATTCATTCGGTTGCAACTGCACAGCAAACAATTTTGAGATTGGAATCCAAGTAGGAGCTGCACACTGATTTTAGAAAGTTGACTAACCATTGTTTTGACAGTTTGGCAGGATTTGAAAGAAAATCGTATGTTGCAGCCATTCTTCAGTTATTCCCCGCAAACTCCTTTAATGAACACTAGCCTGTATGCAACTCAACAATACAAATCCTTTTGTAAGCCACTGTTTGAACGTGATCACATCATCTTTTCTATGACAGCTGCAGCAGTTTTCTTTCGTGGTGTAAGCGGCGACGTTTATTTCCTGTCATAGCAACAGCCGCTTAGCCACTGAAAATTAACCATAAGATATTTCTTAAAAAATAATTTTTAGGGCAATTTTGATGTGCATTAAGAAATATTTTATGTAAATACTTAAATAAATTGTTATTCTCATCGATTTTATAAGAAATGATCACGTCAATACATTTTCAATCTTAATGCTTATTTTCTTTGATGTAAGCGGCAAGCGTAATTGACAACATCAAACTGTTGAAGTATCTGCTTAAAAATGTCACAGGCGAGCACATTATTTTTCAATGGAGAACAAACAAAAGCTCCATATTGGGTTAATTATCCACCAAATGTTCCGAAATACCCAAGTTCGCAAGAAATGTTCAGGTAATAACTTAAGAAACTTATCTTTGTCTATGATCCGCCTGAAATTGAAAATGAACACAGAACAGATGAAATGATGAAAGTTCCAACTTGAAGCTGAACTTCGTAAGTTCTTAATACATGTATACTTACTTACATCAGTTGTATCAGTTCACCAACATGTTACAGATTTAGGAGGTTAATGTTCTTCAAACACAAATATAGATGTAATTTCTTTTATTGTGAAATTAGCAAAGGTCTCTAAAGAAAAAAATCATGACTTTAATTTCTTTTACTTACATTTAGGTTTGAAAGACCAGAAAAGTACACTGCCAAAATTGGAAGAGCTTCTTATCAGGTAGAGTATTTGAATGTCACTTTTAATGAAAAAGTTAACAATAAAAAGTCTCTGTATTCTTTGAAAGAATTAGATGAATTTAATATCTATGGAAAGCTTGAATTAAGATCACTGTGTTTACTGTGATCACTTACCAAAAGAGGAATTTGAGCATCTTTCTCTTTGTTGCAATGGTGACTTAATTATTTCACTTCGTAAATTTTTTAATAAATATTTTCTTCACTGAATATGATGTTGTTTATATTTGATAATTAAAGGTTCAAATACCCAGTTTTGATACTTTTATTGTTCCATTTACATTATTCATGTAATCAAAACGCTGATAAATGTTAATGAGTTGGCCGTGGGTATCCAATGATGAATCCAAATTAGAAAGGAACAAACTACTTCAAGGGCTTTAACATTGTTAAGCTTGATCTAGCTAAAAGAGTGAAGGTAAATTTGATATTGAGAAACTAATTGTTTCATTTTCACAGCATTGGACTGACAAATGGTATGACTCAGGATATCCTACATTGAGACGTGAAGAGCTTCCAAAAGTTGCTGATAGACATGAGCCCTGTTCACAGCCATGGCAGTACAATGTTGGAACCTCAGCCATAAAAAAATGGGACAAACTGAACAAAGACTGGCCAGTTAGTCCAAAATATTCAAATCAAGGACTCCCACCAACTGAGACCCAGCGAGCACGAGGAATGAATCGTCTATCCATTCCTAGGAATGAGAATCTGTATCCATTCTCTAACTACATGACATCAACATACAGACGTCCTGTGTATTCAATAATGGGTCCAATGCAGAGAGAACCAACATATGGTGTCACACATCAACACAACAGACATGGAAATATGCCATTTGAAGATTATTACTAATCTTCTATTAAAAAAATGGGTATGTTTTAAATATGCTGCCCAGAAATGACAGTAAATGAATTTTAAAACTGCTATTCAAAGTTGTACTATCAAGATATATGACAAGTCTGAAATTATCCAACACAATTAAAATTGCATTTACTTTTTCATAAAGCTTTTAGGTATTTTTGTTGATATCTAAATAATATTAAGTGAATCAGAGTGCCACTTGATCAAATGGCCTTTATTTTTTTCAAGCTCAATTTTTTTATTGATAGGATTATATTTATAAAAAGATAAGTGGAAACACATGTGCTCATATTTTTTTTTACTTGTTTTAAGTTTTCATATTTTAATATTTTGTGCTTTGGTTGATTAATATTGTAAATGTAACTGTGATATGTTATTTGTTTGATTTATATAAAAACTTTTTTTTACAAAATTCTATAATGCTCAGTAATATTGTTTTTCATTAAAGCGTATATATTAAAAAAATCTAATGCTCTCAGTGGAAGTCACTGAAAGCATTTTTTTGTGATTTTTAAATGATCACATTTTCTCTTGAAATATGAAGAATTGTACTGTAAAAACTGAGTGACTGTGTCACAGACATTTTTTTCCCACAATATTGTAGTTTTTTCATCTTTTTAATGTTTGTAGGTATTACTTTTGATATCCCTATGTCAGTATTCAATTTTTTTTCTGTCACATTCAAAACACAAATGTCTGATAGTACTTAAAGATGAAAGATGTTAATACAGTCACTTCTTACAAAGTAAATGCTGGTTGTTACAGCAACAAAAATGAAAGTTTGAGTAAAGATTCAAATTCTTACCTTTTACAAGATTTTCTTGATTTTGTTGTATCTAAAAGCCTATCTGTTGTTTCTGTGACGTTCTTTGAAAGTCCTAATTTTGAATTCTCCGAAGTGCAATGACTTGTGATTTCAGGCAGTTTTGTTGTATTTCAATATATCTGAGAAATAAAAAGAACTGAACACTTCTTTATTGTTTGATTGGATATGTTATCTGGCTCATGTCCTGTTTTAGAGCAAATCAAAAATGGTTATTCACAGTATTAGGTGTGCTGAAATGATTGACTGCATTTAAATGTTTTTGTAAGATACAGCTTGAACAACTGGGTCTCAGTCCGTCAGTACCTTAATAAAATACAGTATTATACTTGTATCAGACTGTCAGCTGCTAATTCTTCACTACAGCATTTTAACTAAATCCCTACACAGATTAGACATACACGTACATTTTTGAAAAATTTTCTTTTATACACCTGTTAAAAGACTAGACTTTTTATGGGGAACCCCATGGCAGTCGGGTGGTGTTTAGTTTTGTCTGGATCATAACTTGTCACCAATCGGCTTCCTTGCAATAAATACAAATGCAGTGCACAAGAACCATAACTCTACCTGGTCCAATTTTTTCAAAATTATCCCACCTCTTAAAAAGACTTTGTCCCGAGCATAACTTTAAAAATTAGAAGTGAACTAACGTGAAACTTAAAATATGGATGGCAACAAGGATAAGTGCAGTGTCAAAGAAACAAAACTCTACCTTTCCATTTTTTGTTATCTCCTGTTCTTTAATTTCATAATGTATATTTGTCCGAGACTGGTGTTTTGGGGATGGGTCAGACCACAAGGCTGTCCGGATGCAGTGTAATCATCCTCTGGTAAAATTGTATTAAATTCAATTTTTATGTACAAAATGTTACTATTTCTTTTGATTGTCCTAACAATAAGTTTTCCACTATTAAGCTACATATCAATATCACTTCTTCAAAAACAAAAAAATTTTACAACAGGCCAATGGGTTCATATTACATCTATTCTGCAATGCTCATTTTTGTTATGAGGACTGTTTTTGTAAGGGTAAAAGTTTTCAGTTTTAATACTGAATTCAATATTTTGAACTTATTTTGATCTATATTAATATAAGAAACATTATGGTTTTGGTATTTGCAACCAACGTCTTCAGTATTTTTAATGTAGTGTACTTTCACCCACCCTTTTGCAGTCTATATTATTAAAGCAGCAAAAGTCTCCTAGAGAAAAAAACAAGTCTTTATCATACAAACAAGCTTATAACATTGTCTTCATGACAAATTCAAAGAACATAGTCAAAAGTACTCAACCCTTTAAATGACACTTAGAATGACTAGTTTTATTTTGTTTAGTTTTCCAAGATCCTGACCATTCCACCACACACAGATGACGACTATTAGCAACAGTAGCTTGACCTATCTTTCTGAGGTCATTTATCGTCTGTATCTGTTTCCACTATGACCAGCCCAGAAAGCATCAGTGTACATGGGATCTCTAATCGAAATCTCATCAGAAAGACAATTGTTAGTGTTACTGGAGTAGTGGGGATCTAACTCAACCCCTACGTTACAAGTCCTGTTTAACCACTGGACCACCGATTCATATCCAGTGAAGAGTTTTAAACTAACAAGCTTTTTTTATAACAACAATCATTTAGAAATAAGTTTGCCAAACCCCTTTCCTGGACACAAATAAAAGCTGTTGGCCAATCTTTTAAGGTTTTCAGCAAATCAGAGTTGGTTCATAACTACAGTAAAACTTGTCTATACCGACACTCATTGGGACTAGTTGGTTATGTCAGTTATGAGAGGTTGTCAGATATAGCAAGTTATGAATATTGCATGGATCATTTTGTGGGACCACACAAATATGTCGGTATGCTACAAATGTCGTTATATTCAAGTGTTGTTAAGAGCAAGATATACTGTAGTTTAAGATGAAAAATACAACACAAGTCATTCACAAACATTTTAATCATATTGCACCAAATCATTTCCATTTAATAAAACTAAAACAAGCTTGTTAAACTGTGTTTCAAATAGCAAAATTTCAAAACAAAACTGCACTTTGAAAAACAAATTAGCAATCAAAGTTAGGTAAGGACCAAACCCATTTGGTGCATTTCTGTCAAATTTTCTCTACCTATACATGCATTATTTCCATTTCATCTTCAATACCTCTATCACGTATAAAATGGAACATCTGTTTTAATACAAACAACAGTACCAGTATATAAATAACTACTCAATGATCATATTTTGCCACACTTAGCACATTCATTTGAATTCCCAATCTAAAAAATATTAATATTTACTCACAGCTTATCAACAGAATTGGAATAAAACCAGATAAATTTCAAAACATACCACCTGAAACACCAGGAAATGTATTTCAATTTTTTACCATCAAAATTCCTCTTATTTGTATAATTTTTATTTTTTCTGAATCATTTTAACAGGGAACTACCATTATTTTGCATACAAATAGTGCAAAAATAGAAATCAAAATGCCAAAAAATCTAAGACAAACTTCATAAAGGGTAAACTTTACTTTTTACACATAAAATTTATTAATTTTTTAAAGATAAATTCCTAAACAATCTACAAGTTTTTACACTAAAAGTAAAAAAAAAAAATAACAGACATCCAGTATAATTTAGTCATTTTTGGAAAAAAAATAGCTTTTCTAGTTCACACTCAGAATATATGTATCATTTAAATTTATATTCATACAGTGAAACTGCCATTGCAGTTTGTATATGAGATAAAACTGTTCTTCTCAATCTATAAGATGGATTTACAGCCTTTGTACAATTTAATAAATAATGCACACTTACAGTTCAAGTACTTCTCATTAAGTACACATACCTCTTAAAATTTACCAGCACTGTGTCAGATATGACACTGAAAACTTAACTACATTAGTATTAAAAGTTTTTGGAGATAACTTCATGATCAATCAAAGCACTGCGCTTCTAAACTTCACCAGACTTCACACTTCATGTTCACTTTTTCTGTATTTGTATTACAGTTTATAGGAAGCATGTCAGTTTTTTTAAGTTTTAAACAATTTACTTGGGAGTCTTTATATAGTGGTATCTACAGCTGTATTTTCTAAATAATGCATTCAAAAATAGAGCTTTTAAAAACAGCTTATTTGCACAAAGATATTTTCAATCTTCTCCATGTCTAGGTATAATTTTCAAAGGGGCTGTGCTCCAGATGACAAAAAAAGAAAGTTTTCTTGTATTATAAATTTCTTGTAATATTTATGACTAATGCTTAAAAAATAACTTACTGACAAAAAATAAGTCAAATAATTACATTATAAATTGATTTTTTTCCCTTTCAAAGTGCTATACCGTAATGCGACGGTATAACTAAATCGTATAAGATTTAAAGTAAATAACTGTACTATCACATACGGCGATGGTGGTGACAGTAAAAGCGTTGGAAATATTTTGTTAACATGAGGGTCCAGAGTTCAAATCAGGCTGGAGTGAAAATATTTTTTTTATTCTATTTTGACTTTTATAATCAGTTTTGAAGTAAAATATTATGTAATTATAATCTCATGGCATCTGAATATATAATTTATGAAAAAATTTTTTTTATGTCAAATCTGGAGTACAGCCTCTTTAAAGGCTGTGACACTTTTTTATGTGCCTTTATAACCTGGACCAGATGATTTCAGATTAAAGTCACTCAAAGTTTGGGTATTTTAAGTGCTAAAACAATTTTTCTACAAAATTCTTATAATAAATGTTTTTTTTTTGCCAAAAATGAAAAAAAGGGTAGTATATAATATCTGTAACAATCAAGCAAAAACACACTGCTGATAGCAAAAATTTGTTAACTTCATAAGAAAGGTTACATACATGTATTATTTTGACAAATGTCCTTGTAGGTTCATTCTTTATGGCCACTACAACTGTTTTCAGATAAAACAGTACCTATGACTACTATAACTGTTTCAGGTAAAAAGTACCTATCAGTCCATTATAACATGTTTCAGAGGCAGTCTCTATCCAACAACATTACAGAAGATATTTTCTCCATTGTAATAAATCACAAACAATCAAATGATACAATATGTATCAAATCATTCTGTCTTCATTGCAGTTAAAATCTTATTTCAGTTATCTCTGAGTACATTAACACTAGTGCAAGCTACAATTTTAAAAACATTCTCATCAATTACTAGAAATCTTACTTGTTAGCGGACTTATTTGTGAACAATCAACTTTGCGTTCTTTAACATGAAAAGGAAGCACAGATTTTATTAAGTAAAACAACATTACTTATTAAAAGACCATTCACTGTCTAAAAAGGTACTTGTCAATGACAGATCAGAGGTGTCTGAGTCATAAATCTATTAGTGAGCTGATTAACCAGCTCAATACTGTAAAATATAAATAACCAAATCAATATTGCAATATCAAGCATTTCACAGTCTTATGCAAGAAACATGTAATTCATAATCATTCCAATTCATACAAGGTCTTTCTAAAAGACTCGTAACAAACTTCATTCTGACACCTAATTATCGGTTGTTACATCACAAACACATTTATTTAGATGATTTATCATTTTCTTAAACCTAACACTGCAGACTTTATAAATCTTACACCAGTACATATCAGTCTCTTTTCATAACCATTCAACCCCTGTCAATCTATCTTAAGAATTCTTTTCCACCACAAAATAGTTGTATCCCTTGCATGAGAAAACTTCGCAGTTTGGAACCAGACCGCTGTCTCTTAAGCATAAGAAGTGAGATTACTTTTATTACCCCTTTCCTGAAGAGCACACACAAGGGGAATAACTCTAAAGGTATAACAGCTCGCAAGGGAAGCTGGGATGTAAACTGCCTTCACTGGAAGGTTAAAGTCAAGTAGAAGAACTCCATTTCATGAATGCAGGTATATCTTTCACAGGCACATTGTGTGTGTGAGCTTTCAACCTTAGGTTACGGTCATCAGTGAGCAGAACAACTTCCCTGTAAAGCCTTACTGGAGTATCTGAAATTGAAGAGAAGCCGTAGTACAATTCATTTGTAAATGCAAATTGTTAATACATTTTTTGTTAAGCTAGAAAAGCAACTAACTTATCTGAACAAAGATTTGTGGGTCTTAAGAAAGCACACAGAAACTCACTATTCTCTATAAGACCTATGGTAACTGTTTACTGGGTTCTAGTATCTTACCACATAATCATACTCATGAAATGAGAAAATCAAAATCCAGTATCTTTAAGTCTGACTTTTTGACACACTGACTGACTCTTAAGACTAAATCTGAGTAGTTTTCATGGCAACAGGGTAAATTTTATTAGTTTTGATAATGGTAAATGCTTATCTTTTTTTTCTTGGCATTTTGGTACATTCCTACTTTAAATGTTTTTCAGTTTCCGTGGACAAACTCTCAAACTAGCTGAGCACCTACCAACCTTTCATCTAGATCAAGCAAAAAACAACATTGATTCCTTTAGCAGTATGAAATTTAGGAATGTAGCTTCCAGTCTTATCTTTAAAACTATAACAGTTCAGCTCAGTTTTAGTCTATGGCTTTGTTCTTACATGAGTGTACGATTATATTCTTCTGCAGGCAAGCAGCCTTTGGCCCCTTTATTAACTGATAAACCAGCTCACCTTCAACTTTTGGAATGCAGGCGTTGGCCCTTTCCTTACAACTAAACTAGCTTACCTTAATCTTTAACCATGCAATCTTTGGCACTTTTCTTACAGATAAACTAGCTCACCTTTATCTTTAACCATGCAATCTTTGGCACTTTCCTTACAGGAATATAAGCCCACCTTTATTTTTAACCATGCAATCTTAATCCCCTTTCCATACAAGTAACTTAGCTTACCTTTACCGTTAGACTGAAATCTTTGGCCCCTTTTCATACAGTAAACTAGCTTACCTTTATCTTTAACCATGCTATCTTTGGCCCCTTTCCATACAAGCACACTAGCTCACCTTTATCTTTAACCATCCAATCTTTGGCCCCTTTCCATACAAGCACACTAGCTCACCTTTATCTTTAACCATCCAATCTTTGGCCACTTTCCATACAAGCACACTAGCTCACCTTTATCTTTAAGCATGCAATCTTTAGTCCCTTTCCATACGAGCACACTAGCTCACCGTTATCTTTAACCATCCAATCTTTGGCCCCTTTCCATACAAGCACACTAGCTCACCTTTATCTTTAAGCATGCAATCTTTAGTCCCTTTCCATACGAGCACACTAGCTCACCGTTATCTTTAACCATCCAATCTTTGGCCCCATTCCATACAAGTAACTTAGCTTACCTTTATCTTTAGACCTGCTATCTTTGGCCCTTTCCATACAGTAATTTAGCTTACCTTTATCTTTAGACCTGCAATCTTTGGCCCCATTCCATACAAGTATATTAGCTCACCTTTATCTTTAGAGCTGCAATCTTTGGCCCCTTTCCTAACAGGCATACTAGCTTACCTTTATCTTTAGACCTGCAATCTTTGGCCCCTTCCATACAAGTATATTAGCTTACCTTTATCTTTAGACCTGCAATCTTTGGCCCCGTTCCATACAAGTATATTAGCTCACCTTTATCTTTAGAGCTGCAATCTTTGGCCCCTTTCCTAACAGGCATACTAGCTTACCTTTATCTTTAGACCTGCAATCTTTGGCCCCTTCCATACAAGTATATTAGCTTACCTTTATCTTTAGACCTGCAATCTTTGACCCCTTTCCATACAGGTATACTAGCTTACCTTTATCTTTAGGCATATAGTCTCTGGCTTTATCCTTGCAGTAGTACGTACAACAAGACAGAATGAGATCGTCATTGTTACCCTGTAAGAACAGACAATAAATTTTTAAGTGTGCAAGAGCTATAGCTGCAGGCTAGAAAGATGGATGACCAATCCATAGGTTAGTGGGTTGAATCCCAATAAACTTCAACATTCACACTTAATAGAGTGATACTGGTTTTAAACCAGGAAGCAGTCATCGAGAGTGAATTAAAGATCAACCAATAAAAATGAATAAGTTTAATCTAATAAATTTTGTGTGTGAAAATACTAAGCAATTTTTAATAAATCATGCACAGCTTA
Organism: Cyclina sinensis; assembly: GCA_012932295.1. Taxonomy (NCBI): domain Eukaryota; kingdom Metazoa; phylum Mollusca; class Bivalvia; order Venerida; family Veneridae; genus Cyclina; species Cyclina sinensis. Next base: position 13,527,938 of record JAAONU010000019.1, read on the forward strand.
CTTTATCTTGCACTGAGTTTTTTCGGTCTGTTTCCTAACTTTTAGTTTGGGACCGTGTCAGTGACAGTTACATTTATGAAGCCTAAGTAGCATTTGATGAGTAAGAGGGATAACTGCATATGTGTAACAACTAGGACAATACTTTTTTTTTTCTAACTGTATGCCAATAAGTTCACATCTAAGAATAAAGGTTGTATCTGTGTGTAAACTATTCAAGCAACTGTTGATTCTGACTTTTCAATAAAGAATAATTATAAAGGTTTGTAATTTTTTAGCAACTGTTTTGAAAATCATTATCATATATAAGGACATTCTGTAAAGTGTTCTGGGGGCATTTATAGAGGGTGAAAACTGGTCACACTAGAGGAAATGACATGTATAGTATACTATGAATGAACATACACTGGAGTCTGTTTCTTCACTCCGGAATGATATGGTTTCCATCACTGTGCCTTTTGATGTAAGAGCCTTCAGGTGGGAGTTCTTCTTTTCAAACTCTTTTTCTAACAGTTCTATAGTACTAGCAGCACGATGTTTCACTTTATTTGCATGGTCCTCATTGTCAAAGTTACCTGTCTTCTGCCCCTGAGCTAGGCCATCTAACTCATTAATTACTGTGAAAATCAAATAATTAAAAAAATTTCCAAGTTGCCTAACTTCAAACAGCATAATAATTGAACATGTAACCCTTTTCAAAATCATTTAATTTTTTATCAACTTTTTAAATGGCAAAACAGGGTATTTATAATTTGATTGTCTTAACTTTTTTGTGTTTGCCTTTCTAGAAGCAATGTAGACTGATATTGCTAACTTCTAACTTCAGAATGAGAACATCTAACTTGCAGTCAGTCAATCTACTCATTGGATAAATCACATCACAGAATCCAGACTGGCTCAGGTAAATTCTACAATCCAAAGGCATATCTCTCTAAATAACTATTCTTCGAGCAAAAACAAACCTAAATACTTAATGTTACAAACTGTCTCTTACCAACTAGAGGTATTACAATGGTGTATTGTCTATCACTGATCAGCTTTTTCAGGCTGGGTAGATGGTCAATGAAGCAGTTGGTGTCAGGAATGAGAAATATTGGACGGATTTCAATCTCTATACAACTGTGACGATTTGTTTCTACCACTTTCTGTAAAGATGAAAAAGAATAAGTTAGAACTGAGGCCATAGGGAAATATTGTATGACAAACAATTACCATTAAAAATTATTTTAATCTTTTAGATTTAAACTCTCAAGTCATCAATCAATGTTAGATTTTCATTTTTGTACAGCTGGCATTAGCTTAAGCTTTTCCAAGAACACTATGTAAACTTTTCTATTAATTTACATTATTTATGATCCATTTCCCTCAACTCTATCAAGGCTCTAAAACTTAAATTTCAAGCATAAAAATCATAGCATAATCACTTAAGAGCCTGGTGCATAACTACTGTAGCTACATAATGTAAACATGAAGATAAAACAAATTTGCACTAAACCAATATATTTTTGCAAGTAAAAGTGGAATATATGGTGAATGAACCACTCAATGGACAGACTTCATTCATTCATACACAAACCCAGTGTCTCCAAGGTTACTGGTGATCTGCCTTGCTATTTACACTCCTCATGCTTATCAGACAACAAGAGATGTTTGTGAAACACTTATGCCCCCCCTCCACCCGGCAGTATACATTATGGGCAGTGTACATTGAAATGAAATTTACCTTTTGAACTTAAAATCAACAGGGGTTATCTACAATTACTATATGAAATGCATCAACCTATCAAGTATGAAATGTCTAAGCTAAAACTAGACCTAGATATTCTTATGATAAATCTGTATACCAAATTTTATTTCAGTATGTGCAACCTCTGCGAAGAAAATGAACGGAAACTGCAAATAATTGGAATTTTTCTAAGTCCAAGGGGCATTTCTCTGTCAAAAAGTGCTTGATCATACCCAAAACAGAATATGACTTAGATATTCTTATGATAAATCTGTATACTAAATTTCATCTCGTAATGTGCAATCTCTACGGAGAAAATGAACAGAAACTGCAAATAGTTGGAATTTTTCTAAGTCCAAGGAGCATAACTCTGTCAAAAATTGCTCGATCGTACCCAAAACACAACTTGACCTAGATATTCTTATGATAAATCTGTATCCTAAATTTCATTTCGGTATGTGCAATCTCTGCGAAGAATAATGAATGGAAACTGCAAATAATTGAAATTTTTCTAGGTCCAAGGGGCATAACTCTTTCAAAAATTCTTAATCAAACCCAAAACAGAACTTGACCTAGATATTCTTATGATAAATTTATATACCAAATTTTATTTAAGTATGTGCAACCTCTGCAAAGAAAATGAACAGAAACTGCAAACAATTGGAATTATCTAAGTCCAAGAGGCATAATTTTGTCAAAAATTGCTCGATCGTACCAAAACAGAACTTGACCTAGATATTCTTATGATAAATCTGTATACTAAATTTCATTTCGGTATGTGCAATCTCTGCGAAGAATAATGAATGAAAACTGCAAATAATTGGAATTTTTCTAAGTCAAAGGGGCATAACTTTGTCAGAAATTGCTCAATCAAACCCAAAACAGATCTTGACCTAGATATGCTTATGATAAATCTGTATACCAAATTTTATTTCAGTATGTGAAACCTCTGCGAAGAAAATGAAAGGAAACTGTTGGTGGACATACAGATAGACCGACCGACAGACAGCAGCAAAGCAATATGCCCTCCCTTTTTCAAAGGGGGGCATAAAAACATATCTTCACTTGATACATCTCACCTTTCTGTGTTCATGTAGCCTCTTCTTTTCCTCCACTTTCTTCTCAAGTTCCTCTTTCCTTGCCTTCAGATGTTGTACATGATTATCATCTGTATCCTCCATGTGTACAATCTCCTCGTCCTCTATCACTACATCCTCTTCCTATCAAGGGAGACAACCATGTCACTGTTTATGCATTATAATATTAAAAGTAGACAGTGAACAATGGAGGTGGCAAAAAAAACTAATGCATTGAGCCACAGGCCTAAATTTAAGGATGACCACATTTGCACTAAAACAGATACAGGTATATAAGTTCATGACATTTATGGCACATGAAAAGATGATAATTGCATGATTCAGATCAGTCTCTTTTTTACAAAGATCTAAAATACCACAGACTGGCTACTTCTGCAAATCTAACAAAATCTCGCTACGGGTAGATATGATCTCATATAATCTCATTTTTAGTTTATCTCAAATATCCCATGAAGTTTTTAAGTTTGATGGAAATGAATAACTTGCCAAAGAATAATTAATTTGTTTTTTTTTTTCTAATTATGATAAATTACTTCTTAAAATCAGACAAGAAATGAAAAAGTCTAAGAAAGAAAGAAATCAACTGAAATATAAGGAATGTACGATGCTAGTCAGTTTATCTTTATCCTGATTGACTACAAAACCTTCAAAAAGTTAATACCATAATTTTTTCTTTTTCTGCAGAAATGATCATCAACTCAACATTTTCACCTATTATTCAGCATTTTAGAAAAATGTTGATTTCTGCATGGAAATGTAACTCAACTTAAAGGACATCTTATAGTGAAAAATATTAAGCGCATAAGAAGTCCTACAAGTGGAAATTGACAAGAGAAAAGAATTTAATGAACAGTTTTATATTTAGAAATAACAATATTTCAATAATTGATTTTGAATGAGTTAATTAATACTATATTGCCTCAAGCAAAATCTAGCTACCTTCTTGGTAGAAAACCTATACTACCACAATGCAAACTCATTATAAGCCCTCTGGCAAAAAGAAAAAAAAGGTTAATATCACTTATTTAATAACTTTTTGTAATTAATTAAAACTGAAGTTCTGTAGAATATGTTGTGCACCAGAATGTTGTACACTTTAAATAAAATAACAAATAAAATCTGATTTAGTGACTGAAGTTACACAATAAAACTTAAGAAAAAATAACACTACTGGATTTAACCAAAAACTATTTGTGAAGTGTGATGTATTAACACTTTCTGCAAAACTATCTTAGAGTTTAAAACTTCAACAAACCAAACTGAATTCTACCAGATGATATTCTAAAAATCTTTTTCAAAATGATAAGAAATTCACAGTGATCTTCAAAGACAACAACAACATCCTTATACAAGACTTAGTACTAGGCAATATGGAGAAAATAACTGAAATGTTGTAATTTTGCCAGTGAAATAAAATTCAGAAGAGAAAAGATGAGATTGCTTAAACTTCTGAAGAAATTAACAAGACGACTGAACAAATTTTACCCTGTTGCAGTAATTCTTGCTATTTACACCCTGATTCTTATGAACAACAGCCTGGAAAACTTATCATCAAATAATTTACAGGAACAACATAGGCAAAGAAGAAATACTGAAACATCCAAAAATTGGAAAAGCATTGTATGGTTTGATCTCTTTCATGGAGGTAGTGTTTTTTTTACTATTCTTTACCATTTTATTTTCAGAATTTTTGAGAGAAGTAGGATGTAAATCAGTATCTGCTTTTATTGAATTTATAATCTTACTGCTTTGCAAAAAACTCCTTGAATTTTTATAATAATCTTAAAAGAAATTCAAATGCATGTACCAGTATACATGGCATTACAGTATATATTCTTGATACCATGTTGAGATGAATTTGTTTTTCATTTACCCCGAAAACCGTTTTTTAATAGTACAGTGTACATGCCTTTGAAGGAATTATGTAAGAATAAAATTACCATTATAATGCACAAAAAACAACATTTTTTGTTTCGGCAGAACTTTTTCATTGGAACAAAGGATTATTACAAAAACATATTTTTCAGCTTCATTCCAAACAAGAAGAACTGTGTTTGTCCTTGTATAGAAGTTATTGCACTAAACATTTAACATCTTTAGGGTCTTTAGAAAAATATGTTTAACCTTTAAATTAAATGATCTGTTTTCAGAATAAAGTTCAAAGCAAATTTTGGCTAGTTCACCTCAATGTCCCTTTGAAATAATTCTTTTAATACATTAGATCATTATGGTCTTTACTGTTTCATTTAAAATTTGTACATCTACTTGAAAAAAACAACTTTAATGGTGGCTCTATCTAAAAGGTAACATGTAAAAGGAAATTCCCCCTCTACCTCTCTCCCACCTCCACCCCGCTCCCTCAAATACTGCAATTATTATTATAAAATGCTGACATGAAAATCTACAGACAATGAAAACTACTGATGAAAAAGAAAAAAAAATGAAGTATAAGAAAAAATACAAGTTAAAGTTAGAAGTACTTTAAAAATCAGTTACCATCTAGAACAAATAAAATTTTAAGCAGACTTGAAACTATTACAACATTATTGTGACACAATTTGTTATTTGCATTTTTCAGGTCTACGAATGAATGCCAAATCAGTGCATATGAATTTATGTGAGTACAAACAATGCATGATTAACTTTATAGACAATAAGCAGCAGTTTAAGGATTATTTCCCGACAGCTGATGCTGTGATATTCCAAGGCGGCAGACTGAAAAAAACACCTCCAAAACGTGCACATGAGAACCAGGTGTATGTTTTTTCTACCATTGAATCACCATTACATTTATCATTCTCACATGGAAGTAAGCGTTGGAACAAAGCTATTAACTGGACCATGACCTACAGATTGGATTCAGATATCCTTTATAAGTACGGATCGTTAGAATCTAATAGTGAAACCAATTTACTTGTAAATAAAAACTACACAGAAATTTTTAAACAAAAGACCAAAGAAGCTGCTTGGCTTGTTAGTGACTGCCCAACAGAGAGTAAACGTGAAAAGTATGTGCAAATTTTACGGAAATATATGAGAGTTGACGTATATGGTCGATGTGGTCCATATAAGAACTGCACAAAGCAGGAGGGAAAAAAATGTCTAGAACAAATAGGAAAAGACTACAAATTTTATCTTTCATTTGAAAACTCCATTTGCAAAGACTATATGACAGAGAAAGTCTTTCGATGGTTTAATATGGATACAATAACTGTTGTAAGGGGTGCCAGAAACTACGAAAATCTTCTACCAAATAACACATATGTTGATACTGATCAATTTGATTCAATCCAAAAACTGAGTGAATATTTACAGAAACTTGGTAATGATGAGAGAGAATATATAAAATATCTTAAAGAAAAAGACAAATACAAAACTGAGCTTTTGCTGACACAAGTTCAAAGAGCTTACTGTGATTTGTGTAAAAGACTTCATAACATTGATGATTACAGAAAGCATTATGAAGACATAAACCAGTGGTGGTTTAAAAACACTTGTCAAAGAAATATCAGTGATATTCATTAGCTTTAATGAAAATATTAAAGGGCAGTAACTGGCTCTATTACTTAGGCTACAAATCTGTATATTATAACCATAACTGTATGCTGCTCAGCTTTGTGATATATACCCTATTCTAACACTATCCGCAATTTGCCGACAATAAACAAAGAAGGAATTGAGCGTGATATATCAGGCAGTATAGCACGCTGAATACAAGCGCGCGCCCGCTGACATCCCTGAGAACGCCACTGTTAAATAGTGCACATACTTACGTCCCTTATAAATATACGTACGTGTTAGAATGGAAATAGATTTTAACATTTTCCTGATCAACCGTCGTATATATCATGGTTTCTCGTTCAGATGCATAATTATTTAATCACTCAGGCCTACGGCCTTCGTGATTAAATTACTACGCATCTGAACCCGACACCGTGATATATCAGATGGTATATCACTCAAACTTAAAATCTATTTCCTAATTATAACAGCTAGGAAATTTCACAAATCTGTCACAAAGTTAAATATTTAAACACAAAGAAATTAAAACACAAACTGATGATTTCTGGAGATATAAATGTAGTTCAATCAAAACCAGACAATCACTAAAGGTGACAAATACCCCTGGTAAATAGTGAAAACAGCACTGCTGCACTCACTAGAACAAGAGTAATTCATGCACAAGTATTCCATATGTAAGGCTTAACCAGTTTTTTTTGTACTTCAGTGCGAGCTTATGTCTCTTACATGCTTTAGTTAATATGCTGGATTTTCATTATTGAAATAAATGGAAGTGTTACTGGTTCTTTTCCCACCCCACATAAACAATAAAATCTATATAAGTGGTCAATGCTTATTAGTTATGAAGTACTTTATTAACTTTTGATTCTAGTGACCCACTGATTTAAGAAATTTATTGTAATTTCTATAAACTTCCTTCAATCTTAATCTTTTAAGTAAAATAAACAAATACCTTACCTCTGACAATTCCTGCTGATCCTGGCCATTCTTCTGGTCTCTATCCTCGAAGCCATCAGATGGTGCTACACTGTAGTATTTCTTCGTCTCAGCACTATAGGCTAGCATAGGTGGCTCCACCCCACACAGGTACTCTCCAAACACCCTCAGCTTCTCCACTCTCAAGCAGTCTCTTGCCATATCCTTTCCAGAAATAATCACAGTGTAAATTTTAAGTAAGTGCCAGCATAAATAAAAATCATTACCTCACTTCCAACATTGCTATATCTTATATGAGGAAAATATCAACATCTAGAAAAATTAACTTCGCTTTTAAATATGAACAACCAACAGTCTTGTAAAATTTAAACTAATAACTAAATGTACTCTTCTTTCAAAACAACTAGATGGGTGTTCAGATGAGCACTTTTGTCGCCCTTGGGTATTCTGTTAGAATAACTAAAAATCCAAGTACAAAAAGGGGCATAACTCTGTCAAATGTGACCTTCACCTAAAGATTTTGGCATCATCCCTACCCTGTTGTCATAAGCAATATAATTTGAAAGTTTGATGAGGAAATGTTAAAAAATGGCAAAGTTATAGCCAACGTTAAGTTTTCATGATGGACGGACTGACAGACAAAGCAATCCCTATGTATCGCCGTTTCTTCAAAAGGGCGACACAAAAACAACAGACAACCAGGGGCATAACATGAAACATCCCTTCTAGTATATAAAAATACACAGATATTTTTTTTCAAGATCCAGCATAGTTAATAAAATTAATGCTCCATAGCCAGAAAACAGCACAATCGATGTGAAAGTGGGAACAGCTATGTCCTAACAAGTAAGACTGTAACATCTTCTATACCTTGTCAACTGTCTGTTCAACAAATGTACTGGTAAGTGGTGTGGTCAACAATGGAACAAATCCTGACATCATCATATCCTCTGACAGAATCACAGGCTCTAGACCTACACAAAAAATCAGAGAGAGATAGCTTCAACTTTTACTATTTCATACATATAATTCCTTGTAAACCAATGACACCTTCCATATGTAACAGCAAACTGAGATTTTCTCACTTGTGACACCTTGCATATATATAACAGCAAACTGAGACAATTGTCTGTGTATCAATAGCATTTACAGATCACATGTAACTATCCATCACTTACACAACAGTCTCATAAAACTGTAGGAAGTGTACATGTACTTAGATACAAAATTTGAAGACTGTTCAAATTTTGTCTCACAATCATGATTGTTTGTAACAACTTCAAAGTCATTAGTCTAATGCTTCGGGCTATTCCACTAAACCACACCAGGAAGGCAAAATAAAGGAATTCTATTGGGGTGGTCTTTTACATAAGGGTGTCTTTTCTTGTCAAATAAACTTCTAAAGGGGGGTGGTACATTTTGAAAAAGCCTTTCTTGGATGGAATGTGTTTTACTTGAATGACTTTTTCTAATTTACAAAATGTTTCTAGACTGCAGCTAGACAGATTAAAAAAATATTTATCTTAAAAATCCTCTAAAACACTTACCTTCACTTCTCTCGGTGTAAAACTTCACCTGAGATGTGTCCATTTCCTTCAGTATATTGCACAATGTCGCTGTACAACTCCAGACATCTATATCTGGCCTGAAAATACATGCAATTAAATCATATTATAGCTGAGTCACACAACAAAGTTACTATGCATTACATATTCATTTTGTAGTCTCAGCTGAACTAATTTCTTTGTTGACTGTCGTATTAGAAAAAACAGAACAGAATAACAGAAGCATATAAAATACCTATAATATGCTCCAGAGAGAGAGGAGAGTTAATCTTCACAATATATAAACAGTAAATTCATTTTTTATGCAGTGATGGTCTCTAGTTTGATCTCTGTAAATTATCCTGCCTAACACTGCAACAAATTTCTTGTGCACAACAGTCACCTCTTATCTAAGACCAGTAAACTGAATTGAAAAAGAGCTTTTAATAAATCTTAAGATCAAATCTTACCCAACTGCTGGGTCTCGTACTTGAGGTGGTGGGTTCCAGAGGTCTGCATGACAGATCATCCAGTTAGTCCAAACCTTGATGCCAGGTACCAGTTCCTCTAGTTCACGACTGAACATACGACCTGGGTAATCAGCAGACTTGATGTGAACAGCCAACAGCTGAGCACATTTCTCGACTAGGATACCAAACATGTCCAGTCCCATCTGGACTGAATGTTGCTGTAGTAAAGACTTACAGGTGGACTCTAATGATTCATCTGCAAGAAAAGTGAAAATGTTAAAACCTTCAACAACACACTTCTTACAAGAATACATGGGCAAAGTTTTTATTACACAGATTCAGTGTTCTCATTGGTTAGACTGTCTCCAATTAGCCAACGGTTCTTAGCATGACAAATCAAAATCAGGCTGCTAAAAATAATTACAGACATTTAATGACTTAAAGGACATTATTATTTTATTGTTTCAATTTTGACTTTAAGGACATTATTATTTCGTTGTTTCAATTTTGCTTTTCTTTTCTACCAGAAGCATGTATTTTCCATGTGAACAAAATACCTTTCCACCTACATTTCTAAGCATAACAACCTCATTCATGTAAGCATAAATAAGAAAAAACTTATCTATGGTAATGGCACAGAGTTCAACCAAAGTTCAAATATTTGTACAGATAAAATGAGACAATAATGCAGTAAAAAGTAATGCAGACTGAAAACCCATCTGTTACGTGAACAATGCAAGATTTTTCTTTTAAATGTCTCTTGTTACAAAACATGTACATTAAAACAATCCCAAGAAAATCTTTTTGAAGAAAAGTTAAGAATGAAATGACTGAGACTCAAAACTAATTTATATTGTACTCCTTAAAGGCACAAATTCATCAGAATAATATGATGTACTGTGAAGGCCATTTCTCTCTTAAAATTCTTTGAGTGGACAGTAAAAGTAATGAACAAAATGTCAAATCTGGACCTGCATAATTCTTTAAAATTCATGTTTTTCTCTTTTTCTGTCCTTATTTTTTTCTTTCTTTCTGGCTCTGTTTTTCATAACATAACCAATAATTTTATCCTTATAATAAAAATGTATACACTTCTGAAATGTTATTGCTTGAACTGTTGATATTGCAGTGTCTGCTTTTGGCATTTTTAGTTAGTTGTTTCACCGGGGACTTTATTTATATTTTCTATTTGCAGCAGTGTTTTCTTTTATATATACAATATATAATATAAATATATATATTTGCGTGTTATCTTTCTAAAGCATTATGTTTTTCTGATTTTACAATTATCGTTTACCTTTTAAAGCAGTATTCTCTATTGCAAACATGTTAATTGCCATAAGCTGAAGTAGACGTTGAGGTCCTATAGCGTTGTCCTTGAGTAGAACTTTAAACTCCTGTAACATCTGACCACAACTATCAGGGAACATCTCCATTCTGCAATATTTCAACAGATTACAGTAGGAGGGGCCACAAAGACTGCAATGTCTGTCTTTTTATTTTTCCTCTATTCAAAGCAGACAAGTAAATCAGTGAAACACTATAACTAGCTTACAAAGTCACAAGAAACACCTTACCAAAATAGTTTGTGTCGTAAGTAGAACTTTCACAAAAGATGATTAATACTCATTTTGCTTTTTGCTTCACTGCTTTCCTATAAAACTAATATGTCTATCAATGCACCATTCGGAATATGAAAATTATTTTGCTATGCCTGACTACTCAACGTAAGTTAATATATATGAATATTCTTGATATTCTGCTAAAAAGTGTAGACAAAATTTGTTCAGCAAAAGAAGACAAGCCAGTCTGTTTCCAACATCTTAACTTCATTTGCACTAGTATAACTACCTCAAGTGGTGGTAACATCGTCAGATGTTATGAATGCTTAGCTTATACAATTGTGACCAAATTTCATTACCTATAACATCATTAACCAAACTCACATGCATAATTAACCAAGATGCCTAAATTAATCAAACATACAGCATACAGCTGAAATTCCAAAGTCAAGAACTTACCCAATCTTTGTGAAAAGTTTCCCATGTATATTCAGAAAGCTGAGAACAAATCTTTTGTTCAACTGAAATAATGAAAAGAAGGACTGTAAGAAGCATATCCTTAATATATATAATATATATTCCTATTTTCAATATGTCTTACTGTTTTCTCCACAGCAATAGCCTGTATGTTTCAATTTAAGACAGGAACAAAACTTTGAAAAATATTTCGGAACTCTATTCATACTGACATGAACTGATCAATTAAACCTACTACTAAACCTATTTACATATTCAAACTTAATCTATACTGTTGTGATACTTTTATGAACTTGTAAATTTCAGCTTATAACTACAATTCAAATCATTCAAAACAAATCAACAATGAACAGTTCCTAACAACATAACAGGTTACTGATGGTCTAAAGAGATTATGTCTAAAATTCTCACATGAATAATACTAAACTTGTTTGAGGTGTATTTTTCACACAAAGACCTTTCTTCAAAGCAACCTCTTTTAAAACATTAATACAGTGACAGCTGATTGCTTGGCATGTCCTCATGTATAATGATATTTAATTGTCCTTGGCAAGAACTGTGACCTACCAACAGAACCCTGAATAATAGTGACTCTAACAATGTTTTACCTGGATTGTGTCGAGTTTTGACAGATCTTCATCATATGTATCATCCACTTTTGATGCACTACTTGTACCATCATTCTTGATCCAGATCTCCACCCGATGTTCCCGAACATTACGGTGTCTTTTCAGTCCTTCTTGCTTCTTTCTTTCCTCAAATCTTATCTTCTCATTCACTTCAGCCTGTAACAGAACCAGGTAATATAGGGAAAAGAAAAAACTACAGAGAGACTTTTATCTTTATACTACAATTTAAACATAATTCTTAACCATGGCAACACAAAACCTGACTTTATTTTATAAAATCAAATTTTTCATTTCATCTTAGCTTCAGACCTGTTTTTCTGTTGAAGTACAAAAGTTAAAAAAACCTTTTTTTCCAATACTGCACAAGAATTTCTTTCTACCATGATCATATAGATGCATTTATCTACATAGCAAAAAAAGCTCAGTTGTAGACAAATAAAAGAAATTTTTACACTGTTCTTTGCTGCAAAAAGTTGAAAATTAAAAATTGTGATTATTTATTATCTTTTTGATACAAGAATTTACATAGAGTATCTTAGTTTAATTTGAATGATTACAAGAATAACTGCAATACCTAATAAGCGTTAACACAGAAAATGACCTGAAGTCAAACAACAAATGAAGCAGAAGCAATTGGAACTAAAGACATGTCCACAGGACATGGATCCCCCACATTCTGCTGTACTGTCACAAAAAATCCTGTACAATTACAGGTGCATATAAACATTGTCTTTCACATTAAGGAGTTTTTGATTTATCAGGGGGCATAACTCTGTCGATCTCCAATAAACTTGTGTCAGTACACAGGTGTGTAAGTTTACATGCTGACAACTATTCTTAGAAAGGTTCATGGATCTAGCAGTTATACATTTGGAGTTACATGCGACATAAGTCTAAAAATTCTATTTTTTGCTTAATCAGGGGGCATAACTCTTTCAACCTCAAATTAATCTGCGCCAAAATACCCAGGTGCGTCAGTTCACATGCTGACAACTATTAATATTAAGTTTCATAACTCTAGCAGTTATACGTCTGGAGTTACAAGTGACACAAGTCTAAAACTGCAATTTTTTGCTTAATCAGGGGGCATAAGTCTGCCGATCTCCAATAAATTTGGGTCAAAGCACCCAGATACACAAGTTCACATGCTGACAACTATTTTTAGAAAGTTTCATGGCTCTAGCAGTTATACGTTTTGAGTTGTGACACAAGTTATAAGCGTGACAGCAGGACAGTGGACGGACGGACAAGGGCAAATTTAAATGCACCCCCACAAAGTGGTGATGGCATAAAAAACAGAACTTAAAATGTGGCTTAAAATTTAAACAGGTGATTACAGGCATCTAGTTTGAAAAATAAAGATATGGCTAAAAAAATTTCTATACAACTTTGTTTCAACTGAATATTACCATTATTCTGGCATATCACTGTAAGTATAATCCTACCAGAATATCTAATGATAAAAAAACCCCTCTAGAACCAACCAGGTTCATTATTTTTCAATCTGCCAACACCTCCAAAATCATAACAACAAAATATGAACAGAACTTTTAACTTTTAGACAAACCATCATTCTAGTGTACTGTAAAAAGAACAAATATTTTAAAATCAATCGATATCGATGGTTTACCCATCTTTTTACCGACCTCAGAAACAAATACAGAGGTCAGCACTTCAAAGAAATTAGAATGCATTTTGTAATTATTAAACTGTTATGTGCTGAAAAAGGAGAATATCTTGTGAACAAACAGTTTAAACAGAATGTAAATTTGACAAGCTTCATAATTTGGCATGCAGTAACTGAAGTATTGATGTACATAGGTAGCTAATCAAATTGTAAATTTTACAGCCTAAAAGATTAGCACAATGCTTGGTCCATTTTTTCAAACAATTTTAGTTTTTCCAGACGTACATGTATGTTGACTTGAAACAGAACACAGACCTTTTTCCTTGCTTCATTGAAAAGTGACATAAGACTTTCTCTTGCAGTAATGAATGGGTTACTGGCAGCCAAACTTCTCATGTAATAATACACTGCATCTAACTTGTGCTTCTGTAATAAAAAAATGAATAAAATATACATGTACATTATCAAAGAATACAGTTATCTTACCATTAGCAATCATGGTAATACTTAATTCAAAGAAAGTTGAACAAAAATAATGATTATCAACTTTGTTACATTTTTTTTTATATCAGAATAACAGAGGTGGCTCCTATCTTGGACCATGTGTAATTTGTACAAGGGCATTTGTCAATCATAAAATGTCACTTTTGAGGTTTATATTAAAAAAAAAAAACTGGCTGTTGGAGACCCTGCATAACTTTTACTGGCATACTTCACACATTTTAAAACCTCTTTTTTTCTAGAAGTAATACCAGGCCAGCTGGTCCCAATGACATGTACAGTTTTAGACTTTCCAAAGAGTGAAAAATGGCACTTTTTGGACTTAATAATACAGGGTTTACTTCTAAAATTCATTTTCAATACTTTAAATATAATTATGGCTTGATCATAACATAAGAACTTACTGTGTACAGGGCTAAAATTGCCAGCTGGTTGTAAGGACGTCCATTCTTTGGTGCGATCTGTTGAGCTTTGGTATACCAACTGCAATTAAAAAAAACCCCAAAACATTGTTTACAATGGATTAAGTTATTTCTAGAGCTTGTCCATTTACAAAAATTATCAAATAACTATAAACATGTGACTAATCTGAAACAATACAAAAATGATCTTAACTGTTAACTGATCCTACTTTTTAAAAAAACGCAACATAACTTCATAATCCAAGTGATATACTTAAAATCTACAAGTATGCTAAGCTTCTGTTGAGCAGAAAAAGTGAACTGAGAAAATGAAAGTGATACTGAAGAACTGAAATGAGAAAATGACATCTATACAAACACTGAACCAGAGACAAACACTGATTTGCAAACTGAATGCATTCAAACATTTGACATTTATTATATCAGAATAACATACTTTCTTGCTTTTGCATAGTTGACTTTCCCACCATCGTTATTCTGTTCTTTATATCTAGCTATATCACCCAGGCAGATCATTGTTCTCTGACAGCTGACTAAAGCAAGCTTGATCGTACGACCTAAATTCTCTGGTGGTAAAGTATTAGGATCTAAAAACTGTGCCAGGTCAAAGTTGAAGGTCGACTGCAGTTTGTCCAGAAAATTTTCATAAAACACAGTACCCTGAAAATTGATAATATTAAATGATTTAAATGTGTATTCTAATAAATGACCTGCAGTATATGCAAGATAATAACTGCTCAGAGCAGAGTTATCATTCTGACAGAATATGGTAACAGTGTAACTTTAAGCAGGTAATCTATTTAAGTGTCTACAAAATACTTTCAAAATTTTGACTCCCTTCAAAGGAAGCTTCAACAATAAAAACAAAAAAAAAAAAATATATTCTTTCCCAAATAAAAGCAAGCATTTCTGTCTTTGTGAGCAATTTAGAAGATAATAAAATTCTAAACTGCTAACAAAGACAGAAATGCTGACCTAAATTCTCCAAAAGTGTACACTTTATTAAGACAATGAATTTTATAATTAAACTCTTAACTAGAAATGAGTCCAAACATTAGACTAAATAAGTGAGTCCAAAATTTAGCAAGATAAGACTATGTAAGTACCTCATCTAATATTTTGATCAGCGACAGTCTAGTTTCCTCAGCATGGTCTTCTGCCAACTGTCTTCTTATTAGTTCTACCATATGATGGAACACCGACTTCCACAACATCTGTTCTACATTCTGCTTTGTCGAGAGATCAGGGTCCAACAAGATCAACCTCTCACATCGTACCTGTAACTCTCTCCTGAAATATTCAGTTTTAAGTATAATTTGACTGAATCACAAACAATCAAAAAAAAAAAAATTATTTGATATCCATGAAAAAGTTCTAATAAATAAACAGAACAAAAAAAAGAGAAATAAGTTAATCTCTAATAGATGTAAAAGAAATAGATTTCAAATTGTATATCAATTTACAACATGAACTGTCACAGAAAGATGACAATGCCCCCAAAGTGGTGCTATGACTTTTGAACTGAGGACCAGATGAAGATATATTGTAGATCCTTCAAAAGAAGTGGTTTTTTTTGTTGTTGTTGTTGTTGCAAATTTGACCTCGTGCCACTCAAGGCCAAGATCATTCTAGGGTCAAGGTAAAAGGAAAAAAAAAAATTAGAAATAAGGAAGTAAGATCATTTGGGGGTCAAGGTCATATAAACATATGTCATTGGGAAGGTCTTGTCCAAAGGGGTGTTATGCTCAAGTATGAGGTAAATCCATTTACTAATAAGGAAGTATGGGCAATGATAAAGTTTTTGGGCAGAATGATGGAATGACTGACAGGCGGACAGTTCATAAACTATAAAATCTGGACGAAGCACATCGAACTAAAGGAAGTATAGAAATAGGACATTCCGTACTGTACACAAATTTACAAAAACTGGATGACACACAACTAACATAAGAAAGCATACAATATTATAGGACATGCTGTACACTGCAATACGAAGCACAAAAATGTCCACATGAATCAGAAGAACACATAAGTAACAGATTTACAATACATGAGCTTAAAATGTTCTGCTGCCTTTATATCATGGTATACTTTGTATGTTCTGTTTATGATTTCTGACACTGAAGGTGTACCATTTTTTTATACAATTGGGACCAGAATCAAGCTATCACCCATGATTCACTGTCAGCTGTCTAGCCAAGATAAAGAAAATACCAACAATACAGACTGAGGCCAGTATACCTTAGCTGATTTATCATATGCAGTGTGTCCTCTCCACCTATTCTCCTAGATATTAGATGATTGAGCTGTTTATCCAATGGTATTGCCTCCCTCAGTAACTGTTCTGCCATCATTCTACACTGAGATCTGCTCCGTCCTGCCATCTGTGGATCTACCTCCATACCACTGAAATAAACAGTGATATTTTTACAATGATCAGTTAAAAAACTTTTATGAAACATCCCATATCAAAAAGCATTCCTTTAATCTAATTTCTTTAATTCTTGAAGATTCAGATTTGTCTTGTTTTCTTTTTGTAGTTTTCCATTCTTTATGATGAAACTGATATGTGAACTGGTTGTTTCACTTTTTTGAGTTCATTTCCTTGAAAGTAACAACAATAAATACTTCTTTTTGAAACCAAAGCATAATACTGCTAAGCAACCACTAGTGGGGGCACTACCTTGCATTTTGGAAATTCTCTCTCAGCTGGGTTGACAAATATAACAGAAGAATCAGAGATCCTGGTAACATTAGAAGGATAATGTATTTCTTACCTTTGATAGTACTGATCATCTTGATATGGTGAGGATTCCCTGTAAGCATCAGGTGGCACCTGGTATCCATAGGGGTCAAACATTCCTGGGGAAGGGGGCATCATAAGGGGCATGTTGTAACCATAGCCATATGCAGGGGGATAAAACTGCCCATACCCGCTGTTTCCATACATATCTGGCCGGGGTTGTGGCACTGACCCTGAATAATGAGGAGACTGGGGTGACGAAGAAAATGAGTCTGTATCTTTAAACTCTAGTTTGGGTTTAGCTTCCTCAATGATTATTGGTTTGCTTGGATTGTTGGGATCAAATAAAGTCTTCTGTCTTTGACCAGAACCAGAGTGCTGTCTTTCTCTAGGATGAGAACCACCTTTATCTGGTGTATGGCCACGCCCCCATCCATGATCTGGGTCATGTGATCCGGCCTTCCTCTGATGATGCACATGATGAGAACTGTTATCTTGTTCTTTAGGCTGTGGGGGTATATGTAAAATGCCTCCACCATGTGGATGATCATTCTTTGTATTATCCTGATTCTCATTTTTATGATCCTTATCACTAGAGAGCTTATCTTGACCTCCCCTATTATCCCTTTGACCCCTATTATGATCATCCCTATCCCGTCTGTCATACCCCCGGCCCCTACCCCTATGTCCTTGCCTCCTGTCCTCCCAGTTATCCCTATTTGAATCAAACTGCCTGTTATCAGACCCTCTACCACCACTGTAGTTCCTGCTTCTCTCATTATGTCTCGAGTGTCCATCATCTTTTGTCCATCTTTCTCTAGAATAGTATGGCTCATTAATTTCCTCATATGATCCTCTTTTATCAAATCCCCTTCCTCTTCCCCTGTAATGACCTTTCCCACCTCTCTCATCTCCCCTATATCCCCTATCCTTCCAGTACTCCTCCCTCGGTCCTCTCCAACTTTCATCCCTAGACCCTCTCCTGTTTTGTCCTTCTGAAGAATTCTGTCTACTCAGGTTTTCTGAACTTCTTCCTTTGTAATTATCAACTTTTACCTCCCTCCTGTTACCATGGCCACCACAGGTAACTGAGATATTCATATGTTCCATTGAGCCACTGCGACCTTTCTGTGACCCACCACTACTCTTTCGTCGTCTCCTCCTACGCCTTCTACCATCACCACTGTATGCACTCTGTACACTGTGCACACTCTGTGTACTGTGTACACTGGATAAACTTGAATCTCTACTTCTAAACCCTGCAAAAAAACAATTTACAAACAAATTTTACTTTATATTCTGATTATTACAATGATATAATTGAGACTACTCATAATAATTGCAAACAGAATCATAGTGATAATCTTTTCCATTATAGTAAAAACGGTCGAAATAAGCCTTCCTCCATCAGATTCATACATATAAGTTGTTTCTCCCATATCAATAAGCTATAGATCTAGTTAAATCATAAAAGACAAGATTAATCTTTCATTGAACACCAATCAACAGTTTCTTAACTGTCTTTATATGGTGACATGAACTTCGAAGATTAGTGACCGTCACTGTTAGAGGAAATTAATCATGAAGATCATCAAAATTAAGTAAGTACCAAGAGAACCTCGTCTACGATCCGTTCTTCCCCGTGGTTCAGCATTATGCTTTTTCTTTGGTAACGGAAGTGTACTTGATCTTTCTGACCATTGGTCTGACTTTCCTGGAAACCCTGCAAGATATCCTGGTGTACTTGAGGTCATTACATTTTGTGTGGTGTCCTTGTTTGAATCTTTTTGGGACAAGCCAAGCTCTTGACGTTCAAACCATTCCTGCATCTTCTGGGTCTCATCTTGGACCTATAAAAAGATAATAAAGATAAAAAAATAATATAATAAAAATTAAAAAAAATAAGATAAAAAGTAATAATTATAAATTGTGTCATTTATAGTAAACCAACAATGGCTGAAACTTTAAACTTAGCCAATATAATGAGACCTTGTAAAGGCCTCAAGGAAATATTACAGTAGATCCCTCTTCAAACCAGATCCCCTTTAAACTGGATCCCCCTCTAAATCAGCTAAATCTGCTGGTCCCAGTTTTTTCTCTATAAAGTTTACCCCTACAAACTGGATACCCCTGCATTCCAGATTTTACAAAAACAAACAGTAATTTTCAATGTAAATCTACCTCTGAAAACCAGTCATGACTTCCCCTGGATAAAAATCAGTCATACATTTCCAACTTTAAGACTTACCAAAATCAATTTAAGTTCTTTGTCAAAATAAAGAATATGAATGGTTTTTATTCCTTCTATATTTGGAGGCATTCATGGATTTCAATTTCATTATAAAAATTTGTTTGCAACTTCCTACAGATTATAAAAATAAGCTGAAACATTTCCATTGGCCAAGAATTAAATACATTTTTGTGCCATATACTTTTTCTTTGTTTCACACTGCTTAAAAATTCTCCTGTTTGTCCAAATCATTTATAGTTTTTTTCATATCTCTTTTCTTAAAATGGTTGTTTTTAAACACATTTCTCTTGGCAACACAATATATAATGAATCAACTGCATCTATCACTGAAAGTGATAATTATCCCCACATTCTGCCCTGTCACGGGAATAAAGCTATAGGACACTCCAAAATACTACCGGTAAGTCATAATTTCATACAGGCTACTTAAACTCTAAGTATCATTGCATTTCAACATGTTGAAGTGTAGCTATTGATCTGAAAGTGTTTTATGTTTTAATAACAGCAACCTCATCTTCTGACACACCCCAGATACAATCCTAAGCCACAGTTCAGTTGTATACAAGCATATTACTTACCAAATGTCATTGCAATAGACTGATATTCCATAGTTCTGTGATCCATAATCTGTGTCCGTGAAGCTTCGTTCAACAAAGAATGCACTGGGAACTGTCTGTGTCCACGAAAATTTGCTAACAGAGCCAACTGTCATGAACACGGACCTGGACTGGGCGTATGGTATGTACCAAACAAATTCTTTGTTGAACGAAGCTTCATGGACGCAGACCATGGACACTGATTTTGGATCACAGAACAATGGAATACCAGCCTTACAACATTCCAAAGTAAGCTTATTGATTAAAACCATTTTTACAAGGTACATTACGCCAAGTTTCATTTTACAACAACATTCTAAAGGGATGTTATTGATCAGGAACAGTTTCCTTCTAGTTTTACTAACAGTGACCATGCCCTTGATCAACCAAAACACAATTGCAAGCCACAACTGCTTACATGTTACTTATGTACCAAGTGTTATTGCATTACCAAATTCTCAAGTGAAATTATTAAATGGAAATCATTTTTCTATTTGTAACAGTGACTTGATCTTTACTGAGGACACCACAAATGCAATCCAAAACTAAATAGCATAAAAGGTACTTATACAGTTACCAAGGATACCCAAGGCTTGTTCTTTTTTTATCAACTAGAATAAATACAAGAGGGCCATGATGGCCCTGTATTGCTCACCTGAGTATGACTGCTTTTAACAAAGTTGTTATTGACCTGGTTAATTGACCCCAGATGACCCATATTCGAACTTGAGCCAGAAATCATTGATACAACCTCTCTGACTAATTTCTAGGATATTTGGACTGAAAAAATAGCCTCTAGAGTGTAAACAAGGTTTTTTGATATTTGAGCTCTGTGACCTAGTTTTTGACCCCAGATGACCCATATCCAAACCTGAGCTACAAATCATTAAAACAACCTTACTGACAAATTTCCAGGAAATTTGGACTCAACATGTAGCCTCTAGAGTGTAAACAAGGTTTTCCGATATTTGAGCTCTGTGACCTAGTTTTTGATCCCAGATGACCCATATCCAAACCTGAGCTACAAATCATTAAAACAACCTTACTGACAAATTTCCAGGAAATTTGGACTCAAAATGTAGCCTCTAGAGTGTTAACAAAGTTTTTCGATATTTGGGCTCTGTGACCTAGTTTTTGAAACCAGATGACCCATATTCAAACTTGAGCTAGAAATCATTAAAACAATCTTTCTGACAAATTTTCAGGTTATTTGGACTGGAAATCTTACCTCTAGAGCGTTAACAAAATTTTTCCATATTTGTGGTCTGTGACCTAGTTTTTGACCCAGATGACCCATATTCGAATATGAGCTAGAAATCATTGAAACAACCTTTCTGACAAATTTTCAGAATATCTGGACTGAAAACTGGCCTCTAGAGTGTTAACAATTTTTTTTCTATTTTTGGGTCCTGTGACCTAGTTTTTCACCTCAGATGACCTATATTTAAACTTGAGCTAGAAATCATTGAAACAACCTTTCTTACAGATTTCCAGGCTATTTGGACTGAAAGTGTTAACTCTAGAGTGTTAACAAGGTTTTTCCATATTTGGGCTTTGTGACCTTGTTTTTGACCCCAGATGACCCATATTCGAACTACGTGACAGGTGAGCTAAAAACACCAACAGAAGGACCAACCAACTAACTGACCGACCAGCTGACACCTGCATATCACCCTCAAACTTGGTTTGTTGGGGGTAAAATAAAACCTTTGATTCAAATGCATATATATCCAAGATGACTACCTGTTCTCTTCAGTGCTTCAAATGCCAGATAATACAGTTTTCATTTATCTGGCAACCATTCTGTTAATACTAGAATATTTACTGTTACTTATATTATTATTTTTTTAGCAAATACAAACTGATTTATTGAAGTGGTACACTACTCCAGTGATCATATCAAGTGCACTTTAGCTAAACTCCTGCTATAAACAAGAACTGTCACTGTAAGATGACAATGCCCCCGAAGTGGTGCTTTGACTTTGGGCTGAGGGCTAGTCATTCAAGGTTCAAGGTCAAATAAATAAAGGTCAGTGGGAAGGTCTTGTCCACAGGGATGTTGTGTCCAAGTATGAAGTAAATCCACTTACTAAAAAGGAAGTTACGGTCAATGTTAAAGTTTTCAGATGGTCTGACAGACGGACAGTTCAAAAACTATATGCCTCCCTTAAGAGGCATATTAAAAGAAGATCTGTTTGCTGAGTCATTAAAATAATTAGACTTTTAAATACCTATCATGCAAAGCTGATTTTAAAGCAGGCAATATTCATTCTTTATGTATCTTGGTATGCTGAATTTCCTTTCTATCATTAACAAATTTGATCTTACACTTCTATTCTGAGAAATGACAAACAGCAGGAAAAAACAAAGAAAATCAAATATTCAATTGAAAATCCCTTTATCAACTCTAAAACAAGACAAACCCTATCTAGGAAATCATTTCTTAAAGGCAGATGAGCATATTTGATGAATGGAACATATTTGCGAAAAGGGTTATTAATCAGTTGAATATCATTATTTGAAGCTGAAATATTGATTTACACCCGAAATATTTCAAGCCAATATATTATTAAAAAGATATAAAAATGGTGTTTTCTATCCTATGCGACGCGCACAGGTTAGCTATTTTTGTATTTCCCATGTAAAGCCGCGGTGGTGCTTGGGAATGTCATGTGATCATTTCAACAAAAATACGCATTCGGTGTACCTTGCCAATTATCGACAGTGCCATTTGTTTCAAAATGCCGTTGAATGACCACGTGACATTCCCATGATGTCCCTTGTTGCTAAATATAGAATGTATTTTTGTTTCGGGATTTCTTTAGCGGATTGTTTTCAGGTCAGGTAAAATGGTAAAATTAACTGAAAATTTCCTCCTGGAGGGTTTGAAATGCAGAGTATCAGTGAAAAGTACAGGTAAGTGTTACATAGATTGATCTGTTAACGATTTTCCGGAGTACACCTGCTCGTCCCTGCAGTTCCCCCTTTAAAGTGACCAATGACTTGCTGAATAACCAGAGAAGACAAGAAACTAAGGTTCACTCAAACAATAAAATAAAAAGGACTTGCTTTAAATATTTCAATGTAGCTAAAAAAGGGCAGATGAGGGCACCTGATTCAAACAAAGATTTTCATGAAAGCATGATCACAGAAAATATATGGTAAATGCAATCCTGAGATGACAATGCACCCTCCACCACTTGTAAGGGTTTGCTTCCTCATAGGAAAGCAAAAAGCATGGGTCGTCTTTCTGTACACAGGAATCTAGCAGTGCATACATAACTTTGACCTCACTTGTTACATTTATTGCAGAGGCTTTGAAATAAGCATTTTCAAAACTTTAAAAACTCTGATCTAAAGCTTAAATCTAAATTAAGTTCAGTGCTTCTGATCAGATCAATGAGCTCCCTAATAAAGCCACTTAGTTAAGCACTGTGATAGAAATGCACCTGAGTAGGAAAGCAGTACTGCAGTATGTTCACTATCTGTGAAATATAATTAAAAAAGTTGCAATATTAAGTACAGTGGAACTAACTACCATGAATGAATTTTTTCTTTAACTCTGTATATAATTTTTCACCATTCACAATCATGGGCTTTGTTGGTAATTTATATTCAACATATAGCTCCAGGTCACAAAACGCAGATAAAAAGACACTACATACTACTTGCTCTAATCTAAGCAATAAATCAGTTTAACATACCTTAATCAAAACCTTAAGTAATATGCACAAGGTTCAATTTTTGGCAATGATGTCCAGAGTGACTGGTAATGGTGAAAGAAAATGATGGTAAAATGACTCGCAAATACACGACAAATAAATGCCCCCAAAACCTGCTGTACTGTCACAAAAACTCCTGTACAATTACAGGTGCATATTAAGTCTAAAATTGCAACTTTTTAGCTTTATCAGGGGGCATAACTATGCCAATCTCCAATAAATTTGTGTCAAAATACCCAGATGCGCAACTTAAAATGCTGACAACTTTTTTTAGAAAATTTTATGGCTCTAGCAGTTATACATTTGGAGTTACATGCGACACAAACCAGTCTACGTACGGACAGTGTGACAGTGGGATGAATAAGGGCAAATCTATATGTCCCCCCTACCCCACCCAAAGTGGTGGTGGCATAAAAATGACTGTCGATGATGGCCAGAATAACTTACAGAAAAATGACTGTAACTAATGGTGGCCAGAATTACTAACAGAAAAATGACTGTCAATAATGGCCAGAATGACTGGCAAAAAATGACAGGCAATGAAGGCCAAAATGACTATCACAACTAGATGTATCACTAAATGTGATTAATACCCTCACAATTCAGCCTTGTCAGGGTAAAAGGGCAAATATCAAGTAATAACTAAATAAGCAAGGGATAGTCGTAGGTCTTGTATACCACCTTCCTCACAAAATTTGCTATTACTTTTCGATAAAAAAAAACTTGGCTTGACACATCAACATCATTTGGGCAAAATTTGTGCTAAATTATGTCAAAATCTCTTAACTTATAATTCAGTAACATAGTGGAAAAAATAGGGACAACCTCTGAGTGTGACTTTTAAGAGTGCAGATGACAGTTGCATGCGACACATGGTTTCAATGTTGTTTACAATACTGCAACCCTATTTCACCCTTAATTTACAACATTTTTGCAAAGTATTAAGGAAATCCATCCATAAATGACAGAGTTATGGAAAGGACATGAAAAACAGATCCAACTTTTTACCTTTCACCTTTAAGTCTGACCTTGACCTTGGAGGTACAAACTCTCATGTAGGTGAACATTTCTGCCAAGTTTTTCCAATATCCTTTTGTTTGTGGGGGTATAAAAATGACTGTCAATGATGGCCAGAATGAGTAACACAAAAATGACTAACAATGATGATCTGCAAATGACATTCTGAACGACTGGTGCAAAAATGACTGGCAACAATGCACAGAATGACTGTCAATCATGCACGGAATGACAACAGACACACAAGATGCCACAAAAAACATTGCTTATTTGTTACTCACCTGATTTGCACACTGAATGCATGCAAAGAATGAAAATGTTAATATTGTTACAAGACTAAACTATGTGAGAACTGTAAGATTAAATCACACCACTTCAACCAGTACATTCTATATAGCCATTATCTATACAGAAGGACCTTGTTGTAAAGCTTAGAACAGTCATTTAACAAAAACGGTATTCAAATTAGAATTCATATCAAGACCATGGTTGAGAATCAAACAAGATTATAGTTGGAAAACATATAAACACTCAAACTCTTTTCAGAATTACTACAAATGTATTCCATGGTAGCCTCAATAGTATCTAAAATACATGAAAAAAAAAATTGTGAACTTATATATCTGGAAATAAAATTGTACATATCAAGTGGATAAACTGTTATGATAAAAGCCACCTACAAATTTTCTGTCAACCTGGCCACAACATTATGTTTTAACCAAAAGAAACTTTTGTAACAATTTAATATCCTTTAACCCTGTGAAAGCACATTAATTCTCAGAGTGTACAAGCAAACAGAAATTCTCCAACCTCCATACTATTCTGCCTAAAATGGTTGAAGAAAGAAACTAAGCACATTGTATATTCATAAATAACATAAAAATATCAAACTGAGATTTTGTGAGCAAGTCATTTCTGTTTTCAAATGATTTTTTTTTCTTCTTCATTAATAATTTCTTCATGTACTTTATAATACTGCAAGACACGTGATCTGGTTTAAACTTGTGTATGGATTTGTTAGTAAAGGACAGATTAACAAACATACAGCAGTACAGACCTGTAGTGCTAGCTCCCTCTCAACATCTTCATTCCAGTCTATCTTACTGGTGTTGTCCAGTTCCCTGTCAAAATCAAGTTCTTCTGTACTCCAATCACTCCCTGTACCTGTAACGATAGTTTCAGTTTTTATTTCAACTTGTTACTTAGTTTTAAGTACACACCTGCTTTAATTTAATTATCATAGAAGATACTAATATCCTATTGTGAATTATCTAATTAAAGGGGCATTCTCGACAATTTATCAATTATATAGTGCATATCTAGTTTGTTGGCTCATTCTTAATAAAATTAAAAATAAGTGACAATTCTGCAGGAACATATAATATTCAAAGATTTCTGCTTTAGGCATTAACTCTCAGAAAATGTTCATTTGGAATAATTGGCTATCAACCAAAAAATGGTACGACGACAACTCTCTATATAAAGTCTAATGATAATGTATTCAGTTTCTCTGTTGCACTTACATGATTGGATATAAACATACAAGCATTCCTAAGAATTTCTGCTATGCTTTCAAGCTGAAATAAGTGATTCAAGCAGTATACCAATAACATACCTCTCTACAAACAAATAAATTTAATATGAAAAAATAACCATCAACAAAAGTGAAACCCATACCTGTGCTCAAATCACTACTCATACTATCTGTTCTCTTTCGCATTCCAGAAAACCCATGCTTCTTTGGTATGTTCTTCACTCCACCAGGCATGCTCCTTGGCACTGGTGGCTTTCCAAGATTCCTCCCGCTAAGATTTAACTGCTCTGAGCTATGACTACGTTCAAACACCATGGTGTTGAGGTTTTGAGGGTCTGGATAATAAGCATCTTCGTCATCAAAACGATCGGTCTGATTCAACTTATCATACGACCTTGACTTTGATTTATTTGGAGTCCTTTTGAACCTATTAAGAACTTCTTGTTTATCTATACTGGGTTTCTTTTCATCAATTTTTTGCTTATTTTCTTCCATACCAACAGGGGCAGTATCTTTTCTGTCAGCTTCCTGCCCAATTGTGCTTGGTCGAGAAGGTACAATATATAACTCTTGATCTGGCTTTTGGTCTTTAGTCTGTTTGTTTTCTATATTCTTGTCTATCTTTGTTAAGTTCCTATCATCTTTTGTTTCCTTAGGCTCTGACTTTTGCCTTTGTTCTTTTAAGTCACTTTTATTGCCAACGTGTCCTCTGGTGTTTCTTGATTCGTTTTGTCTTGTATTTGACCTTTGGTTGAATCTTTGACCTCTACCTCTTGAATATGACTGACCCTGACCTTTGCCCTTTGAAAACTCCTGTTCACTGGCTCTTGCATTTCTGTTACCACTTTTGATAGGCTGTTCAATGTTTTTCTCTGGTGATGATCTATCATCAGTGCCAGATTTATCATTTACTACTGTCACTTGCATATTTTTCAGATCTATTTTTCTTGGCGATGGTGTATGAGGTGAGTGCAATAAGGCTGACGTTCCTGGTCCGGGACTTGGACTATGAACCTGTTTCGGACTGGGACTTGACAGTTCATCATCCCAATCACCAGAGCCATCCCCACTAGCCTCAGTTTCTTGTTGCTGCTTTTGTTGCTGCTGCAGACGAGCTTTCGGCACATATCGTGGAATGTCAGGTTTTTTCTTACGCTTAGAATCCTCACTCCTTCGTGACCTATGAGAATCCCCTGATGTCAGCTTCAGGTCTTCTACTCCAGCATTAACACATGCAAGCTGAAAATACATAAATATTTTAATGCATAGGTCAGCAACTGGATTAAATATTAAATGCTGAGAAGTTAAAAAAAAAGTCAGCAATTTCAGGGTAATTTTAAACTCCTTAAAAAGTATTCAAATCCATTACAAACCTAGAGTTAAAATTCAAGACTACACATGTAGTATAATATGTAAATGTATTATGTGTTGTATATACATGTTTACGAATGTTTTTTCCTTTTAAGCTGGATACAGCTTCACAAACTGACTATTCAACAACACAATGCTGAGCCTCCTTATCAGTTCTTATCAGTAGATATTTTGACTAAAATAAATGTAAACAAAACGTTTCCACAGAACACTACTTCAGCCATAATACTCAAGACTATACAGAATATCTATACATATACGATCGATTTGCTAACGGGTACCTGTAGTAATAACTTCGACATAAGACTAGACATGAGTCCATTTAAGTTTACTTTCAGCTCAACTAGTGATTCAGAAGATACTGTAATGTTGAAATGTGATTTATTTTATTTGTATCAACTTTATTTGTGTAAGCACACTATTACTGATTTCATTCTTACCTCTTTTTCAACACTGTTTTCTTTTGAAGAAGGCTCAGATACAATTTCCTCTTCCCAATTTTCCTCTGATATATGAAGCTCTGTTTCTAATGGTTTAACTACTTTCTCAGGACTAGACTCTGTAAATTCAAGAAGAAATGCTATTTTTCCAAAAAAATGAAAGAAGATAAAAAAAATTTGCAAATATTTAAGATCAATTTTTCATGAGTATTAAAACAATCAAAATGAAAAAGAATTGTCTCATTCAGTAATAACTGGTTAACCTATGAGGAAAACCTGTCTTCATCACAAAATTTTGAAAATAAGACTGGATGTATAACCAGCTTCTGAAGACATTACTGGTAATGTTGGAAATTCTGCTAAAAGAGCTCCTTTTTGTTAATTGTGCAACATGATGAATTAATATAAATAATTCCTTTACAAAAAAATCTTAAAAAGCTAACTTCAGTACAAGCTTAACGATGCATGTCTTGTAAACTATACCTTTTTGTCCTCCAGGATCTAACTTATCTGGTTTACTCCTATGTGGTGGTCGATATACAGCAACAGTTGGTTTTTTCTTCCTTTTCTCCTCTTCCCTCTTCTTCTTTGCTTCTGTTTAAGAAATAAACTTAAAACTAAAATGGCTGACAGAAAATGATATTTTAGTGGTTGGTGGGTAAACATGTGTGTGCTTCAGATCTCTTTAAAATATTGGATAAGCCTTATTTTCATAGATCGGTTTGCACAACTGTGATTTCACTGACATTTTAAAATGAACTGTTTATAAATTTTCTTCATTTCCTGCTGAAACTTGCAAACATTACTTTTGACTTCGGAGCATACTACAATTATTTCATTTTTTTAGTTCATACATTAATTATGCCTGACTTTCCTAGGAACTGAACATATTTCACTTGTTTATCCATTCCCACCAAACCATGAAACATTAATCTTTATTAGCAAAATTTTAAAATGAAAGTTTCAACTTGAGATCCAGTAGTCAATTACCCTGAATTGTATACCATAACTGCATTGTGTATTAATCTTTGTAAACAAAGGTTTTCTCCATGACTCGTTCACAACTTTGAATAAAAATACAAAGTACTTTGCAAATGAAGCAGCCAGGATTGACAATGCTGGCTTCCTTCATTAGACAGAAAAAGAATATCTATTAAAAATAAACTTGTAAATGTAACAAATAAAAAATTTCACAGAAAATTTTTCAGTTTTTCTATTAAAATATGACTGTTAAAAGTATGCACCTATAATCAATGAAAATGGAGTAAAAACATCTGCAGTCAACTTTGTGAAACAAAATTTGACAGGGAATGTTTAACATTTTAATTAAACAATGCAAGGATTTGTAAATGCAAGGATCAGTAAAGATTTGGAACTGTTCTTTACTTTTTTAACTGTTTCAAGCTAAAAGAACTTAGTTGATAAGCAGAGAATTACAAAAAGACAGAGTTTGGGTAAACAATAAATTTTTTTCATAGACAAGGTCATATAGATATGCAAAAAACTGTACATTATTTTATTAAAACGAAAGCCTGTAAGTATAAATTTTGACATTCATATTCGCTAAGATCTGAGTTAGCCAACTCATGTACGAGTTAACATGGGTAAGAGTTTCAAGACATAAGTATTTATTCACACCCAGTCTCCTTTTTAAAGTTATTTGGAAAGTGTCTTGTGAATTGATAAGTCAAAAACTATAGAAGCTTCAGGTTATATTAAGCTCATTTTGTCTTTGCAGTACCTCCACTTTTCCGGGTTACATTTGATGTTTCGTTAACTAAGATGTAATATGACTGTTGAATTTCATCAATATTTACTGACTGCATCGTGCACATTATCAGTATAACGTGTACGTGGTGTAGTGTTTTCTATTTAAATCGGTTTTCAGATTCAACTGTCAAATTTTCAAAACAAAAAATTCAAACTGAAAGTAAATTCTTTGAAAAAAATCGGCCGTTTCGTGGCTTACTGTCGCTTGATCAAGCTTTAAAGATAAAACAAACCTTCTTTAGATTTTCGAATCTTTTCTTCCTCTTCTTTTTCTTCATTTAAATGTGCTATATCTTCTAACTCTTTGAACGTTATCCGTACAACATCTGACTCAGCGGCCATTTTTGGTCAATAGTGCGTTCCTTCCTCTCTTTCGGAGAGTCGGTTTGGATGATCGCCCTTGGAAATCTTTTCATCGGAAACAACAAAAGTAAAGAAAGTGACAGATCGCGGGATTTTCAAAACGTCGTAAGTTGTCAGTCAAATTTGGATCGTGGACTTTATGTTTAACTAAATGTTTAGCAAAATATCAGCAACAATGGCTTTCTTTCACGCGCATAATCTAATCGCACCACTGTAGAAAATAGAGAAATATTTGTCGTCTGCTGTGAGTCTCAATGTCGATACCTTAAGCGTGGAACTACTCTGATAATGGCACATTAGAGGCTCTGGTGTCTAACTATTTCTATCCCTGTATAAATTTCAAAATTTCTTACTCAACAATGGTCAATTACTCGGAAGTCTTGGTAGATTCATTTACTGAAATGTACGTTATCGTTTAATACATTATTTGTCCAAAGCAATTGAGATACATTATAATAAATAGAACGACAAGTATATTTATCTGTGAAAGAAGTTTGAATTATAAATTTAAATGAATATATTTAGATCTTCATTCTATGTAAAGTTTTTATGTTTTTACCCAATACAAGAATATAGAATGTTTATCTTTCGAAAGTTTTATTCTTTATGACTGTACTGATACAAAATAAATATGCAGTGAAGCCTGGCTCACTGAGATAAATATGGTTTGGTTACTAGTAGTTTGTAATGCGTGACACAGAAATGAAAAAAAAGTAATAATAACAAATCAATCTAATATGACAAAAGTACTGCTGCAGAAACAACGATTGCGAGAAAATTAGACCAGATATAATTTCTTAGTCTATATTTCTAAAAAAAAAAAAAAAAAAAAAAAAATACTGATAAAGATAATACAGTAATATGCATTTGGTTCACATAAAGACTGTTAAATCTAGTTTGGTTATTTGTCAATCATTTTACGTATGAAATATTGTGGACAATTTCTTTTTCAGCAAAACTAGTTCACATCTGCAAGAATGTTTAATAATCGGAAACGTCCTCGCCAGTTCTTACCTTCTGCATCCCAGACCATGCAGAGTGGAACTAGAATCAGGCCTACCGGAGCAGCTGCATATCCTGGTAAGGGTCCGTTGTCTAGCAATGAACGGTTCCGTGATCATATTCAAACAGAATCTTTAATTTGCTTCAATTCATGGCTCTTGGTTGTAACTGTAGCGTTTGTAATTTGCTGCAGTATCACCCATACTATTGACTTCTACAGCATGGATACGCTACCTACAACACGCTCTTTAAATTTCTTTTTATCCTAATTCAACTATTACTATATATTCTGAGCTTCATCTAATTTAGAAGACCGCAATTATTGGCCTGTAGGTATTAAACACGCACAATGCTTTATCATTTTGAAGACATGTATCTGAATAATTTGTTTAGTTTGAAACCAACATAAGATAATCAAGCTAAAAAATAAATGTCTTACAATTCATAAATAGTTTTGTGCCTATGCAGCAGCAGTATACAGAACCCAAAAGTGTTATTTAAAGTCTTATTATTACACTGATATGCACCATAAGGTATACGGGTATGCTGAACAGTCGGAAAGGTAAACATTAATCATGTGTAATTTAGCAAATTCAAGACAGTAAAACAGCTGTCAATTTTGGAAAGAACGTATACATTCATGATTAATGTATGGCTGTCATTTTCATCGTACCGATTAATGGTATTCGTTTTAGATCTGATGCCAGTTGGTGGTTTCAGTGGTAGGCCTAATTCATATCAATACGAAAACTTTCCAACTTCCGGTAGAGGAGCAGCAAATATCAACAGAACTACCAATTACCAAGGTAATTTATAACATACATTTAGAGTGTGGCATTCATTATATTGTATTTTTGAAACTTATCTTACATTTCTTCAGCGAAGGTTTTGAAAACGAAGCTTGCAGGGCCCGGAAAGTGATCAAGATAGCTGAAGTATGTACGGTAAAAGTCAGCGGTCTTAAGTTTTTATTGCCAATAAAAGTAACCCTATCACTGCTGATTCATTTAGAGAGTGTCTGTGTTGATAAACGTTTATGTCTATTTTGAATTCAGGAAACAGCAATCGATCAACAGGGCGTGGGTATCAGGCTGATGTTAACCAACGGAACTGCGTGCAGAGTCCTTCTGGCCCATACCAACCAAATGTCGGTGGATATACTTTTCAAAATAGGTAATGGTACCTTAATTTTTTTTTCAACTGCAACCAACTTAATTACAAAGACCTAAAATGGTCTTTGTTAATACTAAGGAAATGTAAAATATTGCACAAATGAGGTTTATGTTATGAATATGTAAGGCGTAGAATCACAAAGGCAACATTTTTGATGATGAAGAAATAGATACCACTATACAAAAATACTGCCTATATTCATATGTTGTTATTTTGCAGAAACCTCCCTTCTACTAGTAGAGGTAGATCATGCACACAGCCTTACGACACTGTCCTAGATAGTGGTCCTTACAAACAGAGTGGTTCTTACATTCCAAACAGCAACAGTACAAATGTATATGGCTATAATCAGAATACATGGAATGGCAGACAACAATCATATGACAACAACAGGGTCACAGCAAGCAGCAGCAGGGCAGCATATAACTCTCTGGTCCCTAATACAAGAAGCTTAAACCATCAACAACAACCGCAGCAGTGGAACCAGTCAAATTCCATCCATCAAGGTATATGTCCAGTTGTTGACATATTTATAAATATTATCTAAACCATGTGTGTTACGCCTTCTGCTTAAAAAATCTGCTATGTAGATGTTTCGCAAATGTCATTTTAGTGGATAAATGGTTTTACATGTATATGTATGATAAATGTTGTATTTTAAACAAGGCAATTGTTTTCTGGACAAAGACTTCTGTTGTTGATCAATATTACTGTATATAATATGATCTATAAACTCCTCTTCGTTAGATGAATCTCTGTTGCATAATCTGTGTGACAGTCGTTACTACGTGTATAGCATGCCTGGAACCAGAACCTGGGATAGAGGGGGCACGTGCCCTCATGCCCCATCTAGAACAGAGCCTGTATATTGTTGGAGCATACTGATTTAAAAATAAAATGTTCATAGCAATTAAGATTAAGTGTTGATATAATAGCATACGTTTTGTTTTGGTGCAGGTATACTATTTGGAAACAATTTTTCTATTTTACTATTGTAATTTTGTCATACTTGACTTGCGACGCTATTCTGGTAAGGCGAATAGTTTAAATATCAAATGGTCTGTATTTCAATATCTTTCATACATGCATGTTAAAAGATTAGTTCTCAAATCAGGTACAGACAGAGGGGGTGCTTTGCTAAATCGGCGAAGCAGCTATCAAGTGAACATGTTTGCAAATAATCCAGTAAACCAAGCCGAGGACATTGCTGATGAGTGGAATAACAGTTTTACAGGGCCAAACCCTGTCATACAGGGTCCAAATACAACTAACAACATTAAAGAAACAGCAAAGGTAGTGTATACACGAAAAAGATCATCTGTGAAATTTATGCAAGTTTCTGTTGAATTTTGTTTTCATTATATAGAACATATCAACCACTTTCAAATTTTCCGTCTTTATTTTTCTTGGTAAATAATGAATGTTTTGAAATTTTGTTGTAAAATTCTAGTTACTTAAGACTTTAAAACAAACACTTCATTGTTTACTCTTTTCTTTTGAATACAAAGAAATATATTTGTATGTTCATTCTTAGATCACTTTTACCTGTACAGCTAATATAAATTGTCTCTACACATAACATACCAATTGATTTAGAATTTAAAAACCGTTCATTGAACAAATATACAATTATGTTGATTGAAGTATATTTTAGGCCAGCAGCTCAAACAAGGCAGCCATTTCAGAAATCAAGAAGAGCCTGCATTTTCTGACGGTTGATATAGCTGGTGTCAAACGATGGAGCAAGTTTAAGGACTCTGTGCATATCATGTTTGAAGTGTTTGGTATAACCAAATATTCTTAGATTTTACGAAATTAAATTATGCAATATGTAATTGTGCCTAGATTATAACTGACAGATAGTTGCTTGCAAATGTTTACATTTATCACCTATATATGAGTGAAATGAAAGATTTTGTATTATTATGTAATTTATGGTTCTTCAATTTCAACAATTTTTTTATTAGAACAGTTATGTCAGTAAGAAGTAAGGAATAACAAAAGACAACAAAACCTCAAGGCACTAGACTATAATAACCTTGACATTGACTTTGATTGATACAGCTTTTATTTCTGTTGACTAGACATTTACTTATGATAATTTTTACATGTCGATTTCATGCCCGATTAGATAAATAAAGAATAAATGCCTATATATTCAGGTCAACTTGATTCAGCAGTAGTTCGAGGCAACGGAGATTGCAAAGAATTTTTGATAAGGGATGAAAAGAGAGATGCTTTACGCTGTGTATTCTACGAGATAGTGAGTCTTGTGTACTAGTTTATAACGATAATATGATTTTATATTTGTAAAACTTTGATCGACGCCATCCCTCTTTCTCGTTCGTGATCAATTTGCCTGTCATCTGAACTTTGTCTCATCATTGGCTTGTATAAGATGTTAGATCTTGCTTCGCTATCGAGGATCTATCAGTTGTCTGGTAGTAACGCGCTCGAATTGTTATCCAGGAGTCACAAAATCGACCCCGCCCCCTCCACCGCCTCCTCTACTATCACAGACAACTGTCTTTCGGATACGACATTAAAACAAGGACCCATGTATTGGTGCTATACATTGAACAAACGAAAATACAAATACAAACGAACCAGAAATGTCTCTGGGATTGGACGTTTCTGTATGACTATCTCGCATTATCCCCTACAAGCTAGAATAACTAAACTCTGCATGCGATGACAGTTAAATGGGAAACCGGTATCGACGATAAAAATCTCAAATAGATAGACAGGTTCGCTATCGAGCTAGAATTAAGCACAGTTTAACACCTTGACAATAATAGTCTTTAACTACAAATATTGCAATCTATTATTATATACCTATTTATGGAGTATCATTATTATTTAACTCTCACGTGTTTTTCTCTCTACTCTTATAACATTACATTTGCCTTTTATGGTTTCTAATGCAGTTATTCTAGTACCAGACCTTGCGTTCTTGTATGAGTTGAATAAGCATACTACTTGTTTAATTACTACGGCCGGTTTTGTGAAAAAGTAAGAAAAAACTGATAAGTAATTGATGTCTCCTTTGTATGGTACGTAACGTATTGTGAGATGTAAAAAGACATAAGGTAGTTTGAAAATAAATCACAAGCTCTGATTGATGAAAAATCAAACAAAATTGATTCTATTGATACATTAGTGAACTGGTTAATTATGGCTCAAGTACAAAATATCTATTTGTTCGTACAACAAAGATATTGATCTGTGCGTCCATCAATCACCATAAATATATATGATGTCTTTATATCGATCACCTGAGGTCATATGTGTCTTTATGAAAACAATGCTATCAGATTTATATACCGTTATCAAATATTCAGTGATCAAATACTAGAAATTGTGTATATGATAAAAAAATAGTACATTGCCATAAACTGGCTACTGAATTGTAACTGAGACATGTTTATGCTTCCGTGGTCTAACTGCATGTTGTTCCGTTTCTTCCGATTTTGTGTCTATACGTGTGTACATCGTTTGCAAATGAAAACATTTTAACGCTTCGATCAATAAGATCACCACTCTCGGGGGAAAAAAAACTGTCTGGTAAAGAACTGATTAACGGCCATACATTTCTTATTCTGTGGGCTGTTATGGCCCCTCCCCCCACGCTTAATTTAGATTATGTCGAACAAACTTTTATTTTATTGACCATTAACGCCTTGCCGTTTCAGTGCCGTTAATGTTATTGATGTTGCTATATCTGTCCATATTTATATATGTAAAAAAAAAAATCTTAAGTAAAAAAATCTTTGGTAAAATAATAAGTAAGATATATTTCTTTCACATAGCTATCAGATAAAATGTTTTTAAATATTTTTTTTATACTTTGCAGGACCGACATTTGCCGAAAATCACAAGAGGACAATGGTACAGGTATAGCTTTTGGACAGTTTTAAAGAGACATACCCTGAATTGTAGAGCCTTCCATTTCTTTAACAGTCATAAAACTGATGATATTGAACGCATCATTCCACGTAGTTAATGTGTTTACCATAAGTTCAAGTGAATACGAGTCATCTTACAATACCTAGCTCTAAATAAAGCTGAATCTGTGACCTTGAGACAAAGCATTGGTTTGGGTAAAGTCAACAGTATCTTATTGTTCTTATTATATTTCGTTGTAAATACATAAACACTTCCTGTGTGAAAACTGTTTTCTAAAAGCCTTTCTCGATGGGGCCATAAAAGTTATTTTAAACATATGAAAGGCAAACATTAAAATATATGTAGAAAGAACGATTTGAATATTTTCTTGATTTATTTAACTGTCATTGTCCTAATAGGTCCGTATGTTACCTTTGCAGTGGACCACAAAATTGTTTTACTTTAATTTGTCACATTTGATAGATTAACAATTCTACGATAATTACATTTTCTTTGATTTTTAGACCGTTATTTACTTACAGAGTGAGTCATTAAAATGTACAATTGTGTGTATTTTCAACAATACAGATTGTATCCATGTTATTTTTATATCGAATTCATTGTTTCTTTTTCTGCTATTTCACGAGATTACTGGAAAACTGAATTGCTTTTATTACAATCACGAACCATTTTTCCTTTTTTAACGTTAAATCTATGAGTAATCTGTTAGAAGAACTTTTTTTCTTAATGTACTGTATAACACTAGAAGTCCTTGTTTTAACATCAATTACTGTTGTCTGGTAGTATTAGCGTCAAGTTTAAGCGTTTTGTAAATTATTTATAGAAACAGTTTCCGGCACGCAAAGAGAGTCCTTTCTTATTCATTTTTAGTAGGAAGAGGGGTTTGGGCTAACGAGTTTTCTCGGCTTAAATAAAATGTTGTTTGAAATTTTTAGAGTTTATCTGTTAGTGTGTGTGTGTGTGTGTGTGTGTGTGGCTGCAGGCTATCCTTTTCTATTTATGTTATTGCATTGATATATTAAAATGTTTATCCCTCTTAAGAGCAATATTTTTTCCTCTGCTAGCAATCATATAATTCCAGCCAATAAAAGATAAATCTGTAGTTAGAAAGGTACTTAATGGTCATTTACCTTAATATTACTAAGGAATAGCATTAATTGCTGGGTCTGAAACCAGTCTGTGTGTAGAACTACGAGTTTTTCATTAAAACTAACGGATGATTAATAAAAAACGGGAGGTGTGCTAGTTTATTCCTGGTCTTCTTTTTTAACTTTTCGTACAAATCAGCTTAAAGTTACTGATTTTTCCAAACCATAACGATTTTTTTCATCAAATATTCCAATAATATAGAACACTTAACATGATATGAAAACGTTCAAGAAAATTAATTTGATATCTAGCTTTACTTCACCAACAGGAAAGGTTTTATTCTAAAAGAAGTGAGGTATTTTTACTCAAAAACCAAATTTTAATTGTGATAAGAAGATGGGATATGAAATTATAAATATTTTTCATAAATGTTTGTTCTCAAATTATTTAAAATAAAACGGTATTCTTTGTTCATTTTAGAATTGTCGGAACCTATGATGAATGTAAGGACCAGTTTAAGTGTTTTTCAATCAGACCAGTACAGCTGAACGAGGGAAAGCTGGTATTTCTGTTGACACAGAAGAGTGCTGAGATTATGTTGAAGCTCACCAGAAATATGCGGGAACAGTAGATAGATCATAACCGTATTGCAGGTGTATACACATATCTCAGCCATGTCATTTCACCTACGAGATATATCAAGGAGCAATATCATACTGCGACGATTTGAAATGAAAAGGCTGTCTTCGGAAAGACATGACACTGAGGTTAATTTCAGTGATGAAGCTTCTTTCTGTTACCTTTTTTATTATTTTTTATCACCATTAAAAGTTGTTGCAACGATTATGTATTCTGCAGGTTATGGACAATGGTATACATACCATAATAACACCTAAGATTTTCATCAGAAATACAAACAGTGTTGTGTATCTATTTCAATCTTATCAAACGCCAATTACTCATTCAAAGTTCACTTTTCACTTTTTATATTACAATTGAAAGTAATGAATATCCACTAGTGGTAACTGTGGCTTTTTAATCAGGAAGAAACATTTTTTGAAGTCACGAACTTCATGGTAGGTTTTTGTTCTCTCTTAGATGTATTCCAGAACTTAAAAATTGGAAAATAGGAAATCCCTTTCTAGGATTTACGACATGTTTCATTTGTTTAAAAAGTGAAATAAACATGAAAAGGTTAATGAAAGATCTCAATTGTATTTCCTCACTCAAGACAGACGTGTGAGTTTGAAAGTTTAAAAAGTGCAATGTAAAACTTTTAAAGATTTATTTCCAGATCAAATGAAAAACAAAAAGAAAAAATAAGAAAAGTGTGAAATTATATACAGAAAATGGAGTTGATGTTGAACTTGGACTGTTTGTGTGACATTTTATCCAGCTGGTTTCTATGACATCTGAAAGTATAAAATGAAAATGCATCTTTGTTACGAGTTTAAAATATCAGGCATTGTATAAAAGCTGCTACTAATACAACATATTTATTTTAAAGACAAGTCTGTTGAGCTTTCGTAATGTTTTCTATTAAACATATACAAAGCTAAATAGGGGTTAGTCCGTTTTCGGTTTCATACGACAGATACTCTGCTCTGTTTGAATGAATGAGACGGCAGCTTCTCCGAAGGCTTGCACTGTCGATATATTTCCTTCAGTCCTGAACATAATTCCCTGGTGTGAGTATGCGTCTTTGTT
The DNA here is from genome assembly GCA_012932295.1 of Cyclina sinensis. Classification (NCBI taxonomy): domain Eukaryota; kingdom Metazoa; phylum Mollusca; class Bivalvia; order Venerida; family Veneridae; genus Cyclina; species Cyclina sinensis. The sequence continues at coordinate 13,567,132 of JAAONU010000019.1, forward strand.
CGGGGTCCACACTCGATGTCCATTTAAAGAAAACTATTTGCAATATATTTAAATCTGCTATAATTCTTAAGTGTACGTTTTCATTTGTGAACCCAAAATTTAATGTATCAAATAATCTTTTTCTAAACTATGCAAATTACGATTTCGAATGAAATGAATTAAGAAAAATGACATTTTAAAGAAAACGTAAACATTTGTTTGCCTGCATTCTGTCAATTATCCCAGTCAAACTGTATAGTGAAAACGGGTAACTTTCATTTTATTTTCTTGAGATAAATTGAACAATTATCATTATATATAAAAATGAATTTCATTTATTGGTCTGCCTTTGCCCTTTTTTGTTTCCGCTTTCTATCTTTTCTTTGTATTATTCCATCAACATCCATGCACGAAAAGTCCAAGCATGCAAAAGTCCTAGGGAGAAGAACAATCCATGTTCCATGAAATCCCGCTTCTTTCATCATTGATTCATGTGTGCGCACGATCCGCTGCCAAAAGTAGACTCCTATATTGTGTCGTTTTCTACAATTCTGTTTTCCCTACAATTGCAGAAACGGACACAATACGGGGTATACTCATTTCTCTTCCCCTCCGATCCAAGCCTCAGTAACGATGAGCTTTTCTTTATCATAACGTCGGTCCGTGTGTCATCTTGTCCATTGTAGGAATGGAAAGAAATATATCCACTTTCAAAATGTCTCGGAATCCTTCCACGGTTTATTTAACTTTTCAAAGTATGTAGAACTTACATTCTGTCTTCAAGTTATGCACTGACCTGGCCAGTATCGGTGTATTTGTAGTAATTTGTTTTTCAAAAGGTGTCAGTTTTGTAGAGGCAATATACATGTAGTTATAAAGCATCAAATTGTACAAAAGGAAAAATAGTTTTCATTTTAAAGACATTTTTGTTTTAATTGAGCACTGACAATTCAAATTTGTCTTCTGCTGTTTTTGCATGTTTATAAAAATGTAGTATTGAATATTTCTCATTTTTAAAGAGATTGTTTTTATTTATTATATGAATAACGATAGACATAATGAAAATGAAACATAAAACACCTGTAAGTCTAGGTACAACAAATAATTCACCAATGTAAAGATAGTCAATTGAAATAGAATTCATAGCAGAAAAAATATGTCGATCCGCAAATTAAGAATAACTCGTAAAAAATAACAAATCGGCGTTAACAAGATGTAAATATTAAAACAAAAAATGCAGTTTATCCAAACACGTCAAAATATTTACCTTAAAAATAAATAGCGGGGAAAGTCCTTTCAATGTCCAATACAAGATAATTATGACTAAAATAGTCATTATGACAAATCATTTATAGCCGATAGATTATGTAATATGACTGATCGAGTCCATAATATACCTGACCGGACAATGGTAATAAAAATAACGGTTTTATGACTTTCCATGCTTTGAACCCCTAAAACAAAGCGTGAAAATTACATTCTTATATATCATAACAATGTCCAAATGTTTTCTGTCCAAAAATATTTTGACATCTTAGTAATATTTCGACAGCTGGGTATTTCTGATGGGAAGGTCGTGTTATATTAACTAGAAATATTTGTTTTAATGTTCTGAAATAGTATTTGATAAAAAGAAAAAAATTAAGGTGTTTTACTAATTCGTATTTTTACTTAAAAGAAAAACAGATTTTACTAGATATTGCGTAACTGAAAAAAAAACATCATTTCGTGAAAGTGTATGTTTATTTTTTATTGATTACGCGCACTGCTCTATAACTACTGTAAAGTGCTATAAAACGTGAACGTTTTTTAGGCAGATACATTTATATTTACATCGATTTAATTTTTTAAGCAGATACATTTATATTTACATATTGTTGGATAGACAGGTACTTTCCCCGAAATTGGAAGAAGATACTGGTCATTCATGCAAATGTATGCAATAAAAATAAGAATGGTCTTACCTACTCTAGAATCTGTTCTCCGCCAGGCTTTCTTTAAGGTTTCGGACAAGACTGCTTGTTTCTTTTTCGTCTATGTCAGTAAGAGATTCCTTGTGTGAAAAGGCTTTCCTTAAGTGTGGTTTCCCGATGTCATCATCTTCTCTAAGAGTGCCGGTTCCTCTTGTAAGGTAATGGAACTGTTTTGCGCTACACTTTGGAGTTGTGCACGGTACGACGTCGTCAAACAGTTTGAAATTTGCACGCCATTTCCCATGTTCATGATCAAATTCAACAATGTTTTCAAAGCGGTAACCCCAAAGAATATCTTTTGAAGTATATGAAGTTCTTGCTTGGCATATTTCTCCTGTAGCCTCTATAGTGCCCTCTAAGATCACAACTATTTCAAAATTATTCGCATGTAGAATTTCTTCTGGTTTCATATTGTATAACGGACTGTCCTCATTTATCTTATGGCTTAAAACAAGAGGCCAGATTAGGAATACTCTGTCATCCATTCCATGTGCATGGAAGTCCATATGGTGCTGAAACAATGGATAATGAACGCCTTCCTCAGAAACTTTGTCCTTTATGAAAATACCGTAAACTTTCGTGTCGACAAGATGAGATTTTCTTAAGTCTCCAAGACGGACCTGAAGCACCAGTTCCCCTTCTTCCTTGACAATAGTTGCTACGCTGCTGTAAACCAGTGTTTTACGCCTGTTCTTTGGACGTGCAAACTTTACCAACATAAAGCCAACGAGGACTGTCTCTAATAAAAACCCAACTGTAACTTGTATGTAGACAAGTGGAAGAACTCCCATGCATTCAGCGTCCGGCCATATTGTACCATATCCTATTGTGGTTTGAGTCTCTATGGAAAAGAGAAGTGAATCAGCAAAGTTCCTCATGTTATAAATACAGGGCCGATAACCCTTTTCTCCAAAATGTGCAAAATCTCCATGAGAATAAGCAATGATGTACCAAAATATGGCGAAAAACAGATAGCAGAGCATAAATATTGCACAGTACACGATTAGTACGTATCTCCACTTCATGTCGACCATCGTCTGGTACATGTCCATGAAAAATCGTCTGCCTCTTTGACCCATGCCTAGAACAAAAGAAACAGTTATTGTCTTAACATGTTGTGGAACTTCGAGAAATTGTCAAAGTCGAGAAACTAGAAAAATAAAAACATAAGAAAGTCGCGTTAATGCCAGAAAATTAGCATAACTTAACGCAAACACAACTATAGTATTTATTAAAACTAAAAAAAAAGAGTTAACACTTTAAGTATCAAATATGACTAATCACTCAGATCTCTTAGGAAACAAATTCATATACGTTTTCTTCATGCATATTCAACTTAGCTATTCGTTATAAATACTGAGCAATATTTTTTTTAATTTACTTTATATATTGGTATTGGTTACGTTAAAGTTATGATAAAATTTAAACCAATCCAAGTCGTTGTCTGTTTCTTTTATTTGTTAATGTTAATTTACATAACCTCATTTTGCACAATCGACATTCGCATAAAACAGACCAGACCTTTTCATCATCGTTTTAAGGGAGTGACTTACAAGACTCTTTAAACAATTATTTCTGAATGGCAAACAACTGTTAATTTGATGCAGAATAAATTAAGAATACACGACCAAAAAAAATATGTTGGTCATATGTTCAGCCGAGAAATGCAATTACAGTTGATATAATTAAGGAGAAAAAATTAACTTGTTGCTATGCAAACAGTACATAGATAGACATACGATAAGCAAGTTTTGTCGCTTATAGGAATATTTTTACTTGAATAATTATACAGGTATAATTGCTAAAAAGGGGGGAAATTTTCTTAAGGTCAGAGACATTTCTTTTCAGAAATAAATCTGGCAGTTTAAAGATTATTATTAAACTCTTGTATAATAAAAAAATTGAATTAAGTTTTCAGCATAATCATTTTTCGGGCAACAGAGATTCTGTGACAAACTGAAAATTAATGTAGAAGATTTATGTAATGCGAATTAAAGCTAAGAAAAGAACAGCAAAACAGCTGAATACAGTGCTTTTGTAAGCTTTAAAATGTAAAAAAAATGGTGAGTACATGTGATTTATATTCATTCTTTAAAGAAGTCAAGAAATGTGCAAAATGTACCTTTATAAGAAATTCTGTACTGTCCTCCTTTACGTACAAGTGCTGGTCGACCCATCTGGTACCCTCTGTGGAGCTTCCCGTCCTCAGAAATCTCCGGGAATTCAACCATTTGGAAATTTTCTTGCGTCTTCATTTTTAACGTTTTACCCAAGTATTATTGCACAAGTCCTGGATTACAATTTGTTTTGGCGTTCGTCAAGGTACTGCAGTAGCACCTTTCTTGTTTTAGGTTTCACTGATATTTATACCGTGAAATGTGTTTTTAATATACTAAAAATAAATTATAAATCAAGCAACTAACTCTTTGCTTGAACATTCAAGACTAACTGAAAATTTTAATTTCGTGAAGTTAAAATAGTGAATGAGTATAAATACACCAGTGTTTGAGGGTCATTAATCTTGCATTTGATATATTGACGTGTTTGATCAACATCGAGTTTGTAGCTCTGTCAAACGTTTCATGTGGAGGGACAACAACAAATTTGAATCAATCACTGGCAATCTTTATAATTGTCAGCAGGTAAGAAAGCTAATAATGACAGAGCTGACAATGACTGCTGTATCCATCAATCACTGAAGTCTTTGCAACACAGTTTGAGACAGTATACAACAAACATAGTGAGCATACCTTAAAACAATGAAAGACAGTGAAACAAATGACAAAAATGTCAAATAAGTAAAAATATATTTTTCAGCCCTGGAGACAATTGAAATGCCGAAGTGTTGAAATGTTACCTGCGATATGACTCATGAAATGACTGTGACATCAGAGACATTATCTTGTTATTTTTGCACTGATTGATATCATCTAAATACAACGTATTTGTTTATCATGAAACTAATTTGTCTGCTAAAATCTTAAACTTTTGTAAAGAAAAAAGTTGGGATTTTGTAAAGTATTATATCTTGGGCCTTTCTAAAACATACGTAAAATTTCAATAGAAGAGAATAAGAAATAACAAATATTTACCCATGAACAAACATAATTATGCGCGCATCGTTACATTATATATGCAAAATTTAGACTGTTTTATGATTTTACCATTGCACATGCATGAAAAAAGTAATTTTATCTGTCAAAAGTTAAATGTGTATTATCGTTGAAGACACCTTTATACAGTATATTTTATCACAAAGCAAGCAATGCATCAGTAACAGTTTGTTTGTATATAGATAAGAAAACTTTAAAAGTCTTTTATTCATAGATCACTATCAGTTTAGTAAAATTGTCTAAGATGTCTAAGAACATTTTGGTCGAAAGTAATAAATTACACCTTTTGCAAGACAGAAAAGAAACAGCAACTTCTGATAAATTTAATTTGGGCCTGTTCTTTCTTGTTTCCACCTTTAGGACATTTCTCTGTTAGATTTTAGATTTCAAAACATATTGCTCTACAAGATCTGTCGTACGAGTTTAAAAACTGGAAAAGTCACCAATTTTGGTGGACGTTGGTGCTCGAACTTAGAGACAAACTAAAACTGACTTCAGTACGTATAAGACTTGAGTTATATTACAGTGTGTTTTGTCTTTCAAAATAAAAAAATAAAAACTCTTGAACATGAAAACTACAGATTCCTAAAAAATGATGAAAAACTAACGACGAATATCTACATAAGATGTACAAAATATTTAAGGCCTTTAGACTTAATCTTTTATTTTTAGCGGTAGATTATCAAACAATTTTACCTGTACATTTAGAAATATAAGGGAGATGGAACAAAATAAACTGCAAAAAATGTTATGTGAGTTGATGCAACAATCACAGAACTACATTGTAAAGATATCGTACTATAAACAGTACTTTTCACCGATAAGCGACAAAATACCATTGATGAAAATAATAAGAAATGATTGTGTCTGCCAGTACTTCTAATCTGAAAGTAGCAAACATAAAATAAGTAAAAATGATGAAAGTGCAATCACGCGGGTAAAACCTACTCTGTCAATTCCATGAATATTTATGTTAAAACATGCAATATAACAATTGTAAGAAACCAAATCAGTTCGATAAGTTCACTATAATTGTAAATAGAATTCATTTAAGGAAGTGAATCGAAACAACAATTTTCTTTTTAATTTTTATTTCGTCAATATCTTAAGAATGTTAGAAGCAAAACAAAGGGAAAAATTATATTAGGAAACACGAAAACAACAAGAACTACAAACATATAGCGTAAAACAGGCATGAGCATTATCTTCGACATGATCATGTCTGTCAGCATTATCTTCGACATGATCAAGTCTGTTAGCATTATCTTCGACATGATCATGTCTGTTAGCATTATCTTTGACATGATCATGTCTGTTAGCATTATCTTCGACATGATCATGTCTGATAGTACTTCTTTTCTATGCAAGATATGCTAATTGCCAACATTCTATTCATCGATAGTTTAAAGTCACATTCATACGGTTTAGCACTTTCGCTGAGATTTTTACATGTAGATTGTGTTGACCTGCTCCCTTGCTTCCATGACCTTCTTACAAGCGAAAAAAGTAATCAAAATAAACAAACGTACGCAAAAGTTGTGCAGCAAAAAAGAAGACCGTTTCTCCGTTCATCCGTGTCTACAGACTACTCAAAAAGAGGCTTAAACAATAAAATATTGTGATATTATGTATGTATTTCTGAGAAGTACTTTGTAACATTTGCTTTGATTTATACTTAATAGTATAGGAAATTTTATTTTATGACACTGTAATATATTTTTAAAATAAATTAAGGCTGAGCAAATTCAGACCATTTTCTATATTTATACAAACACAAACGTAACCAAATTCCATGAAACTAAGGCCCTAGCTCCTAGATGTCAATTTTATATATGGCTAAATGATGATAGTGATTACTTTTGATATATCCCGTGTCTTCATTATTTAGAAAACAGTCCTCAGAATACATATTGTATTCTAAGTTGAACAGTTCTTTATTGCATAAAAAAAGAAAAAACAAACAAAACAAACACACAAAAAACAAACAAACAAACAAAACAGAGTAGAGCATCAAATAAAAAAAACAGTAAATATGAACATAGCAACTAAACGCTGTGTGCATTCTCTTCACGATAAAAAAAAAACGCACAACTAGAATACAACTACCGGTACGTGGATCTTCCATTGTCGATGAGGGAAGATGAAAAACAAGCATTCTTTCCAAAGAAGTCTGATTCGTACAATGCAAAAGGATTTATTGTCAACTTACAAAATATGTTTTGTCCAAGAATTTTTCTACCACTTTGTTGTAAATAGTATGTTCGTTCATAACATCTTGCACTGTGCAGTCGTGTTCCAGTGCATAAAACGGTAAGAAAAAAGAAGGATGCTAGTTTAACAGAAATAGAACAATACTTTTTTTCTTCTTATGACTCAAGGTAAACTGTTTTCATGAAATCGTTAATTTCCTATTTGAAACGTGTTGCATAATTTTGATCCGCGGATACAGATGAAGTAGCCCAAAGAGGTTAACTCATGCTTTCAGATTTGATGGTGTCATCATTTCAACTTTATATAGGCCGCAATAAACCTTTGTATAATATATATGCAAGCTGCTTTGCCGAGCCGTTTATTTATATTTTTTTTGTAAGAAAATGATTGCTGTAGCAAAATATCATACGCTAAACCTTAATTTCTGCCATCGGCTAATTATTTTTTATATGCAGAAGATACGACAATTTTAGTAACAGGTAAAAATGCTGCTGATATTGAACGGTTACTTACTGATGATCTAGATAGAATCAGTAATTGGTTCGAACACAATATATTTTCCCTTCACCTTGAAAAAACTGAAAGTATTCTGTTTGGTTCAACACGCCAGAAAAAGAAATCACCCTTAACTATGAATAAAAAAGGTACTTAGATAAAAAACAGAGTACACTGACATTTTCAACATTGTAACAGTGCTTGAGTGTTGAATTAATGGTTCCATTTAATGTCACTTTGACTATGACTATACTCTGTATGGTATTTTAGAATTTCTCGAAAACTAAAGGACAGGTTTCAGGTTACCCAAAATCTGCTAAATCTTGAGCAAATAAGTCATGTATTATTACAGGGCTTTAATTTACAAATTTGTAAATTAAAGCCCTGATTATTATAACAAGTACATTTCTTTGAATTATGCTAATTAACAGATCCTCCACATTTTGAAAATACATACAAGGTCTGCTCTTTACTTAAGTAAAAATTTGGTTTTGGCAAAGTCTGTTAACATATATAACACCAGGTGTAGAAAAGGGTCTTGTTTTAGTATCCCTAAACTTAGAGACTTTGCTTTAAGGTCTTTTTTTCATCTAATAGTTCCTCACTATAGAATGGTGTCAAAGACGACATGGATACACATAAGTTCAAATCCGTTGTTAAGACACATCCTCTTGTTTGTATGAGATATTATACATACATGTATATAGTAAAATGTGATATATTTTTTCTATGATATCTCGATTTGTTATTATTTGATATTTCTGTAATGTATTTCATTTAACGCAGTCAAATTTTATTTCTTTTATTACTATAACAAATATTTAAACTAATCAAGTTGAACCTATCTATAGGACATGACATCAAATAAGCAGGACCACATTGGAAATAAGAGGATTAATGTTCTGTGTTTTTTTTTTGTGATATACTGAGTAGTGACAACATATTCTTGTATATTTTCTATGGCCTGTTACATTTTTAATGCTTGTCCTTTAATTTGTGTATTATTTGTATTTTTTTGTAATGGATCGTGTACCAAGTTATGACTGTGTGTACTGAAATAGATCAATCAATTACCGGTAATATTCCAAACCTTTTAACATGATGTGTGATGCTGTGGTATATAGTGTTTCGGTCTTCTGAACGATATCTAAGTGGGTATTGGTGGATCAATGACGACTCATGTAAGACTTATAATCTAGGGGTCGTAATCCTGCACTAACACTACCAGTTGTCTTTCGGATGAGCTGTAAAAACGAGGTCAAATGTATCGCTGTTATACATTTAGCATGTAAAAGAACCATGATGCCTCTGAAGTGGGATGCTTTCTGTATCTGCACTTTCTCAAACAGCATAAAACACTAAAGTCTTCATAGGCAACTGATGCCGATGATACAGTCAAACAGTTACGAGTTCCAGTGTTGTCTGTCACAGTAATTTGAACACGACTTCAACAGTTCATCTATTCAAAAACCATACTAGCCAGATTATAAGGTAGTAGATTGCTACAGAGATAAAGAATATTCATGTACATATTAGACCATGGTTCTTTTGACGTTTTCACATCAAAGTCAAGGTAGAATGAGAAATTACAAGGCTGTTAAACGTTCCATTTAAGTCCCAGTATCACCTCTATTTTACTGATATAGAAAAATAAAATGTACTGATAGGATAATGATCAAAACATGTTCTATTCACTCTAAAATGATGTTGGCATTAGTCATTTCTTCATGAAAAAGCCTCTCTTGTGTCTTTTTGTCTTGCTTTTGGTACAAATAAAGATTATTTCCACCGGTAAGACATATTTTTCGGTTAAATAAGATCTGCTTGTAATTGTGATCCTAGGACTTTAACAACAAATTAATGTAAATAATGAATAAAATTAAAAGAGCTTCGACGCAGACGACACATTATTTCTGTGCATTGAACTGTATGACCTTGATCTATGGAGAGTCTAAGAATGGCATGAAAACTAGTATTGTTCTAAACTTGAAAATATTACTTTTTTAAAGTTTGAGCATGCTTGTTTGTATGTTGTCGTAAGAATAAAATTCATTTACAGAATGTATATGCATTCTTGATAATATGCACATGAATCGTATCTATGTCCCTTGTGATCTCGATCTTTCAAATAAACAAACGAAATATGAAGAAGAATTTCTTTTACTTCTTTTTTCCTTTCATTTTGATAAATGACTCATTTTACGAACAGAATTCAGTTTTGGTGGGTTTTTAATCACATGTGCATGCAAAAATGCATGATCTCTTTCATGTTGTCATGCTATCAAACGATGACCTACTAATTCAGTTATTATTATATTTAATACAATGAATATCCATTCAATCTGAAGGGTATTTCAGGAAGAACAACAAGTTTTATACGAGAAATAAATATTTGAGTTTTTAAGATTTTATATATACCGTACTTTGGGATATTTTCACGTCGGCAAATTTTCGCCCTTTTAGCATAAAAAGTAGTGGTTTTATTTTGGTTCGTGTATTTTTCGCCCTTTTACAGCGGTGGCGAAAATATGACAATAATTCATGACAAAACGGCAATACAACGGACATGTTTGAAGAGTATCAAAGGGAAGTCAGCATATTTTCCAACTTTCGCACGAACGTCTGGAGACAGAATTGTGTATTTTCCACGTTTGCGAATAGGCGTTTCATACACCTCGCGTAATTGTTCCTTGCATAGTTCGCATAAATTGCATTCTTCGCTGCTTTTATCTACATTTAAAAGTACTGCTTTTTCTTTGGGTTTTAAATATTTTAAAATAGACATGTTTTTCTGACTGTGACAAACATGTAATTATCACTCTTTCAGGCTTGAGCGATAGCAGGTATTTACGATCGATAATCAAAATATAGATAAAAGTGAATTAGCGCTTATGCTATACGGTGTTTATTCAGTACACTCAGGCAGACGTGTATACTGTGTTCAATTTTGGACATAGGTATATTTTCAACTGTTGTATTTTCGCCACTTCATAAAGGTGGCGAAATTGGCGAAAATTTAACCATGATAAAAATATCCCAAAGTACGGTATAGAGAGAGAGCTACGAGTTATTTTCAGAGTTATGACAGGAGAGTACTAATAGCTCAGAATTATAATATACACGGATTGTTCAGGCCAGTATTATGCAATTTGCAATATTGTTGTTTTCTAAAACTGGCTTTCGCTTACTGCTTTCATCATCAGCTCAATGTCTGTTCAAATTACACAAAAGCAAAACGAGAAAAAAAAACTTGAAATATTTTTTTTTTTTTTTTCGCTTTTGAGAAATGACTCTCTCCTAAGCATTGCTGTGTTGAGGACTTTAACAAAAAAGGCGTTTCAAAACAGATGCTAATTCTCAAGCGGTACGAAGTACTCCTTTAAAGATAGAAAATAACATTTTTTATTGTTTTTCATTAGAGTTTCACAAGAATAATGTGCAGCTAGGGGTTGTAAATGAGCATGTACACAAAGGTATCACTTTGTACATCAGAAATAGATAGCATAATCTGATATCAATCTTCAAAAGCCAATCAGTTACATAATGATAAAAAACTAACACTTGTCTCTCTGTTCTTTTGGTGAAACTGTCGTCTGTCAAACCACGTGTCGTCTGTCACTATGACGTCTGTATGATCGCTTACAAATTGTCAATACTGATGAAATTGACACCTTAATCGATACACATGCGTTTATTTAAAATTGACTTTGAAAGTGATATATTTGACAACTATCCCATTCCAAAGTTGTTGAAATTGTCTCAAGGCGTTAATTTTCACTAGCTGCACTGAAAATCAAACCACGTGACCCTTTCAAACGAAAGACTATTTGATAAAGTATAAATTTATCTTATTTCAATGCTGAATTGTCACTGTGCAAAGGTTAAAACAAAAACAGTACGAATCAGGAATATGAGGCAATAAAGTTTCATTAATTTTATTCCGTCAGCATAGCATAAGGAAATGTGTTGAGAGACTGCACGTTCAGGACATCATTCGCATTGACAACAAATAAATTCAACTAAATTCATTGTAACGAAACAGTTTAAAAGGTTTTAAAATTTAAGGAACTGACTATACAACTACAAAAATGCCAAGCACGAAGGACATACCGGAAGTTGGTACTATTTATTTGTACAACGACCACGTGCCAAAGCAATCAAGATGGAGCAAAATTCCGTTTATCAGCTTCTTCCGGTAAGATGTTCAATTTTTGTTTTGTTTTATATTTTGCTTTTACATTTACTTTTGCACGCACAATTTTTATGAAATTTAAACTGATCGCATATTTATACCAACACTTTAACTGCTGAAATATTACCCAAAAATATCTAGTTATAATTGCCGTATTTTTGTGATGTATTCGTCTCTCAAAACTTTGACTTAATTTTTTTGGCTCTGAAGAAAAAGAAAAAAACCTCTATAGTTAATAGAAAAACTTGTTTTGTGTGTATGTGTGTTTCTAAAATCAGGATTATCTCACAAGAGCAGAGGTGATTATGAACAAATATACTGTTTCTTTTTATTTGAGAGTATTGTCTAAATGAGTTTTTTTTTTCCTTTTTTTCAGTCGGAAGTTCAAAATGGATGAAAAAGAATTAGAAGATAAGAGACAGGCTATAATGAAGAAGAATGGGAAATACAGAGTCAGGTATGTTTCTTTACTCTATTTAAACAAAACATCTCTTCTCTAGTACAAGAGGTAGTGACCGACTTTACGCTTTTTCCGCAACATACATTTCCGTTTATAAAAATCGCAACGATAGCGCGTATGTTGCCCAGTTTTTACTGAAAATAGAACTTGGTCAAAAGTTTGTTATTCATTTTCCCTAAAACTCGAAATCGACCGGAAAAGTAACATAATTATGATGCTACAGTAAAGATTGCACACTAAACTAAAAAAATTAAATTCACATGAGAACACGAGAGAATATTCATATCTTGAACTCGGACAAAAGCACCTTTTCATATATGAACAAGTAAATCTTTCGTTTTGCAGGTACTCGGGTCTCGGTGGCTACAGAAGAAAATATCTCAATGACCTTTACATCAGTATGGTTGACCTTAAGTGGCGATACGCCTTCGCTCTTTTCTTCAATATCTATCTTATTTGCTTTCTCTTCTTCGGCATAATGTGGTGGATCATTGCGTATAATCATGGAGACTTTGAGCACGTAAATGACCCACTTTGGGAACCATGTGTTAGTACCGTGTACAGCTTTCCAAAATGTCTGCTTTTCTCCATAGAAACGCAAACAACAATTGGATACGGTGTGGCATACCCAAATACAGACTGTGACGGGACATTGTTTATGGTTTACTTACAGATTACCGTCGGAATATTGCTTGACAACTTGTTGTTAGGTTTCATGTTCGTAAAATTTGCTCAGCCTAAAAAGCGCCAAAAGACAATTTTATTTAGTAAGAATGCGTGTATCACTCACCATGATGGAGACCTTGCTATTCAAATTCGAGTTGGGGATCTCAGAAAAAGTCACTTATTAGCAGCGCAGGTTCACGGCGTACTTGTACGGCGTCACGTGAGCAACGAAGGTGTAAATTATCCTCTGTATATGAACAAAGTTGACTTTAAAGCGGACAATATGGACGACACAGTAGTTTTGATGTGGCCGATGATACTGACTCATAAAATCACTGAAGACAGTCCATTGTATGACATTAAACCTGCTGATTTAACAAACGAAAAATACGAACTGATAGTCTTTATCGAAGGCACAATCGAAACAACTGGGGAGTTCTGCCAGGTTCGAACTTCATACACGCCAAGAGAGTTCTTGTGGGGTCATCGGTTTGACAGGATTGAGGAGTTCGATTCAGGAAATGGACGATGGGAAATCGATTTTGCAGCTTTCAATGATGTCGTTTACACGAACAACATCAGACATAGCGCTCGTGAACTAAACAGCTTCCGCCGAAGGAAAGTAGTTCCGACGTGTGACACAAAAGAGGAAACCCAAGAGAAAGTTGCGCCAATACAAACAAAGAATTTGAAAACGGTATCGTATTTTGGTCCCCAGCTTCCACCAAGAAGCTATGAGAAGACCGGTATGAAGTTTGGTATCCATGACATAGACACCGACGCGCCTCCTTATGACGAGGAATCAGACGACACTGTCACAGACAATAAAATTCGACGTGCAGACAGTGTAGTTTCATTTCAAACAGCTGCCGATGATTCAAGTTCACTGAAAGACTACGATGAACATCAAAATTATACCGTTTGGTAGGCGATTTTTCAATGTGCATGTACTTTTTTTATATAAAGAACTATTGTAAGTGAATTTAAAATTCAGTTTACATAAAGTTTGCATTTTGTTAAATCAGCTTACAATTAAGTAAACTCCAGAAACAGGCAAGGAATGATGGGAAAATTACTTGTATCGCCGTACATGGGCTACACTTATTTATTCTATTCCTCATCTGTCGACAGTGCACTGTATAATTTCGCTCATTAGTACTTTAAATTGACCACTGTTTTTTATTATTTCAGAAGGTCAAGTTCCACGTCATGGCTGATGTTTTCTGAAAGACAGATGCAGTTTTAGAGGATATTCAGGAAATACAGAACACACAATACTCTGTCACGTGAAATTTGTTTCTATTTAAACATTCAGATGTAAAAAACATCTACTGAATTGACGTTTAGGGTGACGCTAAAATACGGCTTACTCTTTCATTAAAAACAGTTGGTTGTAAAAGGAACCATTTGTCTATTCTTTTAGCCAATAATTTGATTGTTTTACACTAAAAACGTCCTATCGTTTGTAAATGATACTGTAAAAGGATGCTTTCTTAACATCGTGCTTCTGTAAACACAATTTTCATTGGATGTTTGGATTGTTACATCATTCATTAGGAAGTATTTTTATAGCATTTGAATAGTATAAATGATTCTTGCGTTTTAAAGGAATAGTTAATCTACAATGTATATCGATTCTATATACAGTAAAAATATCTGGGCACTTGCTACATGTATTTTACTTATGATTTATTGTTAATACATAATGAAATCAATGAAAACAAATAATGGTAAACTTTCTGGTATGATATAATGTCATGTAATTTTATGTATGGCTTAATAACTTTGATTTAACAAATAATGTGTCATTTCAATGTAAGTTTCTGCTATATTCATTTTGAAATATAATCATATGAGGATAGTAAAGTAAAAAAAACTTCTGAAGTTTTGAGTTAGAATTATTCTTTATTAATACATTTTTATTCTGAAGCACATGAATTTTGTTTAAGCAAGTAAAATGATAAATGTTGAAATCTTAAGGTAAAACTGTGTTAAAAAAGTAAGCTGGCACTCTTGTAAATAAAAATCAGGGTTGTTATTTTACATTGAACTTTTTATTATTTCCAACCAACTGGGACAATAACATACATGTATTGAGAAAAAGATTAGAGATTTAACTTGGGACATATAACATACAGTCACCATGTTAGTGATGTGACTCTGGGACAACCAACTTGGCTTGTTTAAACAATTGACTTTTGTATCATTTTCAGTTTGTGGTAAAGGATTGTTTGAAATCTATTCTGTTGTACATAGACACAAAAAAAATAAAATTGTTCAAAATATTTTATAGTTTATTTTATATACAATACATAAGAAGTCAATGTATGTGGTGAAAAACCGTAAAGAATTAAACAAGAGCTGTAAAAAATACAGTTCATTCAACAATTTGGACTACCTGGACAGAAAAAAAATCATGCTGTCTCTCTGAAATCTTTTTTTTTAACCTGAAATCAAATCAGATCTAGAGCCAGTGTTACCTGAAACAACTGTAGCTGCTGTTGACACTAGGCGGATATTTCCTATCTATCCAAATGTCTAGAACACTGGCTAAATCAAATCTTTTAAGTGAAAAAACCTCACACAACTTGCATTATATTCAGTTGAGGTTCACTAAAATGATTGTCTGACAGCCCCAATGACATTACTGAAGTCTTTCTAAAATAGAAGTAGTATCATAAGTACATTCATGAACATAGCATGCATGTACAGGTATGAGTAAAAAAATTGATTTTTTAAAATTTCTGCCTGAAAGTGCCATCTTATGGATTAAATTCAATATGGAGTCATCTATCATGTTTTTATGATACCCTACTAGAAATTGTAACTCAATCGAATTAATTGTTATTGAGATATGTGCTGCAAAATTTCATGGAATAAAATATTATACCAAATTCACTATGACATAGAAGACCCTCACCTGCTTAACATTCAAACAGGAGTTGTCTAACTTGACTAATATACAGCCATTACGAGCCTATAGAAGAATGAAAACAAGAGTTGTCTAACTTGACTAATATACAGCCATTACGAGACTATAGAAGAATAAAATCAATATTATGAGAAGTTGCTGTGATACAAACATAAAAGTATCTTGCTTGCAAAAATATAACAAAACTTTCTCGTCAAAATAAAAGGGCTATTAAACTTAATCAAACTTTATCTGATCTGACAATAGCATACTCCTGACTTCCTAAGCTGCAGGTTACAATGGTTTACAAGTTAGCCACTCAAACACTTTGACTTATGAAATGACACAGTGAAATTTGAAAAGGACTACAAAGAAACTGGTTAAGACAAGCAAAGCATTCTATTACATATTATTCTGAGCAATAAATACAAATACATTGTAATATTAAGGAAAATTTTAAAGAAATTAATTATAACAACAATTCAATCAAGCAAAACAATATAAGAAAAACAGTGGTTGCAATAAAAACTGCCCTAATATATATATTTGGTTCATATATTGCACAATAATTCTCAGCGTGAACTGCCATTTTCTTTAAAGAAAAAACAAGAAACATGGCAATGCCACGAAACCAGGTTTTCAAAAATGTTGTTCTGATTCTATACTATAGTATGAATTTTGGAATGAAGATTGCTATGAATATTCAAAAGATTATAACATGACATGAAGGAAAAGATAATATTCATGAGAATACATGATAATGAGTAGGATGTAAATTTCGGCTAACAATACTGTCTGCAAGGAGTATACTTAATAATGAGACAACAATTTCTGCACGTCATCTTGATGTGGTAAACATTTGTCTGAAGTTTCATCAAAATTCTTCAAAGGGTTGAAGAGTTACAGAGCGGACAGGATTTTCAATGTTAATGTCACTGTGACCTTGACCTTGGAGCCATCAAAATTCTTCAAAGGGTTGAAGAGTTACAGAGCGGACAGGATTTTCAATGTTAATGTCACTGTGACCTTGACCTTGGAGCCAGCCATGCGGAACATGCGTTCTGCACGTCATCTTGATGTGGTAAACATTTGTCTGAAGTTTCATCAAAATTCTTCAAAGGGTTGAAGAGTTACAGAGCGGACAGGATTTTCAATGTTAATGTCACTGTGACCTTGACCTTGGAGCCAGCCATGCGGAACATGCGTTCTGCACGTCATCTTGATGTGGTAAACATTTGTCTGAAGTTTCATCAAAATTCTTCAAAGGGTTGAAGAGTTACAGAGCGGACACAATTTCGTTTGACGCCCGCCCATCCGCCCATCCACCCATCCGCCCATCCGCCCGCCATACCCCAATCTAATAACCAGGATTTTCAAAATTGAAAACCTGGTTAAAAAGTTCTACTTTTATCAATAACAACTTTTCACAACCAATTGATTTAATTTAAAACAATGAATCAATATATTGCTGAATTTCATTAATTGTATGTAACTGGTCTGTGTTTATTCTCAATCTTCTCATTAACCATGGTAAAACAGTTAATACCACAGTCACCTTAAATATTATTAAATACCATGTTTATCATTACAGTGAACAGACTGAAAAAAATCACTTGGAAAACTGTACATATTTGATATATTTAACTTTCTCTTTATTCCATAACTGTCACACTATGTCCTGATATATTTATTTGCTTTTGTCCTCTTTAATACAAATTATTATATAAAACTATTGTTTGTCTTCTTACTTCACTTCACAGTAGTGATTTTTTCCTGTTGTTTTTACACATTTTTACATGGCACTATTTTTTCATCTCATTACACATTCCAACGAAGTACTACTGGTAATTTCTTGTTCTCAATATGTTATGGTACTACTTTTTCTTGTCCTCTTTACACATTATAACGTATCTCTGTGCCACCATGAGAGGTGGAGAATAACCATTTGGATATGAAGTGTCTTCAAATAATACTGAATAATCATCCTGGGGCTGTAAAGAAAGAAAGCAACAAAAGTCAGCTGAACATCTTAGGAAAGAAACAAAAAAATCTTACTATAAATTTGAGGTGAAGATTACTATCCCTGTAACAAGATTATAATCAGATTTTTTTTCATCTTTTTGAAGTTTGTATGTCTTGCACTAACCAACCTGAAACTGCATCTTGAAATTTTGATGAGTAATTTTGCTAAAATTGCACTGTTGAAGTCAAAGTGTTTGCATGATGAGATTTGAACCTGCAAACTGTCAAGGTCCTGAGTACTCATATAACATTTTTAATTAAGATCAAGCATTCAGGTTTACATACATCTGCTTTAATTAATGTAAGGGTAAATTCAGAAATACAAAGAACTGCAAACATTGTTTGCCAATACGTGAAAATGTTATACATATAGAAATTCTAGTGGTGTTTGTGAAGAATGCATCAGAACTTAATTACTGACATATTTTGTCATGGAAACACATTGGAATAATTTAAAATAGCTCTTCTTATTTTTCATCAGTAAAATTTTTCTCTCTTAGATAAAGGATAGCTACTTACATGCTTTTTTCCCTTCCATTTTCAAGCCGTGAATTGCTAATTTGACTTATCTTCAATTTTTAGAAGAAAACATTTTTAAGCTAAAATATGGAGGTCAGTAACATTTACAGAGTACAGAAAGTTTGATCAATAAGAAGAGGCTCAGTGGATTTGAGTAAGCATACTTACCCAGTTTGCCTTAAGAAGTATTATTTCAGTGGAATGCTTATAACCTTACCTTCTTTGGTGGTTCATGTATCAAAGCTCTGTAAAAACATGTGGTCTGTGGGTATAATGCTAGCACTAACTGTAAACAAAATATCAAGACATCATTTCAATTTTATAAGAGACAGTAACTGCATACAACTTCCTCTTTTTGTCTACTTATTTTACCAGCTAGTCCAATCTTTTAAATCTAAAATAACATGCTGTTGATGGTAATTTAATTAACTGCTTGTACTGAGGTTTAAAATTAGCTGGTAAACAAGAGCTCTGCTTAAGCAGACAAGAAACACCCAAAGAAAGCTACTGAGAGCAGAAGACCTTTTTCACAATTGATAGTTTTTTTTTAAATGAAACAAGCCATTCAAGATAAGAATGCCAAGTGGCCTTTAAGTATCCTTGCACATGACAAATGTCTGCCATCATCTCATTATAGCATTACATCTATATATTTCAATAACTGGTACCTGCAAGCAGTTTTCAAACTTTTCTGCCAAACAGAATCTGCTTACGGACAGACAGCTTCACAGAAAACCAAGAGAATAACATAATATGTCCAGTCAGGCATATGAAGTTTTCTGCCAAGCAGTTTCAATTTCCTTCAATCAATTCAAGAGATACAGAGCTGGTCAGAAATTTTGCAAATTATACAAAAAATGATAAGTGTGACCTTGACCATAAGGCAAACCAGTAATAACCTATGCCCTGCACATCTTCTCAGTATGGTTAACATTTCTGCCAAGAATTTTCAATTGCCTACATTCAGTTCAAGAGATACAGAGCAGATACAAAATATCACATGTAAAATCATAATGACTGTGACCTTGACCTTGATTGGAGCAAGCTGAAACCTGCACTATGCACATCATCTCATTATGGTTAACATTTCTGTAAGTAGTTTCAATTACTTTGAATTGGTTCAAGAGATATAGAGCAGACAAGGAATTGCTAACAGATGTATGGACGCTCCAACATATGGTACCATAAATGGTTGTCCTTTGTTCTCAAACAAATCTGCTACCACCTAAGGTAATGGATGTTTGCTTGGACAGAGTACAGGAGTTAAACATAATAGGTCCCTTTGGGGTATAAAAATATGTTTATAAAGCATCTTCTTCCTGGTATTATGTGCAAGTCAGTTTCATACATATGTTTCTACAATATAAACAAAAAAGGAAACTGAATAATTGTACTTCTTGAGTAAATTATCTTTAACGGTCAAAAAATAATGAAGCTATGTATATTTCTGACATAATAAGATTATATACTGAGTAAATACATGTACTTACTGTATGTTTAGGAAACAAAGCCTCAGGATCAGTCTCTGGTGAAGCCTTCCATATAGGTAGGGGAACTATTTTTCTTTTACTCAGGGTATGACGTCTAGAATTTTAAACATATATATACTTTTCATGAAAATGTAAATCATTATTTTTTTATACTACTGTTCTGAATGTACAAACTCTGTTACAAGGTAAACATATACTGGAAGTCTTTTGGCAATGAAGTATTTTAATCTGCTTCTTGTACTTGTCTCTCAATATTACCAAATCTTTTCCTAACAAATATTGTTGCTAAACTAGCTAACTTAGCAAGAAGCCCCTATACATGGCAAAGTCTAGACTGAAATATATAAAGTTAAGATATTTACTGGGTTATAAGTGACATTCATGAATCAGAAATGTTCTCTACTAACTCTTTTCCTTCCTCTGCATCAATGTCGTCTACCTCATATTTATTGGTGCTTGTGTTGTACGTAACAACCTCCGCCAGAATCCAGTTTTCCTCACCATCCGAGGATCGAACCCTGGCTGCAACTTTGTCTCCTGGCTTTGCCACATAGTTGTTGTCTGCTGAAATAGCACCGCACAGAGGTGGGGGCCTGAAATGTTGTTGCACCATTTTTCAGTAGTGATTTTTATTGAAACTTAAGAGAAAACAGCTTGAAACTTTTTTTTATCAATCTCAAAATTGCTTTTACAGCATTTAGAAATCACAGAGCAGTCTGTCTTCAATAAAAAATTTAGATTATTTATAGCTTTAAAAAAAGGTTAAGATGAAGTATGTAGGGTCAACCAGTAAATGTTCAAAGTTGTGTTGAATTTGTACTAAAAGCATTAAAAAATTTTTCACATCGAACGTTCACGCTATTTGTCTTTTAGAGCATTCAATTAAAAAGGTTACAATGTGTTTGTCATTTTTTTTATCAAAACTGCCTTGGTTTTCTATGTTACGTTTATTACAGAAAATAAAAAGTCTTCAGCAATAGAAAAACTTACTTCTCGCCAGGTTTACTGACCCACAGAGGTAAAGTGACAGCATTCTGCTGTAGCATACTCATTAACACGCCTCGTCTCATGATAGGTTTAGGACGGTCAGAATCTAGAAAACATAAATATGTAGATCATGTTGTCATTTAGTACAGGTGGCTTTGTGTCAATACTTCACAGTATCTTAGTTATGAAGACAATTTAGCTAACATCAGTCATAGCATTTAAAAACACTTCTTGGTGTCAATTCTTGTAAGAATTTTTTTTTAAGGTCAGATTAGGTGGTATCAGTTAACAGCCAATAGTCCAAGGTACATGTAACATATCTTGTGTGAGTTTTTATTGATCCAGTAATTGCTGTTTGCAGTTTGTACAAGTTAATTCTTTTTACAATGGTCAAATAATTATTTCAGAAATAAACATTATTTTTAGTTTTCAATATCTTAGGCAAATACAAGAGCAACTTTTTTCTTCCTTACAATTTTTTAGCTAGCTATAACTCAGAAATGACAATGGGTCTAATTTTCCCCTTGGAAAACTGCTATCCTTGCACTTACCAAATCTTCTGTTTTCCCTTATAGACTTTATTTCTGTAATTTTATCTAAAGCTTTACGTAGGAGTCTGAAAAGAAGAAGCAATATCTCCAGAGTTAAAAAATAGAAAAAATGTATTTCACAGAATTTAACGGACAAGGTTCTTTACATGCAAGAACAAGATAAAAGATTTAAAGACACTATTAATACGATTAAATTTCAGTAACATACTTACTTTTCATAGCATTTAGACAGTTTTAACTGTTACTTCAATATTTTATTTGAATGTATACAAGCATCTGATGGCAAATTAAGAACTGTTAAAGAATTTCACAATAAAGGACTTACTCGGCCTCCCCCTCTGCATCTTGCATGGCGTTATTATAAAGTCCTCGTAACTTGTTCTTGTAATATGGTGTTACTGAAACAGCAAAACAGTCAAATTCAGTTAAATATTACTGCATCTAAATCACTTATTTAAACATCTTAGCATCTACGCTTGCATGGACAAGCAAGGACCAATCTGATTAAAAACTGTATCCTCAGATCTGCTAAGCTGTTAGTTTAAAGCTGAGGTAATTCTTGTTCTCAAGGTTGATTTAAGCAAGGACTCAAGGGATGTTTCATCTGTGGCTCAATCATTATCCTCCTAATCTAGTAAAAGTCTTCATCTTCAAACTGAAACCTGGGAAAAAACTGCAAAAATACTTCTTGTGAATTTGAGGCTGATATTTCCTTTTGAATTGGTTGCAAAAACAAGAGGGCCATGATGGCCCTGGATCGCTCACCTGAATACTTTGGCTGTAGGTTTGCTGTTAAGCAGTATTTCATTTTTTAATTGAAAATATATAAGTGCCTACAAACCAAATATGTAAAATATCAGTCAATAAATAAAGGCTCTATGACAGAAAGTAGAAATATCTATTATAAGCTATGGTGACCTTGACCTTGACCCAGTGACCTCAAACCCTACCCATGGGTAGAGGTCCATGCAAGGAACCAATATACTGAATATCAAAGATATTGGTCTATAACCGAAGGCTTTATGAGGTACAGTAGATAAATCTATTTTTAGCCTCCATGACCTTTAACCTAATCTAATAATTTGAAAAAGCTTGATAAAGCTTGCTTCATGCCAAATTTTAAAATTCAAGGCCTTGTGGTTTGAGACAAGAAGATTTTTAAAGATTTCCTTTTTAACATATTAAGGGCCCCCGGGGCGGGGCAAATTTTGACCCCAGGGCCAACATTTAAACAATATTGGTAAAGGTTCTTTACACAATACTCAACACCAAATATCTAAGGTCTACTCCTATTTGTTTGGAGAAAAATTATTTTTCATGTTTTTCCTACATAAATCAATGTAGACCAAGAGAACCCTTGGGCGTGGCCAATTTTGACCCAGGGGACATAATTTGAACAAACATGGTAACATCCACTAGACAATGCTACATACCAAATATCTAAGCTGTAGGCATTGAGATTTACAGTAAGAAGATTTTTAAAGATTGCCTTTTATAAATATTAAGTGACCACTGGGGCGGGGCCAATTTTGACCCCAGGGCCAACATATAAACAATACTGGTAAAGGTTATCTACACAATACTCCAAACAAAATATCTAAGGTCTAGTCCTATTAGTTTCGGAGAAAAATGACTTTTAATGTTTTTCCTATATAACTATATGTAAACCAAGAGAACCCTGGGGCGTGGCCAATTTTGACCCAGGGAACATAATTTGAATAAACTTGGTAGACAATCACTAGACATTGCTACATACCAAATATCAAAGCTGTAGGCATTGAGGTTTCCAGTAAGAAGATTTTTAAAGATTGCCTTTTTTACATATTTAGGGCCCCCCGGGGCGGGGCCAATTTTGACCCCAGGGCCAACATTCAACAATACTGGTAAAGGTTATCTACACAATACTCCACACCAAATATCTAAGGTCTATTCCTATAGTTTTGGATAAAAAATGATTTTTCATGTTTTTCCTATATAACTATATGTAAACCAAGAGAACCCTGGGGTGTGGCCAATTTTGACCCAGGGGACATAATTTGAACAAACTTGGTAGACAATCACTAGACATTGCTACATACCAAATATCAAAGCTGTAGGCATTGTGGTTTCTGAGAAGAAGATTTTTAAAGATTTCCTTTTTTACATATTAAGGGCCCCCGGGGCAGGGCCAATTTTGACCCCAGGGCCAACATATAAACAATACTGGTAAAGGTTATCTACACAATACACCACACCAAATATCTAAGATCTAGTCCTATTAGTTTTGGAGAAAAATGATTTTTCATGTTTTTCCTATATAACTATATGTAAACCAAGAGAACCCTGGGGCGTGGCCAATTTTGACCCAGGGGACATAATTTGAACAAACTTGGTAGACATCCACTAGACAATGCTACATACCAAATATCAAAGCTGTAGGCACTGTGGTTTCTGAGAAGAAGATTTTTAAAGATTTCCTATATAAGTCTATGTAAAATGAAGTGACCCCTGGGACGGGGCCAATTTTGACCCCAGGGAAATAATTTGAACAATTTTTGTAGAGTTCCATTAGAGGGTGCTAAATGCCAAATATCTTAGCTCTAGGCCTTGTGGTTTTAGACAAGGAGATTTTCAAAGTTTTTCCTTTAAGTTGCCATAGCAACCAGAGTTCTTGAAGGAATTTAATTCTTTGAACAACTTTGGTAGAGCTTCATGCAAGGAACATCCCAGGCAAGTTTCATTTAATTTGGCCTTTTGGTTTCAGAGGAGATGTCATTTGAATGAAAAGTTTATGGACGGACGGACGCCGGACAAATTGCGATCACAAAAGCTCACCTTGTCACTATGTGACAGGTGAGCTAAAAAAACTACTCATCATGAAATTGATAAATAATTAGTCGGTAAACCTGAACCCTGGGGAATGAAATAATAATCTGAATGATCACTTGTAACTTATTTCAATAAAGACTTATATTACACTCATCATAATCTGCATTCACTTACTTTTTTGTTCCTGCTGCATTCTTTCATGAGTTTTGGCAATATTTGTTAAGTTGTTCTCTCCCCGTGTCCTCTCCTCCTGAAATGTCAAAAAATAATTTTCATTCTTTTACTATGAAGTTAGTGCTGATTTTTTTTCACTGTGTTTCAGAGTAAACTACAACAAGGCATCATGTGTTACCATAGTCTGCTAATCTTCAGGACAAATAATTACAGCACATGAATAGTCCTTTGTCATGTTTAAAAAAATAACACAAATCAGAAATCATCCTACACCATTTTCTTGAGCCTTCTGTTATTTATATACCTCCCATAATATTATAACAAATGATTCTTTGTTTCTTAAAAAGTAAATGAATTTTAAAATGTTAATATTTTCCCATACAAGACACTGTATTTGCCAAACACACAGCGGCATACTGTGACATTACACAAATCTAACATCATGGCACAACATTGATGTATTGTGAAATATACCGGTAATTGTTCTACATGTATATGGACGCTTAGAAATATTCAACCTTCCAAAATAGGTCAACCTATCCTGTTAGTTAAGAAGGAAGATTACTTAACAAAAATGTCACAAAAGTAATGTACCTGAAGTGGCCAGTAAGTGTGTAAAGTATCATGTTACTGCTATTTGTAGCAACTGTGCTATCTTTAAATACTGAGAAATTCCCAACTTGCCAAAACAGGTTAACCTATTCTCTAATACACAGACAGAAGATTACCTATGAAAAAGGTGGCCACAGTTATTTACCTTTCCAGGGTTCTTACCTATGCTTTGTTCAGTATGTGTGTAAAGTTTCATGTAATTGCTTTTTGTAAAAACTTCAAAATATCAAATTTGCTGAAAAAGGTTTATCAGTTCTCTTAGAGTAAACACTGTAAAGGGGAGATTACCCATGAATAAAGGTAGCTACAGTTATGTCCCTTTCCAGGATCATGGCCTGTGCACTAGTAAGTAAGCATATAAACTGACATGCCACTGCTATAGGTAGTAATTGAAAAATATTTACTTCACTGAAAAGGTTAACCCGATGGACATGGATGAAAGTACAGAAGGACAATTCAATTATTGGATGCCTAATGGGGGCATAAAATAGTTATTTTCCTTTTCCAACTTTTAGATTTTTAACTATGGTGTTCTTGAAATCACTAACTCAAATACTCATGCATACATATATTCCAACACAAGGAAACATCTAAACTTGAATATTCTAACCCTTTTTTTTGAGATGGTACATGATTTGCAGTCTAGTTCAGTACAACTATCAGTATTCTGACATACATATACATATATACCTGAACTTGATGAATCAAGCTGAATAACTCTTTCAATGTCTCTTTAATTCTTAGTTCTGCTGAGGACACTGAGCTAGATGTGCTCACTTCTGAGGATGCAGGGCTCTGACCTTCTGGGGGCATCGTTTTGCTACCTCCACCACTTGCTCCCTTTGTACGACCCATCTGTTTATCTGACCACAGTAACTTTGAAATGAAGCTTTCCAAAAGATCTGGACGCAATGTAGAAAGCTCCCCTGTTTCGTGTAAATTTCAACAATACTGAAAGATTAAATAAATGAAAAGATACTTTAGATAAGGAAATTTTCAGAATAAGCTGCAAAATATTCATTCTTATAATGTTAACCTTATATCTATCCAGACTCTTCCCAGACAACGTTTATTTTCTTAAACATAACCATATCAATGTCTTAACCAAAGAAATGTTTCTTCCCCCATGCCATTTACCATGAAGAGAGATGCTGAAATGTATTCAATACTGGACAATATCAAGCACTGCAAAACCATTTAAATTCTCCTGATAGGAACACTCTGACAATATGCATAACTACAATTGGTCATGCACACTAGCCTATAATTGTATAAATACAACATATGACTACTGCATCATGGAACTGAGTCTTTGGTTTAGTGGTCTACAGTACAGGTTTTCGAATCCTGCAAGGTCATTTGAACACACTTGGGCATATCTCAATAATGTAGTAACCTGGCCTATGTGCTCAATTTGGGACGCCCATCCAAGTACTCACCATGGATAACCTTGCTTAACTTGACAAACCTTCCAGACACTCTAACCATGTCGCTAAAGAGTTAGCTTAACAGCAAGGCTGTTGGATGTGCCTTATATACCTGGTGTTTACTACACTGCAAGGGACTCAATTCCACAGGTGGCCAATTCAAAGATCATTGTATATTACTGTTCCAAACTGTCATGTCCCTAAAGTGTATATAATTTAAATGGTCTTAAATTATTAAAGACAAAATGCTTTATCACATGTAAAGATGAATCATTTCATACAAGTTGACAGGAACTGATAATGCCAGTATAGAGTGCTTGGACCAACGCTCGACATATACCAACGTCGGCGTAAATCTATTTTTTCACGGAATTGATATTTTTTCTTAGAAGTGATTTAAAAATCTTCTTTAATTTGAGTTAAGTGTCATTTCGTCTATCTTTTTACGGTTCTCTGAACTTCCAGTATCATCGGTTGACTTAAGCATAGCAGACGGAAGGGCATCCCATTGGATAAAACAGACAAAACGCATTGTTTCCTATACGAGATCATGTACTTCTGCTGTTTGATATGAAATGAATAGAAACAATCTATTTAATACTTTATTCATTTTGTGTTTAAGAAAGGTTCTTTGCACAATTACAAAAGATTTCTTTTTGAAAGGTCGCCGATCAGGTCATCTACGGTACGCCGAGCATTGGTACAATTTTGTGTAAACCGCACGTTTTACTCAGTCTATTTATAGACTGCCCTGTTGTTTATGTCACGGTTGTTTCACATGGGGAAACTTCGTAAGGATTTAGCAAAGTTTACCCTTGAATATAATTAGTTCATAAAATGAAATGAGTAATTTGTTTAGTCTCTTCAAAGCAATTCCTTTGATTTTACGCCGAGCATTGGTCTGACCACTCTACTTTTGTGGTATCAAATGAAATTATTAGATTGTTCTTTTTCTGATTAAAAGACTGCTGACCTCGAGGAAGTGCCTTAGCTATTTTTATCATTATGTATCAATATGCGATCATCATGATCATATATCCGTTTCAGTCGTACCTTGCTGAAGTAGTGTAGTTGTATTTTTTATCGCGAAAACGTGTAACAAACATAATTTACTCTGCAATTTTCATTGCAGATAACCATACTAAACAAAGCGACATACTTTTAATGGAAATCAAACTGCAGAAAACGTGTTGGCCACGGCATTTCATGCGGCGTTAACCCTTTTTGTCAGGAAATTTTGAGGAAAATATGTTACAGGGTTGAGATTTTTTGTTACAGGACATCTGATTGGTCGGCTTTGATCTTATAGGTTTAATGATACTAAATACTTCACTTGTACCAGTAACTTCAATCCCGAGACGAGATCGGTCCATGGAAATTTTTGATCCCAAAGAAACCCAAAAAATCATAAAGATTCAAAACCAAACAAAAGATCCTATACACCTTCTTAAGACCTGCCCCAAAAAGACAAAGAATAATCCACAGTTTTAAAAATAACAATTCTAACTTCCATTTTAAGTCCAAGAAGCCTGTTAAGGACTGCGCGAGTGGCTGAGCGTAGTCATGACACAGGAAATACTTAAGCTATTGAATGTGTTCATTTGTATTGAAAATGATTGATGGAACTTGGTCTTTATGGTGGGTTATAGTCTGCACAAACGGATGTGTATCACGCATTGAGATCACTTGTATAATTTCCTCTGCAATGTTAGGTCTCAGTGTTGTGACATTCTTTCTTTCGTTCATTGTTTTTTCTCATTTCTAGGATATAAATGTATATACACATTTTTTGAGAAATAAAAAACACTTTGAGAGTTAGTAATTTTCTGTACTGTTATTATGCCTTATTTAAATCCTGTTCTCTTATTACATATAAAATAAAAAATACATATTGCTCCATTTTCAAAGACTGATTCTTTTTTTCGCTTCAATATCAAACAACTGCAAAAAAACTGACAGCTCACACTTAAGATAATCAATTACCAAGATTATCATGATTGTAGGCATTTATTATTGTAATAATACGAAGTGTCAATATATTACTTGTGTTTTAAAAGCTTTAAAGCGACTGACTCACAAAATTTTGGTGATTTTTTTTCTTTAAAATTAAAGAGAATTTAATATACTATGGGAAAAACATAATTAAATGCTCCTATACACCATGAAAACTGACAAAAGAAAGTTTTGACTTAACCAGGATTCGAACCCACGACCTTTCGGTCAATAAAATGTTATGCGACGACTTAGACCACTGAGTCACGGCGCATAGTTGTTTAGAGTGCGTCAAAATTAATGTTATAACTACAGTATCTACCCCGTGACTAACGGGGTAAATTTTTTACCGATAAAAGTGTGTAAACTTTATATTTTGATGATTTTCTTTAACCAAAACTGAGTCAGTAACTTAGTTTAAATATGTTCTTCACAATTACAGCAAGAATTTCAAGATGTATAAACATTTTCTTTTTATCATCGTCTGTGAGTCAGTCGCTTTAAAGAGATTAATAAAACATTCTTATTTTATAAATATGATTTTGCAAATTAACTTCTTGCCTTAATTTGTTTTAGTATAGTTTCTATGATCATTTCTTTCAATTTGGTTTCAATATAGTCTTGTGAGGCAAATTTGTCTAACTTATCCTGCATGTTTTGAGCACATCATTCCTAACACAAGGACCAGCATTTGGTTTTACATATTTATCTAGCGTGGATGCGTTGATGCATCATTTTGTTTGGCATTCTGTTTCCTTGCTTTAGGCTGCGATATTGGGATGGCAACAAGGGACATTTCAGCCTCTGCAGTCTCATCTACCTGTTTCGCCCCTTCTGCTGCTTTTGACCATAATCTGGTACCAGAAGCTGTATCCTTACCCTTCGATCGCCATCTGCCATAATTTTTATCTGATAAGCCAAATCCGTAACGTAGACAAGTATGCCGAAAAAATACAGATATTATCCATCGATACGGTCAACTACATAGGTGTTCATGTAAAAAAATCATTTGAAGTTCTCACTATCTGCTGTTCTTCTTTTCTAATCAATTATCCAGTTCTCCTAAATTCAGATGTCAAAAACGTTTTGTAGGTTCATAATCCTCATACAATTCCCTTTCGAATACATGTAACCTGGAAAAATCCACCTGCCCCGGGCTGGGTTGAACTCAGGTTCCTTCGATTACTAAGCGGACACACTACCAAGTCGCCATAAAATCTAGCTGATAGGCAAGGGAGTAGAAGTGCCATATTATACCTGTGCTACATACACCCCTCCTTCTTAAGACTCATCCTCGAATTCTTGGAGTACTGAATGCCTGTGGGACGTCACATCTGAACTTGTGAGTTAATTACGTTGGGCACCAAATTAACCAGGAAAAATCCACCTTTCCTGAGTTGGGTTTGAACTCGGGTACCTTCGATTTCTATGCAGACATACTACCACGTTGCCATAAAAGCTAGCTGATAGGCAATGGAATAGAAGTGCTGTATTATATC
The DNA here is from genome assembly GCA_012932295.1 of Cyclina sinensis. Classification (NCBI taxonomy): domain Eukaryota; kingdom Metazoa; phylum Mollusca; class Bivalvia; order Venerida; family Veneridae; genus Cyclina; species Cyclina sinensis. The sequence continues at coordinate 13,597,213 of JAAONU010000019.1, forward strand.
TTTGCAACATACATATAAATTCAGTCACTTCATTCCAAAATTTAAGCTTTAAAGTTTACCACTATCGACGAAACCCGTTTACCTCGTTTAGCAACCCTTGACCTTTTCCTGCCTTATTTTGTCTGTCCGACCGCCTAAACGAGATACTGTAACATTGTACACGTGCATTCTACATGTTGACCTTTAAAAATACAGTTTATGGGAAAAGTCCAATGATATTTGTTTTAGTCACATGAACAAACAATGATCTGATGTCTTCTTCTGTTAATATTTTTTTCTGATTAATATTGGTCTTTTGCCGTTCTCTTGGGATATTTGGGGTATTTTGGGGATGTTGGTGGTTCTTTGGGGTCTTTCGATGGACCAAGACGTGATACCCACTGCCAAAATTTGCTGAAAAAGAGAACTGTCCCAAAAATCAAAGGCGCACCAAACTAGAAAAGTTCAAATGTATAATGTTTAACAATTCAGGACGTACCAAATATGAAGTTCTATAATTGTGAAACTACCTTTCGAAATACCCGCCAATACTCTTCTCGTAAGAGTTATTAAAGAATTTTGGTCTTCTGATTTCATAATCGACATGTAAAAGAATGCCGAAAATTCTTAAACATTTTTTTCTTTTGTTTTGAAGTATATATTTTGGTTTCAGCTGTTAAACTAGGCTTTTACTTTGGCTTTTGCAGTTTCGAGGTCGAGTGATAGAGAGTTAAGCGAAAGAAAAAAACGTAGGTCGCTAGAGTCGGTAATCCAGTGATTGTATTTCGGATGAGACGTTAAACGGAGGCCCCATGTATCAGTGCTATACATTGAGCATGGAAAAGAACCAGAGGTGTCTCTGGAATGGGATGTTTCTGTACTTTGCACTTTCCCCCACAACCTAAAATACTACCGCTTGCAAAACTGATTAGAGTTTACACTGTTAAGTAAAGAACGAGACTCGTCGTTACACCTGTCAAAAATCAATTAAAGCGCCGCCCAATGTGTTTCTTTCAAACTCCGCCTTTTACCTGTCAATAGTGTCATTCTAGTGTCATTCTGTGTACGAAATGGAAAAGCGGATAAGAAAAAAATTGAGTGAAGATTTCCGGTAGCAACGCAGCGACAATTACGACACAGCAACTTTGGCGCCGCCCAGGCACTTTTTCTGGCTGCGGGTAGATTGCAAGACGCAGTTTTATTGACAGGTATACCTAAGAAAACTGCTTCGCTCTGACTGGATGATCAGTAAAGACAGTTTAAGCTACTGAAATAAACATAGTTACGTCACTTTTTATTGCGTTCCGAGTACGTGAAACTCTAATAAGTTTTTCAAGCGGTGATAACTAACCTCTGTAGGGGACTCAGTCATATGGGCAACCGGTACCGACCATAAATAAACTCAAATAGAGAGAAAAGAGAGAGAGAGAGAGTCGCCAGAAATTTTCCACGTTCCTCACTTTCGACACAAGTATGGCATATTAAAAGGCAGGAGGCTGACATCAAGCGTGGATTAGCATGTAGGAAAAACTTGTTTCCCAATCGATGTTAAATAAGTAGGTTTTGAACTGTTTTTTCTTGGGAGCTCTTTATCCGCAGTAAAAATATCAAGATGTCGGAATCTATTTAAAAAGAAAGAAGTGGAATAAATGTGCTTACTGTTGGCATGAAATTCTGATGTTGAATAAACTTAAATCTTTGTTACCAGCATACTTTAAACATCTATTGAATGTTTACTAAGTTCATATATTACAGATATCATATTAACTATTATGCAGTTCTTGAAAATGACTCATATTTATGGTGGCGGTATTACATATGAAAATTCTTCAGTGGCCAGTCGTATTTATTACAAACATTTTGTCATCATATTTACATTGCTCAATTTTCAAAATATGTCAACTCGTAACAGAAAGTAAAAGTGGATTTATCTTTTTCCTTTGTGCATGTTTACTTTGATGTCATTAGTTAAAAGTTTAGTTTTTTGTTAGCTTTATCTCGGAAATGTCACTGTAAAGTGGAGACAAAGTTTATAAACCGTGCAAAAAGCGATTGTACCCTTATGGCCGAAAGAAAATCAACTTCAACTTCAACTTATTACTGCCAAAAGTCAATACTGACTATACTAGGCAGGCGCGTGTCAGGAACATTAAAATTATAAAAGATAATAACAAAGAAATCAAGATTTTACTGAAAATTTTACTTAAACATTTATTTTAAATACTTAAAATCTATAAAACTTGTTTAGTCCACTGATAAAAGCTGGCACAGTTGGGGTAGCCTTAATCTCGGTCGGTAATTCGTTCCAGAGTCGCATAGTCCTTGGGAAGAATGAGTTCATGTGATGCTGTGTTTTTGATTGTGGGACCAGGCTGGCATGGTTTCGCCTTTGTTCTAAAGTTGACCATGTTTGTTACACTGCTTGTATAGTGGTAATCATTATGAACGTACCTTGCACCTGACATCTGGACCATTTTTATTCTGTGTGTAAGATATTTTTGCCATGAATTCTATATTGTTGAGCAGTATTCAGCCTGTGGTCTTACATATGTTTGTATGCTGCTTCTTTGAGTTGTTTGTTTTGTGTTTTGACATTTCGTCTGATGAACCTTAAGCTGTTTTTGCTTTGTTTGTGATATTGTTTATATGGGATGACCAGTTTAGGTTACTACTTATTGTAACTCCTAAGTTTTTTGCATTTTCTGTGGTTTTCAGTATAGTGTTATGTTGGGTGTAGGGAAAGATGACCGGTTTCTTTTTCCTGTGTATTCTGAGTACTGCACACAGGGTTGAATTCCATTGACCATTCTTTTTCCTATATTTCAAGGTTGTGCAAATCATTTTGTAAGGTTTGTGCAGATGCTTGTGATTTAATTGTGTCGTCGGCAAATAGACGCACCCAGCTCCTGACACTTCCTGGTAGATCATTGATCGATGTATGCGAGAAAGAGACAAGGACCAAAGACCGATCCCTGCGGGACACTAGAAAGCACCGGGAGCCTGTCAGAGACCTTGTTTTAGTAATACCTTTTAATGGTGTAAAGCTATTCAATAAATACTCATAAGAAAAAGATTTGTATAGTTGATTTGCAGTATACATTGACGAACGGCCAACGGTTCATTGTTTTTTTCATGATCGAAACATGTTGGGGACAAAAATTGTCAATGAAATAATTTAGTAGTGGTGAACCTTAAACCTAACCGGTGACGATGTAAACAATGGGTGTTACCATCCTAATTACGGGTGGAATTTTCTTTAGTTCTCTGTATATAATTGTAAGGAAAATTTTAAGTATTGTTTCGTCAGGAAACCTTTCAACAACCGACGAGTACTTTATCGCTGAAAAGTACGCAACTTCTTTTTTATGACCCGACCGTTACTTTAGGCTGACTGTCATTACAGACGAATCCGGGTCCGTTCGCCCTAAAACTTGTTCGCTCTGTTACCTGTTCGCCTTATTACCTGTTCGTCTTCGTTTAGTTCGCCCTCATTTTAAAATTTATATTTTACGAAAATGTGAACATTAAACGTGGACATTAAAACTAACTTAGGCAATAGGACAAATCAAAGACATGTTGATTGCTGCTTTACCTAAAAACATTAATTACTGCCTATCATATCCCTCTTAAATATATTAATTGCATTATATTAAATTTAATATCAATTTACATACATGTATTTAAAACACAATTGTTTGTCAAAGTTGTAAAAAATACTTACCAATAAAAAAGAAAAAAGAAACAAACAAAAAACAAAAGCATTCACAAAATGATGAACGTATGTAAATTATAATTCAGTAATTAAAATAATTACAGCAAATTTAAATAGTTTTCTATACTAATAAAACTTTTTACCATATTTACTGTTAAGTTGAATGGATAAAATACAGTCAAAATAATAACACAATTACTTTCTGTTATTATATCACTTTTTATTATACCCCCCTATTACCCCGAAGTGTGGCATATAGTTTCTAAACTGTCCGTCAGTCTGTCCATCATTCCGTTCAAAAACTTTAACTAAGTGGATTTTCTTTATATTTGAACACAATACCCCCTTAACTGGCAACAGCTATGTAGAATACATATATATATATATGATAATATATAATTAATGTAAAAAAAAAATCATAAAAGTTTATGTCATTTCCATGTCTTTTTCCTTTACAGATTTGTGAATTCAATCCAGGCAGTTTTGGCAACTGTAGTGGGAGTCATCATATCACAGTCATGTCAAGAAAATGTCATGTCAGACACGTAAGTTACACATGAGTTACCAAGCTTAAATGTTTTTAATACGGACATAAGATTACAATGAAGTTACTATATTTAAAAGACAAGCTTACTCCTCTTATGTTCATGATGAGTTATAGTCAATGACAGAAATAGTTTTAGATGATCTTGATGTGTTGTAAAAAATACTTAAACCTTTACTGGTATTTAGATGCACTTTGTTCTTTGTGTTTCTTGGTAAAATTAGCTTGATTCATGACTAAAAGACTACTGTTTGTTGCACATTTTAAGGTTGGTAAAAATGTTCTGTTTATCTTTCAGTCACTGGCTCACAAACACGTATGCCAGGTTTGCATTGCCATATTTTCTCTATGATGTTTGGCCAATGTACAACACACACTACTACCTCAACAAAGATAAGATGTTGAAGATGAGTGTGCTGGAAAAACTTATACACTTTACCCTGTATAACAAAGCCATGCTGTTTCACCATCTCATTCTTCCAATATTCTTCTTTCCCAGTATCTTGGTAATTTTTTCTAATTTTTCTGCCATTTTTAAGGTGCCAGTCATGTTTAAACACAACATCAGTGCAATGTCATTTTTAAGATGCCAGTCATGTTTAAACACAACTTTGGTGCATTGCCATTATTAAGATGCCAGTCATGTTTAAACACAACATCAGTGCAATGCCAGTATTAAGATGCCAGTCATGTTTAAACACAACATCGGTGTGTTGCCATTATTAAGATGTCAGTCATCTTTAAACACATCGGTGTAATGTCATTATTAAGATGCCAGTCATCTTTAAACACAACATCAGTGCAATGTCATTATTAAGATGCCAGTCATGTTGAAACACAACATTGGTGCGTTGCCATTATTAAGGTGCCAGTCATGTTTAAACACAACATCACTGCAATGCCATTATTAAGATGCCAGTCATCTTTAAACACAACATCGGTGCAATGTCATTATTAAGATGCCAGTCATGTTTAAACACAACATCGGTGCAATGTCATTATTAAGATGCCAGTCATGTTTAAACACAACATCGGTGCAATGTCATTATTAAGATGCCAGTCATGTTTAAACACAACATCGGTGCAATGTCATTATTAAGATGCCAGTCATGTTTAAACACAACATCGGTGCAATGTCATTATTAAGATGCCAGTCATGTTTAAACACAACATCGGTGCAATGTCATTATTAAGATGCCAGTCATGTTTAAACACAACATCGGTGCAATGTCATTATTAAGATGCCAGTCATGTTTAAACACAACATCGGTGCAATGTCATTATTAAGATGCCAGTCATGTTTAAACACAACATCGGTGCAATGTCATTATTAAGATGCCAGTCATGTTTAAACACAACATCGGTGCAATGTCATTATTAAGATGCCAGTCATGTTTAAACACAACATCGGTGCAATATCATTTTAAGATTGCACTCATGCTTTAAGAAAAACTTCAGTTAGAAGAAAGTACATGTACTAGAAACTTTCGTGAATTATGGACTGGTACTCACTGACAGAGTAAATATCACAATATTTGTTTATGGTTATTTTTAAAATAGTGAAAATATATATAATATCAAGCTTAATTTGGAGTTATTCAAAGTTCTTCCTGCAAGAAACAAAATGAGAGATTTCATTTTAAAATTACGAAAAAAAAATTAAAAGGATATACATGTATATTCAGGTACATATGATATATAGATGTGCAGATGTAGTCGAAACCTTTCCATGAGCTAAGGATTACAGTGTGTGTATGTTTACTTTTTATTCAAACAGACATGACTAATGAGAGAATGACTAATTTATGACATGTTAAGTTTGTGTTTATAATAATGACAATAAATTCTAACTCATCATTGAACTTAATTTCAGTATTTCCGTGACAACAAGGGGGACTATTTTGTTGGTATTTTATACACCTGTGAGGCAGCTATACCATTCATTTCTCTCAGGTTTATTTTGTCCCAGGTAAGTGGTAATAATTTGATACCGGAATTTACAGACAGAAACAAAAGATAATGATATTTACTTTATGGTTTTGTTTAGTAAAATATTATGCTCTCATGAAGACAGTATAATCACTCATATTATAAACTATTTCTGCATATTTTTCTTCACCTTAGTGTTACGTAGTGGCTTCACTTAATGTGGTATAAAGGTCAGGAAACCCCTACCTGCATGTAATATCTGTCACTATGATACAACTCCATCTGATTAACATATACAGTATACATTGATTGCATACTAAAGTGCTTGAAACTCATGTACATGTATATCAAAAATTCTTTGATCTGCACTTCATTAATGCTTAGGAGTACAAGAACCTATTTGGCGAAGGGGTTTACATTTTTCTGTGGTATAATAGGAGTTTTGTTGTGTCGGAAGATAAAACAAAACAGAACAGAATGTTCATTGACTTGTCATGATGACATTGTCACAACACGTTACATCATAATATATGAGAAATATACCTGTTACATAACAGTATAAATGTAGATCATTATATTTACAATGTATACAAGATCTTCCATCTTATTTTGTATTTGCAGTTGAAGAAGAAAGACAGCGTATTGTATGTCATCTCAGGTTTACTTATGATTTTCGTATTCTTTATTGTACGGGTCTGTATTTTTCCATTTTTGTACTGGAAATACTCAACATATGCAGGAATTCCATTTGTCAGTGTGCCTTTAGAAATTCCAGTGAAGTGCAATATGGGATGTCTTACAATTCTGTTAATTCAGTTTTATTTTCTTTATCTTATGATAAGGGGTGCATTCAGGGCTTTTAATAAAATGTATAAAAGAAGAAAAGAGAATTGATTTGTATTGTTATATTTTTTTGTACTCTTTATGTTTAGATTTGTAACCTTTTAAAGTGATATTTTTGTTACCATTATGATATGTGTACTGTTATATAAATGCATGTAGACCATGGCTGTTTGGATGTTTCCAAATGTTAAAGACCAAAAATTACATTTTGCCAAAGTTGCCTTAGCCAAAGTTGGTATTAGACTTTTGAGGGTTGTTTAGAATAAGCATCACAGCCATGGTATATTCATTTTATTATATAACCAATAATGATGATGATGATGATGATGGTTGTGATTATTTCAGTGTTGTTTATGTTTGACTTTTTAGTTTTCTAAATTGTTTTTGTGATGACAATGATGGTGATGATGTTGATGATACTTGTGGTGGTAATTAATTAGTTGCAGTTGTTGTTGCAGATTATTTGTAATTTTTAATGATGATGTTGATAAAGATGATGAAGTTCATGATGATGATGATTTTATGCTCTAATGCATTGCTTAGTAACCAGTTACTGACTCAGTAACACTTGGAATCCTGGAATGTATTTTTAAACTAGAAGAGATGATATTTTTGGCAGTTAATCTAAAATCTTGCAGATACCAAAAAAAAGTCGCTTGCTGCTTATGGAAATTTTACATTGAAAATCAAATGAGTTAAAGTTTTTTATGATATAGGTGTTATATTTACAATAAAACACCATTTGTTATATGCACATAAAGAAGTCTTTATCATTACTCTGGTAAAAATGTACTTATTTCAAGTTGTTCTGATGCATTTGTGGGTTTCTGATGTGTATTAGAATTTAGAACTGTTTCATTTCTATTTGTTTATTTGAGAGATAATCAATGTAATAGCAATATACCAAACTGTCAGCACTTGGAAAGTTTGATGCATTAATGCTACCAAACTGTTGAAAATGTTCATGCACTGTGAGCCAATCTTACAAGTAAAATTGTACTTTCATTTAATTTTCTTTCAACAATAATTTTTTCTTCAAATTACAGTTCTTAAGTTTTCAGACAAAATAATCTAAATATAGTTACCTTCTAGAAACTATAAATTATACTCTTCTTTTCAGTTTCATAGCCTTTTTATATGCCTGAAGGAGGTATAATTATTATATTATGGTCCAGGGTGTCCCTCCATCCGTTAGCAATTTGGTTTCTCGAGGATAACTTGAGTACTCTGTGGCAAACAGTCCTTTACCTTCATGTGATTATTGCCCACATTGAGTAAATGACCCCTATTGATTTTGTGAGTCAGTAGGTCAAAGGTCAAGGCAAGGTCACATAGACCTTAACATTGAAAACCATTTCCGCCATGTAACTTGACAATCATTTGTTTTAGAGAGTTTAAAAATTTATATCGTGATTGCACACACTGAGTGGATGACCTCTATACATTTTGGGGTCAGTATGTCAAAGTTCAAAGTCACAGTGACCTTAACATTGAAACCATTTCTGCCATGTAACTTGACAATCATTTGTTATAAAGACTTCAAACTTTATATTATGATTGCACACATTGAATGGTACTCTCCTGCGCATCAGTCGAATGTTTCACTTTCTTACCTCTGCTAAAATTAAATTTTCAGAACGATATTTTTATCTTTAGACATGGAAAACCACGGTTACTTTTCAGCAAATCAGTGACTAGCTTACACCGAAATGTCCATACATACAATTGACAACCCAAAATGTAAACAAACAATGCATGTCTGCAAGTTAGTTACGTATTTCACTTTTGACAGTGTTTTTTAATATGTATACATAAATTAACCAATCAAACTATCATGATGGCATGGTTGTTTATAGACGTTTAATTGCTTTATTAAGACGTTAAGGTAAACGCGTAGTTGAAATGTGTTTACAAAATTGTCAGAAAACACCCGTCTATTTATAATTTTTGGAATCACATGATCGTTTAAACCAATGAAAAATGGTTTAAAGATTTTTCGGTTTTGGGGATATTTGTGCACTTTCATTGGTTGTTTAAAAGTTCATTGTAAAGGTCAATATCATAAATCTACTGGTTTTAAAGCAGCGGTGTGAAGTAACGGTAGTGTATTCATTTAGCTGCTGAGGGGGTGTAACTGAATGGATGACCCCTATACATTTTGTGATCAGTATGTCAAAGGTCAAGGTCACAGTGACCTAAATGTTTAGAATCATTTACACTCTGTTACTCGACAACCATATGTCATATAGATTTCAAAATTCATATAATAGTTGCACACATTAAATGAATGACTCCTATTGATTTTGGGGTCAGTAAGTTAAAAGGTCAAGGTCACAGTGACCTTAACATTGAAAACCATTTCTGCCATGTAACTTGACAATCATTTGTTATAGAGACTTCAAACTTTATATCATGATTGCATATATTGAGTGGATGACCCCTATATATTTTGGGGTCAGTATGTCAAAGGTCAAGATCACAGTGACCTAAATGTTTACAATAATTTACACTCTGTTACTTGACAACCATTCGTCTTAGAGACTTCAAAATTCATATGATGATTGCACACATTGAGTGAAGGACCCCTATAGATTTTGGGGTCAGCAGGATAAAGGTCAATTCACAATGACTTTAACATTGAAAACCATTTCGGGCATGTAACTTGACAATCATTTCTTATAGAGACTTTAAACTTTACATCATGATTGCACACATTTAGTGGATAACCTCAATACATTTTGGGGCCAGAATGTCAAAGGCCAAGGTCACAGTGACCTAAATGTTTAGAATCATTTACACTCTGTAACTTGACAATCATTTTTCATTGAGACTTCGAAATTCATATAACGGTTGCACGCGTTGAGTGAATGACCCCTATTTAGTTTGGAGTCAGTAGGTCAAAGGTTAAAAATCCAAAATTTAGAGCAAATCATTTAATTTTAAAGCCTAAGGTTTCCTCCTTTATATCACAAATGCATCATACTTAGAAAAAACACCCTTAGGGCATATAATGCTCTGCCCAGCAGTGCTCTTGTTATTTATATGTTTTTTAGATATTTTGGTAGATTTGTCTTCCCTTGTGCAAATGTGCATATGGGAGTTAGTGTGACTATACCCCTGTAGATAGAATTTAAGTTTAAAATATAATTCAGTAATACTCATCTATAATCTACTTTGTTTGCAATATTTGAGTATATATTTTATTGGTATACTTTTATTACTCGACTCTTAAGAGACATACCCTGTAATTAAAGTGTTCAATTTTTTTCAAAACCAGAGCGAGTGATATTGCAAGAATTATTACCCAGAATCAAAGTGTCAGTAAAAAAAAGTAAAAAATAAAACATTTTTGCATGGATAGTGATTTATTACAAATGGACACAGTCTTGGTGTCTACATGAGCTGAGGAAAAGTTTTGAACATTTTTTTTTTCTTAAATTTATTTTTTTATTATCATTTTCATGTTTTAGGAGCCAGTAAATACAAAGGCAGTATACAATTTGTTAATTTGATGATAGGCCCCTTTAGTATTCATCATTCAACAGTTATTTATTATTTCTTGAAATCCTAACACTGATAAAAAAGGCACTATTCCCGAAAATAAAGAACATTTCATTTCTTTGAGAATTAAAGTTGTTGTACAATATATGGGTTATAGCCATTTATTATAAATGAACAATTTTTAGTGTCTTTGTGCCCTAAGGAGACATTTTTTAGATAAATATTCTTCTTCATATTATCAATAATTTTTCATTTTATAGAGAATGCACCAATATAGACATATGCAATATAACATGTGTTGCTTTAAGGGTATGTTTCTTTAAATAAATGACAATTTTTGACATTAGGTTATTTGAAAATATACATGTATTTATGTAGGCATGACTATGCAAGGTATGATTATAATAATTTACTTAGAAGAATCAATATTTCATATCATCTTTTTTCTTTACTGTTGTTGAATTGTAATATAACTTGAACATAAATGTTCATTTTAACTTTTTTAACATTTAGTAATTTGTCTTTACAAGGTAATTGTCCACAATAAATGTTTAAAAAGTGGTTTGGTTTTGTTATTTCACAAAGTTGCTCATTACAAATTCTTCTATACATCAGGGCCGTTCAATTTTTTGCTTTGTTAGACAAACATATAAGGAACTGAATATAACACTTCTTGTATAAATCTGCCAACGGTGCATCTTTGATGAAGCAATATGATGAATATTACAAAGATGGGATAAAACTAAATACAAAATAAAAATTAATGCACAGACAGATTTACAGAATGTAGCCCGCCACAAAAAAAGAATAAAAAATTCCACCAAACAATATTAGAATAAGACGTTTACACACCAGAATTTCCAGATTTGCAGAATTATCTGTCTCATTAAAACAAATCCAGTTGAGCTCTTTCTAGACCTCATAAGGCATCTGAAGAAATCGTATCCAATCTTAAAATGTTAATAGTTTTTATTTTCGTAGAATATAACCAGCCATATCTCTGAGAAACTATACCTAAAGTTACCATATTCTACTAAGTTGAGACCATACCATGATCAGTGCTAAACGCCTGGCATACCAAAAAGGTTCTATCGAGAAATCTGGCTGAAATTGGGCATAGGTCTATTTGCCAACCGATACTACAGGAGGGGATCTTAGGCACCCTAGAACAAAATTTCCTTTAGTTTCTTTTTATTGTCGAGCCCACTTGCGGATAACTCGACATAGTCGTCACAGTTGACATCTCAGTTCGGTGTATGTGCGTGCGTGCACTTGTTGAAATAACTTGGCACTGTTGTTCACCATCATACGTTTTTCAGTTCAAAGATCCATCACCTTAGGCGGATTTCCATTGGCGGGCCCGACATCATACCCGTCGGCAGAGAGCTCTCGTGATGATCTTGTAAATATACTAATTTTGTAACCAGGGATTGACTTTCTCAACTATCCTGTAAGATTACTCTCCCTTTAACTGTTTTTTGCTCTTTCTCGCACTTTCCGATTTAATCCTTGTCACGTGATCTCGTGATTTGCTCTACGTGACAAGGATTAAATCGGAAAGTGCGAGAAAGAGCAACCGGTACCGACAATAAGTAAACTCAAATAGATAGACAACGCAAAGCAAATTGCAATCCAGATGTCGCGGTCTTTGGCCGAGGTCTTCGCACTGAGCGTGCTGAAGAGCTATCTCTGCTGTATCTAACACCTTACCCCACAATCTAAAACAACAAAACTCTGGGAGCGTCGGTCATATTGTAAACGGATATCGACGGCTTAGTGACTAAAAATAGAAACAGACGCGCAATGATTTTGATCTTCTTTTTTCAGTAGAGCTTGCTAGAGTTAAAGTAACTGGAAATTAATTGTTGACCTTAGGTAGTAGTAAAAAACTACTTTATCGTTCATATGGTCCTTTAAATTACGTTTCAGTCATGAGATGGCGGTGAAGCGCCATGTGCCCAGTTTATAAGACTTTTTGATGAGGAATTGGAGACAATCAATCAATCACTTTCTCTTCAAAATATGAGTTATTTTCCTCTGCCCCATATTCCCGTGCCCAGTGGTACATTATCAGTCTCCCTTTACATGTATTTACTTTAGCTTAGAAAGACAACCCAAGCTTTCCTGGATGGAATTTTATTTCATTCAAAAAATGTCTAAACAACAACGTCTTAACACACCAATAGAACAGACTTTGACGTACATCATTTATGTTAAATCTTTAGACTTTACATTATTTATGTACACATTAATTGCACTGCCCAAAGAAAGAGAAGCATCAGTGGTCAAGTTGTTACGCACGGCACTTGTAATATAGTGGTCACTATTCCTCCGCTCCACCACTGACACAGCTAATTGTCTTTCGAATGAGACGTTTAACCGAAGTCCCATGTATCGGTGCTAAAGAGTGAGCGGCATCTTAAAGACGCAGAAGTGTCTCTTGAATCGGATGTTGTCTGTATTGTATTATCCCCTGCAGCCTAAAATAAAAACCTCTTCTAGGCGAGTCGGTCACATGAGCAGACAGTGCAGACGATATATAAACTCAGACAGACAGACTGCCATAGAATGAGTTTGTCAATGGTCACATGAGTCAGTGAGATGACGTCACATTATATTCATTATAATAACGACCAATTACTACAAGGGTGTAATATTCCGTCGACAATGTAGCAAGAAAGTCTTACAGGGTCTCCTTTAGCGTTCATATAAAACTCCGACACTCAGCCAGTAAATAGACAAGTTGGCAACGTCTTTAAAAGGATTTACAGTCGCATGTCTTCATGCAGTAACTTCACGGTAACGACTAAATTTATTTCCCTCGCCTGTGTTTCGTTTCCGGTTACTGCACGATATGCTCGTGTGACATCGCCAATCGCTGTGCAGCAGGCAAAGTTGAACCTGAAAGTGTGTAAGTGGGGCTCGTGTTGATGATTGAAATCAGATTTTAAGATTTACACGCAATTTTCTTTAGACTTATTCTCATTAATTTCTAATAAATATCTACTCACGAGATAGGCACGTGGTAAAAAACATGGTTATTGTCAGTTTTACTGCACATGCTTGTAAAAAATCTTCCTTTGAAATTTTATTGAAAAAAAAAACGCCAGAGGCTAAAACAAGATTTTATTTACCTTCATGAACTCTCATATGAAGTTTTAGGTCAAATATATGTCCAAACTGTTGACCACATTCTCGGCAAGTGTTTGCTTTCTCTTGCGCATGCGTGCGTCTCACGTGACTGTCATGTGCCGCGTGTGATGCAAACGCTTTGCCACAATATTTACACTGAAAAACGAATAAACACCAGTTACATAGCACTTATTTAGTCATTTCCTTTCGTGTACATTACAACTTTTATGGTGCTTTAAATTGATTTTAACGAGGCTAGAATGATAACCATACGGGAAGCCATTAAAATCACACAAGCATGTACCATTAATAAGTTTGGAATGATGTAACAAGTTTGAAGATTCGGCAACAAAAGCAAAAAACGGTGACATCTGCCGTACCGGTGGCGTCAGATAAGATATTTTTTTTGCCTTATTAATCCAATCCACAGTTAAATCTGTAACTGAAAATACTTCATATCGGGTAGGCCTACTGTCTTTAATTAAAGAATAGTTAATGTCACGCGCGATTGATAAAAATGATAGAACATAACAAAGCTAAAAGAAAATGAAAAAAGAAGAAAATGAAAAGTAATCATGACAGGCAGAGGGAATGAAATATAGAAAACGAAAAACAGGAAAAGGAAGCAGGAGAGAATAGATAATAAAATAAAAAAAATGAGAACGAAAGGACAAGATAACAGAAAGAAGGAGTGAAATATAGATAAAAAAGAACGTTAGAAAGAATAGTTCAAGATGGAAAAATAAGTGAAATAAAGCAGTCTTTACCTTAAATGGTCTTTCCCCAGAATGCTGGCGGATATGTGTTCTCAGAATGCTGGAGGCTGTAAAAGACTTGTTGCAGTATACACATTTGTACGGCCGCTCTCCGCTGTGTACCTACAGTTTTTGATATGTAGTATGAACCTACTTAATTCACTCAAGAAAAAATCTTCTGCAAAAGGTGTATTGTAATTAAACACAAATATATAATTTTTCACCAAAAAAGGCGTTGACAGATTTCAAATTTAGTTTGATTTTAATGAGATTTTACTGTGCTGGTTTACACAGAAAATGATCAGCTGAAATAGCTAAAACAAAACAAAAAATATGAGAGCTTAATGCAAAACTATATTTCTCTCTTTATCTGCGTGTAGTTACAATAGTTTTTTTTCACTGATGCCTCAAAATAGTGAAATAATAACTATATATGTTAGGTATTAAATCGAAGTCAAACCAACAAATGTCTGATAACTTCTATTCAAGATAATTGTAAAATACAGACGGTCAGTAAATAACAAATAGAGTTTTGAATGACTGAAGTACAGACAGTAAACATTGTGTTGCGAATAAAAAAATCTATTTATCACTTAAAATCATTCCAGTTATACTTTCACGAATATTATTTGCGTTCGACATTATTTTGACCATGCGACTTACTCTCATATGTTTGTTAAGACTTGATGACTGACTGAAACTTTTGCCGCACACTCCGCATTTATGTGGCCTGTGTTTCTCGTGCACGTGTAAAATGTGAATGCGTAACCGATCTCTCTTCTCAAATGATCTGCAATACATGTGCACTGTGTAACCATTACGTCTGTGACAGTAGTCTTTGCACATTGATTTAAATATTATAGACGTATATTAACAATTTTAATAACATATTAAATAAAGCTTTGGTTCAAACTATATTTTAACACATTAAACGTCATGTATTTGAATAAGATTTAAAGATCTTAGCTTTAGCGAGTCACATTTGAAGTTTGGAAAATCATCAATTTTTTAGAGAATGTAAAACGTGACGTCATTTTCCCTGAGCTTATTCGTGTGCATTTTTGAAGTTTCCTTAAAAAATAACGTCCTAGTATGCCAATATATATGTAACATATTTATATTAAAGCCATTTTATCTAGGTAAGAAGCTGTGTCAGGTTCTCAAATGTTGTATATACAATGAATATAGGTCTGGACCGGAAATGATTCTGCTAAAGGCAAAGAAACGAATCCGAGAGAGCAGATTTTAGTTCCATTCTTGAAAATGTTATTGGTTAAAATATTTTTGTATACATCAGTTGTCTTTAACACTCGGCCCATCTATGTACAGCTGCCACTCTGAACCCAATAACTACCATTTATACCACAAATGCGCTATCCTCTTTCCGAAGATCGGTGTTTTATATAACATACACAAATTGACATACCTAGAACATAAATGACAGGGGAACTTGCGGTCCCCTTGGTCCACACAACGTGTATATTTCAGATGTTTATCCCTGTAATATCTGTATGCAAACACCTTGCCACACCTCTCACACTGATATCCTTCACTGCTCGAAACTGAAAGTAGACTTTTAGGAATTGTAATCTGAAGCAAGCATAAATAGAATTGTCACCGACTAGTTTAATTCCAAAGCTTTTTTCCTACTGAATACTATGGAACGCCTTTACTAACTTATCACGTTGTATTGTATTATAAGAAGTGGATTATCATGAATACGAGGTACATATTTGACATGGTGCATTTCACATGTTATTTGCATTCCTTTTTTCCGTTTTTTTAAATTTTTTTTACTGTATTATTATTATTTTTATTATCATTATTATTTTTTTTAAACACGCAGTCTAATTTCATACGCAGTACAGGCAATGTCATGCGCAATACAAATGACGTTACTCCATAGATCACATAAAAGTGTACTGAGTATAATACATTACAAAATGATAAGACAGAAAAGGTGTTTATCGGAACAGTACAATAATCATATAGTTCTTATCGTGTTTAGTCATTTATTCAATTATTATATTGGCCCAAGTTTGTTTATTCTTGTTTATTATAGTGCCTCTTTCGTTATTATCAAATAACTTTTTGTAAATCTATAAAACATTAATTATCTGGTCAGAAAACGAAATAAATCATTGGTACTCATTTGAATTGACAAACACTATCACAGATGCGCATACTCTGTCAATGAAATTTGATAGTGAACGGGAAAAAGTCATTTAAGCTCGCGGCGTTCGCGTGACAAAACACGTGTATGACTACAACTTCTATTATCTGTTTTATTATTGAAAATTCTCGTTAATAAGAAAATACTGATTCATTGCAAGTCTTAAAAACATTTGGTCAAGGTAATAAAAATGCTCTTTAAAATCATAGATTTGTGAATTAATGTCGTAAAATTCACGTCTGTCTGTGGTTGGAGTGTCGTAAACTGGAGTTCTCGTCTTATTATACGAGAAAGACGGTACTATTGCATTGTGGGTGAGGAAGATTATGAACTAATCTTGGAGGTACTTTTGGTCCTGATACCCTAATAAAATGCCTCGCTTTTCGACGTTTGAGAAAGGTTTTCAGTATATCCATAATCCAAATGTTCATAAAACGGAAAAGTGGTCGTCTGATGAAGAGAATAAAAGGTCTTAAGTGTCCCCGAGATGTAATAATTAGAGGACTAGATTTGTAGCTTCTTGTTTCTATAAAATAATCTTGTCACAAGCTTTTTCCCACCAGAAGATTTTTATGTTTGCGAACAAGTTAAAAAATAAATAAGAGTCACGCCTTGGAGGGACTGTCTTCAAGCAAAATCGTTTTCTGATAAAAATAACTAAGGTTTAATAACTCGGTGAAAATCATCATCATTATCATAATCATTGTAAATTTTTTATATTTGCCGAAGTCATTTATTTTCAAACTTACGATTGTCGTCTGCTAATGTTTCGTTCTGTTTTTCCTCCTCTGTGGCGGCCAATGTTACGGGTATCCCCATAAACTGAGAGTACATATTCCCATACCATACCAGAATTTCCATACCAGGATGTATATCACGGCAAACCTGAAATCGAGGAAATAAATTAAATAATATCTTTGAAAGTCTTTTTTTTTATTCAAGTGTATATCAAAACTGCTAGCACTTTTAGGCAAACCTTCAAAAATAACGGACAAGGACTCCAAACCAAAAACCTCATAAAAGTAATGGAAAGAAATTTGCAATAGAGATTCAATTAACATATCTTTTTTCATATTGTTATCACGAAAGCATGTGTTTAAAGATGTAATAATAAAAACAATTTACGAAACTATTTGATTGTATGGAAAACTGTTTTTTTTCCACATAATTAGTACATAGCTTTTTTTAACATTTCTAAACCACTTATTTTTTATATACGTGAGTAGCAGTTAAGAATAATTCTTTGATGTTTTTTCTTTATCAGGTCACCCCTCACCCCCTTTCCTCGAGCCTCCCACAATACACGCACCATGCAAATGTTGGTTTGCAATCCCATTAACATAATTACTACCTCATAATAAATCTGGCTCCCTTCCTGTACTACTGTAACATTTTGTTCGGAGATATGGCGTGCACAGTTCACGTAGGACATCCAGTTCCCTGTCGCCCCACGTCCGTCAATAAAATGACTAAGTTTTCCTTCCTTGAAGATCTGAAACAGGAAAACAATATATGCTCAGTTGAAGATTTATTTTCCAAAACAATGAGTTCCTTACAAGTTTTCCTTTTCTCAGATGCCAGTTTAATTTGTTGTTTCAGATATTTCTTAACATAAAGTTATCTTAAAGAAATTTGATCTGTCGAACTAATTATACTCTGTTTTTTATATCAGTATTAGTGTTTTTAAACCGCAAGTTTTTTTTCTTTATTACATAACCATTTTAGTAAAAGGCGATTATTGAAAAATACAAACAAAAAAGCAAACTGGACAAAAGTCAAATCAATCTTGAAAGCTTATGTAAAATTCGTACCTCCCACATATAACTGTTATCATCAAATGATTTGATCTCGCTTGTGTTAACTATCTTTCCCTTAAAGGGCCCATATCGAGTCCCCTTGGGAATAGTCTGTTTCCGACAAAATATCCCATAATGCACCATTCCGGCAAATGTAGTTGGACAGATACATAGTTCTGAAAAAAAGAGAGCACGAGATGGCATTAAAGGGCATGAATTGAAAAAAAGTGTGACAGTGAAATTTACTAAATACTCATGTATTCTTTAAATAACGTATTTAAAATGCACTAGTTTTTCTTCCTTCCATTATCATCAATGACGATCGAAGGTCTCTTAAAAGAACAGTATCACGTGTGAGAAGACATTCTGGTTGATAAATAATCGTGGACTCCAGGGGCAAAAGGCTTTGTAGAAAGGTACATCAAAAGCAGAACGGCCCTAAATGATTCATTCTTTTGAACACACCAATACCGTTTTTTCTATGGGATTGTGGATTCTGTAATAGTCATTCAAGATTGCTCTATTAAGGCATCCATTAACAATTAACAAATGAGATATAATTACATCTTATTTCTTTTTACTGAGGAAAAAGCACATTAACGCTCAACGCAAAAAAGGAACAGCAATGTCTCAGCAAAACACATGATGTCAAATACTGGTTTCCAACTCAGTGTTTTCATAGTTGTTAAGTGAATATTTAAAAAAAAGCTTTAAATAGTACTATAGTAATTTGGACTATTGCGACTGCATTATTCTCGAACCTAATGCTAGATAAAAAGAATTGTTTTTCTTTTCTTATGACGTCACATGAACATGTCATACCGTCACATATTTAATACCGCACAAACTGGTGAACTGATAACAACTTTCAAAGAAAATCAATTTTAGAAATAGATTTCGCCTTTCGACACTGGTAACCTTATGTCACGACCATATAGAATGGTAATTTGATTGATTATCATCATATAAAGGAGAATCGCTAATGTTTTTAATGTAAAACAAAATGTAAGCTGGTAGCTTACGTCAAACATTTTTGTCAAACAAACTGGTTAGTCGAAAATAACGTCAAGCATACGCCTGGGTGACAGTCATACCTGCGGGCAGGTCGTGTGCTGGTGGGTCAGTTCTCGAATATCTAAATGCCGACATCATAAATGGATTGGTTGCGCCAGGACTTGTGTGGGACAGAATGCGGTCAATACCTAAAAACACGAACAAAAGAAATTTAATATTTAGTTGCTTTGTGAAATGTTCTTTAACGATAAGATTATGTTCTGTAAGTTTTTTGTAGCAGTAAGTTTTCAGATAAATTAACGCTGCTACATGTATCTAGCATCGAAAGTTTCACTTCTAGTCTATCAGACACCTTTTCTCTGTAAGTAAACGATGATAATGGGACTTGAACAAAGGATAAATAAATGAAGACCCTTTAGGTACATATTGATACTTTAAGGCTAAACATTTTATTAACGTTTAGCATAAAATATCACTCGACCCACTGTTACTCAAAACAGCGAAATCGAGCCTTTGTCACTTGTAAATCAAATTTATAAAGCCATCTCCCCGCATAATTTATTATTATCGTTGAATTTGAACAAAGCAGTTATTCGTGTTTTGGTATTTTCGCATTACTATTTTGACTCTTTAATTTTACAAAAGACAATCTTTAGTATTAAGGACCATTGCAACAGACACCAAAAGCAAAGGTGGTTCATGGTATTTCTCACACTATATTAATACACACGGCGTAGGTGTAGAACACCACTAAATTCATATCACCTATTGTTGACTACGCGCAAGTGGTTCGGAAAAACACGCAATTTTTTTATATCTGAAACAGATTTGTATTTTACCGTGTGAAATGTCCCCGACTTTAAGTCCACTAAGTGCGTGGAGACCCATTCGAGCGTTCCCTGATTGTCTTGCATAACCGTAGAGAACATGGTCAAGGTCATCTTGGCTGAAGTAGAATGTCTTTGGAAGCTGATCACATGGTTCGCTATGAAACAGACGATTGGATAGCTCTGTCAGTGCTTTGAAAGGTAGTAAGTCAACCGGATATGCCGCATGTTGTTGTTGTTGCTGTTGATACATTAGTTGAAGATGATTTGCTTGAGTCAAACTGGAAATCAGAGGAACTGTAAGTGATTTGATGTATAGATGATCATGCACGTCCTATACTTAAAAGCCAATAAATATGTTGTTGTTTTACTTAAAAAGAGGAACAACTTCATCAGTAGATCTTATTATATAACACAATCTTTTTTATGAACGCATTTTTATGCATTTTCTATTGTAAAACTCTTCCAGATGTTTTTTCTTGTTTTGTGTTTGTTTATGTGTTCGTTCGCTGCATCAGCTCTTATGAAACATGCTCTAGCGTGCAGTTAGTTTTATACCAAAGGACGCCCATACACCTTGCGCCACTCTTGTTATTTCACACAATCAGACTATTCTTTTTATAACTGGGGTTTGCAGGTGCTACATTCTTAGAGATTGAAACTGATTAAATGGTCTGTGGATTTATTTATTACAACTCTGTGTATGGTTTCACGTAATCTAATCCAATTAAGGAAACCAATCAAAAGAAGTTGTCTTTTGTAATTCTGTGCTAATAATCTTATTAATCCAGTTTTCATTGTCTAAAGTTTATCGGGTAATAGCCTTTCTAGATATTACAGACCGTTGGCCATGAGCGTTCTGATTTCCGTCTACACAGGAAATTAAAACACTAGATGGCGCTCTCTTGCTACCAATACATCTTACGAATTAATTTCAAACGAAAAACTTTAGTTGTTCATTAGGGAATTTTTAGCAATTAAACTCCATGAATTTATATGTTATTATTAATTTGCTGTACTTTGTATCTTGACATACCTGAGTATTGAAAATTATTAAATGCTTGGTGTGAAAATTATAACGAAGTTCTCAAGTAGTATAGATAACGTGGACCCAGGGGATACAATTATCCTGTAATAGTCGCAAGAAATAATTATAAAAATCAGCCGACGTTTGAAGTGAATATTTCCCCCAACAATATAATACGCGTGAAAGAAATAATTTCTACCAATTTTCCACGCCAGAGCCGCTGGATTTAAAACAATTTAGCCTAACCTAACAGTTCTTTGGCTATACCACTGATAGGCTTGTCTAGATACATAAATTTATTGTTTCATCTTTTATAACAACCAGCTACAATTGGATTCAATTTGAAATTAGTTTGCCGTGAGACGGAAAAAATGACAAGAAAAAATGATTTTACGTTCGTTTTATTTTCACAGTAAAATACTGCAAAATGTTTATTTGTTTCTAGTCTTCTGATAATAAAAATGTAATTTGCCATATAATTATAACGTACGCATGTACCGTTAAAACAATATTTATTGAAAAAGAAAACTTTTACCAACCAAACTTTAGGTGATACATTTTCATGTGAAGACTATACAATTACTTGCATAGTCGTTAGTTCGATGCGTTTTAATGTTATATAAATAATCAAAGTGGCCATAAAATTAAAATAAAATCGGTTTACACTGATGTGTAGTTGCAAAGGAACAATTTACCTGAACCACAAAAGTTTACATTAAGTTTCAGGTTTTTTAAGTTTAATTGAATATTCTCAGTTTGTATACAATACACAAACACATGAGACAATATACTACACACTACACATTTTGTTGTTGCACGTATATGTATGGTATAATTCCGTGCTTTACAAATGTATATATTTTTTTATAAAAGGTTACTCAAATTAAATACAGCTGAATATTGAAAAAAATGACTATTCCAGTGATAAAATAAACTTACAATATGATACTGGAAGGAGTGAAAAGACTTTTTATTATTTCTAATTTAATTTATTTCTGAAAATATTCACTGTGTTTTCAGCATTTATCAAGACCATCATTCATTGTCGTTACTTTGAACACTGATATAACTTAAGATAATTATCATAAAACAACAATAACAACAAAAGAAAACACACGGGTGACTAAACTTGTTAAAATTTGTAAATCTCTATGTTCCCTTTTAATCGTTTGTTTTCTTATGTGTGATCAAAAAGAGTAATAAATGTTGGTTTTTATTTTTTTTTATCAATTTTACTAAAATTCTTTTTCATTTCACTTGATGATTCCTACAAAGTATCGAAACCATTCTTCATTGTGGTTAAAAGGAAACCTTATTTCACACACAAACCGGTGAACTTATCTCACACACAAACCGGTGCACTTATTTCACACCCAAATTAGTGAACTTATCTCACACCCAAACCGGTGAACTTATTTCACACACAAACCGGTGAACTTATTTCACACAAAAACCGGTGAACTTATTTCACACACAAACCGGTGCACTTATTTCACACCCAAACCGGTGAACTTATTTCACACACAAACCGGTGAACTTATTTCACACCCAAATCAGTGAACTTATCTCACACCCAAACCGGTGAACTTATTTCACACCCAAACCGGTGAACTTATTTCAAACACAAACCGGTGAACTTATTTCACACCCAAACCGGTGAACTTATCTCACACACAAACCGGTGAACTTATTTTACACCCAAATCAGTGAACTTAAACTGTTGGAATGTTATCTTATTTTAACAAAATGAAGGAAGAACAAACATAGTCTGATGATATAACCCACATACATACAATTAAAAATATGTATATATAAATATATCGTTAAAATTTATGTAAAGCTGCTTTTTCACAAATCAAGTATCTATCTAAAGCTAAAATTATAATAAACAGATAAATAAACAAATAAATAAACAAACAAATGAATGAATGAATGAATGAATGAATGAATGAATGAATGAATAACTCCATCCATGATCCAGCCAGCCATCAATCAATAAATCAATCAATCAATCAATTAGTCAATCATAAAAATATGGAAACTTTACATTAAAAACAACCATACATATGAAATATATGACATCATTTTTTTTGTTTTCTTAATTTTCAATATACGTATTTTGTCAATTATCTTTCATTGTTTTTGGGGGGCGAATACTTTCGCCCTCCAAAGGTATAACTATGCTTGCCAAATTTTCAGGAAAATCGAGACATTTCACATTAGATTTCAGAGAAGTAGTAATCCTACGCTTCGAAATAGTTCGATCATTTTTTCATAAATGAATTGAAAATTGTTAATCAATGGTGGACTTTTTGTTCAGCTTTGATGAAGGTTCTTTATTATGTGTTCATTTTTATTTTCAAATGAGACCAAAAACCGAACACTTTTTACTGAAACAAAGTGATTACGCGCATTGATTTCGCAATGTCGGATCATATTTCTTAGCTTACGGCCATTTTGGATCGTGCAGCCGAATTGTGATGGAGGATATAATTAATAAAATAAAACAGCATTGTAAGTAGTCTTTTTAAATTTATTTTAAGCAAATTATTATTTTCAGATATGTTTAAGGAAATGAAAACAATTTTGTCTTTGAGCGCTTATTCTGAATGTCACGCATCGATACTAGAAAGTAGGTCAACCTTCTTTGTAGGCTTCAAACTTAATCGTTCGGCGAATTACATTTTATAACAGAGACAAAACAAGATCTTAGCAGTTGCAAAAGATACGGAGATATCGAGCCATCAACATGGTTCCGAATGTATATTGTCGACATGACTGTTTTGACATATTGCATCATTTTTGCAAAAAACATTTACATGATTAAGTATTTATAGATCAGCCAATCGAAACGCCGAAATTTAGACAATGGGAATTCCGGAAGTTATGTTGTACGAAAAGGAGGAGAAATTTCATGAGGTTTGAGCCTTTTCTGCATAAAAACGTTTGAACTAGTCATTGAATTATCCGCTAGACTGTTCATTGAGTTGAAGTGAAGTTCTGCATAATGATAATATGGAATCCCCGATTGTAGCCTAGTTAAAGTGAAAGTGAAAGTATCAGAACTGTCAATAGTTTTTCCTTGGTTTTCTCAATAATAACAAAGGTCTGTAAAATGTTGGTTGTGCCTATCAATTAAGTGATAATTACAAGTGTATTCTACACATCAATATTTGTCTAAGTGAAAGAATAAGCTTGAAATTCAATAAGAACACTCAAAATTAACTTGTCGCTGCATATTCTTTCGAGAATTAATGACAGCGGGAGACAGAGATGGGAACCACTGTCAGACTGTTCTCCCCCTTGCCAGTTCCTCCCCTGACATTTCCTCCCTGACTGTTCTCCCCCTGTTTTGGGGGAGAACTGTCTGCATATATCAATATATGAAGACTATTCCACCCCATCTAATATTTGATAAACTAAAGTTCTATTAAAAAAATAAATAAATAAATATAAAGTTGGTAATTGAAATCAAATCAGTACATGTAAAAGAATTATTAAATATTTTACTGAAATAACATATTAGGATCATACAAAATTTGTTAATTAACAAAAAATTAATAGCATTTAATAATTTTGTCTTTGACAGAGATAATAATTATTGTTTGATGTCTTTGATCTGACTCTGTTTAAAAGTGCTAACACTTTACAGCACCTTTGTGTTTTACAAAATAAAAAAAAAATAAAAAACTGAGCTAAATTATAAAAGAGATTAGTTGTTCATTTTACTAACTAAGGGAATAATCCCTTGTTATGAACTACTTAACACTTCAGACCTCCATTAACCCATTGACAAAGGCGTTAATTTATCCCATGGAATCATCAAACCATCAAAAAATGTCATACACATAAGAGCCTCAAACACTCAAAAGGTGTTGATTAGATAAAAATACCTTAAAAAGAGTGTTGATGTGTATTAGAATTAACAATTTAATAAAAATCTTTATCACTGACATGAAAAAATATGGAACAGACAAATTTATCTAAAACAATGAACATATTATTGAAAAATAATGACATCTCATTGAGCTAAAAATGTTTTTAGTAATCAATTTAACAATTCTGTACACTTTTCTCATTTAAAATAAACATTGTGAATATATTCTATGTTTTCCTTATCTGCTACATAATAAGTACCAAAAATTAAGATATAATACTTCTTAATTTAATGTAATATTTTTTAATCAAATAATTGTGTGGGTTTTTAAAACAATAATTATATCTTTTTAGGCCATAACAGGTTCACCAAAATTGGATCCTGATATCATAATTCTACTAATTATTATACCACTTTCAATTAAGGTCACCAGTTGAAAAATAAATAACTGAAAAATTCATTTTAATATTAACTGTCATGATTTAAAAAAAAATAATAATGGTAGGGGGGGAACAGTCTGCATAATTTCATTTTGGGGGAGAACAGTCAGGGGAGGAAACGGTTTGGGGGGGAACTGTCATGGGGAGGAAACGGTTTGGGGGAGAACAGTCTGGCATTCGATGGGAACTAGTTCCCAACTTCAGGTGACTGTGGGCCCAATTACGTTGGTTAAGTTGCATTTTCTGAAATAAAAAACAGAAGAGGGAACAACTTTATTTTCTTAATTTAGAAAAAGAATGAAGAGAACTGCAACTCAGTCAGTTGCGCCATGTGAGTTTTGAATTTTGCTTCCCTCAAAAGCACAGTGACACAACAGCACATTGACCAAACATTTTACCGTTTGGTCAGTGAGCCATGTCCCTGTGCTCAAAAGTAGTATGTGTTCATTGAACAAAAAAACAACAAAGAACTCTGTCTGCATTTAGGGTTTTTTTATCGTACCAGTTGTCCATATGACTGATAGCATAGTTATTAACTACTTATTTCCTTGAAGTTGCATAAATTAGTTTTCATAGCTGCAAACAAATAACAAATTAACATTAAAAACACTGTGTCTTAACCCAATTTAAGGAAGATTGTCATTCTTTTGTTTCATGTGTATCAGTCAATGCTGAGAAACGCAAATAATAAAAATAAGCAACTTGCAAGATGAAGATTTAATGCTCGAAATATATGAAAATGATAGCTTAAATACATTAAACTAGATTCTAAGTATTTTTTGTTTACATTTCCTTTCTGTCTGCTCATTTATTTTAATATAGGCATTAAAGATAAAGGAAATTGTAATTATTCTTCATTACTATTATTTTGATTACCATAAAAGAAGCATTTTTTCCTGCATAGGATAAGTTATTGCTTTTTAAATTGAAATCATCTTTGAAATTATCACGTGTTTTCTGTTTTTTGTATAATTATGTTGATCAATTGTTATCTCAAAATTTGTGACATTGAGAAATGGGGCAAAATGTCTTATTGTTTTCTTTGCAAGAATGGGTCAAAGAAATTGAGGAACTAAACAGAGAAATGTTTTGACAAGGCTGACTTTTTAAGATAAAGCACTGTAAACACTTGTGATGGTATGTGAGATGGTTGGTGGTCACCAAATCACAAGTTTCATTCCACTTTTACCATGAATTATTTGGCTTTTTTTGGGTTACCCTTATTATGGTAACAGTAAGTATGTGCTTACTGTGCAGCTGAAACAACCTGATATTCCTAACCTTTGAACCCCAAAGATTAATAAAGAACAAATTGACTCTGAAATTATAGAACATTACTATTATTTATCATTTTTACTCTTATTCCAGATGAGCATCATTCTAAAGAAGGAACAAAGGAAGTGGCCCGTATGGGATGCCAGTACAAGTTATGGCACTTGCACAAGCCACTCACTACAAGGGCCCTAATGGAAGTGATAGACTGCACGGTCATATGATGGAGGCCTATGCAGTTATGTGACTTTTTAAATAATCATGGTCTGACAGGTAAACCACCAGCCAAAAGGAGGAAACTGTTGTTTTGGGGGAGGTAATTTTGAAGAGGGATGACAAACCAGCCTACCTTGTTGCAATACAAGCAACAAACGTGTTTATCACAAATAATATGATAACGACAGAGGAGCACAGAGTTAACTGTGATAACGTCTCTACGGAAGTACCCCTCCCTTGCTCCTACTCTGCATGTTAGAGTTCACTGACCTATGGTTAAACAAAGGGTCTTTGTGTACAGAGGGTATGATTATAGAGGTGAGTTGTGTAAGATTAAACAAAACAAATTTATAAGATTTCTCATGTTTAACATGTCTTTATTCTAATTCCATAGTTATCATACAACCTTATATTGATAGATATCATAATAAAAAACAAACATTCTGTAAAAAATGCTAGAGATGTTTTATTGTAATATTTTTTTATCTTTTGCATTAAACCTTTGTCTTGGTTTTACTTCAGGCCAGTTGGTTAGAGTCACTGACTTGCAATAACTAAACACTTTTACTAAAAAAGGGGGTAGTTGGTTTGAGCCCAGCTATATGTAATAACGGCTGCAGATTCTCAAAGAGATCAGGAGTGGAGTACTGGCACATGTATGGAATGATCATTGTCTGACAGATAAACCACCTGCCTGTGTTGAGTACTGGCACGTGTATGAAATGATCATTGTCTGACAGATAAACCACCTGTCTGTGCTAGATGAGACTGAAAATTTGTTTTATATGTACATAAAACTCAAAATTAATGAAATTAGACTTCCTTAGTGGAAGTTATGTGTAGTACATGTAGGTTGCCTAATATAGGTCATTATGTTTGAACAAGTTTGAACCAGTGAGTAGTTCAGATATTTTTACTGATTATTTCATCCTGCAGGAAGACAACCAGAGAATGTTTAAGGTCAAAGGAACAGATGTTTCAATAAAACAGTTACACATTAAGATGGATCTCGGAAGGCAATGATCACACTCTAGTGGGATGCAAGATGTTGTGATGCCACTCGGGATTTTGTGGAAGTAACAAAGGTGATGTGAGAAAATGAGACTTTGTCCACAACTGTACAAACATCAATTCAGGTATGTTTGATAAATTTCAGATGTGGTATCAAAATGTTATGGTCTGTTTCATTGTATGATACCTTATTATGTTACATTTATTACTATATGGTCCTTAATGTTGGCAGTTTCTTATGGAGACTGGCTATAAAAGAAGAAGGTTAGATAAACTGCCCGCTCTGATAAATTATTGAATATGATATGGGCATTAAATTCAAAACAAACCTAAAAATAATAACTACAATAAAATATATATTTGAACAATATTTCTGTGAAGTTTGAATACGATTCTATGCAGAATTTTTTACTTATAATTATTACCTATCTAAATTAATTCCACAATTATCTTGTATTTTACTACAATGCCTTCTTAATGTGTCATTACAGTGATCTATATATTTTTTGTGTCGCCTGCTACAAAGTAGCCACGACATATAGGTATCACTTCTCTGTTGTCAGTCTGTCCATCTGTCACAAAAATTACTTCTCAGAAACTACAGGTGCAATTTCATCCAAACTTTACAGGAATGATCAGTACCAAGTCTAGTTGTGCATATCATCGGAATTTTCCAGTTTAATGATTTTTGTGAGAGCTATGGCCCTTTAATGATTTTTTAAACTTCTCTTATACTACTAACGCAGTTTGAATGAAATGTTACAGGACTGATCAGTACCTCAAGTACTTGCGCGTATCTAATGGGTTTTTAAGTGGAATAATTTTTTTGGCTGAGTTATGGCCCTTGATTATAAAAAGGTGTTTTGGCCCGTTAATGATTTTTGTGTTGCCTGCTTCACAGTAGCTGCGACATGTTACAAAGTAGCCGTTACATGCAGGGATCACTTCTCCATTGTCTGTCTGTCCGTCCGTCCATCTGTCACAAACTTGTCCAGACTACTCCTCAGAAAGTACTGGTGCAATTTCATCCAAACTTTACTAGAATGATCAGTACCAAGTAAAGTTGTGCAAATCATCGGCATTTTCCAATTCAATGTTTTTGTAAGAGTAATGGCCCTTTAATGATTTTTATTTTTAAACTTCGTCTGGACTTCTTCTCTTATACTACTGAAGCAATTTGAATGCAATGTTACAAAATTGATCGGTACCTCAAGTACTTGGGCTTGTTTAACAGGTTTTTCGGTTAAATGATTTTTGGCTGAGTTATGGCCCTTGAATAAAAATCTCGTTTTAGCCAACAATCTGTCCAATCGCCTCTCAATGCAACTGCTTAATTGGCTATCATCAGGCGACACATGTGATCACTGATTGCCCATGTATTTCCAATTAAAGTTTCAGTGAATACATCTTTTGATATTTTGACTTAACGTTGTGTAATTATGCCTGTTCACCAGTTGTTGTTGTTGTTTTTTTTCATAATTTTTAGAATTGTGAAACAGGCTTTGCATTTGAGGAACTGCATGTAGTTGCGGTCAGTATGGAAGACAGAAAGGCAGAGTTATTATTGCAAGATACATTGTCATGGTATTGCCAGCAGATGTTCTCTTCTTTGCTCTTGGTGATGAGCCTGCCACTGTGGTTTGCAAAACATGGATCAGTTCATTTGGAGATCGAAAAGCAAGGCAGTGAAATTTTAGGAGTTAAAATTGTTAAACTTAGAAATCTAGTATCCAAAATCACAAGAACATTATACAATAGGAAGACAAGTGCATTAATAGATGAATAATTAATGAAAACTTCTTGTATATGAAGGTGCATAAACATGATAGAATAAGTATACCACAGAAAAAATGATGCTCAGATTTAGAAAAACTGTAACTTAGTTATAGAAAAATCTTTTCTGTTAATTTTGTTTTTATTTCATTTTGTTGTCTTGAACTTTTTTTTTCTATTATATAATGCAAAGTGTGGCCAGTTTATTGTTTGAATAAGGTCTTGATTTGGAAATATAAGTACAAGGTTTATTTACATTTTACTGTGCACAAGACTAGTTTAAATTTTCAGAGCAGAACTGAATTCCTTAAATAGCAATCATGCAGAAAGAAATTAACCTAAAACAAATACATTTGTAGTCTTAGTAAACATTTAATTTTGGCGCTGCCTCGAATCCCCAGTCTCTCAGTAGCCTTTATGCACAGTTGTTGAATGACATTAAAAAAAGGTTTACATGTACCTAAAAAGTGATATAAATGTCTTGTCCTTTCTTTGAAGAATGTATGTGAGTGGAACTTATGTTGTCTTTTACAGTTCTGCTTACTTTTTTTAATTTGTTCCTATGCATAAAACCACTGGTAGTCTGATCTCATTTATTTTATATTCTAGATAAATGTTTATATGTCTAGTAAATGTTATACTGACCTCGTGTTCTTGTCTGTTTTCAAATCTCTTCCTGCTGATGACTATGTAGGCAAAATTACATTGTGTGTCGTTAAGTTTCTTAACATGAAAAAAATAGTTTTACCTCCGTAGTAAGAATGGGTCCATTACACTTCAAAATACATGGTACATCTACAAGTTTCAGAGATGATCACCAAGGTTTCTTAAGATTTTTTTAAATGAACAAGCTCATGTATTAAAGGCTGTAACTGTCAAAATATTATTAGTTTTGTGTTTTTTTTGCTTTGCACTGGTGATTGTCCTGAATGTAAAAAAGCAAAATGCTGTTCCTAAGTTCAGAGACCTATTTTTGTAAATGAAAAATCTTGTTTCCCTAGTACCGGTAAAATATGTCACTTGCACTGGTGAAACGTTAAAAGCTGTTATTTAAGTCGTAGTTCCTAAAACGGACAATAACTAGAAAATGTGATAGAGAGTCATGTGGGTCCTACCAACTACTGTGTCTGCAAAGTTTCAGTTCTGTATCTTCAAGGTTTCCACGATACTGATGTTTCAAAAAAAGTGACGGTATAATTAAAGTCAAAGGACTGAAACACGATCAGACAATTTCCAACATTTGCAAAGGAATTGTTACTTTTGAAACTCTTCATTGTATTCATTCTTCGCCCCCATCAGTACTTTCAGTGCTTTGATTATTTAAATGCACACGCTGTAACACTTTAAACTGATAAAGATTGTTATCCAAACAAACCTTGCAGTGCTTTTGATCTATATACATCTTTTCGTTTGAATTTTGTTATTACACTTGTTGCGTTTCATCTTGTTTTAAAATTTACCCTTTCAAAGTTTTTATTGTATCTTATTTTATTGCATCTTATTTTCTCTCTCGTGTGTGTGTGTGTGGTGGGGCGGGGGGGGGGGGGGGTCATCTGTATACTACAATGTTTTACATTTTAACTTGTTTTGACAGTTCTACAGTGTAAATTTTTCGCATTCTTTCATAAATTAAATACAAAGCTTTTGAAATTATTATCACGAGACTTTTTCAAGAATACATTTATATAACTTATATGTGTACCAACATAAATAATACATTACAATTTCCATAGCTTCGCTTGCAGGAGTCAATTCATTAATGGTCATTTCACATACTCTAACTGTATCATATTAGGACTAAGTCATGCCAAGCATTGAGATTTAAATTGAGTTTGAAATTAACATTAACGTTCATTAAGATTATAAGATCATAAAATAGTGAATAGAAATATCTTCTACGTATTTAAGTTTTTGAAATTCAAACCTTCGACCTCCCGCAGATATCTGAAGCCTCACAGAGGTGGCAACAAAAATGTACACATATTTTGGTCTAGTACATTTTTCAAACTGTTACGCCTCATACACATTGTTTGGATGTTATTTGTATGCCATGTTCTTTAATCCTGACCATGAGAAATAAAGTCTATCATGTTTTAACTAAAACATAATAGGTTTTATTTTTTTAAATTTACCCTTTTCTGGTGAAATTTCTAATAAATAGACCTGTCCATCATCCATTATTGACCGATCCATTTGTCATCCATAGGGTGTACTTACTGATATTTGCTGACTTAATTACGAACAATGCAGACCAAATATATGTAATCTGGTAATGGTCTGCACTGGCAAAACACATGTGTTTCCAACAGAGGTTCCAGAAACATTGAACATGAAACTGATACCATGGACTGAAGCTAAAGAAAAGTAAAGGGAAAAATACTGCTTAGCCCTAAGCTGGATCTGGAAGTTGGTGTTGAAGGATAAATTCCTTGCCATTCAAGCTGAAATATTCAACTACACTCAAACACTAAACTCACTTTCTGGACTTTGTCTACATAGACAAAACCTTCAGAACATGACTTGCAAATGAGCATATTAGAAGTATTCCATATTTTTACAGCAATAAGGATATACGGGTATTTCACTAAATTCTATCAAACTCATTTAAATTCCGTACTGCCGTAATTGTGACGGTTGTCCTTAGAGTATGATTAACCTTTCCCCTTAGGCACTGCAAATGAAAGTCCGAGGTTTAACCCGATACCAACATTCTTTAAAATTTATAACAGGCACGGATTTACCGGGGGGGCTTAAGGGGCCCAAGCCCCCCCAGCTGGCCCGTTTGTAAAAAAAAAATAAAAGGGCTCATTTTTAAAGACTCTAAAACATTTTTTTCAGCTCTTTTCACCTCGTAACAGAAACACAGTCAACCTTTCAATTTGCAATGGTCATGCAATATTGCGTAACAACTGATAACGAGTTCGCAACTTTATAGCCGTGTATATTACACAATATACCGTATATTCGGTGGCACGGATTATCCGAGAGTTCTCCAGACTGATCATGATGTATAGTTTTCAAGCGTCTAGTAACCTTGACGTATTTGATAAAGTTGTTAAATAAGCGTCTGCTGACCATGATCAGTTGCCTGATGATATTGTGCAAACTAAAGTGGTAACAACTTGGCTTTTTCCGAAAACTTGGTATAAAGACAAATTGAAGTCGCCCGAGGTGTTCCGAATGGTGCAAACTCCACACAGCGGTTACTTCCCTTCCATACTTTCAGTACAGTAATCACTGCCGACAGTCATGTCACGTGATGATGGTCGAAAGTAAATAAACAAAATTTTTAACTTTTTTTTCAAGTTACATTTTTAAAAAAAAATTCATTACAGCCAGGCATGTTTAATCAATGCAATTCCAACTGTTACTAAACTAACCAGCTGAAATCCAGTTAAGGTTAACCCGTGTCTGCAGAGATCTATCCAAAGAATGATGGGGAGATCACTGCGAGGAGATTGGATAATGTGATGACGGTATTATTTGTTATGCCAATTAATTTATTGATAAATTATTTGTTTCAGGGGACTTTATAAATATAAAATGAAAAAAAGTTTTTTTGCTTTAGTTGAACATTTCAAAGAATACCAGTATATTTCTTTTAAATTCTCACACAAATTTCATTATATTTTTATGCCTAAAATGCACCAAAATGAGCCATTTACTCCACCTTTTGTTAAAAATTTTCTTGGGGGAGGCCCCCCAAACCCCCCCTACGGAAGGGGGTTACCCCCTTCCGTACCTTCCCCCAAGCCCCCCCAGTCAGAAATTTCTGGATCCGGCCCTGTATAAATAATTTATATTTGATATCCGAGCACTAAATTGTACAATAACATAAATAGACAGGTTAATGTATCAGTAATAGAAGAATGAAACGCTTGAAGCACTGAACCTTAGAGTCAGTTAGAAAACTAGTTAAAATCGTTCAAATACCTAATTCGAAAATTATCATATGGAATTATACCTGGTGTTAGACCTTAAAATCATTTAGATCTTAGATCAGTGTGACTTATTCATTGAACAAAATAAGCAGTTCTCATCAGTTAATATTTTTGGTTATCGAGCTAACTCTATTTATTTATTTATTTATTATTGTTTGTTTATTTGTGTTTATTATTATTATTATTATTATTATTATTATTATTATCATCATCATCATTGTTAAATATATATCTATATACATTTATGAATAGTCTCATTTTTTGAGGCAGGAAATGCACGTTCATTTGCATTTTTTAAAGATGGGAAATTCTATCATTATTATACTTTGATGCTTGCTGCTTGTATAGTAGAAATATAATGTCCGTAATCCACGTTAATTGCACATAGCAAGGAGGAGGTGGGGGATATATGCAACATGCTGAGCAAAAATATATATGACTGTTGTTTTTTTTTTCTTCTTCAAAAAAGCGTTTGTAGCCAGTTACTACAGTCTATACATAGATATTATAAGTAAACATGGTTGGATTGCTTTTATTTTTATTTATTTTTTTTGCGGGGTGGGGGCAAGAGGCAAATAATACATGAGGTAACGTATGACAATAATTTAGTGTGACTCAAAATAGATTTTAAACTGCCTATAAGCAATAAACATAAATAAATCACAACGTATGAATGGCAAATCCATCTCTTTTAACACAGAAGTAATAAAACAGCATTATATCGAGAAAATTTACTGTAAATTTGTACATGAAAAAACGGCAACAAAATAAACAAATGATACATGATAAAACGGTAAAACTTTAAACGGTAATAAACCAGGATAAAAAAATAAAAGATAAAATCAAAAAGTTGAAAAGACCATAATTAAAACTTCTCTCGTCCAAGGCAAAATTTTTTAAATGTATCTCCTGTCTTTATGGCATTTATTAATACGTAGACTTTTCTGTCAGTTACTTTAAAATTTGATAAAATCTACGAACAAATAAAGAAATTTGCGCGATTAAACATACCAAATGATTTCTTGTTATAAACACAACCCTTAGCCATTTTTCAACTCCATTTTATCAGTTCATATATATAAGATTATTTTCATAAAGTTAGACTGATAAATTAAGCAAAGTAAAATTAATAGATCAAAACTGTGAAAATCATAATCAGTTACCTTCTACACGGCGACTGGAATGCCGGATTATGATACATTTGCGGACGAAACATTTCCTCCCTTTTCTATTTAATTATTATTACACTTAAAATATGTTAAAGTCCTAATGTATTGTTTTAAAATCTCTGAAACAATGAGTGAATATACTCAGTAAGAATCTGCGACTAAATAAGGCAATATTCATTGAATAATGAATATTCATGAGGCTTGATTAGGAAGCCACGCTCACTGCGCGTTACTACTGTGAATTTTATCCAATCACTGTACACGGTTATTGAATTTCCCGATAGATACAGCGACTTAAGAGCACTGTCTCCCTCTTGAATGTTAAGTGAACTTTAAGACGATTTTAAGTGATTTGATGCAATAATAAGATAAGAGGAACCCTGTACAGTAACACAAACCCTTTATTTTATGTTTATTTTTGAATGAATTAATAAAAACGAGCGAATATCAGGTCCAGTTGTTATTACAAATGTAGAATTTTCTACATTTTCTGCAATCCATTATATTGTTGAAATTTATCAATTATTTCAATAGAAATTTCACAAGCATCACAGAGGTCACTTTACTGACCTTGAAATAAACAATTTGATTGTGTCACGTTTAAAATGAAGAAGAAACTTTAAACCTAAGGAAGATGAAATGGAATTTGTTGATCTTTCAAGGCTGCTTTGAATTATTTAAATGAATTAAGATGAGTGATTTGCTAAAACTTCCAACCAAGGATAATTTTTTTTCTGTGATAACTGCTACTGAGAAATGGGTCGTCCATTCAAGTGAAATTTAAAAGTAAAACAATCAACCACTATTGTGTAATACTTGAAAATTGAGGCCGTAATTATATTTTTACAATAAATATAAACCTAGATAAAATGTATTTTAAATTCTTTTAACACAGAAATAAGTCGTTCATAGTTGGCCAAGTTTAGACATTTTTGTATCACTAAAATCCCTAAAATGAAGAAGAAGAAAACAGATGATAAATCAACGTACTAAAATAAAGGAGGGACAGATACTTGAGTTCTCACGTAATTCTTTCTAATTAAGACCTGTTTTAGGTTGTCCTCGGTCATTACCCACCAGCCAAAAAGCGTGAATGAGACAATAAAATGAAAACAATAAAAGCGACATCTTCTTTGATTTTTTCTTACATCTCTTGCATCACGACTCTCTCAGAAGCTGTTCAAAGTCACATTTAATCAAGTTTGATTACCTCTCACATGCAATCAGACCCGT
Organism: Cyclina sinensis; assembly: GCA_012932295.1. Classification (NCBI taxonomy): domain Eukaryota; kingdom Metazoa; phylum Mollusca; class Bivalvia; order Venerida; family Veneridae; genus Cyclina; species Cyclina sinensis. The sequence goes on from JAAONU010000019.1 coordinate 13,633,377, forward strand.
GGTTTAACCAGCATTCAGACATGTGATTTTCATTTATGACAACAACAAAAAAAACGGTTTTAAATTTTAAATGCAATAAAATCCGACAAAAATGACGTGCAATTTTAATATTATCCGCAGATGTAATTTTGTTGAAAATAGCAGAATTATTTCATTTATCTAAAATCTAACTGTGTCTTAATTTAAAATCTCATTTTGTTTATTTGGGCCGATTAAATACAAAGCATTTCTTAAGATTATCTGTCAAGAAATATCTCAGCTGTTTCAAGTTCAAAAGGTTTGGTTACGTATATTTCATCTGCTAAATTGTGTTAATTGATGCTAAAAAAAGTACCACAGACAATGTCAATCACTCAAGGGCCATTACTCTAGATACTGAATATTTAGATATTTAAATAAGCCCTCTAAACTTCATTATTATTCTCAAGAAAAGAAATGATTCATAGAAATAGTATCTATTTACGTGTCTTTGGTAATGATTATCCATATAACCGACTCACCATGAACAGCTAAGTTGCTTTAGGTTGTTTGAAACTGTGCAGGAGACATTGCTGGTTCGTTAAATGTTCACGTCGGACCTCAGTTTCACCTTCACTTGAGACAAAGCTATTAAATGAGGAGCAGTGAATTGAACTCATGTATATAAGCACTTGACCACTAAGAGTAAATAGAATGACACGCATGAGCATTAGATTTATGCATGCTCGTCAGAGAAGAATCAAAATTACTTTGACGGGAATCGAAACAGTTACCTCAAGAACCTGGGTAAAAGTTGGGGACACGTCTTTGTGTTGGTATTGAATTAAACATAGAATTGATATTTTCAAGAATGAAATGACTATTTCAAGCCAAATGGTGTAGGGGTGACGTGCCTCCTGTAGTATCAATATAGACGGTGCCTTATTTCCTGTTTTTAGATATATTAATATGTTAACATACTGATGGCTCGTTTGAGATAATACATTAATCTTCCAACAAGTTCGTTTAGAAAACCCGAGACTAGTTGCTTTAAAGGCACATGCTCTTGTCAAGCATTCCTGTCACACAGACGTCTTATGTAGAGAAAGATTTATCGTAAAGTGGTTGTTGAAAGTCGTAAAACGTGTCGTAAACCGATACTATCACCGTTTCCAACGATCACCATTTTAATTTCTTCTAGGAAAAGATTGGAATTAAAGAAGCCAGGTAAAATGGCACTAACATTAGGTGTGATAAAGATCTACGTTGTACTGGAATCAATTTTATAACGCCAGGTTTATTTCTCTTAAGGGCAATAGGGGAGCTTTCTAATTGTCGCAAAGATATATTGTAAGGTCCTTTGATTATGAGCAAGGTATTTCATTAGAGCGATAGTGTCTTCATAATGGTATCTATAGGGAATTGTTGTCGTTGAAAAGTAACACTGTGATGAGAATGTAGATATCTACAGCGACGCCTACTTGGCGATAAAGCATTAAAACAAAGATAGGCGATCTTTTAAACTGCGTTTTCATGCTTCTAGAGAAATTAGTTTAAATGTGAATGGACAATTAACTGAACCAAACGACAGTCATATATTCTTTATATTCTGATTGCTTTTCGTCTCATTTTTTTTCAGCAAAACTAATTGATAACATAATGTTTGTCCGCCCTTCTGAAAGACCATTCATTTTCTAAGAAAACTAACAAAATAAGTTCTTTCATCATAGTTTTATGCAAAAAAAGACAAAGCATTATTTTCTACAAGCATTTTATTTTCTATTTCTCGTTGCATGGTTCTCATTCTCCAAGAGACAAAGAGTAAGGCCATGGTCAGAAATGAGAAAATAATACAGTAAGTTAAGCTAATAAGGTCATTCAAAATGAATCAAGTTAAACAGCGGACCTTGTTTGTTGTACATCCTAGACTTTTGATTCTTTGAAACTGCTGATTTGTACATGAGTCTGTTGTCTTTATAGTTGGAGTTTATTTTATTTTTTCCCTGTAGTTTGGTTCTCACTGACTTCCTTGTCAAGATTTTCATGCACGATCTTTCTGGAAACGTAGAAAAAGCAATTTCTTATCATTTTTACTGGAAAATAATACCATTACGTATTGAGTTTAGCGAACTTATTTTTTACTTTCGTTCCAATCTCGTTAGTAACTAAGAGAAATACGACCATGAAAACTGTTTCAGCATCATATACAAGCCAGAAAATCCACCTTAATGTCCCTGATTTAACTGAATTGGCAACCTTGAGTAATTAGCTAAGAGTATAATAATTTGATGGTATCACCTACTAAACCTCACTTTTCAATAAAGTAAATAGAAAGCGGCGTCCATCTTCACGTGACAGATTGAAATTAAGGCATTATGGGTAATCACGTGATATACTTCGGCGTTCCTTTTGGAGCGATCTAATAATTTTAGATTGGGATAAATCAGAGGAAATACACGTCTGGCGCGGTTCTTGAAAACTTTTGACTAATTAATACAAATCTTCCGAACAATACACGCGCAGTAGACTTTCAATATCCTCATAAAATGTTGAATTAACATGCACTGGATCTTTATATCTTCATTTAAAATATTTTAAAGATTACCAGCAGAAATGCTTCAAAGTTAACTTCAGAGTACTTAAACTTCTTTTCTGTTAAAAAGACGAGCACATGAAAATAGTTTGAAAAATACAGAAAGCATCCCATTCTAGAGACACCTTGATTCTTTTGCATGCTCGGTCTACAGCACTGAGATATACGACCTCGGTTTAACGTCTCATTCGATAGACAATAAGTAATGTTATTGGAGGAGCATTGGATCGATCTCGCCACCCCTGGGTTACCAGTTCAGTGCGTTACCACTGGACCACTGATCCGCTCCTTAGTGTACCTTCCAGTATAGTTGTAAATTTAATCAATGACTTGGTCAATCACAAAAACAGATTTTTACTCAACTTTACTCAGTACAAGTCAAACGTATAGATATAAGTTAAAATATTCTTAACGTTTGTTTTATTAAGTAATCACAACAGTGCAAATCGATTTTAATTTAATATTCAGGGTCACTTTGACCACTAATATAACATAAATAAAAATGCTTTAGAATGCAATAGAACACAAAATGTCTCTTATTTAAAGTCTCTTATATGACACTGTAACGAAAAGGAACCAATGAAAATGTAAAGAAATCAGAAATTGAAATAAGAAGTCTGTCTTTTTCAAAACCCGTTTCAAACAAATTAATAATGAAAAAAATGTCATTTACATCACTAAGAGATCTTCAGTAACTATGGTATAACACGATTAGTCCCAAAGACTGGATAATATTTCTTAATTATGACCGAATCAGGCAAGCAGTTAGACAACCTATCAACTTTAAGATGAACTTTGCTAAAATCCGTGCCCCCTAAAGAATCATCAACTTAAAACTGATATATCCCCTCCAATATCCATCTTGACGCTTCGCATTTCATGTCATTATTTAAGACCTTTTGGGTAAAGAGGTTGCAATGAATGTCGAAATAAAGCGGGAGTTCGTCACATATCACGAAAGCTTTAAGTCTCGCGAGAATTCGGTGTTTGCACTTCGGCTTTACGACTGTTATGCGGCACAATTAGATGCTCCTTCTTATTTTCTGGTCTTGTCTCTTTCAATTCCTGGGGAATAGATTAAAACAGTTATTAGTGTGCTCGTGTTAACACGTTTCTTGCTCAGATTTTTGTCTGCTATTCTCAAAGGCATTTAGAAACTTTGCGTTTATGACAGCTGACCAATTACAACATCCATAACCTATTGTTTGTTTCGTATTCCTCAGATTTTGCATTTGAACTCGAGTGTTTTTTAAATTCTTGTAATTAAGGAAAAAGTATCATTTCTGATTTTTTTTATTTAAAACAATTACCAGATTTCTACGAATTGTTGCATAAAATAGCCCTGATAGACCACATTCGTAACAAATCACATTTGTAACAGATATTTTACGAATGTGGTCACATTTGTAATAGGTAAAAAAAAAACAAAAACAAATTTGTTGGTCCGAAATTGGGGTTGACATTAGAAGCACATGTAACTGGTTGAGTTTTGACCGACAATGTTCAATTCGTTAATGGTAATAAGAACATCCTTATATATACCTGTCATAAGAACAACTTCAAGTTATCATCACCATCGTCGTTAATACTTCTACATATACCTACTACTACTCGGGTAGCCGAATCAGTAGAGCCACCCAGAGGTACTCAGTCGCCGGGGTCTCTGGTTCGAATCCTAACAAATCCTTACAAGTGTCTGTCCTATGCCATCCACAGCTGTTTATCAGGAAGTTGGCATGCTCTGGGATCTATAAAGTACAATGGCGGATCCGTTGGCCTGGGGAGAGCGGATCACCCTTGTACAGCGGGTCGTGTCATTCCCGAAAGTAAAAGTAACTTCCACATATTTTTTATATGTATGAAAATATCGATTAGGTGTACGTACATTTTATATTATACAGACTACTCTTTACGCAAGCTAAAGAACTTTGTAGAAAGTGTAGGTATATATTTTACGTGCCTGTATGGAAGCTCTTTACATTTTCAAATACTGTTTAAGGCTCACGCGTAAGTTGTATTCGTACATAAGCTGTATCAGCCGTAATAGCATACATCAAGATTTAGTACTTAAGGTTCCCATAAAGTTTCATTAAATTCCGATAGAATATTCGCACAGTCACAAAAATGCGACACGGACAGACGGACAGAAGGATGGATATGCTCTGAAGGACCAAAATGGCCCTGAATGTAAAGAAAAGGAAATTATAAGTGACATAGGATCATCTTGCTTTCATAAAGTTTCATTCCCATGTAACAATCAAAATATCAACCCGACTTATAATAACACTAATTACTAAAACTTGTGGTCGTAAATATGAACTTTCATGTTCCCTTTTCTGTATAAAAATTGACCTGTGTCGAATGTGATTGTATGTCACATATAGAATCGGCATCGAACACATTCGTCAATAAATATGTTACATAAGTGCTTGATTTCTGTTACACATTTGTAACACCTGTTACAAATTAGGTGTTGCAAAAATTTGATTTGTTACAAATGCAGTCTAACATTGCCCCTAAATTCAACCTTGCAGTATAACATTGCCCCTAAATTCAACCTTGCAGTCTAACATTGCCCCTAAATTCAACCTTGCAGTCTAACATTGCCCCTAAATTCAACCTTTGAAGTGGACACTAAATACAGCTTGTGGAGACTGAATTCATAATCCTGAAAATGTCTGAAGGAGCGCATTGTGAGTTGTTATGTGTGTTGTTTAAAGAAAGTGAGTAAGTGAGTGAGTGAGTCAGTCAGTCAGTCAGTCAGGGAGGGAGGGAGGTAGTAACTGAGGGAGAGACAGTCTGACTGAAGTACACAATCTCCGTAATAGCGATTTTTGGGATATGATTTTAATCAGACTGGAGGGCGAGTGAGCGAGCGAGAAAGGAAGAAGTAAGCGAGCGAGTGAGTTAGTGAGTTAGTATCTTAGCAATCAAATGATTTACACAAATCAAGTATTTCACTTTCTAGAGTTTAGTTCAACTGTTGCCCGCGAGTGATATCAAAAAGATATTTTCTTTATTTTTCTAGAAGCACAAATAAGCTGATAATACTCCTCTATATTAGGATTTGAGAAAAATAATGTTATTTTTAAATGATCTAGTCTAAGGCACAATGCCTGAAGGCAACTAGAATTACGTCGCTGTCAAAAAGACACCGCGCAATAGTTCAATTACGTGGGTGGAAAACGGAACAAAACATTACATGTATATTATTCTAGAAGTACTTTTTATCAAATGTTGCAATAAAAAGAAAATAAGATTTATCCCCTTGTATTTGCTATAAAAATAAAACATTTGGTTACAGATTAACAGAACAATGATTTTGCCCAGGATTTGAACCGCGTATGTCGATAAAAGTATAATTAAAATGTATTATTGCGTGTCCGTTAACTAGATATTTGTACGCCGTTTAATTAATCCTGATTGTTTGATATTGTAGTTAGATAAATATTAAAGTCCAGATGCCGTCATGGATTGTCAACTGACCACTAGTTCTTTACTTTTAATCAAAGGACAGGTGGACGAATAGGTCACGTGGGTCTGCGGGTATAAATAAGGCGGCTGTACGAAGCAGAAATCCGCGGCGTGCGGCGTTTTCTGCAAGGTTGGGCGGTGCATCCTTTTCAAAGAATACAAGAAAGGCGGAATCTTGGAACTGTAACGTGTCAACAGTTTTCCGTAGAATAATGCGGTTTCTGCTGTCGGTTGCGTTTTGTGCGATTAGTGCTCTTCAAGCCCACGCAATTTGCCCACATGAGGAACAACTCACTAGATTTTCAGAACTCTACGATTCTCCGGTCGTAAGTAATCTATTACATGTTTTTATCTCTAAGAAACTATTGTTTAGCTTTTCGCAAAGATTACTATCGTTTGGATTTGAGGATCGATGCATTTATTGCGTCCACAAAACGTCGAGATAATGTAAATCTGGTTAGAATATAAAAACAATTAATACTTGCATAATATTGTTGAAAATAAACTTGTTTATTATTTTTTGTTTACTTTCCATGTTGAAATTGCATACTTCTATTGTAGTACTTCCGTTCACTTACGTAATATATTATGGTTGGCGTATATTAATGCTGAAATCTACGCGAAACGTTTCATCATCAAAAATTATTACTGCTGAGATCTACGCAAATTGTTTCATCTTCAAAAGTTATTACTGCTGAAATCCACGCAAAACGTTTTACCTTCAAAAATAAGTATAACAAATGGATATTGCAAAAAGAAAAGAAAAAAAAAATGTACGAACATATGTTAGCCGACGAAATATGAAAATCATATCGAACATTTTATTAAAGGAAAAAAGCAGTGTGTATTTTTGGTATACATTTGATGCAGCTGCAATATCTGTCGGAAAGTGTAACTGCTTATGAAATGGAGGATATTTGTTTGTTTTTGTGGAAGATGAGAATTTATTTCATCGAGTGAACACCATATGTGATATTTTCACGAGTGGCGCAGCCACGAGTGAAAATATCAACATATGGTGTTCACGAGATGAAATAAATTCCCATCTTCCACTAAAAAACAAACAAATTTTCTTTTTATTTTATGCCAACACGTCAAAATGGGTTTTTTATGACATTTTTAATCAGGGTCTTCAATAAATTCCCCATGGTGAGCCCCAAATCAGTTAATGCGTACTTTGGTTACTCCGCACAAAAAAAGTGCAGACAATCTCCAATACATATGATAACTTTACTTCTGCTGAAATAAACTGAATACACTTTCATCAAATAATATTTATTTTTGTCTACACAGTTTATCAATATTTATTGAATTTTGCCATACATACTTTAATTATAAAAGCGGATTAATACTCAATATTCAATAGTTCGGGCACAAACATGTATTATCAAAATGGTAATTAACTGATTCAAAACAGTGTATTATCACTTTTATCTCACTGATATTTCCCTATATTTCATTGGTAGGCATAAAATAAAAAAAAATCATCGAAAGAAAAAGATTTTCATCCCTTTTTACTTGAGATGACATTGAACGGAGGTGAATAGAATTGAAAATAACTGAAAACGTTAAAATGACAATTAATCGAAAGTATAGCCAATACATGACATTGCTTTAAGATAAAATTATATATATAATGGCGTTACTTTATCAGTCACAGTAAAATGATATGCCCAGTTAAGCAGTTGGATCGAAAGAGGTTTGGAATGAACTATCAGAAATTTATATCAAAAAGAAAGAAAAAAAATATTATAGGAACGAATTATTGCTATTTGTGGACAGATAGCGGCCTCGGATATACATTGTAAATCACCGAAGGAAAAAAAAAAGATATTTTTTTATTAAGTTCTAACGAACAGCAAAAAGCAGAAGAGGTTCGAGATGAATTTTAACGAATTAAAATAAATAAATAAATAAATAAATAAATAAATAAATAAATAAATTGGAAATTTTTGAAGGTTGCTAACAACCAAGCGGGCTAAGGTATTGAATAGATACCACAGTCAAAAATAATACTTTCAGGCTTTTTTTCAACAAATAACTGTTAGAAACTTTAAAAAAGTTTTTAAAAAAACTACTTTTTTGTATGAACTAACTTTACTGGGTTAAGTCCTGGGATTGAGTCCTGGGATAGCGTCCTGGGATAAAGTCCTGTGATGGAGTCCTGAAATAATATTTTGCCTTGGTATGGCCACTGTCAACATTCTTTCTTTTATTTTCTTCTCGAAAATTTCACCTTCTCAAATTCCGGGTAAAAACGTCACAAACTTCTTGTTTTTATTTTTATTTAAAAAATGACTTTTGTCTTTGTCTTTTATATATATAGGTTGCTACTCTTTTGCCGTGTTATTTTCTTTAGGAGTAGATATTTAATAGATTTTTTTCATTGATGCTATAAAATGAGCATATTAAAGAGCTAGGCATATCTCCAGCGTAGGATGCTTACTGTATGTTGCATTTCCCCTAAAACCTAAAGTAACTAAAATCTTCAGGACTATGGGCATCTATAAACCCAAATGGCAGTAAAAGTGACATTTGTAAAAAGTTGAATACTTTTGACACTGATTTATGACAATATCTTTGAAAATGTCAAACACATCAAGACAGAGATATACCTGTCTTCCTTATTTCCACAATTCTTGTCATTTCCGTGACAAGAAGTATTTTAGGCGTATAACACTTTTTTACTGAACAATTAAACAATTTCACATTTTCACACTCTATTCTGAACCATCTTGAACGCAAAAAAAGAACATTATAAGTTTTTTTTCTGTCCTAATCATTTGCAAATCAGAAAAAAGAGATTCCAAAAGGAAGCAATTTTTACTTTGAACAAATATATTTCAAAAAGCGCTATTAAATGATATTCTGTAATCAAAACAAGTAAGCTTCTTTAAAAAAAGTATTAGAGAGGTTCATCAGGGTGCTCTGAAAAATTATGTCTATCCAGTTCAGTATATCAGCTATTTTTGAATCAACAATAATTGTGTCCGTCTCACTAAAGAAAACACTGCAACAGTCATGCCTCCCAAATATATGGAATGGTTTGCTCCAATTGTAGCTACTTTAATGCGGTGATTGCAAAGGTTAAACAGGTGAAAGGTCATTTAGATGAACAGTTAGACATTTAATGATAGTTTTTCGTTTTCTTGAATTCGTATTTTCAAGCAGAGCATGCACACAAAGATTATTGGGGACTGGTTCTTTAGATATGGCTTCAAATATTGATGTTTAACTTCAGTTAGATACGCAAAAAATGGATGCCACCTGCAACAATCCCGAACAGTCTCTGGAGTTAAAAGACGTCATTTCATTGAATGGCTTGTTCCGCAAGGTGCCATTTTACAAGCGTAAATGTTTTCAGCGTGTCCCAGATCCTAAGAGCAAAGTACGTTACACGCTTTAGTCCAAAGTGAATGTATTTAAATGTCTAAATATTCATTTTACTTCAGAAACACACAGATATAGTTATTACCGAGGGCGTTCTTCTGGATGTGACTGACCTTGATGTACATTTGATAGAGGTCAAAGGTGAAGGTCGCCTTGTGTTCAATCAAGGTCATGATATTCGAATTAGAACGAAGGGTATATACGTGAAAGAGAATGGACAGCTTATCATTGGCAGTGCAGACTGTAGACATACGGATAATGTAATCATTCAGTTGGAAGGTAAATCATTTATTCATCATAACGATATGTCTTACTAGTGCCCGTGCTGAAAACCATATCTAGCAATTCCAAGAAATACGTTCCCGGTATGAATACGAATATAATAGGTGAGCTGTAATGATAAAATTATCGTATTTAGCAAAGAACTGCAGACATGAAACATTCAACTAAATGTTTAATCCCCAGTAAAATGCTTTTTGCGCTACACGCATGCGCGGAATACAAGATAAATTCTCGAATATATGTTCATAGTGTAGGTGCATCTTACAGATGTTACGAAAATATTAAATTCATCAATTATATAGGAGACCGTACTGTCAACAGAACAATTCTAGGACCCGAGGGTGAAAAGTACATTGCTGTAACAGACAACGGAAGTCTACACATATATGGTGAGGACAGGATATCTTGGACAAAATTAGCACAAACAGCTGAACGCTTTGATTCCAATGATGACAATGTTCATTATAAGCATACGGTAAGTCTTTGATATTTTACTTTTTGCAAATCTCACTGTTCAGATAACAGAGCAGAGAAATTAGAAAGAATCGATTTTAATAAACGGTATGGTTTTCTTTATTTGCATATTTTAAACTAAGAAAATCCATTACGCCTAAGACGAAAGTCAAACTTACTATTATACGTCGGGCACCGGCTAGGAAAGAGACTAAATAAATATTTCTAAATTGCAAGGTTTGAACAGCAGATTTATATGCTTTTAATCTGCATTTTGTCCATATATTTGAATAGCCTAGGCCATCTTAAAATACATTTTAGGTTTCTGATGCTGACAGGTCAAAGCAGGGCCTCGATCTTAATATTCTGGACTCGAACTTGGAACCTATCTTCCACGACCTGTATCCTTTGCCAATCGGATCAGCCAAAAGGGGCAACAAAATACTGCTAAGAATAGCTACCAGATTAGCCGGTATGAATAGCCTCATTTACATCATAGAGATTAAATTTTGAAATTGAAAGATAATAAAATGGATATGAAATAGAAATACCTGTTACTATAGACACGTTCAAACCTTCCACCTTTTAAAAAGTCAGTCATGTACATATGTACAAGGGTATGTTTAGATATGGACACCATGACATTTTTTTCATTATAGGTTTTGATATTCAGCTCAAATACATATAAACTTACTCCGTAGATATGATTGATGTTAAGTACGATAACATGAACTTTTTGCTTAAATTGTTGAAACCATACCGCTCTTGCTTGGAGATTCAGAAAACCTCAAAATCTGTATTTTAAAGTACCACAGAATGTATCATATCATTTTCTCACATGACACACTATTTGCAATGTAAACACATATAACCAGTATGTATTTCTTGACATTACAAACGTGTTACAAAACATTAAGCATTTACTTCTTGCCAAAATCTTTATTTACTGCCATTCTTCAAAAAAGTTAGCATATTGATGTTTTATCTTTTAAAAAGTTTTTTCTTCTGTATTTTCGATATTGTTTGACATTTTATTTGAAACTATATTCATGGCGGATGTTTTTATTACCTTTATTATATGGTTAAAATGAATATAGCTTCAGTAAAACCGTCCTTGTTTTGGTCATAAGATAAAAAGAACGAACCAGAGGCTCGCTTGGTAATATTTTCCTGAACTCTGAATAAAGGTTTAAATGAAATGAAAACATATTAACCATGATATGAGTTAAATGTACATGCTATTATAGTCTTGTTTTCGTTATTCAATCATTTTCTTCTAAATGTCCAACGGCACGAGAAAAAGGGCAATCGGACATTATTTTTGGAAATGGACCTTTTATTTAATTTTGAACGACTGATATCCAAGGAAAATTTTTTGAAAATTTCAGATTCCTGAAAAGAACACATACGATATTTTATCACGTTGAAAAGAAACATGACGCGCAAAATTGATATTCCTTAAAACAATGTCACATATATATCCAAATTTGACGTCACATTCTATTCAAGTTCCGGTTTGCAATAAATTAACATGATAAATTTTATATTTGAATTTTAGCTATTTTATTGTAAAATTCTATGCCTTTTTAATGTATACCCCTTTGTTTTTTAGGAGGACGAGAAATTAGTCGTTTTTAGATTATTCAGTTTATTTCAATAGTAAAACAAATACATGTACCCGAGTGCCCCATTCCTGTGTCGTCGGTCAAATTCAGTTTTTACACTTGCGTGTTTTATATATGTATTTTTCGTTTGCTTATCAAATTGACAAAAAAATAACAACAAGAAAACATTTATGTACGTAGAATCAACGGAAGGTCAGGTGGTTGCCTTGACAGTGAACTCTAAGTTGAACAAAGCTGAGGGTGTGGATTTTGAAGCCTTTTATGCTATTATTGAAGAACTAGCCGGTATGGAGAGAGGAGAGCTGCTACTTCGCCAGGCTGAGGATTATGATGCATGTTCATTAGTCTATGTCGTCGGTAAGAAAATGAGCCAGTAAACAGTCTATGAAATGCAATCTGTTTTCATCAATGAAAGTTGCGAACATGTAAATCATTGAAATTTGTGCGCATGAAAATTTCCTTGTGTGCTTACACTGAGTATTATGAGAATTCAAGTAAATACACTGAGAGACTAAACGTATACCTGTAAACAATTATAGTCATAAATACATACATTAGCACTGTGCTCTCTTTATTGCAATGGTTTATAATTTACAGTGAATATCATTATAAAACAGTTGTTCAGATTTTAAGTCGATACTGAGATTTGAAAACCTAAGTATAGTAAAGCCGGACAATATGTTCGGTTGTGAATGATTAAATAGAACGGTTAGGTGGAGGGACTGCTCTTGTTTTCCTCTACGCAGCTTGAACTGTTTTTCTATCGGTGAAACTCCCCGATGCCACTTTCCACATTCAGTCCTATCTATTTATAAGAATCCTTACTAGGAATCGATTGTTCCTGATTTATATTTTGTATAATTTGCGTTGCTTAACTGCACCAAATTGTAATCTTTTGGAAAATATGTATATAGAAACCTCATTTGTTATTTTTTTTATCTTTATGTTACTTAACATTATTTTTTTTCTATTTTTATCTCTTATATTAATAATTCATAAGTTAAGTCTTGACGTATCACCGTTTATGTTGAACCGATTTGTATAGCAACTGAGTTAGATATAGATAAACATAAATAGTATCAGTAAACGAGTTTTATATATTTAACAGGAATTTAAATTCTATATCTTATATTTTGAAACATATTTGTCTCTGAGAATTTATGAACACTGTTTTTTTGCACCAAAATAAACGTTTGTAATTGACTTGCGTGTCTCATCTGCTTCTAACTAGGCGGAGTTTACAACCAGGCATTAGATCGACAGATTGGAAAAACGTCCACTGACGCAAGAGCAGCTATAGTTTACCAAAAGAAGAAGATCACTGCAATATCGCAAGTGGTCACAGAGAATCGAAAATTTGAACCATTCTATGATGTAACTGTTGTGGATCTCGCAGTTGGCTTTCCAGAAGTCAAGGTCACACATGACATCAGTTCTTGGAGACCTGGTAATGACGTCATTTTTATTTTTAAAAATTCTGGTTTTGCTTTTTGAGAGGAAAGCAAAATGGAACGACATCATAGAATTCTTGAACTACAATGATTATGAGCTGACTTTATATCAGATATAAATATTGGAATCCTTGAAACCATGATCTGTGAACTGTAGTCTTTTTTTTTAATGTTTAGACAATTTACATAACAACAGTTGAAATAATTTGCAGCATATATTGATTTAAAAAAAAGTAATTTTAAAGTAGTTTTAGGAATGAATGATCAGTCAAAATACATGTATTCAGAGGGGCATGATAATGTATGAAAGCAGGTCCAAAGATGTACCATGCATTTTACTTTCCAACATTATACTTTGAAGGGGACAAGGTATTACTGACGTCCACGGATTTCGCTTGGGATCATGGAGAAGTAAGGACGATAAGGACTATCACTGGCCCCTTCTCGTTTACATTAACAGGTAAAAAAAAACTTTATTGATTGAAACTGATAAGAGAATGACTGATATAATTGTATCGTGCAATTGTGTATATAAAGTAGATATAACAGAGACTAATCAGATGTTTTTACAGGCAAGTAATCAAATAACAATTAATAAAACATTCTGTTTACGTGTTATAATATCATTTCATCAAGAAAATCATTTTGTTTATTACCATCTGTGCAGACGAATTGAACTACCGCCATTTTGGAGAAATCGAAGATGGCGTTGACATGCGTGGAGAGGTTGCGCTGTTGTCTCGAAATGTAAAAATAACCGGTGTGATGAAGAGAGGCTGCCCTGCTGAAAACGGGAACTGTGAAGGCAAAGTGCAGTTTACTGATACCTATGGTGGACATATAAAGGTATAAGAAATACTTCGTTTATGCTCTTTTTATTTTTATGATATTAATTATCTTGCGAAAAAACCTTTATCAATAACCGCTTTGTTCCGCTAGTGATTGATCTTAACATTACAAAGTTTTGGGTAAGTACCAACAATGGAAGTTATTTCTTTCAGGTGAATAACCCCATCATATTAAGAAATATTTAAAAACACTTCTGTTACAATTAAAGTTTAACAAAGTCTAGAAAGAAGTGTATGAACTCCTTAAAAATTAACAATAGAAAATCACTGAATTGAGTTGAAATATTTCATGTACGGCTACATTTTCGATGAGTGTCACCGCAAAACTTGCTTTCAAATAAACAGATAAAATGACATAACTTGTCCGTTTTTTCTTCCAGATATTTGACAGTTTCAGTTCTGTAGTCATAGAAGGGGTGGAGTTAGAATTCATGGGCCAAACCATGGATAAGGGTATGTTTGTAAACGAATTAATATTGCGTCGTTTTGGAAACCAAACATGCTCTTATATCATTTTGTTTCAAACCTGGAGTGGATTTTCAAACTTGGCATTTGTTTACATGGTATTCAGTATTGCAATTGTGTCAGCAAGAAATATAATAGACAAGTACACCAAACATTCGTGGGGAAATGAAAGAAACAATGAGACTAATTTTGTTATTCAAATCTTCCAATTACTGCTCGGTATTTAAACTGTAGAAGGAAGATTTTAAGATAAGTGATAAGTTTTGTCACTCTTTAGAAAATAAAATTGTAACAGTATTTTTAATATAGAAAAGACATGATTATTTAAAATGTCCTCAAACTTTCTAAACACTCTGACAAAGCAAAATATTGCTTTCTTACTATTATACATCACAAATCTGTTACGTATAACATACAGACAAATATGATTAATGTTTATTTCATATTTTAAGGACATTATCCGATACATTTCCACATGTGTAAGGATATCTCTGGCAAGACAGCGGTTATTCGCCGGAACTCAATTCACCATACTTACAGACGTGCCGTCACAATCCACGGAACGTTTGGTACATCTGAAGAAACACCAGGCGTGCAGGTATCTTTTTATTTTAGACCACAAATATTTCTGCAGTGTGCATTTAGCTACAGCTGACTTCGCACAACTGTTCCGTTTTGGTGCCGGAGCAACTATCTGTAGGTGTTCGAAGCAGGCATTTTCGGAATATGCACAATCAGAGAAATTCTAAAAAAATGTCAGTAAACGTATAAAAATATACCTGCTGAGTCTGTTTGAGTCCAGGCAACATTTCTACATATGTTGGCAATCTCCGAGAAACATATAACGCTCCCTGTTATCCTGTTTTCTGTTATTTTAGTGTACAGCATAAAATAGGCCAGATGTACAGCACTAATGTATAAATTGTATTTTCTGAAAATTTGTATAATTTATATTTACTTAAGATTGTGATGAATGATAACATGCACTCTGTCATTTGCTGTTGCTGTTACGTTCAGTTGCAGTTTATCCGATGTCAATTATTGCTCACAAATAAGTACGCAGCATTTCTTTCTTTGGATAGAGATTTCGTGTTATTTTTCAAGTTGTTGACAACTTAAAAATAATTTGTGTTTTGTAGCTTTTGGAAAACGTAGCATACAAAAATTTTGGTCATGCTTACTTTCTGGAAGACGGAGCTGAAAGTGCTACAATTCTTAATGGGAACCTTGGTGCTTCCACTGAAAATATTGATAACGACTTCGCCACTGACAAAAGGTAAACCATGTCATTTTTCTACTCTGTATCATGTTCTCATAACGTAACAACCATGCACATAATGTATTATAATTAATTTGAGGGAATCATTTACAGAATATGTTACCTTCTCCATCCTTTGTAATGTTGAAAATGGTTGAGGACACTTCGTTGGAAATGTGCTTTATGTGATGACTCTGCATTATTCTTGAAAATAAAAAGTTGCCGATGAATAATGATTAGATAAACTCCCTTGGCCATCGCTCACACAACTGTTATGCTATAAAGGGATTTAAACAGAACTGACCAAAGAAATGTCATTTTCGAACGGTTCCTGTGTTATCCACACAAAATCGCTTCCTCATACGACAATTTTTTTTATTTCATATAGGAAAGCCACCACATTTTGGATTACAAACCCTAAAACTCTGGTGATTGGGAACGTTGCTGCCGGCGGCCAGGTATTTTAAGTACCCTTACTCTTTGAGCTATGATTTCCCCTAGTGTTATTTTTCTTATTTTTTGATGTATAATCATTCAGTTGTGACCGATCAAATTTTTTTAATAGAAGACCATTTTTGATATTACAAGTACTCATACATTAAAAGAGAACATAATATAATGTAACGATATTTTTTTTTAATCAATGTATTATATTTTCGGTCTAACTTTGTCAAAAATATTATCGAAATAACTAGCCATAGTCCACTTTTATCTTTTTATGACAAGAAAAATGAAATATACTAATTGAATTACATGTATTCAAATACATGTAGGTAGCTACAACAGCATATCAATTATACTGTCTGTCGAGATTCTTTTCTGCACGGAAGCAAACCTTTGTTGACCAGCGAATATTCACATCAAGGCTGAACACGGTCAAATTAGAAATTTTGTAAGACTAGGATTAGAAGCAATTTTCTTTCACGACTAATAAAAACGAACAAACGTAAAATATGTGTTTTATTAGTTTTTATTTCTCTGTTAACACATGTTGTCTTGCATATACAAGCTGCTGTGATAGGCTTATAAATATACATGCATTATGTTATATTCTAACGCTGTTTTTAAAACAGCATATTAAAACTGTAAACTGTTTCTATCATCAGAAACTTTTCTTCATACTGAAATCAAATACTATTTTCTCAATATTCTCAGGGCTTTGGAATATGGTATACTTTCCCAATAGAGCCCGTGGGTCTCGCCGTGGGGTTGGCCTACAAGCCAAAGGAGGCGAAACATACTGCCCTTTGGACTTTTGATAATAATGTTGTCCATTCGAATGATATGGTAAGTCGAAACAGTAATGCTGAAAGAAATTGAATGACATTATTGCTTAGAGAATCGGCTCTGCTGTTTGATAAGAATCGATATGGCGATGTCGCTTAAAATAGCGATATGGCGATAATTTTTCAATCATCAATGTGGCGACATTATATATCGCTGATCGTACAAGAGGCAAATTTATCGGTGATTGTGAAAATTTTCTTTAAATTGCTTAAAAATATGAACTACCAGTATTTCCGTTTGTTTACTTACCGAACGGTTTCAGCAGACTAGCATAAGGTTAAAACACCACTGAACAACATTTATTTGCAAGTCAAAACGCTCTTGACTCGAGAGTAACGTTGAACACGTGTTTTCAGTTGTTCATAAAATTGAAAAATAGCAAAGTTCCATACCACTGAACAATAATTAAGTTGACAAAAGAATATTTTCAAACGAAAACAATATGTTTAAGAACTTGTAATTTTGTTTTCAGGGAGGACTTAACTTTGACTTTATACTGCTAAATGAAAATGGCAACATCGGTGCCTGCATGCAGTATGAGACAAGGGAAGATCCTTTCAATAAAACTTCTCCAGGGGTCAAAGTTCAATTGAGCAGGCTGACGGGTAAGGATCCAAGCTTTTACCGGCGGATGCATAAGTTTCTTGATTGATTGATAAAATTCAGATTAATGTATTGCGCAAAGGACGCATTCAGAATCGAGCTGTGTAATGTAAATGGTTCTAAAAATACAAAGTATATATACCTTTTTATGTCCGGATAGGCCTAGTTCTTCAAATTTTTCATTTTATTTACTTACACAGTTAGATTTAGTTTAAACTTATCTAATTCACACCGATTGGGAAGCAAGTTCTTGCAACATATTAATCCCTCTCGATGACTACTTCCTGGGTTCAAATCAGTACTCGCGCCGAAAGTGGGGTATGCGGAAAGTTACGGAATTCCGTTAGCGCCTTTGCATGAGTTGATTGGAAACGTGATACTCCGGACAGTACGATAACAAAAATGCGAAGTCGCGACACTACAATGATGAAAACACGAAGATACGATGATGATGACGCGGAACTAAGATTATGAAAACGCGACAAGGCGATAGTACGATAATGATAACGCAATGAAGTATCAATTTTTTTTTAAAGTTTTCACCATCGTGTTGTCGTGTATTCACCGTCGTAATGTCGTGCTATCGACATTCGTTATCGTTTTCATCATCGTAGTGTCGCGACTTCGCGTTTTCATCATCGTACTGACGATCACGTTTCCAATCAACTCATGAAAAGGCGATGGCCCTAACCGAATTCCGTAGAAAGTCACTGGAGACTCTCACCCCTGTTGGGATTCGAACCAGCGACCTCCGTATATAACGGAAAGATTAGAAACAGCAACAAAAAATTTGAGTTTTGATAAATAAAATCAAATCTAGTAACAAAAGGGTGAATAAAAATTCTTTATTCTAGCCAAAGGTTTTGTAACATTATACAATGATAATCCTGAAAATGGCTACCAAGTTATAAAGGGAAGTAACTGTGGTTCTTTTCTGTAAGTAAATAGTAAAGAATAAAATATATTTAATGTGTCATTTATATTTCAGCTTATAAGAATAAAGACATAAACGTGTGGCTTCGAGGAGGATGGTTTGAGCTCTACAAACTTTCGTAAGCTAATATTAAATATTATGAGCTTTTTATTTTATTTTACAAAAAAATAGAGAAGCAATGCTATCGACCGTTACAGAATTACACTTAGTTTAGTTTGGAAAATAAAAATGAACCAGACAAATTTTCGTGTCGGCAAAATTTTTTAAAAGATCAATAAAAAAGAAACAAACAAACAAATGAAAATTTGGGGTCATTAAAAGTAGACGTGGTTACATTAGAATAAAAATACTATTTTACTTGATTACTTTTTTTTCTTAGTTTTGCATTCTTGTTACAGATCTGCCGACAGTAAGAAAGGGCTGCAGCTTGCAAGGTAAGGAATTTTGTTGTTGAAGTTATATTTAGACGTGACATCTGAAGTGAAATCTATGTTGTTATGCTAAAAGGCCTTTCTTACCCGTCCTCGTTACAAGTAAAGTGGCCATTTGCTCTTTCCTGACTTTATTTATAGATTTTTGAAGTCTGTATAGATACTTATTTAGCAAGGTAACTGTGTCTGTAATATTTATTCAAAAAAAAATCTTAAGATAAGTCATTGGGTACAGTAAGAGCGCCGAACTCACTATTCAGAGGTCACGGGTTCGAACACGTCATTGGAATTGCACGGACTATTCCCTGACAAACCTTATTGTATACTGAGTAGATAGTGTAATACTGACTGTTTTTTGTGCTGGTGAATAATCCTGCAGCAGTCTTTGAGTATATTGAAGTTATGCTGCAAAAGTCAGGGATTAAGATGTTTCGATGACAGTTCTTAACACGTAAGTCTAAATCTTTTGGAAAGGCCAATCTGGACAGTATCATAAATGACAACAGTGCACTAAATATATACCCACATACGATTTGTATCATAAACAAGGGACACAATTCAATAAAACGGTCTAAGCAAAACACTGGGTAACCTGCTCCTTTTTTATTCTTTCAGGGGAAGTCAGCAACAAATGTCTGTGACTAGAAGTATATTTATCGGCAAATCAAGAGGAAATGTGGAAGACTCCAGTTACCCCGATGGCCTAAAACCAAACGAGTAAGTGTTGCATCTTTGCTATTGACTTGCTGTGTGGACTCGTGCATAGAGCAGTCGGCGCGCGTGATGATGCAACAGTGTAAAGTATAAGATTTTAAAGCAATTTTAAAAAATTTTCATGCAGTGATGAGCTTTTCTTTAAAAATTCCAGTCAAATAACTACAATCAATTTATCAAATTTCATTAATCTTGCGGGTGTTTCAAAGATATGTGAAATATGTCAGATGTAGGTTTATGATTCCTTGATACACTCAACAATGGTCGAGTTGTGAACTTATTGTGTTATTGTGTCACGAACTCTCAGTGTTAGAAGTTTAAATTTTTTCCTTGTTGTTTATTGAAAGAAGATATATATACACATACAAATACACCCGAACATTTGCTACTTTTGTGATAATAGACTTTCAAGAAAATGTTATATTTCAAAAATGCCTTGACAATTGAAAAAATCAATACAAATGTAATATTCTATTGTACAACTGTGTACAAAAACTGATTTCCGCAGCAATGCCTCCCTGCGTAAACCCCATTTTGTCTTTCTTGTCCAAAGCTTTTATTCAAAACAAAATACTTTCTATTTCATTTGCGTTACTTGGTTCTTATTACTATATCAGCATTGTTATTATGTGAGAAACTACTCACGACTCATTGTTACAGTCTCGGCCAGATCCTCGGCACGGTGTTCCACGACGGTCCGACGTACTTCAGAAGCTGCTGGTTCACTGGATTCGACACCGACGGCAGTTATATCGCCGGGGCCATTGGTTTCGCTCCAAAGAAGAAATTCCATAGCTCCGTTGTTAGCAGTGTTGAGGATATGCGATTTGGATTTGTTGACGGTGTATGTTTTGATTTTTTTAAATGTTGTAAGAGCAACTTCACACAGTCGAAGATCTTTCTGAAAGTATGAATAGTTTTCGATGTAACGACAGATCCGTTGATATGAATGGCTAACTGTCCTTTTAACAAAATATAATATCCTGTACATTTAACATTTTGTTTTGTTTGCATATAGAATAGAAGCAATTTGGAAGACCTTAGTGACGATAATTAAACCATTCAGAACAATGTGTTACAGCAATTTTCCTACGAGCATATGAATTTAAAACAGTCATTGAACATTTGTTACGTTTGTGATAAATTTAGATCTCCTAAATGTCTCGTGACTACCCACGTGACCCAAGCTTATTTGCATTAAGTTGATGTAAGATAAAGTTAGTGAAATCGATGGTTTTTCCTGCAGATTTATAGTTTGGGTTTCATCTATTTGTATAATGGGATTGCTCGTCAGAAAATTAATTGTAACACATACGTATATTCGGTTATTTTAGTATATTTGGTTTTTTAAAGTGAAACTGAGCTTTTAACGGCTTGCAGGAAAACTTTATTAAAAAGTTCAAAACAGTTTGGTCCAGCGCAATTAATATTTTAAAAGTAGCTAAAGATATGGAAACAAACATTTTGACATGAAAATTGAAAGGAATTCTTAGTTAGCTTTCCAGAAATTCCATTCTGTTTTTTCTGTGAAAAGGTTGGCGGGAACCGAGTATTTGACGGTCTTGTGGACGACAGCGTTCAAGGAATCGGGGACTTTGATGGCGACGAGTCGGCCACGTTCCGTGATGCTGACGGCTCCGTAAGCCGTTGTCCGTCGGATAGCAACTGGGAGGGACCAGTACAGATTGTGAAACCGGATGTCAACGCCCTTACGGCGAAATGCGCTTATCGAGAGAACTGGAATATGGCTGTATGTAGTGACAGATATGGAAAGGTGAGGAAAAAAGTGTTCTTCTTTGTAGTTCGGGAACTCCCGGTGCACATTTTAATTTCCATACAAAATATGCTGTAGCAAGTGAAGCTGACGTTTTGAGTCTGTAGCACTAGCTTTAATCTGTAAAAAATTTGAAAATGGTCTGTATCAAAATCCCCAAGCTTGTTTGCCAGAAATCATTGAAGACAAATCTTATAAGGTCATATGTATTTTAGTTACAACTAATTGTAATGCAGGTGGGAACTCATATTTAAGACTTTTTTCCAGGTTTTGTTTGCGCGCATGTGGATATTAAAGCATAAGTGAGTGAGTGCGTGCGAGCGTGCGTTCGTGCTTCATTTGGTGAGACAGGGAGTTGAATGGACATGGTTAAGAAATTTAAGCATCTACAGATACAAAAGTGATAAAATCTCTTCTCTCTATGTTAAATAATCATTTTTATGATGGGTCCATGAAGTAAAACCAACCTCTTTCTCTACAGATTAAAGCTCAACCAAAAGGATTCTTTCCCGGTCAAGACGAGGACGAATTTGATAATGGCGGCCAAATGAGGCGTCGTCGCTATGACGACTCGGCTGACATCTACGTTGAAGACAACGAAAAGGAACCAATCACAGAATACATGGTTATTCTAGGCAGTGACGAGTACTACTATGAATTTCAGTACACGGATGATTTTCCCAAAACTGCACGTTATACTGGCATGGGCGTAGAAAAGTAGGTTCAGATTTTGTTTGTATTACTAGCACTGAGATAACAGCTACATTAATAAACTTTACAACTAAAAGTATTTGAGAACAAAAACTTTAAGACTTTTGTTTACCCCACAAGGCAAGGGGAAATAAATCTGCAGATAAAAGGATATACATGTACTTCAGGTTTATAAAAGAAGATGATTTATTTTAGAAAGTCTGGTCATTGAATTACAATGTTAACTTCAGAGGTCAGTCGGTGCTTGTCGGTGCGTGTCTTCCTGAAGGTGTCACCAAGGATGACTTTGAATATTTTGCACGGACTCCAAACGACATCAGCATAGGTAAAAACGAAGTGAAGTTTGTTGATAGCCTAGAAGAAGTTGTGAATGACCACTTAATGACGAAGATTTATCTGGAGGGCAGGTAGGTACAGCCAACATTGTAGGAATCTCAGATACATTCCGTTATCACAACACTATGTCTGTTATATTCCCTTTCAAGACAGTTCTGCAGAATAATTCCTTCTTTGACATGAATGGAGATGGAGAAATTGTAACGAAAGAAATGATACATCTTTAGCCGGTAGTTCCACAGCTAGTGAAATAAACAGTTTTAAGCCATTTTTAGCCTTATATTATTACACTTAAAATTGATAAGAGCAATGAATTTCCTACCAACAAAGTAAAATTTATATGGCGAGTAAATACTGATAAACTTTAGTTAAGGAATTAACTTTAGGATGTTTTTATTCGACTCAAATCGATTGAGAATTGTTTGAGGTCATTTTTTTGTGTGAAGAAATGCTGTTTTATGCCTTTTCCCAGCACAGTCTCTTCTCAGTTTCAATTTTGTTGTCGTTTTTTTTCGTTGTTTGATGACAGATTAATCAGAGGCAAAATGTTTGCATCTGTTGATGCCATAGCTTTACAGACGATACACCGAAACATAAAAATACAAAACGAAAAACAGAAAAATAATTTAGTGTGCAAATTGAATAATAATGCAACAATTTAGAAATACAATGTTTTCAACCTTTAGTCGCAAATTCTTAAGTAGGATTGTCTGAATAACTGGATTTTTTTATAAACCTTTCAACAAAACACTTTAAATTGTAGAATCAAATAAAACAAGTTAGAACCTACTTAAAAGACACAGTGTTTTTTCCTGGCTTAATTATTTTTCAAAAGTCAAAGCAGTACAAGAAAAATAGCTTGAATAAAAACTTGTTTAAAGGCAGGTAATGTCAATGTTTCACAAAATGAACACAATTAGTTTATTAACTTGCAGTGAATTCTCTATGAGTATCAGTCATTTTGGTGTTATTGGTATGTTAGTGAAATCATAAGAAAGATATGTTTGATTGAATTTCTTGGAAAATAAAATCATCAAAAGGAATTTATGTTTCCTTTTTTTGAACTTTATTTTGATCAACTATGTTGGTAAAAATCCTCTTGACTTGCAAGCAATATAATGTCAAGAAAGTATGCGATGTCCGCTATAAGCATTTACCGCTGACATTTAGACTGTAATAATATTATAACTTCTAGAGATAAAAAAGTTATATTTTTTCACTCTGTGCAGCAAAGGCAAAATAAAAAGCTCTCAAAAACACAGGATTTTCTATGAAAGGTCATTTTTTTTCACTGATATTACAATATGCAAGCAGATTTTATTGTAAAAATGACGCATTACGTTTGATGTCATAAGAATAAAAGGTGGCGAGTCGGTAGATATTGGCATTAGTATATATTGTAGACAATAAAGATTAGTAGAATCTGAATTGTGAATGTCCCTATATATGGTGAAGATAAAAGCATGGATCTTCTTGTCAGAAAGAATGTTTTTTTTGATATATTATGATATTCAAATGGTTCCCTTATAGAAACGGCAGTTTTGAAAGAATCGTAGAAAAACGAGGTTATACTTAAACACAACCCTATGCCTTACGTTTCTTCGTACCCAGATTTTATAAAATTATTGACCGCTGTTGTAATTTTTGTTGCAGAATGTTATACTTCCGGTTGAGTTCAAAGAAGGTGCGCAATGAACACTGGGACAGACATGATACGGATCACTGCGCCGGCGATTTTTGCCCTCGAGTTAACATTATAATGAAGAAGGAGCTGCCGTATTCACCCTGCTTTACCCCAACTCTTGATCAGGTAAAAGGTGTTTTATATCTTTATCGTCTGTTTCTGTTACAATATAAAAACAGTGTCAAAAATAGAGAGATGTACCCTTTTCTATGCAAGCAAATTGTCTCACAATGTTATATTATACATTAGTTTATGCTTCAGCCCCCCCCCCCCCCCCCCCACCCCCCGATGATCAGTAGTACTGTTTTCAGAAGTTCGGGTATAGAACCCGCGACAAAGAGATCACAAGTATTTCGTTGTAGCGCGAAACTATAAAATCAAGGGCCAGCTTCTTGTCTCGTTGCCAGCTCTTAAGTTAACTAAACCTGGACAGTCTGAAAAAAATAAGCATTGCCAACATTTTAGCCCATCAAATGTTTTAATGCCTGAGTTTTCTCACTGATCCTACATTATTTCTTTTTTGTCATTGCAATACTTTTGCTTGTTCGGTTTGAAGGTAGTTTCGCAAAAGGTATTACAAAAATGGTTTCTTGTTCACAACACTGATAAACATTTCTAGAAATTAATAACTTCTAAAGACATGAAAATTCTACCATTTTTTAAACCTAATCTATTGTTGGCACAAGGATACTCAGATTATGGTCTAAAAAACAAGCTGGAATAGAGTGTACTTTTTGTAGAGTTGTCATTTTCTCTTGTAGCTAAGCAGTTCAAAGGTGATGGAATCCGTTCGTGACCTTGACTGTGAACTTCCGGCCTCAAATCCAGAACCGGTAATGTTATTTAAGTTTGGCAGTCGTATTTTATAGTATATTCTATCCTTTGGAAAGCCTGATGTCGTAAAATTACTATTTTGCCTCGATATAAATGCTAGGTCCTCGCTGCCGATACAATATACGCAATGAGCCCAACCACTTGTTAAAAAACAGAGCCAGTTTTATCGTTAACTATTGTCATTTATGATATTCAAATATCCCTATATTACAGAAGTGTCTTGTTTCACAGCTAAGCAATATACTACAAGCTTGAACCATGACTGTTTAATTTATTTCAAATGTTATGCCTGCTTGAGTAATACATGCATTTCAGAAGAGGAAACTAGAACTATTATCATAATGTATTTCACTAGAAACAGAAACATTTTTGTTGTTTTTTTTTTTAATAAAAGACATGTAAACATTTATTTATTAGGACTGGGGTGCAGGAGACACGTTGGCCTCTGAGGACGGGAACTGGGGACAGTGGAGTGGATGGGCGGACTGCTGCAATGGTAAATGAACTAATTACAGACGGTGTTTGTACCATGATTGATTTGACTGCATATTTTAAGATAATTTATTTATGGTTATACCAACGTCAACATTGTATGAATTAGTTATTTAAGGCACTTTTCAAATAAAACAGGCAGAATTGATAGAATTTTATTTCTTTGTACAGACGGAGGATCGGTGGTTGAAAGGAGTCGCTACAGACTGTGTGACGATCCTAGCCCACTTGGTTCCGGTGCGGACTGCGTTGGTGAAGACCTTGAGTTTGAACCCTGTCCATTCAGTTGCCTAGGTATTGTCTCTCTCCTTCTAGGATTATTCTGATACTTTCTAGGTAGTATTTTAACGATGCTTAAACTGACGCAGTTAAAGTGAATATAACCACTTTTCAGTTATTAAGGATGTTTGACTACACATTTTGACAAGGAACGCGTAAAATTGTATATAGCCTTTTTAAGTTTCAGTGTCATACAATACTTAAAAAATAGGTAAAATAATCATATTTGGTTGGCAGGGTAATCAGAATTTCCAAATTTAGTATTTAGTTCCTTGTATTCATATCCATCAGAATAGTTGAAGAAAAGAAAACGAGTATCATAACATGCCTGGTTAACATTTTGTATGTTATAACTGGAATATTTTATAACAAGATTAAGTCAATACCATCAGTTCATGATCTAGAACATAGTCTGAATGAAAAGGGACAATTTTTGTAAATGGACCATATTCATCCTGAAGTTCCAGTCTATGACGACACATTAAAGAAAGGAGACCAAGAAATAAGGTACATTTTGTTGTATTAGGCTTCCTGGGCTTTTCTGTCATATATATTTTGCATATTTCAGTCAATGGACAGTTCACAAGATGGTCCAATTTTTCTGACTGTTTCTGTGATGGCGTGGCCGAGGGGTCATCCGGTGCAAGAGTAACTTACAGGGAATGTCTCGGAACAGCTAATGGCGGAATCTTCTGTAGGGGAGATTTTATTAGATATGCAGATTGTAGGAATGCGTGCGGGGAGAGGAGTGATCAGTCAGGTAAAAAAATTGTGCACGTCGGCTTCTTAAAACAGTTTGTTTGATGGCATTTTGTCGAGCTTAACATTTTACCGACTGTTGAAAACTGAACCAAACCAACCACTGACTTTTCTACTTGATTTATCTGCGATTTATTTAGGCCTACAAAACCTCGAATCAACTTATATTTAATTACAGACTCGCTCAAACCCCGAGAAATTGTTCCCTATTTAGTTTTAGCATATTATTATTATTATTATCAATATTATTATTATTATTATTTTATCATAATTTTTCCAGTTGACGGAGTTCTATCGCAGTGGAGTGAATGGACGGACTGCTTTTGTGACGGCATGGCGAAAGGCTCGCGGGGAATAATGGTGAGGTCACGCACGTGCGATGGCGTGGCGAACGCCGGAAGTTATTGTAGAGGTTCAACAGATATCGTCAGACCGTGTGACGGCGATTGTTTTCCTGACCAATAACTTTTAAAACTGTTAAAAGGAATCTTTCTACATGTACATTTTAAGTTTGCAATATAAATTACGCACTTAGTCAATTAAAATATGATGTTTTATTTTCAAAACAGGAAACAATGCTGAATGTCTAGTGCAATTTGTGCAAGGTTCTGTTATCATGTAGTGGCAAAATACGGTTTATGAAGCAGCAAGTCATCAAAATACCCGGCCTATTTAAGAAGGCATAGGGATGCAAGTGTGTCTAGAAAGAATATTAGCCATTGACTGAAATGAAAAATATAAATCATATAATACCTAAAAATAGAAAAAGACAATATTTTTGTTTTTGCATTATGTATTTGCAATACTTTGTAGATAATTGTAGAGAAATTGATCTTGTACGAGATCGTATAAGTCATGAAATATTGACGTCATTATTTACTAAAGGAAGATGACGTACATTGTTAGATTCATTAGAAATAAACTGAACTCTCTTCAGCACTCGATCATATTTTGTTGTTTTCTTTATAGTGTAATTTCAGCACCGCTTTCTACAGCTGTTTGACAACTTTGCTACCGGTACTGACAATAATCGGTCTGTGAATCAGTGCAGTCTATAGTCTGTCTTTGAAATTATCAAACTTAAAACAGAAATGTGGAGACATCAGAGATGAATGAATTATAAACAAGTCGATTTATGGAACTTATAAAATGGTACAAGTTAACTAATGTTTTTTTTCTTCACTTTTTGAAAGTATGTATAGATTAAAAAAGAACATACAAGAAGTAAATGCTCAATTAGATTAACATAGTATTACGGAAACTAGAGGCTGTGGAAAACTTAGAATGCCAAATTTAAATTAGTTTATTGCATCGAGTGTAACATATTGTGCGTCAAATTTAACATCAAATTTCTAGACTCAAATACATTTTGTGGTT
Organism: Cyclina sinensis; assembly: GCA_012932295.1. Classification (NCBI taxonomy): domain Eukaryota; kingdom Metazoa; phylum Mollusca; class Bivalvia; order Venerida; family Veneridae; genus Cyclina; species Cyclina sinensis. The sequence continues at coordinate 13,661,389 of JAAONU010000019.1, forward strand.
GGGATTCAAATTAATAAAAAATGTTAGTACTTTTTTATTTATAATCCCAAACCTGTCTTCATAGCCGTTTAAACTAAATTTTTATATGGTGACTTCAGCCTGAAACATACAGAAAAAATAATCAAATTAAACATTACTTTGAACACATATCTAAATTAAACAACAACCACCATTACTCCAACATTTAAAAGTTTGATATAGAAATTCAGCAACAATGATCTATTAACTGTAGTTCATTACAGCCAGTAACTTCCTCACAAATTGATATTTCGATTATTTGGTTCAGTTGTAGATAATGGTCACACTGTGTGAAGCTTATACGAGATATGAGGCTTCCAATCAGTTCTTTTAATTGCACCCTCGCTGCCATGTCTCATCGGAGATCTCATTTAACATTGCTATACAATGAGTAAGGAAAAGAACCAGAAGTGTCTTTGGAATTGGATGCAATCTGTATCTTGCACTATCCTCTATAATCCAAAATAACTAATTCTGCAGGTGGGCGTCCTTTATATGGAAAATCGTTACCGATGATGAATAAACTCAAATAATTTGATGGAATCAATCCATCAAACCTATGTAGGTTTCAGGGGCGTCGGTACAGATGATAAAATTCAATAATTTCAAATTGATAAATAGCTAGAGATAGCCATACGTGGCGGGTCAGTGGTCCAGAGTTACTGTTTTATTTCTTTATTTATTTGTTCGAGTTTATTTGTCGTTGGTCCCGGATGTCATTGTGACCGAAACCCTCCGAAGTGTTAAGTTATTTTTAAGGGTTTTAGGGGGTGGCATAATATACAGAAAGCATTCCGTTCCGGAATCACTCTTGTTTTTTTAATAGGTCTGTGAATAGCACTGGATCAAAGTCAACTTGAATTGTCTATAAAACCTTGATTTCAACAAAACTTTAAAATATAAATAAGTTTAAAAAAAATAAATAAAATAAGTAAAAAAGGTACAAGAAAATAGTCAAAATATTTAAATCTTTAGTGGATAGCTCAAAATGGAGAGGTCAGAATGACATGAAATTATCTCAAAGTGGTCTTTAATAGAGAATTTACAGAAAGTAGTACAAATAACGATAAGGCTATTTTGAAACATGGGTGGTAGCAATATAACATTAAAGTATAATATAAAATAATTCTCAAAGAAAGTGCACCGGCGTGGAGAAAAGAAAAGGAAAAACGGAGAAAAACTTACTCAAAATTTCAAAACATGGCATACCGTCAACAACGTTTTCATTTTTTGCCTAGATTTCTAAATCTGACGAACTCAGTATTATATTTCAGTTAGATATGTATTTAACTATTCATTGTTGAATGTTCCGTTAAAATATCCAATTGCTGATATTTTAGCATATGAACGCTGAATGATTTCAACAGAAACCGGCAATACAGAAAAACCCGTGCAAATGTAACATGAACACCCTCTATCGGTCGGAGGCAACCGATTCAAGGGTTATCAATTTTCTTCTAATTCATTCTTTGAATGTAGAAAATTATTCATTTTGTCATTTCTGCTGTTGAGACATATTTTATTCGCTCATTTAATTTTTCAAACGTAAGTAAATGGCAATAGTTCTTGAAACATAGTTGCAGCCCTTAGTTTTACCTTTAAAAAAAAGAAAAATAATTTAGGCTAATGGGTATGCAACGTTATTGTAATTCTGTACTCTAAGTGAGTCTTGACAAGTAACTTTTAACTTGTTTATAGTGAGCAGAAATTTTGAAAGCAAATGGACACAACAAGTTGTTGAAACATGAAACAGAGATTGAAGAAAGAAAGAAGCAGAAGTTAAAGGAAAAAGTTCTGACATTTATAAGTGAATGGGTCATTTATAATCAAACTAGGTATGTGAACTGACTGAAACGTTTGCGCAAAGGAAGTCCAAAAACTCTATGGAATATGCTATATAGCAAAGCATATAAAGAGAGGTAACTAGACATTAGGGCAAGAATATAGAATATACAGTTACAATATCACTTGCCACCCATCGCGGCAAGTGATCCTTCAATTTAATACAGATAGACTTATCATTTTGAGCTTATTTATCGTCCGTTCCGGACGCCCAAATAACTTGCGCCCCCTGAAGAGATTAGTATTTCCTGGTTGTGGGTGTTAGTGCAAGATAATGAAAGCATCCCGTTCCAGTGACACAATTAGTTCTTTTATTCGCTCGGCGATAGATGGCAAGTAGATAGGTGGGTTGGGGGGGGGGGGGGTGGCTAGGCAAGTACAATCAAAATACCATAGCTCAAATATCAGAATTTATTACAGCATTAAGTACTTAGTTTCAATAATTGTGTTTTAATATATAATTAATAGATTAAATATAATATAATTTTCTAGGAAAATCAGTTTTCTAAAAGTAATTATCACATAATTTAGAGACATACAGAATCACAAGATAACCAATCGAGTATGAAAGACTTATTTCCATTAGGACTTATAAAAGAAAAAAAACAAACTCTAAATATCTCAAACTATAGGCCGGACGGTAAATTAATTTTTTTTTTATAAATCTCTAAATACTAAAATTTTTACCACGTGTTATCACGGAAATATTAAACAATGGCATACTGACCACAGAACAGATCCAAACTATTGTAAAACTAACAGAGATAAAAAAAATAAAAATAATTAAAAGAATACAAAATCATTTTGTTCTACACTTTTTTGCCTAGGATCAAGATTCGCTTTGCATTTAAAAACTTATATAAAATAACTGGATAGCATTACATTTCCATCAAGGACGACTTATAACACTTCCTGCCTATAACACTCGCAAGAGGGGTTGGCAGTATACAGAAATAGATTATTTTAGTGTAAACATAACAATTGGTGCCTGTGGTTTTTAGTTTGCAGTATGTACTGTGAATGTAAGTATAAGCCTTACTTCCAATTAGAGTATCGCCTTTGCCTTACTTCTACATTATATATAGAAAAGTTAAAAGGCAGGCCTACTTACAAAATACATATCCTTGATGTTGCACGAGTTGTAGTCCGTAGACCGGCGTTTATCAAATATATCCGATTACGTCAACTGGCGGGTATTCATAGAAAGATGGCGGCCGGTATATTGTTTTGATTATTTTTGCACACTTGCATATCGATATGCTTTACTCACTAAGTCTTTTCTGATAAGTTCGTTTATTGTTTATATCAACGCTTTATTTTTTCTTTCTATTTTCATGTTGCCGACCATAAAGATGGGAGACAGGTACGTTTATTTTAATTATATATGTACCACTACCAGGCAAAAAATAAATGATCAATCACTTTCACTTCCGGTTATGCAAAAACTGTTCTCGATGTAATAGTTGTCATATAAAAAGTCTCAGTTTCAGAAATGAAATTATTGATTGAAAACACTGCCATATCACTAGTTTTATGAAAATCACAGTGATTGTATTGCACACAAAAATAATTGTCAATAATTGAAGCATCATAGTTTTCATACTGACTTAAATGCACTTCCTAAAAAATAAAAAAACGAAAGAAAAAAGACAACAACAAAAAATAGACTGATCGTGGTGGATTTTTTAATACAGTATATAGACTAGGTGTAAATTGAAGTTAAGCTCAAATACAGGAGGCCTTTTCTTAAACCGTTAAGCCAATCCCATAGTAATGACATTTTTTTTAGTTCACTGTTCAGTTGCAGTGGACATGAAGTTGTATAGACTGCATTGTCTGTCAATGTCTGCTCAGTTGGGCATTGCATTATTTTTTTGAATTTAGATTAAGAAAGGGAGATTGTAATTGTAGAAAATCTAACCACTTTTTGCTAGTCTCAATAATGCGACTTCAGGCAGGATGCTGCCTTTACATCTCAAGCAGAAACCACCAAAATAGTGGTGGGAAATGGATTTTGTGAAATCCCTATTTCCCAACTGACTGTCATTTTACTCTTGCACATTTAGAAACATTTTGAAGTACTAAATTCTGTTTGATTCTATTCCACAGAACCCACCAAAAAGCAAAAAAAATGCTTTTAAACCTACATCAGTCTTTTACATCAGTATTATCTGATGAGGGTGCGTGCACACTAAGAATTCAATAGCCAGTGAAAACAGTGCTCTATTTTAAACTGTCAGTAAACCTTTATGAAAGCTGTACATGATAAACTGGTTCCGTGCGTGTTATTAGCCTTAAAAATTAGGATAGATTTAATGCCCGTAATCTGAATTCACAGTACAGGGTTCACATACAGTGGTTAAATGTTTACCTCTGTGGCCATTTTTCCAATAATGGATTTTAGCATGTTCCACCTGTAAATTTCTTATCTGCCATTACGGACATATTTTTCTGGAAACTTATTTGAAACATACATCATCTGAAGCAGAAAACTTAACTCTTTCACCACATGTACATTTATTGCTCGTACATTTCATAGCTTTTGTGAAAATCAGTGCCCAACAGGTTTTGTTGGGCATTACATGTGCGAAGAAGGAAAAATTTCCACCACATTTTGAATCCTTTCTAGTTTGTACTCTGAAGGCGGATATCGACCATTCATAAAATAGCACGAATTCAACTTTTTGAGTACAATTATTTGGACTACACTTTTTGCTTGATCTGTATTTTCACAAGTGTATACTCATTCTGCAACATCTTATAAGATAACTCCATGTATAGAGGAAACAAGCTTGGGCACCTTTTCAGCAAGAAAGCCTGCTTTTGTATGGAGAAAACAGATGACATTAGAAATTATTTAGTCTCACTTTTTTGCCTTTGAAGGTGAACCCATTTTATAGGTTGACACTCTGTAGTTGTTTACCTTCTATGTCTCACTTTGATCTGCAGCTGATCAAGCGGTTGGGCACATATTATCATATTAACTTTAACCACACCAGTCTCTTTCATCTAAGAAAAACACACAGATAATATAAGTATAAACTGAAACACTTGTTTTGTATCTGTTTATCTGCCATTTTATTTAAAGTTTGGCATTCAGAATTCCTCAGAGATGAAGGCAATGATGTGATTGTTGCAGAAGAAAATACCCAAGGTGTTCCTTCTGCAAGATTTCCGCTTGATTATATGCATTTTAAAATTAGGCTTAAAGGTTGAACAACTAAAAAATATCAGATCTATAAAAGCAGTTCAACACTTCAAGCATAATATCAATAATTAGGCAAGGTCATTATTATATTAATGCAGTTATTTCATAATTAGTAAGAAAACAATAGAGACCTTTCTTATTTCTCCATATTTAAGTCAAAAGCAGTATCATATTGTTATTTGCAGTGTTATTTAGAATGTCATTATGCCCCCTCTTCAAAGAATTGGGGGTATATTGCTTTGCATTTGTCTGTCTGTCGGTCGGTCCGTCGGTCCGTAGACCAAATGGTTTCCGACCAATAACTAAAGAATGCTTAGGCCTAGGAACTTCAAAGATGATTGTCCATCACCAGTAGATGACCCCTATTGATTTTGGGGTCAAGGGGTCAAAGGTCAAGGTCACATTGACCTTGTAGGTAGAAACGGTTTCTGACCAATAACTAGAGAATGCTTAGGCCTAGGAACTTCAAACTTGGTAGGATGATTGTCCATCACCAGTAGATGACCCCTATTGATTTTGGGGTCAAGGGATCAAAGGTCAAGGTCACATTGACCTTGTAGGAAGAAACGGTTTCCGACCAATAACTAGAGAATGCTTTGACCTAGGTTCATCAAACTTGGTAGGATGATTGTCCATCACCAGTAGATGACCCCTATTGATTTTGGGGTCATTAGGTCAAAGGTCAAGATCACAGGGACCTTCATCCTAAAAACGGTTTCCGATCAATAACTAGAGAACGCTTTGACCTACGTTCACCAAACTTGGTATGCTGGTTGGACATCACCAGTAGATTACCCCTATTGATTTTGAGGTCATAAGGTCAAAGGTCAAGATCAAAGGGACCTTCATCCTAAAAATGGTTTCTGATCAATAATTAGAGAACGCTTTGACCTAGGTTCACCAAACTTGGTATGCTGGTTGGTCATCACCAGTAGATGACCTCTATTGACTTTGAGGTCATTAGGTCAAAGTTCAAGATCACAGGGACCTTCATCCTAAAAACGGTTTCTGACCAATAACTAGAGAACGCTTTGACCTAAGTTCACTAAACTTGGTATACTGGTTGGTCATTACTATTAGATGACCCCTATTGACTTTGAGGTCATTAGGTCAAAGGTCAAGCTCACAGAGACTTTCATCTTAAAAACGGTTTGCGATCAATAACTAGAGAACACTTTGACCTAGGTTCACCAAACTTGGTATGCTGGTTGGTCATGACCAGTAAATGACCCCTATTGATTTTGACGTCATTAGGTCAAAGGTCAAGGCCACAGGGACCTTGATCCTAAAAACGGTTTCTGATCAATAACTAAAGAACACTTTGGCCCAACCACAAGCAATTAGGTGCTGCCGGGGGGCATTTATGTTTTACAAACATTTCTTGTTTTGTCTTGGGTTAAAGAAATTATGTGATTGTAAACACTGTCAGGAATTATATTTAAAGGGATACACAGGCAAATGAATGCCCCCAAAATTAAAACTGATATTATTTGCTCAAATGACATTCAGTACGAAGAACATGTTTGTAGTGAAATGCGGGCTTGAACGTAAATATTTGAAGGTTCTTTAACAGAACGTAAAACGTGAAAGAAATCTCCGAGTTATTTTTAAATAGGTCACATGACAAAAACAACCAATCGTCGTTTTTCTTGGGTTGCTTTTTCCCGTAGATCATGTGAGAGGTCATTCAACCGTCCAATCATTCACTGCGAAATACAGCGCGAAATCTAAATTTTCTATCTAGACCCACGTGGGTCAAGTTAGGAAACCACCCTGTTTTTCATTTAAAAAGAGGAAATCTTTGTTACTGGGACTGATCATTGTATTTATTTCGATCACATTTATAGTATATTCATAGAAGGAATGAGAAAGAAAGCATAAAACTTTCGCCTGAATATCCCTTTAAGGGATAATTAGATTTTAAAAAATCAGTCTTGAGTAGCTTTTATGGTAACTTGTTCATATATATACTTGATTTTTAGAAACGGGTGGATTGGGTTAATTAATAATATATGTTTTACTTTTGTGAAAAGGTCTGAAATTAAACAGAGAAGAAAACAATACTTTTGTTAGAAAAGTTGATGTTAACTTATGTAATGGAACATAGCACTGTAAGTGTGAAAAGTAAAAGTTGATATACAGAGACAACATTGACATTTTCATCGAAAAAGACAAAGTATTAAACAAGAGAATGGTGAAAAGGTAGTAACAAAATTTAAATGTTTTGCTTCTCAGAAATATTTTCCCCCTGCTTTGATGAAAAAACTGTCATTAGTTCAAGTCTTAAACAAAATTATATCTTACTTAAAGGGGCTGTGCTCCAGATGACACAAAAAAGAAAATTTTCTTGTATTATAAATTTCTTGTGATATTTATGACTAATGCTTAAAAAACTGACTGACAAAAAAAAAGTCAGGTAATCACATTATAAATTGATTTTTTCCTTTCATAGTGCTATACCGTAACGCAACGGTACATTGTATAACTATATTGTATAAGATTTACAGTAAACGATAGTTATTTCACATGTGGCGATATTGGTGACAGTAAAAGCGTTGTTAAAATTTTGTTAACATGAGGGTCCAGAGTTCAAATCCGGCTGGAGCGAATATATTTTTTTTTGTTCTATTTTGACTTTTATTGTCAGTTTTGAAGTAAAATATCATGTTGTTATAATCTCACGGCATCTAGATATTTAATTTAAGTAAAAATGTTTTTTATATCAAATCTGGAGTACAACCTCTTTAAGCTAACTACATGTATATATTCAGGAGAGCAGTTTATAAACCATGATTTAAAGTTTCATTTCAGCAGCATTTGTTAAGACAGTTTTCATTGTTTTGAATGTATAACTTATTGTCATAATGTAAACAAAGAATTTATTTCCTGCCTGTGGTGTTTTTAAAAGTAAATGCACTTTGTGTAACATGATCTGTATGAATGTATTCAGTGATGACTTATATAGGAAAATTTCAGGAGCTTTTCCGATTTGAAATCTTGCATTGATTTCCAGATTTTCTCTCTTCCAGTGTAAAAGAATTAATTAAGCGTATATATTATCAAAAATTTGCTAAACATTGAATTTTTTCAGCAGTAACTGGCATTACATTCATTTCTAAATTCTCTTTTTTCCCCTAAATGTTCCCTGTAAAAGGATTCACTTCATAATGAATGCAACATGTATTGTAATCATTAGTCCCCTACCGGTTTAACCGGAGGGGGACTATAGGTTTACCCTCCGTCCGTCTGTCCATCTGTCTGTCAGTCTGTCCTACCGTCACAAAAGCTAGATCCCGTGATAACGCAAAAAGTACTGAAAATATTTTAATGAAACTTGAAATATAGGTAGATGGCAGTTTGGAAATTATGCACGTCTTTTGTTTTCTTCATATGTTGAAAATATACTTAAAATATGGCAAATATAACAATATTTGTGATAACTCAAAAAGTTCTAAGAATAATTCTATGAAACAGAAAAAATGGATAGGTGATAGTATGGAAATAATAAATCTCAAGGTTCACAACTCTAGCACCAAAATTATTAGATTTATCCCCCCATAAACTTAGAATTTTCATGAAAAAATGTGTTTTTTTGTTAAACTCAAAAAACACTGAAAATATTTTTAGGAAACATGAAGTATGGATAGGTGACAGTATGAAGATAATGCACCTCAAGGTTCACAACTCTAGCTCTAAAATTATTAGATTTATCCCCCTTGAACTTAGAATTTTCATGAAAAAATGTGGTTTTTTGTATATAACTTCATTATTTCTTAATGTATCTACTTCAAACTTTAAATATTGGTTTCCATCGTCGGTGACCCCCGGTACATATTCCGCACAACTACATTATATACCGTGGGATAATTGACTGCTGATTATTCGTTTTCATGAATATTTATTAGCAAAGGGATGTAACTCTTCGTTGAATGAGATGCAGTATTACAAATAGACACTCTTCAGTGTGGAAAGTCGGCAAAATGACAAGTTACTTAAAATAGACGTATTTCCCAGGATTTAAACATAGGCGCGGAAGTCATATTGTAACAAGTAATTTCATTGGCTGAGATTCCGCAAGGGAAATCTTACGGAAACCAATGAAAGTAGGTAATGAATTATTCATGAGTACAAAATTTTACCAGCCAATTGTCCCACGGTAGATAAATAGAGTGAAACGGAATGGATCGAACATGGGTTTCCGATGATGATTGGTTTCTTATCATCACCCACATCATATGTGACAAGGTTCATAATTCTAGCACCTAAATTTTCAGAATTATCATCCTTGAACTTTGAATTTTTTCTTCCTATGTTGAAAAATTTGATACATTTGTCATTCCCTAAAAACTGTATCCAGAGATCACTTTGAAGTACTTGAAACTTTTCCAACAAATTTACTGAGAATAAAGTAAAGTTGAAACATAAGTTAAACATAGTGATCCTGAGAAGATTTAAACATTAGGAACTAGTTTTTCATGGGTTTTCAATAGAGGTCAAGTTCAGATGATAGTTGAAACTTAGTATTAAAGATTATGTGCAACTTGTTCCAACTGGGCTACCATCCTGTGACAAGGCAGTGCAGGGTATTAGTCACCATCTGTGACAAAATTCTAGTTTTGCGACCTTTTTTAGTCCCCTACTGGTTTCACCGGAGGGGACTATAGGTTTACCCTCCTTCCATCAGTCCATCTGTCCGCAAAAACTGGATCCTGATATAACGCATAAAGTACTTAAAATATTTTTATGAAACTTGATATATGGATAGATGGCAGTATTGAGATTATACACATCTTTTTTTTTTCTTCCTATGTGGAAATATCTGGCTGCTAAGGCAACAAATAGACTTAAAATATGGCGAATTTAGCAGTATTTGTGATAACTCAAAAACTACTTCAAATATTTTTATGAAACATGGATAAAAGGCAGTATGGAGAATAAGCACCTCATTTTTTATGAACCTAAAAGAGGAACTGTCCATCCATTTATCAGTGATTTCCTCTGAAAACTTTACCATTGGCCATATTTTCCTTACTACTGAATGGAATTACTTCAAACTTGGCCACAACAATACCTTGATAAAGACCATTCCAATGAAGTACATATCTGTGACCTTGACCTCTGAATGACCTTGACCTTTAAAGTTTTCTTGTCCTAAAACTATAAGTTTGGCCATAATTTCCTTATTTCTGAACAGAATTACTTCAAACTTGGTCACAACAACCCCTTCGATAAGACCTTTTCAACAACATATATTTCTATGACCTTAACCTCTAAATGACCTTGACCTATGACGTTTTCTTCTTTGATGATACTTTGTACATGGATAGAGGATCATAAGGAGATTATGCATGTCTCAGACAAATTCTTTAGTCAATTTCCACATATGGGTTGGAGTTAGGGAGATGGACATTGCACTGGTAGTGGACTGTTGCTTTGTCTCTGACAAGCTCTTGTTTTACAGTATGATGTATATTGAGCTATGGTTTTATTTACTTTATACTTTTACTGATCAGATGAATTGATACACAATTTTATTTGAATACATAAACACAGACAGAACATTTTAACATTTTCTAGATTTTATGTTGGTGTCTTCTTAGCTAAGTGGACAAGTCACATATGTACTTGAAGTATTAAAAGTATTGAAATAAGCCTCAATATTAAAATTTGCAGGCATTGTTTGATATCAGAAGCCATATTTTACCAAGGTTGTATTTGTCATCCTTTAAAGTACTGAGGATTGATGCTGTGTTGTCAGTTGGATTCTGTGAATCATGAGTTGAACTGGAACTCTTTGTATCACTCACTCTGTCTACACCCTAAATTTGCATAAGCCAGTATCATCTGATGTTCATACATTACTATAGGACATAACAGCACAGGTTCTGCATGTTTACCAAAATTGGCTATTATGTACTCTAGTATTTTTTTTTTAAGTTTGTCCATGAAAAGATTTGAATATTTGGTATCATTTTTGTATTGCCCGTTCAAAGAAACGGCAATATATAGGTATCGCTTTGTCTGTCGGTCCATCCATCCGACCATCACAAAAGCTTAACGTTGCCTATAACTTTGCCATTTATTATTTCCTCATCAATCTTCCAAATTATATTGCTTATGACAACAGGGTCGTGAAGATGCCAAAGTCTTTAGGTCAAGGTCACAGTGACAGTGTTATGCCCCTTTTTGTACTTGGATTTTGATGATTGAGATGCTGTCTTTTCCAGCAGGCTCTTGTTTACCTTTTTATTTATTCTAACAAAGTATCCAAGGGCGACACAAGTGTTCAACTGAACACCCATCTAGTGTATTAAAGCAAGCACACTAGTTTATTCACAACTTAGCATTCAGCTAAATTGTTAACAGCTCAAAACCACAGTGCACTGTTGAAACATTCTTTGGTCCCATGGGTACTGGAGGCAAGTGACTCTGCCTTTGTGACTAGTGCAGACCAAGATCAGCTTAAGTACAGATCTGTGCAGTCTGACCATGGTCTGCATTATTTGCCATTCAGTCAGTAAATTTTCAGTAAGCACTCCCATGAACAATTAATGGATTTGTCCAAACTGAAAGATGGACAAGTCCATTTGAGATATTTAGCTTGGTACTAGTTAAGTTAGAAGGAAAGATGCAATGTTACAAGAAATAGGATTCTGGGAAAAATTATCAGTTTAATCACCAGTTCTAACTGAGTAGTTTAAGTACCTTACCTGGTGGGGAATAAGGTAATGTAAGACTAAGCACAGAACAATGGGTTGTGGGAGGGGGTGGGAAAAAAAGGGTCAGACTAAGGTCCTCTTCTGAAAACAGATTCTCTTGATTTAACATTAAAACCTGGTTTCCATTATGATGTATAAATGTTGGTAAAGTAAGGATTTTAGATTTATTCATTTCAGTCTTAAATTATTATTAAAATTTCATTTTATTTTCATCTGTTTATATATACTAATACCTTATATATTTGATTTTATTAAAGAGATATACATGTAGTTAGTTTTATTAATAGTTTTTAATCACATGATATATCATAATGACAAAGTATTTTAATATGAAAATTATCAAGTGGTACAATATGTACACCTAGAAAAGTCATTTTTAAAAATCAGTCTCATGCTCTCAAACTGGTTTTTATAATGTTCAGAACATTCAGAAAAGATATTTTAATTTTATTGAACTGTAAACTGTGCTTTAGTTTTGTGGTACAGTGTATATATAACAGAGATAAAATTTGTAAATTTTTGAAATATACCCCTTAAAGCTGATACTTTTGTTGTTTTTTTTTCTAGTAAATGATACAACACATTATTCTTCCTTGAGGTATATTTTCTATCTACAGTAAGACATGTTGTTGATGCATACATGTATTGGATAACTTAGGCATTTTTAAAGGAAATTGTATCATTTTGAAGTTTTTATCAGTACTGATAATCATAATTGATTCGATTTTGACAAATTGTTTTGATCATGGCCTCGGGACAATTTATACCACAGGCTGTCAGAAGATAAGTATAGAATTTTTGTGTCATCCTTCACTGTTAACAATGGATTGATATATTTTATTGGCGGCATTAGTACGCTATTAATATTTCCCCTGCAGTCAAAAACACTGTAATGGCTCAGGAATGATTAATGCAGTTTTTGTAGCAGACCATTTATAAATGGTGGATAAAAATAGTCTAGCTGACTTGAGATCTGTGTGTATAAATAGTTATTTTAAAGGGAGAAAAATGTTTATGGATTACCACTTAAAAGTGTACACAGTATAAAGAATAAAAAGGCATTTGGCATTAGATCATTTTAATCTAGAAAAATAGCATTTTATTGTAATTCACAGTTGGTTGCCAGGGTGGATAATTTGGATATTTTTTACAGCAGATTTTGACATTTTATTGTGCTGCTTGTTTTTGTACTCAACTAATTGGCTGGAATTTCATATTTTTATATGCCAGATAAAATTATTGCAATAAAACTAGAGAGTGTTGATTGAACAGGAGGAGGGTTATTACACTGAGGAAATATTTCTGGTCTATATGATTGTAAGGCCGTGTCAGCTTAGAAGTAAATATTTAGTTTTGTGCTGTGAGATTTGATCTAACAGAATTGAGGAATCATTTGTTAAATGTATGATTAGAAACTCTATTGGTATGTTTTAAGCTTGATTAAGTTTTAGATAAATACATTTGAAAGTGTTTATTGGTGATTCCTGTTCATATTATTATAAGTAAGGTATAGTGCATAGACTTGAGTTTTGATTGGTGTGTAAAAAAGCCGCAGTCTAACAAATGAGGATGGACGAGCTTGGAAACGGTCCAGTTCGGCCACCGGCTATTCCAGAGGACAGTTCACCAGTGAGGGCACCACCAGTAAGAATTTTTTCTTTGGTTTGAACCTGGTTTAAATTAAAGTGTTAATAAAGCTGATAATACATGTATTTAGTAGGGATGTAAGTGAACGTTCGAACGTTCGGACCCGATGCCAAACGTTCGAATGTATTTTTGACATTCGAATGCTCGGAAAAAAAATCTATATATTTTGTTTTCATCACAAAATTAAATCATAAAGTGTTGAAGAGGTAAGAAAGGCGTTGTAAATAGGTGAATTTACACCTATTGTTGATTTAACACCCCTGTTAACACCTTTGGTCAGACATCCGTAATTATGCGTCGTCTAATCTTGGTGGCCTGTGCTTTAAGCAAGTGTCACCTGCAGTGGGTAAGACAAAAGATATTGGTATATCAGTGTCGAGTTAAGGGTCAAACTTGAAGACAGATTGATTGTTTCACAGGGAAAACCTAAATACACGTGTCAGTTATTGCCGCTAACCCCGATTTTACTTTATTATACTGGCCCGATTTTTGGTTGTTTTATTCTCTTGCAAATTCTCTAACAGTTCACGCCATATCGCTACAATTCAGACAAAATGTAAATGATACTGTCCATACCTCGCGCTTGGTCTCATTTTTGTTTCGACCTTCTAAATATAAATTAAAATCGAATGGGGATTTACCAAATAAGCATACTGGATACCAATACACTGTGTCAATGAATTGGAAACACTCGGATCTTATCCAGTTAACCACGTCAAGAAGCAATCTCCTGGCAGTGATCTCCCCTTCATTCTTGCCTTAGCTGGATTTCAGATTTTTGTCTCTATTTTGTTTAGTTATAATTGGAATTGCATCGATTTAACATGCCTGGATGTAACGAAGTTAAAAAAAAGTAACTCGAAAAAAAATGTGTTTATTTACTTTCGACCATTATCAACGACATACCTGTCGGCAGTGATTATTGTACTTAAAGGGAACTAACTGCTGCGTTGAGTTTGGTCCAGAAATTCGGTGAAAATTGAGTATGAGTTATTCGAACGTTCGAATGCAAAATGATCCGAACATTCGAATGCTAAAATGAACAAATTTTGCCATCCCTTGTATTTAGTCATATAGAAAACCAAACATGGTTACAGAGGAGATTGTAATGTCATAAGTAGTACCCAGTTGAGCAATATGATATTACAGGTATTTTGTCCATCATACGTCATAATCAAAGAATGCTAAATTTAAGGAAGACAATAGCAAAGAATATTTTTGGCTTGAAAGTGGGCATGTGAAAGGTTTTAGGATGATTACTAGGGATACACTAGTTTTGACCCATTAGCATGAAGACTTTGTTTCTCTCTTCTGCAACAGAGATATGTTTGAATATACTGTATTAATACAAAATTTTCAGTGTTATATATACATTTTTTTCTATTTGAGAGGACAAAAATTTAAGGTATTTTCTGCAATGGTTTGTTTATCATACAGTTTTCTTGACTGACAGTGGTCATAAAATACAAACAGTAGAAAATGAAGTTGTTTTAACATTATTTTGTGGAAGATGACTGGTTTATTAAGTACTTAACATTTTTCTCTACCAATATGATCTTTGATATATTTAAAAATAACAAAAAGGGTAACATGTGTGACAGATTGGATCAGATAAAGCTTTAAAAGATATCTCGAGAGTGCTTGATTTAAGTTAACCCTTATAGTAAAGAGGTAGAAGTGTTGTCTCTTCTGTAAATGTTGACCATTGTCAGATAGAGCTTTTGTAACTCAAAGCAGTGTTTCAGCTAGTACAGAATTGCAGGATGCAGCAGCAAAACATTCTACAGACCTTGGCTACTAAAATAAAGTGCTTTCCATTTATCTTAAGCTGTTTGAGACTGGAAAAGAAATCTGATAAGATACTTGAATGGAGATTTTAGATCTAGCTCCTGTCTTTGCAAAGTAGGGTAAAATTTATTTACATCATGTTGTTATCCTTGTACAGGGAGGGAGGGCACAGGTGTGCATTTGATAGTAACATCACATATACTGGTACAAGGACTACTGTATACCATGACATCAGTTTACCTGGCTTGGGGTCTGGAGGCGCTCCAGTCCAGCAGTTGTAGCATGACTGAATATACCATTTCATTTATTTCGATCGATCTGCAGTATACAGGAAATGGTGGAAGAACAAAAAAAGTGCAAATTACACAGTATGTGGTGTCAGACTAGCAAAAGAATATCTTTACATATAGAAAGCTTTGACTTAAGCAGTGAAATTATTCTGAGGCAGTTTAGTGTGAAGAAATTTTAAACAAAGAAAGAAGAGTGACTAAGTGGTTAGTCCATCTACACTTACTATGATAAAACCATTGCTTATGTTTAGTGTACCTGTACACATACTGACTGATGCAGTATTGCAAAAAATGTCCTCATTGTTGAAAATATGTGGAGATACTTCCTGGTTGACGACTTTTTTTATGATGCAAAGTTTTAACAAAGATGCAGACTTACAAATTACCTGTATCATGTATTTTCATCAGCTTTAAAGGATATAACAAAAAGGAAAAAATCAGTTTGATAAAGGGGGGTAATCTCACTGCATTTTTGTAAAATTTAGTTTGCTGCATTTGTTTCCCTTGATTTGATTGAGATAAATCTACTTAACATACTGGGAGATTGTATAAAGCAGAAATTGACTTTATTTTAAGAAAAGATACTTATAATGTATCTGTTACAAAATGATTTATTACAATATTGTAAACAAAATGACAATCTAGGTATATTTATGTGGAAGTGGTACTTGATCTCAACTTTTGATACTTTAATGAAGTCCTGTGTTATAGTGTTTGCTGTTGGAATTTTATTTACAGTGTTGTGACCTCATCCAGTGTTTGGTTAAGTGTTTTGTTCTTTATGCTTTATCCTGCTTTTGACAATATTTATTGTTCTTACAAATGTGATAAGTTCAAAATCATGATCCATCTGCTTGTCTGTGCAGCCTGATTCATTCTTTTTAGATGATACCCTAATGTAAATGATTAATTGGTCTGTCCGAATTGAAGAATGGGCTAGCCCATTTATGAATTTAGTTAGGTAGGTATAGGTTACAAAGTTTGATCAAAAGATGGAGATACTTCATATAAAGCAATGCTGTTTCAAGTGATCACACCATTCTAGTATAGAGGTTGCTAGCTGTCAAAGATTTTTGTAATGAAATGTAAAAGTCAGAAACATACACAAGAAGTTAATTACCCTCTGCCGATAAAATGTGAAGGAGTATATTGGAATGGCCTTGTCTGTCTGTCCTTCTGTCTGGATCCATATCTTAAAACTGGTTGGTTAGATTGCAATAAAACTTGAAAATATACATTAATAAGGAAATGACTGTTGTCAAATGCCATCCAAATCCCATGCCTTATTGAGGTATGACCCTTTGTTACTTAAGAATAGGCATTCGTCCTTCCATTCGGGTCAGTATCTTAGAACTGATAGTAATGAAACTTGGCAGTTGGATGTATATATTGATAAAGAAACAATGGACTTCACATGTCATCCAAATCCACCTGTGCGTTATTGAGTTATGAGCATTTGTAACTTAAAAATAGGCATTTTTAAGAGGAAAATTTCGATCTGCAATATATATTAAAAATAGGCATTGTCCTTCCGTCCATATCCATATCTTAGAACTGGTTTGTTAGATTGTAATGTAGCTTGGCATGAATGTATATACATGTATTAATAAGAAAATAATGGATGTCAAATGGCATCCAAATCCACATGTGCCTTATTGAGTTATGGCCCTTTGTTACTTAAAAAAAAGGTATAAAATTTTAATAGGAAATTTACTGTCTGGAATATATATTTAACATAGGCATTGTCCTTCCGTTCGGATCCATATCTTAGAACTGGTTTGTTAGATTTTGATAAAACTTCTAAGCATGACTGTGTATATGGATGAGGGCATGATGCACATGAAATACTGTCAAAATCAAGCTGTATGTTGTAGAGGTATGGCTCTTTGTTATTTTTTGAAAAGACAGGAAAAATTCACAGCTGATTTATTTTCAAATATTTCCATGCAAGAACTTCATAATGTTGTTTCAAGTTTACATTTCTTTTGTACCAGGAAGAAGAATTTTACTCAAAACAGTTGTGATATCTCACTTATTTATCTCAGTGTTAACACTGGTAGATCACTCTGTGCAAGATCAACATTCTTCCATAATTTGTTTTTTCTTTCTTTCTTTTCTTTCTTATTTTTTATCCCCTCGAAGGGAGGCATATAGTTTTTTAACTGTCAGTCTGTCAGTCTGTCACTCCACACAGTACCAAAAATAAATGGGAGGCCAGCTAACTGTGAACCTAACAAAAGAGAACATTATAGAATTGATACCGTAACAATAGAATAAGGGGCCAATGGCCCTCTATTAAACAAAAGAAAATAACAAAAGAAAAAGCCCCCTATAATCCAGTTTTGGCTGAACGTTCGCACGCCTGTCCATCCTAAAACTTTAACATTTGCCATAACTTCCTTATTAGAAAGTGGATTTACTTCATACTTGGACAATTAAGACACCTCTTTGGACAAGACCTTCCCACTGACCTATATTTGTTTGACCTTGACCCTTGAATGACCTTC
Source organism: Cyclina sinensis (assembly GCA_012932295.1). NCBI lineage: Eukaryota > Metazoa > Mollusca > Bivalvia > Venerida > Veneridae > Cyclina > Cyclina sinensis. Next base: position 13,679,408 of record JAAONU010000019.1, read on the forward strand.
ACTTTAAAGATCAAATTGTCCAAAAACTTTAACTTTGGCTGTAACTTCCATATGAGTTAGTGGATCTACTTCATACTTAAATACAATGACCTTCCCACTGACCTATATTGATTTGACCTTGACCCCTTAGTGACTGGCTCTCAGCTCAAAGGTCAAAGCACCACTTTGGGGGCATAGTCATCTTGCAGTGACAGTTCTTGTTTTTTTTCTTTAGAGGAAATGAACAAAAGATCTATGAGACAAAAGTGAGAAAAAATGACATACATAAGTAAAGAATGAATTGATGAATGAATGAATGAATGAGTGAGTGAGTGATAAATGAATGAATGAATGCTTGAGTAAGGGGTGCATGAGTACATGTGTAAGTGAATGAATAATTTAATGAATATTTAAGACATTTTTGCTAATACTAAATGTTATATTTCTACTTGCTGATTTCAACTTAGCACTTGATTCTTGCAAAGTTCAAGCCTCAGCATGACTTGGGTTTCCCTTGATAATTCTTCTCTCTAAGTGCTTTGATTGTAACTCACCTGAGAACTTTGTTAAACATACCACATGTTGACTCAGGAAGTAAAGTTTACTAGATTTTTTTTGTCCTCAATAAAATTTATAGTAATACAGACAAAAGATGGACACCTTTTGAGATAAAGTCATAATGAAATTCTTTCATGAAATGAAATATTTTGGTAAATATTTTCCATCGAAAAGTCTTTTGAAGGGTAAGGATTTATTGTTTGAGAAGCACCTCCCTTTATTGGATTTTTGGTGAAATTTCACCACATTTATTTACATAGGAAAATAGAATACTTTTTACTCAAGATTGGCAAGATCACGTAACCCCATACATATATTGACTCGAACTTTAGATGTCTTTGATAGCAAGAGGTGGAGGATTTTCTTCTTTCATGTGTTTTGAATAATTTTACTTGAAGCACTGAACAGTGAAGCATTAGTTAGTAATTCTAGGCTGCATGAGCAATCTGTAGGAACCCGAGACAGCATGTATAATCAGTGTTGAATATTACAGTTTTTGTTTGTGCATATTTCATTCCTTAGCATACCATTGTAAATTTTACTGTACTGACATACATTACTAAGTTTATCTTTGTAAGCATGTTAATGATTTAGTCTGAAAGTGTTACAGTGTTTGCCCATGTTGTAATAAATTTATGCTAGTTCCTATCACTGTCATGAAACTAGATTAAAACAAGCAAGACTTCATCCTTTCTCTGTTAAATGGTTAGTATATGGTCGTTTTTGTCCAACATTCACTTTAGACTGAGACATCATTTATATATAGATAGGGATGTCAGTGAAATAAAAACTTAGTAATGTTATAAGATCACCATGATTAGACTGTACAAATATGACTAAGTATGCTGACTAGTCATAAAGAGAAAAGCACAATTTGCTGATAGCAGAACTGGAGTTTTGATTTTTGGTTGATCAGATCTTGGTTGGGTTTTTTTTCAAGCAATTTTGTGCAAAAAATGCATTCTCCATTCATGACAGTTTTATAACTGATAGATCTAGTTTTTCATATGCACACAGCTTATCTTTTAAGATTTAAAAAATTGATACCATTTCATGACTGTTTTAAAGGTACATTTTTGCATATGCCCCTTATATATGGTTACCTTCAGTGTGGGTGGGCATCTCATAATTTATTTTTTTCAGTAGAAATATTAATATTTTATGGTTCAATATTCTTATCATCATTTTTTTTGTCAGTATTACATGTCATTACACTTTTATAAAGTATTTAATGGCATTTTTATCAAGTTTTATTGAGTGCAATAAAAAAATCTGTTTCAGCTTATGATTGTATTACAGCAGACTGAAAAAGTGTGGGCAGATTCAAAAATGGTTTTGAAGTATTTATTTTAAAGAAGGTCCTCATTCCTTTAATGTAATGTTTAAATAATTGATCTGTCTGCATACATATCTATATAATTTAATATATGGATGCTTGATAAGACATGCCAAGAATAGTCGGTGAAGTTATTGATCAATGTTTTATATGAAAATACTAAAAGTAATTGTTTAACACTTTCAGTGAAATTTGGAGGGTCAAGTTTATCTTCACTTTCTATGGAATTTGGAGGGCTTAGTTTAGCACTTTAAATGAAATTTGGAGGGTTTAAATTGTGCATAACTTTATACAGGAAAACCAGGATTAAAAGAGTGAATAATAATCTTCTGGTGTATTTTCAGCAATTTGTGTCTTGATCAAGTACAAGAAGACAGTATTTGCAGCATTTCACTGGTTTATCATTATTATATTGTTGTTGTTGTTGTTGTTGTGCTGATTTTATTATTGAAAGCCACTTTTGTAGTTGTAATATAACATATAATTACAAATGTTTAATATAAACTAAGCAAGTAATACATTGGTCAGGATTTAAAGTTTACTGATTAATCTAGCAGTGCAGACCATGTCACTGATGTCAGATTTCCCAGAAAATAAGTCTTAATTCATATTATTATACCTCACGTAAACTGCCAATACTAAATTCCCATAGGCGATTGGGCTTTTAAAACTAATGTTACATTTTGCATCAGCTCAGAGGGTAACATTTCTTTTTCAAAAACCCTCCGGGTGTTATTGTTTTTTTGCACACCCTGCAGAAAATTCAAGCGTCTGATGACGTCAATGCACTTATATTGACTGTAAGTCTTTAGCTGAGTTTGATTCGACTCGTTACCAAATGAAAACAGTCCTAAGGTATATATAACATGATCACATGTAGGGTTCGGTATAATAAAATAAATAACACACATCAGTGAGGGTGATAGAGGATATTGACAACCCTCAAAAAACAATAACACCCTCGGCTGTCGCCTCGGGTGTTATTGTTTTTTCGGGTTGTCAGTATCCTCTATCACCCTCGCTGATGTGTGTTATTTATATAATGTTAACCTTTTTTTTTCTAAGTGCAGAAAATGTATCAGTAAAACATAGAAAATGTAATAAAGAGGAGACCTTTTGAACTGTCATTTACCAAAGTGTGAAATGAGAAATAAAAAGCTGGGAACTATAAGTAGTTTTAAGAGTAGAGGGTTGTTCAGAAACAACACATGTATAGACCACCATTAAGTACTTCACTTTGTTACTTCCGTATTTGTGATAAAGTGGTTTGAAAATCACTGAGACTCAGACATCCCAGTATTTATATTAATGTGTAACACAGATAAGTGTTAATTTATTGTCAGTTCTGTACTCGAAAGTTGAATGCACAGTGTTACATTTGAGAAGAGTAGCCAGCATCTGTAATGTTGTTTTTACATGTAAGAAAAACATTGCCCTAAACTGAAAAGTGCTCAGCTATAAGCTAGAGGAACATTACATTACTAAATAGATGTTTCAATAATTTATAAGTGGGTGTATTGTCAAAATAGAGAAATCAATTTAACTCCAGACAGGTAACAAAAATATGAAAGTGAAAGTCACTCATATAGTCTTTAATTACAGAATATTGCCAAACTAAGTAATATATAACACATCAGTCAGATTTGATATGTGCATGTATTGTCAAAAAAAGAAAAGAAAAAAAAAGATGTTACTAAAGGAAAATGAAGAAATACTTTTGTCAGAGTCGCACAAATTACAGAATATTTATTTATAAAACTTTAATGTAGCCCATTACTCAAACAATTTAAAAGGTATCAATATGAAACTTTGAATGTTTGCTTATCATGACAAGAGGCATTTGTAACACAAGGGGTATTATTCTGAAAGCTATATTTTTGGAGTTGTGCCCCTTTTTAACTTACAATTTTTGTCAAAATTGCTTATTAAGTTGAATGATTCCAAAACTATCAAAGATATCAATATGAAACTTGGACTGCTTGCTTATGACAAGAGGCAGTTGTAACTAAACTTAAATAATACATTTTTTGTCAAAATTGCTTATTAAGTTGAATGATTTCAAAACTATCAAAGTTATCAATATGAAACTTGGACTGCTAATGCTAATATCATGACAAGAGGCAGTTGCAACACAAGGGGCATTGTTCTGAAAGCTATATTTTTTTGGAGTTATGTCCCTTTTTAACTTACAATTTTTTGTCAAAATTGCTTATTAAGTTGAATGATCAAAGGTATCAATATGAACAATTTCAACATCTTGACATGAAACGTCAGAAGTATATAGACCTCCTTCAGGAGTAGTGCACAAGAACCATAACTATGGCCCCATTGTCGATGTAAAATGGACGAGCTTTGCGTTGCTCTGTGGAGCTCTTGATTTTAAGAAAAGCATAAAAAAGAAAAGAAAAAAAAAAAGAACCCGAGAAAAATTATAGTACTGTGAAAATAAGGTCACACTTTGAAATGTCACACTTTTTTGCATAGTTTAGACCCTATATAGAAAGCAGTTTGAGGGGTATTGATCATAAACAGTGATTAATCTTATCACATTTCTAACAGCTTTGACCAAATTTATCCACTGAAAACAATACCTAGTTTATAGTAATCATAAAAATTGAAGTGGATTGTCAATTTATTCTAGTCACTTTTTACACTAAAGTATTATCTACATAAAACAGCCTTTAACAGTTTGTCTGTATTAAGTGGACTTTATTTAGAGTACATTTTTTTCAAGGAAAAATGTCTAGAGCATATATATATTTCCACATATGAATGGCAAAATCATCTTTAAGAAAAAAGAACCTGGATCTGTTTTAGAGTAATGTCAGTATGTCACTTTCTCAGATATTTGAATTAAATGTCTGTAGTGTTGTTTTCAAAAAAGGGATTCATTCTGGAAAAAATAAGGGCAACAGGGCTATGGTGTTTTGAGCATTTTTTTCAAGTGTATTTTTTGTTAAAGTGTGGTTGAAGTGTGGTTGAAGCAGGAGGAATTGAAAACTAATAATAAAAAAATAACAACTGCCATCAAGATGAAACTTTAGATGGGGAAGTTTTCATACCCCTGCAGTGAGAAATCCCTAAGTGTTACAAGGTTTCGAGGATATTTAATTTGGCCTTAAAATTTGTTATATTTAATGATATGTGACATGCACTTTAGTTAATGTGAAGGTGGAACAGTTTACATCTCATTTACAAACATGAAAAAAACAAATTTAGAACAATATAATGTTGAGGGAGAAGGTTGATAAGTCAAGTGCTTTTTGGTGGTATTTAAATTGTTACACAATTGGATTTTGATTGTTGAATTAAAGGAGAATTCACATGTTCTGATTTTCGTGTGAGTCAGCTAAACAGGTACATGTATAAACAAAAATTCTGCTCAAAATTGTTTACAGAAAATTAATTTCTGTTTTTCTTGGACAACGTCACTTCTCTTTGTAAACTTCCGCATCAGCTTGATTTTAGAAAAATTTATATGAATTTAATTTTTACATTTTTTTTTGACATGTTAAGTTTGCCATGTTTATTATTTTCCCCACAAATTTGTTTTGGCAAAAGTTACATAATTTTGTAGGACTTCCTGAAACTCAATCATTTTAATCTTTCTGTAAACAGTCTGTATGCTCACATCAGGAAACAAATTTTTATATATGCTGCCTTAATGTTGGTGGTTAGAAAACAAGTAAGATATATAAATGTGCTTAAGATGGTTTAGTCACAGGAATTGTGCAGTGAAAATAGATTTTCAAAGATACAGTCATGTTTAGATAGGATTGAAGTACAAGGTTATTATCATAGAAATGGTGGAATGATTCTGGATTTTTATCATTTCCTTTATTATATATGAGTGCATTCATGTGCTAAAGGGTCGGTACAAGAAAAAACGAAGTATGGATGAAATTATGATACAAAACAAATCAAGGAATTTTATTTCTTATTGTAAGGAAAATTGACAGAAGTTGATTGTAACTTCTCTGTAACAAAATATACATGCAGCTCTATGTTTGTAATAAAATTTGAACTATGAGTGAAACGGTGTTGAATGAAGTCAAACGGTCAGACTCGATAAGTAGTCGGGGATCTTCCGCGGGAAGTACAGTGTCGGAGCCCTCATCTCCAGGCGAAGCATTTAAGGACCTAAAGCTTCGTAAAACGGGAGGTGAAATATTGCTGTCGAGATATCTAAAGGTAAGGAGTTAATTATCTGTAATTGAAAAGGGGAGTTGAGGGAAAATTGATTAAGCTTACATAATGGAAAGCTCATTAGGACTAATGAAGCTTTTCAGTTCATTTATATCACACAGAACTTACAGAAGATTTTTTGCCTGATTGTGCATGTTTCTGGCAATTTTGCTTACCTAAGATCTGCAGTCTGCAGGCTATGTTGACAAGCTCCGAGGACAATTGGAATTTTGAGCTTTGAGATACCTTATGTAGCATGTTTCTACTCCTGAAGGCATATTTTATGGAAGTTCAATTTATGTCAAGTGTTATTTCCCCTGATATATTTGATCTAGAATGGGCAAAACAGTATCAGGTCTTAAGAACTCCAGTAATAGGTTCAAACCAATGCATGTAGATTGTTCAGTAGTGTCCTATGGGCGATATTTGCTGCGTCCACAGTTACTCCTATCTTTAAAAGCTGAAGAAAAGATTTCAAAGAAAAACGACAACCAAAACAAGTGGCCATAAAATCCTGAAATTTGGTTTGAAATTGACAGAAAAAACTACCAGCAACACTACACATGGGCAAAATTCACACAGTTGCATAAGTTCAGTGGTTGATGTGAATGGCTACCTCTTCAACACCAGTGCAAATTGATTGTTATACAATTGTGTAAAGCGTGAGAAAAGAAGATTTGGAAAAGTCCTGACTGTTTATTTTCAGGGTGCAGTTTATGATAGATTTATGAACAATAAAAGTGTGTATAATACTAGTTACAGAGATTTACTCAATGTGATCAATTTATACATGTGGTTTCCCAAAGGTAGCAAAATTTGATGAAAAGTTACAATTGTTTGGTTACTAGGAGTGTTTGGTTTTGTTCCCATTAAATGATAAAATTTGCCTTAATTACTGTTTGTACAGATATTTATTTCAAAGCTTTAAATTGAAGGGTTTTTTTTTATGCCCCCTCTTCAAAGAAGTGGGGGTATATTGCTTTGCATTTGTCTGTCGGTCGGTCCGTCGGTCCGTAGACCAAATGGTTTCCGACCAATAACTAAAGAATGCTTAGGCCTAGGAACTTCAAACTTGGTAGGATGATTGTCCATCACCAATAGATGACCCCTATTGATTTTGGGTCAAGGGGTCAAAGGTCAAGGTCACATTGACCTTGTAGGTAGAAACGGTTTCCGACCAATAACTAAAGAACGCTTAGGCCTAGGAACTTCAAACTTGGTAGGATGATTGTCCATCACCAGTAAATGACCCCTTTTGATTTTGGGGTCAAGGGGTCAATGGTCAAGGTCACATTGACCTTGTAGTTAGAAACGGTTTCCGACCAATAACTAGAGAACGCTTTGACCTAGGTTCACCAAACTTAGTATGCTGGTTGGTCATCACCAGTAGATGACCCCTATTGATTTTGAGGTCATTAGGTCAAAGGTCAAGATCACAGGGACCTTCATCCTAAAAACGGTTTCCAATCAATAACTAGTGAATGCTTTGACCTAGGTTCACCAAACTTGGTATGCTTGTTGGTCATCACCAGTAGATGACCCCTGTTGATTTTGAGGTCATTAGGTCAAAGGTCAAGCTCACAGGGACCTTCATCCTAAAAATGGTTTCCGATCAATAACTAGAGAACGCTTTGACCTAGGTACACCAAACTTGGTATGCTGGTTGGTCATCACCAGTAGATGACCCCTATTGACTTTGAGGTCATTAGGTCAAAGGTCAAGATCACAGAGACTTTCATCTTAAAAACGGTTTCCGATCAATAACTAGAGAACGCTTTGACCTAGGTTCACCAAACTTGGTATGCTGGTTGGTCATGACCAGTAGATGACCCCCTATTGACCTAGGTTCACCAAACTTGGTATGCTGGTTGGTCATGACCAGTAGATGACCCCCTATTGATTTTGAGGTCATTAGGTTAAAGGTCAAGCTCACAGAGACTTTGACTCTAAAAACGGTTTCCTATCAATAGCTAGAGAATGCTTTGACCTAGGTTCACCAAACTTGGTATGCTGGTTGGTCATGACCAGTAAATGACCCCTATTGATTTTGAGGTCATTAGGTCAAAGGTCAAGGCCACAGGGACCTTGATCTTAAAAACGGTTTCTGATCAATAACTAGAGAACGCTTTGGCCCAACCACAAGCAATTAGGTGCTGCCGGGGGGCATTTATGTTTTACAAACATTTCTTGTTTGAGGGGTGACTGTACCTGAATGTTAAAGTTTATTCTATTGTTAACTCTCCTTTCAACATAGTCCTAATCAAATTTCTTCAAGTTGCATTCCAGAATAAAATAATTGAAATTTTTAGAATTCTTTTACAAGAACATAAAATTCCTTTGAAATAGATGTTGAATAAATATCAAATAATTATGGTTTTCTTGAAGAGATTAAGAATTTTGCATGTTTTTTCTTGGATAGTTCATGATTATGATTTCTTAAACATTGGGAGTATTTCAAGTGTTGTTCATAGCCAGAGTCCCAACATTAGTGAAATGCATATTAACTGACCTTTCAAGCTAGTTGTTAGTGAATTTAGTGATAAAGAGTTAAAAGATTCAATTTGGAAGACAGGTAACTGCAGGTGGTCTCTTAATTCAGGTATACACCTGTCTGATAAAGATATGATTTTTAGGTACTCTCTTGCAGAGTGCTCAACATAGTTTTCACTGCAAGTTTGGTATATTTGCATCATGATTCTGTACCTGTGTGCCTTAGTTTGCGCTTTGGTTTTTCCTGAAACTTTTTAGCTCACCTGAGTACAAAGTCCTCAAGGGTGAGCTTTTCGGGATCATTGATTGTCTGGCGTGCGTCGGCGTGCGTTGTGCTTCATCAACAGTTTGACTTGAATGACTTCTCCTCCTAAAACGCTAAGTCACTTTTGACGAAACATGCCAGTGATACTCCTTGCATGAAGCTCTACTAAAGTTGTTTAAAGAATTGAATTCTATCAAGATCTCTGGTTGCTATGGCAACAGAAAGGAAAAACTTCGAAAATCATCTTGTCTGAAACGACAAGCTCTGAGCCTTAAGATTTGGTATGTTACATGTATGCTAGTGTCTCATAAAAATCGGCGACACCGACATCTCGGGGCCTTCCCCGATTTATGGCCCGTCGGCGGGAAAAACCTTGAAAGCGACATCGGTGCACACTGTTTGTCGAGCGGTCTCATTAATCTGACGTTCCCACGATGTCGGTTTCTTTGATCGCCGACGTGCAGCCACTTCAATCGGAGATCAAACGGTGATGACCCGTCGATTAGCCATTGATTAGTCACCGACTAGTTGAGATAGTATACTACTATATATACCCGGCAAAAAAGCAAGTAATCGTTAATATATATCTCAGACTAGCCACGGATTATTTTGCGAGTGATCAATGAATAATAGATGGGCACACGGCGATATGTATACCGTCGACTGTGACCTATCCGGGAGCCTGCAGTACATCGGTAGAAGCACGGCGAGATGCCTGCGACAAGTCCCCGATATTGACAAGCAAAAAAGAAATCTGAGACATCAGTATGGAGTGATAAATCGCCAGTAACCCGGCCAAGGGTCGGACGTGATCCGGCCGACCATCAGCAATTAGTCACTGATGCTATAACGATTTCACGGGGTAGAAATTTTTCCTCCGATCGATCGGAAATTTTTAACTTGGAGGTAAGTTTTGCCGACATCTCGCCGATCTAAGAAAAACACCTGTTTTTTTGGCCGAGGCGCAGATAAATCGACGATATATCGCAGACTACTCCCCAAAAATGCCACAGATTCCCCAAAAACTCGCCGTCACCCCATCGCCGACCCGTCGGACCTTTTATGAGACAGTGGCTTTACTAAGCATTGTCTAGTGGATCTCTACCAAGTTTGTTCAAATTATACCTCTTGGGTCAATTGATTTTACATAGGCTTAAATAGGCAAAATTTAAAAAAAAACTTACCTAAAACCACAAAGCCTAGAACTTTGATATTTTTAATGGTGCTTCAGATGGAGGTCATCTACCAAGTTTGTTCAAATTATGTACCTTGAGTGAAAATTGGCTCTACCCAGGGGGTCACTTGAATTCATATAGATTTATATAGGGGGAATCTTAAAAAGCTTCTGATGTTTGCTGAACAGCAGACCCAAAGACGTCCATCCCAATTTTGTCCGGAGCATAACTCCAAAAGTACATGAGCCATTTTCTTCAAACTTCATATACTGAAAGAGCACATTCAGAGGAAGTGCAGTATGTAAGAACAATAACTCTGCCTTGCCTACTCTTAAAGTTATTCCCTTTTACTTGTAAAACTTTGTTCCAAGCATAACTCCCAAAGTACTTGAGCGATTTTCTTCGAACTTTATACGCTGACAGAGCAGATCGGGAGGAAGTGCAGTGTGCAAAAACAATTACTCCACCTTGCCTACTTTTAGAGTTATTTCCCTTATCAGATTTACTTAAAACGTTTTGTCCAGAGCATAACTCCAAAAGTACTTGAGGGATTTTCTTCAAACTTAATACACTGACAGATTACATTAGTAGGAAGTGCATTGTGCAAGAACAATAACTATTCCTTTCCTACTTTCAGAGTTATTCTATTATAAAGATTTCCAGGAAAATCTTTGTCCAAAGCATAACTCCAAAAAATACTTAAGGGATTAACTTCAAAGTTAATACACTGACATAGCACATTGGTAGGAAGTGCATTGTGCAAGAACAATAACCCTACCATGCCTACTTTTAGAGTTATTCCCCTTTATCAGATTAACTTGAAAAACTTTGTCTGAAACATAACTCCAAAAGTACTTGAGGGATTTTCTTCAAACTAAATACACTGACAGGGCACATTGGTGGGAACTGCATTGTCCAAGAACTATAACTCTACCTTCCCTACTTTTAGAGTTTTTCCCTTTTATCAGCTTTACTAAAAAAGTTTTGTAAAGAGTATAATTCCAAAAGTACTTGAGAGATTTACTTCACACTTAATACACTGACATAGCACATTGGTAGGAAATGCATTCTGCAAGAACAATTACCCTACCTTGCCTACTTTTAGAGTTATTCCCCTTTATCAGATTAACTTGAAAAACTTTGTCCACCTTATATCAGATTTACTTGAAAAACTTTGTCCCAAGCATAACTCCCAAAGTACTTGAGCAATTTTCTTCGAACTTCATACGCTGACAGAGCACATTGGGAGGAAGTGCAGTGTGCAAAAATAATTACTCCACCTTGCCTACTTTAAGAGTTATTCTATTATAAAGATTTACTTGAAAATCTTTGTCCAAAGCATAACTCCAAAAGTACTTGAGGGATTTTCTTCAAACTTAATACACTGACAGAGCACATATTGGAAGGAACTGCATTGTGCAAGAAATATAACTTTACCGTCCCTACTTTTAGAGTTATTCCCTTTTATCAGCTTTAGTAAAAAAGTTTTGTAAAGAGTGTCAATTCCAAAAGTACTTGAGAGCTTTACTTCACACTAAATACACTGACATAGCACATTGGTAGAAAGTGCAGTGTGCAAGAACAATAACTCTACCTTGCCTACTTTTAGAGTTATTCCCCTTTATCAGCTTTACTGAAAAAGTTTTGTACAGGGCATAACTCTAAAAGTAATTGAGGGATTTACTTCACACTGAATACACTAACATAGCACATTGGTGGGAAGTACAGTGCACATAACAATAACTCTAACTTGCCTACTTTTAGAGTTATTCCCCTTTATCAGATTTACTTGAAAAAAAAAATCCAGAGCATAACTCCAAAAATTTTCAAATTTAATACTCTGACAGCACATATTGGTGGAATGTGCAGTGTCAAGAACATTTACTCTACCTTGCCTATTTTTTGAGGGATTTTCTTCAAACTGCATATGCGCATTATTACATTTAGTTTTTAAAAGTACAACCTTCATGTAACTTCTTCCCAGTGGGGGGATTAACCATATGTAACATGGCTCTTGTTAAATATAACTTTGCACAAATGTTTTTCTTTTAGAATCTAGGTCTGTTGAGCCCAAGTTGACTGTGAGATGTCACAGGTAATATAAGTGCAGTTTAGCTAGTCAGTCTATAACTTTGTCAAGTATATAGGAATATCAGTACTACTTTGCACAGCCCTGTTTAAAGGTAAATGTCAAGGTCACAATATTAATTCATCTTAAAAGAAAAAGTTTACAGCTGGAGATAAAAAACTGCCATAAGTTACTTAGAAGTATTTACTTGCCTGTAAAGATTTTGAAATAACATCACAGATACAGTAACCCCTGCAGAAACATTACAGCCTTGAAAATGTCGTATTCCTGGTGATTCAAACAAGCTGATGGCTTTTAAATGCAGGGTCCATTTTGACTTTTTAGCTTTCCCGAGCATATTCTCAAGGTGAGTTGTTGGGGTCATTCTAAGTCTGACTTCCGTCATCAACATTTGCTTCAAAAGACATCTCCTCCAAAACCACAAGGCCTGCTATAATTTTCAACTAAACTTAATAGAAATGTTCCTTATATTGCCTTTTCTGAAATTGCTCAAAGAGTTCCACTCCATTGCACATAAGTGCTGCAATAGCTAAAAATAGAAAAAATTCGAACTACATCTTCTCCTTTTAATCTGTAAGGTCTTTTCCACCAAAGAAATGTTTCTTATGTAGCCCTCTATTAAAATTGCACTTCATTGCACAAAATGGCCACCTGAGCTAAAAATAGAGTTTCATCAATATTTGGCTTCAAATATGAGATCTCATCAGGAACTACAAGGCCATTTTCAACCAAACTTAAGAGAAATGTTTTTCATATTGCCCTTCCTACAATGGCTCAAATGATTCTGCCCACTGCATTTAAGGGCAGCAAATGTTAAAAATAGAAAAAAATTCAAGTTACTTTTACTCTAAAACCCAAAATTCTATTTTGTAAAAAAATTCACAAAAATATTCCTTATATTTCCCCTTCCAAAATCTGCTGGAAAGGTGCGGCCACTAGAGTTAGAAATATTCAAATGTCATTTGCAATTATTGAACCACAAGATCTTTTCCACCAAATTTCACATGAATATTCGTTATATATCCACCTGTTAAAATTACTCAAATGGTTCCCCTCCATTGCAAAAAATGGAAGCCATAGCTAAAAATAGATTTTTGTCAACATTTTTCTTCAAATGACATCCCTTCCGCTAGTTTAAATTGTGTACCTGGGGTCAAAATTGGATCCCCTCATGGGTTCTATTTGCATAAAATGTAAAAACTTTAAAATCTTTAATTTATAAACTGTAATATTGCTTCCGATGTTTGCTCAGTAGCAGCCCCACAGTATGTGAGTGATCCTGGGCCATGATGGCCCTCTTAGCTTACATTTTGACTTTGAATTTTAAGAATTTAAGCAAGTAAAATTTTATTTCAGCAGAGGTGGGGAGACAAGGCATTTATTAAGGCAGAGGGTGAAAGGTGCAAAGTTTGGGTCCAGTTTAGGGTTCTGTTTCTTATAGTTGTTTAAAAAAAAGCTATTGCTGGTACTGATCATACATATAGGATAGTGTTATGAAGGAGTATGGCTTTAGAGATGAATTTTGGATTGTTTTATTTTCTAGCTGTGAGATTCTCAGAGCCCCTTCAGTAGTTGCAAAACACTATTTATGTATAAACAGACCCTTCACTTTCAACTTATGGGTGGGCATTAATTCAGTTTAAATGACTCTGTCAGTGCTGTGTTATTTGGTGCTAATTTGGACAGCGGCTTGTTAATAGGGTCTGTTTTATGGCTATCTTTCATTAATAGACTATAAACACTTCAAGCCATTTTTCAACCATAGAGAAATAAGGGGTAATGGATAGTTAAAAGTTTTAATGCTGTGACATTATTAAAGAGTACCATTAACCTTTTACCTACAGAGACACCAGTATTTCAGTTCTTTAAAACAGAATGTGAAGGAGTTGCATTTATTTCATTGCAACTGCAGCTGCGTAATTTTGTATGATTATAGAGCACAGGTGCTTGTTTTCATTGCCTAGTTGCAGAATGATGAAAGAGATTGTATTATTGTTGAAAAGGTCAGGGTCAAATTTTCTTGTTCCAGCTAAATTGAGCTTTGTATTTGAATCTGATTTTTATCTTCTTTAGCTCTTAACAGATATAAGTTTTGTTCATTAAGTTTGACTTGAAATGTTAAGATATCTTGGAAACCTGAACTTATACGCTGGTATACATACACCAGCAGTGTTTCTGCTGCTGTGCGTTTCTTACTTTTTTGATGCAATTATTTCATGATTGGCAAAGTGCATTCCTGGTTTTCTCTAATGCAGTCAAAATGTACTTTTAAAGGTAATATGTCTTTATTAAGTTATTCCTCCAACTATAAGTGCCATCCAGTTATAATCAGCAATTGATTGTTTGATGATCTAAAATTATTTATTTACTTCGGTAACTGCGTATATGTATAAATTGATGCTAACTGATTCACTGTCGGTATTGGCACATTTTCTGTCTGACTTTTAACCGTTCTTTATAGCCAGTATCAGTGTCCGGATTTTAGACATGTACGGTCTCACCAGCATGGGTAAAGCAAACGATTTGTGTATGCATTTGCAAAGTGGAAGAAAGAGAATGAAAGACATTAGTTTCCAGGCAAACAGTGATAATTAATTGTAAAAAATTATTATGTTAAATAAAACAGTTTAGAAATATACTGTTGTTATTTTTCATTAATTTGTAATGAATATGACCCTTCATAATTTCAAATGACCCCCACATTCCGGCCATCACGAGTGACCCCAAAAAATTCTAGTCTGGCAGAAACACTGTACCAGACAAAGATGGTGGGTCAGTTTCATGACTTACTCCAGTGCAACTGTGGTGTTATATATGCATTTGTTTTTGACTCAGAAGTCATTATCATTCACAGATAATTTTGTGTCGCCTGCTACAAAGTAGCGTGACAGATAGGGATCACTTATCAGTCGTCTGTCTGTCCGTCTGTCACAAAACTTGTCTGGACTACTCCTCAGAAACTACTGGGGCGATTTCATCCAAACTTTACAGGAATGATCAGTACCAAGTCTAGTTGTGCATATTGTTGACATTTTCCAGTTCAATGATTTTTGTCAGAGTCATAGCCCTTTTATGATTTTTATTTTTAAAGTTTGTCCGGACTACTTCTGTTTTACTACTTATGCAATTTGAATGAAATGTTACAAGATTGATCAGTACCTCAAGAACTTGCGCAAATTTAACGGGTTTTCCGGTTGAATGATTTTTGGCTGAGTTATGGCCCTTGAATGGAAAAGACTTTTTGACCCATTAATAAATTTTGTGTTGCAGGCTTCATAGTAGCTGCAGCTTGCTACAAAGTAGCCACGACATAAAGGGATTACTTCTCCATGGTCTTTGTGTCTGTCCATCTGTCTGTCACAGAACTTGTCCGGACTACTCCTCAAAAACTACTCCTGCGATTTCATCCAAACTTTTCAGGAATGATCAGTACCAATTGCAAGTCTAGTTGTGCATAATCATCAGCATTTTCCAGTTCAATGATTTTTGTCATATTGCTCTTTAATGATTTTTATTTTTAAGGTTTGTCAAGACTACTTCTCTTCTACTACTAATGCAATTTGAATGAAATTTTACAGGTTTGATGGGTACCTCAAGTACATGCTCGATCATATCTAAGGGGTTTTGGTTGAATGACTTTTGTCTGAGTTATGGCCACTGAATAAAAAAAAGGTGTTTTGGCCAACAAACTGCAGTCAGCTCTCAATACAACTGCTTAATTGGCTATCATCAGGCGACACATGTGATCACTGATCCACCTTGTTTAACTTGAAAAAGAAATTAGATTGATCAAAAAAGAAAACTAGAGATGGAGCTAGTCCACAGAGGCGAACATAAAAAAAAAAAAAACGAAAGCTAAGGCTAAAAAAAATTAATGTTTTGTTTCTCAGGCCCCGCCGCATACGTTTTAGAATGCCCGCTTCGATTTTCGATCGCTGGCAAAAAAAATTTTATTTATTAAAATGTCTTTTTACTATTCCCGGTGTGGCAAGAAGTACCGCGGTAAACAGTTTGTTTATGTTAATAGCAATATTAACAACTCGGCCTTTTCCGACAACTTCGTATAAAGACCTCGTATGTAAGTGTATGAATACACCAAATGGTAATTCGCCTCGGCTTTATTAAATATAAACAAAGATGGCAGAACTCAAACAGTTTCTGTCTTAAGCATTAGTAAAATATGAAAATAAATGTTAATTTAAAGTATAAACAGATAGAGGCTTTAAGAAATGTTTTCAATTTAGCAGACACCACCTGTATTATAAAATAGTCCAATATGGCGCCTTCCACATTATTTCCGAGGTGACTTATTGAAGTCGCCCGAGGTGTCCCGAATGTGTTAATAGTGGTGCGCAACCTATTTAAAAGTCGAGCGTAACCTATATGCGTCATAAATAACTTCGATCGAGCGAGTGTTTACGACACATTGATTCAAATACGGCCACGTTTTTGGTTTTCTACAAATTTTTGACAAATAGGTAAAAATAAAGCTTGTAAAACTAATTTTATTTTCAGAACAATATTCCATGCTTTTGTCATTGATGTAATTTTAAAAGATTAAGACTAATTTTCGTGTGTTTAGACTGTCTTAAATTAGGATTTTATTATTCATGTATCAAATACGTACATGTAGAATTACATTCTTACTAAAAAGTTTATTGTGTTTTTTTTCACATGACATGTTATTTCTATTTAGAAAAAAGTTCTAGCAAGTCTTGTTAAGGATAAAAAGTGGTGTTGCATATTATAAAGTATTTTAATACAACAGAGACTGATGAGCAGTTAAAGTAAAATATGATTTGATTTTATTGAATGCTCTCAGTAGATCTTTTAGGTTAATACTCTGCAACACATAAAACACAGATGGTAATTTCAACATATCCAGTGCCATTGATCATTAAAACTGTATTTATATGAATTTTTGGGGATATGAAACCTCATATTAAGTGCAAAATCATGAATAAAAAAAAATGAGGGTATAAAAAAAAATTCCGCCCTCCCTCATATAATTTTTAATAAAAAAGGCCTGAGAAACTAAACATTAATTTTTTTTAGCCTAATGGCACCAGTGTACAGTTAACCAGGTTGAAAGCCAAACCATTTTTTTGGGCAAGATATATATTTTTCTTAATTATCTCAAAGGTTTTTATGCCGCCACAAAGTGGGGAGCATATAGCGTTGCACTTGTCCGTCCGTCCGTCCGTACATCCGTCCGTACGTCTGTCCGTACGTCCCGAAATCTTGAAACGGATGGCAGATTTTGCTTAAACTTCCAGGGATGAACAACCTTAATGTGTAGATGGTAGGAAAGGAAGGAATTTTCGCTGCGACCAAATTTAACAGAATTATGGCCCTTTGTTGATTTTTTCACTATATACTATGTAGAAATTTTGTGAATGCAACTCCTCTTAAACCGGATGGCAGATTTTGCTTAAACTTCCAGGGATGAACAACCTTAATGTGTAGATGGTAGTAAAGGAAGGAATTTTTGCTGCGACCAAATTTAACAGAATTATGGCCCTTTGTTGATTTTTTCACTATATACCATATAAATAATTGAACATATAAATTTTACATTTGTAATTTAATTTAACATGTACATAAGGTTACCTGTAGATCATTTTAGGTATATGTACAGAAAAAATCTTACATACAGGATATACATGCTCTTGTATTATGAGCACTTATGCATAGTGGGGGCATCCGTGTCCTATGGACACAGTTCTAGTTGTTAACTTCATTGCAATACTATGCCAAAGCAAGTTGCTTTACCTGACAAAAAAATTCCTGAAACTTCTTTAAAATGTCAAGGTCAAGTCCACTGCTAGTCCTGCCAGTTAAGTTCTTCTTAGACATGCACATGTATTTCAGATCATTGAACAATTGACACCCAGTTTTAACTCATAAAATTAGCCTTGCTTATAATAAGTGTTCAGTTACAACTTTACAGGTGCTGCCTTAATTTGGAGTTGTAGTTAATAATATAAGGTATAATGAGTTGTTTAAGTCTTTGTTAGACATATACTGGACTACATATTCATGAAGTAAAATTCTAGGTGAGCTTTGCAAGACAAGTTGGTTAGCCTTCTTGTCTGGATAAAAGAAAAATCATCTTGGCTGTAATGCATACTTGTTCAACAAAAGAAAGTTGTCACAATGCTGTAGTGACCCTCTATTCTTACTTTCCAAGTGGCCTTTTCCTGTTGTGTAATGTTAAAGAGTTTGTTTCATCTGTTTAAATGTTGTGACATCAAATTTTAAAATTGTTGCAAAGGCCTATAAACTATGCCCCTTAATGCAAAAATTACATGCAGGTTTGCACATTAACATATACGTTGTGAGTTATTATCACCTTTCAACTTGTGTGTTCAAACGATCAAGGTACCACTGGGTATCACTTGCTGTTTTTTTGTATAAGATGACTTGACAATATGTAACTAGATGCTGTGTTGCATCCTGTATCTTGCTTGTGGAAGGTACATACTTCACCTCACATCAAACTGTCAAGTTTTGAATAAATTTTTAATGCAGCTGATATTTAAATATTCTTTGGTATTTTAATCAACAAAGTTGCAAGAAATTGGGGGTTTAGTAACAGCATAAATTTCTTCACTTCAGGTTACAGTTTATAGCAAGCCCCTGATACATAATTACCGTAATCTTTCAGATTATTCTTGATCTGTTCAACTTCAGCGGTCTATTGAGACTGATCCAAGGTGTTTATAGTATATTCCTATCCAGTAAGTTGCTGTTTCAAATCCTGCCAGAATTTTGCTGGAACTTTCACATTCCAGCTTTTGATGCAAGTACTTTTTTAGAACCCTAGGAAGCTGCAGTCAGTGCTTGTAAATTACTGCATGAAGTTTCTCTGCATTGGTTTCAAATAATATTACTTTAAATCAAGAAATATTGTGGATTTGAGCCTTGTAAGTTCCATTTCAAAATATTTTCAAATTCTTACTGTTACTTACTCTAAGATTCTGTTATTAGTACTGTGATCTGTAACTTCCCAAGGGAGATAAATAGGGCAATACCAGAAAATACTCAAGAACATTTTTTCATTGATTTCGTAGAACATTACAGTTTTAATTGCAATCAAGTATCTTTCTTATTTTATCATGAATGAGTTTTAATCTGAGTAAACAAAGACAGGGTTTTTTTCCAGATTTCAGAAGTTTTTATTTTTTAGAGTCTTTGAAATTTGAAAGTTTTGTCTAATGATATTGCATGTCTAAATTCAATAAAACCTTTCAGAAAAAGTTTTAATGTTTTGGTTTTAACAGAGGGTGATTGTTCATGAGAAAAGTGCAAAAAGCATATTTACATGCATTTAATATAGGCAGAATGAATGGGTTATATTGTTTTGTACATTTAGCCAATTTAACTCTATATTTAAATGTAAACATCGGTAGAAAAATGTGTTTTACATCAAGCGTAAGTCCGTTGCGTTTTTGTCATGAAAGGTGCAAACCCGTGAATGATGTCAATGTAATTTGGTCTTTATCATAAAAGCTAACGATATGAATGGTGTACTACGGTGGTTTTTGACAGTCTAGTACTATACATTCTTAAATTGTCAGGGATTTTCATTCAAAGGATACATCCTGTAAAATTAAATCACTGTGGTAATAAAAGTGTGATCGTGTTTCATAAAATAAATTAGAAAGATGATGATGTGAAAGGATACAAAATTGTGAATACAAAAAGTTTTTGATTTTATTTTAACAAATATAGGAGTATTTTCATATTAAGGCAAAGTTTGTTTAGAGATTTATTAGTATTTGTTTTGTTGTTGTTTTTTGTTCACCAAGATTTATTTTCCTATTTTACTGGATAAAGCATCAAAGGAGTTAATTAAAAAAAATGTGATTGTAACTTTTTACTGCTAAAGTTGGCTTTCTTGTATTAATTAATCATAATTAGGTGTGGATGGATTGGTCGTCAATGGTTAGAATTTTGCGTTCAAGCAATTACTGTTGTCTATATTCAGCGAGTATTAGTCATGTCATGATATGGTCACAGATTTGTGTCACTGCTTTTAAAAATGTTTTAGTAGTTTTGTTCAGTTCATCAGGCAACTTCATTAGCTTATTTGTCTGCTTGAGATAGTTGTTGGAATGCATTTTTAGGAAGTTCATTTGGAATCAGCTGTAGTTTAGGAAGATTTTTCATTGTTTCGTTAAGGTTGAAGTGCAGATTTACTTATGATTAGGCTTGGTAATAGATTTGAGGTTAGCTTGTAGTCACAGATCCTGGGAAACATATTTAGTTTGAAATTTGTATGGTTGGACTTGGTAATAGACTGATAACTAGGTTTGTTGTCAGTATAGTCTGTAGTCAAAAATAGAGCATCTGTTGATTTTGCAAAGGCTTTTGCTTCATAGAGACTAGTGCTGAGGTAGTATCTTTGTTGTTTCAAGGCTGTAATGGAGGTGTGTTTTAGGATTTGGTAAAAGGTTGTTACAATTATTGTCAACAGTGCCAGTACATTAACTGAAGTTTTGATTGAGGGTATAAATGCTATGAAAGCATTGGGCTTAAATTGTAAGATGCTTAAGTGCTGAAGTGTTTGTGTGCATAGTAGACGATCTTGTGTTTTAGTCAGAATTTTTGAAAACAATTTTAGAAGTTCAAAAAATCATTTCATCTGAACAGGAGTACAAATGTAACTGAAATGAACATTTATGACAGCAAAGTGGAAAATAAAATAAATTTTCCAGACATGTAATTAGTCACCTTTTAATTCATTAGGCTTGCATGAAAATGAGTGAAAAACAACTAAACATGAGCAAATATAGCTTTGGTAACCATGCGTTTTGTGTATAAATATATGATTGTTTGTCTGCATGTCTCATTATTTTTACACAATGACATTTTGTTTCTTCAGTTTTCAGTCATAACATTTCACTGTTAGATTTATTTTTAACTTTTTAATTGTATGGTATTACAGATGGGCTGTCTGTATATTATGAATAAAATTGATCATTTCTGCTCTATTTTTTATTGTTTCTATATGCAGTCATTTTAATGCCAAGACCTTTTCAAAGAAACAGATGATACATGTACATTTAAGGTTTATTTAGTAATTAAATCAAAATGTACTACCAGTAAATGTTCTGAATTGCTTTTTTTTGCTGAAATGATACTGTAATTTAATTTGCTTCCTTTAATGACTGCAAATAAGTTGCCTTTTTGTATCACTAGTGAAGAACTTGTAATGAATTAAGAATTAATATTAAACCAAAATGCAGTCTGTTCGGAAGGGATAATTTTCTGTTAGCAATCTAAATTTCTTTGTACATGTATTTTAGTATGACCCGTATGCTTATGTTGACTTTTCACACACCCTTTATCAAACTAAAGCAAATATACGTTTGAGTTTAAAAAAAAGAAAGAAATTTTATTGACCCGTGAACTTTCTTCTGAAAAGAAATATGTTTTAACAATATAAAGTTCCTGTCAGCCAAACATGATTGGTAAAGGGGGAAAAAAATCAACAGGCTTCAATTTTTAACATGTGTTTGATAATGTTTTTGTAAGGGTATTAAATGTCCTTGGGTTTGAAGGCTATCTTTACCTTCATCAGAGACTTGTTTTTAAAGTGGAATGATCCAGTGGGGCTTCCATATTGAAAATCACCATTCAGGCAGGGTTGACATATGAATGGTGTTACACTTAATCTTCAACCATCAGAAACGTTAGTATTGGATCTTAGATTTACAGTTGACCCGAGCAGTCCTTCACTTTAGGGTGATTTTACGATTAAAGTAATTAAAAGCTATTTTTTTTTTTTACAAATGAGTCATAAATATAATGGTAGATTAAAAGTATCCTTATAGGCCCTCCAAAACTGAAAGTTTATTATTATTTGGATTAATAAAAGAAATTCTGTCCTGACTTTCTACAATTTAGAGGCAGGTTTGATTGCTTTTAAAGCTGATAGAGGTCAAGGTCATAATGATAGTTGCTAGGACAGCCATGTTAACTGATGGTCAAGGTGAAAGCCTCACTACAAACTTGACTTAACACAAGAAATGCTGGTCAGTTATTACAGCCCAGAGGATGTTGAATCTAGCTCTGCAGGATAAAGTACTGTATCTAAAGCTTTGGATACATCTAGCACTAGTTAAGGTTTTGCATCTAGCTCTGGATTACTTACCAAATTGTGGCTAGAGTGCTAGCTCTGACTTATATCTAGCTCTCGTTAGGGTGGTGCATCTAGCTCTTGTAAGGGTTCTTTATACTATTGTAGATTAAAATCAAGCTCTGGTAAGGGTTCTGCATGTTACTGTGGATTCAAATCTAGCTCTGGTAAGGGTACTGTATCTTACTGAAAATTTAAACCAGCTCTGGTAAGCAGGGTTTTAATTTATTTAATTTTATTTTAATTTAATTGTGATCTATTTTAAATTTTGTTCATTTCTGTCAAAGTTCAGTTTTGATCATTTTAATCAATGTTATTTTCTAGTGTTGCTGAAATAAAACAAAACTAAATATAGAGACTTGAACTCTGTCTTATTCAAAGTATGGTTCATATGTTCACAACCAGGTATCGTTAACAGTATCGATCGTTTAAATACCGTAACATTTCACTGATACTGATATGGTATTGTATTGTTTCATCTCTAATGATATCCAACCCTACTGGTAAGGGTTCTGTATCTTAGTTGATTTAAACCAGCTCTGGTTAGGGTGCTGTATCTTACTGTGGATTTAAATCAAGTTCTGGTTAGGGTTTGTATCTTTCTGTGGATTAAAATCAAGCTCTGGTTAGGGTGCTGTATCTTACTGTGGATTTAAATCAAGTTCTGGTTAGGGTTTGTATCTTTCTGTGGATTGTAATCAAGCTCTGGTTAGGGTGCTGTATCTTACTGTGGATTTAAATCAAGCTCTGGTTAGGGTGCTTATCTTACTGTGGATATAAATCAAGCTCTGGTTAGGGTGCTGTATCTTACTGTGGATTTGAATCAAGCTCTGGTTAGGGTGCTGTATCTTACTATGGATTTAAATCAAGCTCTGGTTAGGGTGCTTTATCTTACTGTGGATTTAAATCAAGCTCTGGTTAGGGTTTGTATCTTTCTGTGGATTTAAATCAAGCTCTGGTTAGGGTGCTGTATCTTACTGTGGATTTAAATCAAGCTCTGGTTAGCGTGCTTTATCTTACTGTGGATTTAAATCAAGCTCTGGTTAGGGTGCTGTATCTTACTGTGGATTTAAATCAAGCTCTGGTTAGGGTTTGTATCTTTCTGTGGATTAAAATCAAGCTCTGGTTAGGGTGCTGTATCTTACTGTGGATTTAAATCAAGCTCTGGTTAGGGTGCTTTATCTTACTGTGGATTTAAATCAAGCTCTGGTTAGGGTTTGTATCTTTCCATGGATTTAAATCTAGCTCTGGTTAGGGTGCTGTATCTTACTGTAGATTTAAATCAAGCTCTGGTTAGCGTGCTTTATCTTACTGTGGATTTAAATCAAGCTCTGGTTAGGGTGCTGTATCTTACTGTGGATTTAAATCAAGCTCTGGTTAGGGTGCTTTATCTTACTGTGGATTTAAATCAAGCTCTGGTTAGGGTTTGTATCTTTCTGTGGATTTAAATCAAGCTCTGGTTAGGGTGCTGTATCTTACTGTGGATTTAAATAAAGCTCTGGATAGGGTGCTGTATCTTTCTGTGGGTTTAAATCAAGCTCTGGTTAGGATTTGTATCTTTCTGTGGATTTAAATCAAGCTCTGGTTAGGGTGCTGTATCTTACTGTGGATTTAAATCAAGCACGGTTAGGGTTTGTATCTTACTGTGGATTTAAATCAAGCTCTGGTTAGGGTTTGTATCTTACTGTGGATTCAAATCAAGCTCTGGTTAGGGTTTGTATCTAATTGTGGATTTAAATCAAGCTCTGGTAAGGGTTCTGTATCTTACTGTGGATTTAAATCAAGCTCTGGTTAGGGTGCTGTATCTTATACTGTGGATTTAAATCAAGCTTTGGTTAGGATTTTTATCTTTCTGTGGATTTAAATCAAGCTCTGGTTAGGGTGCTGTATCTTACTGTGGATTTAAATCAAGCTCTTGTTAGGGTGCTGTATCTTACTGTGGATTTAAATCAAGCTCTGGTTAGGGTGCTTTATCTTACTGTGGATTTAAATCAAGCTCTGGTTAGGGTTTGTATCTGTCTGTGGATTTAAATCAAGCTTTGGTGAGGGTGTGTATCTTATTGTGGATTAAAATCAAGCTCTGGTTAGGGTGCTGTATCTTACTGTGGATTTAAATCAAGCTCTAGTTAGGGTTCTATATCTTACTGTGGATTTAAATCAAGCTCTGGTTAGGGTTTTTATCTTTCCATGGATTTAAATCTAGCTCTGGTTAGGGTTTGTATCTTACTGTGGATTTAAATCAAGCTCTGGTTAGGGTGCTGTATCTTACTGTGGATTTAAACCAGCTTTGGTTAGGGTATGTATCTGTCTGTGGATTTAAATCAAGCTCTGGTAAAAGTTTTATATCTTGGTGTGGATTTAAATCTAGCTCTGGTAAGGGTTCTGTATCTTTGTGTGGATTTAAAATTAACTCTACCTACAGTGTTGTACATAGCTCTGGATTATGCAGTTAGCTTTGAATATGATGGTGCTTCTTAACTACTACCATGGATTGCATTTTAGCTTTGGATTTCTTCTTTTAAATTTTCTTAGTTGTTTAGTCCATTTAAGTACCATTTTCCTGACATGTTACTTCGGAAGAGTTTGTGGTTTCTTACAGCTGATATGGACATAGATGTGGTTACATTACTTCTTAGAAATGATCGTTTAAAGTCATATATAGCTTTTCCTGAGTAATTAAGAGTAGGGCAGATTTAAAAAATAAAGTAGACCTTGCTGATACAGTAAATACCTGCAAAGGTAGCCTAATTGTTTTAGTTTATTTTGGAAGGGTGGGTTAACACAGATTAATGGGTAATAGATGGTCAAGTTTTAGTGGAATACCATTATTGCTAATGTATGGAGAAGCCTGTGAGATTATTGTGATAAATGGACATCCTTTACCACACAGCAATATTCTAATTTACTCCACAAATATCATATTTAAAACTGGGAAGGAAGACTTACAGATTGTGAAGTGATTCAAAAATGATAAGGTCATTTGCATGATTTAGTTGTAAAAGATTTCCAGATAGTAAGTTTTTTTGATTGAAGAACGAAAGTGAAAAGAAATTTTACAGATGTTTTTGTTTTACTTTGGTCTTAAGTGTCTTACTTGAGATGGTAATGGTGTTAGTATCGGGCAGATTGCAGTACATTTTTGGATCCAAGCAATGGTTTTACAACTTCCCCTTATAGTTCTCTTGAGCCCATAGCATCATGGGCAGAAAAAAGATCCTGATGTCAGATGACATTCAAATGATTATGGGCCAGTGCAACTCCAGTAGTTGAGCTAAAAGTAGAAGGCTGAATGAAATGAACCTATAAATGTAACAGTGAGCAGTTGAAAATTGTGAATGTGAAATTTGGTATGTCTACAGATGTTAAATGAAACTGCATAAAATTTAGCGACAATTAATGTTCAGGCAAAACGCTAAAAACTGTCTCATTTAATAGATGATTTATTTTGTTTGTCAAATTTAGTCATTTAAGAGGTATAGAGTTAAAATGCAGTCAACAGATAACTTAATTACTTTTTTTGCAGTTAAATGCATAATTGAGTAAAGTGTCCTTTTAATTGGCTTTTAATGTTTTCTTAGGTAACATTAGAATAAGACTTATGCTTAGGAGAAGAAATCTCGTCCCATAGCAGGATATGTTATACATTTATAACATTTTGTAACATCATTTACAATGGACATAGCCAATTAAAACTATTAAACAAGTCAGTTGCTATAATAGTGCCTTTCAAGGTCAAAGTTATGGGTATATACCTCAGTTGCTTGTGTTAAAGGGATCTTAGAGTAGTTTTACCTAATTAGTGGAGAGAAAATCTGTCATTAATTCAATTTTAATTAATAAAGTTATCTCCCTTGCTATGTTAGGGAATAGATCATCTTTAGAGAGAATTCTGTTTTCTTTTCCTTTCCTTTATTTTGAAGATTTAAAGACCATGTTCAAGAAAATATTAATTACCAGGCTAAATGTGAAGTTGGTGTAAGAGTTTGAAAGTGTTTTATGGATTCACTTTATCTTTTTCAATGGCTTCTTTTGTGTTTATGCATAATTAGACTGGGGGATTATATTTTATATGTGGCATGGCTGAGGATGGATATAAAATTAGCATGATAAAAGTGAACTAAACGTTTGTTTTGCCTAGGTCGGATTTCATTGTGGTGTAACTTAAACCAGGTACTAGATAGACTGCACATGTTAATTTTGCTATCATTTTAGAAAGTAATAAGGATTTGTTTTACACTTGGATTTAATTGTTCCTTCTTAAGGGTTTCATTTTTTGAAGGAGCCTGAAAAATTTGATTTCTCTATTATAGACTCCCTGCACTTAGGTTTCCATGGTTTTAGAGTGTTAAGTATTCAATTGAAAAATAGCATTGTGATTGTTTTCTCTATCTATATAGATTTCTTTTTTTTCGTTGTGTAACAAAAGTTTTTGATGAGGCATGAATCTGAATGAGAACTTCATTGATGGATTTTATATAATTCAGAAGGGTTTCAAGGAAAATGGAATAATTTAACCAGATAAATACAAACCCTTACAAGAAAAAAGCATACAGATGTTTGAATTGAAAAAAAAGTACAGATATTGAAATAACAAGAAAAATAAAAACATGCATAGACGGGATCGTATAACATCTGGTTCTTCAGTGTCATCAGTGGTGTCAAGCTTTACGCGGAAATCTCGTGAGTCTGGAAAAGAAAATTTTCAGTCTAAACTACCTCGAGGGTCAACATCTTCAAAAGAATTAACATCTCGGATTAAAGATACTGCTTCTGCATTAAGTTCAAAATCTAGGGATCACACAAATCAAAATGGATCTACTGGTTCCCGTTCTGAACATTCATCTGTATCAAGTAGACGTGAAAGTGCTACAAGCTCTGTGAGCAGCACTGAAGGGGAACCAGTCAGTCCTGTAACACAAGCTGGATCCTTACTTACACCAAGCAGCAATGCGAGTGAGAAAATCAAGCCTCCACAGGTATGCTAGTTCTGCAGCACATTCTTTATTTATGATTTCATATGTGATGAGATGAATATAATGAAAGTAAAATAAGTTATTGAAAAGGCGGCATTCTCTTTTGTAACATAAATTTGGCATACTGTTTTCTGTGTTTTTTTCTGTGAATTAGCTCAAGATTAACCCCCTGGTCATATTGGGGTGGACTGGCCCAAATGGGGATCAATATGTGATCTAAGTTATTTACAGATTTGCTGAATATATGGCCATTGAGGATTGGCCATATTTTTCTGGTTCATAAATGTTTTGAACAGTTTTTTTCCAGTCATTTTAAGCTTGTTTGTTTTTGATGAAAAAAGTCCAGCTATTGTGATCACTGGGTTGGCAGCAGCGTCATGCAAAAACTTTAATGTAGCTGACCACTCATAAATCTTAAGGCTTAGAGTTTAGATTTTTGGTGTGTAGTATTTGGAGCTCTACCAATTTGGTTCAGAACATGACCTCAGAGTCAATATAGGCCCCATCCCGGGGTCATTGGATTTTACATATACCTTTATAGGAAAAACTTCAAAAAACTTTTTCTCTAAAACCACTTGACACAGAGCTTTGTAATTTGATGTGAGCCATCCTAAAGTAGTCCCTGGGATCAAAATAAGCCCCATCCCAGGGTCGCTTGTTTTGCATAGAAAACCCCATCTCCTGCTTTGTTTGATAGCCTGTTTTTCAGGTGAGCGACTCAGGTCCATCATGGCTGTCTTGTGACGGTTCATGTTTTTCTTAACACTTACTCAATATATAATAATACCCTAGTATTCAGTTCAAACTTAAGATCTATTTCCGACAAATAAAACAGATGAGTGCTGGCGCTGGTCCTCTTTTGTTCTTTTTAGCTGCTCTTTTTGAAGAAAAAAACTACAGGAAAAAAACTTCTTAGACTAGAACTAAACTATTCTAAACTTAAATTTACTTACATGGGATGGGTAGTTCCTCCCCCTCCAACCAAAAAAGAAAAAAAAGAATCTTTTGAAAATTTTTCTTCTTACTTGACTAGGTACTTGCCCTCCCCCACTCAAATTTTTTTCACTTGAGCCTCTTGTTTGACTTAGCTTATAATTTATCCAGCACTGAGAGAAGTTGAGCGAGCTGTCTGCAGACAGGTCTTGTTTTGAATCTGTCTTCAAGTTGATACTTTGTACACACATGAGGTGATCCCAGTTGACAGAATCAGTAACAACAAAAACATGCATCTTGCAAAAGTGATGGAAAAAAGATCTATTTTTGTAATAACAGCAAAATAGTTTATGTAATATTATAGGTAAAAAATTTTAAACACACAGCCCTTATTTGCTTCTTTATGCACATAAGAATTTATGTACATAAAGACAAGAAAAAAAAATCAGCCAAAGTGTGTTTTGAGATGCCCCCTGAAGTCAAAATATTTTGAGACATCCCCTCTGCAAGTGATGCTGTGTCTGGTCACATGACTCACCAGGAACTGATAGAAGTAACATTCTCCCCAGTTGCAAAAATATGAGTTTGTGTGGTTTATAATACAGACAGTGTGCAGTAAAAACAGAAATTCATGGATACAACAAGTTCATAGTTGATTTATTTTTCATTGTTCAGATCAGATTTCACTGAAAATATTTTTATAGCTACAAATACAGTGTCTGGAAACTAAGAAACAGGATTTATTTTGAGAAATATTTGACATCACAATGCTTCCAACTGGTACAGAGGATGGGGTGAGAAAAAACACTTGTTTAAACAATTTGTTTATTTATTAAACTTTATTGAACACAAGGTTGAAAGTTGTGGTTATTAAACTGAAAAAGGATGGTAGTTTAAACCAGGTGGTAAAATTGTATAATCATGACTGTGTGGAATGTTTACACAGTAAAATATGCTTTAACTGATACAGTTTCACTATCAAAATATATAAATAGCAGTAATCAAATAGCGTTCGAAGGCAGAATGTGTTTTGTCAACTGATTTTTACAAACCCAGATATTTATGCTACAAGTAGATATTTGGAAATCAATTTACTTTAACATGACTTTTAACCAAAGAACAGATCTTTCTTACTCATTCCACCACTATAAAACATGTGCTGCAGTTATGAACATTGTTTAATGTTCTGAATTTGCATGTATTGAAAGTTAATGAAACATGGAGTCAAAATGTTAAGAAGATACGAACATCTGCCAGATGAAATCTGAACCACTGTTATACCCATTATCTAAGCTAAGTGAATGAAAACATGCAGAGTTATCTGACCATGAATCAATATTTTCACACAAGATGTCTTCATTCAGGTCCCTGGCTATTGATAAAAGCCCCAGGGCTGTGTTTTAATTGGAATGAGTAATTCAAAACAGTAAAAAATAGTGATGAATGGAGGAACCAGTTCATATATGAAGACTGGAGTATTGTTATTAGCACTGTGTAAAATGTTAATAGAATGAAAAAAGTTTTGTGTAATGTTTGTGTTTGTAGTTTATATGGAGGACTTTATCCTGTTTTTTACAAAATGCTTCGTATTTTAGTATAGAACATATTAATGGCCTACTAATTAGTAACAGACACACAAATTGTCTGCAAGCCTGATATGAATTATGTACCGTAGGTTATTCTTTGATAATCAATGGAATTACAGTACAGAAGAGATCACATTTTGCCATTTCTACATGACCATTCTTCATGATGAAAAGTAATCACCTGCCATGTCTTGAGAGTCTTTAGTTTGCTTTAGTTAATAGTAGAAAAGATTTTACCTTTACTTAATTGTACCTTTTTTACAAGCACATAATGGATTTTCCATTGTTTGAAACGGAAACTTTTCAGGCTATTGTTGCTCAGTTAGGTTAGCTGTGACATAGAGATTACTAAGAACCTTCGGTACTGCCCTGATCCAAATGTTGTGGGTTATTATACTTTCCAGTCTGAGAGATTCCGGTAACTTTCCCAATGTTAAAACTCTTTTAATGACAAGTTCAGGTTTGAACTCAGAAAGCAGTCTTCATGCAGGATAAGTGCAAGTTGAAAGCATTTGTCTCTGTATTGGTGTAAAATTAAATCTCTTCAAACTGAACTTACCTTGAAAATCCTTAATTCTTTTGCTTCATCTATGACTTGTGTGAGTCTCAGAATTTGACTAAGTCAAATGCCTTTACTATTAATCATGTGCATTGACAGGTTGAAATACAAGCCTCTTGTCTAATTACTAGTTGAAATTGATCCTTTGCCACTTCCTGAAGTGTGTATGACAGGCAGTCAGCCAGTTCATATTATAGCCATTTCTACACTGCTAGGAGCTTAATGAGAAGTCTAATGAGAGAGTTATGGATTATGTTGAGTTATTGATGGATATTTGGGGTTTCTGTGAATATAAAACATATGGAAAAAGCAATATTTTATCAGAATTACAGTTACAAGAGTTTTGTAGGTCTGCTGGTCTGATGGTGTATTGTATGATGGTCATCCTGTTTTAATAGTGTTTGATCTTCTTCTCTAGCCAGTCAGAAAG
Source organism: Cyclina sinensis (assembly GCA_012932295.1). Classification (NCBI taxonomy): domain Eukaryota; kingdom Metazoa; phylum Mollusca; class Bivalvia; order Venerida; family Veneridae; genus Cyclina; species Cyclina sinensis. Next base: position 13,710,110 of record JAAONU010000019.1, read on the forward strand.
CAAAGATATTTAAATTTTGTGAGGTGCAATTGTGATTTCTCCACTTATTCATGAAGAGCACTATATATATTTTTTTTTTTACAAAAGCACACCTGCCAAAATACATTGTTTTTCCAGTTGTGTTGGTGCACAAGTGGGAGTGGTTTGCTTACAGATTGGTTGTCCAAATAAGGAAATCAACAAAAAAACTGAAAGATCAAAATGGGAGGGGCAAACACTAAGTCGGATAGAGGCTATGAAGTCAAATTTTCAGCATAATGACTTAATGGAACTCAGTTGTTGCTACGCTCTGCTCCCTCCTTTTGGTTACTTAATGCTGAAGATTTAAATTCATACTAAGTCCTGATTATTAATCCCAGCAAAGTCTTGATCTATGTGACTTTTGTTTAAAGCTCTATAGATCTTATGTCAGCTGTATATAGTCACTTCAGCTCTGAACAATGTCTGACATTTCATAGATTTTTTTCATGTTGGGTTGTTACCATTATAACTTATAATGATTTATACCCTGCCAGCTGTCTGGTTTTCTGATGATCTGTGAAGCTGACACCAGACAACTAATACAGGTGTACAGAAGTCAAGCATCTTGTTCTCTGATATGATTGATAACTGGTTAATGTTTCTCACAGAAGTAACTCAGTTATCTGTAAGAAAAAAAAATGACTTGTATTTAAAACAAGTTGTTTGATAAAAAGAAAATGACTTGTCTTTTATCATATGATTGGTATTGATTAATATTTCTCACAGAGGTTACTCAGTCATAAACTTGAAAGAGCTGTGTTTAGAAGAAAATAAACACAGGATTCACACTTTAGATATCGAAGAAGTAGGTTATAGCTGAACCAATGACCTAATTTCATATAGCCTTCAACAAATGAAGTTATTTTACTACACAGATTGGTTGGCTTATCAGAAAAATGCTTTTTCCCAGTGTAGAATATGTGGCTGATTAATATTTAGTTCAGTTGTTTCATTTGATTAATTTGGCAAATAAGTCATTGATTAACTTTGAACAGATTAACAAGAAATTATGTATACATATTGAAATTTAAACAAAGCTTTTGTAAATTTTCATCATCAGATGATTTCACTGTCCCTAATGTTGTCAGTTTCTTAACAAAGAAAAATACCTTGTACAATCTGTATTTTCAATATTTGTGATTATTTCAGACTGACAGATGTGAAAATGATAAGTTCTCTTGGAATTTTCTTCTCTGTGTTTATTCTATCAGTAAAGTTTAGTTATCTTGGATATACACATGGGAGTTTTAGCATAAATACTTGATGAGGCATGAACTCTCCAACATTGATAAAATATTATCATGAAACATATCTGACGAAAAATGATTTCCTGGTGTAGACATCATGGGAACTGCAGAATGATAAAATGAGATGAAGATTGATATCTTTAGAGAGGTATAAGACAAAATACAAGAGAATTTGGTTTTTATTTACAAAATAAGAAGATATTTGGTGCAAGACTAAACATAAGAAAGGGAGCATATCAACAGATTAAAGGAAACACACAAGAGTTAACAGATAACTTGTTGAGTGATTACCCATTTTCAGTGACTTGCAATATCCAAAAATACTAACTTCTACCTTTGCATTTTGTAAGAAGTTGAAAGCACCCAGTTTTTGTCACTAGACTTGTTGTCTTAGGGCAATGTTTGACTTGGAAGTTACAAGAGTAGATCAGTTTTAAGGAAGCCAGAGAATGGCTACTTGATATGTGGAAACTGCAGTCTACATAAGATTAAGAATGAATATTGCTACACATAAATGAAAGTAAAAGAAGTAAAGAAATATAACAAAGTTCTTTGCTCACAACTTGTTATCCTTCTGTATTTTCAGTTTGTGAATCCAGAGCAGTCAGGGTATGTGGGGTTTGCCAATCTACCAAACCAGGTCCACAGAAAGTCAGTGAAAAAAGGCTTTGAGTTCACTCTTATGGTTGTTGGTAAGTAAAAACTGGAAACAGTTTGAGAAGTTGGAGCTATTATAACTAAGACTATAATTATTTTTTTGTTGTTATGTTTCCTTGAACTTTGACTGTGTAGTTCATACTTTTTATCCCCCCCCCCCCACCCCCCCCTCCCCCACCGGAGGAAGGCATATAGTTTTTGAACTGTCTGTCATTCTGTCAGTCTGTTTGAAAACTTTTAATATTGCCAGTAACTTCAATATAAGTAAATGCATTTACTCAATACTTGAACCAGGGCTTTTTAAGGCTTATTTTATAGCTGATATTGGGTCATATTCCCAATTGAAAGTAGTATCTTTTTTTCCAAAAAAAATTAGAGAAAAATCCCAATTGAAACTTCAAAAGACAAAAAAAATAATTACTAATATCTTTCACTGTGAAGACTTGTAATGACCTTACCCTTGAGGTAATAAAAAACAAAAAGAAAAACCCTCCACTTCTTCTGGAGGATGTTGCAGTTGTCCTGAAACTTGCTAAAAATGTTATTCCTAATGGTCTTCTAGATAATTTGGAAACATTGGGTGAAAATATAGGTCATAGGCTTAGATCAGTGGAGAACTACTGTGAAATCATTAATATTCGTGGGGGATTAATTTTCGTGGATTTCGTGGTTCAGGTGACCCACGAAATCAAGTCCCGACGAAAAATTGTGCCCAAGATAATGTTAAGTATGCCCAATCAGTCAATAGCACCAAAAAAGGTGTGAGACGTGGTTCGTAGTTGGTACATCGTCCGTAGACAAGTTGTGTGCTTAACCGCTGCTTTTTTGTACTTCATTCAATGAATCAACGATACACATAGGTATGAATCGGATACTAAACTGATAGATGATTTTTTTTTCAGGTGTGTACCCGTATTTTGTTTGTTTACTAAGTGCATCCAAACTGAAAGTAGAAATTCTAGTGACGTAGCGTCACGTGTCTGTCAAACAGCACTATACTGCGGATGCTATTTGCAGTTATACGGTCCCTGAATGAAATGTTTATTTTTACTGATATTGAGTAAACTATCATTACTCTGGAACTTATTATTTAGTATAGTAAATTGACTACTGTATTTTGTTGTACTAATTACAACGCTGCATACAAAAAGGTTAATTGGCGCTAATTTTTGTTGCATTATCAAAGACGGAAGGCCGACGTTTTTCATAGCTTAAAAAAATCATAATGACCGTTTTTTACACACCTTCAATTTTAACAATGAAAAAGATGCGCAACATATCACAAAGTATAATTGACACTTGACACTTGTTAACTGAGAAGACCGATCGATGGATTAATTACCATAGTAACGAATCTGCGGTTGTTTGGTCAGGTGGAAAAACGTTAACTTTCACGTGTCAACAATTCCAAAGCACAAATGATGGATATTGCCGAATGTTGAAATCAACGAATTTTCGGCCCCATATTTTTTACCTGGCAATAGAATTCCACGAATTTACGACCCCACGAAGTTGCCTTCTGCCGGCAAACCACGAAATTTTATGCCCTCGAATTTAAATGATTTACAGTATGTGAACAGTCTGGAGAGGTGGTATTTTTCACCAGATGATATCATCTTGAAACTTGGTCAGAATATTTTTCTTGATGATGTCTTTGATAAATTGTTCTTGTAGAGTCAAAATCAAGGTCACCAGCTCAGTTCAGCAGAAAAATATGAATACTTTAGAGGTCAGTTTTTCACTCACTTTTTGCTTGATTAGGTCAAGCCAATCTCTTGTGAGATAATGCAACTGGGTTGTTTGACAAAAAAAAAAACAATAACTCATCTCAATACAACAGATAACATTAAACCTTTTTGTTTTGAAAAAGAGCAGCTTTACCCAGGTGAGCCATATAGCGTCACCATGGCCCTTCGATAGTGTTCTAATTGATCTTGTCAGTTTACCAATATATAATAGGTGATGGCAACTTCTCTTAAGTGTGTAGTTTCTGCATGCGCCAGACCATTCTGCTACTGGTCTATGTGTTAGTAGCTTGAGGCCTGACATTAATACTTCTTATCTATTGTTACCAATCTTACACTCTCAGCACCATCTGTCATAGAATCAGACATGGTGGCCTTCTGCTATTTAAACATGTACAAAGGCAATAGGGCTGTACTTAGTTTGTAAGTGTTGAGGAAGAAAATACCAGAGTTTTTTTTGTGTATATCCACTTGAGAACTACTTCCACATCTTGTTTACATGTCAGACTGAGCTATGGATCTAACAAGTTGTCGGAAATAAGAGCACATTGTAAGGGTTTACAATGTAGTTTACAGGGGAAATGAAGTTTTTTGTGCTTATGAAACCAGCTGTATGATTTATGAAAAAGAATATTCATTTTAGCAGTGTGCTGTCCTCTTCCTTCTAGGCAACCCTCCTTTTGCCAGCATTCCTCTCCATTCCCTTTAAGCTCCCTCTTTACCACTGTTTATCTCCCTCTCTTTCTTCCCTCCCTATCCAACAAATTCTCCACACCCTGTCTCTGTTTTACCCCACCCCCATTAACTCCCTTTCTACCTTTTTCACATCCCTTCTTTTCTCACACTTTTTCCCACACATTACTTTCAGATGTCAAACTTCATTTTTTCTTATGCAGTAAGAACATACTTTGTTGTTGCTATGAAAAAAAATTTGCACACAGATTGGTATTGCTTGCATGGAGTCTAGCATGATTTGGGTAAGATCAATGATAAAATCTTGACATTAATCAAGTATAAGATTTCTATCATCTTCTATTGCTGTGTCTGGTGTAATTATTGAATTAAGATTTTGTGGTAGGCATTGTTGCTGTATTGGTTCCCTGGGGGCATAAGTGATTTATAACTGTAGAAATAAATTGTTTATGTTTTAGAATTTTGCTGGTTTGCCAAAGAAACAAATGTTTCGAAAGCCTGTTTCATCAAAACTTTTTTCTTGTGTCTGAGTTTTATTTTTTTGCAGTCTTGTAATAAAAGTGAGCCTTACATTAGATACAAGTTACTGTCCTTTATACTCAGAATAAAGAAAGAGTTCCTGATTTTATCACATGGATGTGAGCTTTTTACTAAAGTGATTTATACACATTGTAGAAAATGATCTATACTGACAGAACATTTTATTCAGAGGATCTGAATCTTGATTAATAGACTTTAAAATTTTTTTGTAACATTCAGTACCTATGTATTATATTGTAATTAACTTACTTTCAGGTGAATCTGGGCTAGGTAAATCAACTCTTGTAAATAGCTTGTTCCTGACAGACCTTTATCCAGAGAGACAGATACCCAGTGCTTCTGGTAAGCATTTCTTTTTCCCCACTAACAATAAGTAGCTATTTCAGTTTAAGCAAACAGCACAGATCATGGTCAGCCTTCATGACAAATCATATTCAGATTGCAGGGAACCTGCCTTCATGACAGGTTCAGATAATTTAGATGGTTAACTGGTAACAATTTTTTCGGTGAGGTTTACCGAAAAAAAAGAAGTTAAATATATAATGTTAAAAAGAAAAAAACAAACAAGCGCGCCACGCTGACAACGGCATTTATTGATTGTCATGGTGATAGACCTCAGATATGTGTAGATCAATATACTTGTCACGCTTATACACAGAACGCCTCTCGTTTATTTGGTAATTGTCACTTTTGCCACTGTTATGATCAACAATTATATAAATGTTGTGTCTCCAGTGTGCCACTGCCAATTAAGAGTTTAATTGACACTATTGTTTGTTTTCTACTTGCGAAAAACTTAACTTGAGATTAAAGGAAGATCACCTTTGATGATTTCTTAACAATTAACATGTCAGATCCAGTTTGTTTTTCGAAGCAATTGCAATTCATTCTGAGTCCGACCTTTCATCATGCTACATCATATTTACATCAAGTCCATCTTTTTAAAATTGTTCAAATTAAGATTATTCCTTTATGTAATGTCTTTTTAATTTGTTTTTCGATAGTAAGACTTGAATGTGTAAGTAAATAAAAGATAAAACTCTTCAGTATGTTTTTAAAAAAAAAAAAAAATTTGTACGTAATGCAATATATTTTATTATAAGAATGAAACATAAAAGAAAAAAAGACTGAAAATGTTAATGAATATTACTGACAACATTCACATACACTTATTAAATGAATTTAAAGTTGTAAGAAATGACACACAAGGGGAACCCATATGTATCTAATACGCGATGGCAATACTCTTTCGAACCCTCGGGATCTTAATAGTAAACATTATCCCATCAACTTCCGGTTTCACTTTAAAAGTGTACTTTCATATACCATGACTAGTTGGCATGAAATGTTTTTTATTGTATATCAGTTAACCAGAAAATTTACTGGTAACAGCGTCAGGTTAACCAGTAAATGAAAAAGTTACCATTTGCATCCCTAATTTAGATAATAAAGGTTTGAACTTACAGCCTCTTTATTTGAGTGTCCAGTGCTTTACTTCCATACCATTGTTGTAGAAACTACAGTCTTCCTGAATTTAAACTAATTATTCAAGGCAATGTCACCTACTGTTTAGGTCAAGGTCACAAGGTAAAAAAAAAACAACAGAAAAAAAACAACAAAAATAATTTGTTTTAAATTCTGCAGTGTCATCATATTACACATGAAAAAGAAAATTAAGAGAAGTACATGTTTTAGTTTTGATGATTTAGATGCTGAAATGATTTATAATTATCATGGTGAAGATGGAGCTAATTTCTTGCTATTTTGAACCATGACACATGATAAAGGAATGACACTGTTTTACAGCCATACTGGTTTTGATTCATGGTGTAATAATGTTATAGCGTACTTCATTTATTGCTCTACTGCCTTTGATTTCATAGTATGAACATATCCAACAAGATCTTGGTATTTATGAAAAATGGTTAATTATTCTTTGCTTCAGTTGTTATGCAAGGGAGTATCATTTATGAGAAGAAAGTAAGTAAAATAAGAAACCAAGATATCTTATGCATAAAGGTCTGTTTGTCTGAGGCTGATTTCAAACTTTGAACCAAAACACTTTAAACAGAGAACTCAACGAAGAATTAAGATAAAGCTACTGATAGGCAATAGAGTAGGTTTGTCAGAAATGTCACTCAACAAAACATTTAATATTGCTATTGCACACATAGCACTTTTCTTAATAGACTGATTTCTATCTCAGTATTAAAACTCTACCTGCCTGTAGCAAACTCTTAGAAATACTTACAGCTGGGTCTGGCTAAAGGTGTTTGCTCTAGTAAGGTTGCCAACATCTGTAGCTGTTGAAATGATCCATACATACTAGAGGCAAATGTACATTTATCCTGTACTCCAATTCATGCACTCTGTGTAATACTATGGTAAAGACTCAACTCTTAGTAAAGTGGGTGACAATCTTAAAAAATTAATTACTTCAGTGTAGTCAAGTGCCAAGGAGTACACTAAATAAGGTTTGAGACTTGCAACTTACATAGGGTATATCTGTTTATCAATAATTTATGAAGGTTGTCAGTTTCTCACAGAAAACTGGTTTGTTGCTCTGATGTGTAAATTTCACTAATCATGTAATGTAATGCTTGAGGACCATAAATGGACAGAAATCAGAACAGAAAAAAGCTCATGAAAATCACTAATTGTCACCTAATCATTTAATTCTGGAGACAAATCTCAGCCTAAATTGAACTGTCATTTTTTGAACTTCGAACTTCATTGTTTACCATATTTGTCAGTTTTCTAGTTGGACATTATAAGGAAATTTGTCATTTCAAGTGTTTATATGCTCTAATTAGTCATAGCTTGGAAATGAAGCATTGTTGAAGATCTTGGCCACCTTCTGCAGTAGTAATGTTTACAATAGAAATAAGAGCCCCATACTTCTTTGACAGCTTGTAATTAATGTTTTTGTGGTTTCAAATTTAGAATTGTTTATTTTCAGAAAAAGTACAACAAACTGTTAAAATAGATGCATCCACAGTCGAGATTGAAGAGCGAGGGGTCAAGTTACGACTCACTGTCGTTGACACTCCAGGTTTTGGCGATTCATTAAATTCAGTAGACTGGTAAGTCTTCTCTTTGTATGATTAAATTACAAAAGAGGTAAGAAAAGCGTTTACAAGTCCTAAATTCTTTATCTAAGCATTATCTTATCTTATGTACAATTATGATGAGATGTATTTATGATTATCTCTCAATGTTAAAAACATGCTTAGTCTTTATTGTCAGATGATATTACAACCTCTCATGCTTAAAGAGATATTTGATAATGATTTTGCTTTATTTGTTTTTTAGTGACTGGAGATCATTCCATAATTTTTATACTTCAAGGGGTGCGGGTTTGGGGAGGGGGCGGGGTAGTAGAGGCGCTTGAAATATATGACTGGTATTTGCATTAAGTTTTGTTCCAGTTTTGATTTTGAGCTGTCTGAAAAAAATACATTTAGAATGATGAAAAACATGATTATGAATGTCAAAAATTTGCAACATTGATGTTTATGTTTCAGTTTCAAGCCAATAATACAGTATGTAGATGATCAGTTTGAACGTTATTTGAATGATGAGAGTGGTCTAAACAGACGACATATCATAGACAATCGTGTTCACTGTTGCTTCTATTTCATTAACCCCTCAGGACATGGGTAAGACTTTTCGCCTGCTGTTTTCACCTTTCAGGCACCCCATTCTTCTTAGAATCCATGCTTATTTCTCTGTCTCTGTCAAAACTTGGTGATGTGCATAAGTCCAAAGGTTTTCTTTGTGCCAGAATTGCAGAACTTAGCAGGAATGTTTGAAGTTCTGGCTTCTGGTGTAAATTGTTTTCTGACAGAAGGTAGAAAGTGAGGGCATTATGCACTGTTGACAAAATCCTCAATCACTGTGAACTGACACATTCCTCACCCTAAAACAATTAACTCTATGAGCAAGTAATTTCTTAAACTGTCTTCATAGTACAAATTATCATGTAAGTGGTGCAATGTTTTCTGAATAAGTCCGGGAATGCTTTCAAAAAATTTAGACAGCAATTAGAAAGGGAGGAATTAAGATTTCAAGCTTACAAAAAATATTTTTCAGTTCATTTTAACTTTAGTTTATATACTTCATATCAGTTGAAATACTAACATGGAATGTCCTTTGAAATTAAATTTGAACACCTGATCTTGTATAACATTAAGTAGTGAATGTGAGTAAACCTAAATCGCTTGTCTTGCGATTGTTCGAAACAATAACTAAACTACCGGATCTTAATAGTTCTAACAGGGTCAAAAGTTTTGTAGAAATGTTTATGTTCATTAGTTCATGAAGTTTCATATTCATTAAATGTTGCATCAAGATTATCATAGCTGTTGACAAACCATAAAACCTCATTCATTCCTTGTACTGTTGCTTTTTCTGTTACAGGTTACGTCCATTAGATATAGCATTTATGAAAGCAGTTCACCACAAAGTCAATATAGTTCCGGTTCTTGCCAAAGCCGATACATTAACAAAGAAGGAAGTTCTGAATCTAAAGAAAAAGGTATGTCAATAGTCATATACACACTTAAACGTTAGACAGTTAATTTGGTTTGGTAAAATTGAGTTTTTTTGCTGTCTAACAGTCAAGTCATATCGGGCAGACAGTTTATGTATCATCTTTCTTGGAAGGACCAGTACTAGAGTCCTTTTCTATGTAAGAAAATGCCAATTTGACTCATAGACTGTATCCTGTGTTTTCTATGTTCTAGGTTATGCAACAGATAGAACAGCAAGGAATCAGTCTGTATCCACTTCCAGACTGTGATGATGATGAAGATGAAGACTATAAGGAACAGTGCAAACAACTCAAGGTAATCTGCCCTTAGTCTATCATATATTTCATTCTTACAGTTTCTTTAGATGAATAACCTATTTGAGGTTGATAAGCAATTATCAGATGGAGTGATATTTGTTTTAATTGATATGGAGAAAAAGACATTCTCTTTGTCAAAGATCCTTGCTACTTGAAGGCACATGTTTACAAGGAATCAGTGAATTGAAATTATAAAAAAAAAACAACAGCAAAAAAGCCGATGGATTGATGTGTGATATGGACACGCTCTCATTAAGCTGTTAATACAACCAGAGTTTTTCTGATTAGAAATATCTTTGGAATTGAGAGTGTCTGTATGTAGAAGTTTGTTAATGTTTGTTTACATTTCAGTTTCTGGGTAGCTGACAGAACTAGTCTAACTATTGTTATTATACCCCCACCACAAAATGTTGGGGGGGCTATAATGGATTCGCTTTGTCGCGTCCGTCCGTCTGTCGGTCGGTCCGTCCGTCTCCATTATCGTGTCCGCTCTGTAAATCCTATACCAACTGAAGGATTTTCTTCAAATTTGGCTGAAATGTTCACCTCAACAAGGGGATGTGCAGAACCCATGTTGCCCATGTGTCAGCTCAAGGTCAAGGTCACAATTGAAGGTCAAATATCAAACAATCAAATATTAGACATTATGTCGTGTCTGCTCTGTAAGTCCTACACTAATTGAAAGATTTTCTTTAATCTTGGCTCAAATGTTCACCTCAACAAGGGAATGTGCAGAACCCATGTTACCCTTTTGCCGGCTTAAGGTCAAGGTCACACTTGAAGGTCAAAAATTGACTTAGAAAATATTCTTAAATTTTAACATGTATTTGAATATTTCTGAAACTAGAAAACGTATTTGCTTGAAACTTAAAATATATATGAAGTGTCACAATTAGGATATGCAGGTCAAGTTTCATAACTCTGTATTGCATTTTGACAAAGTTATGCCCCTTTTTAAGTCTTCAAATTTACAAACAATCAAATATTAGACAATATGTCGTGTCAGCTCTATAAATCCTATACTAATGGAAGAATTTTCTTCAAACTTTACTCAAATGTTCAACTCAACAAGGTTATGTGCAGAACCCATGTTACCTTTGTGCCGGCTTAAGGTCAAGGTCACACTTGAAGGTCATAATTGACTTAGAAAATGTTCTTAAATTTTAACATGTACTTGAATATTTCTGAAACTAGAAAACGTATTTGCTTGAAACTTAAAAGATATATGAGGTATCACAAGTAAGATATGCAGGTTAAGTTTCATAACTCTGTATTGCATTTTGACAAAGTTATGCCCCTTTTCAAGTCTTTAAATTTACTTACAATCAATACTAGACAATATGTCGTGTCCGCTCTATAAATTCTATACTAATGGAAGGATTTTCTTCAAACTTGACTCAAATGTTCAACTCAACAAGGTTATGTGCAGAACCCATCTTACCCTTGTGCCAGCTTAAGGTCAAGGCCACACTTGAAGGTCAAAAATTGCCTTAGAAAATGTTCTGAAATTTTAACATGTACTTGAATATTTCTAAAACTAGAACAGATAATCATTTGAAACTTCAAATATATACTAAGTGTCGCAAGTAAGATATGCAGGTCAAGTTTCATAACTAAAAAAAGTGGGGGGGATAACTTTGTATTGTATTTTGACAAAGTTAAGTCCATTTTTATGTCTTTAAATTTATTTACTATAATATTTCTTAAACCAGAACAGATATTTACTTGAAACCTAAAATTTATATGAATGGTTACAAGCAAGCTCAGATGACGAAAATTCTACAATTCCATTGAATTATGACACAAGTTATGCCCCTTTTAGGCTTAGAAAATGTTCTGATACAACCATTAATACTTAAATGTTTCTGAAACTAGAACAGATATTCACAAAAATGAAAGGTTATTTGTAACATTTTCGAACATGATTTGACAATATATATTTATACTATTACCTGTACAATTTGTTTGTTTTTTTCACCAAAGATAATTTTTTTTTATGTATATGTATTTGTGCCACTAAAGTTATTCCCTTAACCACCTTTCCATGTCGTCTTCTGTCAAGGACATTGGTGGGGGTATGAATCGCATTCAGCGATAGTTCTAGTTTCCTTAGGAGAGAAGATCCCAACAGTTTGATTGTCTGCTTATAATGCTATTTCTAGTCTAGAAGAAGTCATAGCCATGACTGTCCTTGACAAAGGACGGAAGTTAGTTAACAATTGATTTCACTTGCAGTTTATGTTCCAGAACTATAAAGAGATTTTTATTTCAGGCTGCTGTGCCCTTTGCTGTGGTGGGGTCAAACACAATCATAGAGGTCAAAGGGAAGAAAGTCAGAGGTCGTATGTACCCATGGGGTGTGGTAGAAGTAGAGAACCCAGAGCACTGTGATTTCATCAAACTCAGAACCATGCTTATGTAGGTTCTTGTACCAGATATCGTAAATCTGTTTTACACCTCCCTAACCTTGAATTAAATAGAGGAACCAAAAATTTACTACTAGGTTGAAATATTCAGTATTCTGCTGTTAGGTTAATGCAGTAAGGTGCACTTCATGTGATATAAAAGCCATTGATTTTAATGATGCTATGTTGTTCAGACAAAGGAAGGAAAGAGGTTTGAATCCAAGACTGCTAGATTTGTTTTGTTACTGACTTAAGCTAAAGTTTACTTTCTATGATATTTCATTTAGGTTGAACCAAGGATGTTTTTGAACTCGAGATGTTCAAAGAAGCAGTTTATGGTAGAATTACAGTATTAACAGTCAACAATATGATTTTAAAGAAACTTACATTAAGCATTAGACGTTAATCTTTATTTCAGCTATGACTATATCTCATTTTGTTGAATATAGTATTTTGAATAAAAAATGGAAAAGGATGTACTGTGCCGTTTTATTCAGTCTTCTCTGATTTCAGTACACATATGCAGGATTTACAAGAAGTAACTCAAGAGGTACATTACGAAAACTTCCGTGCAGAAAGACTAGCCACAGGTGCCCCTTTGCCGGCTAAAAAACCTAGGTTAGTATTCTCTGCAATATTTTATATATGTCTTACTTAACTTGCATCGTATTCATATTTCATATCTTTTTTTTTTTTCTTTTTTTTTATTGGTATACTGTAAATAACATTTTGGTAAGAATATTTTGTAATTTCATGTAGAAACCATTGATATGACATGTCATTACTGTTAATACATCAGCTAAGGTGATTGTCATTTATTTTGTTTCCTTTTGTTTGTTTATGAAGTTGTCTTGTTACCAGCTCACAATCTGGCCTCTGAGACCCTTTCTGTGATGAAGGAAGATGATCCAATGTGTGATTCTCAGAGACCGGTTGTATTAGTTAAGAAGTGAATTTTGACTTAGTAAATTATATTTCAAGTCATCTTAATGTATTTAAATTCAGGTCGGGGGAAATAAAAATGCAGATATTTGTTCAGAGAATAAAAGATTTTTCTTGTCCATGTCTTTTTTATTTTAATGAATTTTTAACGACTTTTATAAAATGTTATGATTTATTGAAAAAGTTCTATTTTAAATAAAGATGTGAAACAGTTTTGAGTAGGAAATGTTATTGCAGGGATACTCTGACGTTTCGGTAATTTGCATAAGTTTATATGTTAGGTTATGGTAAACAATTATTGTTTCTGTTTCCTCTCCTAAAATTGGTAAGATTCAGTCTGTTATAGACCGTTCCAGAAATTAGTACCTCCCTGATTACCTCCCCTGCATCCACCATTAAAGGTCTGCAGATTGAAATAGTTTAATAATGCGGAGCATAGAATATGTCCCAGTTTTTATAGCTGTAATGTGATTGTTACGTTGTATATTAGACAAACAGATTCAAATAAACCACAAGAAGCATTTATTTTCATCAAAGATCCATCCCATGGTCTTCTAACTGGAAAAAAGTATTTATGTTGAGATTTTTAGCTGACATCTCACAGCTGTTGCTGATAATTATTGTGCTTAAAGCAGAACACTGCTTATCTATATTATTTGCTGGTTGCTCAAACTTGTCCAGTTTGTAATACAAAAATATTAACGGGCTTATTGTTTGTTGGCGATATTTTGACTGTATCTTTGGAAATCTGCTGGAATTGAAATTAATATGTTCTCCGACTGCCATCATTCTTGTTCAGTCAACGGTCAGTATTTGCTCTGAAGCCAGTGTCAGTGATTAATAATTTCGAACTCTCTTCACAAGCAAAGGTAATGCCGTAATGAGCTTGCAATGTCTCGATAAAGATTAGCATTGCAATTATAAAGATGGCACATGAAGAGTGTTGCTGTACGTTATATTTTTTGGGGTATTTTTTGTTTGTTTTTGATAAATTTTACTGATTTTTCTGAGTCCCATTCTTTCGAATGTTTGTATGAACACCAGGTGCAGGAACGTATATCTACACAAAGTTAATAATATATTCAAGTCAGGAATAAAACTTCCAAAATATGATAATAAAACAATCAAATTATGTTAATTCTGCAACAAAATTCGTGCTATTTAAGACGGGGTGTAACATTGAAATTTGCTATAGTGATATGGAACTTAAGCATCATAGCAAGTTATTAGCAGACCTTCAATGGCAGAAGGGTCACATGACCTTCATAATGGCAGTGGTCAGTTTATCAGTTATGGAACGGTCTATATGTGTGTGCTTTATATCACATTTTGCATTTCAGAAAAATGTGATTTTTGTAATACAATATAACCAGTTGATAATAATTGTGTCTGAGAATAAGGAAATGAAATTTAGAAAATTTCTTTTGGGCTATAATATATCCTTACAGCTTTTTGATGTAGAGTATTCAGTTTTTTTTACATTGTCATAACAAAAAGGCTTATACCACAAGGCTTTTAACTGCATTAACTAGAGAGCTTTTTAATGAAAGAAATGATCTGTCTTACATTGTTTGGCTTCTTATGTTGGCTTTATATACTGATTTAAAATGTTTAAAATGCTGTACTTCAAAACAAAAATCAACTTAGAAGTGGAGTTATGCTTAAATTGGCAGTTAGTATGTATTCGCATCTAAAGCCATTATTGTCTGCTTTAGTTATATGGGCTAGTAGTTATTTTAGCTCTGCTGTAACTTTTCGGTTGTTTTGAAAATGCAGAATCTGTTTTAACATAATAAAAATCATTGTTTTTTCTAAATTTTCATAAAGATTCTTATACATTCAGTATTTTGTTAACATTTTTGAAGAAATGAACTGAAGACAGGACTGGAGTAAAATAGTTTGATTCAAATTCACTTTAAAATTTCTGAGTGGAGGTTCTGTTGGTACAAGCAAAAATTCAAGCTCAGGCCCAGATGTTATGTGCATTGTTAATGAAGTTTATAATTCAGCCATTTAGGTGTAACATTATCTTAAATTGTTTTGTTTGTGTAGACTCAAATGGAATATTTAAATATTTGCTTTAAGTTAAGTGTTTTGTAAACATTTTGTTTATTAGTGCCCGACGCCGTCAGATAGAAGAATTGGCTGAGTATGTGCATAAACTGTATACTGCATTTAGATGAGGCTGAATTTAGTGTTTTTTAACCTGCTAATTAGGCATGTGTTTTGGCATATGGCACTTCTAAAGTTTTAAAAAATACAGTGTACAAGAAATATAGAAGTGTTATTTATGCAATTAGGTTAATTTTATGAATTACAAGCATTTAGATGAGGCACAGTTTAGTGGTTTGATTCATAGAAGATTGGCATGGATAATTAGCAGATGGCTCTCAAGAGAATGTCTCTAGAAAATACAGTCACAAAAATATATGAATCTTGGTCATGCATATGTAAATTATGTATTTAAGTTTATCATGATCATGTGTATAGTTTATATGGGAGTACTGTAAAAGGAAAGTGAACATGGTTACCATGTGTTGCATGCTCAACAAAACAAGGCTTGGTTTTGAAAGTTAGCTTGAAGTTAATCATACTGGATTCCTCTGTCTGATATAGGTATAGGTTGAATTCTTTCAGAAAAGTATTGAAAGACTGGAAGAAGACGAAAAATTTTGTATAGCATAACCGTTAAATAGGGAATGTATGTTCAAATGTTATGTTGAAAATGTAATGAAATGCATTAGGGTTGAACTAACAGCTGAATATTGAATCTACATAAATCTTGACAGAATTATATGTTACATTCATTGAAAGTGATGAGTAATACTTACAAAATGATATGTGAAGCAGTGGATGCCTTATAATTTAAGAATTTTACTAAATGTTACAGTAACTTTGAAGACTTCTAATCAGTAAAGTTTCGAGACCATTTTTGACAGTAGTTTTATAGAATAAGGTAAATTTTTGTAAAGTAAGGTTCATGATAGGATATTATTTATATTGAAACTATGTAAAAACTGACTTAAAATTTGAAAAAGAGAAAGGAAAATTGATATAACTTTTTTACTGCCATACACACAAAAACAACTACCTGGTGTTATGTCATAATTGATGCGAATGAGTCAGTTTGAAATCATAATACAGCTGGAAAGCAGTTGAATGATCACAATAGAACAAAATTATGATGTACAGCAAAAACATCCTTCAGTCCCTTTAGATCTTCTTGCTAAGAAAAATAAAATTAAGCTGTAACAAAAATGTGATTTCTACATACATAGCAGTTGTTTAGGTTCATCACCAATTCAGTCAGAAGTGTTTTAACAGTGGTAAAGATACTAATGAAAACTCTATGTCTTATTTAACCTTGAAGGTGTGCAGTTACTTTATTAAGTAAAAAAAAAAAAAAAAAAAAGGTTTGCCAGTATTATCCATTTTCCTGTATCTGAAAACCTGAAAACAGTCTGAAAATAATATTTTGTGTTCTGTTTAATAAGAAAAAACTGCTAATATGTATGTCTGCATATTTTCCATATATCCACATGTGTGTGTTTACCCAATCTGTGTCCTGGACATGTGTTGAATTAATGGTAAGATGTCATTGTGTGTAACACTGTGCTGTATGCATGATGTGTAGTGAACTTCTTACACATAGCTTTGAATATTTATACACATGAAACATATGTATGTATAAACTTATTAACATATACACAGTTATGTCATGATTGTTTCTTCTCTCAAAAAATAACAGTATTTGACATATAACTGGCTATGTTATTAGTTACATTGATTCCTCAGTGGGTTCTATGGCCTCATATAGCCTGGCTTAAGTAATATTTGATACTAGGGGCAGGGTTACATGAATATCATCTCAGCCAGGCTATATGAAGTCATATTCCTAAAAATGTCTTTAACAAATTTATAATACTGCAGATCATAGACTTTTTTTGTATGAAAAACATTGCCTAAAAATTCTGTATGTCCTCATAGTTCACCCTTTTAAAGTTTTTTTTTTTTTTTTTTTTTTTATAAGATAGTTGTTATTTATGGAATAGACCAAATATGGAAGCCCTTGTCAAATGAGGTCTCTTCAAATTGATCTGCAGTATTATATCTGTAACACCCTTTATCAGTAGTAAGATGTATTTCAGCAATATGCAGTTTTCACGTATTAGAGGACAGCTCATGCACCATTCCCATATTGATTCTAAATACAGCTGGAAATTGTGTTGTTGGAAACACGCACATGGGTTAATGCTATGGCTGTGTTTTGCCCTATTTACATTTGTAAGGGTCATTTTTAGGGGACGTTTGCCACATTAATTTATATTGACACTATGACTATATTCAAACCCGTTTTTAAATTGTCACCTTCTCATACAGACTAACTGGTTGAAAAAAGGAAATTTTGTCATAAGGAGAGTGCCAGATAGTAGATATTATATCTACTATATAGATACAATAATGTTTTTTCATCAAAACCTGTACTAGGTTTCAAGGCTTTGGTCATGATTTTGTTGTTTATAAGCTTTTGTATTTATTTGTGATGACAAAAGTAGATGAAAGTATTCTGCAAATAAATGTATGGATCAAGTCTTTGCCTACACAATTATCAGCTGTTAGGAGTTCTTGCTTTCAATTACAGAAGCAATGTAATGTGATTTATAAGTATGATTTTAGTGTTGTAATAGATGGTATTTGTTTCTTGCTGTACATTAATCATCTTATCTTGTTATCTTGCTAAATAGTAATTACTATTATATGATGTCAGAACAAGTTTGGTGTGCTTAACAAAATATGACTCTGTGAGTAATCAGGGTAGATAATTTGGAGGGAATCAAAGTTAGCATAGACTCTCAGCAGGTTTGAATGAAAAGAAAAAAATTCATTTCAAGAATCCTTTATATATTTTCAAAGTAAGGAGATACGTTAAATTTTGTAGATTGTCCAGATTTTGATTTAAGTTTGAGAAATAATTGGCAAGTTTATGAAATACTTTTTTTAAATAAATAAATGAATTCTTGAATACACAGCATCTTTCATTAATTTTAATGTAACACAATGCAGAAAATTTTACTAGCAACTCTGCCTTTAGGTATATTCTTGATATTAAACATTTTAATTACTTCCCCTAAGGAGAGTAAAGCTTTAATTCCTTCTCCTAAGGAGATTAAAGCTTTAATTACTTCTCCTAAGGAGAATAAAGCTACTTTCATAGTTTTATGACACATACATACTTTGCCTTGATTACTTCTGTTGCACATACATAGATTGAGTCCATAAATTATATGCTGTATATTTACCCTTTTTATAATCCAGAACAATTCAGTTGAACATCTTAGACATAAATGCCAGAGGGATTACCTAGGCTGGGCTGTTGATAATTTTATTTCTGAGATGATTAATTTATCAACCCTTACCATGCTCAATATCTAAAATGGACTTGTCCATCTTCCAGTTTGTACAGATCCATTAACTCTTTTTATTGGGGGTTGTGGGGTTATTGAAAATTTACTGACTGAATGGGGAATAGTGCAGGCCATGATCAGACTGCAAAGGCAAGTCAATTGCCACCAGCAGGGTAAGGGTTAAAGGATTATTCTTCTGGAAAAGACAGTACATTTCTCTAGACAGTATTGAATTTGAGATTGACAGAAGGTGCGCTATTGCAAGGGTGATAATCATCATTGTACCATTCTTAACCTCTGTGTATATAGTAAATATGTATGATGCTTAGACAAGAGATACATAATGCAAAAAGTTTATTATTTGCTTTGACCATAGTAAATTACAAAAACCTTACCAGCATGGTGTCAGCTCCTTTATTGTTATTTATTCTCTGTGAAGCCTGTGGGTGAATTAAAGGAATACAAAAAAATATGCTTTGAGGTATGATAACATTTATTTAGTTCATAGCAATCTACAGTGTAAAATGAAAAGCAAAGACTAATGAGAGAGAGAATTGTAAATATTGTCGCTTTTCATACCCTGAGTCAAATAAGATTCATTTTTGAATAATATTGGTAAGAATTTAGGACTAAAGTAGACACATTGGTGCAAAAACAATCATGTTGCTTTAGGATAAAGGAGAAAGGCTTACCCTGCCAGGTATAATTATCATGTATTTTACAATTGTTCTTTTTTTTTTTTTTCAGTCGAATGCAAAATAGAAATGACGGTCAAGTGGACCAGAGAGAACAGGCTCTTCAGGAGAAAGAAAGGGAGGTAAAATTGGACAAATTTTGTTTACAGCCTAAACTTCACTTACATATGATCAGGGTTAAAGTTAACTTCACTTATATATAATTAGGGTCAAGTTCACAAGTAATCAAGGTCAGCTTCACTTACACATAATCAGGGTCAAGGTCACATATATCAAGGTCAACTTCATTTACACATAATTAGGGTCAAGTTCACATATAATCAAGGTCAATTTCACTTGCATATAATGAGGGTCAAGTTCACATATAATCGAGGTCAACTTCACTTACATATAATTAGGGTCAAGTTCACATGTAATCAGGGTCAACGTCACTTACATATAATAAGGGTCAAGTTCACATATAATCAATGTCAATTTCACTTACATATAATTAGGGTCAAGTTCACATATAATCAAGGTTAATTTCACTTACATATAATTAGGTTCAAGTTCACATATAATGAAGGTCAACATCACATACATTTTATTAGGGCAAGTTCACATAAAATCAAGATCACCTTCACTTACACGTAATCAGGGTCAAGGTCTACTCCATTTACACATTATATTCAAGGTCAAGATAATTTGTAATAAAGTTTTATTACGACTATTTTAAAAGAGAGTATATAGACATTTTAATGTGTTTAAAAGTGTTGACACATCTGTTTGAAGCTAGCATATCAAGGGCATTTGGGGAAAAACTGTTTTCTTTTCTCCTTATTATGCCCCCTCTTCAAAGAAGTGGGGGTATATTGCTTTGCATTTGTCTGTCTGTCGGTCGGTCCGTAGACCAAATGGTTTCCGACCAATAACTAAAGAATGCTTAGGCCTAGGAACTTCAAACTTGGTAGGATGATTGTCCATCACCAGTAGATGACCCCTATTGATTTTGGGGTCAAGGGGTCAAAGGTCAAGGTCACATTGACCTTGTAGGTAGAAACGGTTTCCAACCAATAACTAAAGAATGCTTAGGCCTAGGAACTTCAAACTTGGTAGGATGATTGTCCATCACCAGTAGATGACCCCTATCGATTTTGGGGTCAAGGGGTCAAAGGTCAAGGTCACATTGACCTTGTAGGTAGAAACGGTTTCCGACCAATAACTAGAGAACGCTTTGACCTAGGTTCACCAAACTTGGTATGCTGGTTGGTCATCACCAGTAGATGACCCCTATTGATTTTGAGGTCATTAGGTCAAAGGTCAAGGTCACAGGGACCTTCATCCTAAAAACGGTTTCCGATCAGTAACTAGAGAACGCTTTGGCCCAACCACAAGCAATTAGGTGCTGCCAGGGGGCATTTATGTTTTACAAACATTTCTTGTTTTACATGTACATGTATCTACAACAATTTTGTACTGAGCTCTCAATATAAACTGTCAGTAATGTGTTAAAGAGTAAGATATTGACCAGAATATACAGCAATAAGGGCCATTCCTGATCTATGAAAACTGGGAGCATGCATTAGGAGCAGATACATGGTCAGTGTTCAGACACTTTACTACTTAACCAGGAGTCTCGGGGTTGGATCCCTCTCATCATAGATATTACTAATAGTTTTCTGACTAGATAAACACAGACAGGACCATCAGTCCTTTACAATTGGCATTTATAAGAACCAGCAGGGGAGTCTAGAATGAGAAGGATAATGGGAACACACAACTTCTTTTCGACCAGATTTTTTTTATTATTTACTGATGTTATCAATACTTTCTTTCAGCTGAAGAGGATGCAAGAAATGTTGGCTAAAATGCAAGCTGAGATGGATGCCCAGAAAGGAACACAGAACGGTGTTCGCTCGCATAATGTTTAGTAAGGAGAAGGTAAATCTGGTTTGAACTGCCAGCACTTTTGTTCGGATTAATATTGCTCTGAAATTTCACTTGTTACATGATAATGACATGGGAATGTTGTATTAATATCTGTACTTTTAAGGAATATTTGATGTAACTATCATTACATTTTATTTATTATAGTGAAACTTTAAGGAGGTTTTCAGTCATTTAGTAATGTACCATAGAATGCATGGTATGCATTCTGTATCTCACACTATCCCAGACAATGTAAAATTTTTAAAACACTTCAGGAAAAGTCTGTGATATGGATAACTAAAATTGGTAAAAATAAATACAAACTTTTGAATCTTTGAGGCTGAACTTGTTAATGCATATGTCTTTAACAGCTCAAGATTTCACTGATTCATTATACTTAATGTTTAGCATGGTTATGTTTAAGATGGTATGTCAACTTTTTCAGTTAAAAAAAATAAATCTTACAATTTAAACTTTTCTATTTTTCAGGTTAGTAGAGCAGCAGTATTTTACAACTTGCCTCAATATTACAGCATAATGAACAAAGTGACTGCTGGGGAGAAATATAATGTGAACACAGTTGTCAGCATTACATGGGAAAAAAAAACACTGATGGGTGCCATTGGATTTTCTGTCACTTCGTCATCTGAAACAAACAGCTATCAACTGTTGTAATTAATGGTTTTGGTTATGTACAACTTGTGTTTTCAGTATCCTAAGTAAATGTCAGTGTCTGATTTATTGATTTAGCTGATTATGTGTAGAAACTATTGAATGAAGTTTATTTTGTACTTTTGGTGTCAGTTATTTTGTAAGAATTGAAACTTTAAAAAAATGTCAAGCAAGAGCAAGTTTAGCAGATATGGCAGTCTGGAAATTTGAAATATTTGATGTGCATTTCAAGGGGTTAGTGGGTGTGTGTGTTTGGAGGGGGGGGGGGGTCATGTCCTTAAGTTTAGTCAAATGTTAATACTTCTGATGTTGCAACTGAACATGTCCTCAGTATGAATACAGAAAATAATCATGATTATACATATTTCTAGAATTATAGTAGTCTTTTGAACATAAGGTGATATGACTGAATAATATGTCTTGTGAATTTGAATGTGTGGTCTGTGGTATTTATTTTGTTTCTTAAGAAATTATTTATATGGCTGTTGTGGTCCAAAAACTTCAGTTGTTTTTTTACTTCATTCATTTTTGTACACTATTTCTACCTGCAACCTGCACAGGGGGCCAGATCATTTAAAAGTTGTTTTTTTCGAATTTTTTGTCACAGCTGTCATTACTGTTAATATTATTCAACATTTTTTTTTTGACATTTCATTCAGTTGGGCTCACCACAAGTAGTATTGAAATAATGATAGTTCATAGACTTTGACTAGATTGGTGGCACTATCATTTGTAAAACGCATCATTCTTATGTTGCTCTTTAAAGAAAACAAAAAATGTATTGTAAATCATAGTTGCCTGCATTATAAAAAAATAATAATTGGGTTGGCCTAAGAATCAGCTGTCTGGTTTCTCATATTTGAACTGTGAAGAGTCATCAGAATATATATGCGACTTATTTTTATTTTCATATGGATGCAAGATTTTTGCAAAGTTACTGTAAAATTAAGTATATTGCAAAAGATTAGGTGTGATGCTTAAATGTAAACAAAATTGATTTGATCTTATACTGTAGTTTTTTTTTATTCAATGTAGTTGAGAGATTATATGATATATAAAAAAATCACATTCAGAAATACAGAACATTCTTATGTGTGATTTTTGGGTAGCTAGCCACTACATTAACCAAAACTTTAGAAATATTATTTAAAGATCTGCTATAGCTTAAAAAATTGAATATCTGAAAACTATTTAATGTCAGATTGGCTGTAAATTACTTATTAATATGGAAAATTGAAATGAAATTATTATACAATACCTGAGACAGCTGAGAGTTGAACCAGTTGTGTCAGAATATCCAAGTTACAAAGGTACTAGTTGGGTTGGATTGTATTCTAATTGTTGAAGATGTCAGAATTTTTTTTTTTGCTGGACGATTGTTTGACAATTTTACCAGTTATATTGCCCACCGTTGACAGTACTGTTATGGTATTATGTAGTTTTTGTTAATATTAAAGGATGTGGCTAAAACTCCTGGCTATATGCCTTTAGGGCACAGAGGAATTATGAGACAGCTCACACTAGATTCTGGAACAAGTGTGCAAAAAAAAACGTCTTTTGCTTGCAAAAATGCAGTTTCTTTTCAACTAACATTCTGTGTTGGATTTGCCTTCAGAGATTGTAAGTCAGTGTATATGATGATGATGATGTTGTTTTTTTTTGTATTTCATAGTGCTTGCTTTCCTATTTTGTGTATAAATGTAGTTGTATTTCATATCGAACACTGTTCATACAAGTTATTGGGTGTGGTTGAATCTCCATATTTGAATTGTTTGTTTCCTACCAAGTGTGCAGTAGAAGATATAAAAAGAAAGGCTGTTGTTCTTAAAGCTAGCAAAATTTCTAAAAATGGACTTGCTCATTAGTTTAGACTTGACCACTCAGTGCTCAGAGGGGTGTTTCAGTATTTGTGCAATGATATTTAATCATTCTTTGCAGTTTCGATGTAGGGTCATTAAAATGGCATTTAGAAGTAAACTTTACAGAAACTACTCAAGTTTAAGCTGTTTCTTCGTTGCTATGGTAATGTAGTGTACATAATTTAGCTTAACCGAGTGTGCATCGACTAAAGATAAGACTGACTGCATAGATAAGGCTGATATGGTCATTGTTACTGTAACAGTAAAAGCTAGCTCAATGTAGGTTGGTATTTTGCAGGAAAAAAACAGGGGTTTTATGTGAATGAATGTGTACTTGTCTTTATTCATATTTCATTCATTGTATATTGTTAAATAAATTGACATGTATATTTCAGCAACTAGTACTATATGTGCAATAATTTGTACTGAAAAACTTCAAAAAAAATTCTCAGTGCTCTAATGTATATTTAGTTCACCTTCGCCCTGCTTTATTTCTAAAATGGACCTCTTATCCGTTGATTTGGATGGATCCATTTATCATTTCGAGGGATGTGAAGCCGATTGTGATGTACATGTACACTGGACCCAAAGGCAAAAGTAGTTTTGGCCACCAGTGTACATTCAGTGTCCGAGTTCTAACAGGCATACTTTAGTAACAGATGTATTGTCTAGGTCATATATGGAAGAGAAATAAGCATTAGATACACTGGATTGTTCCACCTTCACAAACTCTCGTGTTGGTCATTTTCGGGAAATAATCTGAAGAAGCGAAAGTACACAAGTTTAGACATTTCTGTGTAAGCAGTAAATTGTCCTGGTTTATTTAAGAAATGACAAGCAATAGTTATGGGCAGATAATATTGTTAGTGCCATGTAACAGACTTTTGTCTTCCATTTACTTTTTTGGTCTTTAGCTTTTTAATCTCTTAAATGTCTACTTAATGTCTACTTGTGCATCAAAGACTGTCCTTACCCCTATAATCAATTTTATTAGTCTGAGGATAACAGTTTTTTTTAACCTTTTTAGAAGTTTCTGATTGAGCTTTCAAAATACTTGAGCAAAAAGATATGTACTAGTTAAATTGAAAATTGAGCTGTAATTTTCAAAAAGTCATTGAAATGACGTCCTTCAAATTGTTATAATCTGCCTTAGAGCCCGACAGTTGTAGGTCAGTTGTAGTTTGGTTTTTGCTTTAACTGATCAAAATGATCTGTCTTTAAATATTAAGGTTCAAATATGAGAATGCAGTAAGAGGTTTTTCAGTCTACATTTACTGCCAAGGATTACTTCAGAAATATTAGTGCCTTCTTTGAAAGCAAACATCTTTTTATTGTTCTTTTTGGTAGCTTGTTCTTCATGTAACCTTGTATCTGTACTCTCTGTATGCCAGCTGTATTTCAAGTCACTAAGAAAATCAAACATTATAAATACATGATGTATAAAATGCATTGTAGTCTCTTTTAATTAAGATATTAAAACCATGAGAAACAAAAACATGTGTTGCAGTATTTTTATATGCCATTACTTAGAACATACATCTGTTAATATCATTCTATATGCCAGTACCATGTTAGCGTTTGTCAGCTATAAAATTACTGCTTTTTTCCACAACTCAGATGCGAAAGTCAAGGGTCTAAAGGTCAGCAGAGGCTGTATCTTTAAATCCCTAATCTTAAGTGCTCACCGGGGGATGAGCATTAAGACATGAAAACCACTATTTTTATTCAACGATACTGGATCATGGGTTTAAATGTTGCTAGCATCTCTTTCTTTAGAATGACAGCAGTTTGTCAAAGAGGAAAGAGGTTGAGTACTGGTATTACCAGAACTGATAGTTTTGGCTGAGGACACTTGTACAAGAATCTGTCTTGTATACAAAGCACGGGTCAGGGGACTTGGCTGAAGAACAGTTGCTTTTTTGCAAAAAAACAGCTCTGCTGGGATCACTTGATCTGAACCTAGGACACATGGATAGTACTTTTTCTTGCATTCAATATTTTTTCCTTGAATATCTTTCTAGCATACCTGAGACTGTAAACAGAGCAATGTCAAGGGAGTCACTGCTCTTCCTACAATGTAGATGGGGATCCTTCAGTGGTAAAAATACCTCGCAGCTTTATTCACTATGTAAGATTGACCCAACCATATTTTATTCCAGACTCGCAACTTTACGTCTATTATTCACTTATGAAGCTGAAGATCTCTCGAGTCAGTTACATGTATATCTGAAATTATGCTCTAGTAATTAAACAAAGATGAAATTTACTTGTATACCTGTATTACAGAAAAATACCTATAAAGATATTAATGTACTCCCAAAATTAATTGTAAAAACAAGAACAATCTTAAAAAATGCTCAGCTCAAAAAGTAAAGATCTGCTCTGATTTCTGTCCAACTTGGTAAAGATAGGAATAGGGAAGAACTACATGTCTAAAACCTGAAGAGATTAGATCAATTTACCGGGTTCAGTGATATCATCTCATTCTGGGTTAAAACAATGTAAAAATTATAAATGCTCTTGAAGTATATAAAATGTGGATTTTCATTACTTTAAGAAAAAAGAGAAAGTTCATTGTCATTGTTAAACATGGCAAATTTGTCTTGGCCTATTGTTTCTGTGGTGGTTGATGGTTATGATTTCTGACAAGCTAACTGCCTTTGCTTATGTATATGTCTGTGAATACAATACACACAAATCTGAGATGGATAGTAAGAATTTTCGCAAAAGCCTTTTAACTTCATTTGTTATGAACAATTGTTTAAAAAGTTTTAAATATAGAAACTGTTCTTAGGTTAGCTGAGATTATAATAAGACGAAGATACTGGTACATGTATACTTAAAAGCTACTGAAAAGTATCAAAATACAGAAAATCAAAGGCAATGCACCATCTCTTAAAATTACCAGTTTTGCAATGACATGGTCACTGACAAAATATTTCCCTTACTAGGTGCCTGGCATTTGACCTGCCATTGTTAGCCTGATGGGATAGCAATGTTGACACCATGATCTGATGGGATATTTCAATAAAGGAAAAATGGAAATAAAACTTAAGTTGCAGTGAACAAAAATATTTGGCCCTAATAATTAGTACCCTTATAATTGGACCCTTGTACCCTAGTGGAGTATACGATATCCTGGGTTCACACATCGTTGAGACATACTTATATATATTTCCCCAAGTTTGTCTCAACTCATAATAGGTACCTCAGAATTCCTGATAGCTTCTAAGGGCAAAATTCTTTAAATACCTTATTTAACTAAAGTATAAGTACTTAGGGGTACATTTTCCTAGTACCCCTATCTACTTAGAGGTTCTCTTGACTTAATTTTAGCTCTAGATAATAAAAAGGTTATACAGCAACTTATATGTTATTAAATTATTTTTTAACTCAAGTTTAAATGTTTTATAATTCAATTTAAGTATTAAGATCTAAGTGTCCCTGGAAATTAAGGTTAAACATCTTCACTGACATCTAAAAGAAATAAGATCTAGCCGACACAGTTCTTTTTTTTTTTTGTCTACTATACAAATTCAGTAATTACCTAAACTAAAATTTTATGATCCTCATACATTACAAATTTATGGTTAATATGACAATAATAGGTTTAATAATTCATAATTAGAACAAATAAAAGTTACTTCTACAAACAAAAGACATATGATTAAAATTAAAAACGTACCAAAAAAGCAACTTTAAGAGAATACCAATAATTTATTGTATTCACTTCTAAGTCTTTTTGAGGGTGCTTACCCATAAAACCGCTGGGTAACACTTCATCAATTAGAATATTTAACACTCTTGCATGTGACTAATAACATCTAAGTTAAACTAATTATCATAAGTCGCGCTCGGTCATATGGCTTAGGCCGGTACCGAGGATAAACAACCCTAGTCAGTCAGACAAAATTATTTTGGGTTCAACATTTCCCTTAAAAATGGTTTATAGTTTGGAATGTAAAAATTCAGCTTTCACTGTATGAAAACTATAGTATTCTCACTGTATGATTAATGTATATTTCTCATTACGAAAAAAAGCTTGTGAATTCAAGCCATCAGTATTATAAAATACTTTTTATCATCCATAAAAATCAAACACATTCGCTGTGGGCTTCAGTTTCATTGCAGCATTTGAAAATGTGATACCATCCTCGGCAGTTACACCATTTTGCTCATGGACATGCCCAAACAGATGTAATGTAGGTCTGCAAGAAAATGTATAAAATAAGGATGAACAAGGGTGATCAGCAATCACGTGTCGCCTGATGATAGCCAATTAAACAGTAGTATTGAGAGGTGATTAGGCAGTCTGTAGGCTAAAACGCATTTTTTTATTCAAGGGCTATAACTCAGCCAAAAATCATTCAACCGAAAAACCTGTTAGACATGCGCAAGTACTTGAGGTACTGATCAATCCTGTAACATTTCATTTAAATTGCTTCAGTATTATAAGAGAGGTAGTCTGGACAAACAGATGATGGAAAAGTGATCCCTATATGTCATAGCTACTTTGTAGCATGTTGCAGCTACTGTGAAGCCTGCAACACAAAAATCATTATTTGGCCAAAACGCCATTTTCGTTCAAGGGCCATAACTCAGCCAAAAATCATTCAACCAAAAAAAACATTAGATATGCGCAAGTACTTCAGGTACTGATCAATCCTGTAAAATTTCA
Organism: Cyclina sinensis; assembly: GCA_012932295.1. Lineage (NCBI taxonomy): Eukaryota > Metazoa > Mollusca > Bivalvia > Venerida > Veneridae > Cyclina > Cyclina sinensis. The sequence goes on from JAAONU010000019.1 coordinate 13,738,426, forward strand.
TTCAAATTGCATTAGTAGTATAAGAGAAGTAGTCCGGACAAACTTTAAAAATAAAAATCATAAAAGGGCTATAACTCTGACAAAAATCATTGAACTGGAAAATGCCGATGATATGCACAACTAGACTTGGTACTGATCATTCCTGTAAAGTTTAGATGAAATCACACCAGTAGTTTCTGAGGAGTAGTCCGGACAAGTTTTGTGAGGGACAGACGGATAGACAGACGAAGAGAAGTGATCCCTTTATGTTGTGGCTACTTTGTAGCAGGCGACACAAAAAGGGTACTTATAAGTTTGTTTAAACAATATTTCAAAGCAAAGACAATGTAATCACTATATATATCCTAAACAATCTGAAAGTGTTGTAAATATCAACAAAGCGAAACTATTCAAGTCGTCCTGTATTGCAATATTTCCCCTTGTTGCTTTTCAGTGTCTTAATAATTCTTAAAAGCTTGACAATTTACAATATGTACAGGATATTAAAATTTATGGTAGTTTCAACCATATAAGTTTCATACTGCCTGTTGTAATTCATGTTCAAATGCTAATCAAAATATCTGTAAGGATAAAAAAATACATTTTATGTGGAATAGTAAGTGATTATTTGTTCAACAAATTTTGGTCTCTAAGATAATGTTGACTGTTTTATCATTTATTGTGTTACTAAATGTGACTGGAAATTGTATTATAATTTTTACTTTCACACACACAAGTCTTTAACAGACGTATGAAATTACCTGATTCTTTTGAGAACAGCTTTCTTAAGGGCCTTGCAACCCCAGTGCTCTTGCATTTCATGTATACCTCCACATATATTGCATGGGTTGTTAGAGCTGAACAAATTCCGAATGCCAGCAAAATCTTTAGCTCCTAGGTCCATTACCCCTTGAGGTGGCATATGTGTGATAAGTATATCTGTTTCTGATGGAATAAAATCCCAGTGCTGACCCAAGTCACTTCGCGATATAGAAAACCCACGGGCATATGATGAAAATCTTTTTGCTGTCCATGATGTCCCATATATATTCAGACCTTCAACTTCAATAGATTTATCATGCAGATATGTTACTTCAGTCAAGTTCTTTTCTATATAATCCTTGTGACGATTGCTGAAACTCATTTCATGATTGCCAGCTACAAATATCTTATGTTTAAATGAAAGTTTGTGAAAAAAAGAATTAATTTCATCTATAACAGCATCTCTGTCTTGCTCTTTATTGCCAAAACATCTTTTCACTGAAAAAGCTGAGAAGTCACCAGAATGGATAAGAATATCACCTTCAGGGATTGACTTCAAAAGCTGGTCATGCATCATATGTGTATCCGAAATGTGTACTATCCTAACGACACTCGATTCCGTAGAGTCTACATTGCCGATCTTGTGAACATACATTTTCAAACTTAAGCTTTTAAATCTTTCCAATCTTAGGTGAAAAAAAAACCAGAAAGAATAAAATGGCAATCAGGCATAAAATCCAATGTTCACATTTCCGGACTGTTATTCAGGTTAAAGCATCCCTTGCAAGCTTAAAACAAATCTTACAAGAAGCTCGATTTATTAAGAGATCGCAAATAAAGCGTTTTAAGCCTATATATAACAGGCATTACGCAATTTCATTTATACACAAAAATCATGTTAATTTTGAAATAACCTTTCAAACAAAATCTTCGGATGACACCTCTAACCACAAACTAAAGGAAGTAGATTTGTTTACATTCACAACCTGATAGGTGTTTCATAATTTTAGCAAGTCGTAGTTTCAGCATAGTTTTTTTTTCGTCCGAGGGCCTTACGCACTAAATCTGTTCCCGTGGCCAGTTAACAGTTTTTCCCTCCATGACAAGGCCAGGCAGAGTTTAAAAATTACAAGTGTAAATTATATTTTTGAAGTATCTTCTGATTGCATTGAGTAGAGATTTTCTGAGTGCAATGAGTAGAGATTTTCAGAGTGGACTGAGTAAAGATTGCTGAGTTCTGAGTGCATTAAGCAGGAACATGTCAGGAACATTAAAAATAATCAATGATAAAACAGAGTAAATGAAATTATTACTAAAGATCTTAAACATTTATCTGGAATACTAAAATCCATAACGTTTATTAAATCCACTGATGAAAGCTGGTACAGTTAGGATAGCATTGACTCCAGTCGATATTTCGTTCCAGGTCGTATAGCCTGTGGTTTTAGACTTTGGGATGAGGAATTTGTTGTTTCTTGTGTGTGTGAGGTGATCATGATCGACATCGACCTGTTTATTTTTTCTTTTTGTATAGCACGTTTTAGCACAGTTTTCAACTTGTTGATTTCCTTGTTTCTCGTATGTTCTGTGTAGCGGCTGGCTTTCATTTTGTTGCGTTATGTTTGTTTAGTTTTTAGTTTCCTGAATTCTTATGTTGCTTTTTATTTTCAAGTTTATTTTCATTTTTAGCCTCTCCATTTTATTCCATTTTCATGTCCATTTCATTTCACTGAAGCTTATCTTGTTTTTTTGTTTATGCATGTTATCTTTTTTTAATGCTATATGATTCTTTTTATGTTGCCTTAATAGTTCATTTGATTCCCTGAAGCCTCTGAGAGCTCATGTTTAGTTTATTTAACTAGCTTACTGGTATGTATAACATCTATATTTTTGACAGCATTGCACCCCCTCCCTCCACCCCACCCTCTACAGTCAGGGAAGACTTTTTACCATTTTTATCTGTAAAAAATCTTTATTCTTTTACTAAACAATAAGACCATTTTGCTTTTTTTACGTAAACGTACTCGACAGAACAGTTGGCGAGAAAAGGAGAAATAGCACTGGGGTTAGACCTTATCACTCTGTAAAGCAAAAATGGCTTTAGCATTAGATTGTAAATATTTATTGTTTAAATACATCGTCAATTCTTAAATTGCATTAAAAACACCCGGAATATAGGTTGGGCGGATAAATTATTTACCACCATATTCCAAAGCTTCTCACGTGTCTTAGAAATAGGAATTTCGTCTGTTTTTATCCGAAAGTTTTTTTTAACCATGCCTTCTTAGCTTTGTCTCAATGGAAGACTGAAGTATCTTTTATTTCATTCATTTACTTTTAATACAGTAAATAAATACCACGCATGGCCGTTCTGTACAGACTTATATGAGACCGTTCTGTACAGACTTATATGAGACCGCTCTGTACAGACTTATGTGAGACTTTAACATACACAACTATTAAACATTTCAAAAAATGTTCAGCATTCTTTTACTAAATAAACAAGGCAGTCTGAAGGACAGCTAAATCCCCTTCAGCAGCGGACATGAATGTGTACTTCTTGACCTTTAAAGGTCATGTGACACGAATTTTTGACCTCGAAATTTTCATATGAGCGAAAAATATATATCTAACTATGACTGTTTTACAAAATTCCGCAGGTAATTTTCATCTTAAAGATGTTTTTATAGCAAATTAAAATCCATATTTTACGCACTTTGTTGCGCGCACCTGTCACGAGCGAAACCGGAAGTGACGCACATTTATCTCTTGCCACTTTACACAGCTGCCTGGATTGTTAGCAAAATCTTTAAAATTATGATGGAAAGTGAAAATGTAGACTGAATATAGTAAAAAAACAAAATTGAACGAGTTAAGCTAACTTCATATATACATTGAAGATTTTTTAAATAAATAATTTGAAAATTTGATGGAATTACGAAGCCAATGAGCAATATTATACAGAGGCTTGTTTAATCAGGGTTATAGAATTAAAAGATACATCAGTGAAAATATCTAGACTAAGAGATATTTTTCAAATAACTGATCCAAAAAGATGCTTATTTTTATCCGATGCAGTTTGATGGAAGAATTGATTAACTAACTATAATCGAGAGATTTTTTCCATAAAAAACATTCTCCTTACAGTGATGTGTTGCATTTTTGTCTGTGGTATATTTTGCCTGAGGGACGTGTAAGTAATCTTTGACTAGATCTATGATTTTTTTTCATTATAAATGCATATCTTTTTTCTTTGGCTTATTCATTCTGCATTTCTTGCAAAATAAAATAATAATGATCAAAGAACAAATAATATGAAGAAGCCCTAAAAGCTGTGTCAAAATCATAACACACACATTATTTTTTTTTTTTTTTTTTTTATAATTTGTTCACATTTAGAAGTCGAATGATTTTTATTTTCATCATAAATAGATGCATTAGATTTAATTATCTATTTAAAATATGTATCTGCATGGAAGCTTCTTAACTAAAAATCATTCAGACATGTTAATTGGAACAAGCTATTACATAATGTTTTCACAAGTGTGACTGATCAAAAGTAATACAATCAATTTGTAAGATCAATTGCTATAAAACTTTGCTATTTGTCTCAACTTTTTCATTGATTGGGTCATAAAAAGTTAATTGCTTTGTTTTGCCAGCTATGCAGAATATACAAGGGTCCCATTTGGGCAGGTTAATTTGCATAAATCCCACAGTATAAGGCGTGATTTATGGATCTTTGACATTTCATTGGATATTAATTTATAAGCTGACAGAAATTTCTACTTGATGGACATCCCATATAATTATTTTTCAAAGAATATCCCAACGTGATAATACACTGTAGTGTGAATTTCCATTCCTGTGAAACAAATGTTAACACATTAGATCACCTAAATTCACTTCAATTTTACTACACTTAAATGAAAAAGAACTTGTTTATGACGTAAACATTAAGTGAGAAAGTGTTACGCAGCATGTAAAAACGTGGAGGAGATAGTTTTATTTAGAACCATAACATGGAAGAAATTGGAATATTTATTAAGGTAAAATTACAACCCGTTCTCCCGGCAAAAGTTTGAATTTACTTATAAAAATCGAGAAGTAATCACATTATTTTATTTTATTGACAGTTTATAGCATGTTATTTTTATAAGTGTGCCTTTATCGTGTTTCTTGCACTTGTGGTTTAATGTTATTTTTTCATTTAAAAACGGATGTGTTATGAGCAGTGTAATTCTGCACTACTGCCTGGCACAGTAGGGATAAATCTACGTCACAACCAAAAATTGCGGCGGAAACTACCGATGTCGAAACGGAAATAGCCGATCATCAAAAACACGTTTTTTCTTATCAAAAGCAATATTTTCATAATTTCGCAGTTAAACCATTTTAATCAGTACATTATGATTATTTTGAATTGACAAAGTTGCTATAGTCGTGTCACATGACCTTTAACCAACCATGACTTTGATGTTGTGCCATGCATATTATAAGCACATAGTCTCATGATAGTAATTATTTGTGCCAAGTTATTTAAAATCTTCCATAAAGCCAAAAAGTTATGGAGAACATTTAACCTTGACCTTGGGGGTAGCAACCTGGATGTTGGGTTCTGCACATCGTGTCATAATGGCGATCATTTGTGCAAAGTAATTAAAAAACTTTTCGTAAGCCAAGTTAGTAAGTTATAAAGCAGACGTGAAATGTGGATATTTGACCTTTAACTGTGACCTTGACCTTCTGGGTAGCAACCCAGTTATTGCGCTCTGCACATCGTCTCATAATGGTGATCAATTGTGCCAAGTTATTTCAAAAAATTTTCAGTGGTTTAAAAGTTACGGAGCGGACACGAAATGTAGACTTTTTAACACTGGACCTTGAAGTGTGACCTTGATCTTGGGGGAAGCAACTCAGTAATTGCGCTCTGCACATCGTCTCATAATGGTGATCACTTGTGCCAAGTTATTCTTAAAAAAAATTCAACAGTTTGAAAGTTATAGAGCGGACAAGAAAGTGTTACGGACAGACAGACGGACGGACAGTAGCAACCCAATTATTGCGCTCTGCATATTGTCTCATAATTGTGATCACTTGTGCCAAGTTATTTAAAAAAAATTTCTGCAGTTTAAAAGTTATGGAGCGGACACGAAATCTAGACTTTTTAACACTTGACCTTTAGGTGTGACCTTGACCTTTGGGGAAGCAACCCAATAATTGCGCTCTGCTCATCATCTCATAATGGTGATCACTTGTGCCAAGTAATTCCAAAATTTTTTAGCAGTTTAAAAGTTATGGAGCGGACACGAAAGTGTTACGGACGGACAGGTGGACTGACGGACGGACTGACGGACGGACGGACTGATAGACGGAGGCCATACCTATAATCCCCTACCGGCTTTGCGGAAGGGGATTAAAAAAGTTTTATCCGAAATATCAAAAGTTGATACTGAAGTGTTGAGAAGCTGGCGTTAATCTGGGCTTATAATAGCATGGAAACTGCATTATTAGGAAGTACTAAAATTCAAGAGGGATGTGTATTTTTGTAATGGTTTAGAAAATCAAATTTTATATCAGATTAAATTATATAGAAACGGTTTAGTACCAACCTCTCAATAAAACCATGTTTTGAAAGATAAATACCTCCAACAACAGCATATAGAATGATCCTTTGATATTGGTACCAAATTGTTTCTCTGTTAAGTTTATGTCTTTCCTAAAATGCTCTTAATATTTAATGCAGTGAACATTCTGTAATGATTGTTAATAAACTATTTTTTAAAGTTTCAAACATCTGTACGTATGACAAAGGATGTCATTTCAAAAACTCTTAAATGATAACTAGACAACGATTATTTCAATAAGTGGTTACAAGAATAGAAAAGAACAAATTTCATATTGAATTTTTACACAACAGTTTATCACGACAAACATAATACCATTTACATATTAATTTTCCCTTTGCAATACACTCATATATAGATAATTTCATCAGAAGAAATTGAAGTGTCTACCCCAATAAAAGGGTTGCGAGCACTAACTTTGACCTAACTGTGCGGCTTGTGAATAAATCGGCACATGTGATACGTTAATTACAAAACAGAATATGATAAAATTGAGTTTTAAAGAGCTAAATATTTTCGAGTACCCTGTTGTTTTACAGTTGGTAAAAGATGTTCATTCCCGGTTAAAAAAACCAAACACCTAAGTCGCAGTAAGGTAGTTCCACTGTTCACATTGCATAGCCCTGTTGTAAAGTCATAATTATTGAATGAGTTAGGACAGGGTTACAGTGAATACGACAATTATTTTGAATAACTGCACTAACGGTACAGTTTTTGGCACAAAGGTTCTAAATAAGGTACGACCACCATTAACTTAGATTTTACTTATTCTTTTATGAAACATTTTTGTCAAAAAAATGGTTTCCATATAAAGGCTGACCAGTATCAATATATGCCAAAAACTCAAACAAATAACCTTTATCCTGCTAGCGACAATTGTGCTTTGACTTTGCGACGAGTGCAGACCAAGGGCAGCCTACACATCTGGGCAGTCTGATCTTGGTCTGCACTATTCGCCATTCAGCCAGAAAAATTTCAATAAGCACCCCAATATACAGTTAATAGATAGAGAACAATAAAGTAATTCCAGATCGGATGCATATTCATGTACTTAATAATGCAGACCTATGATGTGATATATACGTAATTAGTTTAAGCCTATTTAATTTACATTGATAGGTAAAGAAGTCCTGGCAAATTATATATATCTCACTCGGTGTCAGCTTTCGTGATGCAAATTAGTACTCGCACCGAAATTGAGGAATGCTGTAAATCACTGGATAATTTCACATCTGGCCGGATTCGATCGAGCGACCCCCGAATGTAAAATAATTATTTTAGAGCAGCAAAACATGCAAGCTTAATAAAATACAAATTCTATGCATATGTCACACTGATTTCATCGGTAAATGTATGTAAGTGATGGTTCTTATTAGAATATAGCTATTCTGTCAGACCTTCAAGATGGTTAAGAAGTTAAACACTTCGGATACAGAACACCCAATAACCATGAACACTCAGCCTTTTGTTTTGCTGTTCTTGTTTATCGTAAAATGACCAAATAGCTCGCTACACAAATCAGGAAGGTATTGGCATGACAAGCTGCCGATGAGTTCATTTTAAAGGTGGTAATTTTATTGGTACCAGCCTCTGTCGTGTTGTCAGAAACGTTGTCTTTTGTGATACTGTTCGTTGAAGGAGATGTTTCTTTTGAAGTTGTTTGGATGCATATTTCAGAAAAAAATGTATTATTCGCACTAGGCATATATGACAGGTCAACAGTATCGATCACATCTATTTCTACGCCATCTTTAAGAACCTCGAGTTTTCCGTCTGTACATTGAATGACATAGTTATTTTGAGGCGCAGAACTCCTGCCCAGACATTTCCACTCTAGTTTCTGGTGATGAGGAAGGTTTCCAAATTGATTGAGATTAACGACATTTATAAGACTTGAATCATAATCATGTACTTTACAATCACAAAAGCAGGCCATCTCGACCGTGTCCCATTGTCCCTGAATACACTGTGCGAGATCGTCTCCTGTTCTTGTAGATATATCGTCTTTGCAGACCAGAAAATAAAAATCCCCCCTCAAAATTGACTGAGAAACGCACGAAGCATTGGAATTTGGATACGGAGGACACTGTAAAAGTTCACAGGTTGGTCTTTCACCCCATTGTCCATTAGCATCACATTTTACTCGAGGCGGTCCATTTAGTACTCGCCCATACTGACATGTTACTTCTGCTACACTGCCGTAATGGTTCCTTTCACCCTCTGAGTTTTCCTGGAATACTGAAGCATACTGTATAGAACCAAACTCCCCACAATCCTTTGCGGTACACACGGGAGGTGTGGCCGGGCTCCATAAACCGTCAGTTCTACATAACATGGTATTGGCACCAGAAATATCATAACCTTCGTTGCAAGCAAAGTTTATTGACGTACCAACTTCGTTATTCGGCGTGTTAAGAATTTTCCCATTTTCGGGAGGTGCGACGTAAGAACAATATATCATTTCACATAGGATATTACCGCCGATCCATTCAGTATTGTTACAGGTATAAAAACGACTGGTTCCCGATGTGGTGTACCCAACGTTGCAGTCGTAACGTGCGACTGTATTTTCTGGGTATGGCGGAGAACCAGTGATGTTACTTTGAGCATTTGCGATTACTGGTGGAATGTTGCAATCTGCATTGACACACCAGATCACTGTTAATAAAATAAATAAAATAAATAAATACATATATAGTGATAAGCGGAAACAAGAACATCATAAGGCGAAACAATATACCCCTGAAGGGTGTACTTGTAAACTGTAGATAGCTGAAAAGATTTTTGTGTCAGTTTATATTCTGGAATATTGGCGGAGATTCTTAACTGCAAAAAGTTCCACGCATAACTATATGAATATTTCAGATCCAAGGACACACAACTTCAAAAACATGGATCGAATCTGAAAATATGTTTCGCGCTCATACTGAGTTTTCATTTCAATCAAACATCAATCAGAAATTCTTTTTTTAACTGCACACTGTTCTCTGTGGTACTAAAGGACTAGTTTTTACAAAAGGGCAGATAAATCTAACTAAAGACATATCATGCACACTTTCTGTTCATGTAGACATTGTATAAAATATTTCAAAACTGTAGCAGGAATAATTCGCGCACGGATTTGCTAGCGGATACATCAAATGACAGAACCCCAGAATGCATGAATCGACCCTTGGAAAATACATCATCCACACCTAATCACCTTTTAGAGAATTTCATTTCAATCAGATGGAAACTGTGCAGAAGTTATAACCTACAGATAAAAGCAAGGACAGCTAACTAAAGAACGCATATGTCGGTCCTCACGAATAAGATGTCCTGCACAGCTACCTTTCATGTAGATAATGTATAGCAAGTTTAATTTAAGCCTGATGAAAACTGTCTGAGGAGTTTACTGCATAACTAACTAGAGCTGTCACTGCCTATTATCAATTATTGCGGACCGGCAAAAAAAATAACATCAGTGCAAATATTGTTCAGTTGTTACGAAAAGCCAAAAGGTTAGACACAGTCTATTACACAGGCAGCTTCAAGAGGGAGGCGCACCCGTCGCGCGCCTCTTAAAATACCCTTACGATAGATGTTATTGTAGGTCTATATAGAATATGTTTTAAATAATGTAAACTTTATTGTTCAACATTGAATTGAATAATCAGAAGCACATTTGAACCGTTAAAATGAGGTAGAAAACGGACATAAATTGCCGAACATTTTGTGCCCCTCACCCCCAACCTGAAATCCTGGAACCGCCCCTGTATTATCGTTCTCTCAATTAATAAGCCGCCATCTTTGACGCAGTCGTTAAGCAAATTGGTAAGTTATATTATAGCTATACTTGCTAATTTTGAGAAAATATCGAAATTAGACTATAAGTACTATAGGTACTTTTGATATCTCATATTGCACACATGAGTGATGTTTGCTTGATCGTTGCTTTTTCTTGAAACTCCCAAGTGTTTCAAATGCATAGTACTTGTTTAAATATTCGTTATTTTTTAAGTACATGTATTTCTGTATGTGAACTTTGTCAAATATCTTTTTATTTTTGAATAAATACAATGTTTTTAGTTTGTGTTTCTTTTCTATAATATGAACACCTTGGTGATCTTATCTCCGAATTATTAATATCCAAACAATTGGTACTGTTATAATCATCATATTTGAGCTTATTTTTCGTCGATATCGGTTGTCCGTATGACAGGCGACCCCTGAAGTGATTAATTATTTTATGTTACGGGGGTAGTGCAAGATACAGAAAGCATCCCATTCAGAGACACCCCTGGTTCTTTTTCTTGCTCAGTGTGTAGCACTGACACATGAGACCTCGGTTTAAAGACTATTAGTAATGTTAGTGGAGGAGTGAGGGATCGAACTCAGGACCCCTGCTTTACCAGTCCAGGGCGTTACCACTGGACCACATCCGCTCCCACTTGGTACTGTGCTCATATTCCCTGCCCAATATAGACTGTTTTTTAGTGAATTCCCAAGCAAAGTGGACCTAACATGTTTATGTTCCTCTATAGTGACTTTCCCTCTGTTGTTCTTAGTATTGCTTTACTTCTGCCTAACCACGTTAAGAAGTCCATTAACTTCTAGAAGTGTGTACACAAAGTACAAATTAAGTTAACAAACTACTGATATACCTGCCTCAAGTCAAAACAGCAAATTCAAAATATTTGCATGCCGCTCTGTTCGTCGGTCCGCTGTGATACTTTTGTATCACTGTTTTTCTTGTTGATTATTAATACCCCTCACAATACTGCCTTGTCACAAGGAAAAGGGGGATAAACCAAGGAAAAAACTGAATGGTGGCTCGCAAATATGTCGACAAAACAGACTGAAGTACTTGATAAATTGAACTAGTATGAAGAAAAATGTTAAAAGTTAAATATTTGTCAACATGTTTCATTTAGATCACCGGCAATTAAAATAAAATGCAGGAAACCCTTGGCAACGTTAATAAATGGTACAGTTTTACAGTATGATCTTGACCTTTGAGGCAGGGACCTGTAGCCTACAGGTAACAAATCGTAATCATATGGTCAACAAATGATCAACTAAATGATTTCAAAATCCCCTGATGCATGAAAAACAATGAGTTGTATGCAACACATGGTCTAAATGTGGTTAACATTTGTGCCAACTTATTTCAAAATCCCTTTATGCATGGCAAAATGGACACGAAGTGAACCGACCGACCAAGCGACTGACCAACCAATCAACCAACATAATTTTCCGCCCTGGGGTGTATAATAACTATATTCCTGTATGTCAACGCAACACAATAAGTAGCAACGCAGGTCGTCTATTTTTGGACATTTTGACAGCCGGGTTAAATTTTCAAAATTATTTAATTGTTTGTTAATCGATCTTCTAAAATTTGAGTCTAAAGCATTTTTCGGTCGTATGAAATCATGTTGGGGTTTCTAGTTTTATTTTTTTCCTAGTACACAACGGCCTTCAAATGTTATTGAAAATGCACACTTTGATAAACTGTAAACATTTCAAACTAGTTTGACTATAAAATAGGAAATAGTCCTTTTTCTTCCCGTAGCTGAAAGAAATAGTACAAAAATTACATTTCGATGACATTTGTGGGCAATGGTGTACTTAAAAAGGACATAAATTTGTCAAACACGGTAAAAACTTTAAAGTAGGAACTTCAAACATGTTGTCACATATATGTTGTCATATGTTGTCACATTGTCATATGAGTACGACTGGTGTGCATTTTTGTTTTCGCTTCTAAAACCACAAAAAGGCCGATTAACATTTTACCAAAATATACAAAACCAGATCAAGACAGATATTTCAAGACAACGGGTTTATTGGGGTTTAACGCCAGTTTCAACAGCTAAGGTCAAATCCCGGCGGTCAGTCCACTTAACCAGTGTTCCTGGATATCCAACCAGTTTACTAACCAATTTCTCCACAAGTGACTGACTACTTATTCACTTGCTTCAGAGGTAAGGGACAAATGACCTATAGATGTATTGCCTGAGATCAATTATTACGGAGAAATTTTGCCGGCCCTGATTGGGACTGAATCGGGATGGTCAAGGTTGATAATCTAATGCTCTACCGATTGAGATAACCGGGGCGGCATTTCAAGACAAGGTTAATTACACAAATACATTTGAGTTTTTGCATTGCTTGAAGTGGACCTGAACTCCACGATGCATACATTCAGCATTTACCAACAGAATCTACAGTGAAATCTATTTTTGTTACTGACAGTTCCATAAGTAATGTACTGAATATTCATTATTATATACTACCAAAAGTCAAAGAGATCATACAAAGGCTCCCATCGTTAACGAGTGGACAGACGGTCAGACGGACAGACAGATGACACATACTATAATACATCCACCCAGGTGTATAAAAACGGTCACAAACTATCAACTAACTTTACATCAGATTGAGAAAAAGCTGATGTAGTATGTCTTGTACTTAACTATACTCCAGCGCCAAGTGAATTCACAAGGTAGCATGACTTCGTACTCTCAAGATCTGAATGATTAGCATCGTTGAGTTTTATGTATTTTACAAAGCATTCCCTTTTTTTCAGCGCATTTTAAATTTTTCTTAAGCGCGAATCGACATATTAACGCACCTGTTTAAAATACCAGGTCGTCTGAGACTGATTCTGAAAAAAACATTTTATTTTCTCATTCAGTGGGAAAAGTTTGTCTCCATCAGCAAAAATAAACCGATAAAGTATGAATATGTGCATATTTTGTTTGATGATTTTGTTGCAGAGTTATTGCCCTTCTTTTCATAAACATATGGCGTCGAAAGAAAATCTTTAACAAATGTTAAAAATAAACATTGTTAGGTTTTCTTGCCATTTGTTTTCATTTCTGTTTGATATATCTTACTAGATCAACCAGTCTATAAAATCTTGAATAGTTATCGCCATCTTATACATAAACATGTAAGCACAGTTTAAAGCATGTGTTTTACAAATTCAAACAAGAACCTGAAAGCTATCATTGGGTTTGGAAATCGATGCTTCACGGTTACCGAACTTCATTTTTTGGTAATTTTAACAAGACATCAAATAAATATGGAGAAGAATTGTTCTTGAGACAGTAACATAACAGTCTCAATTTATTTTCGTTGTATCACGATAAAATTCAAAGAAAGAAAATGTACATTTAAATTTCACTTCCGTATAAAGTACATTGCTTTGTTTCATAGAAAAGTTAAACTTTCAGGTAATTATAACTACTTTCAATTTATGAGACTACTTTTACCAATTATGACTGACGTCAGCACTTGATAAACAGTTTTAGTCATCGCTGTCTTCTGCCTCTGTCTTCTTTTTTTTTGCAGTCGCGCTGAAATTAAAAATAATATCATGTACTGACAAAAGAAGATGCCAGAATCACAGGACATGGCAAAAGAAGATATCAGAGTCTCCCTCAAGTCACAAGACATGACAAAAGTAGATATCAGAGTCACAAGAAATGACAAAAGAAGATATCAGAGTCACAAGACATGACATAAGTAGACACCAGTCACTAGACATGATGAAAGAAGACACCAGAATCGCTAGACATTACAAAAGTAGACACCAGAGTCACTAGACATGACACAAAAAAGAAACCAGAGTCGCTAGACATGACAAAGAAGGCATCATAGACACAAGACATGACAAAAGAAGATATCAGAGTTACTAGACATGACAAAGGTAGATATCAAAGTTATTAGACATGACAAAAGAAGACATCAGAGGCACTAGACATGGCAAAAATAGATATCAGATTCCCTAAACATGACAAAAGAAGACATCAAAGTCCAGAGTCATAAGACATGACAAAGAAGGCATCAGAGTCACTAGACACGACAAAAGAAGACATCAGAGTCAATAGACATGGCACAAGAAGGCATCAGAGTCACTAGACACGACAAAAGAAGACATCAGAGTCACTAGACATGACAAAAGAAGGCATCAGAGTCACTAGACACGACAAAAGAAGACATCAGAGTAACTACACATGGCAAAAGAAGACAAAAGACACTAGATATGACAAAAGAAGACACTAAAGTCACTAGACATGACAAAAGAAGACACCAGTCACTAGACATGACAAAAGAAGACATCAGAGTCACTAGACATGACAAAAGAAGACATCAGTAACTTGACATGACAAAAGAAGACATCAGTCACTAGACATGACAAAAGAAGACATCAGAGTCACTAGACATGACCAAAAAAAAAACCAGAATCGCTAGACATGACAAAAGAAGGCATCATAGACACTAGACATAACAAAAGAAGATATCAGAGTCACTAGACATGACAAAGGTAGATATCAGAGTCATTAGACATGACAAAAGAAGACATCAAAGTCACTAGACATGGCAAAAGAAGACACCAGAAACATTTAACATGGCAAAAGTAGATATCCGATTAACTAGACATGACAAAAGAAAACATCAGAGTCACTAGACATGGCAAAAAATAGATATCAGATTCCCTAAACATGACAAAAGAAGACGTCAGAGTCATAAGACATGACAAAAGAAGGCATCAGAGTCACTAGACACGACAAAAGAAGACATCAGAGTCAATAGACATGGCACAAGAAGGCATCAGAGTCACTAGACACGACATAAGAAGACATCAGAGTCACTAGACATGACAAAAGAAGGCATCAGAGTCACTAGACACGACAAAAGAAGACCTCAGAGTAAATAGACATGGCAAAAGAAGACAAAAGTCACTAGACATGACAAAAGAAGACCTCAGAGTCACTAGACATGACAAAAGAATACATAAGTCACTAGACATGACAAAAGAAGACATCAGAGTCACTACACATGACAAAAGAAGACATCAGTCACTAGACATGACAAAAGAAGACATCCGTCACTAGACATGACAAAAGAAGACATCAGAGTTACTAGACATGACAAAAAAAAAGAAACCAGAGTCGCTAGACATGACAAAAGAAGGCATCATAGACACTAGACATGACAAAAGAAGATATCAGAGTCACTAGACATGACAAAAGAAGATATCAGAGTCATTAGACATGACAAAAGAATACATCAAAGTCACTAGACATGGCAAAAGAAGACACTAGAGTCACTTAACATGGCAAAAGTAGATATCCGAGTCACTAGACATGACAAAAAAAGACAACAGAGTCACTAGACATGGTAAAAGAAGACACCAGAGTCACTAGACATGGCAAAAAAAAGACATTAGTCACTAGACATGCAAAAGAAGACATTAGTCACTAGTCATGACAAAAAGAGACACCAGAGTCACTAGACATGACAAAAGAAGACATTAGAGTCACTCGACATGGCAAAAGTAGACATCAGAGTCACTAGACATTGCAAAAGAAGACATTAGAGTCACTAGACATGGCAAAAGAAGACATCACAGTCACAAGACATGCCAAAAGGAGACATCAGTGTCACTAGACATGACAAAAGTAGATATCAGAGTCACTAGAAATGGCAAGAGAAGATATCAGAGTCACTAGACATGGCAAAAGAAGACATTAGAGTCACTAGACATGACAAAATAAGACATCAGTCACTAGACATGACCAAAAAAGACATCAGTAACTAGACATGACAAAAGAAGACATCAGTCACTAGACATGTTAAAAGAAGACATCGGAGTCACTAGACATGACAAAAAAAGAAACCAGAGTCGCTAGACATCACAAAAGAAGGCATCATAGACACTAGACATGACAAAAGAAGATATCAGAGTCACTAGACATTACAAAGGTAGATATCAGAGTCCTTACACATGACAAAAGAAGACATCAAAGTCACTAGACATGGCAAAAGAAGACATCAGAGTCACTAGACATGGCAAAAAAAGATATCAGATTCACTAGACATGACAAAAGAAGACATCAGAGTCACTAGACATGGCAAAAATAGATATCAGATTCCCCTAAACATGACAAAAGAAGACGTCAGAGTCATAAGACATGACAAAAGAAGGCATCAGAGTCACTAGACACGACAAAAGAAGACATCAGAGTCAATAGACATGGCACAAGAAGGCATCAGAGTCACTAGACACGACAAAGAAGACATCAGAGTCACTAGACATGACAAAAGAAGGCATCAGAGTCACAAGACACGACAAAAGAAGACATCAGAGTAAATAGACATGGCAAAAGAAGACACTAGAGTCACTAGACATGACAAAAGAAGACATCAGTCACTAGACATGACAAAAGAAGACATCAGAGTCACTACACATGACAAAAGAAGACATCAGTCACTAGACATGACAAAAGAAGACATCAGTCACTAGACATGACAAAAGAAGACATCAGAGTCACTAGACATGACAAAAAAAAGAAACCAGAGTCGCTAGACATGACAAAAGAAGGCATCATATACCCTAGACATGACAAAAAAAGATATCAGAGTCACTAGATATGACAAAGGTAGATATCAGAGTCATTAAACATGACAAGAGAATACATCAAAGTCACTAGTTATGGCAAAAAAGACACTAGAATCAATAAACATGGCAAAAGAAGATATCAGAGTCACTACTCATGACAAAAGATGACAGCAGAGACACTAGACATTGCAAAAGAAGACACCAGAGTTACTAGACATGGCAAAAAAAAAGATATTAGTCACTAGTTATGCAAAAGAAGACTTTAGTCACTAGTCATGACAAAAAGAGACATCAGAGTCACTAGACATGACAAAAGAAGACATCAGAGTCACTCGACATGGCAAAAGTAGACATCAGAGTCACTAGACATTGCAAAAGAAGACATCAGAGTCACTAGACATTGCAAAAGAAGACATCACAGTCACAAGACATGCCAAAAGAAGACATCACAGTCACTAGACATGCCAAAAGGAGACATCATTGTCACTAGACATGACAAAAGTAGATATCAGAGTCACTAGAAATGGCAAGAGAAGATATCAGAGTCACTAGACATTGCAAAAAAGACATCAGAGTCACTAGACATGGCAAAAAAAGATATCAGAGTCACTAGACATGACAAAAGTAGATATCATAGTCTCTTGACATGACAAAAGAGGACACCAGAGTCACTAGACATGGCAAAAAAGACATCAGAGTCACTAGACATTACAAAAGAAGACATCAGAGTCACAAGACATGACAAAAGTAGATATTAGAGTCACTAGACATAGCAAAAGAAGATATCAGAGTCCTTAGACATGGCAAAAGTAGACATCAGAGTCACTAGACATGGCAAAAAAGACATCAGAGTCACTAGACATTACAAAAGAAGACATCAGAGTCACAAGACATGACAAAAGTAGATATTAGAGTCACTAGACATGGCAAAAGAAGATATCAGAGTAACTAGACATGGCAAAAGTAGACATCAGAGTCACTAGACATAGCAGAAAAAGAGATCAGAGTCACTAGACATGTCAAAAGTAGATATCAGAGTCTCTAGACATGACAAAAGAGGACACCAGAATCACTAGACATGGCAAAAGAAGACATCGGAGTCACTAGACATGTCAAAAGTAGATATTAGAGTCACTAGAGGTGACATAAAATACATCAGAGTCACTAGACATGACAAAAGAAGTTATCAGAGTCACTTAACGTAACATAACTAGATATCAGGATCACCAGACATGAATCAGAAACTAGCCGAGTCACAAAAAAATGACAAAAGAAGACATCAGTGTCACAAGTCATGACAATTTAAGAAGATAATAGGGTCACAAGACATTTTAAAGTTTCCAAGTTTTAATTATTTAATTTCTACACATGTACATAACATGAGGTATACATACTCATATTAACATTTACAAATCATCACAGAGGACAAGATTCATCCAAAAATATAAAGTATGTATCTTTAAATAAAGTCTTTTTAATGACTTAATTAATACATTTTAAGCTTTCAATATGAGTACTTTACAATGTTCCAAGAAATAAATTCAGTTTACTGTAACAGAGCTTATGACATCGAGCAGACAATAATTTACGCGAAAAAAAACAACAACAGAGTAAATGAGGAGCAAATTAAGTAATAAAATAACAACAAGATGGAGAGAGAAACAAAAAGTAATGGCTCCAACAGCACATATGGTTGTGTAGAAGACTACAATTTTAGTAACAGAGTGGAAATGCTGGTTTACACAAAAAAAATAGCAGCATTGACATGGAACTGAAAATGTGATTTCAAAAGAAGAAAGGAAAAGAAAGAGGATCGCTCACGTGAGTACTTTTCAGTGAGTCTGCTGTACAGCAAACATCAGTAGCAAAATTACAGTTATCTGAATTGAAAAATTTCAAAGATCTTATATTTTATACAAATAGAACACCTGGGGGCTGGGCGAATTTTAACCGGAGGGACATGATTTGAACAACTTGGTACATATTTACTAGTCAATGCTACATACAAATATCTAAGCTCAGTTTCAGACAAGAATATTTTCAAAGTTTTCTACACAACCTGAACAATCCTTGTAGAGTTCAACTATACAATGCTACATGCTAAATATCTATGGTCAAGAGCTCACGGTTTCTGACAAGATGATTTTTAAAGATTCAATATTTTCAACAAGTAGGACCCCCCAGGGCTTGGCTTTTTTGACCCGACTGATATAATTTCATTAGACTCGGAAGAGTTCCATTAGACAATTCAGCACACAAAATATGTACGCTCTACGGCATACCGTTTCAGACAAGAAGGTCTTTCCTACACACTGTAAAACAAGTTACCTCCTGGCCGGGGCCAGTTATGAACATAGGGAAATCATTTGAACAATATTTGTAGAGGTAAGCTATACAATGCTACACATCAAATATCTAAGAAATAGAGTTAACGGTTTCTGACAAGAAGATTTTCAAAAATTAATATTTTACTCAATACTGGGGCTAGCCAATTTTGACCCCAGAGATATAATTATAAAACTTGGTAAAAGTCTACCAGATAATGGAATATACAAAAAAATCTAAGCTCTACGGCATTAGGTATTAAGACAAGAAGATTTTTTGATCACCTCTATGTAAGCCTACGTAAAGATATGTGATAATATGAATAATAAATACTTCAAAATTTTGCCTTTAGAGCATAAACAACATTTGTCTAGAACTGTCTAGAAATATATTATGAAACAAAATGTTTAAATTTATGCTTTACCTTACAAATATTTGTGATACATTTTGTGAGTATGTTTTACTGTTTTGTTTCGTCTAAAACTACCACCTTAATATTTTACATCGATTACTTTTGCAACTTTATATGACAGTTAAATTTAAATCTAAAGACTACACTAGAAGATTTAAGATATTTTGTTCAAAATAAATTTGAAATTGGAAATTTTTGTAACTGATTACATAATCAAAATACCTAAATGGTTGCTAAAACAACATACTTTACCAAATACATCAGACAATTATTATATTGTTTAAAATAGCTTTGTAACGTTACTCTGCTCTGTACTTTTGTATTGTAACAATTGTTGTTTTGGGCTGGTGGCCTATATATCAATAAAGAAATTGTCATTGGATTTAAGCCAGTGACCGGGTTTCTGACTCCAGATGACACATGTTCGAACTCGACCTAGAAATTATAATCACAAACATTGTTTCGGAAAATCATAATGACTGACATCAAAATGTCGCCTCTAGAGCGTTAACAGGATTTTCCTCGGATTTCAGCCAGTGACCAAGTTTCTGACACCAGAAGGTCTTTATTTGATAATGACATAGAAATCATCAACACAAACATTTTGACTGAAAATCATGACGACTGACCTCAATATAAGGCGACTTAGTAACTTATTCATGTGAATTCGTGTACATTCGTGTACATACAAAGTTTGAATAACCAACTGCCTTCTGGTAGGTAGCTGGGGATTCACACGGATAAGTTACTAAGTCGCCTGCTTCATTCTCTTTTCAGAAAAGAGTACGGTATGTTAGAACATATTGGATTTAATTATCTGCTACAGCTATTAAATATTGGTTACCAATTACCAACCACCAACTACCAACTACCTACCAAATTGACGTTCATAGAAAAATCTAGCTTATTTACAGACATGTGATAAACTCAGATACACCGTTTGCTACATCATGTTCCAATGAGTGTGAACAAATATTGTAGATTTAGGTTCTGTTCACATACCGTTATGTCAAGGTACTTCAATTGTGGTAACACAGGGGTCGCGAGTTCGACCCCTCTCCCCGCTCCTCCACTAACATTACTAATTGTCTTAGGATGATAAACCGAGGTTCCATGTATCAGTGTTGTACACTGCACATGCAAAGGAACCTGAGGTGTCTCTCAGATGGGATGCTTTCTGTATCTTGCACTATCCCCCACAACATAAAATAATTTATATCTGCGTCGGTCATATGGGCAACCGTTACCGACGATAAACTGAAACAGATAGACTTTAATTGTTCATATGTTTACAGTTGTGCCCATTGTACTTCTGATGAAAATCAAAATCATTACATATGTTCTTTCTAATGATATTCGCTAACAAACAAAAAACGCAAATACTTTTACAGGTAGAGATTATAAACAGGTCCTCGCAATGAGAAAAAGGATAAATTACTTACAATAAACGATTTAACTCCGTGTTATAACACTTTACGAAACCATAATCGAGACTACGTGTAATTTCAAGTATTTGTATTAGTTTCCGTCAGTGTCTCCATGTATGTAACAATTACAGTAAGTATCAAACGTAGGTGAATGTTGGTGAGAGATTATGTGTCTTTATTTATAGTGTGGCCTTGAAAGAACATGTTGTGGTAACAACTTAATCAAAAGTCATGGTAAAGGGAATGGTATGAATGACAAATTTGCATATATATCGCGAGAAAAAAAACCTAATCTTCACGCTTCGTTACTTCTTTTATCGTATGGTGTGTCGTAAACAGTGAATGAATAAAGTTGTGCACGAATTCTGCTGAAATTTTGCAGGGGCTTAGCATCCCCTAAATTACTTTTTAACAAAGCTCATTTGCCTGTTGTGCCTAACATTTTAAAGAGAGAGAGAGTAATTTAAAGAATTTGAAAAATTTCAACGTTATATAATGTTACCAGACCTGAAAATGAATTTCATTAAATAATTGTAATAAGGAAAACTGAACCAATGCTTTTTTATGGAGTAATCATCAAAGAGCTGCTGTGTGCACGTGTATTTGTGCATGTTTGTGTGCCATCTTCGTTCGTAGGGTTAACCGTGTATTTTACAACTATTTTTATGCAGCGAACTGTAGTAAGGAGAACATGATTATCCACCACGACTCTCAATAGTCATATCTGTTTATTAAGTGTCTAGGTTGGGCCATTTTAAGATATTCAGCTTTGCTATCTCATAATATGATTAAGGAGTCTCCCATTAAAGAATCAAAGCACTGAAGGTGCTGAAGTGGCATTTATCACAGAAATTACAGCTGTTTGACTGAATGACAGTTTATATCTCACTCTGTTAGTGTACTTTTCTGACCTGTTAATCTCACTCTCCTAGTGTATACTTTTCTGACCTGTTAATCTCACTCTGTATATTTTTCTGACCTATTAATCTCACTCTGTATATTTTTCTGACCTATTAATCTCACTATGTATATTTTTCTGACCTGTTAATCTCACTATGTATATTTTTCTGACCTATTAATCTCACTCTGTATATTTTTCTGACCTGTTAATCTCACTCTGTATATTTTTCTGACCTGTTAATCTCACTATGTATACTTTTCTGACCTGTTAATCTCACTCTGTATATTTTCTGACCTATTAATCTCACTATGTATATTTTCTGACCTATTAATCTCACTATGTATATTTTTCTGACCTGTTAATCTCACTCTGTATATTTTTCTGACCTATTATCTCACTATGTATATTTTCTGACCTGTTAATCTCACTATGTATATTTTTTGACCTGTTAATCTCACTATGTATACTTTTCTGACCTGTTAATCTCACTCTGTATATTTTTCTGACCTATTAATCTCACTCTGTATATTTTCTGACCTGTTAATCTTACTCTGTATATTTTTCTGACCTGTTAATCTCACTCTGTATATTTTTCTGACCTATTAATCTCACTATGTATACTTTTCTGACCTGTTAATCTCACTCTGTATATTTTTCTGACCTGTTTATCTCACTCTCCTAGTGTATACTTTTCTGACCTATTAATCTCACTATGTATACTTTTCTGACCTGTTAATCTCACTATGTATATTTTTCTGACCTATTAATCTCACTCTGTATATTTTTCTGACCTATTAATCTCACTCTGTATATTTTTCTGACCTATTAATCTCACTATGTATATTTTTCTGACCTGTTAATCTCACTCTGTATATTTTTCTGACCTGTTAATCTCACTCTGTATATTTTTCTGACCTGTTTATCTCACTCTATTAGTGCATAGTTTTCTGAACTGTTAATCTCACTATGTATACTTTTCTGACCTGTTAATCTCACTCTGTATATATTTCTGGCCTGTTAATCTCACTCTGTATACTTTTATGACCTGTGCGCGGTTTAATTTAATTTTAGCTCGGAGGACAAGTATATGATATTAGTTTTTTTTACACCATTTCATGAAACACCATTTTAAACAGGTTTAAGTACCATTTAACCACCCCCTGATTTACCAGAAAGCTAAAACACCATAACATCATTTTCATCATTTAGTGACTATTTGATCACCCCAGTCATTTACCTTCGATTGGTATTAGTTCTTACCATCTAAGTACATAAAATCTGTAAAGTTTCGCTATAACATTTTAGAAAGGGAACTGAGTAGATTTTGATGCATTAACAGATAACATTTTTGTTCTTTAAAATACACTATTCTTTAAATCTTTCTTACCGCACGCCAAGAAATTTTCAAATCCAGGTGGTATTTTAAATGACTTTTTTATTAAATGCAATATTGTAAAGGTAGTCAAAGTTGGAACATTTGGCAAGAGACGACAGCCGATAATACGAAATACCGGAAACTGCATAAAAGTAAATGCGTCGATAGTACATCTGTGTCTTTATAACTCTGTTTGGTTTTAAAAAGACATCCGAGTCAGGTCAGTTTTCATAAAAAGGTGAATAATTCACTATCAGCTCAAGCTAATAATTTCAGCTGAACTAGTCCGGTGTATTTTCTGGTAACAGTAGGAATATCTGAGTTACTTCACTTTTCTCCAGCACAACATTGTAAGAGTTAATGGAATTTAGATCAAATCCTGATTAAATATTCGCATTTTCCCTGGATACTAGGACGAAGAATAAGGGTGAATCAGTGCTCTAGTAGTAACTCCTGGATTTGTAATACAGGGGTCGCGTGCTCCAGTATTAACTCCTGGATTTGTAATACAGGGGTCGCGTGCTCCAGTAGTAACTCCTGGATTTGTAATACAGGGGTCGCGTGCTCCAGTAGTAACTCCTGGATTTGTAATACAGGGGTCGCGTGCTCCAGTAGTAACTCCTGGATTTGTAATACAGGTGTCGCGTGCTCCAGTAGTAACTCCTGGATTTGTAATACAGGGGTCGCGTGCTCCAGTAGTAACTCCTGGATTTGTAATACAGGGGTCGCGTGCTCCACTAGTAACTCCTGGATTTGTAATACAGGGGTCGCGTGCTCCAGTAGTAACTACTGGATTTGTAATACAGGTGTCGCGTGCTCCAGTAGTAACTCCTGGATTTGTAATACAGGGGTCGCGTGCTCCAGTAGTAACTCCTGGATTTGTAATACAGGTGTCGCGTGCTCCAGTAGTAACTCCTGGATTTGTAATACAGGGGTCGCGTGCTCCAGTAGTAACTCCTGGATTTGTAATACAGGTGTCGCGTGCTCCAGTAGTAACTCCTGGATTTGTAATACAGGGGTCGCGTGCTCCAGTAGTAACTACTGGAATTGTAATACAGGGGTCGCGTGCTTCAGTAGTAACTCCTGGATTTGTAATACAGGGGTCGCGAGGAAGATGTTCTTGTTACTCCACTGACACTTCTAATAGTTTGTTTACCGCCCACTTCTAATAGTTTGTTTACCGCACACTTCTAATAGTTTGTTTTCTGCACACTTCTTATAGTTTGTTTACCGGATACTCTTATGCATTGGTGCTTTACACTGAGCAGGTAAAAGAACCAGGGGTTTCTCTTTAACATTCTTGCACTATCCCCTAACTAACATGGAATACCTTAACTCTTTATGGGCCGTCGGTCATGGGGCAACCGGTACCGGCGAAAGTTATGCAAGTTATCCTGCACAACTGATATCTATTGAGGTCTAACCTCTCTTTTGGTAACGTAAGATATCACTAGTTTTCTAAAGACGTAGATTTTTTTTGTTTGCTTAATATTAAGGCGCCGAATAATCTGACATGCAGTGGTCTAACTTTTTTTCATTGTGCCGTTTCAAATAACATGACAAGAATTAAATCATTGAACGATTCACCGTGATTAGAACTGAAGCTTTTGCTACTTTTTAACTACTATCACGGGACGTTTAGTTTAAAACTGTGTAGTTAGCAACCTTTCACACTCACTGTAGATAAATCGAATTGTAGGATATATATCCCCTGTATCCTGTTCAATTTTGAAATCATATCCTGGTATATTTCAGTCATGTTTAACACATCTTACATATTTATCCTTATGCAGTAGCAAAAATTGACAATATATGTATACAAAAAAATAGAATATTTATTCTATGATTATACCATTGATCGCAAGTGATCGCTGAACCTTATCGTAACAACGACCGCAGCGAACATTTTATCATTGATCGCAAATGATCGCTGAACCTTATCGTAACAACGACCGCAGCGAACATTTTATCATTGATCGCAAATGATCGCTGAACCTTATCGTAACAACGACCGCAGCGAACATTTTATCATTGATCGCAAATGATCGCTGAACCTTATCGTAACAACGACCGCAGCGAACATTTTATCAAGTATTTTCTCCAATACCTGTTAACCATGCTGCATAACGAGTGCACCAATTCAGATGTGACATAATGTCCATGCACGAGAATAGATGTTGATTTGAAATATTGCAAAATCCGACTTCTTCGCGATGCTGGAAAAATGTAAGAAAACAAACAACAAACAAATATGCAAACAAACAAACACACAAACAAACAAACAACCAGCAAATGAATATAAACCAGAGGTAAAACCCAACAACTTTCATAACATCTGGAGCTTGAATAGCACAGTGAATTTTGCTAACGCATTGTTTAAAAACTTACAACGTCATAAAAACGACATACTTTTCTTTTTACAGAACAGGACATGACAGAATAGAATAGATCATTTATTTGGCATTAAATACATACATATTTAAAACGATACAATTACATTCATTGTTTGCTAGAGGAGCAAAACAACAAGCAAGGAAAAAACAGGTAACATGTATATGTGCTATTTTACTTACTTAAGACGCCTTAGATTATGTTGTTTTAAGATTAAAATAATAAATGAAAATTTGAAATTTATAGGATAAAGAGAATATATGTCAAACTTCTCTTCTTAATAGTCAAGTACAGGAAACGACTTTAAGTATGGAGGAATTTGAAGAATTCGACGACATTATGGTAATCCGTTTTTGTACCCAAGGCCAGTTTACAATATTCTTGGCTTTTTAACAACAAGCATAGTTAGTATTCTCACAAGTGTTAGTTTAATTTTGAATTAGAAACTAGGTGGTTCATCTGTTTGTTTCATTCTCAGATTACAGTGAAAAAGACGATTTACAATACAAAAATAAAGGAAGGGGAAAGAAAAACGATATTAATTTTGACTATTTTGTAACATTCCAAGTACGAATTATTCTATTAGTTATATGTATGCAAATTAACAAGGGCTATTTTTTGGAAATAGTCAAAGAAGAGTTATGTAGAGTTAATATTCTCCTCGATTATGAGATTGATCCATACATGACAGTTTCAAGGATGTATCTTCAAGGTTTAAAGGGGCTGTGCTCCAGATGACAAAAAAAGAAGAAAGTTTTCTTGTATTATAAATTTCTTGTAATATTTATGACTAATGCTTAAAAAATAACTTACTGACAAAAAATAAGTCAAATAATTACATTATAAATTGATTTTTTTCCCTTTCAAAGTGCTATACCGTAACGCGACGGTATAACTATATTGTATAAGATTTAAGGTAAATATCTGTAATATCACATGCGGCGATGGTGGTGACAGTAAAAGCGTTGGAAGTATTTTGTTAACATGAGGGTCCAGGGTTCAAATCAGGCTGGAGTGAAAATATTTTTTTTATTCTATTTTGACTTTTATAATCAGTTTTGAAGTAAAATATTATGTTGTTATAATCTCACGGCATCTAAATATATAATTTATGAAAAATTTTTTTTATGTCAAATCTGGAGTACAGCCTCTTTAATGGTCCAACAAATATCAACAATGAATTACAAAGGGCAGTAATTTTAGAATTAACAAACAGAGTGCTGTCTTTATTGTGCAATGCACACTGCCATAACAAGAATTAACCATACTTAAGCGTCAGTTTTGTATTTCTTAGGATAATTGAGGTTTGCCTAAGACAGAGATAACTATGAAAATAAAAAAGGGCTATAACTCCACAGGACGTTAAATGAAGAATTATTGTTCTTTTGCAAAACACTTTTGTGAGAAATTTATACGTATATAAAAGTCTGTACCTTAAAGTAGGGTATTGGGAATCTGGTACTGACAAATAATTATTCTTATGGACTGCACTTTTCCTTTCTGCTATCTATTTATGTGAAAATATGTGAAAAATTAATTTTTTTCATCAAATTTGATATATTGTCAGAAGAAACATTATCAATAAAAATAAGCAATAACTCACAAAATTGTC
Source organism: Cyclina sinensis (assembly GCA_012932295.1). Taxonomy (NCBI): domain Eukaryota; kingdom Metazoa; phylum Mollusca; class Bivalvia; order Venerida; family Veneridae; genus Cyclina; species Cyclina sinensis. The sequence goes on from JAAONU010000019.1 coordinate 13,765,630, forward strand.
AATTGAGAGTTACTGATCTTATGTAGTGCACTATTCTTCTGCAGTGCATTACTACTTTATGAAATGTATTCATATATGTAGATTCAAGTCTGAACCTTCAAAGGTCTTGTAGTTATGTTTCATAAAGAAAGCATCACGACCACATAGGCGTACTAAGAGGACAAAGAGGCGACTTAATGTGAGCCAAATCTCAAACTTTCGTTATAAACAGTGACATTTTGAGTGTTTACAAGATTTTTTTTCCAATCTGGGCTTGTGGTCTCATATTTTACCCGGCATTACGCAGTTTAAATGACAATAATTCTGACTAACATGGATCACTAGTCATAACATGACCTCTGTGTTGTTCACAAAATTACTGTTTTAATCTTGTGACCTAGTTATTGATCTCACATGACCGGGAGAAATCATCTAGACAAATATTCTCACAATCTTGTAAAGTATCTTCAGCCTGAGAAACAAAATCAAAGTTCCAGGCTCTTTAAAGGCCAATTGTTAACAACAAGCGACACACTACGGACGAAAAAGATGGACAAAGGCCAGTCAAATAAACTTGAACTGAGCACCCCTTGCCCCGATGAGGTAAAATGGGAGCTGTGCTTGTAAGCAATAATGACTAGTCCCTGGAACTCTTATAAAGGGGCAGATTATCAGAAACAAATTATTCCACGAAATATTTTTAATCTCCAACTGTTTTGGTATAATTTTATAATCCCGACCCCCAAGAAAAAGTGGAGATATATTGGTTTGTTCATGTTTGGTCGAGCACATACGCACAGAGACTTGGGATTTTGTAGGTAGGTAGGGCATCTTCCGAAGATGTCCCCTGTTCTTACGCCAAGCTCACAGTGGCCTGTATTGTGAACAAAATTTCCAATCAATAACCCAAAAACAAAGCTCTCAGAACCTTCAAACTATACATGATAATTTTGCATGATAAATGGAGAAACACTTTTGTCTTGCTCATAGAGTCTTCACTTTGAAAACGATTTCCTAACAGTAATTCAAGAACAACTACTACCAGACCTTCAAATTAAAGTAGATAATTCCTTTTAGTTTTTAGGCTAACAGGATAAGAGTTAAGTTCACAGACTGGTTATGGCTGATCAGTAGATTTTTGGCTTACTGTATCAAATGTCAAGCTTACAGTGACCAGTAGTATAAAATAGTTAAAAAGAATACCTGTACAAAGACCTCTCAAATTTCACAGAATGGTTGGGTATTTGTACATAAATCTTACCGATTGTCAAGCATTAAAAAAACAACAACAACAACATAACAGGGGCATGTACTTCATTAGTGGTCCTCTCAACAACTCAGAATAAGTATATTCAGGAATATTAAACATAGTTCAGCTTTATCAGTAGACAACTCAAGGACTCTATTTTCTTAGGCTCATCGTGCGGATTCGTCGACATTCCTTATAATCTTGTGGATTTGTGATACGGGCTGGGGTTGGAGGATAGTGTCATTACAACAGCTCTTGATGCACTTTTCTCTGCCATATACCATTGTCAAAACCTTTGTTAAAATAAACGCCGGTGAACAATCAATGCTTTTATTCCCAAACTTCTGAATAAACAAACAACTGTCTTTTATTAGTATGTACAGGAATATTTGACCACTGAGAGAAGTAAACTCAAACTGAGGCACATAATACACAGAACAAAATGAAGAGGAAAACCATTCCATAGTGATTAGCGCCAGACTTAAACATTCAAAAAGCGATTCTTCTTCTAATGAGAACTAATGCTACACAAAGAAATGAAAGAAATAGTAGCATATCAACACACTGAAAGACAGTGCAAGAGAACTAGTTCCTGAATTCATGCTAAATTTCATTGATCTATTTTTCAACGTCGTGTTATAATTAGTTGATAGCGTTACCGAATCTACCTCCGCTGTTGGTGTTACAGAGTCTACTTCCGTTTTCGGTGGTGTTACAAAATCTTCTTCCGTTGTTGGTGTCGTTACGGAATCTTCTTCCGTTTTAAGTGGCGTTACGGAATCTTCTTCCGTTTTTAATGGTGTTACTGAATCTTCTTCCGTTTTTAATGGTGTTACTGAATCTTCTTCCGTTTTTCGTTGCGTTACAAATTCTTCTGTTATTGGCGACTTAACTGAATCTATATTTGTTCTTGGCGATGTTACGGAATCCTCTTCCTTTTCCGCTAGCAAAAAAGGGTCTTTTTCCGTTTTTGGTTGCGTAATGGAATCTACTTCCATTTTTGTTGCCACACTTTCCGGCGTTGACGCGGAAGTACTTGAGGTTTCCGTTGTATCTAAAATACATAATTTTGATAAAATGTCCAGATTAACTTCAGAAGTGTTCTGTAAAATAGAATTAAATATTTTTACTCCATTTTCCATTGCCCACAGGATCCCATCCATACAAATAACATCGTCAAAAGAAGACCTTGAACTTCCTGCGGAACATTTCCAGTGGAGAGATGCTTTATGAGGAAGGTTACTGTGCAGATTTAAATTACTGAAAGTAATCAAGTTTGCGTTAAAATCAGGAATATAACAATCACAGTAGCAGGCCATGTCAAGAGAATCCCAATGACCTTCAATACATTCAGCCATATCAGGTCCTGTTCTTGTGGAAATATCTTCTTTGCAGGATATGAAATAATAAGTGCCAAAAAGCGCTGAACCATAAATACACGAGGCGTTTGTTTTTGGATATGGAGGGCACTGTAAAAGGTCACAAGATGGTCTTTCACCCCATTGTCCATTAGCTTCACATTTTACTCGAGGCGGTCCATTTAGTACTCGCCCATACTGACATGTTACTTCTACTACACTGCCGTAATGGTTCCTTTCAAACTCCGAGTTATCCTGGAATACTGAAGCGTACTGTATGGAACCAAACTCCCCACAATCCTTTGCGGTACACTCGGGAGGTGTGGCCGGGCTCCATTTTCCATCAGTTCTGCATAACACGGTATTGGCACCAGAAATATCATAACCTTCGTTGCAAGCAAAGTTTATTGACGTACCAACTTCGTTATTCGGCGTGTTAAGAATTTTCCCATTTTCGGGAGGTGCGACGTAAGAACAATATATCATTTCACATAGGATATTACCGCCGATCCATTCTGTATCTTTACAAGTGTAATAACGGCTGGTTCCCGATGTGGTGTACCCAATGTTGCAATCGTAACGTGCGACTGTATTTTTCTGGTAAGGTGGGGAACCAGTGATGTTATTGGATGCATTTGGTACGGTTGGTGGGCTGATGCAATCTGCATTGACTGTCCATCCCACTGTAAAAAGGAATAAAAATAACGATTAACTTTTACAAGCTGAGTATTGATTTTGAAAGAACAGACACAAACGTCTTATTTACAGATATTTACTACAGTCTGCAGGGTGTATTTGTGTATGTCCACACTTACCTAACTATTAATCTGGAGCAAGTCTGGTAACATTTTCGTCTTTTGCATTTCAAGAAGAATAAAACTTACAAATTAAAACAAGAAATGTGTCACAGACACGAATGCCTCCGAAACAAGGCAATGGTCACAGTCTTGGTAGCTTATAACTTGATGTTACCTTGATCATTTGTGCAAAAAATTGCAGTCTGTGAAAACTAGAACTGCCACTGTACTGGTGCCAATACCCCCGCATGCTGCTTTTTCAGTATGGTATTGATAGATGGGAACATGTTACTTTATGGCCCGGACGAAAATAAAGTATGAAAAATTAAAAAGGGAAATAATTCCGAAATTATACAAAAAAGAGTTATGATTCTTACGCACTGCACTTCTCCTCAATAAGATCTATTTATCTATGAAGTTTCAAGTTGATACCTCCAATGCTTTTTGAGTTATGCGCCGGACAAAAATTAAGTATGAAACATTTCAAGGAGCGACAATTCCAAAATTATGGTAATAATAGTTATGCTTCTTAAACAGTGCACTTTTCCTCAATGAGATCTATCCATTTATGAAGTTTCAAGCTGATACCGCCAATACTTTTTGGGTTATGCCCCAGACAAAAATCAAGTATGAAAAACTTCAAAGGACAATAATTCCAAAATTATGCAAAAGAGAGTAATAGTTTCTTGGCATAAGAGAGAAGTGAGCTGGAATTATGTTATTGTGCATTGCGCTCCGCCTCATCACCAACAACCTATATTCTAAGTTTGAAGCCAATCCAATGTACACTTTGTGAGAAAATGGCCGGACAAGGAAAACTGAAAAGGGAAGATAACTCAAAAATTAGCATGGCTAGAGTAATGGTTTTTGTGCACTGCACTTCTCCTCATCGCCATCAAGCTATATTCCAAGTTTGAAAGGAATGCCTTGAATACTCTTAGAGTTATACTCCGGGAAAAATGCAGACGGGCGGATGGACTGACTGACAGACAGACGGACAGAAGGACAACTCGATAACTATATGCCTCCCTTCGGGGGCATAAAAAACATTGATAATTTAATAATAATCAGCCGAAATAAGTCTTCATGTATATATTAGCATATTCGATACGGCAATGAAATCACGAATACTCTACAATACCGTTTTTTAGATAGAACTTCTACCCGACAAAATAACCATGCACGTTCTTTATGTAAACCGGTTATCATATAAATAATACATGGCAGTCAGGGTGATATAGATATTGTCAATCCGAGAAATGTTATAACACTCGAGCCGCCAGGCGAGGATAATACATTTCAAGGGTTGACAATATCCATATCACACTTGCAATGTTGTACCGAAGCAACAGTTACAACAGGTTGAATTTAAAAGATCAGCAATAAAATAAAAATGGTTTAATTTTTTGTCGTTTGGATGGACATACTCAGTAACAAACAGGTGTTAGCATATCGTCATATGTTTTAAAGCAGTGGGCAAAAGGACAACACGGCGCGTGTGATATTTGAAATGACACCCGGGTAATATTCAAAAACATGTAAGTGCATGGAATACAGACAAATTATTCCATTTTGATAGATGGATATTAACATAAGCGTTTTATCTGAGGTATCATAGATAAAAAAAACTTGGTGGTAAACATGTCTTACATGATAGTCCAATCCCAAGATAAGGAAGAACAAATAAAATGAGAAAAGTAAGTAATATCATACTGCAAGAAAAAAGGTTCATTTCGGCTACTTACGGAATGCACAGGAAGTGAGAACTCTACAGACTGTCTTCAGCATTTTTGTCCTCTGTTGTCTGAAATTGAAGCAGAAATAGCACTTTATACCAGATGCAGACCCGTGCAAGCGATTGCTAAGAGTAATACAATACTAATTTTAATGCAAGGCATCAAAAACGCCGTGCATGAATTTGAAGCATGACTTAAAGGAAGCCAAGCCGTATCAGTATATTTGAATAACGTGTACCAACATGATTTACATACATGGTCTAAATATATTTTGAATAAGAGGGTCAAAATGTCTCATCACTCATCTACCACTGTCTAGAATAAAAGGTCATAAAGTGCAGAAAGGGTCAAGTATGACCTCGGGATTTCAACAGTGCAACTTCTTAATAACCACTTAATGACAATTGGTTCTGTAATTGTTGTGTTTTTAACTTTTTATGAGTAGTTTTGTCATAGTATGCAGCTGCTCCTGTATTAACCTGATAAAAGTATCATTTGGTTCCATATCGACCTGATCAAGGATGTTTCACAAGTAGACTGGTGTCAACTGAATAACTCGTCTAAAGTGTCATAATTTAGCAACACAATTGTACCATAATAAATATGTCTATACATTTATGTTCAAATAAAAACAATTAGTTTGAGGATTAATACACAAATTAATTGTAAGGCTATTCATAGTCAAACTTTGTTACAGTGACATTAACCATATTCTGGAGAAATCGTATCGTTGAATAGCATTTGATCCAAATGCAACTGGGCATTTCTATTAATATATCTGAAGTATCCTGAATATAATATAGCAGGCCTGTAAATGTAGCTGCATTTGGCAAATCGTTGTGTCCCAGATATCGAACTTTACCAATATCAAGAGTGAACGATGCTCGCAAAAGGATGATTATACATTATAAATCATCAATTTTTATCTACATATATATTATAAACTATTTCTCATTTTATCACAGAGATAAAGAATGACAATTTATAATTTACTATTCTTGCAGTCTTAATTTTGAATGAGTCTTACCTATAAGGAATTACAATATTCCAAATTAAAAAAACATTTTTTTTTATAAAATCTAATAAATTATCTTCATTTGCACAGATTTAGCATTTTGAAGAACACTTAACTTCTGCTGTATCTAAGTCTGTTCAACTAAATGTGAAACTGCAAGTAAATGAATGAGCGTATTTCAGATATATATTTCATTCGATTTTCCATATAAGAAAACTTAACGAATAATATATGTGGTGTGTTACGACGCAAATTGTAATAAAAACGCAAATTGTAATAATTATTACAATTTGCGTTTTTGTTACAATTTGCGTTACAAACGTAACGCAAATTGTAATAACGCAAATTGTAATAAAAAGTCATAATCGTGAATTTAGGGTTATTGCAATGTATTATTATCTACAATGGGTATATAATCCATTTTAAGACATTTCCCGAAGAATTTACTACTTTTAGAATATATCGAATACTAACCTTATAAAGGAGAAAAAAGTTTATTACAATTTGCGTTTTATTACAATTTGCGTTGCAAACGGTAACGCAAATTGTAATAACGTAAATTGTAATAAAAATTCAAAATTGGAATTCAATGTGGATTTAAGACTATTGCAATTGTTTTATATAAAATGGCTATATAATCCATTTTAAGACATTTCCCGGGAAATTCACTACTTCTAGAATATATCGAATACTATCCTTATGAGGAAGAAAAAAGTTTATTACAATTTGCGTTTTATTACAATTTGCGTTGCAAACGGTAACGCAAATTGTAATAAAAATTCAAAATCGGAATTCAAGGTGGATTTAAGGCTATTGCAATGTATTATTATATAAAATGGCTCTATAATCCATTTTATGACATTTCCCGAAGAATTCACTACTTCTAGAATATATCGAATACAACAATTATAAGGGAGAAAAAGTTTATTACAATTTGCGTTTTATTACAATTTGCGTTGCAAACGGTAACGCAAATTGTAATAACGCAAATTGTAATAAACTTTTTCTCCCTTAAAACGGTTGTATTCGATATATTCTAGAAGAAGTGAATTTCCCGGGAGATGTCTTAAAATGGATTATATAGCCATTTTATATAATAATACATTGCAATAGCCTTAAATCCACCTTGAATTCCGATTTTGAATTTTTATTACAATTTGCGTTATGACAATTTGCGTTACCGTTTTCAACGCAAATTGTTATAAACCTTTTTTCTTCCTCATAAGGATAGTATTCGATATATTCTAGAAGTAGTGAAATTCCCGGAAAATGTCTTAAAATGGATTATATAGCCATTTTATATAATAATACATTGCAATAGCCTTAAATCCACCTTGAATTCCAATTTTGAATTTTTATTACAATTTGCGTTATTACAATTTGCGTTACCGTTTGCAACGCAAATTGTAATAAAACGCAAATTGTAATAAACTTTTTTCTTCCTCATAAGGATAGTATTCGATATATTCTAGAAGTAGTGAAATTCCCGGGAAATGTCTTAAAATGGATTATATAGCCATTTTATATAATAATACATTGCAATAGCCTTAAATCCACCTTGAATTCCGATTTTGAATTTTTATTACAATTTGCGTTATTACAATTTGCGTTACCGTTTGCAACGCAAATTGTAATAAAACGCAAATTGTAATAAACTTTTTCTCCCTTATAACGGATAGTATTCGATATATTCTAGAAGTAGTGAATTTCCCGAGAAATGTCTTAAAATGGATTATATAGCCATTTTATATAATAATACATTGCAATAGCCTTAAATCCACCTTGAATTCCGATTTTGAATTTTTATTACAATTTGCGTTATTACAATTTGCGTTACCGTTTGCAACGCAAATTGTAATAAAACGCAAATTGTAATAAACTTTTTCTCCCTTATAACGGAATGATTCGATATATTCTAGAAGTGGTGAATTTCCCGGGAAATGTCTTAAAATGGATTATATAGCCATTTTATATAATTATACATTGCAATAGCCTTAAATCCATCTTGAATTCCGATTTTGAATTTTTATTACAATTTGCGTTATTACAATTTTCGTTACCGTTTGCAACGCAAATTGTAATAAAACGCAAATTGTAATAATTTTTTTCTTCTTCATAAGGATAGTATTCGATATATTCTAAAAGTAGTGAATTCTTCGGGAAATGTCTTAAAATGGATTATATACACATTGTAGATAATAATACATTGCAATAACCCTTTAATTCACGATTATGACTTTTTATTACAATTTGCGTTATTACAATTTGCGTTACGTTTGTAACGCAAATTGTAACAAAAACGCAAATTGTAATAATTATTACAATTTGCGTTTTTATTACAATTTGCGTCGTAACAGTGGTGCAAAAAAGCAATTTTTCAACATGTTCTTTATTGACCCGGAATATGGTCAGTATCGTCCTGGAAAGTTGTCTGTACCGTTCCAGAAATGTTCCGTTTCCTTTAATGGTCCGTATCGTAATTTCCTTTAATCAATACGCAGTCAATATCAGCAGATTTGAAACTGAATATACTGCAAAGCTCGAACGAAACACGAAATGTGCCATAGACACGAATGCCCCCCTGGCAATGGTCACAGTTATGGTAGCTTATAACTCGATGTTACCTTGATCATTTGTGCCAACATTTTGCACTCTGTGAACTGAACAAAGTACCCATACCTCTAGGGGTAAGACTATTTTATGTCCTTAACTTACTTGCATGGCTGGTAAATTGAGTAAATTTCCAAAACTGATGTGTTTCAAAAAGATTCTGATCTAGTGTTTTGTACCCATAGGTCACCACATGTCTTTTTCAGAAAAAAAGTGTTTCAAAACAATTTCTTAACTTTTAACTTTTGGATTTTTATGCTCCAGCTGAACACCATAGGCAAAAATATAGTTCAATTATGAAATTGTAGGAGTTGCGCGCAGAAGCAGTTTTAGGTAAAATGAAACAACAGGCAATAACTTCGCAAAAAACGATCGAATAAAAAACCCGAGTATATGCGCTGCGGCACTTGATACCGATAATTCTGTGGAAGTTTGGTGAACATCACATGAGAATTGTAGGAGTTGTGCATAGAAGCAATATTACATAAAATTAAACAAAGGGCAATAACTATGCCAAAAATAATCGAATCGCGAAAGCCGGGTAATATCTATACACTGCGGCAATAACTATTGATAATGATCATTGTGTGAAAGATGGGGAAAATCAAACGAGAATTGTAGGAGTTGCGCATAGAAAATGGGACAAACGGACAGAATAACGGACGAGCAGTGAGACTACTATCTGTCACCCTTCGGGAGCACGAAAATGCATAAAGAGCGACGTATGCAGCATATTTTCGTATATTGCATGGACTTGATATACATCTTACTGTTTGTTGTTTTTTGTGGGCTTTCAGGCGATTAATTATGTTGTTGTCATTGTTCGATTGATAGCTTCTCCCGGGAAAATGCTATGACGTATACAGTATAACTTGCTGATTTATACTTCAAAAGAATGGGTCACCGTACGGCCCTTTATTGCATAGTTGGGCAAACGGTGTAGTTACAGTTTCAAGATTATTTTGTCATATGTATTTATCAAAATGAGTATTTACTAATTTTTAAGTTGACAATGTATTTAGAATATGAACATTTAAAGTTAGCATTTCTTTCTGAGCTTTGTTGAATCGGATTGTAGAGTCCGTAAACAAAGCTGTACAGACGTAGCCTACGAGCTTTGGAGAAAGCGTCCAAAGCTGTAATAACGGTAAAAGACATATATGTTTAATCATGCAGTTAATGCAATTAATTGAATCAAAGTTTTTCCCCAAACATATTACATACAGACTTAATGAATAAATAGTATTATTCTACAATAATAGTGTTGGCTGCCCCCTGTACGATTATGTGAAATTGTTGCCTTATCTAGTACTGTAATTATAGTTTAAATGATACCGGGGAGAAAAATCGAGCATATTGATAGAGAGGACCTTCAACCACAGTATATATATAAACATCGTTTTGATAAACCATACACATTTGTATATAATCAGCTGCCAAAGATAGTAAACACATCAAGGTTTCGATTACATTGTTCGCTATTATTTTAGAGTTCATGTTTATAAATACTCTTTTAAAGAGACCATAGCAGCACAGGTCTAGGATCGTATCTATTCGGCGGAATTGTGCTTTATTTCTCTTGCAGAAGAATAAAAATGAAATGCTCAGTCCAATGTGCAAAATATTGATGTAGTGCTGGGCGTTAAGATTTCCTTCGACAAATACTCAACCAGTCTTCTGATGTCCCATTATCCCACCCCTGATCATAACGCTGCCACCACCAAACCTCTCTTTTCTCCGAATACAACACTCTGCAATTCTCTCATTTTTACGGCGGTATATCCACACCCTGCCATCTGGCTAACCGTAAAACGGCATTCGTCGCTGAACAGCATGGACTGCCGCTGGTTGTTTGAGTGAAACGCAAAATGATATCGGGCCCAAAACAGTCTAGCTACTCGATGACGATGATTTAAATTTTGTTCTGCTTATGGACATCGTGCACGAATTGGAACAAGGTTCTACCTCAGACAGTATATGATTGTCTGGGCATGGACCATGTAACAATTGCTGACAGGAACCAATAACGAAGATGTGTTAACATAATTTTTAGCATAAAATCGCTTGTTTTTGCCCGTTTTGCCTATGTTTTAACGAGAGCAAAAAGGTGTGTTAACAAGGAAGTTCTCGCGCTCGTAGGGCTCGGGCACCAACATATCCCGAGTGATTCTGCAGATGTTATGACACGAAACTACGGGCTCGGACACCAACATATCCTGAGTGATTCTGCAGATGTTATGACACGAAAAAACGTGCGTTAACCCTATAAACGCAATCAGTGCGTAACGTTGTTGCCCAGTGGTATTAAACCTGTTACTAAGATTGTGAATAGTCTGCGTAGAGCGGCCGGGCTGACGGGCAACAGCGCTTACCGCTGACCCTGCACGTAGCATTCCTATCGCCTGATTTCTCTTAGCTTCACTGAGACGTGGAATCACTACAAGTTTTTAGAAAATAAAATTGATTTTTATTATGTCTGCTAACAGATTTATAATTTTATGTCGGTTTATAAGCACTAACTGAAACAGGTGTTACTGAGCACGTGCAAAGCGAGAAAACCCGTTTTGTATGCATGGGAGATTATCAACAAAGGAAATGTCAAGTTCGGTCACCTGATCTTTTTACACTGAAATCCTAGTTTTATTATGTTACACAGTGAACAGATATCACAAATATTCAAAAAAAGAAAAGAAAAAAGTAAAAAAGAAAACTGTAAAGTTTTCAATTTGGTTCAGTGTAGATGTATGTTTTCAATGTCTCAAATGTATATTTCAACACAATCTTGCCATACTATATTGTTTGTATACATCGACCTTGCAAACAAAATTATGGAATTGTCAGGAAATTGTCTGTTGATAAGCAAGTGTTAGGATTATCAATTACTATCTTTACAAATACAATCTTACCTATGAAGAAAATTGATAGATAATACAGCAGTGTATAGCTGTGTAATATTGTGTATTGCACTGGAATTTTTCTATTTCTTGACAATAACTGTTGCCCAAAGGTGGACATCTTTTATTTTAAAAAGCAGGTCTCTGTATCATTATCATTTATGCCTGGTTAGCCTATAAGGTTTTTATTTTTTATATTTGACTGTCAGTGTGAAAAAAGTAAAACTTGGATCTGATTGAATAACCTTATTCAGTTATTTATAGTCCCTGTATATTGTATTTCACAAGTAAAATGAAATGAAAATAATATACTCTTTTTATATAATGAACACATACTAATAGATATAAAGCAGTTTATAATTATGTACATTTCTTAGAATTCTTACCTCAGCAATGTGCATGTGTAAAGAATTGCCAATATTAAACAGTTCATGATTACCATTTATGCAAATTGGTTGGAGTCTCCATGGATGTTTCAAAAACATAAACGATACGATCCTGGACCCGTGCTCCTACGGTCTTCACCCTGATCTTTTTATCTTTAAAGCGACTGACTCACAAAATTTTGCTGAATTTTTTTATTCTTTCAAATTTAAGAGGATTTAATAAACTATGGAAAAAAAATAATAATATGCTTCTATACACCATGAAAACTGAAAAAAAAAGTTTTAACTTAACCAGGATTCGAACCCACGACCTTTCGGTCAGTAAAGATAGAGCGACGACTTAGTCCACTGAGCATTGCCTCAAAATTAATTTTATAACTAAAGCATCTACCCCGTGACTAACGGGGGTAAATTTTTTACCGATAAAAGTGTATAAAACTTTATATTTTGATGTTTTTCTGTCACAAAAACTGAGTCAGTAACTTGGTTTAGATATCTTCTTCACGATTACAGCAAGAATTTCAAGAAGTATAAACATTTTCTTTTTATCATCGTCTGTGAGTCAGTCGCTTAAAAAAAGGCCACATGACTTTATCAGCTGTTTGTGTAAAATCGTAGAATTACCTGTCCAATTCATAATCCTTGATTCAGTCTTCTTTATCTCGGATTTTAATACTATCCATATATCAAAGCTGACAAATTTATAATACATAATCACATTATAAAATATTATTGCTGGCTCACATACTACATACAGAATCGCTACCAAGCTACGTTATCTGTTTTTAATTTTTTTTTTGCTTCCCTGGTGTCGGTAATTGCGATACGAAAAGCTGGGTAACAGCCGCAAGCGAGCGCAATATATTACGAATCAAGTAATTGGTTAACAGTCAACACTTTTTACTTTGCGAGTCTATTATTAAATCGGGGGTGTTTTATCAACATTTATATGACAACAGAAGTTAAATCAGTTAGACATAGTAACAGTTTTTCAACAGTATGCCTAAATTAACCATTTAAGTTATTAAAAAGAATAAGCAGATAATTGAGCAAATTCTATTAAATGCACCCCTAACATAATGTAACCTGCGAAATGGGTGCCTCGGAAGCAACTTTGCCGCTTATCTTGTGAAATAAAACACGAAACATTGACCTGACTATTTTATAGATCACGAAATCCACGTGATTCAAATGTAACAGTAGGCTTTGGTATTGAAATGTTTTGAGATTGGTAAAACTTTTTTTGATTTTATGTTTTTTCGTGTTACAAGGTGGTACCATATTTAATAATCTATGATTCATTATTTTCCAAAACAATGCCAGAAAGATAGGGTCAGATAAACTGTTTCCCTCTCAGCAACAGACTTAACAGTTTCTAAGAAATTTTAGTTAGTTCTATATAAGGACTACAAATCTGCATGTATTGGCTATGTAACAAATTTTTATAAACATCAATGATATTAATGAGAACATTTATCTGTATCTAAGGAAGGCTGTCAAAATGTTTAAACTCCGTGCTTACATTGCGAGAGTAAGTTAAAACAAAATAAATTGCATCTCAAGTCTGTCTAAAAATGATTTCAAGCCTTAAAAGGGCATTATGGCGACAAATCTGCCCGAAAACCGAACAAATCCGAATTCTAGTGACAGTATACACGGAGCATAACCATATCGGCGGTCTCTTTGCGCACCAGCACCGATTATTCTCTGCTGTAAACACAGTGTGCGATAATACACGGTCAGAAAAAATTGGTCAGAAATCAGTTCAAACAGCTGAGATACTTAACATTAAGAAGCGCACGGGGTATTAGAATATCTGGACATCCTATGTATATGCGTGTCTACCTTACAATTATCAGTCACTGCGCTCCGAAACTCGGACAAATTGTTTAGTGGTGTACTGACAAGGAACACGCCTTCGGCACTTTCTACAGACCGAAACGAGCTATTGCTTTGATTACGTACATAACAATCACATCAAACATATTCATATTTCAATATTCTTCTAGAAAATACTGATAAATTGGTCTGTATTTGTATGAAGTCCTTGTAACCTCCGCACCCCCCCCCCCCCGGTTTTGATGGTGCACGGGAGGTCACTTAAAGCACAGGCAGGCTTTCTGCATACAGCTTAGGCAGGCTCTCTGACAGCGATTAATTTCGGCAGGAAGGGAGTCATCTACCGTTCTATGTGTTAATTGTTCAATGTGCCAATTTACGTCACCATGTTCCTTATCTAAAGTACGCTTTTTCAGTCTCTATTATGCATGAAGCACTTGACAATCTTAATCAAAGCGCTGATAGCACTTAAAGAACAGCGTTTTGTGAAGCGACCAAAGGTGCATCGGATACCCACGGTACCTAATTCCGTAATCACTACCGATGCATAGAGATTAACGTAATGGGTTAGATGGGGGTATCCGACGATGCAAAAAGAAGGGCACAGTGATGTCATTTCTATTTATGCAAATAGTCACCATTCTGACAAAGAACAGTTTTGTATCATACATGTAAACTTAGGAAGAAATTATTGAAATAAACATAAAGTCAGTACCACTACATTAAAACGACTTTAGTTATGACTACAATTACACACTGAAAGCCAATGAGGAATCTCCAATATCTAACTATTTGAGTTTATTTATCCCTGGTACCGGTTGCCCATATGGCTGACACCTCATGCAGAGATCAGTTATTTTACTTTGTGGGGGAATAATGTGAGATGCATGAAGCATCCCATTCCAGAGACACCCCTTGTTCTTTTGCATGCGCATGCTCAGTTAGTAATTTTGGTGGAAGAGCGGGGGATCGATTCAGAGACATCTGGGTTACCAGTGCAGCGTATTACCACTGGACCACTGCTCCATTAGTTTGGAGACATACTTAAACAAGAGTATATGTAGTCTGCATAGTTTGTTGAAGGTAAGGTAAATGTTTAGAACATGTAAATAATAAACAAGAGACAAGATAAAGACTTGCAAATGTTATTTATTCTATGAAGTTAAGAAATGAGGCAGCATAACAATTTTTTAATATGTGAGTGTAGAACTAGTGTATGTACATCTTTGTCAATTATATATATGAAAAATTCTTCACATAGAAGGCAGGGCTATATGTATTTACAGTAATGTTTTATATCAAGGACAAGTTTGGACTTAAGTAAATATATCTCTGTCTGAGTGGGATAAACAAGTGGACAGGCAAAAGTTTGATGCTAACCATATGTATCCAAAATTTATCATTGTTCAGCATGAGGTAATTGTATCTGAAATGTACAGGAGAGGCAGGGTTTTACTAGCTTTTTGTAACACAGATGACTTTTAATAAACAGGTTTTACTTCTGATTAATTATCAAATGTACAGATACAATAGTTTCACACAAATTGGGAATAACGATTTAAGAAGTGCTCACAAAATGGGCATAACTTTGAAAGGACTGTTAGATTTTGGCATGACTGGTGTCAAAATGTCATACATTGTCTAGTTATTAATCATAATCATACAAGAAATTATATTTGAAAAGGGGCATGACTTAAAAACAGTGCTATGGATAGTGAGATTGAGATAGTTAAAGGAATTGCAAGTGGGAGTGGTGTATGTAAGGAAGTGCTAAGTTGGAAGTCAATAAAGCATTTGCCACCAAATGACAAATGTTGATACGAATTCATATATTTCACTTGGAAAAATACATACGATTCGAATACTTCGAAGAAAAATACTCAAGCCTTGTCAGCTTTTCGTGGGAAAAATGACGCGAGTTAATCACGTGATGAAAAAGTGTCTTCCCATTTGACATTTTTCTCATGTGATAAAAATCACTTTCTTTCATCGGCTGTTTGTGTTGATAAAACTTGTTGTCCTACATGTATGTTGCGAAAATATGACCATTCAGATAAAAGCCACAACATAGTTTTCGGAAATAACGACATAGATAACACTTTACAAAGGAAATGTAAAATCAGAATTCCTTTAAAACTATACCTAAAAAAAATAATTAAAATACCAAACATCCCTTTACAGCAGTCATCTACGAAAGAAGCGTCACAATGTTTGTACAATTTTCTATCTGTTTGGCATTGATCTTGTAGCGTAAGTAATTGAAATGCACAAAAAACTTTTATATGTTTTCCCAAGTGATCATGGATAAAATGGATGTCTGTATCTGTAAAAGGATATTTCCAATATGTAGATCTAGTTTGAATTAAGAACAAATGAAATCAAATTCATATGAAATTTGCTGTCTGCAGCAGTAAAGTTTTCTCAAAAGTGTACAATTTTTCAGACTTTATTACCTTTTATTTAATTTTGCAGACAAGTAAAATAAAGAACAAATCTCACTGAAATCTGCAGACAGGCTGAATTGAGAACAAATGTAACAGTTTCTCAAGTGTTTAATTTTGCAGACTCACACATTTGTATGTATATATTTATTTTCTTTCTTATCTTTTTCTTGAGTCATAGTAAACCCCGTATCCGAATACATGTATATATTTTAAAACTGTGTTTTCATCTTACCATATCTTTAAATAATGCAATGAATTGATCAAAATGATTATTAAATCTAATTCATATTGTTGAATATTCTTCTTTTTTTTAAATCAAAGTTTAATCATTTATCCCATATTAAATCACTCACAAATTTATTTCTTAATTGAACATAATTATATTTAAGAAGAATTCACCCTTACATACAATTCATGACATACATACAAATAATTTAGCATTGGAAACAATTTCCACTTTGAATTTACTTTTGATTTATTCAATAAGGTAACAATTTTGCACACCAAGGTGGTTTAACAACATTTCAGTCACTCCACAAAACAATCCCTTCTTAATTTAGCAATAGTGTCAACGAAATCCTTCTTTGTTTACAGTGCATGCAAACCTTGTCTGCAAAGTATACTGACCCCATTTCGTACCCTGTTGCGGGCTAACAGCAGCTCTGTACGAAATTTAGAACTCCTGGAAATCCTAACAAATATGTAAACCAAACTGAAGTTTAACGCGGGGTGTACACAACAGTAAACAATCTACTCTTTCTGGAAATATTTACAGAAAAACTTGATATGGGTATTAATACCGATATCTGTATGGCCGTCATGACCACTTTCCCAATTCGTGGAAATCCGTTGAGAAAACTGTGTGTCATCGTCGGATACCCACGGCCGATCCATTAACATTTTATTTATCAGACGTGGAATTTTTGAACGCTATCAAGTCGATAAGGGGTGTGTCAAAGACAGCTATTTCATTGGTTCCCTCATGATTTCATGAGGCCATTAAAATCAATTAAAACGCTCGTTCTATACGACATTCAGTTTTACAGACGAGATGGCGGCAACCATAGACGACGTGTTTAATTCATTATGTGAAAAGCTTAAAATTGAAAATGTGGGCGAAATGTCAATAATAGATAAAATATATCGATAGTGGTCTTTGCTTGTGGAAGAATTGAGTTGGCGATTGTTTTTGCCTTTTATATTGGCAAGACACGCGAAACAGGTTTTCGCCATGGGCGCAGCCATTTTGTTTCTGATAGTTTTCTACCCCCTCCGTTGAAGAGTATCTGTATTATAAACGCGATTTCATAGGTCGATATTTTAGGCAGTTTTTGCTATATATCGACGCAAATCGATTCATTTTTCCCACGGTTTGATTTATGTAATAATCAACCGTGGGTATCTGACGCTGATTGTGTGTGTGTGTGAAGGTGTGGGTGGGGGGGGGGGGAAGTGTCTAGCCCTTTTCATTCGACAAATAAACGGTTCGATAGAAACGAATTCGAGATAGGTGAACTCCCTTAGATATTCGTAAGCTTCCGTTTTCAAGTTCCGATAGTATCCGAATAGTGCGGAACTCTTTGTTTGCCGCAATATATTTAGGAAATAGATTTTAAGTTTGAGTGATATACCGTCTGATATATCACGGTGTCGAGTTCAGATGCGTAGTAATTTAATCACGAAGGACGTAGGCCTGAGTGATTAAATAATTACGCATATGAACGAGAAACCGTGATATATACGACGGTAGATCACGAAAATGTTAAAATCTATTTCCATTCTAACACGTATGTATATTTATAAGGGACGTAAGTATGTGCACTATTTAACAGTGGCGTTCTCAGTGACGTCAGCGGGCGCGTGCTTGTATTCATCGTGCTATACTGCCTGATATATCACGCTCAATTCCTTCTTTGTTTATTGTCGGCAAATTGCAGATAGTGTTAGAATAATAATTCGATATTTTCCGCTAGCTACGAGAAATTTGATAGGCTGAAATTAGATTATTAAGCCAGTGAAAAGCACCGACAAGTTATTCTTTAGGCAAAGCTTCTAATATGTCCACCTTCATGCAGAAGTTTGTAAACAAGCAAAAATGAAGTTGATATACATGTAATATGATGGTATTTACTGATGGTTTTGTTTAAAAAAAATGAGAGAAAGAAAAAATAAATAAGGGTCCAAGATAGTTCATGGAAATGAGATGTTCATTGTCCTAAATAGCTAAAATCCAGGAGCTTCCGGGGGCCTCCGCCCGCTGGACTCCTGTCCAGGGCAACGCATTGGATCCAACGGGGCCCTAGCGGACCCCAGATTTAAGTTCAGTATTTTCACAATTCTGGACTTAAAAGGAAACTGCTTGTTATGTTTAAAAAAATATCTAAATACGATTTATCTTGCAAGCATCAATATTAGAGTCATTATGCCTGTTCCATATCGTTTCTCTCGCTTTAAACCAACATTTCATTGTCATAACAATAATGGCCACTACATTTTTGAGTACTGTCTTTGACATATACTAGATTGTCGACGATGTAAATGTGCCGAACTCTAAATGAGGATTTGTATATCCCCCTACCTTCAAGTTACACATTTTTTGCTCCAGCTACATTCAACAAACTGTTTTTCACTTTCTCTTTTGGTCACAAACAAAATGCAATTCGCCCCGTGCACCATCAAAACCGAAAGAAGAAGGGCGTACAAGAATTTCATACAAATATCAACTAATTTATGTGTATTTTATTGAAAAATATTAAAAACTGAATATGTTTGATGTGATTGTTGTGTATGTTATTAAAGCAATTTATTTTATGCCTACCAATGAAATATAGGGAAATATCAGTGAGATAAAAGTGATAATCCACTGTTTTGAATCAGTGAAATTACCATTTTGATAATCCACTGTTTGTGCCGGAACTACTTTTCCCCACCACGTAAATACAAGAGAATCCGCTGTATTTCAGACAGTGACAGCGAGTGAAATTTATTAACCCTGTTAAATCCAGTTATAATATTGAATTCCTGAGCCTAACTAGTTGTGAACAATGATGAAATTCGCCATAAATTATTTAAAATGTCTAATTTGTTTACATAACTCACATGGACAATAACCAATATGGCCGACTTTCATTTCAATTGATTGAATATTACTCGGTATTAATCCACTTTTATAATTAAAGTATGTATGGCTGAAATTCAATGAATATTGATAAAATGTGTAGAGAAAAATAAATGTTATTTGATGAAAGTGTATTCAGTTTATTTCAGAAGAAGTAAAGTTATCATATGTATTGGAGATTGTCTGCACATTTTATTTGTGCGGAGTAACGGTTTGACCAAAGTGCGCATTAACTGATTTGGGGCTCACCATGGGGAATTTATTGAAGGCCCTGAGTAAAAATGTCATAAAATACCCATTTTTGACGTGTTGGCATAAAATAAAAAGAAAATTTGTTTGTTTTTAGTGGAAAATGGGAATTTATTTCATCTCGTGAACACCATACGTTTATATTTTCACTCGTGGCTGCGCCACTCATGAAAATATCACATATGGTGTTCACTCGATGAAATGAATTCTCATCTTCCACTAAAACAAACAAATATCCTCTATATCTTTTTTTTCAGTCTGTAGAAAGTGCCGAAGCTGTGTTCCATGTCAGTACACTACTTAACAATCTGTCCGAGTTTCGGAGCGCAGTCACTGATAATTGAAAATTAAACATGTAGAGATATTCTAATTTTCCGTGCACTGCTTTATTTCAAGCAACTACGCTGTTTGATCTGATTTTTTGTCCATTTATCTTGACTCTCCATCGTCGCAAGCTGTGTTTACAACAGAGAATAATCGGTGCCGACGCAGAGACCACCGATAAACCAGATTTTGCAGACAGACCGCCGATATGGTTATGCATCGTGGTCTAGAAATGATCGTGCTACTGCTTATTAAAAGATATCTAACACTGATTTGGACTGCACTTACCGACTCGACAACAGCATCAAGACTCACCAGGTGCTTTGGATGACATTTATTGTTTGAACAAGCTTCTTTGTGTCAATGATAATTTTGTTGTAAATGACGTCATACTGCGTATGTGACGACATCAAACTATCTTTAAAAGGTTTGAAGGGCGACAACCTCACTGTTTGCGTTCTTTAAACTTTAATTCTATTGTAATAACGTAATTGTTTTAAAACACTAACAAGAAAAAAGTACACTTGCATAAAACAGAACAAAAACAATTACTTCTCTTTATTTCCCTTTCAGAATTAGATATAATGTTTGTTTATCTGTTTATCTGAAAAGAGTTCTACCAGGGGCGAATCCAGGATTTCACGTCAGGGGGGCGCAAAATGTTCGGCCGAATTTACGTCCATTTTCTACCTCATTTTAATGGTTGTGTTAATGCTAGAGTATACTGATTTGGCAATATCACAAGGGCCTCTGATTATTCAATTCAATGTTGAACAATAAATTAAACATTATTTAAATACATATTCAAAATAGACCTACAATTTAACACCTATGGTCCGGGAATTTTAGGGGGCACACGCCGGGTGCGCCCCCCTCTGGATCCGCTAGTGCCTACAGCTTTCGAAGTAAATTTTGTTTGTTCAAAGGCAGACAACTATTGATCGGCGGCTTCAAATTGCATTTAAAATCAGTGATTAATGTGCACATATAAGGGAAGTAAATCTTGTGTACAGTTTGGGTCTATAATTAGCTTTGATTATGCGATTAGATCTATAGTTCACATTACAGTTATTCAACTATCAGTTTCTGCTTTTTGATACGTTTTGTTCGCACAACGTTTCTGACATTTTGATCTTGAACGAAAAGTAGATCTACAAGTCTGGAATCCGAAGAGACTTGTTATTTTAGGGTCACATGAATCCCTAGTGCACCTACTGCATTCTAATAGACTGGTTCAATAAACTTATATGATGCTAAATATCTAAAATGGATTAGTCCATCTTATAATTTGGACAGATCCATTACTTGTTTATGGGGTGCTTATTGAAAATTTACTGGCTTAATGGCGAATATCAAACTGCACGGATGTGCAGGCACTGGTTGCAAAGGCAGGGTCAGTTGCATCTAGCAGGATAAAGGTTTTAAACCTCTAGGATGTTTGAAATTTACTGTTCAAATTTAATTTAACCGCTGCATAAACAGTCTTGAAACATTTTCTTGATATTTATCTCACCTAGATCTATATGATTTCATGCTCAATAACACTTCTGTGTTCATCCATATCTTTAAAAAAATCTGATTTACATTTTAAATGCTCGAAATCGTCTATTTTCATTACAAAAAACAAATGTCACGCTCACTTGAACTGAATTTTCTATACGTATGCTCAAATAAGTTTAAAGAATCTAGTGTATACATGTACCATTTTCTTTAAAATTATGTAAATTTCATAAATTTGAAGGATTTTGAATGAATTAATAGATCTGATTTCAAGCTGTCAGTTAGAAATTCTAAGAACAACAGGTGGCCTGAATACACTGATTTTAGTCTTTATATAGAGGTAAAGTTGTTGTTGTTGTTGTACCATTCTGGGTAGGATAACCATTTATATTTCAACTGAACACTCTCTAAGTGTCTCTAAAGGCTTAAGCCCATAGAAAAAACAACAACAACTAGACATATGTTCTCCTTTAAATTATTAATTATTTTTCATCCTATAGTGAATGAGCCGCAGTATATAACCGGTTAATTGTAAGACGTTCATCTGTCTTTTATCCATTCTCCCTTTTTTCCTTCATTCCTTTTTTCGTTCTTTCATTCGTTCCATCTTTCTTTTCGTACCTTTCATTGTATGACCTTTCCTATCTAATCCTATCCTTCCACTATTCACTCCCTCTTATCTTCTTTCTTTCTTTCTTCATTTCTTTATATCTTTCTTTCTTTCTTCATTTCTTTCTTTCTTTCTTTCTTTCTTCATTTCTTTATATCTTTCTTTCTTCATTTCTTTCTTTCTTTCTTTCATTCTTTCCATTCATACTGTTGTCTATCAATCCCCCATACAGTCGATCCATCCGTTCTATGTCCTTGTCTTCTTTATTTCCTGTTTCATCTCGTTCTTTCCTTCATATTTCTTGATTGCTGCTTTTTACCCTTCAAATCAAAACGGTGTCAAAATAGGTGTTTAACATTTTTATAATGGATTTGCCCAACTTTGAAATTTGGAACGGTCAAATCAAAGTTTAAGGGATTACAATATCAAAATACAAAAAATGAGTTACCAACAGTACAGAGCATGGTAAGGCTGCACGAAAGTGCAGACTGGCTCGGCTCTATATTGGTGGCAAAGGCTAATAACTATCGGTTTCGGGTTAATAGTCGAGTCTTACATATTATCATTTTAATAGTATTTCGTTGTGCGAGAAAGGGTACTTTAGTTCTAAGAAGAAATGCACGTTTATCATGTTCAGTACAATGGTAGGAAGTTATATCATGTCCTGTTGGTTAATAACAATGGTAACATTTTACATCAATCTTAGATATGACAGCGAATATAAAAAAGCGGATATGAAATCAGTTTATATTATTGAAATTAAAAGTGTATCTTATAATTTGTGTAGCTAGAGATTTGAAATTGGAGATGGGTTCAAGGTTTGTCGATTCATTTTGGGTAAGTGTGTTCATTTATTTATTTAAATAAGTAATATTTGAGTAATTATCATATTTTTGATTTTACAAATTGTGGTGTTTGGTGGGTTTCACTGAATTAATGTGAAGTTTCAAATACATTTTACAATAACACGAGCATCTCTTTCAAAACAGGCAGACAAAATATACTTTCCATCTAATTAATAATCGAGAACGGAATAAAATGTTGAAAAGAAAATGATCCAAACTATTTCTTTTGCAAGCAGTAAATACTTTACACATCTAGTATTGAAAATAAGGATAATCACTTGACATTTAAGTGTTATGATATTAGACATTCGACATTCAAATTCAGAACCACTTAATTTTGAACGTTATGCAGGCGATACAAGGAGTCTTATGTTACTTTAACCCTGAACATGCTGAAATCTTTTAATGGATTAGCCCAGCTTTGAATTTGGAACAGTCCATTTAAAGTTTGAGGGATTTCAATATCAAAATACAAAAATGGAGCTACCAACAGTATAGAGCCTGGTCAGACTGCACGGATGTGCAGGCTGGCCTGGCTCTATACTGGTGGCAAAGGCTAATCACTTTCGGTTCCAGGGTTAAAAAGAGTATCGAATTGAAATCGTATGGACAGCGTTCCAGAATGAATATTTATCATAATCTTTCAAAGACTTTTATTAAGTATGTATAACTGATATTTTTCGTTCAAATGCATAGCAGAAATTATATGTGAAGCCAAAATAATAAAAAAATCGTGCTGGAACGACATTTAAAATTTAACTATTTCAAAATTCGAATGTCGAATTTTGTGCTAGCACAACATTGAAAAATGCAACAGATTTCAAATTCATACATCGAACGTCTTACTTAAACACCATTCAGATACAAGATTTCGAATGTCGAATGTCGCGTAACAAGTGGTTCCGAAACCGAATGTCGTGTCAGCACAAAATTCAAACACAAACGATTGAAATGCGAACGTCGAAAGTAATGCGAGAACAACATTCAAAATTCACTTTTTTCAAAATTCGAATGTCAAATTTTATGCTAGCACAGCGCTTAATCAAAATCAATTTAAAAATTTAAACGTCGAATGTCGTGCTAGCACAAATGATTAAAAAAATCAAATGTCAAATATCGTATGTTGAGCTAACGTCACAACATAACCTCCATTTTAAGATAAAACTATCAGTTTCATTATCATCTGTACAAGCGGAGAAATCTCAAGTTGATACTTATATTTCTCCTTGGGTCATTTCCTAAATTTCATACCTAATTTTCAAGATGAGAGCGAAAATAGCCCGCATCGGTAAATGTATATATACAGAATGTTTTTGAAATATTTTAGGAACTGTCGTTTCGCTTTACGTTACTTTAAGTTTAAAATCTATCTCAAATATTCTACAAGATTTATATCAACAAGATCTTGGCTAACAAAATTTCCGCTGTTCAGCTGGTACTGCAGCTATATGTATAGTTGAGTCCGAAGGAAATGCTTCCTTAGAAACTTATCACACCAACAAAATGATTTTGGTTTTCGATATTAGCCCCTTCTTAGCAACTTATAAAATTGAAATGATGATTATTACTGTAAACTTTGCACACGTGCTGTGATATCCTTATACTAGTTTCTAATCCATCCGTGTTGTAAAATCCTTATACTAGTTTCATATCCACCCGTGCAGTGATATCCTTATACTAGTTTCTAATCCACCCGTCCTGTGATATTCTTATACAAGTTTCTAATCCACCTGTGCTATGATATCCTTATACTAGTTTCTAATCCACCTGTGCTGTGATATCCTTATACTAGTTTCTAATTCATCCGTGCTGTGATATTCTTATACTAGTTTCTAATCCACATGTGCTGTGATATTCTTATACTAGTTTCTAATCCACATGTGCTGAGATATTCTTATACTAGTTTCTAATCCACATGTGCTATGATATCCTTATACTAGTTTCTAATCCACCTGTGCTGTGATATCCTTATACTAGTTTCTAATTCATCCGTGCTGTGATATTCTTATACTAGTTTCTAATCCACCTGTGCTGTGATATCCTTATACTAGTTTCTAATTCTACCTGTGCTGTGATATCCTTATACTTGTTTCTAATCCACCTGTGCTGTGATATCCTTATTCTAGTTTCTAATCCATCCGTGCTGTAATATCCTTCTACTATTTTCTAATCAACCCGTGCTGTGATATCCTTATGCTTGTTTCTAATCAATTCGTGCTGTGATATCCTTATACAAGTTTCTAATCTACTCGTGCTGTGATATTCTTAAACTAGTTTCTAATCCACCTGTACTGTGACATCCTTATTCTAGTCTCTAATCCACCTGTACTGTGACATCCTTATACTAGTTTCTAATTCACCTGTGCTGTGATATCCTTATACTAGTTTCTAATCTACATGTGCTGTGATATCCTTATCATAGTTTATAATCCATCCGTACTGTGATATCCTTATACTAGTTTCTAATTCACCTGTGCTGTGATATCCTTATACTAGTTTCTAATCTACATGTGCTGTGATATCCTTATCATAGTTTCTAATCCACCCGTACTGTGACATCCTTATTCTAGTCTCTAATCCACCTGTACTGTGACATCCTTATACTAGTTTCTAATTCACCTGTGCTGTGACATCCTTATACTAGTTTCTAATCTACATGTGCTGTGATAACCTTATCATAGTTTATAATCCATCCGTACTGTGATATCCTTATACTAGTCTCTAATCCACCCGTACTGTGACATCCTTATACTAGTTTCTAATTCACCTGTGCTGTGATATCCTTATACTAGTTTCTAATCTACATGTGCTGTGATATCCTTATCATAGTTTATAATCCATCCGTACTGTGATATCCTTATACTAGTTTCAAATCCACCTGTGCTTTGATATCCTTATACTTGTTTCTAATCTACATGTACTGTGATATCCTTAAACTAGTTTCTAATCGAACCGTGCTGTGATATCCCTATACTAGTTTCTAATCAACCTGTACTGTGATATCCTTATACTAGTTTCTAATCCACCCGTCCTGTGATATCCTTATACTAGTTTCTAATCCACCTAAGATGTGATATCCGTATACTAGTTTCTAATCCACCTGTGCTGTGATATCCTTATACTAGTTTCTAATCCACCTGTGCTGTGATATCCCTATACTAGTTTCTAATCCACCTGTGCTGTGATATCCTTATATTTGTTTCTAATCTACCTATACTGTGATATCCTTAAACTAGTTTCTAATCCACCTGTGCTGTGATATCCTTTTACTAGTTTCTAATCCACCTGTGCTGTGATATCCTTACATTTGTTTCTAATTCACACGTGCTGTGATATCCTTAAACTAGTTTCTTATCCATCTGTGCTGTGATATTCCTACACTAGTTTCTTATTCACACTTGCTGTAATATCTTTATACTAGTTTCTAATTCACCCGTGCTGTAATAACCTTATACTATTTTCTAATCCACCCGTGCTGTAATAACCTTATACTAGTTTCTAATCCACCCGTGCTGTTATATCCTTAAACTAGTTTCTAATCCACCCGTGCTGTGATATCCTTATACTAGTTTCTAATCCACCTGTGCTGTGATATCCTTATACTAGTTTCTAATCCACCTGTGCTGTGATATCCTTAAACTAGTTTCTTAGTGAACACATGTTGCGTTTTTTGCATGATTTTATGAAAATAAAATGTTTTATATATTGTATATTTGATATAATAGGATATGTTATTATCAATTCTAAAAGTATATAATTTTTTCATTGGCTGATACACGGTCGTGTGATTCACGATAAAAAGTCGTACTGTTGACCGATGCGAAATAAAACACGTGCGAAATCACATGGGTACGAATCGGATGACGTCATGTGCTAAAACATGGCGTTTGCCGAGTGTTTCGCATCGCTTCTACAGAAGAAAAGCAACATTTATTGATAAACAAAGATGCAGCAAAAATCAAAAACGTTCGACAGAAACAGCTGTTAGGTGCTTTGATGATTTCTTTTACGATATAAGAGCTTATCTGAGCGCTCTGTTTATCAGAAAGCACTGTTGACTTATTTTGATAGTGCATGTATATTAAAAGCTATAAGTGAATCTTCAGTAGTAGATTTAATGATAAAACAACTGTTGCCTTTTAGATTTTGTCAATATTAGGATTTATCGACCTGAAGAAATTAACATTGACCTCGGCTAGGACCTCGGTCGATATCAGTTTTTCGGGTCGATAAATCCTCATATCGACCTCACTAAAAGGCAATTATTAAATATGATATGATAAGTTATGATATGATATGATATGATGTGATGTGATGTGATGTGATGTGATGCGATGCAACGCGACGCGACGCGACGCGACACGACACGACACGACACGATTTGATTTGATTTGATGTGATGTGATGCGATGCGATCTGATGTGATTTGATGCGATGCGATGCAATATGATTTGATTTGATATGGTGTGGTATGATATTGTATATATACATTATCAGTGCTATAGTATCATTGTAATTATTTGTGTTGGTGTGCTAAGTTTATTGTCGGTGTTTGTCAAGACAAATAGAAACAATTTTACAACTATTACAAATTACCATTTTACATAAAGGACGCTTAAAACTTAAAAAAATAATGTATATAAGTGAAGCAAAGTGCAAAAGTCCGGACTATCAATAGTCCATTGTCTGTCACTTTGTCACAACTGTCACGTTTAAGACAGACGGCAAAGCACGATGTCGGAAAAAAAAAACGTGTAAACTCTTGTGCATAACACCCTTCTTTCACAATTGTTTCGAATTACAACATTACAGTGTATGACAGAAAACCAAGCCTCACACATATATGGACAGAATATCATAACATTATGTTGTGCATTAACAGGGAAGATATTTTTAAATATTTTCCTTTATAATCACTCTCTGACTTTTTGCCCTTTTAATTCAGTTCAGGAAACATCTTGTGCACGTCAGTGAGGATCAAACAAATATTAATAACTAACTAATGCATAAACTGTTCTATCTGTTTAAGTATATTCATCGTCCGTACGGGTTGCCCATATGACCGACGCCCCACGAAGAGCTTAGTTATTAAAGATTGTGAGGGATATTACAGAATGTCATATTTATAGATCAAATATATCCGTCACGTTTAATTTGAGTGTATCTATCATCGATATCGGCTGCCCATATGACCGACGCCCCATGAAGAGTTTAGGGTTTGGGGGATTATGCAAAACACAGAAACACCTCTGTTTCTTTCCATGTTTAGTGTATAGCACTGATACACGAGACCTCGGTTTATTGTAACTTCCGGACATTAGTAATCTAATTGGAGGGGTGAGGGATCGAACTTGCGATCCCTGGATTACCAGTCCAGCACGTTACCGCTTGACCACTGATCCGCCCCCACAGAATTTTACATCGGAATGTCATATCTATAGATCAAACATTCCGTTTTATTTGAGTTTATCTATCGTCGACACCGGCTGCCCATATTACCATATTTCTAGAGAGGGCGGAAGGATAGGAGGGGGTGGGGGCGGGGGGACACGATTTTTAACAAATTAAAACTTTCTTAGTGTTCATATCCCTAAAATGAAAATAGTATTTTTAAAGTGTGTCATTCTGAACAGAATCAATTACTTTTCACTTTACAGAGAACAAGCCAGTAACATTCATACACAATGTATCACTTGTATGCCCTTATATATGACGAAACTATGCTTTGTAAATTCAAAATCGTTTACAAATGTGTCAGAATGTTAATTTTCAATTAAGCAGTTCGGCATTATTTTAATTTAAAGTCTTACCGTTCGGGAGTTTACATAATTCCTATAGAATAGAGACAGCACACTAATCTCTTGAGATCCGGTTCTATCTCAAATGAACGGATAACAGTTTAAAGGTTTTGAATAAAGTTTCATTAAATTTCGTTTCTTTTTTTATTATAATGAGCGACCCTCAAAAACACATAATTATTTGATTTATCCTAGCAGACAAAAGATAAATACGAATTAAGATCGAATGGATCTCAGCTAACTGTCTTGAAAATTTCGTACTTGTTCTATTAAGAAATAGGTTCGAGTAAGTATAAAACCGTAATTGATACAAAACCGGTTACATACCTTTAATTAGATGTTAAACAGTATTGTTAACATGCAAAGCAATATGGCGACGTTTTACTTAAATTACCATTAAGATAATGCAGTAATGTAGGTGTTCTATAACAAAATGACTAAACAGTCTAGATTGATATGATTTTTTATTGATTCTAATTTCATCGTTTTACATTTCTTTGCAAATGTTATTCCAGATGATATAAGCGCCTTTATCCTTAATTTAATGTATTCATAAATTCTCTAGTTGACCCTCCTATGAGTCCCTCCCTTTCTCATGCATTCAAACAATTGAAAAATAATTATTTTATGTCTTTAAGGAAACTGATTTTAATGGGACCCTCGGATTTGACCTCTTGTGCAAGAGGACCAGAGATGGGCAGAAGATGAGCAAAGATGTTGAAGATTTCCTGAAAAAGAGGTATGTATTGCTCGATACAGTCCAACCTTTAAGCAATGACCAATAGACGACAGAAGGTGACCGTATATTTATTCGTTCCTGTGTAAAACAGGATTTTGTATCGAATGAACATCAGATATGATATTTTTCCTCACAGAAATATGTTTTAGATAAGCCTCTTTCTATCTAACCGGTGGTCCCTTACTTATTTGATGTCGGTATACGGAGGTTTGATTGTATTCATATTGATATGTCTTAACAACTACAGTCCGTCTTCGAAAACCACGTGCATTTTACAATTATAAAACAACATTACAGTCATTATTATCATTGGTTATTCGTTACCAGTTAAAAGCTATACAAAATAACAATATTGGACAGCATTCTTTTTCTCTGGAAATTGGTTTTCGATTGTCAAATTGAGAATACACAGCAAAATCAATTTACATTATTGTTTGATATAATAATTAGAAAAAAAAATTACAAATAGCTGTATTTGAAATACAAAATGAACGAGGTTCTACTTGAGTGCAACTTTGCTACGGATCCATCTCCGTGTACAAAGATCACCTGTGAACTAAAACCGTCTAAACTAAATTCTCCTCCCAGCGTTTTTTTTAACATTTGCGTAAGAGAGATTTTATTCTAGCAAAAATTGCTGAAATACGACTATCCCTTTTCGTATCTTTTTCATTCTTGAACCGGAATAATATTTCAGAAACAATCTGTTTTGTGAAAAAAAAGATACAAATTCAAATAACCAAAGAACTGCCTGTCTCTAACAGTAATACCACGAGTTATGGTAATCTATACTGTAATTTAGAATAGAGTTTGTATTCTACTGCAGTTAAGAGTAATGCCACGAGTTTGAAATCGTCTGCTATTTAAAGTTATCACAGGAGTTTGCAGTCTAGCGCAATTAAGAGTTATACAACTAGTTTGTGATCAGTTTCAATTTAGAGTAATTCCACGATTTTGCAATCCACTACAATTGAGAGTTATTCTACGTATTTGCAATCTACTGCAATTGAGTGTTATTCCACGTATTTTCAATTGAAAGTAATTCCACGTATTTGCTATCTACTGCAATTTAGAGTTATTCCACGTATTTGCAATCTACTGCAATTTAATGTAGAAAACACGTGTTTGTATTTTACAGCAATTTCGACAAATACCATGAGTTTGTAAAGTACTGCAATTAATAGTGAAACCACGAGTTTGTAATCTACTGCAATTAAGAGTTATACCACGAGTTTGCAATCTACGTTTAATTAGAATTATACCAAGAATTTGTTATTTACTGCAATTAAGAGTAATATCAAAAGTTAACTGTCTACTTCAATTTAGAGTTATACCATGAGCTTGCATATTGTAATTTAGAATGACACCACGAGCTAGTATCTTTTGCAATTTCTCAACTGCTACAGTAACTAGTCGTTACTCCCTTTCCAGGGCTAAAGCAGACATCCAGTACAGCAAAGCGTTACGAGGTCTCGCGAGATCTGCTGAGGGAAAAGAGGAGATGGGGTAATCATTTATATCGTGTATAATTTCCTTTTCTTTTAAAGTTTTGGGTAAAGTGAGTTCTCGATTTTCGACAAGGTGCATCGTGAAATACAACGTGTAAACAAAAATAAAGAAATGAAAACAGGGAAATGGGTTAAAACGTGTTTGTTTTTCACTTATGAAACTAAGATTGTTTCTTGTTCAGCCGAAAGACAAGTAGGCGGAAAACATATTTTTAAAGTATTTTCATAACCTTTCCCAAATTCTGTTGAACATTTTTGCTAATGAATTTAAATTCTCAAAAGACCTTACAGTTGCCATTGGAAGTGCTTGTAAACTTTTTATCTCTCTCTATAAATGATGCATATGACCAACCACCGTGCTAAAAATAAAGAAGCAAAGAACAAGCTATTATAGCGAATTTTTGACATAGGCATTGACTTCAGATTCCATGAAAGATTTGACCATAAATTTATTGTTTAGTGTTACCCTGCTAACGGATTTTGTTTTTGCCTTGCGCCATACGCTTAGTATGATCATAATCTACTCTGATATTTTTTCTGACACTAAAGGTTCGGTTAATATTCCTGTCGATAACTTGGTCCATAGTATTTTTTTTGAATAAGGGTTACTACAAGTCAATTATTCTAAAGTTTTATCTAAAATATCTGAATGTAATGATTGCAGGGACCTAGGTCTAGGCTGGCAGGAGATTAAGAACCAGACAGAGCACACGGCTAATTTCTTTGAAATTTCAGCAACAGAATACAACAGACTTGCCGACGAATTGGCCCAGTTTACCGACAGCATCAAAACCGAAGCGAAACAGGTGATGTAACAACACATAGCACGACGCCTGACCATTTAAAATTTGAAAAGGCTGTTTTCTATTGAAAGGCAGTTTAAGTATCTTGAAAACTTAATAACAAAATAACATTGTTCTATGTCATTGTTTTCGTTTCTTTTGGGGACAAGGTAGTTTTCTATTAAATAAGGCCCATGGGGAATGTATAATATCTAAAATATTTCAGAATGTATGATAACTAAAATATTTCAGAATAGCGACTTCAACAAAGTAAAATTAATTTTGTATTTCATCACGTTTTTGTGGTTCACCATACAGTTTTTACTCAAGCAACGTGATCACTGTCTCTTTGTCATGATTTCCTGTTTTGAAAAACTTTGACGTTGTTTATTTCAGATTCTTTAGTCCAAGCTTGAATTTATATCAAACATAATTGACATTGGGGAAATTATCTAAAATGAATAATTCTTCTTTTTGAAATGATTTCTGTCCTTTTTTGTTTATTTTTTTCCTTTTTCCTCATAGGTTTGCTAATGTCAGGGTATAACAAGGGGCATAATTCTGCAAATACACAGCTTAACCATTACCATGCTAAATATCTAAAACTGACTTGTCCATTTTTCAATTTGGACAGATTAATTGTTTACTGAAAATATACTGACTAAATGGCGAATAGTGCAGACCATGATCAGACAAATTTCCCATTAAACTCAAAAAGAAAAGGGAAAAATATTAAAGCACAGACGGATGATAAGAGTGAGTACTTTAGTGTAGCCGCAAACTTTGCGAGACCCACATAAGATATCATTTGTTTTAAAACAATGAATGGAAAAAGGTACTCGCCCAACACCTAAGTGGGACTCGTTTGACTTACAAACTTGTGTGTTAAATACCAATGTGAGTTCATATAGAGAAACAATAGACGTAGCTATTTACAAGTAGGTGTACCGAGAAATTTGCATCGTCGGAACCCACGGCGACCGTTCCGTTACAGTGCATACTCGTATATCAGACGTTTATCAGATGTAACGGAACCATCGCCGTTGGTTCCGACGATAAGCAACGTGTGGCTTCAGATAAACTTGCTAAATAACACGCCACGTATATTAACTTTTAATTCGAACTCGGGTCCTAGAGAAAAAAAACAAAACAAAACGTAAACGCCCCAGCCACAGAACTATCAAGGAGTGTAGTAGCGTATTCAGCCCGTATACTGCTGGAGGCAACTGACTCTTCCCTTGCGACCAGTGCAGACAAAAATCAGCCTGCACATTCGTGCAGTCTGATCAGGGTTTGCACCATTCCCCATTCAGTCAGTAAATTTTCAATAAGCAACCTCACAAAAAGTTAATGGATCTGTTCAAATTGAAAAATCGACAAGTCCTTTTTAGGTATTTAGCATGGTAAGGGTTAAACGCGTGTCACATAAATGAGGTTACTTCCGTTTCTCAGAAAATACTGTATTTTATCTATTTCAGATAGAAGACAGAGTGAAAGATAAACAGAAGGCAAAAAGAATTGCTCACAGCAAGTTACAAGAGGTAATTTTAGTCTATCTCATTTTTTCCTTACTGAAGTTTAACAGATACCTGTTTTCATCCGTGCCCGATAGTCCGTATCCGAAAATCCATTTAGTATCGAGCGCGTTTGTGGGTAGGTGTATAAATACATGCAGCGTGATTAGCCCTTACATCGCTATATAATATATTTGACTCCATCGTCGGATACCAACGGCTGATTATTACATTAATCAAACCGTGGGAAAAATGAATCGATTTGCGTCGATACAAAGCAACAAGTGCCTAAAATATCGACCAATGAAATCGCCAACAAAGGGGGTAGAAAACTATCAGAAACAAAATGGCTGCGCCCATGGCGAAAACCTGTTTCGCGTGTCTCGCCAATATAAAAGGCAAAAACAATCGCCAACTCAATTCTTCCACAAGCAAATACCACTATAGTGATATTTTATCTAGAATTAACATTTCGCCCACATTTTCAATTTTGAGCTTTTCACAAAATGAATTAAACATATCGTCTATGGTTGCCGCCATCTTGTCTGTAATACCGAATGTAGTATAGAACGAGCGTTTTGATTGGTTTTAATTGCCTCATGAAATCATGAGGGAACCAATTAAATAGCTGTCATAGACACACCTATCGACTAGATAGCGTTCAAAAATCCCACGGCTGATAAATGTTAATGGATCTTCCGTGGGTATCCGACGATGATTTGGCTCATCTGTTTTCGGTTTTGACAGTGCCTATTACAGTATAAAGGGGATTTAATTGACAAATCGGTGATTAAATTGTTAAAAACGTTAGTCACTATTTAACTGCTGATCAAAATCAATACTCGAAAAAACAGGGTCACTTGCTTTTTCGTAGGGAAGCCGTTAGTGACGCAAGAAATTATTGTTACTCAAAGCTACGATGACGTCACACTTAGGGTGCATATAAACTTAGCCCATCCTTAGATATATTAGGGATTAATCTAAGGACAACAGGTTCTAAGGGACCACTTATATGTCGAGACCGGTAACCAGAGTTCCCACAATGTGATTTAAGTTTTGTTTTAAGATGATAAAAACTTTTGACATTTGGTAGTGATTCTTCAGGTAAGGCTTAGCCCCTGTCTTCTGTAAAGATACAGATTGTTGTTATTTCATAGTAACCTATTGCAGATGTTTGTGTTCATAGTTACATATTGCAGATGTCTATCTTCATAGTTACATATAGAAGATGTCTGTCTTGATAGTTACATATAGCATATGTTTATCTTTTCAGCTACATACGACATGTGTTAAATATATCATCATATTTGTGTCTTCACAGTTACAAAGATCGTACAATGAGAAATGTAGAGATATGCTTCTACAAGAAAGTCAACTGGATACTGCGAAGAACTCAGTGACTGTTAGTATGAAAGAAATGGAAAAGGTCAGTAGTATATATAAAGTTAACACTGTATCATTTGGAATATTTGCTGCTTACCGTTGTGTGTGTGTTTGTTTGTTTGTTTGTTGTTGTTTTTGTGACTATTCTGTGACCGGTATTTTCCTAAATTTTCCTTATCATGTAAAACTAAAAAGTCCTGTGTGCTTTGTATTTTAACATTCGATTCTATTCAGTTCTTTTTCAAGTTTTGCTGTCCTCAGCTTTGTTCTGTTCTAACCAGTTATGCCCTCTTATATCTAGTTTAATTCAATCCAAATCAATTTAATAAAGCGAATTTTCTTCTGTCAGGTTCTTTTTTAGTTCTGTTCAGGTCTATTATTTTTACGTCAACTTTTATTCCGATCCGTGATTTAAGCTCATTTCAGTTTGGGCTTACACTAAGTACACTGTACCTGTCCATTCCTGTTCATATCCATACACGTTACTAAATATAAACAAACATTTTACGCCTGTATCAAAATGCTTAGTTGATTTTGTTGTATGTGGAGCTGATCAGTTAAAAATTAGTAGTAAGTAAATGAATAATTCAAACAATACATATAATGTACAAGCACTAACCTTGGAAACACCTGTTTTCAATGCCATCCTTCAAGTTCTAGTCTACTAATTCCACTTGAGTTCTTGAAAGGCACGTCACATTGGCAGACGATACAGAATCATTACGAAATTAATTCTATCGATCAGCGCATGCTGAAAATAGACAAAATAGAGACGCACAGTCAGAGCAGTTATATCCATATGCTTTAAATAATAAAAAGAAAATATAATTTTTCATTTGAATGTTCATTTATGAAGAACTTTCTTGAATTTACTGCCGAGATAAATTAGTGTGTATTTCTTACGATAATTAAATCTAAATTACTAATGAAATAGTAAAAAAACACAGCTATTGTTGATTTAGAAAAATCTGCCTAAGAAGCCACGATTAAAAGAGAAAGGAAAGTGATTTGTGGGCTTGTGAACTACTTAATTCGTTATTCTAGGTCTCTGTGAAACCTAAACAGTATATATAGGATCTGATCCGAGTTTTCATTAAAAAAAAATCAACAAGTTAAGGATTATGTTATTAAGCCGGCCTCTATCGATCGTATATGATAACAAATATAAAATATGACAATAGTAAAAATAATTAATTTGAAGTAAGAAGTAAATGCTTAAAAATAGCCCATTTATAAGACGTGTGTAATATAAAAAAGAATATGTAACGGTTATATTATATAACAAACAACGTGTGCACTTTCTGAGCTCGATATTACAATGTTATCAATATGTTAAACCGTCAGACTGATTGTAAATGGTGATTTATTGTTATATAATGCACCTTATTGTTTGTGAATTTCTCCACTTGTGAATAAATATCCTTATAAAAACATTGATGAATTATATTTATATTATACAATACATTTTTATCGTCTGCATGGACATCGAGATAAAACATGAGGTCACAAAACATTTATTTCCTATGTTCTGTAAAAGACCTTTTAATAAGAACAACTTATTACTGGGTGATCGAGTGCGTAAACTGCTTAAAGAAAAAAAGTAATTCTTTAATTTGTTGACTGAATAAGTGGATGGGTTTGTGATTGGTTGGGTAATTAAGTGAAGTGAATAAAGGAGAGAAGGATTGAGTGAATATATGAAAAGGTAATGAAAGAGTGAGTGTGTGAAGTGGAAGTCTGAGCGTGCTAGTGTGGGTAGTTGAGTATGTGTGTCTGTGTGCGTTTGTGTGCGTGCGTAAGTGAGTGTGTGAGTGTGTGTGTGTGAGTGAGTGAGTGAGTGTCAAGAAATTAAAATTTTAGCTCAACATGGGCTCAAGTGGTTATTTTTTGTACCTGTGTGCTTTTTTCTTTCAGGTGAAAGTGAAAGCAGAAAAGAGTAGAGAAGCCCTAGAGAAGGCAGGTAAGACAAAGTTGTTGAGGAGAACGCTTAGATAACGGTAGTTTTAATGCTTGAAAAAAAATTTTTTTTCAGTGTATACATTTTTGTGGAATTCACATTTAATGCACTACCTTTTTGAGATAAATAGGGATTATTTTTGTTTAGTTAAAATTAAAACCCTGTTGCTATCTTTCTAAATGCCAACTTTTCATGAAAAAAAGATTCAGAGAAGATGTTCCGATAAAACTTCAACAACAAATCCCACAACCACTGCAGACAACATATATAATATATGTGCCTTTCCTTACGTCAGTCATAATGATATATATCTATATTTATTAATTATCACGAAGAAGGACAATTTTATCCTAATTTTTCACCATAATTATTCATCTAAAATATTTATTGGCCATAAAATAAATGTAAAATACCATGCATGTAATGCATTTGAGGACCTAATATCAAAATTGTGACAAAGTAATAAAGAATTATAAGCTAAATTATGTTTTTATTGTTTACTTTTTACTTAATATAACGCAATGAAGTTGTACATTGCTATAATTTATATATAGATACGCTCTACAAACAATCTGTCGACATTTTGGAGCAGGCACGTGTCTCCTGGGAAACAGATATGGAGGACAGTTGCCAGGTAACATGTAGTCAGGGGGGACAGGTTACCTCAGCACATGGTAAGGTTGAGAACACTATCAGAACGGATCTGTGTAATCAAGTTATGACGCACTAGACTTTAAATCATGAGGTTCAAGATTCGGTCCCTCGTTCCTCCAGTTACAATAGTGCTTTTTTTCAAATAAAGGATGAAACCAAGGTCACTTGTATTTGCTAAACATTTGGTCGCTTCAACATGGGCGTTTTATGTCCATTTAAGTTATATGTGATCAATATGAAACTGAATATTAAAAACAAGTCAGTGTGTAATGATATGTATCTAACAAACACTGTCAGATTTTTCTTAAATATATTCATTGGTAAAATATTTTGATGCTTCCGAGTACGGATGGATACGTTTAAAATCTTTTATGACAACTTCCTCCTAAGTAACCCAGGGCTACTCTCTACGCATACACTTCTTTCGCACCTCATTCGCACCAGGTGATGTTGGCGGAATCAGCACCCATGGGTTCCGACAATGTGACAACTCATAAATCAAATTTTCAACAGTACTGGAGACTTTACATTTCTGAGACAACTATAAAATTAATGAACATATACTGTAGGAAGTATATTTTCATTTATATTCGTCTCAGAAATGAGAGAAGTATCTGCAACATTTTATTAACACCATATCTGAATAATCTGAAATATCTACTGCGTTTTCAGCATTTATGTTGGCTTTAATGCGTCTTGGTAATTTTAAACTTTAATATAACTTTAGTCTTAAACGCATTTATCAAAAAGATTATATATTAACAATATATTGGTTCC
This sequence comes from Cyclina sinensis, assembly GCA_012932295.1. Lineage (NCBI taxonomy): Eukaryota > Metazoa > Mollusca > Bivalvia > Venerida > Veneridae > Cyclina > Cyclina sinensis. The sequence continues at coordinate 13,803,695 of JAAONU010000019.1, forward strand.
GTGAAATAAGCCACAATTACCCTACACTTACAACCGAACATCCAAAGGGTTCAGCTTTAATGGCCGTTAATGTTGTCTGTATTCATTTTTTACGCAATATTCCTTAAAAATTATTTGTACATGAAATTATAAGTAAATACATCAAATACATGTTCACCTGAATTTTCTGGGTCAAGATCATCAACTACTTTGTACTTGAAATAACTTGGCCAAGTTCAGCAACTAGTCCGTACCTGAAATATGTGGCCACGAACATAAACTTATGAATAAGATACGGAGGGTAAAATATTTCAGAGGATTTTCCTGTTGATATGACAAAGTTCCAACTTAAAAGGACATGAAAATATTGTTATTTATTTCAGGTGTACCAGAGACAAGAAGAAGAACGGATATTTAAGTTACGAGATATTTTGTGGAAATATACTAACATTGACTCCAGACTATGTGTAGAATGGGACGAGGTATAGCATGTTCTTGTCCTTACGTTTTAATCCTTTAGTTCGTTAGACAGTATAATTATGATTGTAATAATGATGATGATATATGTTTATTCTTATCATATCTATCATTGGCATCACTGATGACCTTGTATCAATTTTGATTGTTCAATGATGATTGCACTTGTAAGTACATGTTCCTCCACAGACGTCGTATTAAATGCAATTGCAATCAGGAATGACATACATTTTACACGTTCAGGACTACAACATCTTACGTCTGGCGAAAACTAACACATGTTGATAGACACTTTCTAGATCCAATCTTTTTTCTGAAAGAAACATAAAAGTGCATAATCTCGGTGAACAAATACTGAAATTGTGGATTCAACAGCGGCGTTTAAGGTTTTAGACAATGTTTATCTTAGTTTTGGTTTACATAAGTCATTCAGCTTCAAGTTAGCAATAACAGTGTGTAGCAATACCACGTGACTGTGACGTCACTAAAGGCATCAAAAGCAAGACAAAATTGTAAAGTACGCTCTAAAATACAAAATTACCCGTAACTATTTCATTTCTCTATCGATTTTAATGGGACATATGTCAGTCTAAGGAGAAAAATATAAGCTTTCGACAGAATATAGGGTCTCCATCAGCAGCTGAGCCGTTTTATCAAACATAGCGTGAAACCTCGCATACAAACAAATTCCAGCTTTTCACGCAGTGCCTAAAAAAACGCTCACCTGCTGATGGAGATCCTATATTCAGTAAAAGCTTATATTTTTCTTATTAGACTGACACATGTCCCATAGTAATCGATGAAGAAATGAAATACTTAGGGTAATTTTCTGTTTTCAAGCGGAGCCAATGTTGACAGTTTTGTCTTGGTTTTGATGCCTATAGTGACGTCACCATCACGTGGTATTGCCACACTGAATAAGGCGAGTTTAAACTGATTTATTTTATATCCTTTGGGAAGCAAGTTTTTAAAGGTTGTTAGTAATCTCTCTCAACGTCCGCCTTCTTTGTTCAAACCGGTGCTCTCGCGGAAAGTATGAAAAACAGAAAGTAACTGGAGATTCTCATCCTGCTGTTTTCAAACCAGTGACTTTCTGAACAGGATTCCGGCGCTGTAACCGTTCGACCACTGCTCCTCAATTTAGCATTTAGGTTGAAACAAAAAGCTAAGCCCGATATATTACACTTGGCGTTGTAATGATTCTGGTTTGTTCTTATTATTTCAGGGTTGTGAAACTGTACGGCTGTATTTGGAGAGGTGTGTCGTAGAGAAGGAGATAACCGACTTTGTGCAGCAGTGCATGACCGGCACAGTGAGACCAGGTCATAATTATAACTATATAATAAGGTTTACAAAATGTCTAGTTGCACACAGCAGTGTCATTATTCAGGAAAAGCCAGTCATACTAAAATGTCGCCAATTTGAAGAAGCGTGTCACACAAGGACGTAATGCACTTCTTTATGTACATCTTCACATGAGTTACATTTTATAGGTGACTCGGTGGCCCAGTGGTTTGTGCGTTGGGCTACGAACTAGCGACTCGGGTTCGATTCCGGGTAGCGACTGAGTTGTCGACTGATTTCCCAGGACTGGGTGGTAACCTAACCGGGTACTGTTTCCAGCAGTATCGGCCTAGACTGGGGGATTGGGGAGGTAAAATACACGCATCGTAGGCTCTTCTGGAAATAAGTTGTTCCATCCACACCAGGTGTGTGACTACCCACGTTAAATAAGAAACCTTTACCTTTACCTTCACTCCCATAATCCTATACTGTCAGCTATGCGATACCGGTCACCATTCTTTAGTGAGCTGAAGAAAACCAACATAATCAACAGAGTTAAGATGCGGTCTACTCTTTGAAACATTTGTCATGATAGATAATTTCTGCTGTTTTCAACAAATAGCAAATACATGCAGTAACATTTATTCAAACACAATGTTTCTGTAAGTTGTAACACCCTCCAATCTGTGCATTGACCGTTCGCTCTCTTTTTTTTAACCAACGGACCAACAATCTGTTTGACAGAGCTGCATTTAGAGTACGAAATATTCGATGTTCGAAATAAGTCAGTGTGTAAAATTGATAATGAAGATAAAAAAACTGTCGGAAAAAAAGAAAAACAAGTATATTGCTTACTATTTGTGGTATATCTATAAAACAACAACAACAACAACAAAAAACAACAAAAAACAAAAACAAGACAGGTATGTATGCACCATGTATACGATAAGGGCTATGCAGTAGCACTCATTAAGAAACAGAAGGGAGGGAACGTAGTAGCATTCGGTATAAAATGTTATAAAGAGATAACTTTGCCAGTTAAACAACGAACGAACAAATGTTTTCTGACTTATAAAAATGTATCTGTGTGCAACACGGATGATTTTTCACTCTTTTTTATTTCTAATATGAAAATAAAGTCATTATTCGGTTACAGAAATTTAGTATGCTGTATTTTTTATTTTTAATTCGAATAATAAATCTGTAGATAAACCATTTTTAAAATTAGGTATAGTTAAGATAATTCTTTTCGTCAAGAACACAGAATGGCGAAATGATAGACTGACCTCTCTACTTGGCTTCCGGCACGTGTTTCAGAGATGCCCGTGACTTAGTGAACATCTCGCCAAACCTCGTGATGCATCATTCGCACGTTATATATTTTATCTTTCTGCCGGTCAAGAATACGCAAATATATGTTTATGACTTCCTCAAATATCCCGTCGTCAACGTCTTGAAATTTAGAGCCTTGATTTGAACTTGCATTTTTCTCCATCTCAAATTATACCACCTTTCTTTGCAAAAACAACAATTACTTTGTGAGGTTTGTACACAAGATATATTCTAGATTATGCAAACAGAGGTCAGCGCGTTTTTCAATACATAAAATATATGGAGGGGATACAGACACCTATAGGATATATTAGAATCCCATTCCAGTTCAAACTCATACCACTGATTTCGTAATATGGGGTTGGTTAACAATATTGAATATAAACAAGACAGTGGAAGTATCTCCTGTCATAGCTTAATGAGGGCTTTCACAACAAAGGGGTGATATCGTGGTTGTTTCTACAGATTCTTTTCAAAGGCTTTGCGATTGTCTTAATCCAATATCCTAATATCCCGAAAACACACTAAGTTTCTTTAAGTGTACGTTCATCTCATCTGACTTGTACATGAAAATCAGAACGAATGTAAACGGTAATCATGGAAACGAGACTTTATTGAGAACATATATAGTTTTTGACCGACCCCCGTATCTTTGACCGACCCCACGTATCATCGTTGGCTTCCTGGCAAGCCAAAATGCGCAAAATGCACTAATGATAATTTTTATGAAACGATTCAAAATATACGCCCTAAGTAAAGTAAGTGTATGATAACAAGTATTTATTTGCATAACTCAGAATATACATAATTATATTAAATGTTGCCTATTATAACTGTATTATTTTTATACATTTATTTATGATATTAAAAAAAAGAACTTAATAATTTGGTACTTTTCAAAGTGTCACCACATCAAATTATAGGGTAGTATTTTTTTCATTATGTTAAAAAAATAATTACTATTTACATTACATTATCAAAATACAATATAAGCTTGTATTAGTGATGCATGATATTGAAATTTTAGTTGTAAGAAAATGCTTTCAGTGATGTTTGATATGATGTTAAGAACATGATGTTTTGATCTCTGGTTTTACGAGCATGCATACATGCATATACACATGCATCCAAACATACATTCGTTTGAACAAGCGCATCTGGCTGTTAGTTGGACATTCAGAAGTAATTGTTTAGTAAACGTAAACTTTATGTTATCAAGTTTTGAAGGTATTTAGTTTCAGTGTTTACTTGTTATCTTTTTCTAGTTCGAATTGAATACGAGAATTATTTTGACGATCGTCGTTCGTCACCAAATACACAGCGAGAACGACTTGCACCTCCAGCTCCAGGCCAGGTTCAACCAACTGTTTCATCTCAAAGAAGACTTGTACCAAGTAACAGCAGTAAGGTTTTGCATTTATTTTTACTCTCATTTTACGCATGCGCTAATTTTTGACTTTTGAATGTATTATGCAACCTTTTTATGGTGTAGGTTGTGATAAATTGTTATTTAGTTTATCATACAAAATTCGAAGTAGTTTCGCTAGGCACGAAAAGGTAAAGGTATCGTATATAATTATCACAATTTTGTAAGCTCTGCATTACATATGTAAATGTATTTACAACAATTTTTGTAGCTAATATTTCTGTGAACAATTACTAATCTTATGCGTAAAGTTAACAGAAGTACATATAAAATTGTTATTTTTCACCATTTCAGATGAATATACTTCCGTGTATTCATTTATAAAGTGACCTGGTTAGGCTCGGCGTAGGCAGCCTCCTGTTACCAGATGGCTACATATAAGGCTGCTTGAATAAGATATAATGATATAACGTCTTACATTCTACGTATTTTAACTTTTTACCATGATTCATAACAACACGAATATCTGACCACACCTTGGAGTTAAAGAAGAACCAAAGAATATTTTATATAGCCGTTTTATAACCTTTCCTTACAGAACAGCGATGCTGCAGAATTGCCGATTGCACATGAAATTCTTAGAAACATGAAACCGAGGCATTCGATTAGAAAATGACCAAAAATACTTGGACTCAATCAGATCAATATATTTTTCCCAACGATCTTACAATGGCTTTACATCTACTTAAACCAAATGAATTAGATTAAGATAACTACGACAGATGCTGCAACTGCCGCTAACATAAATCATTGGCTATACATACGGGTGAAGAAAAAGACTTGGTTTTATCAAGTTGGTCTACTGCCAGTCATTATTATATAACTAGAGAAACATTACTTCTTATTCGCCACGACTTATCAATCAAAATATCTTCTCTCAATTCTGGAATCTGAATTTTTTTCCTTGATTGTACATAAACTTGTAACGCTTACCTATCCTCGCTTTATGTAAAGCGACAGTCATGTGTGTTATTAAAAGATAGAAAAAAAAGAAATATGGTTCAAATTATTGAAACAATCTGGCCAGAGGTTATGTGTCGTGCTGTAGTAGTATACCTGTTTCGCCTTCTATAGGTTTACTAGTACATATATCTTAGTTTTAACATTGAACTTCATATGAGGTGAGTAAAGATGCTCTTCAGTTGTTAAACTAAACCATTTTCATAGTTGAAATATACTCACGCATCAAAGGAAAAGAAGAAACGATACATATTGTAAGTCCATACCCGTGCTAAAATTCCCGTCCCTGATATTTGTGGACAGACCACGAAGCAGTGTTTTTTTCTTTGAGTCCGACTACACAGGTGAGTAAAGATGCTTAATACCTTTCCATATGATAAATTAAACCATTATATTCACATATCAAAGGAAAAGAACAAACGATACTTATTGTAAGGCTATACCCGTGCTAAAATTCCTGTCCCTGATATTGATGGACAGACCAAAAAGCAGTGTTTTAGTCCGACTACACAGCTTGGTACATGTGGAATTCAGTTATCAGCGTGAATTAGTCACCTAAAAACAATTGTGGTAAATATCATCCATAAACCCTAAAGTTTCTTAATGTAGAATAAAATGACAAGGCAAGTCATCTAACACTGCAAGCCAATAAACAAACCAATAAAGATTTACGTTTACTGGTTAAGAAACGTAATACAGGGGCAGTTACAACAACAGCAGCAGCAGAAGAGCAGAAAACAAAAACAACGACAAGAAAATATACCAACAATCAATCTGTTTAATCAGTAAGTACATACATAATTCAACTGCAATGCGAAACTTTTCATTTGGAAAAAAATCCCTATAAAGTTCTTATATTTGAGTGAGACATTCAGAGTTTGCTTAAGTTTGCTAAAATATTTCAAACATATTCATTGTGTTCTTTATTCAGTGATTATACAAGATTCCAGTATTTTCATGCTGAAATACGACTATTTCCGGTACTTTCTACATGTTTTAAATGTTGACAACATAAAGAAATCAAGAGTGGTCTGCTTTTTTAGTGTAAATTTTAGATAATACAGGTTGTTTTATCAAGCATTTACATGGGGTGAGTTCTTAAAAGAAGAAAATGAGAATATCGCTTAAGTAAAGCACTCTTGGAATATCGTTTCTGAAAGACACTTTTAGAATCTATTATCGGTCATGTAAGGCAATTTATGAGTTTTGTTTATGTAAGGCACTATAAGAATACCGTTTATGTAAGGCTCTATCAAAATATCTTTTATGCAAGTCACAATCAGAATATTGTTAATGAAAGGCACCCTAGAATTTATCTTATGGAAGGCACTATTAGAATGTTGCCTATGTAAGACACTTTTAGAATATCGTTTATGTAAGACACTCTTAGAATTATGTAAATGTAAGACGATGTCAGAATATCGTTTATGTAACGCACCCTAAGAATATCTTTTATACAAGGCACTTTGAAGTTTGTTTACGTACAGTTCTCTTAGAATATCGTTTATGTAACGCACTCTAAGAATATCTATCGACTCCAGACTATGTGTCGAACGGGACGAGGAATAAAAAGGCTGTTTCCTATTATTAAATTTGAATCCGGCGCTTCGTTAGACAATGTAATTATGATTGTTATCATAATGATGACGATGATAATTGTGATGATTCTTATCATGATTATTTTTGACATCGCCGTGTTCTTGTAACGATTTTGCTGTTTCAGTGATGATAATTGCACTTGAAAGTACGTGTATCTCTACAGACGTCGTGTTGTATCAGTAATTCTACGTAACTTATTTTTAAATAGTGGCGTTTTAGGTTTTAAAAATGTTTATATTTGCTTGGTTTTACAACCGAAACATTTAGCTTCAATTTAGCAGCAAGGTTATACTAAACGTATTTAATTCACATCGATTAAGAAGTTCTTGCAACCAGGAGTTAATACCTCTCGACAACTTTTTCCTGATTTCAAACCAGTACTTGCGTCAAAAGGCTGGAATGCGAAAATTAACTGGAGACTCTCGCCTTAGTGGGATTCAAACTAGTGACCTCCGAGTCAGGATTTCGGCTCTCTAACACCTCAACCACTTTCACTTAGCAGTAAGGTTGAAACAGAAAAAAAAACTAAGCCAGCTATATTACACGTGTCGGTTGTAATGATCCTAGTCACTGTTCTTGTTATTTCAGGGCTGTAAACCTGTACGGCAGAGTTTGGAGAGTTGTATCGTTGAGAATGAACTAACCGACTTTGTGCAATAGTAAATGACCGGCACAAGAATAACTGTATAATAAGGTTTCCATATATTTTAGTTGCACACAGCAGTGTCATTATTCTGGACTAGCCAGTCATACTAAAATGTCGCCAATTTATTTAAAGAAGCGTGTCACACAAGGATGTAATGCACATCTTTATGTACATCTTCACTCCGCTTATCCCATACTGTGAGCTGTGCGACCTTCAGGCACATCTTCACTCCCCTAATCCTATACTGTGAACTGTGCGACCTTCAGGCACATCTTCACTCCCCTAATCCTAAACTGTGAGCTATGCGACCTTCAGGCACATCTTCACTCCCCTAATCCTAAACTGTGAGCTGTGCGACCTTCAGGCACATCTTCACTCCCCTAATCCTAAACTGTGAGCTGTGCGACCTTCAGGCATGCAAACCGGGTACCAACCTGTAGTGAGCTGATGTTTTAAAAAAACAACCTGATCACCAGAGTTACTCTTTGAAATACTTGTCACGAAAGATGGTTTCTGCTATTGTTTAAGAATTAGCAAATACATGTAGTACTGTAAAATTCAAACAAAATGTCTCTGTACGTTGTTCCTCCAGTCTGTGCATTGATCACTAACACGCTCTTTAACCAACAGCTGATAGTCTGTTAGCTAGAGTTGCATTTATAGGTATGGAGAATTCTACGTTCGAACCAAATGAAGTGCGTAATATTTCTATGTATGCAGAAATATTGATAATTAAAGCTTTTCTTTGAAAACAATGAGACCTGAATACTATCGGTGAAACGCATTCATGTGCCTCCCTTTAACGTAATTAACAAAACTCATGGCCGACCGGTGGTCCAGTAGTATCGCACTTTTTTGATGCAAGTGGAGTGGTGAGTTCGATCCACCGCTCTTACTGTTATACTGCTAATTGCGTTTCGGCTGACATGTTAAACCGAGGTCCCATGTATCGGTGCTATATTCTAGTATATCTAGCAGGCAAAAGAAACATTGTGCAAATTAAATTGCCTCAGAATATTACTGAAGTGAAGGACATGATATCAAATAACAGTGTAATCATTAACATATTGTTACTTTAGTCTCTAGAATAAAACAGTTTACAGGTAAAAAAGCTAAATAAAAGCGAACAATTTAGAATTATAAATGATCAAATAAATGACTTACGAAATATATATATATATAACACACTGTGTCCAAATATAGGACTGATTTAAGGTAAATCAACTGATATTATTCACTGATAAATATAGAACATAATTATGTACAGTTTGTATATCTTATATCATTTTATTGAAACTAATGTTTTTATCAGAAGATGAATAATTTTGAATTCTTTTGTAGTAAACATTTATATTGTTTAAGGTAGGGTAGCGTTCTTGTTAGTACAGCATTACAGTAAAACCTGTATGAAAAACTTAACAAACACAAGCAGGTGTAAACGTGTAGTACTGAAGCCTTGGATCCCTGACACGGATGTTGTGGGTTCAAACCACAAAGCCACATTCTTTTTCATCTGGGGGTAGCGACAGATATAGATAAAATAGTCGTATATTTTTAAAATCTTCTGAAATGTAGTGATTATGATTTACTCCTACTAAATTCTAATCTGAATTTGTCGGTGTTTGAGGGGATCTGTCCCTTTACATTATTTTATACAAGTTGTTTCTGCAATCACCTGAGGTCAAAATTTGTTATACGATCTTTTCTATCATATAGTGTAGAATTGTAACTGATTTCAGGCAATATCTCAGACATCCCTTTGTATGGTGAGTTTGAAAGTTGTTTTTTGTAGCCTAGCAACAACAAATAACTTGCGTGACTGTACGACAGTTTGCCTGTGTAAGGTTCTTTTAAACTTGCCCGCTCAGTTTCTTTCACTAATTTTTGTAAAAGTATATTAAGATGGTGTAACTTCATGTCTGTCGTGCAGTCAAATTCGTCTTCGCACGTGACACATACCTTTGAGTGTGGTGCATATCTTTGCAATGCTGCATTGTTGCTGGTGATATTTTTCTTTTCTTCTTGTTCTAGGGAGCTCAATGTGTCACGAAGACATATCTGGATAATCATGTGCAGGTGAATTAAGGTGGGATACAAATAAAAACGGTTCGAATTCAATTGCTTTTCACAGAAATCAATGACGTAATCAAGAGGCGGGTCTAGTCCTTTGTGGAATTTTGTGACAGTTACGCCAAAGGTATCTTCGCTAATAATAGTATCTTCTGCTTCGGAGATGTAATCTAATGCACCGTCAATGTCCCCCTTCTCGTAACAAAAGAAAGCTCTATGAATAATCAAGCTCACCTGGTCGCAAGATTTTGATGTTTCAGGACCGCGGATAGAAGGGGTGCTCGTGTCGTATACGTCTTTCAACATGCATTTAATATGCGGCACTACCCTTTTGATGTACTTGTCATGGCAGTTGGTCTCAAGTAATGTCACCAGACTGAAAATAGCGTTCTTGAGATTACCTTGGCGCTGACTCTTTATGAGACAGTACGTTATTACACTAAGCAATCGTGTTAGGTACCCAGCAATCCATACTTCTGACATTCCCGCCTTTTCATGTTTTTCTAGCACTTCCTTTGACTTTCTTAACCAACAATTCCAGTCGAGCTCTTTAACCTTTGTGTCATGTGATATAATTTCTTTTATCTTAGTTCGTACTTCATGTTTGAAGAAATCGTCTGCAATTTTTAATCGGAACTGTTCGACTTTCGTCTCAGAGTGGTAGTGACTTGGATAAATGTTACAATCTTCTATGAAAAGATGTGGGATATATTGCCCTTCGACAGCATGGAACACATAATGGAAAAAAAGTTCCAGAAATGATAAAGGATTTACCTGTGACAGATCATCATCTTCGAGTTTTCGTAGAAATAAGATTTTTAAATGGTATGACTGAATAAGACCCACATCTTCAAAAAATACTTTAAATACGTATTTTGCAAGTCCATAAAGGCGTCTTTGTTGACTTTTCAATTGTCTAAAGATCTCTATTTCTAACACAGCAAACGACAAGCGCCATTCCAAGTCTCTCTCTCGAGACAAAGGGTTCCCCGTCGGTACGATGAAAATGGGCAAAAGGTGACCATCACTTGATTTGAAATCATACATTTCTAAAACTCTTTTCCTAAGAAACGTAGGCCACGATCTCAGCTTCAAACAAGGGACTATATCGTAGGGATTTAGAGCACCCTCACCACTCACAGCAGGGCTTGTCTTTAAAGTGGTCTTTTCTGCTTCCTTCATCTCAAATTGACAATGTTGAACAACATTAACCTTGAATTTACCTGGAAGGACCAATGATTTTTTTAGAACCAGGACATTCGCAAAACGATCCGTGGAATAATTTTGAAAGAAGTTTGTTTTCTTTAAGTATTTGTTTTCCATCAGTGGTTATGTTAACTTTACAATAGGCTTTGAAAAAACAGGTTTCAAGATAAAATTTTTCATTTTTTTCAGTCTCAACTTCTACATCTTCGACGCACAGTTTGTAGTCAACATCTGATCTTGCACCGACAGGAAGAATTTTCGTGTATCTATAAATAGATTTCAAGTGTTAAATGTAATAAAAAGATAACGTTGCCAAATAAACAAGAAACAAACTTTTTCATAATTCTAAAAAAAATATTTGAGTGCAACACGGAAGTTATGCAAAATGTTCAGCCCTTTTTGATATTTAGTGTTTTGTATGTTGGAATTTTGATAAATTAATCTGTACACAGACCATTCTTTAAAAAAGAATTAGTTATAGTTTAGTAAATTTCTTTTTTCTTGAAGATTTAAGAACACAGAAGGGCGAAATGATAGACTGACCTCTCTACTCGGCTTCCGGCACGTGTTTCAGAGATGCCCGTGACTTGGTGAACATCTCGCCAAACCTCGTGATGCATCATTCGCACATTATATATTTCATCTTGTTGACGGTCAAGAATACGCAAATATATGTTTATGACTTCCTCAAATATCCCGTCGTCAACGTCTTGAAATTGAGAGCCATGATTTTTAATGGCGTTTGTTTGCATCTTAAATATTGTCACGTTTCGTTAATTACTCCTTGTAGCATTTAGTAAATAATCGGCATACGCCTTTATGCTGACAAACTTTCAAATAATTTCCCTAGCAACAATTGCCAAAAAAACAACTGTTAACAAACTTCTTTGGCAGTTGTAATTTGCTGAAATTCCTATTTTTGTGCAAAAGTCAGGCTTTAAATATCAGTATTTATAATGTAACATCACTTGTTTGAATCCGAATGTAGAAGGGTAGATCAGTAATTATCTAGACATTGCTTTTGAATTTTAAATATTTTACTCATTTCTTTGCAAAAACAACAACCTATTTTGTGAGGTTTATACACAAGCTACATTTTTTAAGATGTTGATGCAAATAGAGATTTACGCGTTTTATCAGATTCATAAAAAATATAGAGGGTGTATGAATACTTATAAGATATATATATTCTTATATGTTTGAAGCCAATTCAAGTTGAAAATCGCAACACTGATTTGTTGGTACTGATTTGGTTATATGAGTTCGGTTAACAATATTAACTTTAAGACAAGGGACGTATATCCCGTAAAAGCTTGAATAGTGCTTTCACAACAGAGAGATATGATTCTTGTATAACAGAGTTTTTCAAAGGCTTTGTGAATGTCATAGTCCAATACCTTAATGTCTTTTAAACACACTATGACTTTTCGCTTTGCTCGTTCAATCGCTAAGAGTAATTGCTTGTCATATGATTGTACTTTGTGAGAGTGTTTCTGGCCAAATTCCCTACGAACTTTCTGACAAAATGACGCACTTTTTGTATTTAGTATAAGTTTAAACTTGTTGATATTCTATGTAATTGTCAAACTTTGTGTTTCAATTTAGAATTTATAATCCGTTTTCTCTCATTTGATAAGTACGTGAAAATCAGGATGAATATAAAAATTATCACTGACATCGGTTTAGCAAGACTTTATTGAGCGACCCTTTTAACACGTGACGTCACTGGGTTCCCAACAAACCGCACTGCGCAAAATGCACCAATGTATTCAAATGGACTATAGAGCTGATTAAAACCCGAGTGTTTAAAATATATACCGTAGGTAAAATAAGTTGATATAATATCAAGTCAGTAAATTCTTTTTTTTTTTTGCATTATACCTTTATCTCGGGTGATATTACGTGTTGCCTATTAATACAATATTCTTTTTTATACATTTATTTATGATATTAAAAAAAGAATAAAAGAATTTTGGTAATTGTTTAAGTGCCACAACATCAAATTACAGGGTAGGATCGTTTTCATTATGTTCCAAAAATAGTTATAATTTATCAAATACAATACAAGTCTCATATTTGCTTTGTATGTTATTGAAATGTAAGTTGTAAGTAGATGATTTTTAATACAAATGTATGTTAAATATCTATCGATTTGTACCAATAAAATAGTGTTTTAATCTCTCGTTGTACAAGAATAAAACCATGCTTCATCATACAGTACAGATAAATGACCGTTATTTACCACCTGTTTTGTTGACTAGAAGTTGTCTGTCTTTTCGTCCGTATGATGTCGACATCTGACACATAGGTTTTGCAATCTTTGAAGAGCTCGTTTTTACTCGACCAGTAAATTCATTCAGTATTATTTAATCAAGACAGGTATATAATGATTGATTGATTGATTGATTGATTGATTGACTAGCTAAAGGGGTGATCGATATTAGTCAATCATATGATTAAGCTGCATTATAAAGTGGGTCTTTAAAAAGTAAATTGTTAGTTGGACATTCAGGTGTTTATTCGAAAAATAAAAAAAAACAAAAAAAAAACAAACAAACAAACAAACCTATCTAGTTGTTAGTTTGTCATTCAGAAGTGTTTTGTAAAATTTTGTATAACATCATGACGTTTTTAAAGAAATTTAGTTTCAGTGCTTATTTTTATTAATACTTTCCCGGGCCAAAATCAACAACTCATCTCAAAGTAGTCTTGTACAAACTAATAGCAGTAAGATGTTGTATTTGTTTTTACCCTCATTTTACGCATGCGTTTATGTCAGTCATGTGACATTTTGCCTTTAAGTAGCATTGTTGAGGGAGCGGATGTGGTCCAGTGGTAACGCGCTGGACTGGTATACCAGGGGTCCCGAGTTCGATCCCCCGCTCCTCCACTAACATTACTAATAGTCTTTCGGATGAGACGTTAAACCGAGGTCCCATGTATCAGTGCTATACACTGAGCATGTAAAAGAACCAGGGGCTTTGGAATGGGATGCTTTCTGTATCTTGCACTACCCCCATAACAAAAAATAACTAATCTCTTCTTGGGGCGTCGGTCATATAGGCAACCGGTACCGACGGTAAATAAGCTCAAATAGATAGTAATATGTTGTTGCTATTCAATTTATCATACAAAATTTGCAGTAGTGTTGCTAGATACAAAAAAAATAAAAATACAAATAAACAATAATTGTTATAGCTTATATTATTTACACAATTTGTAACATAAGTTTAGGTATTTACAATAATTGTTATAGCTTATATTATTTACACAATTTGTAACATAATTTTAGGTATTTACAATAATTGTTATAGCTTATATTATTTACACAATTTGTAACATAATTTTAGGTATTTACAATAATTATTATAGCTTATATTATTTACACAATTTGTAACATAATTTTAGGTATTTACAATAATTGTTATAGCTTATATTTCTGTAAACAATTACTAATTTTACGCATGTAGTCTACAAGAAAAAGTGCGTACAATTTGTTTTTCACACTTTCAGACGAATATTCATCCATTTATTCATTTACAAAGTGACTTCGTTGATTCATTACAACACGATTTCTTTTCACAGAAGTTATGGATCGAAGGCGGGCACTTATTCCAGAGATGTTGAATGCCCGAAAGGAGGGGAAAAAAGCCGTGCTAGTACGGGATAAACTGTTTATCAATAACCAACTGTATAAGCCAAGTAAGTCCGACAAATCTGTTGGCTCTGAATAGGAGTTTGGAGAAAAGTGTGATATAAACATACTTTCCTGGAATGTTGAAGGGTTAAAAAATTGTTTAAATGATGAAGATTTTTTGAATTTCGTTTGTAAATATGATATTCTTTTTTTCTCTGAAACTTGGCAGCGTAAAAATGATAATTTTGAAATAAAAGGGTATGAGTCGATATCAGTACCTCGTTATGAGAGTTTTGAATCTAAACGTGGTCACGGTGGTATTTGTTTATTTTATAGAGAATATTTTAAAAACGGTATAAGCGTGACTGAAATTGATAACTCTGGTATCTTATGGGTGAAATTGTGTAAAACTGTTTTCCAGTTAGCTGATGATATTTATATATGTTTTTTATATATCCCTCCAAGCAATTCTATATATTATAATATGCATGAAATAGGTTTCTTCGAAATTTTAGAAATGAATGTTCGTAAATACTCTGAACTTGGTTTAGTTTCAGTTATAGGGGATCTAAATGCAAGATGTGGGAATAGAAGTGATATCATGCATGACGACACAGATTTTACTGAATATATACACGTATTGAATAAAAATAACAATAACTCATTTGATGATATACCCCCTAGATTTTCTTTAGACAACCGGATTAATACTTCTGGTATAAAACTGTTAGAATTGTGTACAAGTAGTTCGTTAAAAATCGTAAATGGTCGTTGTGGAGACGACGCGGGAATTGGATCTTTTACTAATATTAACCAAAATGGTAATAGTGTTATTGATTACGTTTTATGTTCACAGGAGTTGTTTCCCTTGATTAAAAATTTTCTAGTTCATGATTTATTTACATTCTCAACACATGTACCTTTGCAAATTAGTTTTGAAACTAAATGTATTCCAGATCAAATTAATACAGAAATATATGATTCTGAACGGAAATTAAAATTTTATAAACAAAAAGCGCAAACACTGAGAGAAGTTATTTATTGTGAATATGAAAATATTGATAATATTGTAAATAACATTATTTCGTCCGATGTTGATTTTGATTCGGGTGTAAATAGTATAGCCTTGTGTTTATATGATAAAGCTAGTTCTGTATTTGGAACGAAAAGAAATATAAAACCAGTCAACAAAAATAAAGATCGTAAATATAAAAGTCCATGGTATAATGAGGAATGCGAGAATGCAAGAAGAGAATTGCGCATTGCAAATAGAAATTACAGAAAGTTTGTGTCAGCAGAAAATAGAGATATTCTTGTTATAAATCGAAAAAGATATAAACAAACCAAAAGAAAGGCTATATCTCAGTACAAAAACAAACAAAAGAGAAATCTACATAATTTAGCAAAAAATAGTCCACAAACATTTTGGTCTGAAATAAAGAAATTAAAGTCTAATAATATCAAGCATACGAATATAACTAAAGATGATTTTTACGAACATTTTAAAGATTTATATGGAGATGATGATGTTTTTTCTGTTGATGATGTAGAAAATCAAGTAAACAGTAACAATGTTGATGTTTTGGTTGACGCCTTAGATGTTGATTTTACATCTGAAGAAGTTGAAAGGGCTATTTCTTTTCTGAAAAGGGGCAAAAGTAGTGGTAATGATTCACTTATACCAGAAATCTTTTTAGAATGCAAACAAATTTTATCTCCTTTGTTGTGTAAATTATTTAACCATATGTATACTAAATGTATTTACCCAATTAGCTGGACTGAAGGAATCATTGTTCCAGTGCCAAAGAAAGGAGATCTAAACGATGTAAACAATTATAGAGGTATAACTCTCAGCAGTATTTTCTCGAAAATATTTTCAGTTTTGTTAGATAACAGATTACGAAAGTGGTCGGAGGAGGTAAATGTATTAAATGATTTTCAATTTGGTTTTCGTAAAGGAAAAAGTACCATAGACTGTGTTTTTGTTTTAAATAGTATTATTAGTAAAATTTTGAATTATGAAAAGAGAAATCTATATTTAGCTTTCGTCGATTTTAAAAAGGCATTTGATGTTGTTTATAGAAATGGTATTTGGTTTAAATTAACATTATATGGTGCTTCGTCGAAAATTGTTAATATGTTAAAAACTATGTATGAAAATGTTAAATCTTGTGTAAAGATAAATGGTTGTCTTACTGATTATTTTGAAACATATATGGGTGTGAAACAAGGCGAACCATTATCACCCTTATTATTTCTATTTTTTATAAACGATATGCATACTTATTTAATGGACGATACTGTAGATACTTTTACAATCGATGAGCTGCAAATATTTTTATTACTATTTGCAGATGACACTGTTGTATTTTCATACACAGCACAAGGTCTTCAATTGTTGTTAAATAAGCTGTATGATTACTGTCGTAACTGGGGTGTAAAAGTTAATACAGATAAAACTGTGGTCATGTTATGCAAGAAGAATAATAGGAATAAAAATTTTGATATTTATTATAATAACGAAAAATTGAAGATTGTCAAGACATTTACATATCTTGGTGTAACTTTAACGTCAAATGGTAAATTTTATCAAACTCAGAAAGCATTGGCGAAACAAGCAATCAAAGCATTATATTCCTTAAATTCACTGTTTGATCATGTTTCTATGGATATTTCAGAAAAGATAAAATTGTTTGATGCTATGATTTTACCAATACTAAACTATGGTTCGGAAATATGGGGATTGCACAAGGCCCCAGATATTGAGCGGGTACATATGAAGTTTTTAAAACAAATATTAGGTGTAAGACAACAAGCTGTTAACGCAACAATCTATGGAGAGCTTGGGCGATTTCCCCTAAATGTTTACAGAAAAATTCGAATCTTAAAATACTGGCAAAAATTGAAAAATAATCCACAATCAATGATGTATAAAGTTTTTAATATGCTCGATGAAAATGGTAACTCTTTAAATAATTGGTCTTTAGATGTCAAAAAAATATTAGATGATCTTGGTTTTTCAAATTTGTGGTATTCTGAGAATATAAGTAATGTTCAATTGCAGCAACTTACACAAAGAGCAAAAGATCAATATATTCAACAGTGGTTCAATGATATAAATAGCATGTCTAAATTAGATACCTATTGCACATTTAAGGTTGATTTTTCAACTGAGAAGTATTTAAGTTGTATAAGTAATGTTAACCACCTCAAAGCTTTATGCAGGTTTAGATGTTCTGCACATAAATTATTTATCGAAGAAGGTAGATATCGTAATATAGATAGAGAAAATAGAAAATGTACACATTGTACCATGGGCGTAGTGGAAAACGAATTTCATTTTCTGCTTGTATGTCCATTATATAGAGAATTGAGATTAAAATGCCTACCAAGATATTACTGTTCGTGGCCAAACTTACAAAAATTTAAAAATTTAATGAAAAATACTCAAAAAGTTATACTGAATAAAATAGCAAAATTTGTATTTTTAGCTAGCGTTAAGCGTGATAACATGGAAAACTGAAATGCGACCTCTATAGAAATATGATAACTTGTTTATACTAATAAAAGCCTATATGATATTTAAATTTCATTTTTCATATGTTACTTTCTTAAATCATAACAAGATTTTGTCTATTTTGTTTGTTAAATCGGTGTACTCATACCTCATCATATATTTTTCTCATGATTTGCTCATACCAATGTTTGTTTGTTAAAATTTTGTATTCATACACCATCATACTTTTCTCATGATCTGCTTATATCTATGTATCTAATACCGCCATACAATATTTGATAATGGCGATGAACATGTATATATGTTTATGCCTAATAAACTATTGAACTTGAACTTGAACTTTCACCACATCATTGGGGTTAAACATTGTCGCATTGTTGCATTGTCGTGCTATGTTCTTAAAAAAGTGATGTTTACAGAATTGCCAATTGCAAAGTCGAAATTCGATACCGAGGGTTTTGAAACTGACTGAAATAGTTGGACTCACAATTTCTTTCTAAAAATCATGAAATGGAGGTACTTATACCAAATAAATTATGTGACGATTACTATTGCAGAAGCTGTAACCACCAATAACGTTAATCATAGAGTGAAGAGTGAAGAAAAAAGCTTAGTTTTATCAAGTTAGTCTACTGCCAGTCATTGTTATGTTACCAAAGAAACATTACTTCTTATTCGTTACGACTTATAAATCAAAACATCTTCTCTCAATTCTAACATCTCAATGTAATTCCTTTATTTTACATGAATTTTGTAGTCTCAACTATCCTCGCTTTGTCAAAAGCTCTTCTCACGTGTTTTATTAAAGGACGCAAAATAAGATTTCGTTCGAACTATTGAAACAATCTGGAGAAAGGTTACACGTCATCCTGTGGTAGTGTGACTTGTACGTCTTCTATAGTTATACATGTACCGGTATTTTTGTTTTCCGTGTATTGCCGTGCATTCCCGTGTCTGTACTGTGACTGTGAGTAGTCTAACATTCTGTAAGTCTTTTACAGTACAAAGAAGAACAAAACAGACTTTAAAGCATTTATTTTTATCTGATGTAAAATTTATGTATAGAACGTTCGTTTTCCATAAGCTATCAGAGGAAAGAATCGAACCTACTCGGCTATTTCCGGAGATGTCCGTTAGAGTAACCTTTTAACCTAATAATAAGCCTTACAATATAAGAAATCCAATATAAGTGATTTGTTGAGGTAAAAAGATTGACGAAAAGTAGTTTCAACATGTCTCTTCAATACCCCAGAGGCAATTTTTGGAGAGAAACGTCGATGACGTCAGAGTGTCTGTGGACAATTAAAATGTGAAACTAATTGTCATAAAAGCACTAAAGTAGTTCCAATTTACATTTCAAAACAAAACAAGTACACTAACAAACATATAATACTTTATATAAAAAGACACAGATCTACAAATGTAAATAGTATCCACTGTATAGTAAATACAAGGTACAAACTGACATACAAATTCACCTAGGTATATTAGTAAGAAAATAGGTTTTATTAAATATTCGAGGTAAAATCCTTTCTCGTTGATTATTTGTAAGGTATCGTGATTGTCAGCGTATAGAAGGATACTTGAAATGCTAAAAAGATTCACAATGATTGGATTAAGAAAAAACATATACACATACCTCTATTAAATCACAGCCTCACGAAATACATAACGACACATGTCAGATAGATCACATAGTAATCAAATTTATTATATGTACATGTATGAAATTAAAATGAAAAAATGTGTCTAACAGTATGACGAGTTCTGGTGCACAAGCCGAAAATATATTTAATAACAGACATATTAAACATGACGTCACAATTATCTATAATGATAAATGACATATTGTATATTGTTATTGTTTTAAGGAACACCAAACGACTTTAAAAGGTTTAAAACATTGAACAGAAAAAACAGATATTTATAAAAGAAGAAAAATATATTTATTAATTAAAAGATAAAACCCTGATAATAATAATGGCAGTCGTATAGAATATAACGAATGTCCTAAGTGAATCTGAGCCGGCAACTGGACACGTGGGGTCAATGTATCCAGGCTGGCCTTTGCATACGTTCACCTCGACTCCTCCAGCGCGCTGTATTTGTCTATAAAGCACATAGTCATCTGTTGTGGACAGTAACCACGTGGCGCCAACCAAAGTGAGGTTGTTTTCAGAAACTAATCGGTTAATATCAAACAAACATCTGAAAAGGAATCATGTCGTCATTTTTGCGTGCGTATTTTCAATTGATATTACAAAGAGCGCTCTAAAACCGCACAGGAACTAATAAAGCTTGCATATGCCCCGAAAAATAATAAAATCTATAAGCTATAAGACGATTTGGCCTTACAATGTGCAAACACAGTAGAAACATCACTAACCATCATTTATATTAGCTCCATTATCTAGTCACTCTTTTCAAACTAAGCTTTTTCAGTAGTTTTTTTTAATACAATATTTTCTGAATGACCAAAGCACTAAGTCACATCTTATTTTCTTGACAATATACCATTTTCTTAGACGTCTAAACTACATTTTTACGACTCAGAATTAAGCATGAACTAGTTTTTTTAGCTAGGAATTAAGCATGAACTATCTTACCTTCCAACTAATCCTCCCGAGCATGAACTATCTGCGTAGTTTAACATTGCAGTGGCGTTTAATGAACGTTGTTGTTTATATAACAACATGTAATAGTAGTGTGGCTTATTGTCCGGTGGTGTAGGGCCAGAATATGGTCTGCCAACATCTCCTACATAAATGTCCATTGTGTATATGTAGTTAAAATCGACGATTTAAAATTAATATAAGTTTAGATTTTTTTAACATGTATCAATATAAGAAAAATCCTTGTGTTTTAAACAATTGTGTTCGTTATCATTGTTTTGAAGTTATTATACCAAAATTGCCTTGGTCATCATTTCACAGTTGTCACAGTGGCAAGTGCATAGGTCTTTTTTATTTTATATTTACATTTCAAACATGTCTATATTAAACTTCATAAAACATACAGTACAGGAAAAGTACAAATGATAAATATTATAAGCCCATACCCGTGCTGAAATTCCCGCCCCTGATATTTGTGATCAGACCATGAAGCAGTGGTTTTTCCTCAGTTCCGGCTGTACTGCTCGGTACATCTGGATCTAACGTTATCAGTGTGTACCAATCACCTATACATAAACGTGGTAAATATTATTGTAGAAATCTAGTCATGCATAAGTACTAAACTAAGACAGCTAAATGTAAAAGAAAATGACAAAGAACATTACTGTGATCAACAACACTGCAAACATTCAATTAATCTACGTCTGCTATACAAGTTAGAATATCGTTATGTAAGGCATTACAAGAATATCGTTTCTCTAAGGCGCTGTTAAGAACAACACTATCAGAATATCGATTATGTAAGGTCTTACGAACATGAAAGTCCGTAACAGAAAGAAGAATGCTTCTTAGAATACACAACCCAGAGCGGGATTCAAACTCCTATCTTAGCGTAGCGAAGACCAACACTCTAACCACTGAACCAAAGAATCGATTCCCTGACGCAGTTCTCAGAGGTTGTATTTGTACAATTTTAGGAAGATATGCACTAGATCGTAAAAAAGGCACTATTATAATATCGATTATGTAAGCCACTATTAGAATATCGTTTCTTTGAGGCACTTTTAGGGTATCGATTATGTAAGGCACATTAGAATATCGATTATGTAAGCCACTATTAGAATATCGTTATGTTAGACACGCTTAGAATATCGATTATGTAAGACACTTTTAGAATAACGTTATGTGAGGCACGCTTAGAATATCGTTTATGTAAGCCACTATTAGAATATCGTTCTGTTAGACACGCTTAGAATATCGTTTATGTAAGGCACTTTTAGAATAACGTTATGTGAGACACGCTTAGAATATCGTTTATGTAAGACACTTTTAGAATATTGCTTATGAACGACACTATTGAAACTTAACCTACATATAGTTTTCGACCTCAAGTTTTAATACCAAGCGGAAACAAAAAAGGAATACCCGTAAAATTCCTAGCCTGTGAGTAATAACCAAGCTTCATGAAAGAAACTGAGTATGGCGTCTCTGTGCTGACGTCCCATGATTTGTAAACAGGGCTTCCAATGGGATTTAGGCTGAGGTTTCTGGCTCTGAAAAAAACAACATGAAAGACATGGTTGACAAACTGCTGAAAAGGGTGATCAGGGTATATATTTATGTAGACAGTCAGTGTTTTGTATCGTAACCAAGGAACATAATGATTGTAAATGGGTTATACATAAAAACATTTAATGTTGCAACTGATATTTATGTATAACGTGTATTCGAAATATGTAAAGCTTTAAAACAGAGAAGCGGGGTCTTTATGACAAAAACTCCACTTGTGTCGACCACGTTACTTATCACATATGTAGAGTTATAACAAAGTCTTTGGAGAACTGTAATTTCGAATTCATAAATGTAAAACTTGAGATCACGTGACTATAATACTAAACACATACGTGTACTCGTAATCCTTGCAACACACTGTGTAGTTTAGTGGACGTGTCATAAATGTGACGTCAAGCCACACTGATAATGATGTGTTCTGTGGAATGAAAGGTCTAGGTCTCTCATGCAGCGCTGGAAACAAATTTAATCATGTTACACTTCATTTGTTAACCGACATACAATGTTTGACCTTTACGTTTCTTAGGTGGATTTGCAATACACATCTACAGACATCTGATAAATGTCGAACGTAACCGGTTTTGGATAAAACCAGAAAAATACTTAAAATACTAAAGACTAGCTGCATGTGCAAATCTCCCAGGTAGAATCTTGCAAAATCTCGTTTAAAATGATGAAAGCAAATTGTATTGTGCAACAGAGCATGCAAGTTTCTACTAAATGATACCTTACTTATCAAATCGGACCAGAAATGAAAACAGTTTCATGCAAAGAAGAAAAGCCCTCTGTTTTAAGGAATGTTTGAACTGCGTCATGGCTAACTTAAATTCAGCATTTCTAAAACACATTCAAATTGTTCACAGTAAAACCGTTTTCTTTTTTTATGCCATGATCAATTTATAATACAATAATGATTTCCAATGAGGACGGTCATTGGTTATTTAGCATTTTGGAAAAGTGTTGAGTTGCAATGTGCTTCGACGGTGTATTGCATCAGCTTATAAAATATTTTACAATCTGTGATAGTTAAGGTCTTGGATGAGTCTTAATAACTTAAGAATATGAATTATCAGTTCGATACGGAACAAACCAGTGCAATTACCAAACCTATCAGAATTTGATGACGTGTCTTTAATTTAAAACGTCAAAATGTAAAAAGTTGAACAGTATAAATGTGATTAGTATGACATAATTACAAAACAGTATTGTATTCTTAGATGTACATACACCCTAGGCTATTTTGCAACTCGGTGAATTCCTTAAAATGAGTACTTGTTCTGTACCAAGAACGAGGTATTAATTTGATCACAAGGGGAATATAAAACTCTTCAGATAAGAATTATAATATCGATACATTCTTAAATAGACTGTGAGATCCTATTCAAGAAAAGAAAAAAAGACAGACAAGAATTGTTGTAGTGACGCCAAACGAATTATCGCGAGTGGGGGAGTTCTCAACAGTAAGTGCTAGCTTGATCCACGCCAGTTCAGTGAAATTCCCACAAGAAATTGCAAATATTTCTCTACAGTATATTACATGGAAGAAAACAGTGACTATTTCAACTAGTACAGATTAATGTCTACTAGATCATGCAAATCAACATCGCTTGAGATCAACCGTAATGTAAGAATTGTGTTGTAATTCAAATGTAGTGTCTAGTAAGTCAATATTATAAGTACATGTAACATTGCATAAAAAGTTGTATCCTCCTTGCCTCGCACAATGGTTTATATTTACTTCAAACATTTGCTAAATTAAATCTCCTGCCACCTCTACCGACAACGTTAATACAATAAAAATATTGAAATCAACACAAGAGAATAAAGAAGTGACAGTGACTATTGTTCATGAAATGCATATGAATAACAAATTTCGTATAAAATATCTTAGCACATATTGCTGTTGATAACATTATGTGTCTTACCTCGAGTTACAAAGACTGGACACATTGCAAGTGTCTGACGTGACAGCATTGTCTTGGCCGCCCACTCGTCACCCGTAGCAACGATCCAATTTACAGCAACTGGTCCTACAAAATTGAAAATACACAACTGACATTTACATTTGCAAAAGGTAAGGTCAATAATTCTTTGAAGTTTTAATCTAAACATTCGTGCATTTGTAGTTGTCACACTTAAAATGCGGTCAGTAAGTAATCTGGACGATGTTGAGTGTTGAGGGAAGTACTCCAAGTTCTGTTTACACCCTATCTACATTAGTTCTAAGCTCAAGTTTAATATACTCTATCTCTCTCTCTCTCGCTCTCTCTGTCTTTCTCTCTATCTCTCTCTTTCTTTCTCTCTCTCTCCATCTAAAAGTATTTAAAGTAAGTCCAGCTGTTCACTTTAAAACACGGAAAGGGCGAACATTTAGAAAAAGTAAAAAACTATTGAAACACTTCACCAGTTAAATTGTAGTCATTTGCAAAGTCGTCAATCTTCCAGCTTGCACCCCAGTTCTGAGACTGAATTTTGGCTTTCCACTCCTGGGAGACAGCTACAGGACCATTTTGTTTAAACAACATGAATATATACGGATTGTGGAGATCTGTGGTGATCAGAGGACCATGGTATGGCTTGATGTCCTGTAATGCACGTGTATCATTCATGTTTGACATTAATGCTAGTCGATTAAGGTGAAACTGATGTTTCATAATACACCTCAACAAATTCGTATAAGTTTGATATATATTTATGATTATGATAAATTTTGCAAAATCTCTTTGAAATAAATTGTGGCCAAACATTTACAAATCTCATCAAAGGATATGAATAAAATTTAAAATGCCACTGAATATTAGCAGTAACATTTTGGACACCTACTACAATAAACTGAATTTATTCAAAAGTGGGCAAGCATATGCTATTTATGAGTAAGAAATGAAAGAAAGTTTTAAATTTACAACAACAAAAAAAGATATAAGATCAGTGATTATTTTACATGTTATATATTAATCAATGAAAGTCGTTTTGAACCATTTGCTGTCTTCAAATACGACGTATAGACATAAAACATAAAAGGGCATGTTAATTTTTTGTCTCGTTCCTTGCCTTCTAATAACCATCGTCAATCCATTCCATGTAACTCTGTTCATACCATAGGTTTATTGGTGTGAAAATTTCGTACAAATTCATGATTAACCACGTACTTTCGACTTCATCGAAATCACAGCCAATGTCGCTATTCGTTATTTTACAGGAAGCATAGTTTAAAACTGAAAACGCCTATCTAAGCCCCTTCCTTACTTGTAACGCAAAATATCGATGGACGAAGAGTTTCTTCCCTTGCATTATTAATACTCATGAAAACGATTAATCGAGTTGGAATGGGTAGCCTAGGTAACCGACGATGACTGATAATTTACAGAAGGAGAAGGAACTCCAGTCTGGTCATAATCTCAGCATAAAAGTGCTGAAAATAAAACTTGACATTTACCTCAGCGGACAACATGTCATCTCCTTGAATGTTGACGTAGACACCATGTGTCACCAAATACCCTACGTCATAGACCATCAATGTGAAGAAATCGCCCACGTCATAATCCCATTTGACAGCAATAGGGAAGTTCTTCACGTACCAAGGGTGAACAATTGTGTCCGAAGTCGGATCTACATCTTCTCTCCAAACTTCCGTCGTTTTGAAATAGTTTCCACATGCTTCAAAGTCCTCTAAAGCACCAAACAATTAAATAATTTAATCTAAGGAACCATTGCTACTCATTCCGGTCTTTCCTTTATCTTCAGTGTCGATTCACGAAATGTTCAGGACGATAAGAGAGAAATTTACATCTATCGTCGACCATTCTTTATGAAACCCTTGTGTTAGTTCTTTTAATGTTCTTGAATTCATGAATTCAAATTCACTTACTTTCTTCAAAATGAATGAGTCCAAAACTACTTAGAAGTAATTAAAATGAAAAGTTTTGACGATATTTTTTTTTTCGTATAAAATTATGTTCTATTTAAAAAGTCTCCTTTGTAAAAACACAATACAAACTAGTATCAAGGTGTAAATAAAAAACATACTTCCTGACGATTCAAAATGCAGCTCCAGAAATCTGTCAATGGCAACACTCTGTAAACCTGTCACGGTTGTAAACACTCTTGTTGCAATACTGGTTCCCGTGGGGTCGGGATTCGAACAAAGTAGTCCATCAGCGTTACCCTTTGGGCAAAGGCTGGTATACTGGTTCCCGAACCAGAAGCGATTCGTGTCAAACATAATACTCTCTATTCCCTTCAAGCACGTTGACATGTCACGGGTGCGATTCTCCGACGAACAAATATTTTCTATAAAATATTTTTTAGATATGTATGAAAGAATAACGTCATCTTCATTTCATTGCAAACTGTTTTTCAATTCTTGCTACTTACGTTTACAAAACATTCTTTTAAACGTGAAACAAATAGTTGTTTTAAAATTAAAAGACCTGGGATAAAGATACTTAACCTTAAACAGCTCTGGAATAAGACTATCTAGAGTGTCGAAAACTGCATTTAGAAAAAAAAGAAGAGAATGTTTACGAGAAACAATCAAAAGACTCCCAAATTAGACATACGACGCTTGAAACTTGCAATACACTGCCGTTATACAACTGTGCTATAAACGAAATAAACTAGACAGTAAAAAATCATACTGGAAATAATAAAGAAATCATGAGTTACTGAACGTACTAGGTACTGGACAAGGGTCCGAATACCCCTCTCGACCTTTGACATTGTTCGGCCTCACTGGCACCCCTCTGAATATTTCGGTAGATAACATATTCATCAGTGTTCGCTCGCATCCAGGTGGCACCAACAAGCTCCAGGCTGTTTTCTTGTACTGCTAAATTTATGTTGTACAAACACCTGCAAAAATATATCAATTTAAAAATGATTAGGAAACGAAACCTTAAATGTAAGTCTGTCTAAAATAAAACACAAAAACGCGATTCACCACGATATATTTAAAGGTTAAAAGCGGAAGTTTAAGTCACTGTTTTCTGTCGTTCGTTATTTGAAATATTATGTCTGTAAGTCACTGTTCCATCAACGTTATCATTGTATTTAATCACTTGACTTTAAGAAACATTTTCATCATTTAATGTCGACATTTTATGTCACTTTTACATATCTCGTTGCTTGATATACTGTATCTTTACTTCACGACTCACGACATTTTATGTCACTTTTACATATCTCGTTGCTTGATATACTATATGTTTACTTCAAGACATTTTATGTCACTTTTACATATCTCGTTGCTTGATATACTATATGTTTACTTCACGACATTTTATGTCACTTTTACATATTTCGTTGCTTGATATACTGTATCTTTACTTCACGACATTTTATGTCACTTTTACATATCTCGTTGCTTGATATACTCTATCTTTACTTCACGACATTTTATGTCACTTTTACATATCTCGTTGCTTGATATACTATATGTTTACTTCACGACATTTTATGTCACCTTTACATATTTCGTTGCTTGTTATACTGTATCTTTACTTCACGACATTTTATGTCACTTTTACATATCTCGTTGCTTGATATACTATATGTTTACTTCACGACATTTTATGTCACTTTTACATATCTCGTTGCTTGATATACTATATGTTTACTTCACGACATTTTATGTCACTTTTACATATCTCGTTGCTTGATATACTATATGTTTACTTCACGACATTTTATGTCACCTTTACATATTTCGTTGCTTGTTATACTGTATCTTTACTTCACGACATTTTATGTCACTTTTACATATTTCGTTGCTTGATATACTATATGTTTACTTCACGACATTTTATGTCACTTTTACATATCTCGTTGCTTGATATACTCTATCTTTACTTCACGACATTTTATAATTCTATTAGAACAATACTCACTTTATGTATAGAGGTGTGAAAAAGAAACAAAAACAAATAAATAAATTAATTAATAAATAAATCGATCAATCAATCAATCAATCAATCAATCAATCAATCAATCAGCAGATTGCATCTTTTTCACTTTCATCCATAGATATAAACACAAGTCCTGATTACAATACTTAAGACTGATGTTTTGAAGTCTGAAGTTTTGATGCGGTTTGCAAAAGTTTTCTGCTCAAGTTCTGGTTTCAGGTTAAAACAAATGTCAGTTCATGGCAATATTTCTTAAAAGTTAAATTTGACTTGAGAGAAGTCATAATTACAGCAAAGCACAGTTTTATATTATTATCTCAGTTTGATTTGTGCAAAAAATCGCAATAACATACTACATTTCTTTTGACATTCCTTTATAGTTTAAAAATCTTACCTCGTGCCACAAGAACTGTTAACATACTGAAGCATTTCTGCTGCGTTTAAAGTCGTCTGCTGTTTGTATAGTAAGAAGTAATAGTAATGTGGCTTATTGTCTGGAGGGGCAGGACCCTGGTACTCTAATCCGACATCACCTGCAATCGATGTAATAGAAGCAACTTTTAACAATTATGTGGTGTTGGTGATTTGTACAATGTGACTTGTGAGCCCTATAGCTTTGTTTCAGCTTTTCAGAGTCCAAAGATTTTGCAGACCGTTTTGTAGAGAAAAATGTTAAACAGCATATATTCGAAGTACACGGCTCTCTTAACCCTCCCTGTTGTAAAAACCAAAACAATTATCAATCTCATCTTTTTCGATAACTTCTTATGACTTGTAAGAAAATTGTATAGAAATACTTCCTCCTTACTTAATAACAAACGAAAACGTAAAAGATGCCATACAAAAAAAGATATAATGTTTTGGGCAGAATTCTCCTTTATTCAAATAACAACAACAACAACAACAACAATCAAACAATAAAATCTACTAAAAAGGATACACAAGCTGTATTATGGAAGTTTTTTTATCGTTTTTTTAATAAGTTGTTTTGGTAATGTTTAATAATTTGGTTTGAAGGTCTAAGGTTAGGGTATAATCTGTTCTGGGTAACGGTTAGCTTCATTAAGGTTTAAGGCTAGAATAAGGCTTGGGTCTAAAGATATAGTTTAGGTTAAAGGTTAGCTTAAAATTTAAGATGAAGGCTTATTGTAAGGGTCCAGATGAGATGTTTAGGGTTTTAGTTTTAGATTTAATAAGGAATGGGGCTATGGTATAATACAAAGATTCAGTGCGGTATAGAGGAACGACCTTTATAGTTACATATCGAATTATCATGGAATATCAACTTATCTGCTATTTTCTGCATTATATAAAAATCAAATGTGCATTACTTTTTCTGATTTTTTTAACATTACTAGCGCTTTATTATCAACTGAGATTCTTGTGGTTGAAAAATTTTCGATATTACCACCGAAATATTGTTAAAAATAATTTCCGTTTTTGAATATTAAGTTTTATGTGCTGAAAATTCAAGCTGACCTGTTGATATATCGCCGTTAATAATGTTCACGACCAAACCATGTAGGAGTGGTCTTTCTTCCGTACCGAATGTCGGAAATGGGACGTCCGGATCTAGTGTTATCAGAGTGTACATATCACCTGAAAAATACATGCATTTGTCAGTTGATAAATTTAAAACACAATGCAAGGGAGAGCCATAATCGTGCAAACCGTGCAAAACTTCGACTGACTTCGTTACTTACCGGAAAGCTTACGGATATTGTACAACGTTAGGACCATCGGTGGTTATTATTCATTTGTGAAACAATTCAATATATTAAGTTATTTAATTTAAACGATCATATTTATTTAGTAAAACCAGTTGCGAGTTTTTCGATAAAGAAAGGTCAAATTCTTACCAGAGAAATCGTTTGCCGTTGCGTACATGCCCATCTTCAGCAAAGACAGTTTATATGGGGTGCCAGTGCGTACTTCATATGTGTTGAAAATAGGATTTCCTATCGGATTCAATGAGAAGTTACGTGCCCTTAAAACAGATGAGAAATTAAGAAAAACATCATGATTTCAAAGCAATAGCAGAGCAACACTACAACACACAACAACAACAACAAACATATCATGACAATACATATTCTTAAGCAGTAAAATAGGCTACTATGTAATTCTTCAGGTTTATATATCTTGAAAAATTAATTATACGAAGAAGTTTCATGTTGCTGCCACTGTACAAGGGTAGTTGAGGTTTGGTGTACAATCTACACCTAGAACCGTATACAACAGACAACTTTAAATGCTATAATTAAAGGTCGGCAGTATTTAGGTTACTCTAAAGTCTAGAAGTAAACAAACATTTTCTATGGTTTTCAAAAATCATAACGATCTATATACTATATCTATATACTTACTCATATCTGTGAGTTTTGCAACACACATCTACAGTGCCACTTTCCGACATAAACTCTAAATCCATCCATACGGAAAGACTCGCATTTCTCGGTATGAACGGCCTTGGTTTCTCATGCAAAGCTGGAATAGATAGAAGTTGGATACAGAACAAACAGAAGAACCAACTGTGTGGCGTCAGTATCCCCTTTACACATACACAAGGTCTTAGTTCTGTCCATGAAATTTTATATGATACGGAGATAGTGTGTCAAGTCCATTTTAAGTGCATATAAGAAATGTGTTATGATTATATTAATAAGTTATTTACGTACGCGATAAATTACAAATAGGATAACTTGACTTGCACCCGAGCTTACCTTAAACAATATAAGAATCACCCATTTCAGAAACATATGTGTCTTCTTGGTCTAGTAAAAACAGACATAAGCCAGTGTGTGCGTTTATCGTTTCATGAATTTTATACTTTTACTTTTTCCATTTTATATAACATGATAAGCCATGACAGTAAATTGAGTTAAAAATATTCAAAACGACTTGAATAACTTTAAATTGTATGTAACCCAAAACTCCGCAAAGCAACGCTTATACTTGTCTAGAGAAAGATGACTTCATGCATCGATGTAAACTGTAGAGGCTCGATACAATTGAATTCAAACAAGTCTGACAATTCAAACGAACTATATTGGTACATTACCTGTTGTCACAAAGGCTGGACACATTACGAGCACTTGTCTGGCCATCATATTTTCTGCAGCCCACTCGTCCCCAGTGGCCACAATCCAGTTAATCGCGACCATTTCTGAAGCGGAAATAGTAAAAGATATATAAAATGCGTAGATATTCATTCCGTTTGAAGTCATCTCATATTTCTTCAACATGAAATTAGCAATACGGTTAGGGCCATGTTTTGCTAAATTTAAAATATGCTTGAAGGATTTAAAAAAAAATTTCAGTTAAAGTGATGGTTGTGTAAAATTCTTGCACCTAGTACCAATGATTTTCGATGACCAATGCATAACCTTATTACATATCGACCGTACAAAGCAAATGATTTTCGCAACAACAACAACAACTACACATAACAGCAACAACAACAACAACATCTAACAGACAAACACAACCTGTTATTTCTCACACTGTTTGCAACAGAGAAGTAACTCTATATGTTGCTAATACTGAGAACCGGTTTGAAATAAAAGCCTTCAATTTCAAAATCGACATTTGCCAAAAGCCTATAATAGTCATGAAATATCTTTATTTCGAACTAATTTAGCCAAGAAAGATGGCTTGCATTGCTAAAACGAGGTGACACTTAAAATATTGAAAGTGAAAAAAAGAACATAAGTTACCTTGTAGATTGACCGCGCTGACAAACTCGTCAACTGTCCAGGCACTGTCCAAACTCCAGGCATGAATCTTTTGTTTCCACTCTTCGGAAACTGTTACACGGCCATTTTGTTTAAACAGCATGAATAAGTAAGGGTTATGTAGATCTGTTGTTATAAGTGGTCCATGGTATTCGTCGATTACCTAAAATGAGAGACTTGTTAAAATGATAATTAAGAATCTTTGTTTAAAGATCACTAGGATGTTACCAAGAAAACGAGCTGTCTTAGGAGGGGCCAAATAACTTTGAAGTGACTGTCTAATGACCTTCAGATCAGTCAAGGAGTTTAATGCATCTCGCCCTCATCACACGTCTTACTGGGTTACAAAATAATGTCTGGACTATACAAGTATAAAGCTACAGATATGTAAAGGCCTTGATGCGTGACATACATACAGTTCTGGGAAGTTTGATATACATGAAAGGACAGTTTCAATGTTTCTTTTGGCCAAAATGAGAGCGGAACGAAAAGACAGTGACGAATAAGTGAACAAACGGAGTGACAAAAAGATCAGTTTTGGGCGTAAGAATACTTGAAAGAGATGTACGTACTTTGTTTTAGCGGAAGTGGTTTTTTCCCATTTAATTTACATGTTGTATTTCTTTCCATTGTTTGCTGCATAAACTAATCCAGATCTTTTTTACCTTTACGTACAATCATTATATTTTTACTCTTACAGTTTATATGCATGTTTTATATTGTTTAAAGGAAGCGAATCAATAAAATGCTTGAGTGCCATTGTCCTTTTATAGTGACAAAGATTGTTTGATAGATTTCCCACACGAAAATCTTAGATAATGGATGTAAGGTACAGAAGTATAAACAAAATACCTCTGCTGTGTCCATGTTATCTCCTTGAATATTTGTATAAATGCCATGAGAAATCATATATCCAATGTCATAGATCATCAGGGTAAAGTGGTCTCCTTCCACATAGTCCCAGTTTACGCTGACAGGGAAATGTCTCACATACCAAGGGTGGACTATGGTGTCCGAAGTGGGGTCAGTGTCCAAAGACCAGGACTCGTTTGTATGGAATGTGTTACCACATGCTGTGTAGTTCTCTGAAATTATAAAGTTGCGACAACATCAACTCAGACGAAATTTCACATAAATTTGTACGTGTATCTTTCTTATCATCAAATTAGGGTTTCTTCTGTTACTAGAAATCTTTTGGAAAATGGGAAACTAAAATCCGGAAAATCAAGGTTGATCCACAATGAACGAAACATTTGATAGTGCAAAGAGAACACCAATAATCTTGAGAGCATGCGTAGCCTAAAGCGACATAGGTTTGATTTATCAGGTAAACGGAATGTATTAATATTCATCACTGTTTAGAATCGCTGTTGTACTCTGTTTGGGTGGAGAGAAATTTATGACTAATGAATACTTTCTTACTGTCTGTATGTTCTTTACTGTATCAATTATTTCTTGGCCAATACAGAAAATCATTAGTCATTCTGGAGACTGCGACATTAAGCATATTTGATGTCACTTACTTCCCCCTGACCGGAAGTGGAGTTCCAGGAACCTGTCAACATTCAGAGCAGAGGAAGTATTTGAAAACGTCCTTGTAGCGATACTGGTTCCCGACGGTTTTAGATTCGTACATCCTACATAACTACTGAACCCTCCGGAACATCTTGTAGAGTAATCGTCGCCAAACCAGAATAGAGTAGTATCGAATAAAGTGTCTTTTATCGTATTTAGACAGGCGGCCATGTTGTTTGCGCGGTTTTCAGCTGAGCATGGTGTTCCAATGACTATCGAACCTGCAATTTATAAAGGAAAGTTAAGCTACTTTTTTTACTCTTCGTTCTAGAAGCAGGCTTGAACGACCTTTTTTTAACTTATATGTTGTCATGTTATGAATTTATTCCTTAATAATATCTTGGTAATTTATATTTTTCAGTTGTTTAGCTGGCATCGGTGGATCCAACTCTACAATCAAATAAGTACATGCCGACTGGGCTACGTCGACATGTGCATCATTTAAAATGTTGTAATTTTCTGCCAAATCTGAAATTCTTTTGATTAAAACACTAGTGAAAACATTTGATAAGCATCTTACAAGGGTTATTCCTCTATAGTTACGATAATCTCACGGGTCGTTCTTTTTAAATACTAGTACAATAATACCGTTAGAATTATGTAGGAAATTGACCAGCATAGACTAAATCAACTAAATGAGATGAAATAATATCGAAACGTTCGATAAATTCTCGTTAATCAGACAATTGATTTCATATGCTTTTTTTCTCTTCAAATTTCTTACAACATATTCTACTTCAGAAATAGTAATTGGTCATTAAATTTACATAAATCATCATCAAAATTTGTTTTCAGCACAACATTGTTCACCTTCAGCATTTTTTTTCCAAATCATTTTGTAAACCAGAAAAATTGTTATAAAAAAATCTGAACTGGCAATTTCACAGTGAGGTTTCTCTTTTTTCTTGTTAAAAAATTTCCAAAAAGCTCTTGGCTTTGTGTGACGCATCTTTTCGATGTCTTTATTTTTCGAAACTCTATTTTTTTCTTTTATGTTTGACTAGATTCTTATAGACAGACCCCCTGTTGAGCTTTTTTAATCTATTTTCATCCAACTTACATAACTTACATGTATATAAGGCGTTCTGATAGAGCGATTTTGCCATCAAACCACTCAGTCGTTTTACTTACACCTGACTTTTTTTACTTGACTTGTTTGGATCAGTATTAGTGCACTTACTATAAAGTGGAAGTGATACATCATTATATACCTCTGTGAAGCTTTCAATGCTTTGATTTATAGAATGCTCATCACACTGTAACTCTTGTATAGTGCCATTATGTATTGGCAATTTACCAATTAAAGATCGTCTGAAAGTCTTCATTTATGAGAGCTCGGCTAGATAATCACATTGTAAAATACTAATTGATACTGCACAATGGTCAGACCATTTAGATAAAGGTTCAGCTTTGAACTTAGCAATACAGTGAAAATCACCATTATTCAAAATTCAGTAATCTATTGTGCTCGAGCCTTGCCTATTTACAAAAATAAACGAACCTTGAAAATTCTTCACCCTTCTACATTTAGCTATGCGTAACTGTAGATTTAAATAGATCAGTAAGTTTAAGGTCATGTGCGTTACTAAAAATATCCATACACTGCAATCCGGGCTATGTATATTATCATCAGTAAAATCGACTCGCCTAGTCCCATTTTAGTTCCATGAAATAATTTTGAGTTCAGCCTCCTACTGCTACCTGCTACTCCATATTTTCCCTGCTTGTCCCACTTGTTTTTTCTACACTGGTTCCCGCGGGCTCAACACTTGTTGGGTTAATAGGCACACATCTATGTATAGCGTGTTATGACTAAACCACGCCTTTTTATTATTATCGCTGGCCTTACGTAGTTTTGGAAGAATGACTTTACGTTGGGTCTGCCACTTCCTTTAGAAACTGCTCGTTTACGAAGCAGCCCGTGCTTTTCAGAACTGGACGAACCCTTTTGACAGTTTCTCTGTCCTTAAAGAAAGTGAACTTAGCCACTATAACCCTGTATCAAGGCTTATCCCCTGGGTGACTTAATGGCATATCACCTGTGCGATGCACTCTTTCAAGTCTCAATGAATAACTCTGTGCAAGCGTTATGTTTTGCTTAAAGACTTTTCGTAACTTTGTTTTACGATTTATGTGGTTTTTCAGTACCCGTCTCTTTTATACCTGTTAACAGTTAAAGATCTAAAAGATGTTAACAGACCAATTATCTGTTGTGTCGTTGGACTTAAATCGGTGTGTTTGAGAAAATAGTTTTCGCTTTGGGCTAAAATAAAATAAAAGAAAATCAGCATTGTATTGAAATACAGCATTCGTGCATAATTCAAGTTATCAAACGCTGCAAATATCTGTGAAAAAAATAAGAGAAAAAGCACTCACCTGTATTGAGAATGAAAATTATCAATAAATTCCGTGTCAAGTAAGCCATAATTGCTTCACTTTCCTCTCACAAATGTACATGTGCAGTGTTCCAAAAGACAAGTTTATGTAAGACGGACCCACCACGCTTGATTTGTGAAGCAAGGACTACATATCAAGTACAGTTTGCTTTATTACAATGTATCCCACCACGGTATACTATAATTTGACCTAGTGAAATTTATGTAAATACCCTATTGCTGATAAATTTAAATGTTTAAACGGGGTGTCACTCTTAAATATTGAATGACCTTACGTAGCTGATAACACAACACGGCCATAGACGAAGAAGTTC
The DNA here is from genome assembly GCA_012932295.1 of Cyclina sinensis. Classification (NCBI taxonomy): domain Eukaryota; kingdom Metazoa; phylum Mollusca; class Bivalvia; order Venerida; family Veneridae; genus Cyclina; species Cyclina sinensis. The sequence continues at coordinate 13,839,934 of JAAONU010000019.1, forward strand.
TTCTATGAGTGGGGCTTAAAGCGACTGACTCACAGAATTTAGCTGATTTTTTTTCATTAGAATTTAAGAGAAGTTACTAAACTATTTGAAAACGTAATAATAAGCTTCTATACACAATGAAAACTGAAAAAAAGTTTTGATTTCATCAGGATTCGAAACCATGCCCTTTCGGTCAATAAAATATAGAATGATGCATTCAGAGGTTAAAACTAATGAACGGACGGAAGAACAGACAGACAATCAGGGGGATAACATGAACTATTCAGGCAAATAGCAATTATTACTTTATAAACTGTCTGAACGTTGGCGTTCGACAATTTTTCTAACGTATTTTACATGAATGCTATGTAATTAAGAAGAAGTCTTATAAGACTATAAGAAAAACCAAAAAGAAGAGAGAATCAGCCTTTAAGGCACTACTAGATATTATAACGTATACATGTAGTTTGCGTAAGTTTGAAACAAAGCTTTTCCTCAAGTTTATGAGAAAAGGCGTTCCCAAGATCCTGTTAAAGGACGAAAACTTAAACAGACGGACAGATAATTTGCGGAAAAAACATTAATATGTCCCTTCGAGAGTATAAAAAAACCCAGTTAAAATGTTAGGTGTCCACCACAAAATCCTTTAGTCACTTTTTGGCAAAAATACGAGTATCAAATCGACATGTGACTTTCTCTCAACTTCTACACAGGCTCACGTCATACCTAGTTTCTTTGACAGCCAAGTATATAAATTATTCTTTAAACATATAACATATTAAAAACCTTAAAAACTATACTTCAGTCTGTAGAGTTTTTACTTATACCACTATTCAATACAGGATATCAGATTTAAGGACAGACGACTATACATGGAATTCATAGAAAGTCAATATAAATATACAAGAGAGAAAAAAAACGAAAGGCACATAAGTGCCCTAAAGCACTCATCTGAGTACAAGCACTAAAATGACAAGATCCAAGTAATAGATTTATCTTCAAAATAAAAAGAAAGAAGTTAACCAGGGACATAATTTGAACAATATTGGTAGAGGTCCACTAGAAAAGACTTTAAACCTTAATGTCAGAAGCCTTCCGACAAGATGTTTTAGGAGTTTATCAATACGTAAAACATCCTACCCAAGGCATGGAGCTAAAATTGACCCCAGGGGCAAAGTTTGATAAATCTTGGTAGAGGTCTATTTGGTAATGCTTCAAACAGAATATTAGAGCTCTTATATTGTTTCTGAGAAGAAGATATATAACGGGTTTCTTATACTAGTATATTACTTTGTAAAACATGTAACCCTACGGGTCGGACCAACAGTAACCTCAGGGACATTATTTGAACAAACTTGATACAATACCGCTATAATGCTGTACACCAAATTTCAGAAGTTTCATCCTTGCGAATTCTGGCGAGAATATTCCAATATGTCAATTTATAACTTCGAGCCCTGGAGAGGACTCAAAAATGATCACTGAGGCAAAATTCAGAGTCTTGTAGAGGTCTACTAGACAATGCTTCATGTCAAATTTCAGAACTTTGGCCCTAGTGGTGTCATGCAAGAAAAGTTTTAGGAAATAAGGAGTAATTTTGAAGACGTACACAAAAGCTAACACTTTTGACCTTTTGTGTGTGTCGTCAACTTTTTACTGTAAACAGTATCTCCTCCTATTGGCTCAAAGCTGATAAAACATGATTTAGCTATAACATTAGCTCTCTAAAGATGCTAACTGTTTATAGTGCTTGATTTCATTCGTTTTATATATCGTCGCAACGTTCCCATTATGACCTACGCCACTCAAGAACTCAGTTATTTTAGATGGTGAAGTATAAAAAAACATCCCATTCTAGAGACAGCCATAGTTCATTTACATACTCAGTGTAAGTACCGAAACACGTGACCTAGGTTTAACGTCTTATCCGAAAGATAATTTGTAGTGTTGGTGAAGGAGCTAGGGATTGAGCACTCGACTGAGGTTTACTAGTCAAAAGCGTTACCACTGGGATCACTGATTTGATAGTGAGTAAGGCTATTCTTTATTGAATAAAGAGATAAGAGAAGGTCGAATTAGGAGATGAAAATAAGAAATAAGGAGATGAGTGAAAGTTAAATAAGGAAATAATGATTAGCAAAAAAAAAAAGGGGGGAAAACGTCGAATAATGAGGTAGTCAATCTTTAAAAAGAAGATGGGTTAATGTCGAATTGTCGAATAACGAGTGGTAGAAACTCAAGGTGACGGTTACTATCGAATGAAGATGGGCGTAAGTCGAATAAGGATAAAGTAATAAGCGAAAAGCATTAACAAAATAGGCGACATATCATATATGGACGACAGTCAGACAAGGAGATAGCGAATATCAAATAATGAAATGGCGACTACTGAATAGGAAACAGGTAATTAAGGATAAGGAAAGGACAATTACGAATAAGGAAATGGGCGAAGGTCTAAACTGAACATTAATTAACATACTGGCTCAGAGAATATAATGTTTAACCTTAACATTCATATTTTGTTTGGCTTCAAAACCTTTAACCACTGGCTTACAAGTCCTATGTTGTATTTGTAAACCGTGTATCTCCATTGTTCTCACCTAGATCATTCTACAACATTATCACTGGGTTTTGGTAGTAGTGCTACAATTACATATTACACAAGAAATGTATGAGAAGGTGAAGTTTTATGTCAGTTGATCACAGGTTGATGAATAGGGCGATGCAGCCAATCAACCGGTATGCAGTAAAGTGTACATACAACTATTTGTCATAAAGACATTTGTCTTGTTTTGTTTTGGCAGTTTCGCATTCCTTAAACTTGTTGTTCTAAAGATCTCTTTGACGTATTTCATTATAACATTGGTATATTTCTGTTGTAAATGTCAACTTATAAAGAGTCAAGATTCGTTCAGGAACATGAATCTCATGCCTTTCAGTAAATTGCAACAGGTCTTCATATTCCCTTCCCGACCCAGTCAACTTACTTTATAAAGAGTCAAGATTCGTTCAGGAACATGAATCCCATGCCTTTCAGTAAATTATAACAGGTCTTCATATTCCCTTCCCGACCCAGTCAACTTACTTTATAAAGAGTCAAGATTCGTTCAGGAACATGAATCCCATGCCTTTCAGTAAATTGTTACAGGTCTTCACACTCCCTTCCCGACCCAGTCAACTTATCTTATAAAGAGCCAAGATTCGTTCAGGAACATGAATCCCATGCCTTCAGTAAATTGTTACAGGTCTTCACATTCTCTTCCTGACCCATTCACCTTAAACTGATCTATGCATAAATATTGCACAACTGCAATACTAAATACGTCAGAATGTCAGTCGTTTTGCATGTTTAAAACACTTGCTTATTGTTTTCAAGATGAAAAACAGGAAAATTGTTGACAGTTCCTATATTTCCAACCATGGGCTTAACCAAAACCTTGTGAGAGATTAATCAGTCGATACATTTAAAGTAAATTAATGGAAAGGGGAAAAACTCGTCCTGGCTTAAAATATGAAGAAGGGGTAGTGTCCCCTGAAAGGTACAGTGAAACACGGTAGTGTCCATTGATTACTAAGGGAAGTAACTAGTCCTTACTGAAATTAGTAGTGGAAATGTCATGTTCCCTGATAGTTATGAAAAGTAATTTGTTCTGGCTTAAGAAATAAGGGAAGAGAAGTGTCTCCTGATTGGTGACTAAGGTGAGGGAAGTAACACATCCATGCTTTAAACAGTAAAGCACCTGGAAGGTAAGGGAAATGACTCATAGAACACAATGCTTTTATTACAAAACACAATGACAAATGCACAGGAGGAAATTATTTACAACAGAGGTCATTACATGATATGCACAGAGCTTAATAATTTTACTACAGAGCATATTGAAAAACGCACAGACTAAAATGCTATAAATCATCAGAAGACAGCTTTAACAGTTTACTTTAAACTTCTTATTTTACATCGATTAGGAAGCAAGTTCTTGCAGCTTATATTAATCCCTCTCGAAGACTGCTTCCTGGGTTCAAACCAGTACTTGCGCCGAAAGTAAGGAATGTGGAATGTTACTGGAGACTCTCACCCCCAGTGGAATACGAACCAGCAACTTCCAAATCAGGAGTCCGGCACTCTAACCACTCAACCACTGCCCCTCTTACTTAACAAACAATTTCATTACAGATGGTTAGTTTAAACCAAGGCCATTAAAATGTATATGCGTTCATATATGCTTATGAATTAACTGACTGACTGACAGACAGACAGACAGACAGACAAACAGACAGATAGACAAACAAAAGGATAGAAACGTGGACAACTAAGGCTTCAAATTATACGTCCCATTGAACAGTCATACATTTCCATAATAAATTCAAAAATTGATCCTTAGTTACTTTTCGCACTCAACTACAAGCTGCTTGTTTCCGACTACGTAGATATTAACTTGATATGGTTGTTAATAAAAAGTTTACGATATTTTTGTTACAAACACTGAAGTAGCAGAAACGCAATGCAAAAACAGATTACTGATGAAAACACATTAGTTGCAGCGTCTGTTGAACACGGATTGCTGTATCCCGGCTGACCTTGACACACTTCTGATTCTAAACTTCCGGTCTGGTTCAGCTGACGCTCTAGGACATACGCGTCTTTCTGTGAAGTAAACCAGGTCGCACCAACAAGAGTAAGGTTGTTCTCCGATACTGCCCGATTTAGATCATATAAGCATCTACAAAAAGCAAGAAACATACTGGAAAGTGGTTACAACTATAAAATAGTTTTGTTCTGTTTAATTTCCTTAGCCGTTGTATTAGTTATGACAACAAGATCGTTTTTTGGGAAAACAGGACATATGTCCATCGTACAAAAATGTCAGTAACAAAATAAGAACGGTGTGTTTGTCTTCCATGACTCCCGAACATATGGTCGAATGCATAATCGCGCGGTACTTTAGTCAGAACTAAGGCTTTAGCCTAGTCTGGCTGGTTTATATATCAAATCTCGTAAGTAAAATAAAAGAACTGAACTAACTTTGTTGAGGTTTAATTACTTTCCAAGAAGTTAAGTTATTCTGAAATATTTCGGGCAAAACAATAGGGATAATGTGTTAAGTGCTCCAAAGTTGTCATGAAAAGTAAACAAAAAAACGTTAGTCATTTCTTGGAATATCAAAAATCATTTTCAAAATCAAGAAATATAATGACTTTTCGATATTAAATTATTTAATTCGAGGAGCCTTTCTTGAAATACAAAATCAAATTTATGGTTCAGAAACTGAATTATTGACATTAGATATGGATAAGACACTAACATCGACTAAATTTATACCAGAATTATGCAACCTTTGCTCAGTGTTCAGATAGGTTTACAAAACAACTTGACCGCACAGAATTGTATTTTCACTAATGATTCGAATGCTTTTCATAAAAAACTATTCCTTTCACGACGAAACAAATATAATGTCTATTGCTATGGGAACAGTCTTTACATCAGAAAAAAAGTTTTAACACTGAAAAAAATACTACAATTATTTCTACAAATTAATAGTGAAAAAAAATGTTTGCGAAACTTTTTCTAAATGTTTTCAATGCTTTTTCATACATTATATGCTCCACCTCTTACCTTCCTGTTAAACGATCGCTACAATCATTCCCAGCATAGTTAAATCTTAGACGAGAAGCATCCACTTCAGAATGTTGTTTGTAAAGCAGGGTGTAGTAATAATGCGGGCTGTCGTTAGGTGGAAATGGCCCTGTCCAGTGTAACCCAAAGTCACCTATATGTAAAGAAGATACCCAGTCAAGGTAGTTTATCTTTTGACAGTGTAGATAACATCTGTAACAGATACTGTTGTAGTTATTTTCTAAAGAAATACGAATTCAAATAGGCTTCCTGTAATTACAAAAATGTTTTAAAGGGTTATCTCTACAACAAAGACACAGATACACTTAAAACGTAATCTAGATTCAATCTTGTAAAGACACAATGCTTCCCATTTTATGTAATTTTTACAAACCATGAATATCTTTCGTTTTACATGTTCAAAATAGCTTTATTATTGTTGTTTTTTTTTAAATGAGAAATTTTGATATTCAGAACCTACTAGTTTTCAAGTACTGATGACAATATAAAATATTTATGAATGTTTATTTGACTGAACTTAGTGATTTTCTAATTATATTACCAGTTTTAAGGTCTCCGTTTACAACATTTGTCACAAGTCCATGAAGAATAGGCCTGGCCTCAGTGCCTGCCGAGGGACTTGGGACGTCTGGGTCTACACTTATCAGCGTGTACGTGTCCCCTAAAAATGAACGTGAACCTCGCTAAGCAAAAACTAACATTACACGTTTAAGATCCACATGCATTTATATTGAACTTAACTCCCTATCATTCAAAGGCTAAGTCAAATTCTTAAAATTCGAGTATTTTTTTCTGTTGATAACGACATATTATGAATTTTCGAAATTAATACAACTGTTACAATTACTGTGAAAGTCAGAAATAAGCTCTCATATTAAAACTTCAACACATTTTCACGTAATATTTTCAGTAAATTGATTAAAAGTTTTCATTTAGAAAATATATCTGTGCAGAGGGCAAGTGCTCGTCCCCACAGCCCACATTCCCGCCCCCACTACACACACACACACCCCGGGGAGAGGGGAATGATCAGCAGTTCCCATGGGAATTAAAGTATCTGTAAATTAATTGAAAAACCAAAGATGCCCTTGGGTGCAACAATTTAGGCTGAGTGTGTGACACAAGGATTTGGGTAGTGATATTCACTAAATGAAGGACCATAACTCTGCTCCACCTTAAAAGATTGAAACAAAAACGCTAGGTGCACAACTCCACCTGCTGATATACATCCCTGTAAAGTTTCTTGACCTAAGTGTAAAAGTGTTGTCTGTGCACATGACACAAACACTTTAGTATCCCTTTTCCTTAAATTTAAGGCCATAACTCTGCTCTGTCTTTGAGAAGAAATACGAAAACCCCAGGTGCGCAACTTATATTCCAGTGAGATTTTATGACCGTCAGATTTGGCTGAGCGCATGACACTAACTTTTTGGAAGCTATATTCACTTAATTAGGGGCAATACCTCTGCTTTCCCTGGTTGTAAGGAGACGCAAATCTGCAGGTGCGCAACTTCACTTGCTGATCTATATCCCTGTGACGTTTTATGACCCTAAGTGTAAAAGTGTTGGCTGAGTGCACGACACAAACTTTCGGACAGACAGACAGACGGATATACCACTTAACTGAACTTAGGTGCCATTTCTTTTGTTATTTTTCTTTTGTTGTTCAGAGGGCCACAACCCCTTATTCTGTTGAAACGGAATTAAGTTTTTGTTTTCTATTGTTCTATTTGCTGTTAGATGGCCCCAAACCTCACCTAATTGCCCGAGGGGACAAACAAAACCAAATCTAAGTGTGCCCCCTGTTAATGGGAGCACAGAAAACATCTATTTTAGATTAATGTTCTTCATACCTGTGAAATTATGGCGTTGGGAATAGTAGCCTTGTTTTGTCAAGGTGATTTTATGCGGGGCTTCGGACCGGACCTCCCAGGTACTGAAGTTCTGGTCACCAAGAGGATTGAGGCTGAAGTTCCGGGCCCTGAAAAAAATTACTGAAATGTAACATATGCATACTTGTTATGTAGGTTATATGATTTAAAAATATTGCTCTCATTTCATTACTGATAGTTTTGAAAATGAAGAAATCATCACATCATGAGTGTTAAGAAACAAGCATGTGAAATTTGTCAGTATTGTTTCAACGTACGTGTATACTGTTTGTTTGCAACACACACTTATTGTCCGGTCGCTGGGAAGCATAAATTCAAAATCCATCCACACACTGAGCTGCGCATCTTTTGCAATAAATGGCCTTTCCCTCCGGTGTAATGCTGAAACAAAGGGATATCAAAACATTTGACTTAAGATTATATTATATCTATTGTTTTACACTTGAGAATTTTATGTTGCTTAGAAACATACAGAAAATATGTGTATAAAGAAACCAACAATCAAATAAGAGCAGAAAACTGTTTAAATCGTCATTTACAATGATTTCACATCAACAATACTTTAGTTGGTCACATGACGTTGGTATACGGTTACCTGATCATATGATCAGCCGGATATTTTACCGATGTTGCACTTGCATTTAATTTTTGTCTGTAAAATACAGAAGAAAAATGCTACATGATGAATAGAATAACATGCTGGTGTCCTGCATGGAATGTTTATTTGGCTCGGTTCCGAAATTTATCGGGTTAGCATTAGCTTTTTCTCTAATTACGACACCAACCTATTATTCTCTCTGTATCTGTGTTTCTCTGACGGAGCCCACTTCGTTTAATTAAAAAAATCTTTGAAAATATGCTGTATATTTCACTATCAAGAAAAGAGAAAAACAAAAAAATCAAACTTTATAAGAGACTGTAAACATCTTACCTCGTGTGGCAAAAAGCGGACATAAGGCGTATGGACCTTCTTTGTTCATCATTGTCTGAGCCGACCACTCATCTCCCGTGACAGTGATCCAGTTAATGGCCACCAGACCTGTGGAACATTCAAAGAAACGTAGTTACTTATTAAAAAGGCAAACACCTCACTTAACTATTTATCAGAGATATACAAAACAACCATTTTCGTTTATCCTTTTAAACAAAACAAAATCAGCCATGTTGTATCTGTAGTCCTACGGTAGGATTTCCCGTCAATGATCATCAGGCCGGAATGATTGCTTAGGATAAATTGACTTTATCTGTGTCGGCCTCACTATCACACGCCACACTCTACTTCTTCTAAATACTATGCTCAAATGGAAAGAATTCTAAACCAGGTAAGGATTTACAACATTTTTAAGGAATCAACGTATTTACGAATCTTCAAGGCCGTTGCAAATTCGTCGATAGTCCATGCTCCCGCCACATTCTCAGTCGTTACTTTATTCACCCACTCCTCTGGAACAGTGATGCGACCATTTTGTTTGAACAGCAGGAACACGTAAGGATTTTTGATATCCATTGCTAACAAAGGTCCACCATAGTGTTGAATAACCTTAAAAAAAGTTTTTATTTAAAAAAAGGCGCCGACAATATGTCTGAATTGAACCAAGGCCTGTGGAAAAGCAAATGACTTCCAACATCAGTGTTCAATCCACGGAAAAAAAGTATTAAAATAAGTATTAGTTAAATCATAGTTTCAAGTTATGTATAATTAGCTATTACAACGGGAAAATGAAAGTACACTTTTGCCATGTAAATATGTGAGCCGGCATGTTAATTTCCATGCTCAATGCTAAGCACTGACAAATGGTATCTCGGTTTAACGTCTTACCCGAAACACAAGTGGTAGTTTAAGGAAACGAGCGCAGAATTCATATCTAATAAAATAAGTGAAGATATTTCTTGTCAGAGAGAAAAATCTTTTTTGGTATTCTTAATCAAACTATCATTTCAAGAAATATATTTTCTTATTTGATCAATACCTGCACATCATCGGAAGTGATGTCATCATGTGGAATATTTACGTAGAGACCACGTGACACCAGGTACCCGGCATCATAAACCAACAAAGCGTAATAGTCCCCGGCTGTATAATTCCAGTCAACAGAAACTGGGAAGTTTTTCACGTACCACGGATATACAACGGTGTCAGAAAGTGGATCAGCGTCATATCTCCACGTTTCTGTTGTTCTAAACTTATTTCCACACGCTTCGTAGTTCTCTTAAAATAGAATAAGAGCATATTCGCTATCTTTAACTAAATAAGTGATATAAGGATAAAAGACTTTTGTTCGACCTTTTCAAGAATTTTTCTAGTAAATGTAAAAAGGAGGCATAAATAAATAAATAATCCCTAGCTCTTTTTTCCATCATATTTATTGTTACAATAACACAAATATGAGGAAAAAAAGCAAGAGGGCCATGTAGGTCGTAAATCGCTTACCTGAGTATCACTGCTCGAAATGACAAGTGCAGTGTCACAATAGAAGAAATAATCATACAATGCTGCTGGCAAAATATCAATTTATTAACATATTTGGTTTATGACAATAATGGAAATTTCCTTTTACGTCAATCTCGTGACCCCTTGATGGAACAAAATTGACCACAGGGGCATAATATGAAGTATCTTCGTAAAGGTTCACAAGACAGTGCTGGATACCAAATTTCAGAAGACTCAGTCTTCTGTTTTCTGACAAGAAGGTCTTTAAAGTTTAATGAAAAATTTAAGAACGCTGGGCTTACAGACAGAAAAATTTGTAATGTCGTTTCTATATATTTATATAAACAACGTGTGATCCCCGCGGGTGAAGCCATAAATGCCAACGGGGACAATATTTGAACAGTCCTGGTAGGGATTCATAAGAAATGTCTTCATACCAAATTTCAGAAGTCTCGGTCAAATTGTTTCTGTCAAGAATATTCTAAAATGGTTTCTCTAAGTTTATGTAGAATATATGACCTAAGGGAGAGGCAACAAATGACTCAAAGGGACAACTTAACAGTTAATATTGCTGAGATTCACTATGCAATGATTCATGCTAATTTTCAAAGGACTGGACTTTGTGGTTTCAGACAAGAGGACTTTAAAAAAACTAAACAAATGTATACATCTTAGTTACCCCCTGGTAAAGCCAAAACTGACCCCTAGGACAAGGTTTTAGTTATCTTGGTGTAGATGTCTACTAGACAGTAGTTTGAGCAAAAGTTTTGAAATTTGGACCTTGTGGTTTTATGTAAAAACAATTTTAAACAATTTAAACTAGATGTGTAAAAACACAAAACATCAAAAAAAAAAAAAAAAAAAAAAAAAAAACCCGATGTCTTGCCCATGATTGATATGCCATACCCGGAGTATTACAGGGGACAAATACCGAAAGAAGCTAACGACAATATAAAAGCTCTGGGTAGCAGAAACCGTTATCAATGTTTGAGATTTCAGTTGACCTAGTGATCCCAAATATGACAAGGAGCATATTTTTCGCACATGCATCCACTGTATAGATGTTGAAGGCCGTGAGTCAAATAGAATTCAAGTTATTGACTGGAAAAGGTATTCAAAGTTTAAGTCTATTTGACATTGACCTTAGACATAGTGACTTCAGAAACGATAGGGGTCCTCTTGTCAAAATAACCAACTATCTTAAAAAATTGAAGGTTGTGGATCTTATGGCACTCAATTTGTCGAGCAGAAATAGATTTCATATTAAAAGTCACTGACACATTAACCTTTGACCTACTGATCCATAAATAAATAGAGCTCTTTTCCTAAATTAGTCAATCATGCTATGAAGGTTGAAGGCTCTTAGTAAAATGATTCTCCAGTTTTTGAACAGAAACATTTTTTTTTCAAATTCAAGGTCACTTTGACAGTGACTTTATTGGCAATAGAGATTTGCTCAATCAGTATCTTCAACCATAATATGATAACAGTCACTATGGTTTTTACCTTTGACATACTGACCAAAACAATAAAAATAGGGCCTGTTCTACTAGTAATGGCAATAATCCTATGAAGTTTGAAGGCTCTGAGTCAAATAGTACTCCAATTACAGAGCAGAAACGGTTTCTTATTAAAGGTCACAGCGACCTTGATCTTTGGAATACTAACCCCATAAAGAATTTAAGTCTTTTACTAAATAAGGACAATCATCTTTTGAAGTTCGAAATTTGACGATGTGAAACTTAAGTTGTTGAACGAAAAACAAATCAAATTTAAGATTTTTGTGACCCTGACCTTTTACTTACTACCCAAAAAACGATAGGATTATTTTACAAAGTCAGGGCAATTATCTTATGACGAGTTAAGGCACTTTGTCAAATGGAACTCCAGTAACTTTTGACATACTGACCCCAAAATCGATAGGGTCTTTTGCATAATAAGTGCAATCATCATAATGACGTTTGAAGGCTCTGTGTCAAAAGCACTCCAGTTATTAAGTGGAAAGGATGTGTGACACACGGACGGACGGTCAGGGCAAAAGCATAATTCCCCCTTCTGTGAAAGGGGAAAACAGAAATATTTCCAACCATGAGCCTATATAAAATAAATAACTCCTAGGTCTGGACATATAGAGACCCCATATGCATAATTTGAACACTCTTTGTAGAAGTCTATTTGACAGTGCTATACATAGAATGTTTAAGCTCTGGGCCTGGTGTTTTTACCAAGAGATATTTTTAAGTGTTTCATTCTTGTTGCTATAGGAAACAGAGTTTTTTCATGAAATGGGATTCTTTGACCAACTTTAATAGAACGTCATGGAAGGAACACCCCGGATAAGTGTCATCAACTTTGATCATGTTGCTATTTATAGCAAAAGCTGATAACGCAGAACTGACACAGGGTGGCTACAAAAGCTCAGCATAAGCACGTTATGCTCAGGTGAGCGCAACAGAAAACAGCTGGAATAGATACTGATGATGCAAAACCCAAAATAACATCAGAAGAGTACAACATACATGTATTAAGTTAGAATAATCAATCCTCTTAATATCAGCTTGAGTTTCATAGAAATGATTGATTACGTATTCATTCGATTGTAAAATTAATCTTTAAATTTATACTACACGAGTTCACAGATGAAGAGATTACTTTTCATGAAAAATCTTATCACGCTAAGTCTTTGTGTAAATTCAAGATAGATATATGTGGCAAAAGCTTGACTTACTCCCTCCTGATTCAAAATGTAATTCTAAATATCTGTCAAGTCCGTTCGTGTAACTTATATTCGGAAATAAACGCACGTGCAAACTGTTAGGGACTGGTTTAGGGTTTGTACAAAATATCCCACTGCTCTCGCCGTGAGGACATCTAAGCGCATACTCGTTTCCAAACCAGAATCTTTCTGGTTGAAATAACTCAACTTTTATCTTCTGAAGACATTCAGATAAATTCTGGGTACGATTTTCCTTGGAGCAAACAGAAGCACGAACAAATGTCCCTGAAATTAAAATCATCATCATCATCATCTTTTTCTTCCTCTCTTAATAATAAAAATAATAATAATAATAATCATCATCATCATCAACAACAACAACAACAACAACAACAACATCATCATCAGCAGCAGCAGTAGCAGCAGCAGAAAGAGCATCCGTAATAATCACTACTTTCAATGCTTTGATTAAAAATAAGCGTTACGTTTTGGAAAAAATGACATCGCCTCTCAAAAATTTGCTCGATGTCTCTTCGACAAGCCTGGTTAGACTAGATAATTGCCTGATAGATAAAAGTTGTCAAAACTATCCCTGTGAAGTAGCTTATTTGCTATTTATATATACACATTCAGGTAGTGATGAAACAAACAAACAAAAAACAAACAACATATTGAAATAAATCTATCTATCTAACAAAAAACAACAAACAAACAAACACAGTATTTTCAATCTCTTAGAAACCTTTCAGGGTGTGTTAACACTTTTTTAGACGAGGATGCATGAGCGTACGATATAAGTTTAAACTACATGAAACCATATGGAAGATATGTTGAGAAAAACTGAGTATTGAATACTACTTGTGTATGTTTGTTTTTTCTGCACACCTGAATTAATTGTTGTGTGTTTGTTTATTCTTTAGCGTTCAAATGAAAAAAATAAAACTTCACTAATTGGTAGCAAACAGTTTACACTGATATGTAAAACCATGAAGTAGTACTGTATTCATTACTTACCGTAATTGATTAAAACCAAAGAGAACAAAATCCTTTTATTAAAACCCATCTTAACTATTTTTCCGGAATACACATAACTATTTCCGCTTATGTATTTTGTATATATTCACGCGTGGATTACTGCACTATATTAACCTATTTTCGCTTGGGTTTTTTTTTCACGCATGAATTATAGAACAGTATGTTTGGGCATTATCTGCAGTAGAATGCAACTTATCTTAATTTGAAAGACTGAAGCAGTATATATTATTGTGTACTTTATCAGTGATTGTAAATCTTTGGACTGAACAAAATATTAAAAATAGAACAGTTTCAACAATTTTGTAATGACTACGTGTTTATATGACAGGATGTGCAAATATCATAATTTAATTTAAGTATGAACTCGTCACGTACATCTAATGTACATGGCAGTGTTTGCTTAAAGATAGATGTCATCTAACGCGAAGATACGGGGGTTGGAATTTCGTTAAAGAATTTGACCTTTTTTTCCACAGTCTTCCTCTAGGCGATAGCACTGTTCAAAACCAATGAAACTGTCTGTCCCGATTCGGAAAATAAATACTTCCGACTGGGGTCTTTATGGACCATTAAAACATTCTAACAGCATTCCTTCAAGTAACAGAAAACAATATGAAACTTTTTTTTCTGTCGACGAAAGAAGGCCCTTTCAATAAAGAATTTTGGCATGTCAGACTTTTGTTCAGTTTCCAAAATATTCATATAGACTTCGTTATTTGATATGTAGAGAGTTATTATCAATTCTTGTCCAAGAACAGGAATTTCTTTGGAAATGTCTTTTAAGTCTTTCAACTTTCATACCCGGTACAAAAGAAACAAGGCAGCGGAAATGCACATAACACACACATAACAAACACGCAAACAAATGATTTATGTGTGTGTCATTTCGTACTTCCTATGGCATTTGTGTTTCGGTTTGAACAAGAAGTTGTTAAGTGCTTAAAAAAAGTACCTTAACAAGCTCAAACGTTATGATTCTTCGATACAAAATCTATGGAACAAGCATGTATAAAATATCTGCAGTAATACTAAGTATTTACTAAACAATTATCGAATTCTAAAGTCTATGTTTATGGAGCTTTTTTCATTCATATGATTCACTGTACAGATACTTTTCTGAAAATAATGATGAGTGTCGATATGAGCCTTTAGCTGACATAAAACTTGTATGGAATTCTTGTCGAACGGATACACTATTGCCGGTAAAACGTTAGAAACAATAGACTGAAATTTACAGTAACAAAGTTAGCAACAAGACATGCATTGATGTAAACACCAAAAGACGCCGCTTTTGTAGGAAAAAGATCTCCTTTTAGTTCAGAATAAAGAATATCGAAGTTCAAATATCAGAAGGAAGAATACATATGACACATGTGAGGTTTTTAGTTTGTACCGCTGCAATAATGAAATTTGGTTATTTGTCATCTAAGTGTAGGATTTTGAAAATAAAAACAAGATCTAAAGCCAGGCTGTCAAATATGCCTGATATATGCTTCTTGCTGTTGAATCTGAACCTCACTTGCCACGTGTTTACACAATCTATCTGTATTATTTCTTGGGAGTATTTCAAAGTTTCTGTACGTTTCTTGGGAAGAGAAGTTTATGATGTAAAGCATTTATTCGTTTTTTTTTTCAGGTAAAATGGATGAATTCAGCTGCATAAACTGCATATTTCTGACAACAAACTTTGACGATATAACATTTCACAAGTTCTACCCATGAAGAAAAAAAATCTAAAATTCAAAAGTTCAAAATTTGAAAGGAAAGGAAATATTTCAAAACTCAAAAGACTTCAAAATTCGCCTAAAAGTTTTAAATCTCTCATAAAGAAATTCAAAAAAATGTGAGACATTTAAGGCTGGAAGACGTTTCACCTATCTAAAATCTCCACATCCAAAAAAATGCCAGTGAAAGATGTTCACAAATCGCTGGAAAAATATAAGGCTATTGGGACTCTAGATGAAGATGTAGATTGTACACGACTTTGCTGGAATCTACGTCTTCATGCGCCTCAAGTTCAAATGATTCGTCGAAATCCATCTCATCTGAAATGGACGGCAATTCACAGAAAAATGTATCCGCTCGTATACTGTATTTATATAGTTTTATTATAAAATTAAATAAATAAATAAATAAATAAATAAATAAACGAGATGTCAGCGGGCAGCGCGCTCAACTCACAGAGTTTGGTAGTATATTGTAAACCATTCGATGTACATTTATAAACCTATATAACAGGGGCTTATTTTATGGAACTAAAAGGTCCATTGACTTTGCAGATAAGTGCGAACTTTCAACCTGTAGTAGTACTGGACACTTAACAGATACCTTAACCCATATTTTCTTTGTCAAGCAAGAGGAATATTTTGGTAAAGTTTCTTGACAGAGTTATGGACCTTGATGATTAGTAAATTTCAAATGACAACGAAGTCATATTGGAATTTTTAACCAGTGACTGCAAATATATTCTTAGAATATACAACGCAGAGCGGGATTCGAACTCCGAAGACCAACACTCTAACCACTGAGCCAAAGAATCGATTCCCTGACGCAGTTGTCAGAGGTTGTATTTATACGATTATAGGAAGGTATGCACTAGACCGTAACAGTATGAACTTGCTAGCAAACCTTTAATAAATATTCTTTAACTGCGAAAATGGGAATAACTTAGTAAAAATGCCTGACGGATTTATGTGACTTGGTGGTATGACACTGCCCTTCGATCCTGAAAACGCGTGTAAACACCTTCAGCAGAACTGAAGACATGAAGTGGCACGCAAACCTTAAACAAGCATTTCTGTGTAAAAAGGGGAATACATCAGTTAAATGCTGGCTAGAGATAAGGGACTTGAGGTCAAGACAGACAAGACAAGCTTCAACCAAAAGCCTTCAGTTTTCATGGATATATAAAAGTTCATGCAAAACTTTAAGCAAATCATTACACCGACGTCAATTCCAACGACGATGGATACATTGGTAGAATAGCTCGGACTTTCCGTTGAATAGCTGGGCTAAAATACGAAAAGATAGATGCAGACGCAAATGCAGATGTTACGTTTTATCGAGAAATAATTTGTTTTTCCATAACTAATTACAGATCTATGTAAATATTGTCGAGGTTCGAACAGCTCAGTGCTTATTAATAACTTACAGTACCAGAAAACAACTATAGATACGTCATAACTTTACATTCAGTAGGATAAAAGACAAAAAGTAGATATGAAAGCAATGAGTGTAAAGTTGGTTGGTAGTTGGTATTTGGTTATTCGAAACTTCAACAGCATCCCAGATGGCAGTTGGTAATTCAAACTTTAGTTACATAGCAAAAGAATCTTTTTGCAAAAATACGTTAATATAACCATAATTAAGTTAGCATAACAGTACTCTCTTCACCTGTCTAGGTTGTTCAAGTAACTCAGTTAGTAATTCGCCCGAGTCCCCAACCACCTTTGTAGTAAGTAATTCAAATTTAAGTAAGATATTAAATAATTACATGAGCAATATGAAAAGGTTTATTCATAAATGTACATGAAGTAAGCACCTCAACAGATCAGTACTCTTTTTGTTCTTCTGGTATAATCAGGTTACTCAGCTGGCAGTTCGCGAGAATCCCAAACTACTTATAGAAGGTAGTTGGTGATTCAAACTTTATTATTGGAGATTCAGACGAACTACTAATTGAGTAACTTGATCAACCCAGTGGGATGAAGACAGTACTGTTATACTGAGGTGCCTACTCCATGGACATCAATGGATAAATATTATCATACTGCTTAGGAAATTGAAATTTTGTAACTTACACAAGTTTGAATTACCAACTACCTTCTGGATGTAGTTGGAGATTCGGGCAAGTTAACCAATTTAGTAACCTGATCAGCCGAGAGACAGAACTGTTATGTTGAGATGCTTAATTTATCTACGTTTATATTGACGTATCTTATTGCTTATGAAACTTGTTGTTAATATCTCACAAAGTTCGAATTACTAACTACCTTCTGGAAGAGCCAGCTACCAGCCAACTTATTCGAAATCCCTCTACGTGACTCGCAAGATATGGTTCAGTGAACTCACAAGTGAGGTTTAGATCATTACGGGTTCAGTATTCAAACAGCTCGCCTTGTTTACTTTCCAGGTAGGTATATGTTGCCGGTTTAGAGAAGGAAATACATTCAAACAACACCTAAAACATGAATGTAAGTATAGACGTATTCGGCGTGAATTGAAACAAAACACGTTGAGTACTATGTTGTATCAGCACTTAATAGGACGAAAGCAGGTAAAAGATGCATTTATCTGGAAAGATAAAGTATTTCTTTGTATGATACAACCGTTTACTTACCACCAGCTTCATTGTAACCCTTTGTTCATATTTATTTGAATATTCCCTCCTATAACATGAATCGGATCCTGAAATCTGTTCACAAGATCAGGTTGGGGTTCAGATTGTTTATAAACTCATTATGTGAAATAAGGAGCTGTAAAATGTTCTGGTAAGAACTAAAGCATATGTTAATATTACGATCAGTCTTTCCTATCTATAACTCTAAAAAATCAAATATGCCTTATTTTTGCATAGTCTGGTTCCCACCGCATAACGTAACGTTTGGATCACCTTTATAACTCAGGCAATAAAGATGCAATTAGTACAGGGAGACAACCTTGACGCATTAGAAGAGGCGTTAGAAACACAACAATTGTCGGACCTGTGAAGAACAAACGACAGTAAACTGCGCACCTGTTGATACGTCCATATCCGGAATACCTACATTTACCTTCATTTACTCGATGAAAGTCGTGCTTCTCTCAGATAAATGAAAAAGATAACTTCTTCGAAGAAATGTTAACAGGCTCTTCAATGATATCAGAATAATCCCGTTATAGAGAGTATAAAAATATATGTATCTGGTGAAACTGCAGTAAGTTGCCTTGAGGTACAGTCAGTCATTCCCCTTTTTCGAATAACATACACAAGTTAATTTAAAATGTAAAAATAGTATTGATCATTTTCAGAATAAATACATTTTTGGATAATAATACTTCTAAATTGTCATCGACGTTCCTGTTCAGACCTTTGAAACAAAAATTTACAAGTGATTGCCCCTTCATGGGACCTTTAAAACTGCTAAAAATAGACGCTACTCTTCTAGAGTGTACACACTTCTTTAATTTTTTTGTTGAAATTAACGGAAATTTTACGTCCTAGATTGGTCAATGTTTAGAATTACCAACTTAAATAACAAGAAAGTCCGTAATAGAAAGATGCAATATGTCTTAGAATACACAACCCAGAACGAGATTCGAACTCCGATCTTAGTGCATCGAAGACCAACACTCTAACCACTGAGCCAAAGAATCGATTCCCTGACGCAGTTGTCAGAGGTTGTATTTATACAATTATAGGAAGGTATGCACTAGACCGTAACAAACTAGCTGCAGTAAAAAGTAAATTTTAAAAATTCAAATTCACTATTCCAACCTATTTCAAGTCACTTGATAAAAATAGTATGTTATAGACCTACCGACTGCATTATATTAAAGACTCGACTTGACAAATAGTTGCTTGTATTTTACATGTCTTATTAAGAGTTGATTTGCATTTTTTCAGTGTCGGTGTAAAAATAGATATCCCTGGACCCGAATTCTTTGCCACCCCAGCAATATACTTGGGATATATATATAACGTCTCACTCGAAAGATATTGTTAGCGGGAGAACCCTGAAATAAAGGCCCTAAACTTCATCATAGTATTTGGAGAGAGGAGCCCTGAAATAAGGTCCTGTACTTTACCATAGTTTGGTAAAACAGAAAAACTGAAACTGAAAAACAGATCCTGTGCGAAGCAATATTATTGATATTGAGAAGCCCTGAAAAAAGATTCTGTACGTTACCATAGTATTATAAGTGGAGGAGTTCTGAATTATAGGCCATGGGCTTAACCATGGTAATGTTAGCAGAGATGCCATGAAGTACAGATCCTGTGCGTTACCACAGAATTGTAACTGGAAGAGCCCTGAAATATAGGTCATGTGTGTGTTACACTTTTGTTGTTAGTGGGAGAGCCCTGAAATAGAGGTCTTGTTTTTCAATATGGTATCATAAGTAGGGAGCCTTGAAATACAGGTCCTGTGTGTTAAAATTGTGTTGTTAGTGGGGAATCCTGAAATACTTGTCTTGTTCATTACCATGGTATCATAAGTAGGGAGCCCTGAAATACAGGTCCTGTGTGTTAACATTGTGTTGTTAGTGGGGGATCCTGAAATACTGGTCTTGTTCTTTACCATGGTATCATAAGTAGGGAGCCCTGAAATACCGGTCCTGTGTGTTAACATTGTGTTGTTAGTTGGGAATTCGGAAATACTGGTCTTGTTCTTTACCATGGTATCATAAGTAGGGAGCCCTGAAATACAGGTCCTGTGTGTTAACATTGTGTTGTTAGTGGGGAATCCGGAAATACTGGTCTTGTTCTTTACCATGGTATCATAAGTAGGGAGCCCTGAAATACAGGTCCTGTGTGTTAACATTGTGTTGTTAGTGGGGAATCCCGAAATACTGGTCTTGTTCTTTACCATAGTATCATAAGTAGGGAGCCCTGAAATACAGGTCCTGTGTGTTAACACTGGTTTTTAGTGGGGAATCCTGAAATACTGGTCTTGTGCTTTACCATGATATCATAAGTAGGGGAGCCCTGAAATACAGGTCCTGTGTGTTACCATAGTATTCTTAATAGTTATCCTGAAATACAGGTCCTGACTGTTACAATTATATTGTCATTGGGGAGCCCTGAAATACAGGTGCTGTGCGTTACCATAGTATTGTCAGTGGGGAGCCCTGAAATACACGTCCTTTGCTTTTCCATAATATTGTTAGCGACGGATCCCTGTTATTCAGCAGGTCAAGTGCTTTTTCACTACACTACTGGTCTGCACTTGACTTTAGTTTTGACTGACATAGGATCATCTTTACATGCAATATAGTGGATACAGACATGTGAACCAAGTAATAAAGTTACTGAGCAGCTACTTAATTAAAATTACTATATTTATGTATGGGATATGTCAGCTATTTGGTTGAGTATAGTAGTTTTTTGTAATAAGAGGGAACAGGAATTTCTACCTTGAGGCCTAATTTGGACACAGTGAGACTGTATATTTTTCTGACACGTAACATACAAAAACAAACAAATATACAGCAGTTAAAAAGATGCAATTTCTTTTGGTTTGTTTTAAAAGACGAAACTTTTTTTCTCAATGAATGAGGTAAACAGTATTTTTAACCAGATGACAAACGCTACCATTTCAAACTATTTTTTATAGCTTCAGCTTAACATTAGCATATTTATCTATTTTAAATTATTTGTTTTTAAACTGGTTCAAATACTGAGTAGAAATCTTTCGATTTTATAAATGCAGTGAGTTTTGTGGTGTCCCCGAATGATAGAATATAGTAGTCGCACTCTCCGTCCGTTCTTTCGTCTGTCCGTCCATCCTATCTTCTGTGCGCAATTCCTTCTACAATTATCATGTGATTTTCATCAAATTTTCAACAATGACCATTATCAAGTGCCAAAGTTCATGTACTCCGGCTTTTGCTATTCGAGTATTTTTGGTGGAGTAATTGCCCTTTGTTTAATTTATTTAATTTTTCTTGTGTGCGCAACTCTTTCTACATTTTTCATGCGATTTTCGACAGTGCAACTTTATTCCGTACAGCAAATAAGTGAAACAAAGTAATACCGGTACTTACAGACCCTGCTAAAGAATCTCGAAACTGTATAAGCAACAAGGTGAAAACCGGATGGGGAATAGCTTTTAACCTTTATGAAAGACGATGGAATTTCACTCCAACGGAATAACCCGGACATCGGGCCGGTCTATAACGGAAAGCTACTAGCTCTCGATCGAGAATAAGGGTGGTGTTGGACACTGCGTTTGCAGCCACCTGGCATTTATAGTTTCTCTGGGTTAAACGTGTCTTAAAAGAATTGTGTTGTAAAAGTTGGGACATTTCAACAGTTGGTTTTTCCAAGGAGCTCAGGAAAAGCGTTATTTTAACAGAAGCACGACACTAGGTTATCTTTTCATTTAGAGAATAAAATGTTGAAAGAGAAAGAAGAGCAGAGGTGTTTTGATTCAAATTAGAGCAAAATATCAAATTATAGCATATCCTGCAATGAAACACATGTTTGACTGACAAAGTCCTTCCTAAAGGGCTTCAGGCATATATGACCGCCGACAGGGGGGAATGCATTTGTTTTACTATTGAAATAAACTGAATTGAATATCAGCGAAAAAAAGAGACAAATTTCTCGTCCTTTTCAGAAATCAAAGTTGAAGTAAAAAATGATAGCCTGAATATTACCATTCATAAAAATGCATGTTTTGTGTCAAATTTCTTCAAAAGCATTACCATGGCAACTGTTTTTGTAGACCGTTTTTTCTTATGTAAAAATGGTGATACCTGAATAAATCGCAACTTTGAATGATGAAATTTATAGTTTTGTCAAAAAAATGGGATATATTGAAAAGGTTTAGTTTTTTACAACGAAATAGCTAAAATTCAGATATATAAAATGTACATCATTTATTTAGTGTCAAACGGAACTAGACAGAAGCAGACGTTAAATTTTAAGGAATATCAATTTTCCTTAACATGTTTCTTTTCAGCATGACAGAAAATTGTATCTGTTCTTTGCAGGAAGCTGAAAAATTCAGACAAAATCCTCAGATATTTTTCGTTCGGAATTATAAGAAAGTCAATTTCCTTTAAATATGTCCGAGTGCTCTTTTCAGGTGTCGTCAGTCATATGGACAACTTGCACACTGGTGCACCATGTAACACATTAGGAATTGCTTGTCTAGGGCCGTTTGCAAATTCTACTAGTATTGATATGTAGAAGTCATTGCCGTTAATCAGTTGGCAAAGTTGGCGAATATGGTTAAATGATTTTATTTCACGCCGGGGAGCTCCAATAAGTATAAATATTGATAGAAGTACATTTTTGAGGGACCAACTGTTCCAGAAGCTGTGCAAGATCCTAAATATAAAAAAAACTAGGTCAGAACCTCTCAATCCAAATGTAACAAAATAGCTGAGCGTTGAACTGCTACAATTGTAAAATTGAGAAAAAATGACCTTTCAGACAATCATGATAACTATATCAATGCTGTTTAGCTGCAGCCAATAACCAGATTTTGAAATATTCTCAAATATACGCCGAAACAAATCAAAGCACTAAAAGTGTTGAATCCGGCAGGCACCGAAGAGAAAGAATAAATTGCTGTGAACTTGAAAATGCGCCATTAACAGTAAAGTTATGCAAATATGGTCTTCCATCTATCTAATGTGATATTTCCAGTATCAACAAGATTCATGAGTTGCGAATACAAGCTGTTAATTCCTGTGTTGGGCTAGTACTGAATATTTAGAATTTACTTTTGAGAAATCAAGAAAAGAAATGCTTGAGTACAAAATGACTGATATAAAGATGAAATAGGTATAAGATAGCCTTAAGGACTCACCTGAGTACAACTTATAAAAGGGACTGAGCCATGTTATGTATTTTTAATAAAAAAGAAAACAAAGTAATAATATTTAAACAATACTAGTAGTGGTCTACTAGCCAATGTTAAAGATCAAATTTCAGAAGTCTCAGACTGATTTTAAAGAATCTCTTAAACATTTCTGTGTAAAACATGTGACCATTTATTTCAGTGATTTAATTTGAACAAACTTCAAATTACAGTGTCAGAAAATAATGTTATTCAAAAATTTCAGAAGTCTCAGTTTTTACGCTCGTACAAACTGAATTAAGTGGTTTTGGAACTAGCGGGATTCGAACTCATGCCGACGAGGTACACACATTTAAATATAAAGAAAGTCACTATCCTGTGACTAAGCAGGTACAATTTTTTCCGATAAAAGTACGAAAAACGTATAATTCTGATGTGTTTCCATAGCAAAAAAATAAGCCATTAACTTACTTTTGATGCTTTTTTTACAATAACAATTAAAAAATATATATACATGTGTATGTATAAACATTTTCTTTTTTGTGAACCGTCAAACAATCTGTGAGTCAGTTGCTTTAAAGTCCTGTAAAAGTATGGCGCTTGGAATTACAGTTTCAAATTCCTCAAATTAAAAATGCAAAAATCTCAGTTTCATGTATAACCACATTGATTTGTCCTGAATAAAGCCAGTGTTTGTTTCAGATTTCTACGAACTCCTTATTCTTATTGTGTAACCCACAACATTATGAAAAGTACATAAATGGTTAATTCAATATGACAACTTCAATATATTATGAAAACTCACCACAGATATGAATATATGAATATATCTGGAGAACTGTTATCGTGGTGTATGATGCTTTACTGGATCAAATGCATTTATAAAATGAAAGAATATGTAATCTACAAACAAACAAAAGCTAATAATAAAAAAATATAATTATAATAATTGCGAAGACCAACCGCCACTCTGGAAGTCGGGGATTTCTGTACTTTGACATATTCGGTCACGTGATTTTGAGCAGTCCTAAGTATTAAGAACTTAGTGGCATGACTAGCGCCTGCGGCAAAAATTTGCTTTTCGCTCAGTCCAAGAAGACATTATCTATGTTAATGATATTGCTGACCCACTCTGTAATGTTACACGTCTGTTCGCAGATGACAGTTACGTAGCTTTAAGTTCGAATGACAATGTTTATATTGAAGTACAATTAACAAAGAACACTGTCTGAATGGGCAAAACAGTGGCTAGTGGACTTTAATCCGAATAAAACTCGTCAGCAAAAAACAACATAACTCCCCCTACACTTATTTTTCAAAGCATACAGCTTTACTTTGTTCAGTCACACAAACATTTAAGAATTACTTTAAGTGAGGATGGGTCATGGCATAAACATATATTAGATATTACTTCTTTGGCATCAAGAATTTTAGGATCAATACGTTTGCTCAAGTTAAGACTTAAACGAAATTGTCTTAACTAGATATACATTTCTTATTTAAGACATTTTTTAGAGTATGCCTCCATTGTTTGGGATATTTACACTAAGTATGAAAAAGACTTACTTGAAAAGATTCAGTATGACGCAGCTCGTATTGTAACAGGCCTAAGCAGATCCGTTTCAATTAATAAGCTTCTAAGAGAAATAGGATGGATGCCACTAGCTGATGGACGTACAATGCAAAAAATAATTTTTGTCTTCAAATATAATAAGGGTGATCTGCGAACTTATTTAAACGAATTATTTCCAAATACTGTTCTTCAGTCTAACTCGTATAATCTTAGAAATAATGAACACTATGCAACGGTAACATGTATACTAGAGATTTATTCGAATTCGGTGATGCTCTCTTCAGTTAAACATTGAAACGATCTAAATGTTAATATTTGTAATTACCAAACGCTTAGCTCTTTTAAGTTTGGCATAAAACAAAACTTTAACCCCCCACATGTTGCCTCTGTTTTTCATTTAGGCGAAAGTTTTCAACAGATTCACCATGCTAGAATTGGAAACAATTGCAGAAATCTTAATGACGATTTATATCAAAATAATCTTCGGGAAAATCCTAGTTGTGGTAATTTATGTAGACGCCCACAAAAGAAATTTGTTTATAAATACACGTAAATTTCAAAATTTCACCCGTTGAGTGTATCCAACTTATTATTTGGAATAGAGCATTATATTATGATGATAATAGTATTTTATTTAAACATGTCCATCAATATGCCAAACTTACAAAGCGATTTGATAAAAAATAAGTAGCATGTAATTATCTTTTTTTCACTGTATTTCGATAACAGTGTCTCGGCTGGATTATCATGGCAGGGAGTATGGGCGTTTTTGGAATAGTATATTTACTCTTTCTTTTCTTTTTTATTTGTTTTGGTATTATAAGTCTATTGTAAGTCAAAATATTAAACTCTCACATTTCACTTCTTAATTACAACGATATTATGAGACCACAATTTAGAAGGTTATTAACATTTTGTTTCTCGAATTTGATGCTTGGGAAGGGCCGTTTTCTAAGGTTGGTAGCCCAACCCATTTACTCTATTGATAAATACTCATTATTTTCAAGCACTGAAATTGTCAATAGTGTAACATATGCCTTGCATGTTCTTTTGGTGTATTGTATTATTATCTTTATAGTAATAAAGTATGATTAAACTAAAGACATTTTTTGGTCATTTTGTTTCTACATGCCACTTACAATGCGCGGACAATGTCTTTTAACGAACGAACGAACGAACGTTCGGAATCTGGTACAGTTGACGTTGCGTTATTAAAGATGCGTTCAACCAGATTCAAGCCAGAAAAAGAAATTTATATTCCGTAGAAGTCTAGACAACAGTAGGATTATGAAAAAAATCTACCGTTATATCACAGTCAACTACTGAAAAATAAACAAGTGATTTTACTTATTCCGTAGATCGTCTTCACTGTCTTAAAAACTTTCTTGAATTGTATTATTTCCTTGAAATTAAAAAAGAATTTCGATAATATCTTGTCCCCTAGCTGTTTTTCAGAGAAATCTGATCTAAAAGCAACTGAAAATGTGAGCTAGAAGCTGAAATCAATAGATGCGCGCAGTTCGTGTTTTCTAAAGCATAGTGTCTTGTATCAAGAGTTATGAATTCAACTTTTATTCCAGACTGATGGTCGTATGCCAATATTCAACAATGGTATGTTTTTTGTTGAATAAAGGTTATTACTATATACGTAGCAAAAGTTAAACTTTAAACACAATTTTCGTCACTGACTCAGAAGAAACAAAGGTCTCCCTAACAGTGATTGGTCTCTTAAGGTATGTTCTGTATCTGCTTATTGAACACTATTAAGGCGATATATTGAGACACACGATATAAACAAAAACAACTATATAATTTATAAAAAACAACAAATATTTTTGAACTGCCCTCTGGTTATTTTATTACAGCTATCATATATTAACAAATATTCATATAACATTCATACGTTTTAAACGCTATATTGTAATAAGAATGCTTAATATGGTAGCATGAAGATATTTTTCAGGCACATTCGTATATAATAAGGCAAGTTTACATACGCAGACATAGTCAATACAAGACATTCTCTCTGAGTGTATTTTTATTTATCATTACAGTTCTTAACAACGGAAAATGAGAAATAAAAGAAATTTCAGGTAAGAACAAGATCATAGTAAACGTTCTGCATTAAAATAAAGAGAATAATTAAGATAACTTTGAAAAAAAATTTCTATTCAAATAAGGAATCATTAAAATCAAAAAGTTTAACATTTTCGCAGAATTTCGGATTGTTGTACTTGCAGTCGATTTATGCACACGTGTGTTTCTATTGCATGATATCATTAATTTGTTTGCTTCTGTAATTATTTTCAGTGTAAGGTGCATCTAATGAGTAGAGAAAAACAGCGTGGAGACGATCTGAAACGAAGGAATATACAAAAGGAGACATTTCTCATATTAATTGTTAGTTAGTAATTATGAACTCATAAATTCTGCTCAGGAAATGGACATCGTACTGTACGTTTAATGCAGAAGAACACCCGTGAAGGTATTTCGACGATTGTCATCTTCATAGAAGACTGAACCAACGGCATTAGACAAACACGTCACATATACTTTTTCTCCAGCATTAACCGTGACCAGCGCATTCACAGATCCGCAGCTATCTGTGTCGTCCCACTGTGTGCTTTTCGCTACCTCCTCTTCGTTTCTTATTATAGATGAGACGATATACCTGGCGTAACGGTTACAAATGTGAATATTGAATTCGTAAAGTCCGTTGACCGGTGCAGTAAACTGGCCGGTTTCCGAATCGTAGGCGTTTCCTAAGTTAAGTTGAACAGTGCTAAAAGCGATGGCCTCCCTTGGTTTTGGATAATTTGCAGGATTGGAAGCACTGAACGCCACCAGAGGACCGCGCACTATGAAATTAAAAATAAAACATTATAATTATAATAATAATGATATTGAAAATAAAAATAACAGTAAAATCAATCATTCGATGAAGCTTCGATAAAATAAATTCATAAATTCGAGCTTTATTATTAAAACAACAAATGCTCGGTTTAGTTTTTGAACAGGTTTTATTACAAAACGAACATGAACAGCAGGCATAAGAAACAAATTAAAGCACAAAAAGCTAATGTATAATAAACATTGGTTAAATCTGTGTCGACGCTGTTAATCTGAAGATTACATTGACAGGGAAACAAACAAAACAACAACAACAACACCCCCGGAAAAAAGGGAAAAAGCTTAAACTATAAAATCATTAACCAATCACAACAGTTTGTTAAAGAACTAATCAGCACCTTCCCTACAGTAGGACACAGACTAAAGCATAACACACCTTCAGAATTAACGACTGGAAAACGTAATATAGACAGAAATGAAAGAAAGAAAGAAAGAAAGAAAGAAAGACAGACAGACCGAAAACATACAGAGTTCATAAAAACCGTTTTAATATTAAGTCAGACATATTTTTTTTTATAAATCTAACGCTGTTAGTGACAGCGTCTCCGCATACTCCCACTCCATATTGCGATTTATAACCAATTGTTTTCATATAAATGGAATGTTACAGGTGTTTGTTTATTGAAACCCTATTAAGGATTTCATCAAATAACTTTTTTCGGCGTAGCTGACTAATCGCACTTTTGACTTATCAATGGATGATGAGAATAAATATTTGCTCGACTTCTTTAGGTAGATATTCCTATACTTATTTAGACACAAGAAATACCATCCAACCTCCGAAGAGCAAACACCATTCGGTTGAAAGGAAAGTGTTTGTTGTAGAGAAGTTGATGTTCTCGGGAGGTTCAACCAGTCTTCAGTATTGGACTTGTCAGCTCGAAGTATTATCATGGTTATAATGCTTTGCAATCAAACAGGATGACTACAGCCACTCTGCATTCTTTAAAATCTTTCTTTATTTACATGCTATTTTATTAAAAATCTTCATCAAACTTATATTTTTACATTGAACCTTTTTAAACTTATTTGACAAAATTCCTGTTTCTGTGATGAATGACGCGCTGACGTACAGTTATATATTATAATACCTTAAGTTTGGAAAAAAGCAGGGTATAAATACATATTGCCAAAAAAAACCCCCCAAAACCCAACCTAGCATTCATGAAAGAAATTCGAAACGTCAAACTGCGGACGCTACGATGCTGTATAGATTTAATGAGCTATGAATTCTCATATTTCAATGTGAATCAAAAAACATCCTTGTCTGTAATAAGAATACCTGCAATATGAAAAGCAAACTGCTTTATCATTTCACACCGGTATTGCATGTCTGTTTGATTCTAAAATCGCAGGTTGGTTGAAACTCTACGATTTTAGACTTAAAACATCCGCACATGCGCTGAAAATACCTTTTCAATATTTTAGGTAATCCCGGATATATACAACTCGCTGACAATTTTTCTGTCGTTCAAGGGAGGTTTTCATATGTCATTGGAAAGAAACAGTGTCGTTGCTCGTTTTGGAGAGGTGTCGCTCGAGAGAGATGAAAATGCAGAGATTTCCAACGGGAGAAAATCAAAATGTCTTTGTAAAGAGGATGTCGTTCTTGGGAGGTTACGTTTTGGGAGGTTGTACTGTATCTTTAAAGATATGATCGGCATAGATACATACAAAATTAATGTCCTATAAAAGTATAGTTTGCAGAGGTTTGCAAACAGTTAACATGTGTAGTAGTCGAATGTCCCACATCCATAACAGTTTAGGCTGTTGAGTTTAATTCTTAAGTGTCAATGTCATTTTCAGTATGATAAATTAACTTTTAATCATATTTATTACATATTAATTCTAGTTAGTAATGATTTTATCAGTTAACACTCAATATATTCAGCTAGGCCTGTTCGTGGGATTTACTATAGAAAACAATATCTTCTTCAAAACTCGCTACATATAACAAGACCTCTCCCTAATTTGTAGCTAAAGAGACTTCAGCGAACAGGTTTTATAGTATCGCTAGACCTGTTCGCTGAAGCCAATCCTGTATCGAAAGTCAACCAAAACTGTGACATATTTATGTCACGCTGTTATTTAATAAATTTGCGTTATCTGGACAAAATCTCTACACATACGGGTAATTCAATTTATTTTGCAGACTTCAGTCTATGTTTGTGAATAGAAAAGGTTTGATCGATGGAATGATACCTCAAAGTTTATCACCTCGGTTAAATTTTGTGAAATTCGCCGCCATTGCTGTCCTATCGCGTTACTTGCAAGACTTCACGTTCAGGTACCTTCGCGTGGTTTTATTTCTGGAGAGAACAATGGATAGATACAAAATTTATTTGTTTATCAAATGGTGTAATTTATTTGACCCAAATTTGATTAATAAGGGTGATTTTAATAGTTATTTATTTACTGTTCATAAACTGTCATAATTCTGGTAGCCTTTGCAAATGGGGTTGACCCACAACTTTAAAAAAATCATAAAAGCGGCATATAAAGGTACGGAAGCCAGAACTACCTAATTTGCTTTAAAAAACAAGACAAAATGAGAGGAACGAAAAATAGAGACTGACACACATGCCTAACGGGAGCAAAAAAGCATATTTCTTTTAGTGTGATTTGTTTACAGCGACACATTTTCTGTAAAATGTTACGCATTAGCAATTTGCATGCCTTGGCTTTTCCCGCCATTGCTAAAAAAATTAAGGTGAAATGAAGGTGAAATGAAAATAGAACGAATATCACGCTGTTCCTGAAATCCGCTGAATGAAACAAAAACCTTTGCATATTAACAACAAAATGTAGTTATCAAATACATGTATGTATAAAGCCTGAAGCCTTCACCTTTAATTGTTTTAAATTAATAAAAAAATTAATTTCTGTTAAAAGTAATAATAATAATTCGTACCTGCTTCTTACTGTTTAGACAATGTTTGAGGCTCTTACCTTCTTTGAGCAGTTGATCTAAAAGTTGTCTAGCAACCGATGATACTTCTCTTTTAACATTACTCTTCAGGACAACAGCATCCGCTATACTTACAAACATAAACGCGGTAATTAAAACTTTTGATAACTGCATTTTGTTCTGTAACTTCAATTTAATACATAGACTTGCGATCTGTTTAACTCATACAGCAATGAACTCAAAGCGTGAAATAAATACTTAGACTACCTACTTTTATAGTTTAAGTCACGTGCATTGTTTCTATAATTACATATAGGCGTTTACATTTTTACCTCAGTCTGCCAATCATCAAGACTGCAAATTGTCAACACTGCAAAATACACCCATCATTTACCACCATATCTGTTATCATTATGTCAATACAATATCCGAGTGAAAAAATTAACATCTTGATGAATCTTCGCTTGGTATAGCATTGCTGTACAGCCTTGCTAAATGATTCAAAAACATACTGATCAAAACTATTGAGACAGAATTATATTTAAACACATGCTGCACTCGAGTGAAAGAATATTCAAAGCAAGCTTCAACTAAAATTTCATAGAAAAAAAAATATTCGTCAGTTTTGCAAGAAGAGTTTCTGTAAAATAACCAGAAGCAAAACATTAAACACAAGTGTTTATAAAAAGAAAGAGAGGGAGGAAAAGAAACACTTGTAATAGAATAATACATGAATTTAAACACTGGTAATAGAATAATACATGAAATAAAACACTGGTAATAGATTGATACATGAATTTAAACAGTGTGAAAGAAGCATATTCTAAAATTTAGCGTATTACGTTTCTTTAAAATCATTGAATGATTTTTCCCCAGTCAGTCGTAAAATACTAAGTACATGTACAACCGGCCAACTAAATGCAAAGAAAATGAGCTCATCAAATACATATATAAAGTTGTAATAAGTGCTTATCCCTTATGACATTATTAGATTAGATATAGTTTAGCCACGTAATCATTACCATTGTCTCATGATTCGTAAAGAAATGCAAATCAACATAGTCCTTTACCACGTTGTATATGATGTCATTTAGGCTATCGCGAGCAACATTATTTTGACTCGATTCGGAGGAGAAAACTGCTGTTAAGTATTATATTTCTTCAACAATTTAAATGGTATATAGCGCATGTGAAGCGGAATATTATGTCCTACACATTTGCCCTGATAATTCTTTTGTCAGATGTACAGAATTTTATAACATTCGGGAAAGCTGATGCGCTTTCCGCAAAAGCAATTGTTACGAACTCTTTATTTCTCAAATGTTGAAAAAACTGTTCATGTGGCAAAAGAATCATTAGGACCTGTATGTAGGGTACAAATTTCCGCTTCGCATGCACTATGCCCCCAATAATTTGTTGTAGAAATGAAATACTTACAGCAATTTTCTCCTCCGAATCGAGTCAAAATAATGCCGCTCGCGATAGCCTTAATGACATCATATACCACATGGTATGGCCACCCTGAGTAAGTCATTAGTAGATGATTGGTGAAAACAAATATGGTGTTGTGTAAGTGTAAAAACCAATTTAGTGCAATTAAGTCAAATACACTGAGACAACTGAAAGCTCACAGAAAAAATGCAATGCTTGCTAAACTTTTAACCAAAGTACAGAATGAAAAGCATACAGTACCTGTGACTTTGTTGGACGGACATAAGTGCAAAAATCAAAGTAACTGATATTTATTAGTGCCAAAATTTCTTAGCAGCTTCAGTAATGTAGCTCTTACATTTTTGAAGATCAGCGCATCACAAGTCGGTGACAGAATGATAAGTCGGACTTGCGGACTTTAACAGGAACAACAGGTGCACACATTTTGATTGTGCTTAACATCCCTAGGAAGTTTTGTAATTGTAGCTATTTTATTTTTAAATAAACGTGGAATTTAAAATACGTGATTGACATTCAGATTGGAGGTGACCTTGATCTTGATTCCGAAACAATGCATCTGTGAAAGTTGTTGTGCTGAGACAATATTTACCACGGCTGTTCATAATGGGACACTTACTAGTATTTGAGTTCCTTATGTAATACTAGCTGTGCGAGTACATGCCTTGTTTGCTCGAACTTCATTGTCATATTAGAATGAAAATTTCTAAAACGTTACAATAAAAACTAACCACAGTGAATAAGAAAGTAATAAGCCGGCATTATTATTAATTATTATTATTTAAGAAAAATGCCTTGTTGTGAACGCAACCCCGATTAAAATCAACGGTCGCGTGAAGTAAGATAAAAGTCAAAAACTGTCAGGATGACACAGATGAACAAAGCAATATACCCCATCTTTTTAAAATGGGACAACAATATGTGAATGCAAAAACACAAAAAAAAACAACAAAAAACAAAAAAAAACAAACCAAAAAAATAAAAATTAAAAAAAATAAATAAAAAACCCCCAAAAAAACAATGAGGCGGACATGCCACATATCATAGTTATTCATTAAACAACCACTATTTAGTCTGCTCACATGCTATTACCTTGCCATCTAGGCACATGCCTATTTATTATGTGCAACAATAGTTTAAACAACTCTAGCATGGGGTTCAGATTTGATACAGAGATTCATAGAAATCGCGGTTGCTCTCCTTTCTAAACAAAAATGGCTTGAATGTACACTAAAAGTGGAAACGGATGTAAAAGTGCAAACCCATTATAACTTCAGGCAGCAGAATTTATTTTTCAACAACAAATTAAATTGCAATACATTTTTAGATTTTTAAATAAAACAAATCGCTGGATTGAAATTATAATATTTTGGCAATTAGTTGCTTCGACTGTTACCTAGGGAGGCTTTCATTTGCTTCGACTATAAGCAAGGAAGGCTTTCATTTGCTTCGACTGTAAGCTAGGGACGCTTTCATTTGCTTCGACTGTTAGCTAGGAGGCTTTCGTTTGCTTCGACTGTTAGGTAGGGAGGCTTTCATTTGCTTCGACTGTTAGGTAGGGAGGCTTTCATTTGCTTCGACTGTTAGCTGGGGAGGCTTTCATTTGCTTCGACGGTTAGCTAGGGAGGCTTTCATTTGCTTCCACTGTTAGCTAGGGAGGCTTTCATTTGCTTCGACTGTTAGCTAGGGAGGCTTTCATTTTCTTCGACTGTTAGCAAGGGAGGCTTTTATTTTCTTTGGCTGTTAGCAAGGAAGGCTTTCAATTGCTTCGACTGTTAGCTAGGGAGGCTTTCATTTGCTTCGACTGTTAGCAAGGGAGGCTTTCATTTTCTTTGGCTGTAAGCAAGGGAGGCTTTCATTTTCTTTGGCTGTTAGCTAGGGAGGCTTTTATTCTCTTTGGCTGTTATCTAGGAAGGCTTCCATTTGATTTAGCTGTTAACTAGGGAGGCTTTCATTTTCTTTGGCTGTTAGCTAGGGGGGCTCTCATTTGAGTTTGCGGTTAGCTAGGGAGGCTTTTTATTTGCTTCGACTGTAAGCTAGGAAGGCTATCATTTGCTTCGACTGTCAGCTAGGAAGGCTTTTATTTGCTTCGACTGTAAGCTCGGGAGGCTTTCATTTGCTTCGACTGTATGCTAGGAAGACTTTTATTTGCTTCGACTGTAAGCTGGGGAGGCTTTCATTTACTTCGACTGTAAACTAGGAAGGCTTTCATTTGCTTTGGCTGTTAGCTAGGGAGGCTTTCATTTGCTTCGACTGTAAGCTAGGAAAGCTTTCATTTGCTTCGTCTGTAAGCAAGGAAGGCTTACATTTGCTTTGGCTGTTAGCTAGGGAGGCTTTCATTTGCTTCGACTGTAAGCTAGGAAGGCTTTCCTTTGCTTCGACTGTAAGCTAGGAAGGCTTTCATTTGCTTCGACTGTAAGCTAGGAAGGCTTTCATTTTCTTTCTATTGTAAGCTAGAGAGGCTTTCATTTTCTTCGACTGTTAGCAAGAGAGGCTTTCATTTTCTTTCTGCTGTAAGCTAGGGAGGCTTTCATTTGCTTCGACTGTTAGCAAGGGAGGCTTTCATTTTCTTTCTGCTGTAAGCTAGGGAGGCTTTCATTTTTTTTCTACTGTCAGCTAGGGAGGCTTTCATTTGCTTCGACTGTAAGCTAGGGAGGCTTTCATTTGCTTCGACTGTTAGCTAGTAAGGCTTTTACTTTCTTTGGCTGTTAGCTAGGGAGGCTTTCATTTTCTTTGGCTGTTAGCAAGGGAGGCTTTCATTTGCTTCGACTGTAAGCTAGGAAGGCTTTCATTTGCTTCGACTGTAAGCTAGGGAGGCTTTCATTTGCTTTGGCTGTTAGCAATGGAGGCTTTCATTTGCTTCCAGATCGAGGAATAGAAAGGTTTCGAAATAGATAAGAATGGATAGTCCGACATCACTATATGTAAGTACAAACTTTTCATGATTACTTAATCTTTTTA
This sequence comes from Cyclina sinensis, assembly GCA_012932295.1. Lineage (NCBI taxonomy): Eukaryota > Metazoa > Mollusca > Bivalvia > Venerida > Veneridae > Cyclina > Cyclina sinensis. Next base: position 13,874,932 of record JAAONU010000019.1, read on the forward strand.
TCAATATATTCAAAGGGTTTCGAGATGATATTGCTTTTTTCATAAGTAAATAATTCAATAGATGTGAGCATTGTTAAAGACAGTATAAATGGGAAGGTATTCATCTACAAAATGTATAATGAAATTATATATGTATAGGCTCATAATTGAATAGACGTAGAATTTCTCAGGCTTGGGTAACATTTTCATAATAATTCACTTAGCAAAAACAGTGTCAAACAAATAAAACATACTGTGAATATCCTAGTCTACCCGGTTATGATTTTTATGCAGGAATGAACGCGTTACAAATTTATTCCTATATGTCCCTCTTTTAATTGTTCGCCTACGCTACTTTGCATAAAGGGAGAACATTACCTGTTAACAGCAAAACTATGCTATAAAAGGCACGATAAAATACAATGGAACTTTATCTTATTTCTGCATCAATGCAGTATTCAAACTTCAAGTGCAAACATTGCTTCTCCACGTTTGTTTAATTTATATCGCGACCTTGACATTGAACATGACTTCCGAAGGTGCATTAATGCTATTTATATGGTGACCTTGGCTTTTACTATATTACATGTTTGAAGAGTTGTATTGAACTCGCTATGTGAATGACAATGGCACTGTCCGAACAAATCTAAATTGTACCTATTTTTTTGTAAAGTCTAAGTTTACATTGGCATATCAGCAACGGATTTTGTCCCATCCAACTCATTTAGCTAAAAATTTGAGCTTAGTTATTGTAAACCAAACAGCAGTGCTTGTAAAATCCGGAACAAGTTTAATTGCATTGCTTGTCTTTGTGACCTTGAGGAGTAAACAGTGTTCTTAGAGGTAACATTGTTTTGTCACGATGAACGTTTGTGCATCGGTATTTCAAATTACACATTATTGACTAGTTTAAGAAATATGTTGACGGCCGTTCGTAATCAGAAAGTTGTGCTTCACGTGTGCCAGGGAGCTCCAGTAACTATTAATAGTGACGAAAGTACAACTTTTAGAGCCAACTGTTCGATGCTAGATGTAACGAAAAGAAAACCAAGACCTCGCAATCCGATTTGTAACAAAGTAGCTGAGCTTATAGACTGCTTAAATCGTAAAATTGAAAAAAAAGTTTACATTTAGGAAAACAAGGCGACTGTGATCGCTTATTGTGTAGTTTAGCTGGAGCCTGTTGGTATAACACATACGAGGGCCAGTCGTAAAGTTCTCGGACTGGTGTTGTTATTTCGCTATACGTCCGAATTTCGTAATGAAAATTGCACAGCAGCTTATCTCAAGTGTTTATGTATAGATAAAATTAATTTCAACGATAATTTTTGGTTAAATGTTTGTCTACATTTAATTATCAAATGCTTAGTATGCGCGCACGGTGCACTTTGGAAATGATCTATTACGTTTGACGGTAAGAATTATATGTTATAAATTTAACTGCACTTAAAGGCCCGCAAAAGTCATAAAATTAAATATGACGTCAACAAAATAAATGAACAACGTTTCCTGAAAGTTTTGACGTCATTCGATAAGAATCAAACAAGATACAGTTGTTTGAAATTGAAGATAGGTGACACGCTGTCATGGAAAAAAACGTCAACGTCCGAACGCATGAAGCAGCGAGCGGTTATAAAGTTTTGCGCTCTTGCTGGAATGACACCCACCGACACTTACAAGTTTTTAAAACGTGATGGGTCAAGAAAAGTATGCAGATCGATCGTTTTGTCTTGGCATGATAGATTTTCTAAAGGAAGAACAGAGCTTGCGGATAATTCGAGAAGTGGGAGACCAACGTATTCGGATGCCGATGTTATATCCGTCAGAAAAGAACTATCAGTAGACAGACGCAAATCGGTAGAGGAGATTTTTTCAAGTACCGGCCTAAGTCATGGAACAACACATAAGATCATTTCTACAGATCTAGATATGCACAAGGTGTGTGCGCGATGGGTGCCGCGGCTACTGAAACCCGAAAAACAAGAAGCGCGGGTGACAGCGTCATGTGAGTTTCTATGCCGCTAGGAGGGTGAGGGCACTTCCTTCCTGCACCGCATCGTCACAACGGATGAGACATGGTTGAGCTACACCGACCTAGAATCCAAGCAGGATCCAAGGTCTGGAAGAATGCCAGTTCACCTCCACCCAAAAGGCCCGAGCGGTCAGATCAACAAAGAAGACCATGTTCGTGTTTTTCATGGACAGTCGAGGCATGCTGCTCCAATATGCGGTGCCAGAGGGGCAGACCGTTAACAAGGAATACTACCAAAAGGTAAAAATATTTAGTCGTATTTTAAATTGAACGCAAGCTTACTATTTAAACAAATCGTAATTTCTTAAATTCTGTTTGTAAAAAAATAAAGTTTAGAACATTAATTGTTCGGCTAATGATTGCAAAAACATTTAATTTCACTTCAGGTTCTGAAACGTGACTTAACAAACGCCATACGGAAGAAGTGACCCTGGGTAAACAAAGAAGATCTGCTCTTTCACCAGGACAATGCCCCTAGCCACAGAGCGACAGATACGCTGATGACCATTGATTTTCTCGGCTATGAACGCATCAACCACGCCAAATACAGCCCCGAGTTTGCCCCTATGGACTTCGAGGTGTTCCCGCGGTTGAAGGGCGAGCTGCGCGGACGCAGGTTCGAGACGCTGGAAGACCTCAGGACGGCTGTGCGCACCGAGGTAGAGCGATTTGAACAAGAGTGGTACCCCATGGTGTACCAGAAGTGGGTGGAACGTCACCAGAAGTGTGTTTGTGCTGACGGTGAATACTTTGAGAAATTGTGATTCAAGACGTCGCGTTGTGCGATTTATGACGCTGAAGCGCTCCGTGCCGTTGACAGTGTGTTATTTGTAAATGCTATAACTTTGTTATACATTATTTGTTTTCTGTAATATTTTCACACATTATTGATTAAACATTGAAGATTCATATAATTGTTTCTTTGAATTTCAAAAGCACACTGCTTTTCTAATTTAAGCACACTCCGAGAACTTTACGACTCACCCTCGTAAATCAAGAAGAAGCAAAATGTAGACTTCTGAGGTTTGACAGTGATATTTGAAGATCGAATACTTTGTGCGCACAATTAAACAAGAAAGTACTTACAGGCGGCTGTTGATCGTATCAAAGTGCACTTTGACCTTAAGAGGAGCAACACAATACGATTCTCATCCTTATAATACAATCTTATCTTGGCATATAATAACCAAGTAAATAAAGAATATGAAGGACCAAATTACCAGTGTTATGGACGTTGAAGAAATTGGTAAAATCCTATTTTGAAAAACCTGAACTGCTCGTAGTAATGAAGAGTTACATTGATATTGAATGGCCAAACATTAGTACTAAGGCAGAGAGTTACTTCATTGTTTTTTACACCTTTCATTAACACATATTTGATCCACATTTGCGCAGTACAGTTAGTATGACCATAGTTTCAAATTGTAATAGAATTACGCGACTTCAATTTTTTGTGGAATTTCAAAGACAAAATAAATATAAACTAGATGGGTGTTCAGTTGAACACTTTTGTCGCCCTTGGGTACTCTGTTAGAATAACTAAAAAGGTAAACAAGAGCCTGCTGGAAATGACAGGATGCTAGTCCAAGTACAAGACCTGTTCGCAGATAGCATGCTCCACTTTTCTCAGTGCTGAATAATTATAAATTATAAGCCAAGTTAAACAAGAGGCCCAAGTGAAAAAAATGCGTGGGGGAGAGCAAGTACCTAGTCATATAAGATGAAAAAAATCTTGGAGGAAGGGTAAGGGAGAGGAGTCAAGTAGCTATGTATTAAAACAAAGAAAAAAATATTTGTGCCTTTGGTGGGGGAGTCAAGTATCTATAAATTAAAAAAGAATTGAGCCTGGGGGGCGGGGACACGTTGGTTGGTGGGTTTGAGGGTGAAAAAAGTTCTTGGTGGAAGGGTGGGGGGAGAGGAGTCAAGTACCTATGTGTTGAAAAAATGGTAAAAAGGGTATAAAAGAGGGGTAAGGGTGGGAAGAGGTGGAGGGGGATACTTACCCATCTCATGTCAGTTAATATTTTATTTCTAGGCTTAAGAATTTTTTTCCTAGTAAGAAACCGCCTTACGGCCACTCCAAAAATAGGGGCACTCCGGTATTACGGATGACTTAGTTCAGCAAGGATGTTTTCGGCACTGTAATACAATAGCAATGGACCCCGTTATTGTGGCTTTCCTCTATCCCGGCATTACGGAAATTACGGACATAGCTGGAAGTACAAACAATCATTTTGTTCGGGATATATTTCCAATTCAGTCTATCAGAGCTCTAAAAATGGTACCAACATAATGGCAGCTTTAAATAGTTCTCTGTTTTCTTGGTTGTTTTTAACATTTTGCCCTTATCTGCGTTTTTTTTTCTTGAATCATTTTGCTTGTACTATTTCTGATAGTGTGGTAGCAATTTTATGCTCAACTACATTTAGGATAGAACACATAATAGGAAGTTCCTTTAAACACCCCAATCTGAAAATTGGCCAAGATATTTTCTCAATTTCATGGGTAAGTTTAGAGCAGAAATACATTTCTTTTTTGAATCATGACCCCACCTTTCTTGTTTTTTTTTCAAGTGTCTGTTCAAGCCAGTTAAGATTGGTCTTGCTATTTTTTTAACAGTTCTGTGAATTTTATAAATTTTAGGCTATAAAGAATAAGGAAGGAAAGTCTTTAGTGGTTTCATACTTTCAACATATCCTGCAATTACGGCCAATGGCTATCTTTCGCGCCAAAGATTACGACACTCCCGATTGTATAACGATTTGTGTTAAGTGTTTGTTGAAAGTTTAGAAATCGTAAGCAAAATATGTTGCCTGTTGTCAAACAAAGGATTATCATGTAACATTTTTGTTTATGACAGAATCATTTTAGCGGCTTCTTTGTTTGTTTATTATAAAGTAAGCAGACCATCTGGAGTGGTTCTAAATAGAAATCCATACACATTAACAAAGGTATTTTATTTCGCTTATTTCTATACAACAATAAGGAAGTGGAGATCAATGAAAATTATGTTCCTCTACATTCTTGCAAACTATGAATCCTGTTTGAAAGTTCAGAGTTTTACCATTGTTTATGAATATGGGGGCTTTAAATTTGAATTTAGATATTAGATATTTAAATTTGCACCGTTAATCCAACAATTTTTAATTGAGTTTTGACAAGAAATATTATTGGATGGAGAAATTACTCATGATAATTTCAATTATAGTCAGTTCTTTCTTGAACACATGCAGACATACTGACATTATCACAGCGTAAAGTACTCATTTATTTGGAAATTGTCGTTTAAGCAAATGGTTTATTTCTTTATCAACACTAGAAAACGTTGATAATTTCAGTATAAAAAATTAGTAAAAACGTAATTTTTTTAACATGAATCTGTTATTCAATGCAGTGCCATAAGAAGTTTTTAAGATACGTTAGACGTTTCCTAAGTTGAGATGGCCACAAGCAAGATAGATATCCATTATCAAGAACAACCCGCAATTAAGACCACTTTTTGAAAGAACCGTGACTGTCCTCGATTGAGAAGTTTTACTGTATAAGTATAAGCTAAATCAAGTAACCTCTGGGGGTGGGGGTGGGGGATAAAGAGGTGGGGACAGAAGAGGGAGGTCCCCATGCAGGGGGTGGGTTGGGTAAGTCAAGTACCTACATAATTTATGTAAAAACAATAGTGAAAGAAAAAAACTGGGGGGGGGGGGGAGTAATGTGGGAGGGGTGCAAAGTTATAGCCAACGTTAAGTTTTCGTGACCGACGGACCAACGGACAAAGCGATCCCTATGTATCGCCGTTTCTTCGAAAGGGCGACACAAAAATGGCCCTTATTTGATATCGAAAGCTTGATTAAAGATTGTGCATGCAACATACTATCATAATTATATATCAGCAATAAGTCGGGGGATGACTTGAAACTTCATAAAGGTGTTCAAGGGGATCAGATTTTTTTGCCTATTCAGAATCATATCGCTTTTCGTCTCAGAATTTTTCATGACTGGCTCAGATTCCGCTGCTAAGCGCACCAAATATAGTCTTGCGCACTGCTTATGGACAGCTCTTGTTTCAATTAGCTGAAGAAATAAAGTTTTTTACTTATTTTAATGCTTAACAGAGCATTTGTTGGGGAAACTGTTTGGTACAGCATCTTAATGTTTCTGAGACCACAAGAGGAATTTACGGAGCCCCTAAAGTTTTATGATACACTATTAAATAATCCAGTAGTTGCCAAAGGTTCAAGTTAAGGCGCTTAAAGTTATAGATGTTATACCAAACTGGTTTCAGCTTAGTCAATTTACTTAATAATCCACATAGTTATGTCAAAATCTTCCAGTATTGTACTATATTGTACTCGTGTACATCTTCTGTTATAACTATTGAAAATGTAGAATCTTTCACAAATCTGAAAGAAATCACCTCTGTGAAATATATAAAGTGATACATTATGTTTTAAAAAACATAGGGCATGGCAAGAAATGAAAAAAACAACAACAAAAAAACAAGTTAGATAAAGCTTAAACATTTTAAACAAAATTCTCCTCTGGATATACCTCTATAAAATATTCCAAGGTCAACATTCTAAACAAAACGCTCCTCTGGATACACCTCTATGAAATATTCCATTAGTCACGTGACCGTCCGCCATTAAAGGACTGCTAAACCTCGCTATGATGTTTAAGTTCCTTATAAATCTGTATAACTTTAGCACATTTTATGGTGACATACTGCCTTATATCGCGTGAATTTTATTGCAAAATACACATAATTTCATTGTATTATAATTATCACTATTTTGTATGTTTTATTGCTGACTTGATCATGTTATTAACATGAGTTATTTAATCAATGAATGAACGTGAAAAAGACCATGCAAGCTTCAGTTGCATAAATCACATTTAATATGTGTAAAACAAAAATAGTATTGAAAGCACTGTTTTCCTTTTCGAATGTTGAAACTATGATTTCAATTATTTGAACAACTCTAAAAGCTTACAATAATACGTTTGCTTTCCTTCTTCTTATTCTTAACATTGTTGTTGTTATGGTTGGATATTTATTGTTACACGGAAAACAAAATTATTAGTAATAACCAGAATTTTTATAAGATATAAACATGTACTTTTTAAAAGCAGTTTTTCGTGATTTGTTATAAAAAAGAAAGCATTTAACTGCCGGAACGGTCTATTGTAGACAATGACTGGTTGAGTAATGGTTAAACGCAAACATGTATAACAGTCCGGGTCACTTCCTATGGTAAGTTCTACTGGACTGTTAGGTAGCTCTGATATTCTAACTAAGGGTAGGCTGCACTGATCAAAAGTCTGGAATGTTGAATAATTTGGCGAACTATGTCAGTTACATTAAAAAACTGCTAAAGTTTCAATTAGGTTTGACAAATCATTCTCCAATAAATAAGAAAATTCACATACAAATAAATTATTCTATCCTGGCAATCTTAAACACCAAGTACTTAATTACGGTCACAAATTTATGGTAATTTCCACCTGCATGCATATATATATTAACTAATAATAGACGTGCAGCAAACTGAACATGTGCAATAACGTTTGAAAGACTGGCTTTCCATGCATAAAACATCATATTTAAAACAGTAAAGTTTAATTTGTAATTCATGTCGAACTTTTTAAACAACAGTTGGTCATATTTGCAGACTTTTTTTGACTTTGCAAATTCTCTTTTCAATGATACAGTAAGTGTTCAGCAATGTTCTCTTCACAAAACTTGTAAACTCTTATCAAATTGTCTATAAAGAAATTGAGTGTGTATCTTTCTACCTCGATTTGTTTTGTCTATTAACAGTATTAACAGCAATACCACGTGACTGTGACGTCACTTATGGCATCAAAACCAAGACAAGAGCCAGTCAAACCGGGTGATGCTCCCCAAATAGGTTTTGGACACAGAATAGTGTGTCCATAAAGTCTTTGCCAAAGTCAGCATAAAGATATTATGTTATTGGTAGTTGCTGAAAAAGGTTAAAACTGTTTAAATATGCAATGAAGAATGTAAGACAGTTACCATTTTATTCTTTATTTTTCTATCAACTCAGACAGTGGCAGTCCTATCTAGACAGTGTCATGGTCACTGAAGTAGGCTGGTGACAGATAAAAAAGAGAGGTTTTTGATACCTCTTGTAGTGTCAGAGTTATGTCCCGGACAAAGCTCAAAGTGTAAAAAAGAACAAAGAGCAATAACCCAAAAATTAGGCAATGCAGAGTTATGGTTCTTATGCACTGCACTTCTTCTCAATTAGATCTATCTGCCTACAAAGTTTCTTGTCGACACTTTTTGTAGTTTCAGAGTTATGTCCCGGACATGAAAATGCGGAAGGATGGACGGACGGACGTACAGACGACAAAAAGGATGGACAATCATCATTACAAAGTTTCTTGTTGATACCTCTTGTAGTTTCAGAGTTTTGTCCCAGAAAATGTTCAAAGAGTAAAAATGAACAAAGGGCAAAAACTAAAAAAATAGGCAATACAGAGTTATGATTCTTATGTACTGCACTTCTACTCAATAAGATTTATCTACCTACAAAATTTCTTGTTGATACGTCTTGTAGTTTCACAGTTATATCCCGGACAAGAAAATGCGGACGGACGGACATAAGGACGGACAAAGCGGCGACTATGTGCTCTCCCTTCGGGGAGCATAAAAAACTGTAAATATTGGCTCCGCTTGAAAAACAGAAAATTACCCGTAAGTATTTCATTTTTTCATCGATTTCTATGGGACATGTGTCAGTCTAAAGAGAAAAATAATAGCTTTCTATGGGATATAGGATCTCCAGCAGAAGCTGCGAAGTTTTTTTAGCACTACGTGAAACTTTGGGAATTGTTTGTATGTGAGGTTTCACGTTGTGCTTGATAAAATGGCTCAGCCATTGATGGAGATCCTATATTTTGTGGAAGCTTTATTTCAGCACAGAGACTGGAAACAGTGTAACGTGCTAATGTTCGACTTCAAAGCCCAGGTAACCCCACTGTTTAAAAATCTTGTTGTTTTTTTAACTAAAAGGGAAAGGTGACCAAATATCAAACTGTGGTAAACTCAATAAAAACTAAAATCAATCACTTAAGGTGATGAATATCCCTACAATCCACCTTGACAGAAAAAACTCTACATTTATAGTTTAACTGCCATGAAATAAAAAAAAAATGGATGACAAATTCAAGACTCAAACTTCTGGAGAAAGTAACTTTCAGCATTTTATGTCAACCATATGGACAAACAAAACGTAATCATCCTGAAAAAAAAACAGCAGAACTCAATACACAAACTACATGTGAGGACATGCAAATCTGCACTAATTAGTAAACTAGGCTATACCCCAATGAATAACTGCTGAAAAAAACACATGGATGCTCCCCAAACGAACACAAGATTGTTAAAAAAAGTGTAATTGGTGATGTGTAGAGAGGATTGTTTTGTGTTTCAGGTAAAAAATTGCTGGGTGGGAAATATTATGAAACTATGGTTGAAAATGAATGAAAAGTAATTAGAATTGTTGGCTCATATAATATGGGTCTGATTACGTATAAGGTAATAAGGTTACTGTTGAAACAGAATGTGTTAAATGTTTGGGATAAAATAAAATTGTATGGTCCTCTATATCTTTACAAAAGCAACAAAAAAAAATGAATTATAATGGGACACTTTACTACATTTTTGGTATATCGATGCAGGAAACATGGGGTGCGGGCTGATTACTAAATTTGTTCAGTAAAAAAATCGCCCCATTACAGTTTTTCTTTTCAAAGTATAAATAACGTAAATACTTTACCCCTTATGTTCTATAATAAAACAAAGCACTATTTCATCCAACAAGGCCCATTTCAGATTAAAAACCCATCCTTAATTTTCAAAAACAAAATCATAGCACTGACTAAAGAAAAAGTCCTGGTCATATATCTTCTAAAACAGATTTAACTGTCAAAAGTGTTTTTCATGACATTTTATTAGAAAAAAAAACCGAGATTATGAGCTAGGGAGGCTTTCATTTGCTTCGACTGTTAGCAAGGGAGGCTTTCATTTTCTTTCTGCTGTAAGCTAGGGAGGCTTTCATTTTTTTTCTACTGTCAGCTAGGGAGGCTTTCATTTGCTTCGACTGTAAGCTAGGGAGGCTTTCATTTGCTTCGACTGTTAGCTAGGAAGGCTTTTACTTTCTTTGGCTGTTAGCTAGGGAGGCTTTCATTTTCTTTGGCTGTTAGCAAGGGAGGCTTTCATTTGCTTCGACTGTAAGCTAGGAAGGCTTTCATTTGCTTCGACTGTAAGCTAGGGAGGCTTTCATTTGCTTTGGCTGTTAGCAATGGAGGCTTTCATTTGCTTCCAGATCGAGGAATAGAAAGGTTTCGAAATAGATAAGAATGGATAGTCCGACATCACTATATATAAGTACAAACTTTTGATGATTACTTAATCTTTTTCTCAATATATTCAAAGGGTTCCGAGATGATATTGTTTTTTTCATAAGTAAATAATTCAATAGATGTGAGCATTGTTAAAGACAGTATAAATGGGAAGGTATTCATCTACAAAATGTATAATGAAATTATATATGTATAGGCTCATAATTGAATAGACGTAGAATTTCTCAGGCTTGGGTAACATTTTCATAATAATTCACTTAGCAAAAACAGTGTCAAACAAATAAAACATACTGTGAATATCCTAGTCTACCCGGTTATGATTTTTATGCAGGAATGAACGCGTTACAAATTTATTCCTATATGTCCCTCTTTTAATTGTTCGCCTACGCTACTTTGCATAAAGGGAGAACATTACCTGTTAACAGCAAAACTATGCTATAAAAGGCACGATAAAATACAATGGAACTTTATCTTATTTCTGCATCAATGCAGTATTCAAACTTCAAGTGCAAACATTGCCTCTCCACATTTGTTTAATTTATATTGCGACCTTGACATTGAACATGACTTCCGAAGGTGCATTAATGCTATTTATATGGTGACCTTGGCTTTTACTATATTACATGTTTGAACAGTTGTATTGAACTCGCTATGTGAATGACAATGGCACTGTCCGAACAAATCTAAATTGTACCTATTTTTTTTGTAAAGTCTAAGTATTACCTTGGAATATCAGCAACGGATTTTGTCCCATCCAACTCATTAAGCTAAAAATTTGAGCTTAGTTATTGTAAACCAAACAGCAGTGCTTGTAAAATCCGGAACAAGTTTAATTGCATTGCTTGTCTTTGTGACCTTGAGGAGTAAACAGTGTTCTTAGAGGTAACATTGTTTTGTCACGATGAACGTTTGTGCATCGGTATTTCAAATTACACATTATTGACTAGTTTAAGAAATATGTTGACGGCCGTTCGTAATCAGAAAGTTGTGTTTCACGTGTGCCAGGGAGCTCCAGTAACTATTAATAGTGACGAAAGTACAACTTTTAGAGCCAACTGTTCGATGCTAGATGTAACGAAAAGAAAACCAAGACCTCGCAATCCGATTTGTAACAAAGTAGCTGAGCTTATAGACTGCTTAAATCGTAAAATTGAAAAAAAAGTTTACATTTAGGAAAACAAGGCGACTGTGATCGCTTATTGTGTAGTTTAGCTGGAGCCTGTTGGTATAACACATACGAGGGCCAGTCGTAAAGTTCTCGGACTGGTTTTGTTATTTCGCTATACGTCCGAATTTCGTAATGAAAATTGCACAGCAGCTTATCTCAAGTGTTTATGTATAGATAAAATTAATTTCAACGATAATTTTTGGTTAAATGTTTGTCTACATTTAATTATCAAATGCTTAGTATGCGCGCACGGTGCACTTTGGAAATGATCTATTACGTTTGACGGTAAGAATTATATGTTATAAATTTAACTGCACTTAAAGGCCCGCAAAAGTCATAAAATTAAATATGACGTCAACAAAATAAATGAACAACGTTTCCTGAAAGTTTTGACGTCATTCGATAAGAATCAAACAAGATACAGTTGTTTGAAATTGAAGATAGGTGACACGCTGTCATGGAAAAAACGTCAACGTCCGAACGCATGAAGCAACGAGCGGTTATAAAGTTTTGCGCTCTTGCTGGAATGACACCATCCGACACTTACAAGTTTTTAAAACGTGATGGGTCAAGAAAAGTATGCAGATCGATCGTTTTGTCTTGGCATGATAGATTTTCTAAAGGAAGAACAGAGCTTGCGGATAATTCGAGAAGTGGGAGACCAACGTATTCGGATGCCGATGTTATATCCGTCAGAAAAGAACTATCAGTAGACAGACGCAAATCGGTAGATTAGATTTTTTCAAGTACCGGCCTAAGTCATGGAACAACACATAAGATCATTTCTACAGATCTAGATATGCACAAGGTGTGTGCGCGATGGGTACCGCGGCTACTGATACCCGAAAAACAAGAAGCGCGGGTGACAGCGTCATGTGAGTTTCTATGCCGCTAGGAGGGTGAGGGCACTTCGTTCCTGCACCGCATCGTCACAACGGATGAGACATGGTTGAGCTACACCGACCTAGAATCCAAGCAGGATCCAAGGTCTGGAAGAATGCCAGTTCACCTCCACCCAAAAAGGCCCGAGCGGTCAGATCAACAAAGAAGACCATGCTCGTGTTTTTCATGGACAGTCGAGGCATGCTGCTCCAATATGCGGTGCCAGAGGGGCAGACCGTTAACAAGGAATACTACCAAAAGGTAAAAATATTTAGTCGTATTTTAAATTGAACGCAAGCTTACTATTTAAACAAATCGTAATTTCTTAAATTCTGTTTGTAAAAAATAAAGTTTAGAACATTAATTGTTCGGCTAATGATTGCAAAAACATTTAATTTCACTTCAGGTTCTGAAACGTGACTTAACAAACGCCATACGGAAGAAGTGACCCTGTGTAAACAAAGAAGATCTGCTCTTTCACCAGGACAATGCCCCTAGCCACAGAGCGACAGATACGCTGATGACCATTGATTTTCTCGGCTATGAACGCATCAACCACGCCAAATACAGACCCGATTTGGCCCCTATGGACTTCGAGGTGTTCCCGCGGTTGAAGGGCGAGCTGCGCGGACGCAGGTTCGAGACGCTGGAAGACCTCAGGACGGCTGTGCGCACCGAGGTAGAGCGATTTGAACAAGAGTGGTACCCCATGGTGTACCAGAAGTGGGTGGAACGTCACCAGAAGTGTGTTTGTGCTGACGGTGAATACTTTGAGAAATTGTGATTCAAGACGTCGCGTTGTGCGATTTATGACGCTGAAGCGCTCCGTGCCGCTGACAGTGTGTTATTTGTAAATGCTATAACTTTGTTATACATTATTTGTTTTCTGTAATATTTTCACACATTATTGATTAAACATTGAAGATTCATATAATTGTTTCTTTGAATTTCAAATGCACACTGCTTTTCTAATTTAAGCACACTCCGAGAACTTTACGACTCACCCTCGTAAATCAAGAAGAAGCAAAATGTAGACTTCTGAGGTTTGACAGTGATATTTGAAGATCGAATACTTTGTGCGCACAATTAAACAAGAAAGTACTTACAGGCGGCTGTTGATCGTATCAAAGTGCACTTTGACCTTAAGAGGAGCAACACAATACGATTCTCATCCTTAAAATACAATCTTATCTTGGCATATAATAACCAAGTAAATAAAGAATATGAAAGACCAAATTACCAGTGTTATGGACGTTGAAGAAATTGGTAAAATCCTATTTTGAAAAACCTGAACTGCTCGTAGAAATGAAGAGTTACATTGATATTGAATGGCCAAACATTAGTACTAAGGCAGAGAGTTACTTCATTGTTTTTTACACCTTTCATTAACACATATTTGATCCACATTTGCGCAGTACAGTTAGTATGACCATAGTTTCAAATTGTAATAGAATTACGCGACTTCAATTTTTTGTGGAATTTCAAAGACAAAATAAATATAAACTAGATGGGTGTTCAGTTGAACACTTTTGTCGCCCTTGGGTACTCTGTTAGAATAACTAAGAAGGTAAACAAGAGCCTGCTGGAAATGACAGGATGCTAGTCCAAGTACAAGACCTGTTCGCAGATAGCATGCTCCACTTTTCTCAGTGCTGAATAATTATAAATTATAAGCCAAGTTAAACAAGAGGCCCAAGTGAAAAAAATGCGTGGGGAGAGCAAGTACCTAGTTAATATTTTATTTCTAGGCTTAAGAATTTTTTTCCTAGTAAAAAACCGCCTTACGGCCACTCCAAAAATAGGGGCACTCCGGTATTACGGATGACTTAGTTCAGCAAGGATGTTTTCGGCACTGTAATACAATAGCAATGGACCCCGTTATTGTGGCTTTCCTCTATCCCGGCATTACGGAAATTACGGACATAGCTGGAAGTACAAACAATCATTTTGTTCGGGATATATTTCCAATTCAGTCTATCAGAGCTCTAAAAATCGTACCAGCATAATGGCAGCTTTAAATAGTTCTCTGTTTTCTTGGTTGTTTTTAACATTTTGCCCTTATCTGCGTTTTTTTTCTTGAATCATTTTGCTTGTACTATTTCTGATAGTGTGGTAGCAATTTTATGCTCAACTACATTCAGGATAGAACACATAATAGGAAGTTCCTTCAAACACCCCAATCTGAAAATTGGCCAAGATATTTTCTCAATTTCATGGGTAAGTTTAGAGCAGAAATACATTTCTTTTTTGAATCATGACCCCACCTTTCTTGTTTTTTTTTCAAGAGTCTGTTCAAGCCAGTTAAGATTGGTCTTGCTATTTTTTTAACAGTTCTGTGAATTTTATAAATTTTAGGCTATAAAGAATAAGGATTACGACACTCCCGATTGTATAACGATCTGTGTTAAGTGTTTGTTGAAAGTTTAGAAATCGTAAGCAAAATATGTTGCCTGTTGTCAAACAAAGGATTATCATGTAACATTTGTGTTTATGACAGAATCATTTTAGCGGCTTCTTTGTTTGTTTGTTATAAAGTAAGCAGACCATCTGGAGTGGTTCTAAATAGAAATCCATACACATTAACAAAGGTATTTTATTTCGCTTATTTCTATACAACAATAAGGAAGTGGAGATCAATGAAAATTATGTTCCTCTACATTCTTGCAAACTATGAATCCTGTTTGAAAGTTCAGAGTTTACCATTGTTTATGAATATGGGGGCTTTAAATTTGAATTTAGATATTAGATATTTAAATTTGCACCGTTAATCCAACAATTTTTAATTGAGTTTTGACAAGAAATATTATTGGATGGAGAAATTACTCATGATAATTTCAATTATAGTCAGTTTTTCTTGAACACATGCAGACATACTGACATTATCACAGCGTAAAGTACTCATTTATTTGGAAATTGTCGTTTAAGCAAATGGTTTATTTCTTTATCAACACTAGAAAACGTTGATAATTTCAGTATTAAAAATTAGTAAAAACGTAATTTTTTTAACATGAATCTGTTATTCAATGCAGTGCCATAAGAAGTTTTTAAGATACGTTAGACGTTTTCTAAGTTGAGATGGCCACAAGCAAGATAGATATCCATTATCAAGAACAACCCGCAATTAAGACCACTTTTGTAAGAACCGTGACTGTCCTCGATTGAGAAGTTTTACTGTATAAGTATAAGCTAAATCAAGTAACCTCTGGGGGTGGGGGTGGGGGATAAAGAGGTGGGGACAGAAGAGGGAGGTCCCCATGCAGGGGGTGGGTTGGGTAAGTCAAGTACCTACATAATTTATGTAAAAAAAAATAGTGAAAGAAAAAATGGGGGGGGGGGGGGAGTAATGTGGGAGGGGTGCAAAGTTATAGCCAACGTTAAGTTTTCGTGACCGACGGACCAACGGACAAAGCGATCCCTATGTATCGCCGTTCTCTTCTTCGAAAGGGCGACACAAAAATGGCCCTTATTTGATATCGAAAGCTTGATTAAAGATTGTCCATGCAACATACTATCATAATTATATATCAGCAATAAGTCGGGGGATGACTTGAAACTTCATAAAGGTGTTCAAGGGGATCAGATTTTTTTTGCCTATTCAGAATCATATCGCTTTTCGTCTCAGAATTTTTCATGACTGGCTCAGATTCCGCTGCTAAGCGCACCAAATATAGTCTTGCGCACTGCTTATGGACAGCTCTTGTTTCAATTAGCTGAAGAAATAAAGTTTTTTACTTATTTTAATGCTTAACAGAGCATTTGTTGGGGAAACTGTTTGGTACAGCATCTTAATGTTTCTGAGACCACAAGAGGAATTTACGGAGCCCCTAAAGTTTTATGATACACTATTAAATAATCCAGTAGTTGCCAAAGGTTCAAGTTAAGGCGCTTAAAGTTATAGATGTTATAGCCAAACTGGTTTCAGCTTAGTCAATTTACCTTAATAATCCACATAATTATGTCAAAATCTTCCAGTATTGTACTATATTGTAGCTCGTGTACATCTTCTGTTATAACTACTGAAAATTAGAATCTTTCACAAATCTGAAAGAAATCACCTCTGTGAAATATATAAAGTGAAACATTATGTTTAAAAAACATAGGGCAATGGCAAGAAATGAAAAAAAATACAAAAAAAAAACAAAAAAATAAAAACAAGTTAGATAAAGCTTAAACATTTTAAACAAAATTATCCTCTGGATATACCTCTATGAAATAGTGCCAAGGTCAACATTCTAAACAAAACGCTCCTCTGGATACACCTCTATGAAATATTCCAAGGTCATACTGGCTGCCTTGAGAGCTGTAATTAGTTAAAGACGAGCAATTGTGCTTGTAAATAACACGTAGTCTCTACAAGAAAGGTAAGGCATTACAAAATATAAAACAATGCCCTGCGCCTTTTAAATACGAATTCACGATCTGCTCTGCACTCAGGGGCATTCCCCCAAAGCATTTATGAAATATCATCTGTGGTGTCCTGCTATACTGCTGTGACAAAGAGATATGATGTTTTGAGAGCAGGACAGTAAATTTGCACTGTACATCTGACATTTTTTGCTATAATGTTGTTTAGTTTAATTGTTTGTTTTATGGGGGAGTTAAGAATTATTTCATATACTTATCATATATCGGTAGTATTGTTTGCGCTCACAGGGTCTATAGACCGTTCCATAATTGATAATCTAACCGCCGCCATTATGACGGTCACGTGACCGTCCGCCATTAAAGGACTGCTAAACCTCGCTATGATGTTTAAGTTCCATATAAATCTGTATAACTTTAGCACATTTTATGGTGACATACTGCCTTATATCGCGTGAATTTTATTGCAGAATACACATAATTTCATTGTATTATAATTATCACTACTTTGTATGTTTTATTGCTGACTTGATCATGTTATTAACATGAGTTATTTAATCAATGAATGAACGTGAAAAAGACCATGCAAGCTTCAGTTGCATAAATCACATTTAATATGTGTAAAACAAAAATAGTACTGAAAGCACTGTTTTCCTTTTCGAATGTTGAAACTATGATTTCAATTATTTGAACAACTCTAAAAGCTTACAAAATGGACAAAATTAAACATCTCGCTCATCAACAGCATGTTCACTCTATTTTAACTAAAACTTATTTAATTCTTTGATACAGTTTCAAAAATCACTTGGCAATAAATATGCATTATTTAGCGCTTCTTTAGTTATCAAGCTGTCTTTTGTTGCGGTGTCCTGTGGTGAAGGAATGTGGTTACGTAAAATGATTGTTATATGAAATCAAGAATATACATTCTTCCTTACAAGCAAGATTTTCAAGATTGTATGAAATTTACCTTCTGTTGCCACGTGGACCTTTTATTCTATTCTTTATTTTTTGAATGTTGAAATCAGTTTGTGCAAAGTATTGATATGTACAATATGTGAGTTTTCGTATGCAGAAAGAAAATAATAGCTGCAAGCAACACGTTTGTAAGATATTGGTCTTACAATAATACGTTTGCTTTCCTTCTTCTTATTCTTAACATTGTTGTTGTTATGGTTGGATATTTATTGTTACACGGAAAACAAAATTATTAGTAATAACCAGATTTTTTATAAGATATAAACATGTACTTTTTAAAAGCAGTTTTTCGTGATTTTTTTTATAAAAAAAGAAAGCATTTAACTGCCGGAACGGTCTATTGTAGACAATGACTGGTTGAGTAATGGTTAAACGCAAACATGTATAACAGTCCGGGTCACTGCCTATGGTAAGTTCTACTGGACTGTTAGGTAGCTCTGATATTCTAACTAAGGGTAGGCTGCACTGATCAAAAGTCTGGAATGTTGAATAATTTGGCGAACTATGTCAGTTACATTAAAAAACTGCTAAAGTTTCAATTAGGTTTGACAAATCATTCTCCAATAAATAAGAAAATTCACATACAAATAAATTATTCTATCCTGGCAATCTTAAACACCAAGTACTTAATTACGGTCACAAATTTATGGTAATTTCCACCTGCATGCATATATATATTAACTAATAATAGACGTGCAGCAAACTGAACATGTGCAATAACGTTTGAAAGACTGGCTTCCCATGCATAAAACATCATATTTAAAACAGTAAAG